>OX123187.2:61952803-63439144 GCA_944739405.2 Euclidia mi | reverse complement strand
TTATTACGGCCGTTCAGGAACAGCAGTGGTATACATGTCGCGCTCTTCTCCGCCGGCCGATGTCACGTCAGAGTAGAACGCGCCATGGACATCAAAATCACTGCCGCTTCCGCCTGCCGATGCTGTTCGTGTGCGGGGCCTTAAGCTTAAGCTTAGCTAGTATTTTCTTAGGTTTACGTGAATCTTACACATTGATATTAAACTACAGTTTACGGATTTTTTCTGCCGAGAAGACAATTCCTGTAAAATAATCGAAATGTTAGATCGAATAATATACTTTCTAGATCATTCGATTTAAATGTAAGTCAAACAAATATATCGCGATAAAATCCGTGAATGTAGTTTAATTTCAGGGCACATTACTTATTCGCAAAATGCTGCGGATAAGAGACATCTCCAGAAAATTAATCATCTCGGATTACTACTAACCTCGCTGTCGTTTTTAGGGTTCCGTACCTAAAAGGTAAAAAACGGAACCCTGTTACTAAGCCTCCGCTGTCTGTCTGTCTGTCTGTCTGTCTGTCTGTCTGTCTGTCACCAGGCTGTATCTCATAAACCATGATAGCTACAAAGCTGAAATTTTCACAAATTATGTATTTCGGTTGCCGCTATAACAACAAATACTAAAAGTAAAAAAATAAAAATATTAAGGGGGGGTCCCATACAAAAAACGTGTTTTTTTTCGTATTTTTTGCTCAAAATTACTAACTGTAACAGGTAGACGCTTTAAATTTTCACAGAATATGTAGTTGTATATTAACTTTCAAAATAAATAATTAAATTTTAAAAAAGTAAATAATAAAGGGGGGCTCCCATACAACAAACGTAATTTTTAAGCAATTTGTTACTCGATCTTAATAAAGAGGTAGAAACTTATAAAGTATTTAAATATACATACAACGAACGTGATTTTCTTTTATAGATGATGGTACGGAACCCTTCCTGCGCGAGTCCGACTCGCACTTGCCCAATTTTTTTTCTTTCCTGCTCCGTTTTCTTCACCGCTTCGCATTTAATAAATGTAATCTCTAAACTAGTTCTTTTTTACCTGGACACTGAAGCGGGTAGCTGTGGACCTCCGCTTGTCTAAATTTTTTAATTTACATTTTGCCTGATCTCTTGTGAATGTCAGCTAATCCATTCGTAGTGCATCCCGGTCCACAAGGAAGATTCATGCCAAATTTCAACTTCTTGCATTTAATAGGTAGGTACATAGTATTGGATATGCGTTGTATGTCAGTCAGCCAGTAACGGCAATATCATAATATGTAAAGATTTTCTCTGCTCCCTTCCTATCCGTTAGTTTGGTCCTTCAGTATTATCAATACAACGCCTACATAATTAAATCTAAATATAATTCTACTAAATTTTTTTAATACGTATAAAGTCATGTAGAAGAAAAATAAAATTATAATTAATCACCTTGAAATTTCGAAGCTTATTTATATCAATATAGGCATTAAAAGGTGATTTGTCCTATTAAAAACTTAGCCTCGTCTGGAAATATATCTAAATATTATGCAAATTGTAAGCCGTGAAACCCTCAGGGATAAAGGTATTAAATGATAAAATGTTATAAAATTAGCTACTATATTTTGTATCCATCAATAAAGTTCAAAATAATATGACTCGTGAGATATGAAACAGATGTTACTGGCATTTAGACGTTTGTATTTGTGTGAATAACGGGAATTGATTGTTATATATCTGTATGATAGAGATAATAGCTTATATAATAGAGATAGTATGTGAGAATGTGTGTGCATTTTATAGACTCACGCCTTTATCCCCGAAGGGGTAGACAGAGGTGTAATATTACACCCGCATTTCGCCATGAATTTTTAAGTCCCACGTAATAGGGGGCGAGCCTATTGCCGTTACCGGGCACATCCCACCAGACTCCAAGCTGCTACTGAGAATTCGGAAAAATCCAGTAACACTTTTGCCCGACCCGGGAATAGAACCCGGGACCTCCGATCAGTAGTCGCATACGCTATCCACTGGACCACGGAGGCAGTGTGTGTAATAAAATATATTTTATTCATAAACTAGAGGATGCTACGCCTGCACATTTTTTTAATTGAACAGTTTTGTCGCGATCCCGTGGGAATTTCGGAAAATCTCATTGTGGTACAACCTAACGATCCCCGAAAAATATACATGGCTGTAGCGTAAAAAAACTTTCATGCTATTTTTGTTCATGTCGGAGCAAATCAAAATCTGGTTTATTATTTAGAAATCTCACAAGTTCGTTCCCTGATTACTTCAAGATTATACGCGTTTTTTGCCGAGTATATAATCAGGCCTTCTGTATGCTAAGGGTTGGACTAAATAGAGGAAAAATGAGTACAAGCTCGAAGCTTTAAAAGAGTTCGTAGTAATTGAACTTATATATTAAAATGTGATGGATCTGAGATTTTATATGAACACGTGCCTGACAGTTTTATATTTACGCTTGATCTATTTAGATAGATCATTGTGTCCGGTTTGGATATAAAGGAAGGTGCATATGTTATGGATAAAAACACAACAAATAAATCTAAATCAAATAAATAATAAAAAAGACCAATTATTAAGATTATTGAGTTGAAACTAAATAAATTTTGTCTTAATTCTGTTTTATTTGACTGCTCTCCACAAGGACTTTTTATGGTTTTAAGTAATAGAACCGAGAAAAAAACAGAACTACGTAAGCTCGTTAGTATACGGTATTCCAAGAGTCGAAAAGACAGGACGCGTAGGTACCATCCTTTTTTTTTTGTTGTCGGGTTGGATAATCTTCATGGAGTCCTTACTGACTAAAAACCAACCCGTGTTCTTCATGTACCCGTGTGTCGGAGGGTCGGTATCGCCGAAGCATTCCTCTGTACCCCCCGACGGATATTGGCCCGCCAGATGGTCAGGCGGGCCCCGAACAAAACCCTTGGCGGCGGATGGAGGTTCCGCCGCCAAAACATCCAGCGGCCGCAGAGGATAGGGAGGACGGCAACCTGGCAACACCGCACCTCCTCTTACTTTGCAGCCCACCGCGACGCAACAATGGTGCGCCCCCATTTGGTCGCGGAAGATAGGGCGCGCGGCAACGCAACACCAACACGCCTCTCCTCCCGCGACCGCGCCCGACTGCGAGGGACAGAAGAACTGTCCCTCGCACCCGCACCATTGGCCGCATCCTGCGCAGGCCTCCGTCAAGCCCACGCGGAGCGTCCACTCCCGGGATCTCGCTTAGCTTCACCGTGGGTGACCTAAACACGGTTACTGAGCCTCCCACCCCCACCACGACAAGGTGGAGATGCCACGGGGGGGGGAGCGAGGTACCATCTTCTGCAATTACTTAGCACTTGACCTGTTGTCTTTCTGCTAGTCTCTGGGATAGACCTACGGCCATTTTCAATATTCGATCCATACATGGATTTTGAGATTCGAGATTCGTGTTTGACATATTTTGTATGCTTATGTCAAAAACTAATCTACAATCTACAGATCTATCTATAGATCGAATATTGAGTTCCGTAGTTAGTCCAGTCAGTTTTTCTAGCCAGTTTATTGTTGCAGCATAACTTTAATTTATCAGTACTGTTATTTCACATTTTTTATTCATTGAAATGAAATAAATTAAAATGACATGAAGATTATTATGTTTTTTAATTGAAATAAACATCCCACAGTATCAAAAAGAAAATTAGTTCCAGTGATTGAAATAGTATATAAAATCACCGCTATATAAGAGTGGATTACGCTATTTCATAAGCTGAAAGCTGAAAATAACCTAGAGAAAGTATCTGTGTCCTAACTTTGTTATTTTCGAGTAAAAAAGAGAACGGTACGAGATAAAAAACGAGAGAAATTCTATGAAATAAGTAGTGAAGGATATTTATTCTCCGCGTTAGCACGTGTTGTGATAAATCTTAGCTCTCTGCCCACTGAAATTAAGGCAACCATGCATAAATTGAGAATATCTTAGGTTTATGTGTTGACAGTTCAATGTTATGATTATTTGAATCAAACTTTCGGCTGTGAGGCTCTGGTTTCTATTGAAACGGAGGGCGGCGTGGAAGCGCCACCAGCATCTAGGTCATAATATTATAATACATTGATAAGCGACTGAAGATTTTGATCAAAGACAATGGTAACCTAGTGGTATGTATTAGGCTAATACGGTGACCAGAGGAATGATAACAAAGCACAAGTGACAGCTGAGCAAGTAGGACGCATATAATTTGAAACATTCTCAGTACAATCCTCTACAAAAGCGAAAGCAAAAGAAGAGCGATTGACAAAATCATTTGTCATTGTGAATTATCACAAAGAAAGTGATAACAGAACCGTTGAAATGGGTAATGAGAAGGTGCGTGGCAAACCAATATGACTTTAGATTTCTCACCTCATCACTTGCAATGTAAGATGCACCGTCAGAACTGCAGGTCGACGATGCCTAACTGACAATAATCCGCACATGGGACGAGTTTCCTCCGCTCACTGTCCGCACAGTGAATGCATAGCATGCAAAAAAAATGATTGCCGTTCGTTATAAGTCTTCCAAAGTTAGGCAACGCTTGCACAAGTCGCCATCTTGATGGATTCCCTGGTTTGGCATTCATTTTAGAGCGCTACCGTGCTTCAGTGGGCACGTAAAGCTGTCGTGCCTGGTGTCGTTTTGTCGCATGCCAAGAATCATTAGGCCATGTTGGAGGCTATTTTGCACACGAAAAAGAAGAATTATAGTACCATTAATATATTTTATATTCCAAAAATGAGGCAATCAGAAACAATATGAATATCCTTTCTTTGTAATCAATTGGTCGCCCTACCACTGGTTCGTGTTGCCAATTTATATGATGTATCGCTCGTCGGTTCGTCCCGTGTTAAAGAGCGCTTTGTTATACCCCATACGTTGGGTTCACGAAAATATATAGCTCGAAACCGTACAATGAATGTTTTATTCGTTATGCATTTTTTCCTTGACGGCAGACGAACGGAATGAGACGAAGAAATCCATATAAACTTTTCCAATCGGATGATGAAACGATTGGAACCGGAAGATGTAATGGTAAGCTTTGACGTTGAGTCGCTCTTTACCAATGTTCCAATAAGGGAATGTTTGGACGTAGTGAGGGACAAACTGAGTGACAATGATATGCCTCACAACTATATTGATCTATTAAAACACTGCTTAGATGGCAACTACTTCCTCTTCCAAGGCCAATATTACAGGGGAGTGCAGTAGCCCCAGTACTGGCTAATACTGGATGGAACATTTTGAAGAAAAGGCGCTCAGCATCGGACCTAAGACAATCAGGCTTTGAATACGTGGACGACATCTTTAGTATCGTAAATGGAGGTAAGCAGGTAGTAGATCAATATGTGCAACACCTTAACTCCATTCATCCGAAAATGAATTACACCTTCGAAATGGAAACTGACAGATCGTTGTAATTCTTGGATGTCAAAGTGACTGTGAGACCAGATGGATCTAACACACTGCGTATACCGGAAGCCTACACACGCAGATATATACCTGCACGCCACGTCGCACCACCACCCTCGACACCTGCAATCCGTTGTGACGTCACTAAAAAACAGAGCACATGACCTCTGTGACCCTGAGCATTTGAAGCTAGAGCTAGACCATGTTCAGGAGGTACTCAGGAAAAACGGATACCAGGTACAACGACGAACGACGCGGCCTAATAGAAAATATTTCCACCGTCAAATCTTTTTTATTGATTCGGGCTTACCTCAGACATTTTCCATTTTAGCAGCTACCTACATCGGCCCGTAAATGGAACACGAGAATAGCGAGCCCCAATAAAAATTTCTGAATTGATTCCAATGGAATATTGCGTGCAGCGAACACTTCCGATTATTGCCGAATATTGCCGATCTCGCGTATATCTGTTTACACATGCTGTGGCTTATTACTTTCACATAACCGCAAAGTGATGTAAATTGTCATGGGATTATCGCAGCGTCGACCAAAAGCTTAGGGGTCGGTCTAACATTAAGTTGAAACGGTTCTTTCGGGGCATTTTATATAGAAAAGGCATTATAGAATAGTTAGACAGTTATTTACGAAGATTCATGATGAAATTAAAGCAGCGATAGCCGACTTGAGACACCGACGGACTGCTACGCAGAGGAACTCGGGTTCGAATCCACGGCGCGCACCAATGACTTTTCGAAGTTATGTGCGTATTAAATTATTAATTATCGCTTGCTTAACGGTGAAGGAAAACATCGTGAGGAAACCTGCTTGTCTGAGAGTTCTCCATAATGTTCTCGAAAGCCACGTGAATTCTGCCCACTCACACTTGGCCAGCGTGGTGGACTATGGCTTTACCCTACTCATGGTGAGAAGAGGCCCATGCCCAGCAGTGGGATAGTTTATATACAGGGCCGATGATGATAATTAAATATTATGATAGACTTGCGCTGATAGTGTTGGCATAACGTTGGTAAGAAATAGGTACAAAATAAAGATATTATGTTAGCTAATCCCAGTGTGCCAAAACTTTCTAACACAGTTTGTTAAGGAGGCGAAGGGCGCCAAATAGAAAATCATGAGCAAATATGACAAGAATTTAAAACAGAGAACGTTAGATAATAAATAATAATTTTATTTGCATAAAATGTAGGTACATACGTTGGAATATATAATTCGAGCCATATACATTTTGTCAAACTGTGACATGCAAATCTTAATTAAAATCCAAAACATACTAACATTAGGCATAAATATTTATTAAATTGAAAATAATTTCTTAGACTATTATTACAATTTACATTCTTTTTTTATTGAGTAAAAGGATTTTTCAATGAGCCAGACTGTAAATTCCTTATAAAATCTGTGAGTAGGCATTTAATGCATTAAAAATGGGTCCACACATTACTATACTACTTTGATGATAAATATTTCTGAATACATATGTCAACATAAAAAAAAAACATACGCATATAAAGGCAATTTTAGTTAATGTGTACAACAGCTGCAGTAATTCCCGATTGACCCAGTGTCAAGTTACATTACCCCTGAAATGATAGATTCTAGTGACACCGTCACTATGTCATCGAGGACGCCGCGGTGGTCTTCAGACTTCTTTCCGGTAGTCGTATATTATGTTACCTTTATCAGGCTCCAACCTCAATATTAACAGGTTTCCTGTCCTATTCGAACACAATAAAAAAGTAATTGTTATGAATTATATGTGATACATGGGACACAAGAAATGGGTTACGTAGTGAGGTGAGACCTGCTACTAAAGTTTTTCAAGCTGGATTTAAACGGTTTTCCTTTTATTATCAAAATACACCTACTTTCTGCAGCTACCAAACATTACGTTTATGTGTAACCTGCAGACAAAGGTACGTGGACATCCTTGAAATATTTAGTAGCCCGGATATCCGGTTCACGCATGTGTGGCCTCGGCTCAGCTGTGTCGCCGAATAATGCTATGCATGTTGTTTATGCAGTCGTTTCGAGGTATACAAGTAAACGTGTCGGCTCAGTGATAGTGATATTTATCCTTTAGTCTTATTATCTACCCCAATCTGCCTGGTAATTGCTTTTTAAATTGGCAAGTAATCATTTAAATCGAAATAAAACTTAATGAAATTAGAGCCCTGAATTTATGAATTTGGTAATGTCTAGTTTATCTCAATGTAATTTGACATCTTTTGGTTCTGGAAATACTTTGTTTGTAAATTTAAATTAAGCACCATTAATCCTAGCACGAAAGCTTTAATCAAAAATGGAAACTTGTTACCAGCCTAACAAAACAGACATGTTAGTGTCGTAAAAATTATTTACATGTTATACCAATAAATAATATTTTTAAGGTATCAGCAAGATATAACACAGCTAGTCATTATTCTTAAAAGACCATCGAATGTTTCGGCTGCCAACATACAACATAAATTCACCTTTACAGCAGTCCTTAAGCTAAGTATCCTAAACCTACGCTTCATCTTGCTTTTTAGTATCCAATATTGCTTGTAACAGTTGCAAGCATAATGTTCACTGATGTACTGAATCTCGGGTACGTGATATAGCCCGAAGAACAATTTAAAATTTAAACTCATACATACATACATACATAGACTCACGCCTGTTTCCCCGAAGGGGTAGGCAGAGGCATATTAAACGCCCACTTTTCGCCAGTTTTTGATCCCACGTAATAGGTGGCGAGCCTATTGCCGCTTATCGGGATATTTTGTTTGCCAGAGCCTCGTCCGTTGATCGGCAGGTGCACCACTTGCAGGTGAGGTTGGCTTGGGACCCTAAGTTCTTGGTGGGAACCCTATGCATATATAAACTCACAATCAAAAATTAAAATTATATCTGCATAAAGATTGAAATAACAAACAAAGAACTACACCCGCGAAGAATCGACCAAAACACCACTGAATATTGACCTCAAGTACCGGTATGTGTTGCATTTCGTTCGGTGAATTAGGATACCGTAGGCCTCATTTTCCTTCCTTCTTCATCATCCCGCCCACGTCCCTCTTCTTTTTCCCATCCTAGCAAAGCAGCGGCATCCTTATATTTTCGCACAAAATCATGTATGAGCCGGGGTTGCCACTTACAATCAGGTGGTCTACTGGCTCGCTTGAAAATTGCTAGTATTACAAAAAATAAAAAGACTGAATGAAGAACTAAACCCGCTATCACTGCGGCCATCTCCTTTGCGAAATCGAGTGTATGCGGCGTGAGATATGCTTAGTCAGAAGTACGCCGTATCACTGGAGGAATTACACACGCCGTCGAGCAAGCCGATCCGGCTGTCTTATATGTAACATTTACTCTTACAGGTTCTGACGAACGCAAACATACTCGGTTCAGAAGAAATTGTATTTACATTATTGTATTATTTTTTGGTTTCAGATTGCTGTATCATTTTGGATCACTGTCTTTTCATATTTGTGCTCCTATATCGTTGTATATAGGCAGCTTAGCAAACGTTACGTTTACCCGTATGATGTCCTCTTACATTTATAAAGAATAGTATCTGTTTTCGGTAGCAGACAGGAATCTATCGTTTATAATTAATAAGATTTTACCTAAAAAGAAAGCCAAGATGAATGAAATGAGATAAGAAACGATATCCGATACTAGTCTGCGATTAAAAGCCTATATATTAAACAGTTGGTTGGTGTGAAGAATAATAAGAATATATATATATGGTGGTCGCAAGCTGACTGGTGTAGCGGTGTCACGTCTCCGAGTGCGAGGTAGAAGGTTCCATTTCTACCCCCGGGTCGTTTATTTTCGAAGTACTGGCGCAAAACATACTAACCGTATCTGTATATTGAACATTCGCCGATTGCGCATTAAAGTGGGGTGTTGTTAGTCGAATCACTGGATTCCACGCCGATGACAATTTGAAGCCCCCTTCCCGATTGAAATTTTTATGTTTTCTGATTTCGATCGCTTCACGCACAACTCTTGGGTAAAAGTGGCGTTCCGTGGAGAGGACTTGGGGACGATGAAATTCAATCCAGTGATTGGTGCCCGATTGAAGTAAATGTTCCGCAATCGCCGATTTGTTCGTTTGACGGTTCTTTACAGCTGCGATGTACTCCTTTATACGTTCAGCGATAGTCCGCTTCGTTTGCCCTATAGAAGAGCTACCGCAGCTGCATTTGATTTTATAGACACCTGGGGTTTGTAGCGGCACGCAATATTCCATTGGAATCAATTCAGAAATTTTTATTGGGGCTCGCTATTCTCGTGTTCCATTTACGGGCCGATGTAGGTAGCTGCTAAAATGGAAAATGTCTGAGGTAAGCCCGAATCAATAAAAAAGATTTGACGGTGGAAATATTTTCTATGTATGATAGTTATTTAAATAGCTAGCACCCCTAAAGACTTGAGAAGAGGTCTTTCTCTTCTCAAGTCTTTAGGGGTGCTAGCTATTGAGAAAGAAATAAATGTTTCAGAATTTTATTAGAGTTACTCATATGCCAACTACAATTTGAGTATTGAGAGAAATAAAATTTGTGTGTAGTAAAATGTCTAGGCACTTAATTTGATTTCCGCTCAAGCCAAACATTTGTGTGCGTGAACATGGTTAGGGTGTGTCAATGTATGAGTGATGTAAGTATGTATTTACTAATAAAATTATAATGTGTGTTTACAAATAAAATTATTTACAAATAAAATCATAATGGTTAACCATTATTTTGTACCCACAGTTCTGTTTGGTGTGAGACTAGATGGTGTTGTGTGTATAAGGTAGAGTATTATATATTATATAAAGCGTGTAGGTTTTCTGGTAGGTTCGTTTATCAAATAAGTATCTTAGATAGATGGAGTGATCTAAACACATAGATAATCCTAAACACATAGAAATCCTTTCAGGAACAGAACCCTGAAAGCAAAATAATATTCGATCTATCTCCTGAAAGCATTTTAGGTAAAAGGACGCCAGGATTACTTCATGTGCCATTTACTTTTATGAATACTTATAATCTAGACTTGAAGTAAAGGGCACATCATAAGGATTTTCCAGAGCAGTTTTTTATGGTTGAAAAAAAGTAGTTATAACAAAATATTTTTCTTATTTTGTTTCAAGAAAGCGATCAATCATCGCATCCAACTAGGTTAGTCAGATATGGAATATCTTCGCGTCCAATGTGCCGCAAAATCCGAAGCTGAAAGTCTATGATCAGTGTGTGATTTACAGATCCGGGACGTGGTCGATTACTATGGTGGGCCTCATAAAAGGGCTCAAAAGGCAATATCGATCATTATGCTCAGAGTTGCATTGCGGAATCGCATTAGGAATGAGGAGATCCGCATGAAAACTAAAGGGCTGATATAGCTTCACGCATAGTCAAGCTGAAGTAAAAGTTGAAAAGGCACATAGCTGGTAAAACCGATGACCGTTGGACAGTGAGGCTCTAGAGTAACGGCCAGGCACCGCAAGACTTACTAGGAGTACCCTCGCAAGCTGGAGCGACGATCTTGTTAGCAGAAGTTAGTCCGCGAGAAGAGTTTAGATGTGGTTGGTTCAAAATCAGTCCATAGGTCTTGCTGGGGTAATCTTTGTTCATCATTGGATGTCTTTAGGCTTTGAAAATACATCATGATAATCAATGCCTATGCTTGAGCTCCATGCTACCTTGTATGATCGACGTCATCAGTAGTCATTTCACCATTACATCTCATCGTCATCATTCCAGCGTTGCAACGTGGGGACTGCTTGCTAGTCCAACCGGATTCAACTGAATATTAGATTTGCCACACAGCATTTGGACATTCTCTGTATGAATGCCAGAGAGGTAGGCCGCTTATCCAATCAGCCGACGCCGCGCACGGGCGGGTGTTTTGAAGGTGGCAGCCGAGGCTCACCGGCGCGCAGCCGAGAGTCACCTCGCCTAATTGATCGCCGCTCACCCCGCTTGGAGAACCGTAGCGTGCACACGCCTCCTCTCTCTCGCGCACCAGAATGTGCGACCGCTCAACGTCACCAGCACCATGACTGCTGCCCCAGGTTCTCCCCTCCTTTGGCGGAGCGTCCCCGCCTTGACTCGCGCCCACCTTGTTTTGGGCGGGTGCGTCATTATGACCACCCACAGATGGCGCGCGGATCGAGTCACTGCGCCTTTGAGGACTTCAAGACGCACCCTCGTTTTGATTTGCCTGGTCCTGGCCAATGGTCGCCGCCCAGGCAAAAATAGGTCATTGACTCCTGCCCTATAACGCCAACCACCCCCATTGAGACCGTTATCCTACCAACGGTTGCTGTTAGGGTCTGGGGACCCACGGGGACCTCTGTTGTTGTCCGTGCTATATTGGACACAGGTTCACAAGGTTGCATTGTTTCCACATATTTGGTAGGGCAGGTTAAATTAAATATGGGCTCTTTTCCCAATTGTATACGGGGAATAGGTGACGTAGCCTCTAATGTTGAAGGGCAAGTTAAAGTTTTGTTTGCCCCTGTTGAATCTTCACACCCGAGGATTAAAACCTCGGCTATTGTGTTGAAGAATATTTTGGGTATGCATCCACAGATACCACAGCTACCTGCTGCTGTGGTGAATTTGACATCGGGATTGGAACTGGCAGACCCCAAATTTGACACACCGGGACAAATCGACTTGTTGATTGGCTCTGATGTCCTCGGTGGAATTTTGTCTTGGTGCCAAATGTTTTGACTGCCATCCCGACCATATTTGGATTTGCTTTGATGGGACCTGTACCTAGGAAACCTCCTCCACCCGAACTTGATAATTTGTTGGCTGTAGGCTCCGCTCTCTCTGATGCGGTTCAGAGGTTTTGGGAGGTAGAGGAGCCCCCTCAAGCTGCCCGTTTGAATCCAGAACATGAGGAGTGCGAGCTGTTTTTCCAGAACAACACTGGTCGACTCCGTTCTGGTCGGCTTATTACGAAGCTACCTTTTCTATCTGTTCGGCCTCCGCTTGGTGAGTCACGACCTTTAGCCGCAAAGAGATTGTTGGCTATAGAACGTCGCATGGGTCGTGATCCGGAGCTCAGACAGAAGTACATTGAGTTCATGAGAGAATATGAACAATTAGGACACATGTCCGTGTCAAATTTGGATTGGCGTTCGGTGGAGCACTACTTTCTCCCGCATCATGCGGTATTGAAGCCATCAACTGACAAGCTGCGCACAGTGTTTGTGGTTCTGCGCAGACTTCAACAGGCGTATCCTTGAACCAGTGCTTGCATTCTGGTCCCAAGTTGGTCAAGGACCTTTGTGACGTCATCACCAGCTTCCGACGACATCAGGTTGTCTTTGTGGCCGACATAAAAATGATGTTCAGGCAGACGATTATCCACCCTGATGACCGTCGCTTCCAGCTGATCCGATGGTCGTCTACGAGCTCGATACTAATACGTACGGGTTAAGGTTAAGCCCCTACTTGGCAATACTTTCTCTTTGGGAGCTCGCAGACCGCGAAGGCTTACGGTTCCCACGAGCCTCCGCCATCTTGAAGGATGATATTTACGTCGATGACATTTGCTCGGGCGCCTCCACAGCGGACGAGGCGATCCTCCTGCGGGACGAATTGATAGGTATTTTGGCCTCCGCTGGTTATGAGTTGCGCAAATGGATTTCCAACTCTCCAGCGCTTTTGGAGGGCTTACCCGAGGATCATCAGCAAGATCCACATCTATTTGAGATTGTTGACAACCCCGCCATGATGGCTGTTCTCGGCGTCCAGTACAGACCAGTCCAAGACATCTTTACGTATAACGTAGACTTGAAATTGCCTTGTTCTTGGACTAAACGTCTCGTATTGTCTACTGTCGCCAGAACCTTTGATCCGAACGGTTGGATCTGTCCATTTATATTTTGGGCAAAATGCTTCTTGCAGAAGCTTTGGACAGCAGGATTGACCTGGGACGAACCTCTTCACGGTAATCTTGTTGAGGAATGGACCTCTTTTCTATCCTCACTTCCTGCTGTCAATGATATCTCCTTGCCTCGTCCCATCCTTCCTCCCGGGAAGTACAACGCAACCCTGCACGGGTTTTGTGATGCCTCGGAACGTGGTCACGCGGCCGTGGTGTACTTGCACAGTTAGTGCCTCAGGTCAGGTGAGGGTTTCCCTGATCATGGCGAAGAGCAACGTTGCACCCCTTCGGACATCTCTGACCATTCCGAAATTGGAGCTCTCGGGAGCAGCACTACTCGTGCGATTGTTGAATCACGTGTCTAACACTTTGGGTAAAACAATCTGTATTAATGGGACCTACGCCTGGACAGACAGCCAAATTGTTCTTTGTTGGTTGAAGGCTTCTGTCCACACCTTGGAGGTATTTGTCGCTAATCGCGTTTCCCAAATACAGAAATCTGAAGTCAAGCTTGTTTGGAGACACGTGCCAGGTGATCTCAACCCCGCTGATTGTAATAATAATAATAATAATAATTCTTTATTGACATAAAATACACGTTTACAATATTTTAGAATTCTCTGACTCCCGCACTAGTACTAACTGTGTCGCAGGAGACAGTGTCTTCCCAAATTTAATCCTGGCACAGATCATTTATGTCTCAAGAAAAACAAAAAAGAATAAAAATAAAAATTAAAGCATAACAATAAAAACAAGAAAAGGACTAAAAGTTACAAAATATTCAGTGCAGTGTAAATTTAATGTAAGAGATTGCTGCGACGCGTGTGTGTGTGCGTCTGTGTGTGTGTGCGTGCGTTTGTGTGTGTGTGTGTGTGTGTGTGCGTGTGTGCGCTTGTGTGTATGTTCTTTAAATTAGTCTGACCTGATTGGCCCTACGACGATGTCTTGGGATCGGAAAATCAGACGTCCACCAATCAGATCTATTTGAAATAGTGTTACGATATGATTCTTAGTAAATTCTCAACAATATTATAGTCCATCGTGTTTAGCCATTCAATTACAACTTTTTTAAATTGGTTATTGTCAAGGGTTTTTATATCATTCACTTTAGTACACATTTTGTTGTATATATAGGGGGCTAGAAAATTAAAGTGTTTCTGACCTAGGGCAGTTTTAACTTAAGGAACAGGGCATCGCTCAATTCGTTTAGATGTTAAAGGTAAGGTTGGCACAATAGTTTTGTGGTACCGTCTCAGAGTTTCGTATATGTATATCTTTCTTACAGACAAAACGCCAGCCTTTTGATAAACTGCTAAAGTAGGATGTCTGAAGGGTAAACGCATTATAACTTTTAACACCGAGCGCTGGGCCCGCTCTGCAGATAGGATAAAGGTCTTTCCTGCGCCACCCCATGCACAGATACAGTATCTTAGTATGCATTCACACAGAACTTTATAAGTTGATATTAGAAGTTGCATGTCTCCAACATCACGTAGATTTTTTAACAAATAAATCATCTTCCTAATTCTAGCTGACAATGAGGTTATATGTTGTTTCCAGCTGAGTTGTTCGGCCAGTACAACACCAAGATACTTGATGGAACTGACTCTGGATAGACTGGCACAGGCACAGCCTGTGTTATTTATATTACGATTACACGGGTACATATGAATTTTTAAGTTAAGTGTCGCTGGTGGTTGACTTTTGCTTGATTTACTAAAACAGATGTATTTTGTTTTAATCTTATTTATTGAAAGAAGACTGTCCTCCAACCAGGCAGTAACCTTCGCAAGGCCTTGCTCTGCAAGATGGAACAACGCATCCCACGTGCCTTCGTTAAACAGCAAAACGGTATCATCAGCAAACATCACAGCTTTCATGCTGGTCTTAGCAGTTACATCTAGCAGATCATTGACATACGTGATAAAAAGAGTCGGGCCAAGTGTACTACCCTGTGGAACACCGTATCTGCAACTAGCATCATCACTTTCAATGCCAGCAACACGTACAGCCTGTGATCTACCTGATAGGTAGTCTGTGAACCAATCCAGAGCCACACCTCTTATGCCAACGCTTTCAAGTCGTGTTAATCACAATATCAAATGCTTTTTGAAGATCCAAAAATACCCCCAGACACTTTTGTCCTTTGTCTAAATTTGTTACTATATTTGATACAAGTGTCAACACTGCATCTTCAGTAGATTTTGTTGCCCGAAAACCAAACTGATATTCACTAAGGATTCCATTGTGTTCTAGATATTTAATCAGTCTTCTATTGACAACTTTTTCTAATATTTTTGATAGCGTTGACAGAAGAGATATGGGTCTGTAATTAGATGGTTCACTTTTGACACCTGTCTTATATATTGGGCAGACCACGGCCTTTTTGTAGGCGGTAGGGAAAATACCAGTTGCAAGACTCAGATTGCACAAGTACGTGATAGGCAATACAACAGAATTAAGGCTTTTCAAGATTGTTGCAGTAATTTTATCCCACCCTGGTGCACTGTGCGAACGCAGACCCAAAATAATACCACGCACTTCATATGCATCTGTCAATGTGAGCGCCATTGATTTCAAGGGCGTGTTATCTTTTTTCGTTTGGCGTGCTAGGTCTTGTTCACTTAACGACATGTCATTTAGCTGTTGGTTAGCTAAACTACATCCTATTGATGTGAAATATTTATTAACTTTATTAAGTGCAGTTTTAGAATTTACATCACTAGCGAGTAGTTCCTTTGAATCTTCATTTTTACTATTTAGAGCACATACCTCTTTTACAATGTTCTATGTTTCTTTAATATTACCCCTATTTATTCGCAATTTTTCTTGATAATAGCTATTTTTAAGTTTTTTTATGATGTGATTACAAAGATTTCTATATTTAATATATTTTTCCTTCTGTTGAGTGTCTTTCGGTGCTTTTTTAACTTGATGGTGTAGAATGTCTCGTTTTCTAATACATTGTAAGATTCCTCTTGTTATCCATGGCTTAAGTGGTTTAAATCGGTTCGAAATTCGTAAGATGCTAGTGTTATTCATTATTATATTCAACAATTCAGATAGATAGCTTGAGGTTATGCACTCCTAGTACTGTTTGTATTTTATTTATTAGATTAAATTATTAATTTAATTGTATTTAAAAAAAAATGCGTAAGAAATTGCTTTAAAACACGACTGAACACATCAGCGATCCGAGGGGGGGACTGTGCCTCGCGCGGATGCTTGACGCCTAGTTTAATAGGCTATTCGCTGTGGTGGGGTCCGGAATGGTTGAGTCGACCAGAAATTGATTGGCCTTGAACGCCAGTTTTGAATACTTCCATTTTAATATTACCCCTATTTATTCGCAATTTTTCTTGATAATAGCTATTTTTAAGTTTTTTTATGATGTGATTACAAAGATTTCTATATTTAATATATTTTTCCTTCTGTTGAGTGTCTTTCGGTGCTTTTTTAACTTGATGGTGTAGAATGTCTCGTTTTCTAATACATTGTAAGATTCCTCTTGTTATCCATGGCTTAAGTGGTTTAAATCGGTTCGAAATTCGTAAGATGCTAGTGTTATTCATTATTATATTCAACAATTCAGTTGTAAATATATCAGACGCTGTATTGGTGTCATTTGTTTCGTATAGCTTATTCTATACTAGTTTGCTAAGTACCAATTTTATATTATTGTAATCGATTTTGACTTTATTAAACTCTGTTTCCTTTTTTACAATTTTAGATTTATTAATATATAATAATACAGGGGAGTGATCAGTTAACTGTTGGTCAGATACTACGGTTTTCCAACTTAGGTCACATTTCACCATGAAATGGCCAATACAAGTGTTGATACGTGTAGGCCTATTTATGCCCTGTACAAGTCCATAAACAGCCATTAAGTTAAGGTAACTTTCTGCTGAGCTTGATAAGGGGTACGGCAGTATATCAATATTTATGTCTCCTGTCAAAATTACGTATTTAGTATGGATATTACCAAGCACCCTATCAAGTGATTCTAAATAATTACTGGTATTTCTATAGCTTGGAGAACGATAAGAACAAATAATGGAATAGTTAGGATGTAGAGTAGCAACTAGACAATTCCCTTCTAAAAATTCTGGCTCGTAAACATAAACCTCAAACACATTACGTACAAAAATCTCAACACCGTCATTTTGATTGTTACTAATTTTGGTCCAAAATTTGTTATAGCCGTCAATATTTTGTGAGTTGTCAGTACAATTAAATATAGGGGAATATTCAAAGCAGATATAAATGCTAAAAAAAGATCAAAATTACAATTTATGCTTCTTATGTTGAGGGTGATGGTTGTAAATGATTCATTGTTCACGTCATAGTTTAATAATCGTGAGTATGATCCGACACTACTGATCATCAAACACTCAACTTGGCCCGCCGAGTCTATCTCTTCTGCAATGGAAATGTTATTACGATCGAATTATATTTTTGTGTGAAAAAGGCCTAATATACGCGTACAAACATGCACCTTATTATACATGTATGTGAGATTTAATACGGTTTTATTAGGTAGTAATACTGAAACAGATTTTAATATGGTACGTGTCCTTAAGATAGACCGATAAATAAATGTAAATTTTAAATAATAATACTTAAAAAATATTAAACTAAGCATTCCTATAACAAACTTAGTAGCTTTTATTACACCCGCACATTGTTGTACGAAATTTTCAACTATTTTATGCTTGTTGTGTTCTAGAGTGGTTATGTATGCATCATAATATGTATAATGTATGTGTGTATGTGTATTGTATGTGTAATATTTATGCAATGTATATGATTGGGTGTGAATGTGAGCAATCTTTGACAAATAACTACATAATCTTTTACAACTACATTATAGAATGATAACTTAAATATAAGCATGCAATGAAATATACTATGTATTATTAAATATAAGGATGCAAAAAATAGTCATTCTGACCTCTGGGATTTTAATTTTTCAATAGCTTCTTCATTACCGATACGCGAATGGGGTGCACCTTCCTTCTTCCGCATAAAAACTTTGCCGTTGGATACCCAACAGTAATAATATCCGTTCGACTTCGCGTACTCTCGGGCTTGAAAGAACAGCTTTCTAGTCTTCACTGAAAGGTTTGCCCCTATATAGAAAGGTTTCGCAGGGCCGGATAAATGCAGATGACTAGTGTTTAATTTGCAGTCCATATTATCTTTATTATACTGTTTCGTACGAGATAATATTTTTTCTTTCAGAAAGACGGTAGTGAACTCCACGATTATTGGTTTATTTTCCTCTTTTCTAGTATTAATCCGGTAGACAACGCGGACCTCTGTATCTGATACTTTTACATCTAGTGCTTGTGATATTCTGCCCACCAAGTTTAGGAGCTCTGACTTCGATTCCCCTTTTTTGGGGGGAATATTTTTTATTTCGATGCTGGTACATTTTTGAGACCTTTCCAGTGCTTCCAATTTCAGTTCGAGCTGTTGAATCTGTGCTAAAAAAGCTTTTCTTGCAGTGTTCATAGTAGCTAATTTCTTTTCAAACTCATCATACTGCTTACTTATAAATTCTTAAGACGTTTTTAAATCACTATTTTGCGCTTTTATTTCTTCCATAGAGCTCAGCAGCATATTATATTTCTGTTCTTGTCCTGCCTTTAATGTTTCAAAATTCTCCTTCATTTCACGCATGAAAAAAGCTAATTCATCGTCATGCTGACGTTTACGCAGGCGGGTTCTACTAGTGATATTCCTGCTGCCTTCATTGTCTGTATCTGTTGGCGCATTAGAGTTCGTGTCAGACTCGATTGCCTTCGGCGGAGTATGTTTAAGAGGCATTGCGCTTTAAGTAGACGTCGAAAAATAATCCTCTAACTCACAAACGTTCACTCAGGGGACAGAAAAATAACCGAAAATTCAGCAGGTACCAGGGTATCATCAAACGTTGGCAATTAAACTCTAGGCGTGCGTCACAGCGTAGCTAAGAGCGGTACCTAATATTGAATGGAGCGCGTAGGTGTGTGTGGGACACGTATCGGCTAGCTCCGTCTCGCTCACTTTACGATGAGTAGGGTTAATCGTAACTCACTTGAATAGATGGTTGCGCGTGTGTGTGCTGCCGCGTTTGTGGTAGTGTCACGTCGGATGGTGCGTAGTGTGTGCGTGCGCGCAGTCGCTCAGCTGTTAAATTATGGGCTCCTGGTACTTCTCGCTTGTTATTGCTTCTAATGTTGCTTGGCGTTTTTTAAAGGTTAACGCTGTATCCTTGTAGATAGATAGATAGCTTGAGGTTATGCACTCCTAGTACTGTTTGTATTTTATTTATTAGATTAAATTATTAATTTAATTGTATTTAAAAAAAAAATGCGTAAGAAATTGCTTTAAAACACGACTGAACACATCAGCGATCCGAGGGGGGGACTGTGCCTCGCGCGGATGCTTGACGCCTAGTTTAATAGGCTATTCGCTGTGGTGGGGTCCGGAATGGTTGAGTCGACCAGAAATTGATTGGCCTTGAACGCCAGTTTTGAATACTTCCATTTTGCCGGGTCTGCGAACACTCGCGGTTGAGAAGGTGGAATGCGCCTTGGACCCCGATTGTTTGTTGAATCGTTACAGCTCCCTCGGCAAGTTGTTAGGTGTTACTGCTTGGATAAAGCGTTTTGTTTTTAATCTTAGGCACCCACAACAGAAACGTCTGCCACCGTTTCTTTCACCACAGGAATGACAGGAGTCCCTCACCTTTTGGATTCGTTCTGTGCAATTGGCGCACTTTGAGAAGGAGATTGCTATCCTTAAGTCAGGGAGATCGAAATTATCGGGAGCTGTATCTAAATTGAACCCCTTTTTGGACGATACGGGTCTTTAGCGCGTTGGAGGGCGTCTCAAGAACGCCAACGTCACCCCCTTTTCTTACCCAAGGACGGTCATTTGGTACGCTTGTTGGTAACTGACCGCCTCCTTAAAAATTCGCATGCTGGTTGTAATGCGCTGTTGGCCATTTTGCAACGGGAGTTTTGGATTTTGTCTGCCCGAAGAATTATTCGGAGTGTAGTCTTTCACTGCATCCCTTGCTATAAGCTCAAGGCTTCTACCATGCAGCCCTTGATGGGGGACTTAACGGCAGATCGCGTAACTGAGAGCAGGACGTTTGACGGTGTTGGCACGGATTTCGCTGGTCCCTTTTTGGTGAAAACGTCGACACTTCGAAACAGCAAGACTGTTAAGGCCTACTTGTGTGTTTTTGTTTGTTTCTCCACAAAGGCCGTACATTTAGAACTGGTCTCCTCGCTCACGACCGAGGCGTTTGTAGCCACATTTGACAGATTTGCATCGAGCAGGGGGCTGTCTTCCTTGATCCGTTCTGAATGCGGCACTAATTTCAAGGGCACTTATAATTATTTGAATCACGTTGTTAATTTACTTGAAACCAACAAGGCTGATATAGGCAATAGGCTTGCCTGACGTGGGATAAATTGGTTGTTTTCCTCACCAAATTGTCCACACTGGGGTGGTATATAATATAATAATAGGAATATTTGCACATACTCCAGCAACGCGTTAAGTGGACCGATAAGACCGATCCACCCAAGATGGGAGACCTCGTTTTGATCAAGGAGGCTAACCTTCCGCCACTCAGATGGCGCAGGGGGCGCATTCTTCGTTTGGTAACTGGGGCTGATGGAGTTCCCCGATTTGCTGAGGTCTTGGTAGACGGTTCGATTCTGAGGAGAGCGGTTGCAACGTTGTCACGTCTACCAACTGATTAGCGGACCGGTAGGCCGGTCAGAGGCGGGTGGATGTTTGAAATAGAAATAGGTTTTATGATAAGCTAAATCGATAATATCGGTTTAGTCACGTTTTGTTTAGTATATTGTAAATTTTGACTATGGTCACACTATGAACTGTCATTCATTCATTCATTGTCGGTTTCCCGTCCACGCCGTTTCGTTTGTCTTCTCGCGTGCTCTTGTGATAGTAAAGTAAATTTAAAACCCTAGTGAATTGCCGCTACTTGATAGGCCGGCCGCGGTTTTTTTGTGATAAACTTGTAACACATTGAACAATGTAAAACTTGTGTGAATCCGTGCACGTGTTTGGTGCCCGAGGACTTCGCCGAACTGGACCCTGTGGTAGCTATAAGATACTTCATTCATCTATTTTGGCCAATATATTTATTTGATGTGTCTAATTTAGCTTAAGCCTGACATCAGTGAAGATTTGGTAAGTAAATTAAATTTACATGTAATTGTAATTCACTGTCCAATCACGGTATAAGTGTTTAGACCTTTGCCTGGGCTAGAGACTGGATGAATTAATAGCTTCCACGGTCTTCTGCAAACTACCCAGTTTCTAGCCAAACTCTAGACAAGTAGTCTCTTCTAAGCTATCACTGTCTTTTGGCTCATGCTTCATGCCTTGCCGGATATTATACATTTGATAATTATCATTGATATTATTTTGGCACCAATGCCACAATCACAAACAGAATTCAAATTACCGGCCACATTGCCATATTAATTAGCACATAGCTTGATAACACACAAGTATTTGTGCTGCGTATACAAATTTATTTAGGGTCTATGATTGTCTTTTTACGACTTCAATAAACGACATTAATAATTTAAACATTATTTTTATTAGTTACTAGAGGACGCCAGCAGCTACGCCTGCATTTTTTTTTAATTTACCTGTTTTGACCCATCCCGTGGGAATTTCGGGAAATCCCTTCTTAGTGCACACCTACGGTCCCCAAGGAACATACATGCTAAATTTCAGCTTCCTGCGCCCAATAGTTTCGGCTGTAGCGTGTCTGTCAGTCACGAACTGACTGACAGACACGAATAATTAAGATACTCGTAGTATAGAATTTACGAGTATATACAAGATACAGACTGCCATAAAAAGGATATCGGCTACAAGCCCACGGCGCGCTGCACTGATTTTCAAAGTTAGTTTCATAATTATCACTTGCCCCTTGCCTCAGAGAGCACGTTGTTAGTGAGCCGTCAGTCCCGGCTGTTATGGAGATCTTTGAATGTTTTTATGGGGAATTTGTACTTTCGAATTTTACTGACACTGGTCGAGTGAAATATCGCTATGCTTTTGGGTTGCGGAGGTTAGACAGCAGTTTAATCTTGTTAGATGAGAAAACGTGCAACGGGCTCCAAAATGAAAGTCTTGCAAGCAAGATAGCATTAAGGCTGTGACTATGATGATATTGAGACTTGCTGCCACTCTGATATTTGTGCAATATTGTTGTTGTCTTTCAATAGGCTGGCAAAGGAAATTCGACTAAGTACTAGCTAGATATGTACGTGCTCATATAATTTGACCAAATAAACATTGATAAAACAGGTACGTTTAAATATAGTGAAGCTTTGCCTGTATCCGTATGCCGGTTACCTAGTGTGATAAAACTCCAATCTTTTCCATTAATTTGTTTATCAAATCGTTCGACAACCGTGAAAATGTTACAGGCAGATCCTCTCTTATAATTTCGAAT
Organism: Euclidia mi; assembly: GCA_944739405.2. Taxonomy (NCBI): domain Eukaryota; kingdom Metazoa; phylum Arthropoda; class Insecta; order Lepidoptera; family Erebidae; genus Euclidia; species Euclidia mi. Next base: position 63,416,321 of record OX123187.2, on the reverse strand, counting down.
ATTAACAAGAATGCGTCGCTTGCAAAGAATAATCAATTCCCAAAGTTATACTCTATTCCAAAGATAACTTCAATCAAGTTCGCTGTATTAGCATAAAACACACATCTTTAGGTAACATCTCCCGAGGTCCTCAGCTATTCTAAACTTACGAAGTGGAATATTTATGTAAAATTTATATCCCTTGAGGCGTTCAACTGCATGTTGATCGTATATTAAGGTATACTCTCGTGTGTATGGCTACGGTGTATAGTACGTGCATAAGGCTTTGATATTATGATGTCTTGAGAGGTGAGAACAGTTAGTAGCGATACGTGCTCTATATTATGTGATCGCTATGACAAGAAAGGCTATGTCGGTAGCATCTTGAGATGGTGCGCTGTGAAGAGTTTTCATTCGAAACTGAATGATATTATGAAACATTTGCTTGCCTTCTTTCTTTCAAGTTTAAGTTTAACTGAATAGAGACCCGACACGTACATGGTCTTAAAAATATCACCATTTTAATCAATTCGCAATCGATTATCATTGCGATCAGTCGCGTCGCCGCGTGTTCTAATTAATAGTGTTAAGTGCAGACGCAGCAAACCTCGCGCGTCGGCCGAGCGTTCGTCGCGATGACGCACACGTATTGTGCTGACTGACCAAATTCGTATAATTTGTTAAGGCGAAGTTATCAACTCGCTACAAATATGGCTACACAAAGTACAATCCAGTTAAAAACCGAAACAGAACATTTTCTGTATAAAGCTTTTATGGCAGAGAAGTCTGAAAATGAAAATCTAAAGCATATTATTCAGAAAATGCAGACTCAGATAGACGAACTGCAGAAACAAGTGAGTAATCTCACACAGCCAAAAGAAGTGCCTGAAAACAATATCGAGGCTACTCCTAAGCAAAGTTCTTCTGAACCCAATGAGTACATCACGGATGAAGAAGAACTAGCGAAAGAAACTGAGTGGATACGAGTTAAGGCTAAAAGAAACAAAAAAAGAAAAATGAGCAACTCACCCACTCAAACAGCACAAACTTGTGAGACTGAAAACAGCCAAATCACAAACCCGAAATCGAAAAAGGTTCCATCTCCTCCACCAATAATCGTTGATGGCGTTGAAAACTATCAAGCCCTCTTCGACATGCTATCCGGTAAACAGTCGGCTGAAACATTCACGACAAAAATCATGAACCATGGTAAGTCCGTAAAAATTAATACACTTAATGAGGTATCGTATAAGTGCCTTTCAAAGGTGCTATCCGAGACTGACTACTCATGGCACTCTTATGAGAACAAACAAGAGAGACCAATAAGGGTTATGGCTAAAAATCTGCATTATACATGCGAGCCAGATAGAATTATAGACGATTTGCAAAAGAAAGGTTACGGAATAGAGGATGCGGCCAACAAATTGAGTTGGAGGAATAAAAGCCCCTTAAATATGTTTATGTTAACATTCAAGAACGATGAGGACATAAATAAAATTTATAACATTAAATCTATATTAGGATGTAAAGTGGAGATACATCCCATCAAAACCTCACGTCTTGTTCCTCAATGCAAAAGGTGCCAGGCGTATGGGCATACACAAAAGTATTGCTCCAAAGAGCCGAGGTGTGTGAAGTGCACAGGTAAGCACCTTACTCATGAATGCAAAAGACCAGCTACTGAGAAGCCAAAATGTGTGCATTGTGGTGAAGCGCATCCAGCCAACTACAGAGGATGTGTAGTAGCCAAGGAGATGCAAAAACTTAAAAATAATACTATCAAGAAGACGTCTGACGCGAAACGTCAGCAAGTTAACCACCGCCCAACTCATACCAGTGGTGACCAACGACGCACCTACGCTCAAGCGGCTGCGGAAAACAATCAAACCATCGTTACTATAGCGAAGACGCCGGTGACGCCTCGCAGTGATGTGGACGGTAAACTGGATGAAATTATTAAATTAATGTCTTTTTTGGCTTTTGACAGTCGCTTGAAAAAATTAGAGATTGGTGGCAAAGTAGCCTCTAAAAAGAAATCCCAAAAATGAATAAAGTGCTCAAAATTATGGCATGGAATGCTAATGGACTACTTAAACATCAACCTGAGCTTCAAGTAGTCTTAAACAAAGAAAACATTGACGTGTGCCTGATTTCAGAAACTCACTTCACGAAACAATCTTACATCAGACTACAAGGATACAAAGTTTATCATGCACTACATCCTAACAATTGTGCCAGGGGAGGCAGCGCCATAATAGTGAAGGAAAATATTTCTCATTGTGAGGATATTAAATACGAAACACAAGAAATACAAGCAGTGGCAATTAGAGTGAAAGGTAATTCATATCCCTTTACTATAGCCGCGTTGTATTCTCCACCACGACACAACATCCGAAAAGATGAATATGTGAGCTTTCTTGAGCGTTTTGGACGTAAATTCATTTTGGGAGGGGACTTTAATGCCAAAAATATACACTGGGGCTCCAGGCTTACTACTACCAAAGGCAAAGAATTGCTAAGTGCTGTACGGGAAGTAAAATGTGAAGTAGTCTCTACAGGAAAACCAACATACTGGCCTACTGACCCTCATAAAATTCCTGACCTTATAGACTTCTTCGTATGCAAGAATATATGTACAAATTACTGTATAATAGATGAGAGTTATGATATGAACTCGGATCATACTCCTATAGTCTTGACACTAAGTGAAAAGATTCTTTACAAAGAGAATAGTCCGACTCTAGTTAATAATCACACAGATTGGGAAAGTTTTAGAATAGATCTAGAAAATAGAATAGACTTAAGAGTTCCGCTTAAAACTGCAGAGCAACTAGATTTAGAAGTAAAAATATTTATAGATAATATACAACAGGCATCGGGGAATAACACTCCCAGTAAATTAAGGAAAATGAAAGGGCCTGTTTATCCTTCCGAGATACGGAAACTCATAGCGGATAAACGTACGCAGAGAAGAAAATGGCACCAGACTAGGTGTCCTCAAGATAAAAGATTGCTGAACAATATGACAAAGCGGCTTAAAAAGGCAATACTTGCTCACACTGACACTCTAGCAAGTAACTATTTAAGCAAACTTACTAATGACAGCCAGACCGGATATTCACTATGGAAAATGACTAAAAATATGCAGAAGCCCATCAATCAGATTCCTCCAATAAGAAAAGAAAATGGAAGCTGGGCCATAGAAAATAAGCAAAAAGCTATGCTGTTTGCCCAGCACCTAGAAAACACTTTCCAATCCAATTTAGAATGCACCAATTACCAAATAGAAACAGCTAGCTTAGATCAAGAAAACTTAGAAATAAAATTAGTTAGTCCTAAAGAAGTCTTACAGGAAATCAAACATAATTTAAGCAAAAAGAAAGCGCCCGGGTACGATTTAATCACGGGAGAGATTATGAGCAACCTACCACGCAAAGCGATCGTAAAACTTACCACTCTCATCAATGCCGCATTTCGTTTGAAATATGTACCGAGCTTGTGGAAAGTAGCCGAAGTTATTAAGGTTCCAAAACCAGGAAAACCACCTCATGAACCTACATCATATAGACCAATTTCTTTGCTTCCAGTAATGTCTAAATTATTTGAGAAGCTACTATTGAAGAGACTCACACCAGTCATAGAAAATAGCAATCTTTTACCGGACCACCAATTTGGCTTTAGAGAAAAGCACTCTACGATCGATCAAGTGCACCGAATAACCAACATAATTGAAAAAACACTAGAGGAAAAAAAAGTGTGTTCCACGGTATTTCTCGACGTTGCTCAAGCATTTGACAAAGTCTGGCATGAGGGCCTAATATATAAGTTAAAAATGATGCTGCCACAACAATTTTCGGATATTCTCGAGTCATATATTTTAGACCGAGTCTTTCGAATAAGACAAGAAGATGCTTACTCTGAAATAAGGCCAATAAAAGCTGGTGTGCCACAAGGTAGTGTCTTAGGGCCGGTCCTATACCTACTGTATACCTGTGATATCCCAGTTACTAATAATAATTTCATAGCGACCTTTGCGGATGACACTGCTATCATGGCAATAGGAAAAACCCATGAAGAAGCCGTTGAAAATGTTCAGGTAGCTGTCAATGAAGTATTAAATTGGACAAAGAAATGGCGAATCAAACTTAATGAAAGCAAGTCGACTCATATTGACTTCACCAACAAAAAAGGCCAGTACCATCCTGTAACCATAAACGGTCAACCGATATCATACGCGAACACTGCCAAGTATCTTGGTATGACACTTGACACAAAGCTACGCTGGAAAGCACATGTCAAAAAGAAAAGAGAAGAGCTTGGTATACGGTATAAAAAAATGTACTGGCTGATGGGTCGACATTCTTCATTGTCAGTATATAATAAAATTCTATTATATAAGCAAATACTCATGCCAGTGTGGACATACGGCATCCAGCTATGGGGGTGTGCCAGTAACAGCAATCGGCAAATCATCCAAAGATTCCAGAATAAAGTGCTGAGGGATATTGTCAATGCGCCCTGGTATATTCGCAATAACGATCTCCATCGGGACCTCAATATGGACTACGTCGATAAAGTTGTACAGAAATATGCAGATGCACACGAACGGCGTCTTCATCATCACGTGAATGTCGAGGCGATTCAGCTCCTCGATAACACTGAATTAGTGAGAAGACTGAAACGGACAAAACCATTTGAGTTAGTATAGTATAGTGACGTTAAAATAAGAGTGTAGTGATAAGTGCACTGTGAAAAAGAACACATGAACAAAGTGTCTTCGCCTTAACGTAAACTAAGAAATTATGTTATTGGACAATTCTTAGATAATAATGTTATGTATCAATTTAGGTTAAATTAAAATTACTCATTAGCTTCAAGGCTAGATTGTAATATAAGTAAAATATCGTTTAGGTATTTTATACAATAAAAAAAAAAAATTTAATCATTTAACAAGCCAAGCCTTTAAAAAGGTACCATCAGAAGTTGGCTAGTTATTATTCTAAAGCGAAGGCCAAGATAGCAGAATAACTATTACTAGAAATGCACTGGGAGAAAATATTAAAACAAATTCAGAGAGCTTACTACAAGAGAGTACGTAATATTATTTGTCTGTGCTGCTTAATCTATGCAATTTATTTTTTCAGCTGTTAGTATAAATTGAAGTTTGCGCCCTCGTTCTGAAGTAGCCACGCTATCGGAATTACCAGAGAAGTCCTGTTTTAAAGCCTGTCTTAAGACAACTGTACTGAGAGTATTGATCATCGCAACCGGTAAATTGGTATCGCATGGTGTATATTAATGTCGAGTCTGCCTGCTTGCCGTATCCTGTTTTGGATTATAATTTCTACTTCCATCTCATAAAAAGCGAATCAAGGAATACAATGTATATGTTATTCAAAATGGTTACAATTATTTGACTGTAAGAGTATTAAGACATACCTTATTTAAAGATATCAACATTTTTGAATAAGGTATGTCTTAGTGTATGCTGTTTTTATTGCTGCTCTTTTTTAGATAGCGCCCGCACCTGATCACATGCAACTAGCATTAAAATATTAGACATAAAAAACACCTAGAATCGGCACAGTTCTTATTAAATAGCATGAGGTTTTTTACTAACTGGGTGTAAATTCAACCAGTTTATAAAATTGCCTCAATCACTTACGTGACCATTATTTTGTTTGCCCAAAAGATACAAAATTTATTTTTTTGAAATAATAGGAAGCTTTATATTTTATTAACGTCGTAAAGTTTGGTACTCGTGTCGGACGTATATATAATGAATCTCAAATTTCTCTGGTAAATTTTAACGATGACGGGACTAGTCAAGTGCTGGGTTTAAAAGAAACGCTAAATGAGTTGAGCTACGTTGAGCCCAAAAATATATTTTATAATAGGAGAGGTATGAGGCAAGTTTTCAGTTTGCCTCAAATTCCTACCCAAAATTGATGCCAGCTCTCGCACCATTCATATCTTTGTGATTCTAATTTTCATAACTTGTTAACTAGATTATTTCCAAAAAAGTGTCCTATTGGTTTTCTTGCCAGTCTCTTATATCAGCAGCAGGCTAGAGTGGTACTGTATAATGACGTTTCATTGGCACTTCTGAAACGTGTACAATAAATAGTGTCGTACTTCCATTTCAGAGCATTAAAACTCTGAGTTTTTTTTAGGGTTTTTGAGTTCGTGAGATATTTCATTTGAATTTAAACTTTTTTAGTCTTTAACTTTGAATCTTGTCTTTCGGGATTTATACCACGTACCTTTATTTTTCGTAACCGATATTTCGCCATTGTAGCAAGCGCCACGACTCCGGATGAACAGATCAGTTCATCCGAAAGACAATATTCAGATATTTTATTTTCAATAAATTCAATATTGTTGGTCACCCAACTTCAGTTTCAAGGTAATTGCGACTGAGATTGCTGGTTGGCTACTGCATTTAACTTGGAAATATCCTGGCGTTTTAAAAATATCACCGTCTTAGATGCAACGCTTGGAGAGATGCAAACTTGTTCATATTATTTACAAATTAAAAATATTGTTGGCGACAAAAACTTATATTAAAATTTTATATTAACTGTTTGACCATTGAATTCTGCATGAATTTTGTGTGGCTTAGTTTAAGATCAGAATTTTGATATTATTGTATGACTGAAAAGATTTGTCAGTTGGACTTAGTATACTTATCGCATATGCCAAGACATCGCCGAGCAAAAGGACCAGGATAAGATTCCCAACCGTCGGGCACCGGTAAACTAGGTAGGCCAAAGAAGCTTTAGCGTTGTTAGAGATAATATTCGTACCTGTGGTTTCATCATTCGGGATGCTGAAAATCCGCTGTAATGTTTTAAGTATTGCCAGAAAGCGTACTCTAATCTACAAGGCGATTGTCTTGAATCGCCACTAGGTAATATCTGACATGATGATGTTGATTTTTAATATAGAGCACGTGATTTTCATTTCTATAAAATTCTTTAGGTATTACTGAATTTCATATCTCATCACATATCAGGAAGAAAGTATCGAATCGCTAGGTGTCGCACTTTGAAATCTATGCAGTTAAACTTTAGTCATTAAACATTTCAAACTATCATTCAATGACTTTTAAAGAAATTTTGCCTCCAATAATGCGCTCACCACATTTTGATTCTTTTAAGTTTTATTAATTTCCCCACACATAGCAAAGTCGAAAGTTTTAATTGGATTCCGATGAGGGATGCCCTAGGTCATGTAACCTCTGTCAGTTATTTATTGCGTGACAATTAAATCAGTTGGTACTACGCTTGTGGCCGCTTGTACAATCTAAGGTTCTGTTTTTAAGTTTAGAATTCCGTTATTGTTTTTCCTGCTATCTATACAAGAGTGTCCGTAGACCCCGGGCTTTAAGACATGGGACTTTAATTATCATTGAGGTTCAGATGCAGTTGCGTTTAAGCAATTTTTGGTTTTAATGCATATAGAGTCAAGAAATTGCAGATGGAACAGCAATCTGAATTATAGTGTGTTTACTGAATACGGCCACTAAATTGGAAGTTGTTCTGGGATTCCGTCTGTTGCTCGTTAAACTGGTGCAATTAATTTTCAACCCCTCCATTTTTCATAACTAATTGGTGAGCAATAGTGTTAGATTTGCCCTGTGTTTTACCTTACTATTAATTTTATTTGCTTGACTATAAAACATATATAGTCGCATACCTTTAATACACACCATTGTAACACCTTTAATAACCCCTTTGACTTGAATATATGGATTGTGCGCCGTCATGGCTGACGGCGCACAATCCATATATTCTACACAATAACTGGCAAATTCCTTTATCAAGTGCATTACTTACACCTACAGGTTTAATTAAATAATTTAAACTTCGCGTGCTAGCAGTCATGAGTAAGCAACATTTCTGGTCAGCCAACTAATGGAACGCCTTCGTAGCGAAGGTTTGACCACTAAAACATCGCCAGATAGATTGGGTGTAATATAGTGTTTAGTAAATTATTGTGGCACGTTCTCATGATTGATTGACTCGATAGGCTCAGTATGTTATCTCATGTCATCAGCCTATTGCAATTGACTGTTAGACGTAGGCCTGCCCCAGGGTACGCAAAAGGACCCGATATCATAAGTATACGCATCATTTATAAATGAAGGTATATTTGTATCTATGTGTCAAAACACAATCAAACTCTCCCAAAACAAATCTCAAGTTGAGATCAGATTATAACATGAACTAAGGAAATAGATCGTTACCATTGTTTTCAATTTCATTGTAACGATTGCTTTCAAACGTTTTAACCGAGTTAGTTGGTAAATGTCAAAAACTTTGGACATTGCTGAAACTTATTAATAACTTTGGGCCTCAGTTTAAGGTTAATCGACAATCAAGAACTTTGTATTAGTTTTATTTGTATTGTTAACAATTGTTTTAAGTTTCGAATATTAGGACGATTCTATTGAATTAAGGCGTTGATTTAGTAATTACCTTTAATTGTCTTGAATGTATATCCGTTCGTTTTATAAGGAACTATCTGCCCCGGCTAATTTTTTACCGCCATATACCTATGTATTATACATATAAACCTGCCTCTAAAATCATTCTGTCTATTTAAAAAACATGGAATGCATTACCGTTACATATAAGACAGACTCAGACGATAACCAGGTTCAAATCCTTAGTTAAGGAATACTTCTTCAACTTTAATAAAATATTGTCATTAAGGCGATTTTAATTGAATTTTCTTCCAATCTTTTAGATTTTTACGGCGTGTATAGTATTTTTATCTTGATTAATACTGGTAAAATATTTGTAGTAGGTTTTTTAATTCATTTCACAGGATTGGTAATTTCATTAAATTACTTTAATAAATGTCAGCGTTAAGAGTCGATCCAATTTCAATTTAAGCATTTTTACAGCCATATATGAAATTTTAAATGCTGTGGCAATTCTTTCTTGTTGTAGTTTGTTATGTTTTTGTATATGAAATACTACAAACGACACATTTACATGATATTATATAGATAAAATATAATAAAGCTGAAGAGTTGGTTTTTTTTTGTTCAACGCGCTAATCTCAAGAACTACTGGTCCAATTTGAATAATTATTTTGTGATGGATAGCCTATTTATTAATGAAGACTTATAGGATATAACATCACGCTATGAGCTACGGTTGCGGAGCAATGGCCCTATTTTTTACAAGTTGGAAAATCCCTTCGGATCTCCGGCTCTTGGTGTGCTCCGGCGTGGTGTTACCACAAAAAACCCCTTTGACTGCCGACCATAGACGCCCTACGGGAAGAAGACCCTGATCATTTCACGAAGATAGGGAAGCACTTTATGATATAACAATGCTCTGCCATGGAAGGGATTTGAAGGCATTGATTATGTCAAGACTGATAGCCAACGCCACGCTCTTGCGACGGACAGCCTCTTCCCACAGGCATCGAACGCGTTTTATCGCATCCAGCGTCGAACGCCCCCGCTGGAAACCGTAATTTCGCTATTTCGGACGAACACCCATATGCCGAGCCCTTTTTCCCTTCCGGACGGACCCTTGGCATTGACGCGTCACACACGTCTGTCATCACGCGACGGAACCAGGCTGCCTGCGTTTCGGGATCGGATGAGACCTGTTTTTGCCTCTTCTTCTGGCCAGTCCGCAGCGGACGGAGCAGTGGCCCTAATAACGCGGGTGTAACCACGGGCTCAGCTAGTTTATTATATTACTTAGGAAATTGTAGACAATAATTTATTAACAATCTAAGAAAATACCGCGCGTTTTTTTTGGTAGCAGACTCAATCAGAGTTCTGCTAATTATTGTTACAAAAGTAATAAATAAGCACTAAGACTATTTAAAACCTAGGTTTACATCTTTATTAAAATTTGTAGTTGATACCTAACACTATAAATTAGCTCAATGGGAGCAATAATAGTTGTTTTAATTTAAATCTGCGAACATTAACTACCACATTCTGTGAATGTTCAAACAATGCTTAAAAAGTAATTTTACATTTTATATCGCTGCTTAACGATGTACAAATAGCTTTATAGTGTTACGATGTGTATACACATGATATATGTGTTATAAAGACATAAATATATCTAAATAACTTAATGTGGAGGAATAGGGTGCAGTGTTCCTACAAATGGAGGGAGGATCTTCTAACCAGGCTAGCGATTGTGTTTGTAGACATGACATAATGCACCCCTTGAATTTCCAAACTACACAATCACACGTGCAAAGCCACTACACCATATTTTTTTATTTGAACTCTAGTGTGCCTCAAGGCGGAATACTTTCTCCTCTTTTGTTCTCATTATTTATTAATCTCCTTACTCATGAACTTCATTGTGCGTATCATCTGTATGCCAAGGATCTGCAGCTTTACACACAATCTAAGGTGGAAAATCTACATTCTGTAATTGGAGCAATAAAACAAGATCTTAACGCTATCAAGGATTGGTCGAAACGGTTTGGATTGGCAGTGAATCCTGATAAATGTCAGGCTATTTTAGTTGGCAGTTACCGTATATTGAACAGGGTTGAACTGCAGGCACTACCAACCGTCATGTTTGATGGGCAAATCATCCCGTTTAGTTCTAGTGTCAAGGATCTTGGTTTATATATTGACACTAACCTTGATTGGCGGACCCAGGTAGCGAACGTCAGTCGTAAAGTAACTGGTGCCTTACGGTCGCTCTATCGCCTGAAGAACTTTCTTCCGGTCAAGACTAAGACAACGTTAGTACAGACTTTAATGGCACGGGTACGCGGCAGCCCCAACGCCATCCCGGCCGCGTGAGCCGAACGATGGGACTCAGTGTTGTATCGGCGCTGGATGGGCCTACACGCGAGACCTATCTATAATAAAATATGATACGCCTAATTTGATTTATTATTTGTACTTTACTAACACTAGGTTAAGACAATGTTACTAACAAACTATGGATGATATCCGAAATAAACAGTTATTATTATTATTATAATATTTCCTATAATCGACTATGGTGATGAGTGCTATCTCGACCTTAATGCAGATCAGCTCAACAAGCTCGACCGCCTTCTCAATAATTGCATTAGATTCGTTTTCAATCTCCGCAAATATGATCATATTACCGAGCACCGATTAAAGTTACGATGGTTACCCATTCGTCAACGGCGTAGCTTACGTACTTTGTGTACCCTTTATTCTATATTGCACTCCCCATATGCTGCTGTGTATTTAACTCCTCATTTCCAATTTCTTTGTAATACACATGAGAAAAATCTTCGCTCCTCAAATAATCTTCTTCTCCTTTGTCCTTCTTACAGTTCTAGCCTTGTACATTCTTCGTTTAATATTCAATCTATCCTTCTCTGGAATGCTCTCCCTCTCGATATCAGGATGTCCACTAACCATTTCACATTTAAAACCAGAGTGCGCCAGACTTATAAAGACGCACAAACTGAATCATTGTAGGATTATTGTCTATTTATTCTGTATGTATATTTAATATTTAATTATGATGTATATATGTAAATTATTGTATATTATGTAGGTATATATATATAATTTATTTATATATAACGTATGTAAGTACTATATTAACGTGTATATATATATACATACATATGTATTTGTATTAATTAGATTTATGTGTAAGTTTCAATATAAATTATGAATTGCACCTATTACTTGTATCTCTGCATCACCCAAAGGTTGACTGGTAGATAATGCCTACGGCATTAAGTCCGCCTCTGTACTTATTATGTGCATAAAGTTGAAATAAATACCTAAATAAAAAATAAATGTTAGTTGCGGTGTTTGGTTTTCAGATAAAGTTAACTAACACTGATAGATAGATTATTATAGATATTCTTGTACAACTAAAACAATGTTTATCCACTCACCTGTGTTAGCAATGAATGTTAGAATAATAACGTACATTGACAAATAATATACGTACGTAATATTTAAAAAAATTATTGCTCTTATGTTAACATTGTATTAAAAATAATTGTAGTACCAATTTTGGATACCTATGAATCGAATGAATACACGTGTAGTTTCAGCCTTCTTTGAGTGGGAGTCGGTTATCGCGGCAAAAAGTAGCCCGTGTGCTATTCTGTTGTTTATGCTATTTTACTCCAAAGTGTTATCAAAATTCATTCAGTAGTTATTACGAGAAAGAGTAAGAATCTTCCTTATTCGCGCAATAATAATATAATCAATCAATCCATCCTCAAAAACGTTTATAAGACTGGTAGGATTGGCTAGTTTATTGTTTACAAGATGAGCCCGCGGTTACACTCGCGTTATTTAAGGCTACTGCCTCAATCCCGAGGCTCATAGCGTAATGTTATATAATTTATAGCCTTCCGCAATAAATGGGTTATCTAACACTGAAAGATTTTTTAAATCGGTGTCCAGAAGTTCCTGAGATTAGCGTGTTAAAACAAAAAATATACAATCTCTTCATCTTTATATATTAGTATAAGATATAAGATGAGAGAAGTGCTTGCCATCAGGTAATATTTGGGTCACACAATACTATTCCGTGTCATATGGATTGCGATGTGACAATCCCTAGTCAAATCATTTGACCATATGTGCAGTTAATTTTGTTACTACGATATAAAAAAAATATAATTATGCTCAGCATTCAAATATGAAAACTATTTTGGCCTTTTCACTAGAACTATTTCGAAGTTTTTCTAATTAAATCCAACAATTAACAAAAAAATTTTAAGTGCACACGTGAACTGCAAAACACATACATACATACATACATAGACTCACGCCTGTTTCCCCGAAGGGGTAGGCAGAGGCATATTAAATGCCCACTTTTCGCCAGTGTTTTGATCCCACGTAATAGGTGGCGAGCCTATTGCCGCTAATCGGGATATTTTGTTTGCCAGAGCCTCGTCCGTCGATTGGTAGGTGCACCACTTGCAGGTGAGGTTGGCTTGGGACCCTAAGTTTTTGGTGGGAACCCTATGCACCTATAGATATCCATTTTTTGCGGTGTCATCTAAATCATCTAGCCCCTAGCGGAATGAAATATGGTTTACAGCCTATTCTCAAACCTACCAAATAGTAAACAAAAAATCACAATAACTCGACTACGTAAAAAAGGGGTCTAAAAAGGACGAAACAAGAAATTATTTAGATGTAAATCCAGAAAAATATGAGTACAGAAATGCTTAAGCTGCAAAACACACTTAGACGAAATGAGTTCGTGTATTAAAGCGCAAGCAAACATATCGTTGAAGTTGTTTTAAATGTTTGAAACTCGTCTAGCGTTTTGAGCATTCAAATATTTGGATAAAATGCTGAAATTGTTCATGTCGGAAAATTTCAGATCGAAGAGGGGTTATTGTTTTAGATTAATAATAATCTTTTATTTATTTGAACTAAATGCATGGATGCGTGTGATTCCAGATTGGTCTTTATGGAAAATATTGGGGGAGTTCTGTGCTCAGCAGGCGACTATGTATTTTGAAATGTAGGAACGTCATCTGGGGGCACAGCAGTGCCCCCGCCAAGTCGAGCAAAAAAGCAGCACGGCCGTACCATCCTTTTCTCGAAGCAATTCAGGCCATTTTCGACCCCCTATAACTTCGTTGTGGATAAACCTAGAAACATGAATTTTGAGTAACCAAGCAAGCATTGTATAAATATGGTATATTTCAAATTTCAGTCAATTTGAACGAGTAGTTTTAGAATTATAACGAGTCAAATTTCTTGATTTTGTCAATCACTGACCGATCATCAAAACTCTAAAGCACTTCTAGCAGACATAGAAGCTTCAAATTTAGAATACAATTAGTGCTGAATGTATGAATCAAGGAAAAACTAAAATATTTTTCAATTTCGGTCCAGTTTTCGAGATACATCAACTGCATAAATAACTTTGTAATCCCATATAAACATATAAGATTACAAAATTACATTTGCAGTTAGGGCTTTAATTAAGAAAATTCGTTGTTGGTGGCCAAGAAGTAGAAGGTACCGGAAATAAAAAGTAACACTATCTACAAAAAGAAATCAGATCCCATAAAAATAATACTTCTCAAAAATCAAGTCTCGCTACTGTAAAAAGTTGTGAGATCCATGTAATACCCAGTCGGTTAATTAAAAATCTTTAATGTTTTGAATAAATAGATTGACTTGGCAATCGCACTAAACAATCTAATTTATATAATATTACTTATGAGAGACTTGGTTTTTTGACAAGTATTGTTTTTTATGGGGTAAATATGTTTGGTAAAACATTGTTAGATAATATATACATGTACTGAACATTTATTCCAAGCCATCGTCTTTAGATATCACAGCACCGTACGGAGCAGTAGCGCTAAATAACGCAGATGTAACCGTCGGCTCAGTAAGTAGTTATTTTAAATAACTCCACAAAGTATATACGAGTTTTTACTTGACACAATCACTGACTGTTGCAAGTTTAATTCGCGGTGCCAACAAACATACAAAATATCAAACTATAATCAAGTATTTTATCCTCATCAAAACGATATTCATAAATATGCAGAGCGCAAAGGAACTAGTTTTTATTCTGATTCACTTCGGTTCCGGTCGCGGTTGTTCCCCTTTCCAAGGAAATTAATTAATCATACCCTTAACGAACCCAAACGGTTAGAGCTGCTAGCTTTCGCAAAAAGTTAAATTGTAAGAAGTTGTAAATCAGTGTGTTGATGAAAGAACACAATATATCGCTACACATTTAATTCCGTGGGTGCAATAAGAAGAATAATATACGAAGAAAATGGAATCTCTGCGAAGAGACGAAAAATATGACTTTAAACTGTACCACCCCGTCTGCCCAGCGTGGAGGAAAATTCACGAGCCAAATGAAATGTTTGTGAAGACTGAAAACGATATGAAACCGTATATTGATCCTGGCCAGCATGGCATTGTAAACCAAAACCTCCTCTTGACACACAGTGCTAGTGTATAGCAAATGAGTCAATAAATAATTACAAAAGCAATTGAATACAAATGTTGAGCAATATTCGTTTTTATGTTTATTATCAGTAGCTTGGAGTCGAAAAGCATTTTTTTAAATTTAACCATTTATCTCCAATCTCGTAGGAGTTTCAAGAAATGCCTTCGTAGTTCATACATAGGGTTCAAAAGGAACACATGTGCCAAATTTCAGCTTCTTGCGCTTTATAGTTTCGGCTGTGCGTTGTCTGTCCATCAGTCAATAACGTAACAATTTATCTACACAGATATAGTGAATAAAAAGGCATTCTGCAGTTTTTTATTCCTACACTACAAACATTTTTTGCGATCTAGTGCTCTTTGTCGTCCTTACTTGTTACTTATATTATGTAACAGTTTTGAAATACAGTTTTATTTTCTGCACTCAATTACCGGAAATCGACGTTATTTCAGTTAGTGGCAGCCCTTGTCATATCCGAACGTTGCTTGTTCTTTTTGTCGACTCGCACTTTTCTCGTAATAAAAAGCCAAATTGTATGCCGTGAGACTTAACCAGAAATTGACTGAAATGTGATTTATTAATGGTGTAAATCTATAATAAGAAAAGAGATTGAAATAACGATGAATGATGACGGAGCGCTTTCAATGCTTGCCACATTTTGCAGATTATTGGGAGAACACATGGGACAAAAATATAATTATTATTTAAGAAACATGTTTTATCTAATGTTAAGGAAATATTTTTAAACATTGATCTTCTATAACTCCAGTTCTCGGAGCTGAATACGAAATAAGAGATGATAAGTAGAATAACTTGAATAATTATAACATTATTCCGTGCCTGCCCTTTGATCTCACTGGATCAATATATTGCCACGCAGATGCCCTAGACTTTTTGAAGCTACGGGCTTATTAAATTGATAATCGCATCTACTCCGTGCTGCCGAGAGCATGTTAAGCGGTCCCTGATCTAATTTAGATAGTTGACACTGCAAATAGCAAAATTGGTCTAAGCCATGGCATATAGCTACTCATTTTCGGTTGTAACAGTCAAACAGAAGTCCCGGGGATCCAAGACAAAGATTACCACCGGAACTGAAGATAATGCAACACAAATTGCAGAAATAAATCACCGTCGAATTAACTAGTTGACGGCCCATCAAGTGAAAATACGAGTAAATTAAAAGAATATGAAACCGAACTCATAGCACGATGGCTTCATAAATTTCCTCGATTTCCTACTTATAATTTCAGTTTGCTTCAAAAAATTCATTTAGAAAAATGAAGTCTAGGTTTACCTTTGCGGGATCCATGTTATCTAAATTTCTCACATTTGTAGGTACAATGAAAATATTGGTGCGAATAAAGATTTCTGCAAATACCGATAAAGGATCCGATTCTGTACCCCTACCTGCCTTATTAAAATAGGAATGTGAGGCGTACGTATTATTAGGCAGCTCTTTTCTTGTGAGCCCTGATAGTATATCTTGTCTCCTGGTTACGTTGGTCTCAGTCACCCATTGTTTTTATCTTATATTATTAGTATTTATTACTATGTTTTAGTTCACAACACAATACTTCTAAATCATTCTCACTACTTACATGGCTGTTGTAAGTAGTGAGAAACCACCAAATATATTCTGATCAACCATATTAATTTCCAAAGCAATAGCATTTGAGAAAATGTTACGAGGTAAACATTTCGAGGCAATATAAGAAAATACTAGCTAAAAACCAACATTTATAATGAACAGTATGGACACGTGTAAATGTGTGATGGCACGTGTCGAAACACTACAGCGACATGTGAAGGTGCTCTTGTGAGCTATATTTGAACAATGAAGGACACTTTCATTGGCATTATTGGTATTGATAGAATGTCGTCGACTTTATTAGAAGAGTGTAGATAATTATCTACTTTGTATTGTAAAAATAGAACTGCTATTTGCATTGTTGTGCTTGTTTTTGTCTTAGAAGACAGACAGAGGTATATACATGGTATATATCATACACTAGTATATTTAAATGTATGGACCTCATCTCTACTGTTAATCTGTAATTAAACGATAATTTCAAAAAGGATGTTTCTTTTTATTGGTCTTATTTAAAATGGAACTGGTCTAGTAAGTACGAGTACCATTTCTACTTAAGAAGATTGTTTTTCATTTGAGAATTTCCTGAGGCCTAAGTTCTTACAGCAATGTCCATGTGATCAAATATAGTATTCAGTTTTTATTATTTTATGTCCTTGCCAATATTATAGGAAGCAAAAGATATAAAATCTAATAATGGAATCAGAAAAATATTTTTGGAATTGCGGCAAAAACCTTCATAATACCGCCCGGAGTAACGAAAAGGTCAAACGTAATGTCACTTATAACGTCTCAATTACAATGTCTATGTATATAGCAAGAACAGTTCAGAATAGTGATTGTAGCTTTAAAGAAAGCTTCGAATCAAAAGAGTTATTTATTTGACTATAGTTATGATGAGTTCTTCTTTGCCGAGGCTTTCTGCATGAACAGAATGTTTGCCAGTACTAAGTTATCCGTGTGTTGATGGATTAAGTTTCACTACTAATAGCAACTTATATATTTGTGAAGTGATGAACAACTTTATCACTCTATACGAACCCGTCTGGTCAGCGTGGTATAGTAGTAGGCCAAAATCTTTTGTGACTGAAAAGTGGCGAGACCTGTGTCCAGAAGCAGACAGCCAAACGCTGCATGAAGATAAAATGGTGCATTATTAGAACTTCGTATTCTTAATCTGTCATTACATGGACAAAAAAATACAGTATAAGTATTTCTTATTTTGATTCTCGTTTCAGCTAAGCACTCTCGCTCTAAAAGTAAAACTGTTTTATTTTTTCTTTTCATTTCCTCCCTCAACTCTAATCAAATTTCCTTATGTTATTTCGATAGTATTTCCATAACAATTTTCTAAAAATATCAAAGAAATGTAATGTTAAAATATTGTTTTGCCTTTGACTTTGCAAAGGTCAGGTGCCAATCGAACTAGGGAAAAATATATACTGAAAACCGGTTTCAATACACCGGGGAACAATAAGAAAATTGATACAAGCTTCTATTGAACCCGGATATGACAAATAGAATTCGAGATCTCCCTGAGGGATGGTACGAACCAAATATGATACAGGTAAAAATACTACCTCTGTTCATGCTAACGTAAGTTTGTGAATGATCTCGCGGTTTGCGTTGCGATTCTTTGATCAGCGGCTTTTATCTTGTAAACTAGATGAGACCGCTGGTGATGTTATATAGCCTTTAGCCTTCCTCGATAAATGGGCTATCTAACACTAAAACATTTTTCAAATCGGACCTGTTGTGCCTGAGATTAGCGCGTTCAAGTGAACAAACAAATTATTCAGTTTTTTATGTTAGTATTAGATAATGCTTTTTATCTTTATAGTGTGCTTCATTCCTTTCAAACTGGTCACACGTAGCTGCAGGCTGAAAATAGAAATAGATGGAAGAAGAAGGAGAATCAGATCTCTCATCTTGTAATACGTCGACGTTATAGGCGCAAAATATATGCATTTTTTATTTTATTTTAATGAGCAGACCAACAATATAATAACAAGAAATATTTTCAATACAGCTTTCATATTATATCGAATTAGATCAACCCAATCAAAATGCAGCATGTTTTACGGCGATTTATTAGTTTTTGTTATTAATTTGTTTCAATAACGTTGACCATAGTGCTTGATATCAACGTTATACGACTTCTCTATTTTTTTTATGATAATAGGCGGCAATGAGCAGACGGATCGCCTGATGGTAAGCAATCCTACTGTAGTTTTGCGATAAACAGCACTAGGTGGCGCTTTTATTATTAGATGTGCATACCCATGTACAGACCCTAAAGGAGAACAATTAAATTTCGAAAAAGAATTCCAACAAAAAATATTTTAACTGAATAACATTTCCTTGCACTTGTTGGAACTTTGTCGACGAAGTATAAGGGAGAAGGCTATTGTGTCCATCCTATTATTCTTTCATAAGACTTTCCATTGTTCACACAGCGCAGTTCGGATTAAAGTTCTGATATTACTCCGCCAATATGTTCGTATGGTCACAATGTTGTAGGTTTAAGTTTTCTACAGAAATTGCACTAGAAGAACGATAAAAAGGAAGTAGGTACTTTATGTCTTATGTGACGTCATTAATTCAGTTATCTGTATTTACTAAATTCTTGCGTTACTGACTGACTGACGGACAACTCACAGCGAAACTATTGGACGTAAGAAGATTAAATTTTGCATGTATGTATTTTACTTGGAGATCGAATGATGCACTAAGAAAGGATTTCCCTAAATTCCCACTGGATCGGGCAGTAACGTTTAAAAAAATTACAATAAAATGTCTGGGAATGATGCGGGTAATCTCTAATATTGTTTATTTTATTTATTTCGAATAGCATGTTTTTTGACTACTTTGACGAATTTTCTTTTATGCAAATACTCGATCCCTTAGTGTTAAACAGGTATACGAGTTCAACGTACGTAAATATTACAGTGTCTCTCTGAACAACAAGCAGTGTTTGCAAGGTAGAGGGGAATATTAGTTTAAATGGCCATGATTGGTGAAAATGCGACACCGATATCGCCATCGCGAGTATCGCGAAACCTGGAGCGGGTTCCTCTGGTAATAACATAATTGAAAAGGACATTTTCTTATAATTTCTTTAGAATATATCTTTATAATATGTATAGTACTTTTACAATTGTAATCGAGTACAGATAGAGAAGATAAGTAATCTTCACTTGGAAGATTATACGTATTTAGTGTAATTAATGTTGTATAATCACATAAGCCATAAAAAACTCCCGGGTATTTTAATTGTAAATCTGTAAGCAAAATGATAAAACGTATAGTTACCTACTTCCGCTAATTTCATAAAGATAATGAGAAATTAGTCTTTGATTGAGTAAGATATGGTAATCTTAAAATATTAAAGAGTTAAACGACTTTATATAAAACATGGATTAAATATACTTAGTTCGAAGTTGGCTGGCTTTAGATTTAGATGTGTAAAAACTTTTAATATTCTATATGTATTTTATGAAAAGTTATTGAAGATAAATCGAGTTTAAATAAATTTTATAAGCCAAAATAAAATTTACTTTGTAATTAGATACAAATAGATGCAGATAAGTTGAGTCGTAATATTAAAATATTCTGACTATCTATGTAGTCGAAAGTAATGGTGTCGAAAATAGTTATCGTTCTCTAATTTTAATATGAAATGTTGAATTTTTGATGTACTTCGCTCAACAATTCTCGTTATTAAAACTTTTAAAAACATTTTTGATTGGCAAGTTTATGTTTATTGATATTTTAGTAAAAGCTTTTAAGGCACCTACACATATTTATGGAAGTTATTTACCATAGAAAATGATGATCATGTATTAGTTTTAACAAGACTCTTTTGAAACACATCAAAGCTGCATGTATTTTAATGTCATCATGTCATCACTACGTTGGCTTCAACATTTTCTCTGCGTCTTCACTGAGATTATATAAATTGTCCCATAGTGGTTAGGGGCCTTTTCTTACGCCATGAGAGGGGTTAGGTATAGGACATAGTCTGACTTTGCTGTAAATCATGTCAGTTGGAAAACCTACACTGGTTAATGCTTCATAAATCAACATTAATTTATCTTTTAAACATACTAATATATATCTATAATATTATCGGCTAGAGTTACAAATATATTTATAGTAAATATGTATCTTCTCTTTAAATAGCTTTATCTTTCCAAACTCATACTAAATAATTACAAAGATATTCTTTCACTATAATTAACTACTTTTAATATCTTTCGTATTTACCTTTGATACAGAAGACAATATCTCTCATTTAAGTCTTAAAACTCAAAAGTATACATTTATATCTGTTCAAATATTTGCGGACACTAATTAATCTTGGACATCTTAATAAAGTATCTTGAGTATAAATTAAAGGGTGTCCATGAATCACAAAGTTTGCAAAGACAAATAGAAAACTAGTGATGTCACTGGGTTTTTTCGAATTCTCAGTAGCAGCACGGAATCTGGTGATGTGTCCGGTAACGGCAATAGGCTCGCCCCTATTACGTGGGACCTAAAAATTCATGGCGAAATGTGGGTGTAATATTACACCTCTGCCTACCCCTTCGGGGATACAGGCGTGAGACTATACATAAATAAACATATAAATAATGTCATAGAATGAGGACTAAATGCTGTTGAGCAGAGGTCACGAGATCAAACTCACGGCGCAACCACTGAAAAGTTACTACGATTTAGTTTTTTTATCTATTCTATATAGTATCATCATCGTCCTAGCGTTATCCCGGTTAACGTTATGACAGAATATCAACTTTTCTCTATTGTATATCATCATGAAATCTGCTTCTCTGAGGGTCCTCGAGAGTGATTCTGAATGACATGTCTATCAACAAACTTATTGGACTATATGGCCTACTCAATTTTAAAGTCAACAGTCTGGTCTAAAACCAGATAGACAAACTAGTTAGATTTAGTGTTAGGTTTGTGCATACGGCATCTGGGGGCACGGCAGTGCCCCCACCTAGTCGAGCAAAAAAAGCGGCACGGCCGTACCATCCTTTTCTCGAAGCAATTCAGGCCATTTTCGGCCCCCTATAACTTCGTTGTGGATAAAACTATAAGCGTGATTGTTTAGTAACCATGCAGTCATTGTATAAAGATGGTGTATTTCAAATTTCATTCAATTTGAACCAGTAGTTTAAGAGTTATAACGAGTCAAAATTCTTAATTTTGTCACTCACTGACCGATCATCAAAAGTCTAAGTCACTTCTAGCAAACATAGAAGCTTCAAATTTAGGAAACAATTAGTGTTTAGTGTATGAACCAAGGAAAATTTAAAATATATTTCAATTTCAGTCCAGTTTTCGAGATACATCAACTGCATTAATAACTTTGTAATCCCTTATGAATATAAAGGATTACAAAATTACATTTGCAGTTAGAGCTTTAATTAAGAAAATTCGTTGTTGATGTACAAGAAGTAGAAGGTACCGGAAAGGACAAAAGTAAGACTATCTACAAAAAGAAATGAGATCCCATAAAAACAATACTTGTCAAAAATACCAAGTCTCGCGACTGTAAAAAGTTGTGAGATCCATGTAATACCAAGTCGGTTAATTAAAAATGTTTAATGTTTTAAATAAAAATATTGACTTGGCAATCGCATTAAACAATCTAATTTATATACGTATTACTTATGAGAAATATTGTGTATCCATGCGGTGGCCGAGTCAATCTATTTATTTAAAACATTAAAGATTTTTTAATTAACCGACTTGGTATTACATGGATCTCACAACTTTTTACAGTCGCGAGACTTGGTATTTTTGACAAGTATTGTTTTTATGGGATAACATGTCTTTTAAGAAAATTATGGCGAACTCGCACAAAATGATTTCGTTCACGTTTTAGCAAGCGATAATATAAATTCAAGTCATTGGTGCGTACCGTTGGTTGAATCTGAGACTTTCTGCATAGTAAACTGTTCATCTCCTACCTAGGCTATTTAATTGCTGCCTACAGAAAATCGCAAAAAAGTAACGATATAAACATTTTTTATTACTTTACTCCACTCGCTTCGGTCACCCTACAATATGAGAAAAAATGACCCGTAATTCCTTAATTACGGGTCATTTTTTCAAGGATTTCAATCGTTTTTATTTGAGTAATGAGATGTCTTTACTGTAATAAATTTGTGTATTTTTATTACATGAGGATTAATAAATTCATCGTAATATTTTTCACCGTCGAATTTTAAAATTATAACGAAATATTTATATTCAAATTAAACATGGCTGCCAGGAATTAGAATTTTTATGAATCACATTTAAATATAATAGTCCAAGATCCCAGGGCCGCCAGACCTTACTTATTTTCTCAGAAACGAAATGTATGTTAGTTAGTGAATAATGTAGTGTTAGTATGTGTCATGAGTACTCATGAGTGTACACATACTTGTTAGCTTGGATCGTGGGCCAATTTTTAGGTATGAGGTGCTAAAGTTAGGTAAAAATAGTACCTACTAACTATTCTTAAATTCTCGGTGCTGATTTTTACGTATGTTTTAGAAAATATTATTAAAAATTTATAAATAATACTGTCGCACTCATTTCGGCGGTGGTAATTTTTACCAGACGCTTTAAAGTTTCCAAAATATCTAGCTATCGGTAGAGACCATTTAGAAAATGTATGGAAATTGTTACCTTTAGCACCTTATAACTAAAAATTAGCCCACGATCCAAGCTACCAAGTATGCGTACACTCATAGCAGATAGTAACACTACATTATTCTATACATTAAGTTTCTGCGAAAATAAGTAAGGTCTGGCAGCCCTGGGATCTTACTCTATAAACTTAAAATGTATAATTCCACAGGATTATGTTGTTGCCTTCTACGTACGCTAGTAATGGAGCACGGCTCCAAAGGGCAGAGGCTCTCAGAGAATTTATATTTTTCTGGGAATAGAGCACCGACCTTAAATAATCCATACTAATATTATAAACGCCTTGGATTTAGAAATCAAAATGTTACTTATCTTTATTTTAAAGGAAATAGATGTAGCAAATAATATATTTATTTTGCAAAGAGACGAAAAACTCCACAACAACCCCTATCCCAACTCGTCTGGCACACATGGTTTGATTTAAGAGACGTTACGAGCGATAAGCCAATTTGCACGTTGGTGGTTTTTACTATAATGTTTACATTATAATGAATTATATGAATACGGACAATTTGGACCAGTTAAAGCTGCGGTCAACAGCTAGTTTGTATATCGTTGTATAGTGCATTTACGTGGGCGTTTAATTAGCCTGACATTCTATAAATACACAAACATTCTCTCGTGTTAATATGATGAGCGCATTAGGTACGGTTGGCCGCAACTATGGAAGGTGCGCTCCGCAATCAAATTAGTCAGTCCCATCCAGTACTACTAGGGGGCGGCATTGATCGTACGATACTTCAAGATATCACGCTGAATCAATTAATTTTCTGGAGTACTGCAATAGTGCTGATTCTACGAAATAATAAATATGACATGTTATGGTGGATATACCAAGTGGAGGGAAAAGTAAAAGTAAGGTTGTATCAAGAAGAGGTCATAGCGTTGGGTGAAGTTAGGGACTCCATGGAATGAAAATGGACCGCATGGCTCCAACAACAAGAGGTCAGCTCTTAAGTTAAAAAAAGAAACTATACAGCGATGTATCTAATTTAGTTTAATTGTGATATTTTAAATTTTTCAGATTTGTTAGGGCATTTTATTTTACCTGTGCGGTACAGGTAAAAGGTACAGGTTGTACTTTGTTGAATCGCACCCCATGACACGCGCTGCAATGGTTTACCAGGCCCTCGTCACTGGCTCAAATTCGCGCGATAAATACCTACCATTTTTTGTACCGCCGTCGGTACGAACGACAGAGGGCCGCGCCGCACGCCCGGCAGCGTGTACGCACGGCATGTTTCCCGCGCTTTCTAATAGAAATGCCGAATCCACGAACTTATTGTGCAGTGGATGGGTGTTAAAGACACAAAACAAATTAAAACTTGCTGTTTTTTCATTGCAGAAGGACAAACAATGATTTATGTAGTAAGTAATGGTATAAGATTTGATATAAGTAGGTATTTATATAAAATTTCATCTACAAATTGACACCGTTTATTTTATTTAGAGCAAAGGTAAGAAAGGAAATACTAGGTATGTAAATGGTCGTAAATTGATAACTGGTAAGAAATATAAATGGTGTTTTTATTAAATCATCATATCAGCCAAATGACGTCCACTGCTGAACATAGGCCTCCCCCAAGGTTCTCCACACAGACCGGTCTTGAGCCGCCCGCATCCAACCGCCTCCCGCGATCTTCACGAGATCGTCGGTCCATCTTGCGGGGGGCCTACCTCTGCTGCGTCGTCCGGTACGTGGCCGCCACTCCAGAACCTTTCTGCCCCAACGGCCATCGGTTCTTCGAGCTATGTGCCCTGCCCACTGCCACTTCAGCTTGGCTATCCGGAGAGCTATGTCGGCGACTTTGGTTCTACTGCGGATCTCCTCATTTCTGATTCGATCTCGCAGGGAAACTCCAAGCATAGCTCTCTCCATCGCCCTCTGAGTGACCTTGAGCCTTCTGATAAGGCCCATAGTGAGCGACCACGTCTCTGATCCGTAAGTCATCACTGGCAACACACACTGGTCAAAGACTTTCGTCTTGAGACACTGCGGGATATCGGACGAGAAGATATGTCGTAGCTTCCCGAACGCTGCCCAACCGAGTTGGATTCGACGATTGACCTCCTTCTCGAAGTTGGACCTACCTAATTGGACTACTTGTCCCAGGTAGATATACTTGTCGACAACTTCGAGCGTAGAGTTCCCAACCTGAATAGGAGCAGGTACAACATGGACGTTCGACATGATTTTCGTCTTGTCCATGTTCATCTTAAGACCTACTTGTTGGGAGACTCTACAGAGGCCATCGAGCATTGTGCTTAGGTCTTCCATGGTCTCAGCCATGACTACGATATCGTCTGCGAATCGAAGGTGAGTGATGTACTCGCCGTTGATGTTGATGCCGAGTCCATTCCAGTCCAGAAGCTTGAAAACATCCTCCAGCGCAGTGGTAAACAGTTTCGGGGATATGACATCCCCCTGTCTCACTCCTCGCTGGAGTTGAATAGGTTTCGAACTCTGGTCCTGAAGGCGGACTGACATAGTGGCGTTTTCATACAAACACTTCAGCACTTCGATATATCGGTAGTCAATCCGGCACCGTTGGAGAGACTGTAGCACCGCCCAGGTTTCGATCGAATCGAAGGCTTTCTCATAGTCCACAAACGCCAAGCATAGGGGCTGGTTATACTCCTCGGACTTCTGTATAACCTGCCGCAGCGTATGTATGTGGTCTATGGTACTATAGCCTTTACGGAAACCGGCTTGTTCGGGAGGCTGGAAGTCGTCTAGCTTGCTCTCGAGACGATTCGTGATGACCCTCGAAAACAGCTTGTAGACGTGGCTCAGAAGTGTGATGGGTCTGTAGTTCTTTAAGAGGGTTTTATCTCCTTTCTTAAAGAAAAGCACCACCACACCTCTGTGCCACGCCTGTGGCGTTTTTCCCTCGAGAATGACGGAATTAAATAGCTTCCGAAGGGCTTCTCTAGCGGGTGCACCGCCAGCCATCAGAAGCTCGCTCGTAATTCCGTCATCACCCGGCGCCTTGTTGTTTTTGAGCTGTTTGAGAGCCACACTAATCTCGTGCATGCTGACGTCCGGGATATCTTCGGTATAGTGTCGGGTCAATCCAGCTCTAGGGTCTGACGCTGGAGTACTTGCGGGTTGTTGCGTTGTCGTGTACAGCTGTCCATAGAACCTTTCGATCTCCTCCAAGAGCTCAGGCTTGGACGATACGATTCTGCCATCTTCCGTCTTCAGCTTTGTCAGCTGACTCTGCCCAACAGACAGATCCCTCTGGAACACTTTGGATCCCTTATTCTGCTCGATCGCCTCACGAACACATTTTGTGTTGTATTGGCGGAGATCGCGAGTCAGAGACTTAGAGATCTGTCTGTTGAGGTGCCGATATTTCGGCATGTCGTCGGAGGATAGCAGAACCATCTTGCGCCTTTCCTCTAACAGCTCGAGGGTCGGACCCGAGATCTTGCTGGTTCTCTTGCTTTTCTGGGGCTTAAAGAATTTAGCCCCTGTTGTATGGACAGCATCCACGAACCCGTTACTGTACTCGTCCACATCTACGCATTCGCCCAGGCATTTGAAACGGTTCTTGAGTTCGAGCTGAAAGCTCTCGGGGTTTTGGATATGAACCGGTGCCGGTCGGAGCGTGGACTTTATCAACCTCGACCGTTCGAGGCTTGTACAGATATTCAATGTGCCTCTTACCATTCGGTGATCGCTCCCCACTTTAAGTGAATTGATCACGGAGACATCATTGAATATCTGCCTCTTCGTCGACATGATAAAGTCGATCTCATTTTTGGTGGCACCGTCTGGACTTACCCAGGTCCACTTGCGGCATTCTCGCTTCTTGAAGAAGGAATTCATCATATAGAGGCCTTCCTTCTCCATAAAGCTAGCCAGCAAGTGACCCCGGGAATTCCGATGCCCATAACCAAATTGCCCCACTCTCAGCTCATCACCGTATCGTTTGCCCAGTTTCGCGTTAAAATCTCCCATGACCACGGTGTAATGGGTTTTGAAGCCATGTATAGCCCGAGATATGTCCTCGTACATGGCTTCCACCTCCTCATCGGGGTGCGTCGAGGTCGGAGCGTATACCTGTATGACCTTCAGCGAATACCGCTTGGATATTCTGAGTATAAGGTACGCTACCCTGCTCGACACACTCCCAATATTTACCACGTTGGTCACGAGAGATTTGTGGACGATGAACCCGACACCACCTTGGGACTGTTGGTCGCCCTCCCGGTAGAAGAGCAAGTTGCCGGAATTGAGAACTATCGAGTCCTCCCCCTGTCTTCGGACTTCAGATAGGCCTATGATATCCCATCGCAACTTGCTCAATTCTTCTTCCAGCTCGACAATCTTCTCGTCGGTCCGCAGTGTGCGCGTGTTCAGTGTTGCCAGGGCCAATTGTCGTTGGTGGTGGTAGCCCGATCTCTTCCGGAGATTCTTCGCACCCCTTGCCCCGCCGTTACCATGGCCGCTACCATAACCAGGACTAGCGGGGCCGCCGGGGACTAGGGGCCGGATTTTGTTGGTGTGGTTCATTTAAGGGGGGGATTTGCCATAATCGCCACGCTTGGCAGGCGTATTGGCGATCGCAGTGGCGGAAGTTTTTAGTGCTGGACGCTGCTGCCCATCCAGCATCTTTGGATTTACCACCGCCAGGTTTGGATGGTTTGACCGCCATCTTTCGGTTGACTGCTTGCGCTGGGGGGGATACTATGACGAGTATCTACTCGTCAGAGTAACTCCCTCAGTGGGCGGTGGGGTCGTCACGTCCCGACGCCATAATTTATTAAATAAAATCTACTTAATGTCAGAATCTTAAGTACGTACTTACTGTATTGTCTAGTATTGTGCCCGATAAACGGAAATAGGCAATAGGCCCCCTACTACGTACGATTATTATACATTTTATAACATATTACTTATTGTTGATTTTATTAAATATATTAACAATATGTATTTACTAACTGACTCGTGTATATATCGGTATTTAACAAATAAAAATATGGTTATTTCGCAACTTTCGTTTTATTACCAAAATCATCATAAGAACAACCCTAGCACCTTCGTTCGATGACGCGCTTGTACGTACAGTCACACAATCTGCAACTCGTTGCGTGAGTACTTAGGGTACATTTCTCTTCGGCTATTATTACGGCTATTATTATTAACTTTTAAACACTCGCGTTGCATGTTTAAGAATATATATATAAACGGGAATTAACGCGAACATGCATTAGGTATTTACATACCTTATTTTGCTTGACGTTTCGAGACGGTTGCACGCCCCCCGGTCGCAAGCTGACTGGTATAGCGGTGTCACGGCTCCGAGTGCGAGGTAGAAGCTTCCATTTCTACCCCCGGGTCGTATATTTTCGAAGTAGCGGCGCAAAACACACTAACCGTATCTGTATATTGAACATTCGCCGACTGCGCATTAAAGTGGGGTGTAGTTAGTCGAATCACTGGATTCCACGCCGATGACAATTTGAAGCCCTCTTCCCGATTGAAATTTTTATGTTTTCTGATTTCAATCGCTTCACGCACAACTCTTGTGTAAAAGTGGCGTTCCGTGGAGAGGACTTGGGGACGATGAAATTCAATCCAGTGATTGGTGCCCGATTGAAGTAAATGTTCCGCAATCGCCGATTTGTTCGTTTGACGGTTCTTTACAGCTGCGATGTGCTCCTTTATACGTTCAGCGATAGTCCGCTTCGTTTGCCCTATGTAAGAGCTTCCGCAGCTGCAGTTGAAAATCAACTGCAGCTGCGGTTATAGACACCTGGGGTTTGTAGCGGTAGAACATCCTTTGGTGTGCCCACCATGTTGTATACTTTGGCCCCTGGTGTAAATACGGTCGGAAGGGAGTAGTTTTTTAACTTGGCTCCTATTTTATCCGTAACACCTCTAATGTAGGGCATGTAGGTCGGTTGTCTATTTACCGCCGGATGTTTTTCTCGCTTGGTAGGCCGGCGCAAAACCTACACTTTGTCGACGTACAAATTGAAAAATTCCATTAAGACGTTCAATCTTTTGAATTCATTTCTTTGGAAAAAATTCAAAGTTGTTTGCAGAGTTTGAAACTACTTCTCGCTCGTCCCGCGTACTGCTCTTATTGTGATCTATAGGGTTACTTAGGGATGAGAACATCAGCGAATGTATTTTAAAAGGTCTCGTTAGTTCGAAGACACGAATTCCCCTTGTATCAAATTTTTTTTCTTCATATTATAAGTAGGCAGCCTTATACAAAACACACGAAGATTTGATTTGAAATAAGATAATTTTAAAAACACTATTTCATTTTTCCAACCTGTGCTCACCCATCGTGGTGGATTATGGCCTTACCCTTCTCATAGTGACTAGAAGTTCGTGCTTAGCAGTGGTACAGCTTACATGGCTGATGATGATGATTACATATTGCAAGTTTTCCCTGTTATTTATCTTTAAAGCTCTGTCCCACTACGTCACTACTACGGCATCGCCACTTGGACATAGTAGTGGATTTACCAACTGAAAACACAATATCCAGATTGTCGGTTTCTAAGTGGAACTCGAGTGATTGTAAGGACTGACACACGGGCAAATTAGGCGTTGCGGTGCTTCGCCACGCAATTGATCTAAAACTACTCCACCCTTATAACAACTATGGTATCACCTGTGCAGCTAGCTAAAGCAGCCACGGATCGTAGAAAACATCTAGTTTCTTCGGTCGTGATCATCCGGCGAGACTGTAGACTTTAGAACACGCGACAAAATTCAATTTAACGTTCGAGAATAAACAATTTACGTAATAATAAATAATAATCCCCCATATTAAAATCATTATCATACAGCGTTTTACAGTTTTAACAGCTAGACGTAGGTCTCTCCTAAATTGAGTCACAATATCACTGTGTATCAATATGTGAACACACACACACTGTCCACAATATCACGCTGGCCAGACGGATTGGTATAGGGTTTGATATCGTGTTTTCTATCTCTTTACCATATTATTATTTGCTTCATTTATTTTCCTTGGCCTAGTAGGGATACCAACGGACTGCCAAGCAGAGGGTATCGGGTTCGAATTCACGGCGCGCACCATTGGCTTTTCGAAGTTAAATTGCTAACTATTGCTTGTCTCGTGCCTCGGAGAGCACGTTACGCCGTCGAACCCAGCTGTCATGAAGATCTTTGACAGTTGTACTTTTTTTTTTTTTTAGTAAATATAGGTTCGCGTTTGACCACTATCTTGCCTGATGGTAAGCAATGATGCGATCTAGGATGTAGCACGCTTACCTAGAAGATGCCTATTCACTCGCGTCTTGAAGACACCCAAATTGTACTGATCGGGAAACACAGATTCTGGCAGGGAGTTCCATTGTTTTGCAGTGCGCATGATGAACGAGGAAGCAAAACGTTTTGTACGTATGGTTGGAATATCGACCATGTACCGATGGCGCTGGGCAATGCGTCTGGTTGTCCGATAGTGGAAAGGGGATGAGGGGATTAAATCGTGCAGTTCCGCTGCACACTCTCCGAAATATATACGGTAAAATACCGATAAAGCAGCAACTCGCCGTCAGTGTTCGAGGCTTTGAAGTTTTGAGGTAACTTCTTCATCACCAATGAGCCTCCTGACTTATCTCTCTATTGAGTCAAGTGTCTTTGTTTTTTTTCTGACTTAATATGGTCAGTACCTCAAACAGACTATCGCTCTGTGGAAGACCTAATATTCTGTCAAATTCTAGGTTGAAATTGGGATAACGCTAGGAGGACGATGAGTCGCTTCGAAAAACACACATGAAATCAAAAGATAAAGTCGATTTTTGTTTACCTTGCTTTTTCTTCATATGCTTAGTGAATTCGTCACTACACGCATTATTAAAAATCAACAAATACAAAAAACATGTTACGCTAACCTCGTCAACCCTGTAATTGTATGTCGGATGACATTGCAATACGTCCCCTCTGGGGAATGATAAGTTGCCGGGACTGGCGACCCGACTTCACAATCCCTTAAGTATGTGTTTTTGTATGACATATTTATTTTATAATCATATTTCCATATTCGTAGGAGAGTGGAGTGAAATTTGTTTTCGTAAGTAATTCGAGTTGGTTTGACTTTCTCAACTTAGGATTTTATAGGGAATATCTAGCTAGCTGTTTTATTGTTTGTATTATTATCTGTCTTGTCTGTTAGCTTCAAACCCCAGACAAAAGAAGACTTTAAATTATTGTTCTAAGTCTGAAACAATAATTTATGAATCACAAAAAGTCTGTTTATGAGTGTTTTCCTTGTGTATTTCGAACTCATGTAACGGACGCTGAAAAAAGGACGGGGGTCTGTTCGTTAAATAGTTCTAACGATGTTCCCATGTATTTATTGGTACAGTGTATAATGGATGGAAGTTAAAAAAGTCTTAATATGATTAGTATTGCTAATTTTCGAACATATCAATATTTTAAATAACAATCACGTAACTGTTTAAAAAATAAAGGCAATAAATTCTTCTTGTGCCGACATTTCGTATGGGTCCACCGGCTGTGACCACGGCATGGCTCATCAATCTTTATTTTTAAATAATTATGCGATCGGACCCCAGTACACAATTATTATAAGTACATTATAATTTATCCATTTAAATAGCTCTTGAACAATTTATTAATTTATTTATTCACAATGCATGTATCATCAATCACCCTTGATCAAAAGTCGTACGTCTTCTTCTCGCCGCTTGGAGATATGTTGTAACTCCAAATCAAATCATAATAAATCAACTAGTAGGTATAAATAGCTTAATATTTCTAAAACGTATAACCGAAAAGCAAACCATTACGGTCTTAAGCCTGATTACCTTATTAGCGGTGTTAGTAATTAGTTTATACTTTTCCAGCATAATACTATTAAAATTTCGCATACAAAATTGCCAAAACATGAAAGCAAGAATTAATCAACAAAACAACACTGGTATACTGCATTTTGTAGGTTCATGTTATTTTATTATGGAGAGTACAGGATGTATTGCGGGTTGTGTACCGTTAAAACAATTAAGGCCTGTTGCATACATACTGTATAATGCGGTTAGTTTGTGGTTGAAATTGCTATTATATTTTAAAACGGATTCTGATGTATCGGTTTTAATTTATTTGCAGGTTTATTTCTGTTAGAATTATTGGACAAAAGCTTTTGTTTGTTTAGATTTTGTTTCGTTGCAAAATCACGTGCCTTTTTGTTAGGATTTAGGTAGGAAAGAAGATGTTTGATCAAATATGTTATGTATGTTTGCTTGCAGGGAAGATGCTGTTTTCTTGAATAGAATCTACACACTGTAATGGATGGTTGCATATTTGTGATCTTTTATGAGTGCTTGTAATTTGAAAAGATCTACTTTGGGAGAAGTGTCTAGTTTCGGGAGGGTTCTATCTCATACCCTTCTCCATTGGACAAGTTGGTTTGGATTGACCACCAGTTCTTACAGCTTAGTTATCTAGTCCGTTCGTGTGGTAATTTTAGTTTGCAGAACCTCATCTCATCTCAGCCTAAAGATGTCGACTGCTGAACACAGGTCTTCCCCAAGACTCTGCACACAGACCTATCGTGAGCCGCCTGGATTGGAAAGTTTTTAAAGCATATTTCTTAGATCATAATCAAATTACCCTTAATCAAAAGATTTGATTCCTCATCACTGACTTTATATAAGAATACATTCATCTCGTAGAAAAGATCATCTTCTCGGAAGAACCTTGGAATCTAATATTTGCATTCTTATCTGTCCAGGTTTAATAATTTATTAGATTTTCAAAGGTATTGAAGCTTGACCTCTGCGCCCCAAGAGGACAGCTACATGTAAAAGAAAATTTTTGATAACATGTCGACCAAACGTCCTCCATTCAAACATTTAATTTTATGAATGTTATGCTTAGTCTGGATGTTTCCGAGTTTGTTTATCCAGTGCCTAGTATCCATAGTTGCAAGTTCTTTTGTTTAGTGGTAGAACATTGTTAAAATCGCCGTCATATTAGTCAGTGCAACCAAATCGTCATTTCCAATCAGAAAATCCATTTGTGTGCAGTCGCTCTAAATGGTTTTTGCCTCTAATTCTAATTACTGAATGGCTAATGTAAAACATTATTGCTAAAATACAGAACAGTTGTTTTGATTCAGGACTATTGCGGTAACTGTAATGTTCTATAACGTAATACTCTGTTAGATTATCGTTTGACGTCAGATTTTAACAATGATTAACGTTGTGAAATAGAGGCACAGGAGCGAAATATCGCTTGGTGCAAGCTTTCAAATTATTCAGTTGGAAATAAATTTGTTTATTCTGGCAATATAGTTGTTATTTCATGCAGTTTTATCAATCTATATTATTTATCACTTTTTAATAATGGTAACGTCACCAGATGACGTCAGATGGCGACAACTGGGAGAGGCCATTGCCAAGGGGCAAATAGATTAGAGTGCAGAATTCATTTAGTTCTTGTTCTTATTGTTTTATTTTTTTAAAATCCGAATAATGGCTATTAAAAAAAGTTAAAGTGGACCAGTATTGGCTACTGACATTAATAATCGCTAAATGTCTGCCTTGTCTGAATAAAGCATGCTATGAATATGTTTGCCAGATCATTCGGTAGCAATTCATTAAA
Organism: Euclidia mi; assembly: GCA_944739405.2. Classification (NCBI taxonomy): domain Eukaryota; kingdom Metazoa; phylum Arthropoda; class Insecta; order Lepidoptera; family Erebidae; genus Euclidia; species Euclidia mi. The sequence continues at coordinate 63,382,486 of OX123187.2, read as the reverse complement.
TAATATTTTGTATCTGATTTTGGTTACGTCTTAGGTGCTCTATAACATCTTTAGCCCGAATATTTTACGCCGTAAATGTAAATCGTGCGCTTCAGTAGTCATGCAGCTTTTTTGGTATTTGATCTTATTTCAGCTACATCCTCACAAACATAAAATATACGAACACTCGAAATATTCTGGATCTCTCACACGGTTATCTGATACCAAGCTAGGCAGAGTGACGATCAGACAACCCATGAACACGAGATAAACGAGTAAAGAACGATAATAAACGAGTTAAAACAAGGAAAACAAAGATATTGAAACATTTTATAATATGAAGTATGTTTAACTTCTCTGCATTTTTCCTTTCTTCTTACAAACGCTCGGCATCAAGTCAAAGAGCTACAAATGTAGAAGCTACATCCCTTTCGTGTGTTCGACCCGCCTTTGTCCAGAATTACCTCAGGTGTACTGTGTGTATAAGTCGTGATCGCAAAGCTGTAGACGCAGCTAAATCGCTGTCAGAGCCCTCAGTCTCAGCTTCGGTGCTACGGTTGGTGCCAAACATTTGTGGTGGAGCGGCGAATACAGCTTATGTTGTACCTATGTGACATACGTTTGAATACTACCGTAATACGATTTTAAGGCTATGCAATTTACTACAGAGAATATGATATCCTAATATGCAATATTACAGCAATGAATATCCAATTTATTCCAAGATTTGTACCTTTTTCGGGGACAAAGGCCACCCAGAATCGAAACAACAATTTTTTGATCACAGTAATTGTTGTCTCGTATGGGAATCGATCACACGGACATTCGAACGAATGACAAGCGCCCCAGTGAAATGGATGCAGGAGGTGCGTTAATGGCTGTGGTGTCACAATTTAAGGGGATAATATTTTAGACTAGTTGAGCTAGCGAAGTGCCTTCCTCAAAAAGAATTATCCTAATCGGACCAGTAGTTCCGGAGCTTAATTATATCAGCAGCTTTATTATATAGTTTCTAGTTCTTAAAATAAGCGCGTTCAACCAAACAAACACACAAAAAAAAAAACTTTTCAGCTTTATATATTAGTATGAGATATATGCAGCATGGATGAAATGCAGCTAATAAACAGCCCTAAAGATGCATATTTCAGTAAGTAAATTAAAATCGGTCTTGTCATTTCAAAGCGAACAAACAGAAAGATGAACAAAAATTAAACAAAAAAAAAGTACTTTTAATTAATTATAAGTACCCATAACCGACAAGCAGGCATGATGAGGTTAATGAATGTCAAGGAAGTGAAATAGGTGTGTTTGAACCGGAGTATTTGGCTTTCCATAGGCTCTGCCTGCGTCAATGGGAGAGAGGCGTGACGATAGATAAATGAAAAAATTAAGAAAAATTGTGTAGACGGAAACAACGGTCAACAGTATTTTGTAGTCCACTGTTGGACATAGGCCTCTCCTAAATTGCATCACATAAGCACAGTAAGGCTGTTGCCTTACAGTGAGGATTTGACCTAATATACCACGCTGGCCAGACGGGTTGTCATAGAGTTCTATGTCGAGTTTTCCATCTCTGCACACCATACTATTTGCTTTGTGTTTTTTTTTTCTAATAGCCTTTTATTGTCATAAAAGGCTAAAGCTTGACGACACCTATTATGACAATAAAGCTAAAGGCTTTATTGTCATAATAGGTGTCCCTATTGAATAAAATACAGTAGTGACACATTGTGTTCTTTATTCGCCACTACACAGTGCGCATAAATATATCAAATTTAAAAAATATATACTTGGTTATTTTTTAAATCACATCAGTCAGACATGTCAATTTATTTTTTATAATATTGTACCATACTCACACAACACCATCTAGTCATAAACTAAGCAGAGCTTGTACTATGGCACAGTGTTATTATTGCCTCGAAAAACAGACATCACCTTTTTATTAACTTATCCGATAGATCAGGTCACTTCAAAAGTAAGAGTAAAATACCCGTGTGACAATTTTGTCCCAATCTAGAGATATAATTTTTTTTTATATTTTTCTATAGTTTCCATAAAAACCATAGAAATTGCAATAACTTTATATCCAAACCCTTTTTGTTATGTCTTTGATTGCAATTACTTGATGCTTTACATATAAGTTAAGTTATCAAGCAAATTCTAAATTTTTATCGTTAACCGGTGGTGAGTAACATTGAATTTTACATATTTTCGATTTTATTTTTTTATAGGCTTATTTCATGGTATTTGGATTCAATATGTATATGTGATATAATGTGTTGCTTTGGCACTAAGAAGTACTGATTTAAAATATCATATGCAAATCTTAAGTTGTCTAGAATATACAGGTTTCTGAAATTTAGGCACTAGGGTTGGCACAACTCGTATATTTTCATGTTGTTTTTTTTTAAATAATTACGTAATAATAGGACCTTCTACCGATACCAAAGGGGTCCACCCTCGTTAGGCTTAAGGCAAAACCCTGTACCTATACATATTGCCTGGAGGAACGGGGGTGAGGCACCATGGAGTCGCAAAAGACCCATGGCGCCACTTTGCCTTAACAGGACTTGACCCGACCTGTTGAGGGATGTCTGTCCGGGCTCCGACCGGCTATAATAATGCTATGATAAAATAAAATCCAACATAAAATTTAAATCTACAAACAAAAATATTATTTTTTTGTGTGTGATGACCCTAAAATCAGAATTATCAAAATAAACTTTAGAAGTTAATAACTCCTAGACAGCGTGAGATTTGGATTTGGTTTATTTTCTCGTGATTGGTTGAGGTCTATATATAGTGCACCATAAATATATGGAACCCAACTAAGCAAAACTACAACCATGAAAAATCTAAATCTAAAAATAGCATACCTATTTCTTCATATCTGTACCAGTGAGTGCTCGTATGTATTTTTTTTAAATACCTTTAATACTGTTTTATTACACATAATAAAGAAAAGGGTAGAATAATGCGTATTTTTTTTGTTATTAATTAATTTAGAAAAGCTAAAAAAAATACAAAACTTTTTTTTACTCGTGTTTGGTGTAAAATTGTCACACGGGTATTTTACTAGCTTACTTTTGAAGTAACCTGTTCTATCGGATAAGTTAATAAAAACGGGATGTCCGTTTTTCGAGGGAATAATAACACTGTGTATGGGTACTAGATAATGGATAAACATACATATATACTTTTTTTTTGTAAATATATACATATTATACAAACATAAATTTATATAGTACAAGATTATACTAAGCGTACTGCTAAATTCCTCTAGACATTGCATGATTTATGTACTACAAGTGCATTGCTCTCATACACGTTAACAAATAATGCATTCTCTTATGCATAGGAGTGTCGGCACTTTTAAGTTTATATTTTGTATTTTGTTGTACCAAACGCGTCAAAACTTTTGACATGAATATATACTATGATAAAGTGAAAAGTTGTATTCATAATGTTAAAAACCTTTTTAGTTTGGGTGAACACTATGCAAATGCATATACCAGCTCTATCTAATCATCATCATCATCATCGTCCTAGCGTTATCTTGTTATGACGGAATATCAGCTTTTCTACAAAGCGACTGCCGTCTGACCGCCTCAACCCAAAGGCAGAGCCATGTTACATAGTTTCAGTTTATTTGAGAGCGACGACTGTAAAAGCTCTTCATGATAGCCGGGACCGACAGTTTAACGTTCTCCCGGTTCCCTCCGAGGCCTGTGCCTCGGAGAGCACGTTAAACTGTTGGGTCCGTAGCAAGCGATAAAAGACCATCGCCACCGTTATTACCGGGTTTTATGAAATATATTATTATTATGCCGCCCAACAAATCACACATACAAAAAATGCAGTGGATATGTAAAACCATAGAACATATGTGTAACAGAAACTTTCATTCGTATTAAACTCAGTACCGCGTTGTTCTAACTCCAACATTACTTTAAAAAGCAATAAAATGTATGTAGAAGACAATTGAATGGACCAAGTTTGGCGCTTTTGATGTTCCAGTGTTTTAATATAGTGCGACTGCGGCGTATCACCACAGACAATGAGCAATATGCTGACGTGCACCACAAGCCCAGACTCGTGCACACTTGACGACACGTATCAAGCAAGGCCAAATGCGATACGCGTTGCCGAGTACTGTGCTAAAACGGTATGAAAAGTGTTGCCATCGACACGAAAAGAAGAAGCAGAATATGGTGAATTTAATTGTTTGAGTTTAAAATAGAACACATAAGGTACATTTGTTTTTAAACTAGCAGCTGCTTAGGGCTCTGCCTGCCCTTATCTTTCAACGTTTATTTTACCCTCTTCATCATCATCAGCCGTTTATACTGTCCCACTGCTGGGCACGGGCCTTTTCTCACTATGGGAAGGGTAAGGCCATAATCCACCACGCTGGCCATGTCCAGGTTGGCAGACTTCACATTTCTTTCGAGAACATTATGGAGAGCTCTCAGACATGCAGGTTTCCTCACGATATTTTCCTTCACCGATTAGCAAGCGAGAAGTAATAATTTAATACGTACTTAACTCCGAAAAGTCATTGGTGCGTGCCGCGGATTTGAACCCGAGACCCTTTGCGTAGCAGTCTGTCGGTCTCTCCAGTCAGCTTTCGCTTCTTTTCCCTCTTACGGGTCGCATATTAAAAAATATTTTCTTAGTCTATGTCATAAAACAAACTCGCTGTCCAAACGTCGTGTTTATAGCTTCAGTAGTTGAGATTCTGCAAAGATATAATGACAGTCAGGACAAGTCATTTTACTTGTATAGGTACTTATAGGATGGAAACATATTTCCATAGAACATACAAAAATATCTTATACTTCACTAATAATTTCAGTAATTCTTTTTTCCTCATTAAACTTAAAACAAGAGAGCTTAACAACGGAAAGTCTATATGCAAAATACTAGCAGAAAAAAACAGATTCAAACTGATAATCCGCTGCGGAACTTAAAGCGTCTTGTAAAGCAATTGTAAACCGTCTACGTTGGCAACACTTTGCCTTACCGAGAACTGGGGTGATTTTGAAGTGGCGCGTCCACTATGAAACATATTTGTGATACAATATTGCGGGTAAATTTGTTTTTCCTACAGTGTGGTGTTTCTACGTAGTTCGATTGATTGAGTATTGAAGGTAGAACAGCATCTATTTTTGGATCTATTTTCTGTATTTATGGCAAAGATCGTGACACAGTTCGTGATCAGGAATAGTTTATTATTTATTTATTATTTATAGACTCACGACTGTATCCTCGAAAGGGAAGAGGTGTAAATATTTATGTGGAGGAATAAGGTGTGATGTTCTCATGTTCCTCATACTAGGGAGAGGATCCTCTGACCAGGTTCAGTGATCATGTTTGCGGACTGCAGACGAACGGTAGTAGTTTGTAACTAGTATTTGGTCAGAGGTCACAGTCTCTTGTAAAGTCTACACAAATGAAAATAAATAAATATGTGTCATTAACGTGAGGCGATCATGCACAGCAACAGTATGGTCAGACTCTTTATAACCACATTGAACTAAGCAAATACGCAATCACAGATGACTACACGGTTGGCGTAGTGTTTTAAGCGGCCGCCTAGCCGCTTGGCACTGATCCGAGTTTTGTCGGTTCGATTGCCACACGAGACAAAACTGTGTGATCCATAAATTGTTGTTTCGTGTCTAGGTGTTAATTGAGTCCGTTGGTTGTATGTTTGTAAAGTCCCCCGCGATACAGGGTTTATTCCTAGTGCGGGAATAATTTTTCAAAAGATAAAATATATATTATTTTATTTGATCATTATGAAGCAACAAGCATGAATGTTTCTAATTCTAAGGCGGTCCTTATCGAGCGTTCGGTGAAGCTTCCAACAATGTGTTCGTTTTTCTTTGTTTGCTTTAACAAAGCCTCCTCTGTGAGCTCTTTGTGTCTTTATTAACTAGAAACAATCGAAGTTATCAGTAGACGGTGTTGTGACAAGTGTCTGAGGAGCGCCGCCGTAATGAGGAAGGCAACTTATTTTTGATATTTATTTAACAAGTTTTTATTATTCTAAGGCAGGGACAGACCTAGGCGGACGCTCTCTGACCAGATTGGAGACATCCTAAAAAAGGACAGGTTAGCAGTAGGTGCCCTTAATCGAAGAGCATGCATGAGAAATTTGATGAGGATGAGAGTGAATGAAGCAAAAGAGATATGACAGGATCGTTGCGAATGGCGTTCCGTAATCTCTGCCTACCCCTTTGGGAACTAGGCGTGAGTCTATTTATGTATGTATGTTTTGTATTATTTTTGATAAGCTCCAATATGTTCTGTAATTATCATTTTATGTAAAATAAAAAGTTAGAGCTATAACTAAGAGGTCTATGTTATAAAAACCTAAAAATATATACTACAATTTTATTAATGCCGGTGAAAATAGTCTGCTCGTCATAGTGGTATCCTGGCTGCGTACTAAACTTTGGACTCGAAGAATGTATAACCGCGTGATTTGATAGATTCTTGTGCACCATGCATAAATGTGTTCTGACTAAGTGTACGGATAGTAATTAAACGAATGTCTTGCTATTTTTTAGCACTAGCATTGCACTTTTGTGGGTTCTATCGAACTTTACGGTAATTGTTGCGTAGAGTCTTAGTATTTTTGCCTCCGTGACATAAATTGTTCTGACGTTCGCTGACACAAAACGGGATGTTTCTATAGTGTTTTAAAAAGAAAATACAAAACTTGCATTTAAAATACTGTGTTTTAATATTGTGGTACATTTTAACAGTTCAGTTTCTTCGCACGTATTTATTAAGCTTCACACGTTTATATTACTTTTGTTTTTCCACCGTCATAAATTGTAAACATTTCACGAAAATAACCGACCCAGATTTACCGTATGTTTGTAAAAACAAAACGAAAATTTAACAAGAGCAAATGTTCGCGTCGCGTGGCAGGAGCAAACGGTGCGAGGATTAGGATGCATGCTCACTAGAACAGCTATTTGCAATATTAGGTGCAGGTAAATGCAGAATAGGTAAGATACTTTTTAATATCTAACTGACAAAACACTGGTCGCATATGGTAAGGATATCCGTCGATGAAATTAACCATTGTGTCAGGATATGGTATACAGGCCATAACGATATATGAAGATGCACTAAAGTATAGATTTCAACGCCGCTACGCTTGCCGTGCTCGCCAGTTACTTCCCTCTCGCGACCGCAACAAATTGTATACTTACTTGGTTCGACAGCACACATTCCATATTTTGATGTGCTGATTTTGATGCGCTGTCTGAAGCACGAAGGGATCTGAGTTTTTGTGACTACTCTAAAGCAAGATGACGAGGACTAACTTTCCTTAGGGTTGGGTAAAAGGATAGGATGAGGAGTGGGATGAGGGAGAAGGAATAGGGGATAGGGCCTCCGGCACTCTCACTCATCGAACGAAACGCAACAATTTAGGTACTGTTACTTTACGTCGATCTTCTGTGAGAGGGTAGTACTTCCCCGGTCGAGCCGGCCCATTCATGCTGAAATCAGTAAGGCTCTACTACCTTGACAGAACTTAGACTTTAATTTTAGGTGTATCTTAATCATCAAACATGTATTCACAGTCTACTAGGTACGTACAGACGCAGGTCTCTCCTAATTTTTGCCACAAAAGAATTGTGATTAAATAGACGCATTTGCCCCGTTACTACTATCAAAGATCTTCATGTCAGCCCGGTTTAATGTGCTTCCCGAGGCACGGAGCAAGCGCTAACTAAACATTCATGCGCACATGTAACTTCGAAAGCCAGTGATGCGCGCCGTGTATTCGAATCCGATACCCTCTGTATGGCAGTCGGTTGGTATATCCACTAGGCTATCTCTGCCGTCTATGTTATCTTTTACAGTGTACCTTAACTTTATACCATGAGACGGACCGAAAGTTTTATGTCATTTGCAACCATTAAATAATATCAAAACAATATTTTATAGGCTGAAACATTTTCTACTTTCATTGGAATTATTATTAACGGCAAATGGCAGACACGCCATCAAGTATTAAGTATTATTTTCGCTCCTCCGTGCACTATAAAGCTGTTGTTAAATGTACGTAAAATGTAATACGATATTAGGCTTTTGATACATTAAACTCGTAAAGTGTAAAGTTAAGGCGCGTTGAAACGTTCATGGCTGCAGTAAAATTTTGATTATGGTCGTGCGTTGGGTTAGATTCAAGGTAACTAAGGCAATTTCTTTACGCCCTCACGTTGAGTATAAATATTAATTATTCATCACATTCATAAATCCACTTTCTTACTGTATAATTTATCTGACAAATTAATTTACAAGAACTCGTAAGACAGACTTGAATTTGGCCATTGTTCTCACTAAGTAAATATAATTGATTAGTTTCGTCATTAAACTACCAGACAGGCATCACCGATATGACTTTGGACCAGTTTCACTAATGTCTGAATAATTCCAGTATAATAAATAAGTATATACGATATTATTCTTTAAATTTACCTAAAAGATACAGGATAGACAGCCAGAGGTGGGAATACAGGGCCTTAGTCCTGTCAAACAGACCGGCTGACAATTTCCATACCAAATTACCAATCAACGGCGCCTTTCCACGAAGTAAAAGTAGTCTAACCTGTGCAACCCAAGGAAAATAGAGATTTTTCAAAGGATCGTACTAAAACTTTCTCTTCTTTTAATAGATTTTTCGTCGCTATTGCATTTGTAGCACAAAGAATTACCATCATGACTGCGTTTTTGTCGCCCTCCTTTGAGGTGCACAGAACTATTCAGCGACCAACTTTGACTGAAGAACTGAAAGTTATACGGATTCATGTTTACAAACTATAATATTTTCTCTTCAAGACAAAAGCTCTTGATATAAATGATATTGCCTCAGCTGGTCTCGAGGCGCAAAACTTGCACTTTGTCGACGTACAAATTGAAAAATTCCATTAAGGCGTTCAATCTTTTGAATTCATTTCTTTGGCAAAATTTCAAAGTGGTTCGCCGAGTTTGAAACTACTTCTCGCTTGTCCCGCGTACTGCGCTTATTGTGGTCTAGGGCTGCTTAGGGATGAGAACATTGGCTAATATATTTTTAAAAGATCTCGTAAGTTTGACGAATTCTCCTTGTGTCAATATAAATAAACAGCCTAGCTTACCTTAGCTACCTTCTACAAAAAACACGAAGATTTCATTTTCAATAATTTAAAAAATACTATTTAATTTTTCCAACCTGTGCTTACCCATCGTGGTGGACTATGGCCTTACTCTTCTCATAGTGAGTAGAGGCCCGTGCTTAGTAGTGCAAGTTTTCTCTGTTATTTATGTTTAAAGCCCTGTCCCACTACGTCATTACTACGGCATCACCGCTTGGCCATAGTAGTGGATTTACCAACTGAAAACACAATATCCAGATTGTCGCTTTCTAAGTGGAACTCAAGTGATTTTAAGGACTGACACACGGGCAAAGTAGGCGGTGCGGTGCGTCGCCACGCAATTGATCTTAAACTACTCCACCCTCATAACAACTATGGTATCACCTGTGCAGCTAGCTCAAGCAGCCATGGATCGTAGAAAACAACTAGTTTCTTCGGTCGTGATCATCCAGCGAGACTGTAGACTTTCTAGAAATTCAGTTTAACGTTTGAGAATAAAAAAATTGCGTAATAATAAATAATAATCCCCCATATTAAAAAAAATTTAGTTTTTCCATTAGGAAATTCTCAGTAGCAGCACGGAGTCTGGTAATGTGCCCGGTACGGCAATAGACTCGCCCCCTATTACGTGGGACCTTAAAATTCGTGGCGAAATGTGGGTGTAATATTAAACCTCTGCCTACCCCTTCGGGGATACAGGCGTGAGTCTATAAAAAGAAAAAAAAAACATTATCTTTAAAAAAGACAGCTCGCGCTTTAGGACTAAATCCTGTGTCGCGGGGGACTTTACAAACATACAACTAACGGACACAATGAACACTCAGACTCGAAACAACAATTTATGAATCCCACAAAGTGTTGTCTCGTGTGGGGATCGAACCCACAATACTCGCGCAGTGTCAAGCGGCGAGGCGGCCGCTTAAACCACTACGCCAACCGTGCAGTCCATTATCATACAGCGTTTTACAGTTTTAACAGCTAGACGTAGGTCTCTCCTAATTTGAGACACAATATCACTGTGTATCAATATGTGAACACACACACGCTGTCCACAATATCACGCTGGCCAGACGGATTGGTATAGGGTTTGATATCGTGTTTTCCATCTCTTCACCATGTTATTATTTGCTTCATTTATTTTCCTTGGCCTCGTGGAGATACCAACGGACTGCCAGGCAGAGGGTATCGGGTTCGAATCCACGGCGCGCACCATTGGCTTTTCGAAGTTAAATTGCTAATTATCGCTTGTCTCGTGCCTCGGAGAGCACGTTACGCCGTCGGTCCCGGCTGTCATGAAGATCTTTGACAGTTGTTCTTAATATGGTCAGAACCTCAAACAGGCAGTCGCTCTGTAGAAGACCTAATATTCAGTCAAATCAGGGGGGCGATTCAGAATCGTTCGATATCTCATTTGACATTCGATTCCGTTAATTGTCAAACGGGCTACCGCATTTTTTGTCAAAACTATCGCTTTTCCTATCAATGTTATGCATTCAGTATGAAGTAAATGAATAAATAAACCGAATTCAATGAATATTTGTTCAAAATATCTCTGATAGGCGGCTAAAAGACGAGGACAATAATTTGACATATCGTACGATTACTTGTCGTGACATTCTGAATCGGCCTGCCGGTTAGATTAGTAAGCGGACACTAGGTTGAAATTGGGATAAAGCTAGGAGAATGATGAGTCGCTTCGAAAAACACTCACGAAATCAAAAGATATAAAGTGACATTCGATTTTTGTTTACCTTGCTTTTTCTTCGTGTAAGCGTACTAAGAAAAAGCAAGGTAAAGAAAATTCGTCACTACACGCATTATTAAAAATCAACAAATACAAAAAACATGTTACGCTAATCTCGTCAACCCTGTGGGATGTCGGATGACACTGCAATACGTCCCCTCTGGGGAATGATAAGTTGCCGAGACTGGCGACCCGACTTCACAATCCCTTCAGTATGTGTCTTTGTATGACACATTTATTTTATAATCATATTTTCATATTCGTAGGAGATTGGAGTGAAAATTGTTTTGCTGAGAAATTCGATTTGGTTGCACTTTCTCAACTTAGAATTTAATAAGGAATATCTAGCTAGCTGTTTTATTGTCTGTTTTATTATCTGTCAGTTGGGTTCAAACCCCAGATAAAAGAAGACTTTAAATTATTGTTTCAAGTCTGAAACAATAATTTATGAATCACAAAAAGACTGTGTATATAAGTGTTTTCCTTGTGTATTTCGAACTCATGTAACGGACGTTGAAAAGAGGACGATGGTCTGTTCGTTAACCCTTTAAAGGACGGCCCATACAAAGTGGCCAGCAAACTGGACAGTCACTTTAAGGTCGATAATTCAAAGATTTTTATAGCAATGTTGAATCTTACGATCATATACGATTCCCAATGAAGCACACCGGCTTTTTAACTATCCAGCGTTTTGAAACGGCGCGTGTGGTAAAAATTTCGCGCCAATTTTTACGGTGGTCTGATAACTGGCCACTGTGCATACCCGCGCTTGTATTTGCTGCCATTGCAAACAAACGTCACATATTTATAAGTGCAGTGTAAAGAAGAAACACGTCGTCGTACCAAAAGTGAGTAAGACTATTGTATTGTAGTATATACTTTATTATTGTGTGCAAATATAACCGAATATCTTAATACCTATATAAAATCCTTGCGTTACTGACTGACTGACAGACACGCTACAGCCGAGACTATTGGGCGCAGGAAGCTGAAATTTGGCATGTATGTTCCTTGGGGACCGTAAGGGTGCACTAAGAAGGCATTACCCGAAATTCCTACGGGATTGGCCAAAACGGGTAAATTAAAAAAAAATGCAGGCGTAGCTGCTGGCGTCCTCTAGTAGTAAAATAAAGCACCTATTTTAGCAATAAAAACAGAGCGGTGTGTTGTAAAATCCACCTAGAAATGACACATAGGAGTTGGAAGTTGTCTCATAACTATATATTTTGATTAATACATTAAATATATTATTTTACACGAAGTATATAGTCTATTTCTCGGATGTCTTATCATAATTAGTACAAATATACGGGTTCGGTAGTTATAACCGAATATCGTAATTGTTTAGGTATTTTTCATGGTAAATTATGTCGATCTGTAGGTTCCTGTAATAATTTTGAGTATATTGAGTTTTAATTCTCGTCTTTTTCATTGTTTTAGAAATAACTTTCGATACCAAGATCTAGAAATGATGTCTGAAGACGAATGGGCAGAAATTATGGCCATTACTGATGACCAGGCCACCCATTCTGATAATTGGTGATGATTCCGACGCTGATGACTGTCTTGACAACGTTGTCTCAAATACCAACAGCCTGAGCACCCGTAGTTGCAATCAACAGGATCATTTGCTTCAGCTCCTCCCACACGGATCTTTGTAATCCCAAATTCCTCCACCAGCACCTCGATTTCAGCTTTCACCGCCACTCACAATAGTTGCGCCATATTCACTACCGCCTGTGCTTTCGCCGTGGTTTGTGCCGCCTATAGCTATAGCTATGCTAAATATATAATCTTTTTCTATAATTATGAATACCACAATTGCTTAAATTTTTATTTTTCATTTATAATTCAGAGAAGATGACAGTTTTATTTTTATGTTTTTTTTAAGGCTAAGATACTTAGAGAAATACTTCAATTTTGTTAAAAATAGTATGCTAATTATGTTATTTTGTTGAGGCTAAATAAAGACTGATGTATTTCCCAAAGAATGTTCTCACACGCCACAGTCACAAATATGTGACCGCTAGTGATGTAGCGCAAGTTAGATAATATCAAAAAATTACATCAAAGATCGTTTTAAAACTTCCTTCTACAATGTATAATTTTAGATATAATTTAGTATGAGGATAAAACAGCATTAGTTTTATAGAATCAGACTTAAAAAGACATTTTAATAGCTACATAGTACAAGATAAAATTGGCTGGGTCGAATTTCGATATTCGCTCATCTTGACTCAGGCGCATCTCTAATACAACCCGAATTATCAGTGTCTTGTACGCCATGGTCACAAATAGACGACAGCATCGTGACGTCACAAGCGCAGGCGATCAGAAATAGTGAAGAAAGTAAACATTATTAAAATATTTATTATTTATTTTATACTGACTGTTATAATGAGTGCGAATTGAATGACTACGGAGGAACTTCTTCGCATATTAGAAGGAGTTCCTGAATCCTGATGACGAAGGTGTAACGTATGTCCGGTACTTACCGCGTTGCGTCACAGTACCGCCCATACGCTCGGCCAATCAGAGAAAGCCATCGTCCGCACTCGCAAAGCCTGACCAAATATGGTGATAAACGGACTCTCAGCCTGATGGAGGGCTGCGGTACCAGTGAAGTGCGTTACCGGTGAAAATTTCGGAGGCATATGATAAAATTTTAGTGGAAGGTAGATTACGCGCGGTTTGGAATTCGGTTACGCGTTGTAGGAACGCTCGGACGTATCCCGTACCGTCGTATTTTAGCTTAGACAGTTCGCTTACTCTCAAATGCTCGCAATGCAATACTGGGGCTAACCCTGCCTGCGTCGAGGTAGACGGCGCAGGTTGGACCTCTGCCACAGCATCAGCTGAGCGAACAGCTGATTGCTCAATGGCGGACAGCTCCGCCGAGAGGTACCTCCTCCTCGACGCAGGCAGGGTTAGCCCCAGTATTGCATTGCGAGCATTTAAGAGTAAGCGAACTGTCTAAGCTAAAATACGACGGTACGGGATGCGTCCGAGCGTTCCTACAACGCGTAACCGAATTCCAAACCGCGCGTAATCTACCTTCCACTAAAATTTTATCATATGCCTCCGAAAGACCAATGCCCATTTTTCTTAGAGACGCCGGCCCAGGTGTGAACGGTCAAAAATCGTAGTAGTTGTTATTGCATTTGATAAAAGAGTGTTAAACTAGAGTTTTGAGTTTGATTAGAGGTCGGCCACATTCATAGTTTTATTACAAGAAGTACTTTTTTAGCTCAAAAAACATTAGCTGTGTACGTACTTTTATTAGGATAGTTACAGTATTTTGTAGTTTTGCGTAGACAGGAATGAGTTAATCATTTGGTAAGGGTAGAAATCCGGAAGACAAGCCAGAAGTCGTAAAAGATCCACAAACATTCACAATGCGCATGAGCAAAAAGAAATAACAAACAAAATAAATTGAATATGACATTATTGACATTAACTAAGACTCAAAAAAAGTGTTGCCATTTTACAGTTGTAAAATGATAATATTTAACAATCGATATAGATTTTTTCTTTTTTTATTTGATTCAAAACAGAACTTATTTGTAGTAAATCGCATAAATTCCTCAAAAATACACAAAATAAAAATGTTTGAAGACCAAATAAAGATTTGCTAGTCGCTAACATTTTGAGTAGATAAAATGTGAAATCGATTAAGATAATCGATTTAATATTATGAATTCTTTACTGGCAATTTCTGATCTATTACGTGTTGGCTATTTAGACGTTAACACATCTTTTTAAACCTATTTATTGATTATGTTTCTCGGCACACCTTTAGTAATGCCTATAAATTAAGTTATAAATAAAAAGGATTATTCAACAACAAATTGAAACTCTATTGTGCTGTTCATGAGTTCGAAACTGGGCCAGAAATGGGCATTGTTCTTTTCACCGGTAACGCACTTCACTGGTACCGCGGCCTAAAAGAATATTTCACTACATGGGAGCCCATGGTGTATGAATAACCGCGTAAGTATACACTACACACTACACTTAGTGCGCAAGCGTTCCGCCCTTACAAATGGCCTACTTTACGATTAGGCGTAAAAGTTCGACCGTTAGGACTAATTAGAAAAACGTTAGATTCAAATTTGCGAACTAGTACGTAGTAGGTAGTTACACTAAATGTAAGGCAGGCTGCTCGAAGGCTGCGCGTAGCGGTAGATCCTCGCAGGCCGTTGGTTCACCTTAAGACTTCGGCTACGCTCCTAGACCGCTACACTTCCTGCATCGCCTTCGGCGTCACTTCTGCCGAAGAGTCTGGCCTGCCCTGCTCCTCGTACTTGCACCGTCGGCGTCTGCCCGCTGAACCAACGGCCTGCGAGGATCTACCGCTACGCGCAGCCTTCGAGCAGCCTGCCTACACACTACCGGAGGGAACAGCGTGGGAGACTGCAGCCTTTAGTGTTCAGGCCAGTGTCGTGTTGTTGGTCGGTCATACTCGTGGCAAGGGAAGTGAGACAATACTCTGCAATAAACGCATCTAAAACCTCTACTGCGTTTCTATACTACAGAACCCGTTACAAAGGCTTTTCGGAAACAAAATCTTTGGACGACTATGATTTAAAGGTACCTAAGGAAGTACCTACAGTAATTTTTTTCTGCTCTTATTTTAAACAAAAATTAATCTTATTAAAAACCGAGATAATATCAGTAGGTATCTGGCCCAGTATTGGTGCTAGTAGACCGAATGTAACTTACTTTTGTTAAAAATAAGTTAGATAGGTACATTTGGAAATGTTCTTTTTTCGTGAAACAACTATAGATATTTTTTTATGTTTATACGTACCTATACCATACCTATACTGATACATATACTTAAGCTGTTGAACATTCGGAATTATAAAGATTATAAATGTACCTAATAAAAAAACCCGTTTTATTTATTTTAAAATAATATCGTACGGGAACACATCGATAAGCGAGATTTACGTTGCTACATCCTTATTTCGGAAGCGAAATAGTCATACAAATGGCGGGCCGTCCACGCCATGGTTACAAATAGAAGACAGCAGATAAAGACTAGTGCTGTGCCTATAGTTATTACATTTAATTATATTGTCGTCTCATAACTGTTATTACGGTGTTATACAACTCTGTAAATTATGTATAACTATAACTATAGTAGGAGGAAGTGTAATTAGGAATTAAATTTCAATGTTACAAGGACATTATATTCTGAAATCGGAGATGAAAATAAAAATACAATTAAATATCGATGTAGTATTGGAATCCCTATTTTTTTCGTAGGTATTTGCGCGAAATTTGTGGCTTGGCGTTGAGGGCAGGTTCATGTGTTTTTGCTCTGGCGTTCAAAAGGTTAATCAACAAAATTACACTGGTATACTGCATTTTGTAGGTTCATGTTATTTTACTATGGAGAGTACAGGATGTATTGCGGGTTGTGTACCGTTTAAACAATTAAGGCCTGTTGCATACATACTGTATAATGCGGTTGGTTTGTGGTTGAAATTGCTATTATATTCTAAAACGGATACTGATGTATCGATTCTAATTTATTTTCAGGTATATTTCAGTTATCCCGCAGTGTCTAAAGACGAAAGTCTTTGACCAGTGTGTGTTGCCAGTGATGACTTACGGATCAGAGACGTGGTCGCTCACTATGGGCCTTATCAGAAGGCTCAAGGTCACTCAGAGGGCGATGGAGAGAGCTATGCTTGGAGTTTCCCTGCGAGATCGAATCAGAAATGAGGAGATCCGCAGTAGAACCAATGTCGCCGACATAGCTTTCCGGATAGCCAAGCTGAAGTGGCAGTGGGCAGGGCACATAGCTCGAAGAACCGATGGCCGTTGGGCCAGAAAGGTTCTGGAGTGGCGGCCACGTACCGGACGACGCAGCATAGGTAGGCCCCCCGCAAGGTGAACCGACGATCTCGTCAAGATCGCGGGAGGCGGTTGGATGCGGGCGGCTCAAGACCGGTCTGTGTGGAGAACCTTGGGGGAGGCCTATGTCCAGCAGTGGACGTCGTTTGGCTGATATGATGATGATGATGATATTTCAGTTAGAATTATTGGACAAAAGCTTTTATATGTTTAGATTTTGATTTGTTTCAAAAACACATGTGCCTTTTTTAAGGAATAAGATAGGAAAGAAGATGTTTGACCAAATATGTATGTTTGCTTGCAGAGAAGATGCTGTTTTCTTGAAAAAAATCTACACACTGTAATGGATGGTTGCAAATTTGTGATCTTTTATGAGTGTTTGTAATTTGAACAGATCTACTTTGGGAGAAGTGTCTAGTTTCGGGATGGTTCTATTTCATACACCTCTCCACTGGACAAGTTGGTTTGGATTGACCACCAGTTCTTACAGCTTAGTTATCTAATCCGTTGGTGTAGTGGTTTTAGTTTGCAGGAACTCATCTCATCTCGGCCTAAAGATGTCGACTGCTGCACACAGGTCTTCCCAAAGACTCTGCACACAGACCTATCTTGAGCCGCTTGCATTGGAAAGTTTTTAAAGCACATTTATTAGATTATAATCAAATTACCCTTAATCAGAATATTTGATTCCTCGTCACTGACTTATACTACTATATAAGAATACATCCATCACGTATAAAAGATCATCTTCTCGGAAGAATCTTGGAATCTCTTATCTGTCCAGGTTTAATAATTTATTAGATTTTCTACAAAGGTATTGAAGCTTGACCTCTGGGCCCCAAGAGGACAACTACTATATATGTATAAGAAAATCTTTGGTAATATTTTCGACCAAACGTTCTCCATTAAAATATTTAATTTTATGAATGTTATTGGTCTGGATGTTTCCGAGTATGTTTATCCAGGGCCTAGTATCCATAGGTGCAAGTTTTTTTGTTTAGTGGTAGAACCTTGTTAAAATCGCCGTCATATTAGTCAGTGCAACCAAATTGTCATTTCCAACCAGAAATTCCATTTGTGTGCAGTCGCTCTAAATGGTTTTCGCCTCTAATTCTAATTACTGAATGGCTAATGTATAACGTTATTGCTAAAATACAAAACAGTTGTTTTGATTCAGGACTATTGCGGTAACTGTAATGTTGTATAACGTAATACTCTGTTAGATTATTGTTTGACGTTAGATTTTAACAATGATTAACGTTGTGAAATAGAGGTAGAGGAGCGAAATATCGCTTGGTGCAAGCTTTCAAATTATTCAGTTGGCAATAAATTTGTTTATGCTGGCAATATAGTTGTTATGTCATGCAGTTTTATCAATCTATATTATTTATTACTTTTTAATAATGGCGACAACTGGGAGAGGCCATTGCCAAGGGGCAAATAGATTACAGTGCAGAATTCCTTTAGTTATTGTTCTTATTTTTTATTTTAAAAAAACCGGATAATGTCTATAAAATAACCAAAGTTAAAGTGGACCAGTATTGGCTACTGACATTAATAATCGCTAAATGTCTGCCTTGTCTGAATTAAGCATGCTATGAATATGTTTGCCAGATCATTCGGTAGCAATTCAATAAATAATATTTTGTATCTGATTTTGGTTACGTCTTAGGTGCTCTATAACATCTCTAGCCTGAATATTTTACGCCATAAAAGTAAATCGTGCGCTTCAGTAGTCACGCAGCTTTTTTGGTAATTGATCTAATTTCAGCTACATCCTCGCAAACATAAAATATACGAACACTCGAAATATACTGGATCTCTCACACGGTTACCTGATACCAAGCTAGGCAGAGTGACGATCAGACAACCCATGAACACGAGATAAACGAGTGAAGAACGACAATAAACGAGTTAAAACACGGAAAACAAAGACATTGAAACATTTTATAATATGAAGTATGTTTAACTTCTCTGCATTTTTCCTTTCCTCTTACCTCTACAGACGCTCGGCATCAAGTCAAAGAGCTACACATGTAGAAGCTACATCCCTTTCGTGTGTTCAACCCACCTCTGTCCAGAATTACCTCTGGTGTAATGTGTGCATAAGTCGTGATCGCTAAGCTGTAGACGCAGCTAAACCGCTGTCAGAGCCCTCAAAGTCTCAGCTCCAGTGCTACGGTCGGCGCCAAACATTTGTGGTGGAGCGGCGAATACAGCTTACGTTGTAGGTGACATACGTTTGAATATAACTGTTATACGAATATTGAGGCTATGCAGTTTACTACAGAGAATAATATCTTAACATGCAATATTACAGCAATTAATACCCAATTTATTCCAAGATGTGTACCTTCTAAGATCGTCAGGCTGCTGCAGGACATTATTCTTTAAGTCACCTATAGCGCTAGGAATAAATCTTGTGGCACGGGTGGCTTTACAAACATTTAATCACCGGGCACAAAGGCCACACAGAATCAAAACAACAATTTTTAATCACAGTAATTGTTGTCTCGTATGGGAATCGATCACACGGACATTCGACCGAGTGCCAAGCGCTCCAATCTAATGGATGCAGGAGGTGCGTTAATGGCTAGGTGTCACAATTTAAGATGATAATATTTTAGACTAGCTGAGCCAGCGAACTGCCTTCCTCGAAAATAATTATCCTAATCGGATCAGTAGTTCTGGAGATTAGCGCGGTCAACCAAACAACCAAACCAGCAAACTCTTCAGCTTAATTATATTAGTAAAAACAAGTATAGATTCTTCCATCTTCAAAATAAGTTAGTATTCATTCGAAGCATCTGTAAAGTATTTTTTATTTATTTTATTCTTTATTGTACACAGGGCGGCCTTACCGCTAACAGCGATTTCTACCAGGCAACCTTTGGATGAAGGTAGGAATTGGTAGGAAGTAAATGGTAGTTGTAGTAAATATCTTCTGTCCGAATTGAATTAGTCAAAACACATACGTGAAAGTACGCATCAACTATTTTGTATTCGATTCTCGACTTTCAGTATCATTCGCGTGCATTCGTGCGTAATTAGGGTACGCAATTCGGCAGTGAATGACTAAAGTAGATTTTCGATATTTGCGCTGGCGATCTAAATATATATAGGGATGAAATGCAGTTTATATATAAGCCCACAGATGCATATTTCAGTAAAAGTTAATCAATTGGCATTCCAAAGCGAACAAACAGAAAGACGGACAAAAATTAAGAAAAATTGTTTAGACGTAAACAGCCGTCGTCAGTATTTTGTAGTCCACTGCTGGACATAGGCCTCTCCTTAATTCCATCACATAAGCATTGTGAGGCAACAGGAGGATTTGACCTACTTATACCACGCTGGCTAGACGGGTTGTCATAGGGTTCTATGTCGAGTTTTCCCATCTCTCCACACCTTACTATTTGCTTTGTGTTTTTTTTTCCTAATAGCCTTTTATGACACCTAATGAATAAAATAAAGAGTAGTGGCACTTTGTATTCTTCATCCGCCACTACACTTAATAAACAACTTACAAATCATAAATATATCAAATAAAAAAAAAATATACCTGGTTATTTTTTAAATTCATCAGTCACACAATTCAATTTGATTTATATAGTACAAGATTATACTTAGCGTTATTTTACTGCTAAATTCCTCTAGAGATTTCATGATTTATGTACTACAAGTGCATTGCTCTCATACATATTAATAAATAATGCAGTCTCTTATGCATAGGGGTGGCGGCACTTTTAAGTGTATATTTTGTATTTTGTTGTACCAAACTCGTCAAAACTTTCAACATGAATATACTTATACTATGATAAAGTGAAAAGTTGTATTCTATATTTAATAGTTTGCATGAACGCAATGCCGATAGGTACCTATACCGGCTTTATCTACTCATCATCATCATCGTCCTAGCGTTATCCCGTTATTACAGAATATCAGCTTTTCTATAAAGCGACTGCCGTCTGACCTCAGCAATCCAAAGGGAGAGTCTTGTAACAAGTTTACACCAGTATCAGTTTATGTGAGGGTCATGACCAAAGATCGGAATCAGGGAGCTAACATTGTCAAAAGTATGGACATGCCAAATTTTTTTATGTGCATCCGGAAACACATTTAAAATCAGGCATATCCATACTTTTGACAATGTTAGCTCCCTGATGCCGATCTTTGGTCATGACTGTCAAAGCTTTTCATGATAGCCGGACTGATAGTTTAACGTGCTCTCCTAGTCCCGTGCCTCGGAGAGCACGTTAAACTACCGGGCACGTGACAAGCGATAAAAGACCATCGCCACCGCTGTCACCGGTTTAATGAATTATATTATTATTATGTAGCCCAACAAAATCACATATACAAAAACGCTGTGGAAATGTAAAACCTGTGTGTAAAACCATAGTACATATGTGGAACAGAAATTGCATTCGTATTAAACTCAGCACCGAATTGTTCCAACTCCTACATTACTTTAAAAAGCAATAAAATTAATGTAGAATGGAACAAGTTTTGCGCTTTTGATGTTCCAGTGTTTTAATATGGTGAATATATTTATTTGAGTTTAAAATAGGACAAAATACAATGATAATTTAAAACTGCCCTATTTTTTTTATAGTAAGGCGGCAAACGCGCATACGGATCGCCTGATGGTAAGAAATTACCGCCGCCTATGGACACAAGCAACACCAGGCTCTTCTATCTTAATTTTCAACCTTTATTTTACCCTCTTACGGGATCATCATCATCAGTCCTGTATTAGTCCCCTGTTGGACGTAGCCCTCTCCTGTGGCACGCAAATCTCGACCTCGGCCTTCAGCAATCTCGGTCAGGTTGCGGATTAAAAATAATTTCTTAGTCTACGTCATAAGTTGAACCCGCTGTTCAAACGTCATGTTTCTAGCTTCAGTAGTCGAGGCTATTAGTAGTATTATTATGTCAGTCAGGACTAGTCATTTTATATAAGTACACTAGCTGACCCAGCGAACTCCGTATCGCCTTATACTCCTACTTACCTAGAGTATATAAATGATGAACAAACAAACAAAGATTTTTAAATAATATTGAATTCCCCATTCCTTAAAATATCGGCGACGATACCCATATCGACTTAAAAAAAAACCCGTGCGCCATCTTTGATTTCCTATCCGCCATCTTTGATCACGAAATAGATGTTGTATTTGGATTCACCATCCCTTAAATCATCAGAGACGATACCCATATTGATTTTAAAAAATTTCCCGTCCACCATCTTTGATTTCCTATCTGCCATCTTGAATCACAAAATAGATGTTGTATTTGGATTCCCCATCCCTTTAAACATCGGAGACGATATCCATATTGATTTTAAAAAAAAATCCCATCCGCCATCTTTGATCACAAAATAGATGGTGTTTTTGAATTCCCCATTCCTTAAAATATCGGAGACGACTTAAAAAAAATCCCGTCCGCCGTCTTTGATTTCCTATCCGCCACCTTTGATCACGAAATAGATGTTGTATTTGGATTCTCCATCCCTTAAATCATCAGAGACGATACCCATATTGATTTTTTAATTTTTTTCCCATCCGCCGTCTTTGATTTCCCATCCAACATTTTGAATCACGAAACAGATGTTGTATTTGGATTCCCCATCCCTTTTAACATCGCAGACGATACCAATATTGATTTTTTTTTATTTTCCCATCCGCCATCTTTGATCACGAAATAGATGTTGTATTTCGATTCCCCACCCCTTAAAATATCGAAGGCGATACCCATATTGATATTTAAAATTTTCTCATCCGCCATCTTTGATTTCCCGACCGCCATCTTGGGTCACTAAATAAATTTCATATAAACTCAAACTCAACTCAAACTCAAAATCCTTTATTCATTTAGATCACAAAGTGACACTTATGAACGTCAAATTTAAACATTATTACTGTATGCTTCTACATTTACATTTACTGCCACGTTCGCAAAGCAAGGGCGTAGAACCATGAGAAAGAACGGGCAATAAAACTCACGGTCACTCTTTTTCATCGCCAGGTTTTTAACAATACATAACAATAAACTTTTGTAAGGTGCTGCAACTGTTTTACCTTTTATGTTACTTGTATATATTTACTTTACATGATACTCAAGCATAATCAAGTTAAATTTTGATGTTCATTTAGTTAGCCTCCTGAACATAGACATGGTGAAACAGGAGCATCCACTTACATTATGCACCTAACAATGCAGGCAATCCGCGCAAATGTTCAGAACCATGATGGAAATGATGAAGTTAAATATAAATAAAAAATTATACCAGCCCATAAGACCGCCATCGACCAGTCATCGCAAGTAGCACCCGTTCACGAGTATGACGCATGTACCAGCCATCATCCCTCTCGCCATATCAGAGGGACAGGGATGACCCGACACACGACGCCACCACAAGATATGACATTTTAGTGAGCATGACGACAGCGGTATACGAACCGGCAGTAATAAAATTAACAATCTGTTGGTATACTGACCATG
Organism: Euclidia mi; assembly: GCA_944739405.2. Lineage (NCBI taxonomy): Eukaryota > Metazoa > Arthropoda > Insecta > Lepidoptera > Erebidae > Euclidia > Euclidia mi. The sequence continues at coordinate 63,359,230 of OX123187.2, read as the reverse complement.
AACGCGAATTACCTCCATTTTCCAGATCATTAACTATAGCATAAATTTGTGAAAACGTGTGAAGAAATGCAAATGTAGTACCCATATTTAATTGACGTGATACCTTTTGAAATACAACCACCGATCCAACTGATTGAGTACAAGACAATAAGATTAAACATAATAAATAAATAGTATCTAACGACATGAAAGACATCTAATGATGTGGTGGCGATTCCAAAAAACATCATTTACTTATATAATTTTATTGGGAATAGAATCATATTTAATTACATGTCATGAAATTTTTATTATTATCTACCTATTTACCCAATAATTATGTGAATACTAAAACAGATTATTTCCAAGCGCATTTGTCATTAAGGTAATCATTTAAATTGTAATAAGCCTTTTGCATTAGGTTATTTTTAATCGTTGTCTCAAATGCGCTAAACGGCAAGTCTAAAATACATATCGGTATCTTGTTGTAGATGCGTAAACTTTGTCCTATAAAAGAATTATGAGTTTTACACAAACGGAAATACGGAACACATAATTTATATCTATTTCTTGTATTAAAAGAGTGAATATCACTATTCTTTGAATATGAATTTATATTTTTACACACATGCAAAACACTGGCATAAATATAATGAGACGCTACAGTTAAAATACCGATGTCCTTAAATCTTTCCTTGAGCGAAACTCTTGTTCGTAATTGGTAAATGGCCCGAACTGCTCTTTTTTGCAATATAAAAATACTTTCGATATCAGCAGCTCTACCCCATAGTATATAATATAATATGCTATATGACATAACACTATGAAAATAGCCAAAATATACCAGCCTAGCCGTATCGACATCTGTTAAACTACGCACCTTCTTTAATGGCATAAGCAGCCGAACTAAGTTTCGCCGACAGATATGTAATGTGTGCGCCCCATTGCAACTTCGAATCAAGTGTTATTCCTAGAAACAACGTAGATTCAGTTGTTTCCAGTACATCACCATTTAAAACGATGTTAGTACCAAGGTTTCTGACGTTTGGCAAAGCAAACTTAACACATTTGGTTTTTTTGGCGTTCAGTACTAAGTTGTTTACAGTAAACCATTTAGTCACCTGAATAAGAGCACTGTTTATTTCGGTAAAGTTTTCCTTATTTCTATCTACTTCAAATATCAATGAAGTATCGTCAGCAAATATACCACGTCACAAATGTTTCTCAGGTAAAATGGCAAATCATTAATGTAAACAAGAAACAAGAAAGGCCCTAGGATACTACCCTGCGGCACTCCCAATTGTACTGGTAAACCACTGGATTTTGAGCCATTTATTTCGACACATTGGATTCTGTTATTTAAATATGCCTTAATAACATCCAATGCTTTAGTCTGGACGCCGTAATGTTTAAGTTTGCACAAGAGCGTATCATGGCAGACACAATCGAATGCTTTCGAAAGGTCGCAAAACACACCAATAGCATTCTGAGATTTCTCCCATGCATTGTAGACGTGTTTGAGTAACGCTACTCCTGCATCCGTCGTCGAGTGACCCTTAGTAAAACCATATTGCTCAGTATGAAGGAGGCTGTTTAAATTAATTGTTATAATTGATCAGCGTCCCGAAAATCTCGAAAACGATACCCATATAGATTGTATCCTATTCGTTTAGCCTTTTTTGCCTTTGACCCAAACCACCCCCTTCTCGTTTGACCACTTTATTATTTTTGTCTGGCCCCTAAAAGCTGTGGCGTAATTTAATATATCCTATAGCCTTAGGCAATAACAATTTAAAAAATCCGATTGCTAGTTTCTGAGATTAGCCGACATTATCTTTTAGCCTTTTTAGCCTTTTGCCCGGCCCCAAAGGTTCAAAGCGTTATGTTATATAGCCTATAGCCTTCCGGAATAACTGGGCTATCGTATACAAAAACAATTTTTCAGATCCAACCGGTAGTTCCTGAGATTAGCGCGTTCAAACAAACAAACAAACTCTTCCGCTTTATTATATTAGTATAGATAACTGCAAAAAATATTTACACATACAAACTACTTAGTACTAAGACTTAGGCCCACTTGCGTAACGTTTGATTTAAGTCACTCCTTAATTCAAATTTGTTGAACAGAATTAACAGCATAAAATAATTTAAGTTAAAAGTATTTAGCGTCCTCTTGCACAACGACAACAACGCTTAGATTTAGTTAAACATTTTATGAGGTCGGTAAAGTAGTTTCTACGTTTTGTTTCATGGCATGAAGCCTTTTTGTTACGATTTTAACGATGTTATGCGTATGGTCTCGCATAAACCCTTAGACTATAATTATATACTCTGAGCATAAAACAAAACGCATTGTCGTCGCCTAGCAACAAAATGACAATTGACAAATAATAACCAGAAACTTTTGAGCATTAACCCTAGAACCTTACATGGGCTGCAGGTGCACCCCACACCGATTTGTTTTCTAAATATCTCAACTTCTTTAATATCCACGAATTCACGCGTCGGAGTATTTTAGTTTGGTGTCAACCGCTCGCGTTACGTCAATACCGTGACGAGGGACCGCGTTGTGTGGTTGCCTGTATAAGTGCTGTGGGGTACGCCAGTACCCCAGTGTAGTAAAATCGTAAGATTATTTATTTATTACGATTGATGCATTTATATGTAATAATTTATTAAATTTGATTATTTATTAAAACAATAGTCTTATATGAATTAAATACAGATATTTTTAGATATTATGAAGGTAAAATTCAATGAAGTTTATTTATTTTGTTTCGGATGGCTGTCAGAGGTTTGAATTACGAAGAAATAAGCTCTATTCTAGACCACAAATCTGGCGAGGAAGAAATAGAAGTTGGGACCAGTTGTAATTCCTGGGTTCTTTACAAGTGTTCAAGATCAAATAATAAGCCAAATATAAAGTTTCAGCAGACAGTTTTGAAATTAGGTTTGGAACTGATACATGAATATTTGGAGGACCGTCACCGGATGCCAACTTAGTCCATTGCGGTGATCCTCAAAAAAGGACCAAATCCTACAAGCGCTGTTGCTCAAACTACATTTAACTTTGTGTAATAAGGCTGATTTGTGATCTCAAGTTACCGATTCTGTTTAGTAAAACGTATTTTCATGAATTGTTTTATTTTATTTTAAGGATTACAGTCATTTTAGTATGGGGTGTTACAGCACACAAGTGTAGGAATAACATGTGCGCCAAATAGTGTAGAATTCTAGGGTTAACAATAACACAAGTAGGTACATTGTTATCAGTTATATCATCATCATCATCATGTCAGCCTAGGGACGTCCACTGCTGGACATAGGCTTTTATATAATTATTGATAATTTTCGTCGCTAATGACAAGATGCCAACATCAGTGTGACAGTTCTTAAATGAAATTAGCCACTAAACAGCCGATTTTCGGTGATTAATTTTGACAGTTCTTAAATCATATTACTCGACAAATTTTTCGTTGTGCAAGACGCTAGTGGTGTTTAATATTTTTTTTCTCGTTAAATACATCTTAATTCAATTTAAGAATCGTTGTGCAAGTGGGCCTTAGTATTACTCAAAATGTTATCCGGTATCTGTGACGTTTCGCTAGACTGGCCAATATGGCGACTGTGATTTGTCTGTCAGAACCATTACAATTTAACAAAATACTCGACAATCCGAATTTTGCGGATATATGTTGTCGACTCGAAATCTTTATTTTTTAATGTTTTTTTATTCAGGTAAGGTTTCGATGTACTCCTTGACGAAATTATTAATATAAGATTTGGCACTGCGATAGCAGCGCAGTCCGTCGTCGGTTCCAATGTGAAACACTCCAAAATCCACAACTACTTACAAATTAAAAATTAACTAAAAATACATTTTCCAGTAGACTAAATTGTGAATCTAAACTATTCTCAAGTCCCTTTGAACACACACAAAAAATTCATCAAGATCGGTCCATTCGTTTAGGAGGAGTTCAGTGACATACACACGCACACAAGAAATATATATATTAAGATGATGATGACAAAACAGCGATAGCCTAGTGGAGAGACCGACAGACTGCTACGCAGAGGGTCCAGGTTCGAATCCACGACGCGCACCGATGACTTTTCGAAGTTATGTGTGTATTAAATTGTTAATTATCACTTGCTAAACAGTGAAGGAAAACATCGTGAGGAAACCTGCATGTCTGAGAGTTCTCCGTAATGTGTTCGAAAGACATGTGAAGTCTGCCAACCCGCACTTGGCCTTACCCTTCTCATAATGGGAAGAGGCCCGTGCCCAGCTGTGGGACAGCATAAAGGGCATAAGATGATGATGATATGATGATAACATCTTTCCATAGAACATACTTAAATTGTATCCACTTCACTCATAATTTCAATATTTTCTTTTTCCCCGTTAATCTTATAACAAGAGAGCGTCAGAACGCAAAGTCTGTACAAAATACTAGCAAAATAAAAACAGATTCAAACTGATAATCCGCTACGGAACTTAAAGCGTCTTGTAAAGCAATTATAAACCGTCTACGTTGGCAACACTTTGCCTTACCGAGAACTGTAGTGATTTTGAAGTGGCGCGTCCACTATGAAACATTTGTGATACAATATTGCGAGTAAATTTGATTTTCCTACACTGTGGTGTTTCTACGTAGTTCGGTTTATTGGGTATTGAAGGTAGAACAGCATCTATTTTTGGATCTATTTTCGGTATATATGGCAAAGATCGTGACACAGTTCGTGATCAGGAATAGTTAATTTTTTATTTATTTATAGACTCACGCCTGTATCCATGAAGGGGTAGGCAGAGGTGTAAATATTACACATTTCGAAGGAAGGATTAGTTATGTCGAGGAATAAGGTGTGATGTTCTCATGTTCCTCATACCATGGAGAGGATCCTCTGACCAGGCTCAGTGATCGTGTTTGCGGACTGCAGATCAACGGTAGTAGTTTGTAACTAGTGTATGATTAGAGGTCACAGTCTCTTGTAAAGTCCATACAAATTAAAATAAATAAATATGTGTCATTAATGTGAGGCGATCATGCACAGCAACAGAATGGTCAAACATTTTACAACCACATTGAACGAAGCAAATACATGATCACAGATGACTGCACTGTTGAGTGTTGGCGTAGTATTTTAAGCGGCCACCTCGGCGCGTGACACTACGCCGAGTTTTGTGGGTTCGATTCCCACACGAGACAACACTGTGTGATCCATAAATTGTTGTTTCAAGTCTGGGTGTTCATTGTGTCCGTCGGTTGTATGTTTGTAAAGTCCCCCGCGACACAGGATATAGTATTATTCCCAGTGCGTTAGTTTTCAAAGATAAAAGATAGATTATTATCTGTATATATAAAATCCTTGCGTTACTGACTGACTGACAGACAAGCTACAGCCGAAACTACTCGACGCAAGTAGCTAAAATTTTGTATGTTCCTTGGGGACCGTAGGGGTGCACTAAGACAGGATTTCCCGAAATTCCCACGGGATCGGGCAAAACGAGAAATCCGAAAATATGTGCGTGCGAAGCCGCTGGCGTCGACTAGTTTTTGATAATTATGAAGCAACAAGCACGAATGTTTTTTATTATAAGGCGGTCCTTATCGAGCGTTCGGTGAAGCGCCCAACAATGTCTTCGTTTTTCTTTGTTTGTTTTAACAAAGCTTCCTTTGTGAGCTCTTTGTGTTTTTATTAACTAGAAACACAATCGAAGTTATCAGTAGACGGTGTGACGGTGACAAGTGTCAGAAGGGTGCCGCCGTAATGAGGACGGGAACTTATTTATTATATTCATTTTACGAGACAATATTTGTATTGCTTTTGATAACCATTTGTATACAGAGAAAGCTATTATTAGGTAATAAGGTGTTAACTCTCAAAAACATTAGAATTAATGACAAAAAAATTAATAGGTACCGTTCATTCATTTATCTCAGTCTAGAGACGTCCACTGCAGAAAATAGGTCGCTCCAAGGTTTTCCACAGAGACCATTCTTGAACCGCCCGCATCCCACAAGGGAATCTGAATCAGTCGGTTCACTTTGCGGGAGGCCTACCCATGACGCGTCGTCCGGTACGTACTCGTCACTCCACTGGTATTGACACCGGTAAATTTACGATAATCTGCATCATTAGAGTGGTATCCTGCCTGCATCCAAAACTTTAGACTTGAAGCCTGCATAACCACGTGATTCGACTGAGTTGTGTATTCGACCTCACTTTACGCAAATTGTCTTGGTGTTTTTGCGTCCATGAGATAAATTGTATAAACGTTTGTTGACGCAAAACTGATTCTATTTTGTTTTAAAAGAACACTTCCTTATAAAATAATAGTACATAGTAGTAGTAAATATAAATAGAAAACTAGCATTTAAAACACTGTGATTTAATATTTTGGTACATTTTAGCAGTTTATTCGCACGTATTTATTATACTTCACACGTTTGCCTTTGTTTTTCCAAAGTTATAAATTGTTTGGTAAAACGAAACGAAAATTTAACAAGAGCAAATGTTCGCATCGAATTGCAGCAAACGGTGCGAGGATCAGGATGCTTGCTCATTAGACCAGCTGCATTATTGGTTATCAACAACAATACCTATTACTTATTAAATGCAGTGACTTATCAAGTGCAGAATAGGTGAGATACCTTTTTAATGCTAGACCTTAAAATTAAAACTTCGTGAAAGAACTTATATAGCATAGCAAGGATAAGCCGTCGAATGAATAAACCATTGTGTTAAGAAATGGTAAGCATGGCGTAATGGAATACATAATTATGTTGTTGCACTAGAGTATAGATTGCAACGCCACGACGCTGGCCGTGCTCGCCAGTTACTTCCCTTCCGCGAACGCAGCAAATTGTATACTTGGTTCCATACTGAATATCTTGATCTAGATGTGCTGCCTGAGGCACGAAAGTATGTAAGTTTTTGTGACCGGTCATCTCTAAAAGCATGATGACGACGACTGACGTTAAAATTTTTAGGTGTATTTATGTCATCAAACATGTATTCACAGTCTACTACGTACAGACGCAGGTCTCTACTAATTTTTGACACAAAAGAATTGTGATTAAATAGTCGCATTTGGCCTACTATACTAAGAGTTTGACGTCTCTTTCTAATGATAATATTTGCTTTAGTATATGCCTTAGTCACCTCTTAAGACACACACGGAATAAAGTTAAGCACTAACAGTTTGTATTCTTAACCTGTCACCACACAGATTAAGCGTATATATTTCAAAATAAACCTAATATCGTACAGTTTCGGTGTGTGCTATCCTTAACGTGTATACTGTGGTGTTAAATGGTTTCTCGCTTTTTATGGCTACAATACACACATCGTAGACGATTTGTTTGATATCTATAGATAATTTATTGCTATTTTGTTTCGCAAACTTAGGTTGAACCAGTTTTATACCATAGTAACTGCTGTTTGGAATAATTATTAAACTGAAATAATCTGCAATATTGTGTGATAGGAGACGAAATGAAATTAATCGATCGATAAATGAAAGATGTTATATGGTCAACTTACTACGGTATAATACATCAATGTACAGAATAACAATTCAGTATATAGGGAAGGTGAGTTACCTTACTAATCAGATTTAGAAAATGCTTTTATAAGTTTTGGTGAGACACTCGTCATCAGCCAGATACAATTTCCTTATATACCATGAATTAAAAACATCGCAACTCCTGTGACGAGATATCTACGTAAGTTCTACGAGGGGAGTTCAATGTATTCTCGGTATCGAGGTGATATACTAATGATAAGGGTAATTTAATTATCTCATTAGTTAATGACACTCTTTGAGGGTATAAATACAAAGTTTCATTTAATTGCCACCATTAGTATTAAAGATATCATTGCGAAAAGACAACTATGATGACTGATTCGACAATGATGAAAAAAATTGAGCATCGTGCAGTGATAAAATTCCTCACAAAACAAGGAAAAACTCAAAAAATTATCCATGAAGAAATGGTGGCTGTTTACCAAGATTCGGCGCCTTTATTATCTACAATTCAGACGTGGTCAAGTGAATTCAAACGGGGTAGAGAGAGCATTGAAGACGACCCCCGCGCTGGTGGGACAATTTGTGCCGCTACTGAAGAAAACGTCAAATTAGTCGAAAAACTTGTACTTGAAGATGCCCGTGTAAGAGTGAAAACATTAGCAAAAATGACTAAGCTATCCGTGGGTACCATTCACACAATCCTTCATGAGCGCCTGAATTTGTCTAAGGTCAGTGCAAGATGGGTGCCGCGAATGCTCACCGCGCTACAGAAACAAGTGCGAGTTGACTGTTGTAAGGAGTTTTTGGACCCCTGTGGTGAAAATCCACAAAGTATTTTCGATCGGATTGTTACTGGTGATGAAACGTGGGTTCATCACTATGACCCTGAGAGTAAGCAAGAGTCTATGCAGTGGCACAAAAAAGGATCAGACCCGCCGAAGAAGTTCAAAGTCACTCCGCCCGCAGGAAAGCTCATGGCCACGGTGTTTTTGGATTCTAAAGTAATCTTGCTAATCGAGTACACAAAAAAAGGTCAAAGTATTACTGCTGCATCATACGCAACCACCCTGCGTAATTTAAAGGAGGCAATTAAAGAAAAAAGACGTGGAAAATTAACCGCAGGTGTGTTGCTGCTTCACGACAACGCGCCGGTTCACAAGGCGCGCCTTGCCCAGGCTGCTGTGCGGGAGTACGGATTTGAAGAAATCAATCATCCACCCTACAGTCCGGACCTGGCCCCTAGTGATTATTATCTATTCCCTAATCTTAAAAAAGACCTTCGTGGAAAGGATTTTTCGGACGATGAAGAGTTGAAGGGAGCAATAAACGAACATTTTTCGGGCCATGAAGAAAAATATTTTTCAGAGGGAAATGAAAAGTTATTTTCACGAACAAAGAAATGTATTGAGATGTTAGGGGAGTATATTGAAAAATAAAATTTATTCAGAATTTTCCGCCTTTTCCTTCATACCTATACCGAGAATACATTGAACTCCCCTCGTATCTATCTATGTCGTCACGCCTGTCTCCCATTGGGGTAGGCAGAGACTATAGAACGCCACATGCTTCGGATCAAACAAACCTTTTTCGCTTCTTCGACATTCATTAACCTCATCATGCATACGCGTCGGTTATGGGTACTTTTAATTTGGCCCTTTTCAGTACGTAACCTATTTGGCGTACATCCGCCTAGGGCGTCCCCTATCGACATTTCCATTTATTCTCGCACTATACACTCCTTTCGTATTTCTTCTTTCATCCATCCGTTCCAAATGTCCTAACCAACGCAGCATTCCTTTTTCAAACTTTGTCACTACATCTTCTTAACAGTTTTCTCGTATCACATTGTTAAGTCCGGCGCGCACTGACGTCGCGGCATGGTACGGCATGGCAAAGGATTTTATTACTCATCAAGTCATTTTTATTCTTATTTCAATGAGTTTATAATTCATATTACTTTATTTCGATACAATCGTACCGCGGCCCGCCGTGGCACGTCGTGGCATACCGCGGCATGCCACGGCATACTTCGGGACGCCGCCGCACGTCGCGTCGCGGCATACTTCGGGACACCGCGGCACGTCGCGGCATACTTCGGGACGCCGCGGTATGCCACGGCGTCCTTCAGTGTGCCAGGACGTAATCAGTAGGTAAATAAGTTCTTGAATTCACCGTTAGTGAATCTTGATCTCCAAAAATAATGTATCCAGAATTGTTTTCTCTTCGACATATCACTTTGTATTTGTCGTTCTTCATCTTCAGCAAGAAGTGCTATTGTTACTAAATTCCAGTCAATCTGACGCCTCGGTATGACGCGGTATGCCGCGGCACGTCGCGGCGTGCCGCGTCATGCCGAAGCGTCCTTCGGGCTACCGAAAAATGCCGTGACACGACGTGCCGCGCCGTGCCATGCCGTGCCGTCAGTCGGCGCCGGCCTTTACGCACTTTATCTATAAAACTTACGCCGCTAATACATTAATACCTAAGCAAAATATTACAAATCCTAATTATGTCCTAGGACAATATACCAGCAAATAGAAGCACTATAGGATGCCCGCAGCTACGCCTGAATATTTTATCTTAAACTGTTTCTGCCCGATCTTGTAGGAACATGCCAAATTTCTAGCTTCTTGCACCCTTCTATAGTTTCGGCTGAGTGTCGTCTGTCAATCAGTAACTGACTGATTGACAGACGACACTCAGCCGCAAGAACGCAACGCAAGAATTTTATATCGGCAGATTACGAAGAACTATAACTAGTTGTTCGATTTTCACTACATATTTAAAGTTGCGTAAAACCATATAACACGAGTGAAACGCAGTTACATACAAATACTACGTTAACTGTGCAAAAGAAACAAAATATTTTTAATACCGCATGTATTTTTGCAACGTTGACCAATGCGAACACAGTGCGGGTTTTTACTAAATTTCGCAGGATGTTTTTGTCCAGCGTGTTTGTGAAAAAAAATATGGGTATAGAATATTTCGGCGAAAATTTGTTCATAAAAGTGTTTGTCTTTAATTTGTCTTTTATTCAACGCAGTGCAGTGAATATTGGTTAAATAATTGAAATGCAGTACAGACTTATTAAAAACATTTTTACCTTTTCGTTACATTTGTAGAAGTTTGGCAGAAGGATTTATTTCTTGAGCGTGCATGGTCGTTTCTGATAATAAAAAAAATAACCTTTCACTTATTCGCATACCTATCGGCTGTTAATTGCAGGTTAAGCGGCCTTTGACATATATTCCAAATCTAATACATATAACAATAATACATATATTAGCATAGGATATCTTCGCCTATTAATATTATAAAGCTGAGGAATTTGTTTGTTTGGTTGAACGCACTAATCTCAGGAACTACAGGTTCCATTTGATTGATTATTTATTTTTGTGTTGGATAGCCCATTTATCGAGATTCGACAAACGCTTTATAGGATAAGCTACAACAGCACGCTCTGTGCCTAGCCTTAAATAACGCTTAAAGCCATAGACGGTTTATTCTCAACATTTCTCTACAAAAGATCCTCTCACAATATATTATAGTGGTATTTATTTAAGGACTTCATTTTAAGCAATAAAGATAAGATAAGATTCCTTAAAAAGTAATTTAAAATCTTTCAACACAATTTGGTACCTAGAACAATTTTATCTATTTTAATTATCAGTAAAAATATCTAAAAAAGTTCAACAGCTTACGCAGTATCTTCTCGTGGTTACAGAATGAATATCTTTTGGGCCTTACATTCAGCTACTCATTACACGTAGATGCTATTGGAATAATTAGGTAAATACGTATTGCAGTCATTCATCATCATCATCGTCCTAGCGTTATCCCAGTTGCATCCAAGACCTTGCGACTTGGAGCCCGGGGTCCGCTTACATACTAGTCCAACCAGATATGACATAATATCTGCTTTTCCACGGGGCGGCTTCCGTCTGACTCCGTAATCCAAAGGGATAGTGATATTCCATGGGTTTAGACCAGTATCAGTTTGTTTGAGGGGACTGACTCCCCGTAAAGAATTTCAAAGATCTAAATTAAAGCCGGGACTGACGGTTTAACATGCTCTACGAGGCACGGGGCAAGCGATCATTAGCAATTTAATAGGCACATATCTTTGAAAAGACCATGGTGCACGCGGGCACGCCGTAGATTCAAACTTGAAACCGTCTACATGGCAGTCTGTTAATATTGTCTATCGTTACTTGTGAGTTTTGGTGTCTAAATGACTATTAACAGTAAATAAACCTTAGTAAAACTTAAAAGGTCAAATTGGTATACGTACTTAATAATGTGTAACTAACAATTGACGGCTAGAATGGATATAGAATGCACTATTTTCTAAATAACTTATAAATTACAAGATTACTTTGAATACGTAATAATTTGTAAATATCATATGTAACAACCTATTTGGATACAAGCAAATCTTTGTATAATATACCCACCATTTTTTCGATGATGAAACCTGCGCCTAAACCATACACGAATAAATTGATGCTTTTAAATAATTGTAAATTTTGTACCTACATTTTTTATAACCAGTTACTTATCCAATAGACCACAGTATAAAATATTTTCCTATTACCTCGGGTAACTGTTGAGAAGCTGACAACACAATTCTTCACGCATGCGTCTTGATGCTTTTGATTGACACACACTGTCATAATGAGTTGCCTCACTTATGGACCTATTTTTCTTAGGCAGCGCGGTGTCTAGTATAGCGAAGCGATACCAATCATTTGTCTAAGGACGGACCGTTGGGATTTTCTTGTTATATCCGTGACAGAAATCTCGGGTCGTCTTTTGATTATTATTTTATGACAAAATAAATAAAATATTTTTTCACGTGGGTTGAAGCTGATGGTAAATAACTGTATTGTATGACGTGAATATGGATAAAAAAATTGTATCAGATTAGTATCGCAATACAGGCTCCACGCTAATCGCAAAATAAGCGTTTGTAGAGGAGACACTTGAATCCAGCACGCGTGCAGTCCAAGCTGCACGTGTTAGCATACAGCATTACAAGAACAAAGATGTTGAATGTTTACAAGTTTTATGCCGCTATGCTGCCTGGACGTGAAAGCTTAACGCCGACCTCACGTTGAGGATGCGAGTTGCTCGGGCGAGCGCCCAGAGCGTGTGCCCGGCGTGCGCTCGACGTTCACTCTGTAGCACAAAGTAAATGGACATGGTGGCATGTGAGGTCGGCCTAAGGTGTCATTGGGCAAGTAAGATGTGCTATGGAAGGTGAGCCTGCATGAGGTAGCTTTGCGAAGGTGCACAGCTCGAGCTCGATGTATCGAGAGTAGGAAGATACACACATCAGTTGCGCACATTTATAGGTCTCTTCTATCATTCATAGGTTGTAGAGGTTTGCTGATTTCGTATAAATGGGCTAGCTCGACCGGGGAAGTACAACTCTCTAACAGAATATTACCGTTAAGTAACAGTATCTATACTGTAGCGTTTCTTTCGGTGATCGGGAATGCCGGAGCCCACATCCCCTTCTCCTTCTCCATCATACCGGTCTTTCTTCTATAAATTTTCCCATAAAAAAGGGCGGCCACGCATATGTGATTCCTCTGGTGTCATGGGAGGCGGGGATCGCATACCAACACGTTTGCCACCTATTACAAAAATAAACCTGTAGCAGACGTCAGACTTCCATTCATAAGCGTAGCAAAGTTGAACGCGTTCCTTCTAGTGCTTACTTATAGTTAGTAAGGGCTTGACTTAATGTCAGTAAGTTAGGTTTTTCTCAAAAAATCTATAAAATTAAGATAGTGTTAAATATGCCATAAGAGTATTTCAAACATTGCCCGAATGGATAGAGTTCTTATAAGTCTGTGTATCTGCCACTTAATTATATGTTTTCAGAAATTGTTATAAATGCACAAAGAGACGCTGTCAGAGACGCTGTCAATTTTCACTGAAGAAAAGTTGGCGATATTTTTGTCTCCTTTGTAAAATTATTTCAATCTGTCAATCCGAAGCTTAAAAGATGGAAATCTGTAGAAATAACGTAGTGGCCTTTAGGTCCCTGAGAAAAAACCGTTTAAGGTATATCAAGATATTCACGTCACCAAAAAATAAAAATATTTTCTTGAAATCTACATTTAGCTCTACAATTAGTCTCCCTTATCTTCTGAATAATCGTTACGTAACTTACCGTAATGCCCAGCGCTGGGAAATAAACGGTCTGTAATAAAACTTGTATAATTTGAATTACAAATGGCGGAATCCAATTACTGTATAACGTGCGTTATCAAACGGTGGCTGTCCGCGGTCCGTAGGGAGCGATGATAAAATTGTATCGAGAGATACCACTGCACAAAAATATACGTAGGTTTAACTTGGAATATCCAACAATATATGCATTCACCCCTGAATTCAATATTCGATTTATTCATATTTTTGAGATCTTAGGTTCGTTTTTGACGTTAACTTCATACAAAATATATCAAACACGAATCTCGATCTCAAAATCTATGGATAGATCGAATTCTGAAAACGGCCGTCCGCGTCAGTCGATCGTAACTTGTACTTATATGGTATTTATGTACAGGCTCGCAATCGGGTTATTATTTTAAAAATAAATGTGATATACCTTATATTTGCCTTTTTGAAACTCGTTATTAATAAGTAGGTATTTAACATCTTCAGATTACGGAAAACGCCATGAAAGCACGTAAAAAAACAATAAAATACACAGATAATTGAACATGCTCAAACGTCTCTTATCTAAGAGTAAATACGGTAGCTAACTAGAAAAACTCTAGCCAATTACCTATATTTTCAAATAACGCGATAAAGACTCGTTACATAAATATTACTATGTTTACAAATCTAAGAATGTTTAAAACTATTCGTATAAGTTCCTTTTTAAAGGGCAGGACAAAATGGTACTACTATGACATTTGGCAAGTGACGCGTAAGCGGTTAGGTAAACCACAAAAAATAAGGTATATTTTTTAAGTACCTAAACGAATTTAATGGGATTTTGTTTTTAATAGCAGACGTCGCACGGGAGCTTTCACTTTTATTTTATTAGAAATGCTATAATTGATGGGACTAACGTAACACTTATCGGCTTGTGAATATTGTAGGAAGAAAAAGTCAAACTGTTTGAAATACATAGATATAGTAAATTGATAAAATCATTATAAGTTTGACCTAGTATGTCATTTTATATGGCGATTTGTGGACAATATAGTTCTTTATTTGTCGGTTGCATCCAATATAGTATAGGCCTTATTTCTTAAAGTTTAACTGTTCCACATGCTCTTTTGAGAATGGAAGGTTTGTCAATTCATAGGGATGTCAATTAAAAGTATAAATGTTTTGTTTTAAAACATGCTGATATAAAAAAATCGAATTAGGTACTTGATAAGAATAATCAAACGAACCATACTTGATCTTAGGGTCGTTTTATTACGTAGGGCCTATGTCCACGTTTTGGTCCATCATCAGATCAGCACCATGTCATCATAATATTACATTACCACGCTCCCGTATTGCACATTGCTGTAATTTAGCATGCATGTGTAAATTACACATGCATGCTAAATTACAGCTCAATAGAAAATCAGGATATTGGTCAAAATTAACTTGCATAATTTCATAACAGACACCGGGAATAAAAAGTAAGTAAAATGGGACATTTCTGCGAGTCGTACTTTCACAGCTTGAGTACCCGTAAAAATCTTTCTATCAAAAAAAATAAGTTTTGGGTGTTATTTGTTTTATAAAAGAATGCACTAATATATATTAACTAGACGCCGCCAGCGGCTTCGACCGCGTCAATTTTACATATAAACCTTCCTCTTGAATCATTCTATCTATACTATCTAGTGATACATTATTATGTTTTCCGTATCTTCAACAATAATTACATTGCAGTCCGTTTATTATTCGTGACAGAGCACTCGCAAATTGAGTATCGCTATGTCACAAAGTCGTCTGTCGTAACGAAGACAACGGAGAGATCTTTGTCACCTGATACAGCAGAGGGAAGGCGTAGAGACGGTAGTGTCGATATTTATTAGGAACGAAATAACCTTGCACCTTTTACGTGGTATGTTGCTACTTTTTACCAAAAAATATTTATTTATGCTATACATGGAAAACATACAGCTCAAGTTTATTCCTATAATTATTATTATTTAATGTGAAATAAATATGCACACAAATTATGCTGAATTTGAAATTGTACCAATTTTGTAAAACAGCGTTGTAAGTTGGTTCTATTTGTGTTGCAATAAAATCGGTTCGAGTAACGCACAGCCGTGTTACAATGTATATTACTTTTATTTTAGAAAAAAGGAAATTACAGTTCAAGCTCCAGAAATATAGAACCTCCCGTGGCGTGCGAAATCGTCTCGATTCAACACCATGCCTTAAGCAATGCACGAAATAAATAAACTAAGTACAAATCTGCTCCATGTATGTTTAAAACAAAAGCAGTACTGCACTCTTTGCTGTAACGAGCTCTCGATAGACTACTTAAGACAATTTGGCAGCACAATTGACAAAAGCGATTTAAATGCCCGTCTGACAAAATAGACAACTCTTTGTTTTGTCTCTCACAATAAGTAAATCTATCACTTCTAGAAAGCTATTTAAATGGCAATAAATTCATGGTAATAAGTTTATAATAATACTAGACTACGCAAGTGGCTTCGCCCGCGTGAATTATAATTCACTTATACCTTCCTCAGGAATCACACTATCCATTGGTGAAACCCACAGCGAATAAAGTCATGAGTCGTGGTGAAAAACGTACAAAAATCCGTTTGGTAGTTTTCTACTATATTGCATTGATACAGACATAACTTATTTCAATCTAAGCACAGCTTGTAATAAAGCAACTAATTAAATAGAGCCATAAATCTGGAAAACAGGACAGGTTAGAAGTACCCTGAACAGAAGAGCATGCATGAGGAATCTGATGGCAGTGAAAGAAGCAAGAGAGATATGTCAGGATCGTTGCAATTGGCGTTCCGTAGTCTCTGCCTACCCCTCCGGGAAACAGGCGTGAGTCTATGTATGTATAAATTTGGATAATCTTTGTATTCGTGATTTCAAAATCGTTCAATATCACAATGACAAGCAGCTTACGCACGGTTTCAATATTTGATCCATCCATAGATTTTGAGATTTGAGATTCGTGTTTGACATATTTTGTATGGAGCTTATGTCAAAAACGAATCTAAAATCTAAAAAAAGGATAGATCGAATATTGTATTCCGTAGTTAGTGGATCTACTGACAAGCTGCTAAGCAGAGGGTCTCGGGTTCAAATCCACGGCGGGCACCAATGGTTTCGAATTTATGTGCGTTTTAAACTGCTAAATATCGCTTGCTAATCGGGGAAGGAAAACATCGTGAGGAAAGCTGCATGTTTGAGAGTTCTCCATAATGTTTTCGAAAGACATATGTAGTCTGACAACCCGCACATTTCCAGTGTGGTGGCCTTACCCTTATCATAGTGTGAAGAGCAGTGGTACAGTTTATATACTAAACTCACAAATCAAGTGCCCTATAATCCAGTATTACTTTTTTAAGTATAAATAAATTAACATGTACAAATGGTATTATTTTGATAAACCGAATTGAATCTAGTAAAATACGTTGATGCAACTGTATTAATTAGAAACCACCACTTTGCCGTTCGGTGCCAATATCCACAAATGCTCTGAAATTGAATAAATGTAGTTGTATACTATTGACAGCAGAAGTAATCTCTGTACGCTATTGAAAATTTTACCTCTTGATTTTAAACATTTTCACAATAAACATAAAACAAGGCATATTATTATATGCAGCCTCCGTGATCCATGGGTGATAGCGTATGCGACTGCTGATCCTGACCAGCCTGATATTTCGGGTTCAATTCCCGGGTGCTTATTTCCAAAGCCTCGACAAAACCTAATCTATTTCAGTAAAAATATTGACTCAAATGGATTAGCTTTTGGTCTTGATATTTTCAAAGAAAATACACGTACAAAACCTCGTACAGTATGATTCATATTCACTCAAGTAGATAAGACTGTCGAGATACATATTTTTAAACATGGTTTTGGTTTGTTAGGTGCGACTGTATGTAATTCAAGTAACTAAATTGGTTATGTTAGGTTCTCTTTTGACCCTTAACCCAAAAATAGGAGCCCTGCGAAGCAGGGCTCCGTAAACTCAGTTTATATTATATTATATCGCAAATATAATATGTAGGTAAGTAGACAATATGTCCAATTAAATAGTTTTAATAAACTAAACTAACCTAACAAACCAAAACCATGTTTGAAAATATCTCGACAAAGGCTTATCTACTTATTTAAGTGAATATGAATCATACTGTACTAGGTTTTGTACGTGTATTTTCTTTGAAAATATCAAGGCACAAAAGCTAATCCATTTGAGTCATTTTTTTTACTGAAATAGATTAGGTTTTGTCGAGTAATATGCACAAACAAAAGCTATTCTATTAGAGTCCGACTAGTGACTTAAATAGTATATATAGGCTTTGGAAATACGCTTCCCGGGTCGGGCTCAATTGTTACTGGGTTTTTCCGAATTCCCAGTAGCAGCACGAAGGCTAGCAAAGTGCCCGGTAACGGCAATCGGCTCACCCCCTAAAACATGCGACCCACTAATTCATAATATGGCGAAATGGGGATGTAATATTACAGTTCTGCCTACCTCTTCGAAGATACAAGCGTAAGTATATAGAAGAATATACTTACATATTATTATTTTGACATCGTCATCATCGGGTTTTTGTAGTCCTCCACTAGAGCGAGGTGTCTCCTAATTAAGGGAATCTCCTCCTGCACAATAGAGAGTTTTCATTCTCTGCCGAAAGATACTATTTCTGTTTATTTTTATTGATTTTTTTCCGATTTGCTTCGTGTATTTTTCTTAGTCGCCTTTTACGACATCCACATAATGATATGAGATAGTGACACTTGGTTTTCTTAATCCGTCACCACACGCATTATATTACTAGATACATACATACATAGTCTCACGCCTATATCCCCGAAGAGGTAGGCAGAGCTATATTGCTACACCCACTTTATATTATCTCTAATACTCGATATTATTAAACCATTTCAGATTAAGTCCATGCAGAATTTGGTCGTATTTACATAGGTAGTAGCATACATACATCGTAGTTGTACTACATAGTAACATACTTATATAGATAGTTACATGTTGACCTGATAATTGTGAGCTTAATTAGACAACACCGCAAATTCGTGGTGCGCGGAAAACATCGATGAATGCTGTGTAATGAAATTTGTCTGTATGTCGTGAGTGCTTTTGTAAAAATACCCGAATGAATACGGCTTCAACCTCAGAACAGAAAAAACATTTTCTCTTCCGTGGCTTCAACTAAGAGGTGAAAATTTATTTAAAGAATATTTAGGTATAAAGACATGTATTCCTAAGTTTCAACAAGCTTATAACTCGGTTTTGATCACGGGTGGATTGTGTGGACAGAGTTAATGAGTGACCATAATTATTTTAAAATCAAATAATGACTATTTGTTATAACTTTTAACACACCACGGACACTTTGCCCGAGATTTCTTTATTTTCGGCTTTTTACTTTTTATCTTAGTCATCATAGCGGTCATACAACTGAGGCCAATCGTGCGAAGGTTAAGACAATTATCAAGGTGACATCTAACGGACACGATGGAACTAACTGACTGAATCGCGCAAGCAACGTTCGCGCACGAGATTACTTTAAACATTGTATAAGGTCCACACTACTTCCGTCGGATCGAAGTCCATCTGCCACGATCTCGTAGAGGATCCTCCTTCCAGTTGAAGGAACACCACACACTTTATTCATCATCACCCTAGCGTTATCCCGGTTGCATCCAAGTCTAACACGCCTTGAAGGCCGGAGTCCGCTTACTCGTCTAACCAAATATGACAGAATATTAGCTTTACCAGAGCGACTGCTGTCTGACCTCCGCAATCAAAAGGGATAGCGATATTCCATGGTTTAAACCAGTATCAGTTTATTTGAGGGTAATGATTCCCCGTAACAACTGTTAAAGATCTTCATAACAGCCGGGACCGACGGTTTAACGTGCTCTCCGAGGCACGGGGCTAGCAATAATTAACAATTTAATACGCATATAACTTCGAAAAGTCATTGGTGGGTGCCGTGGATTCGAACCCGATACCATCTGCATGGCAGTCCGTTGGTATCTCCACTAGGCTATCCCTGCCTCGTAGAACACCATACTACGTTAGTACTATCTATTCTGTGACCATACTCTTATTCCTTCACAACTTAATGCAATAAAAACTATCTGGTACACAATAGCGAAGCACTATTTCAGCGACTATGGCCACTTCAACACTCTGCTGGTATCAACTAGTCGTCTTAAGCTTGCTTACCCATTATTTACATAAGTGTCATAAATATGTATTAAGTTCCAAAAACATATTCTTCAATGTACTATTAAAAATTATTTTGTATTAATGAAATTACCTGAGTTTGGTGAATACAAACATAATAACATAACAATGTCCATCCGATAATTTTATTGTGTTCGCAATTAGGCAATACAAATTCGTGGCTTGGGAAAACATGGACTAATCCAGTCCAATGCAATGTATAGCATAGTACGTCGTATAGACTGTCCACAGTGATACAGAATTGTGTGGAAGCATAAACATAATTAAAAACGATCGACGATGCTAATAAAGGAAGTTTGTTCACATGAAAAATAAAAGCATTGCTTGCCTACTCGATATTGGTGATAGATCGAGTATTGTTGTCCAAATCTTAGAATGAAGAAAGAAGAAATCTTAGAATCGGTCACAACAGTCGTGGTCACACCATCCGCTACAGATAAAATCAGCAATTCTTGGCTACATTTATGATCATCAGCGGATGGAATCCGTCCCAGGCTAGGGGCATCAAGGAATGCTTCATTGACTGAAATTTATAGCTGCGGTCTGCATTGGTCTAACAGCAGTAGCTCGGAGAAAAAGTAAATTGTCTGTCAATTCTGCTTAGTCTAGAGAGCAGAAACTGCTTTCGAAAGCAAAAATATGTACAATATTTATAATGCAAGGATGATTATATAAAGACACTGTATTCATGTCGATATTTTTATACTTAAGCTCCTAAAATTAATAATTATGTCATTTAGATTCTGTGAATCACGCCTTTCAAACGATTATTCGGCTAAACTTAGAGTATAAATGATGAATCAAACTTATTTATTCTGTTTGAAACAAAGAAAGCAGAAACTGTTTTCGAAGGCAAAAATATGTGCAATATCTATATATAATGCAAGGATGATTATGATATAAAGACACTGTATTCATGTCAGTATTTTTATACTTAAGCTCCTAAAATTTATAATTATGTAATTTAGATTCTGTGAATCAAGCCTTTCAAACGATTATTCGGCTAAACTTAAGAGTATAAATGATGAATCAAACTTATTTATTCTGTTTGAAACAAAGAAAGCAGAAACTGTTTTCGAAGGCATAAATATGTGCAATATCTATATATAATGCAAGGATGATTATGATATAAAGACACTGTATTCATGTCGTGTGTGTCCTAAAATTAATAATTATGTAATTCAGATTGTGTGAATCACGCCTTTCAAACGATTATTCGGCAAAATCTCATCATCATCATCATCGGCCCTGTATATAATTTGTCCCTCTGCTGGGCACGGGCCTCTTCTCACTATGAGAAGGGTAAGGCCATAGTCCACCACGCTGGCCAAGTGCGGGTTGGCAGATTTCACATGTCTTTCGAGAACATTATGGAGGACTCTCAGACATGCAGGTTTGCTCACGATGTTTTCCTTCACCGTTAAGCAAGCGATAATTAACAATTTAATACGCACATAACTTCTAAAAGTCATTGGTGCGCGCCGTGGATTCAACCCGGCGTACCCCCTCTGCGTAGCAGTCTGTCGGTCTCTCCACTAGGCTATCGCTGCTTTTTTTTATATAAATTTAGAGTATTTAAAATGATGAATCAAACTTATTTATTGTGTTTGAAACCTGAGGCAACAGTAATTTTCGTGGCACAAACGCATTACTTAATTAATTGTTGAGAACATCAAACGACGTTCTAAGTTTCTGTTTGAATACTTGTTAAGTACTAAGTTTGTTGTAAATACCTACCGAAACTTATTTGGAACGCAAAATTGCTCCTGACGTCGACGCTGACTTTACCCATTAGGGTGGCGCCGCGGTCGACACACCGTTCAACGCTGCGCTCAGATATTTACATAGAGGCGCATTTCATATGGGCGCTCTGAAGACAAACTTTCTGTAACCCAAATTGCCGCTTGGCGGCGTGGCAGTCGCGCTGTGACAGCTGTCTCTACGAGCGCAAGAGAGACGAACGTTCCTCCTGTGTATCTTAACTACGAGAGCAAGAGAGACGGAGAATGACGCCAGCGCCGCCAACGGCGCCAACTACGAACTAACCCGGAGATATTCCCCACTTGGAATATGTAAATCTGTATTCATTGGCCAAGTGTCGTGGGTTTGATCTCCATAAAAGACAACATTTTGTGATCTACAAACTGTGATTTCGAGTCTGGTTGTTATTTGTCTCCGTTGCTAAAATCTGTGTCCCTTCGCATCACAGAATTAAATTCTAATACTTAGTAGGTACGGCAGTTGTCTTTGAAAATCAATGTAACCAAACATAATACTCAATGGAAGGCCTTTCGAAAATCCAGAAGCTGACAATTCTGTTTCTCCTAGAATCTTATCTGGTGATCTTTAGAGAATACAGTGTCGTTACCAGGACAAATCCCATATTAACGCGCCTAAATTTTAGTAGGTTTACAATTTACTCACTTTGTTTGTTGTCAATTTAATAAGGTCTAAGTACGTGAATAACAAGACCTATAATAAAATTATTGTTGTGTGTGGTGAACTTACTTTCTTTTTCAATACCTAGGGGGAAGGATCATCTAAAGAGGCTAGATAATCTTACTTGGTGGCAGAGAATATGACCGTGTAAAAAGTAATCACCTGAAAAACTTTCAACAGCGCGATTCAGGATCTCTTCCTTCTTCGTAGTTCTGTTGGCATTCATTAGATGTCACCCTTATTTAGGATTTCACAGTTGTACGATAGATGACACTAGTGACGTTTCGCTACAATTTCAATATATTAAGCCATCAGTCAACTCGTCTTGTACTGATAAACGTAAAAAGTGACGAAAGCTTAACTTAATTTAGTTTTCCACAAAATTAGCCTTTACTGGTTTTGAATTTCTAAATTCAATCTTTATTAAGCAGCGGCACGCTTATTAACTAGACCTAACCATTAATTTGGGTGTCGCTTTAATAAAATATTGTCATTAAGGCGATTTTAATTAAATTTAGCACCAATCTTTTTGATTTTTACGGCGTGTATAATATTTTTAACTTGATACCTAAATGCTCGTAAAAATAATGTATAATAGGATCGTAGATAATATCATCCTCTAGTTTTTAATAAATGTCAACGTAAAGAGCTTATCTTATTAATAATTTAATATATTTAAACAGATGAATTCTTATACTAATATACAGGGTATCTCACGGCAGAGTTAGGATTTTAAATTTGAATAGTTAAAAAACCGTTGCAGGTAAGCGCGAAGGAGCGCAGTAGCTTCGTCGTTCGTGCGGATTCGTTACTCATGATGTCGCAGTGGTCGGGTGAGCACCGCGCGCTCGCTATCATAGCGTTTTTGAAAGGTGGAGAATCGTAAGTTTTGGCTCGGAGACAGTTTTGTTCTCACTACAATATCAGACGTTTACGCGATAGACCAAGTGAAAATTTGATTCGTAAATGGATTATCAAGTTTCGAGCTACCGGGTCCACTATAAATCAACCATCTGGGCCCAAGCAGAACTTCAAGGACGGAAGAAATAATAAACGAAGTGGCAGCTAGCGTTCGTCGCAATCCACGCTTGTCAATACGCGAAAGAGCGGCGGCTTTAAACGTCACCAAATATCCAATTATTTTATACTCCAACTTCAAGAACATCTAGCCTACAGCTCAAGAACATGGTTTCAGCAGGATGGAGCCACCTGCCACACTGCAAGAGCCACTGTGGACCAACTTCGTGAATTGTTTCCTCAAAAATTTATATCCTGCTTTGGTGATATCGCGTGGCCTCCGCGATCACCAGATTTGGCCCCCATGGACTATTTCCTATGGGGATACCTTAAGAGCAAAATTTACGTCAATAATCCGAGGAATATCGTTGAGCTAAAACAAAATATCCAACAAGAAATACGCTACATCGAGCCGGCTATGCTTAGGCGCGTTATACAAAATGTGATGAATCGGTTCCGTGAGTGCGTGCTACGAAATGGAAGACATGTGGAAGATGTAATCTTTAAAAAGTAAAATCCGCATTATAGTCCAATAATTTTCAATAAAAATGTTTTCACAAAAATATGCCAATTGACTTTTATTTCATTTCGAAATCCTAACTCAGCCGTGAGACATCCTGTATAAAGCTGAAGAGTTTGTTTGTTTGGTTGAAGGCGCTAATCTCAGAAACTACTGGTCCGATTTGAAAAATTCTACGGGAGCGGAGCAGTAGCCTTAAAAACGCGGGTGTAACCGCGGGCATCCTCTAGTTTTTAAACAGTTTTATTTAGCTTGACCTGTTTATTAAATGGTTTTATTTAGCTTGACCTGTTTATTAAATGGTTTTATTTAGCTTGACCTGTTTATTTTTGTTTGTTTGTTTGGGTCAAATTTAGTAATTGGAATTTCACCCCCTTTCTGATGACAGATTGATCTGATATTTGATACGCACTCTTAATCTTGATGACAATACAACATTATATATTCCTTATGATTGTAAATTCAAGATGGCTGCCGATACAAAATGGCGGATCACATATTACTTCACAACTACCTCAATAGGGGTATCAAATGAAAGGGCTTGATTGGTAGAATAGAGCTTACTATGAAAAATCCATGATGGCCGCCGATAAGAAATGGCGGATCACATATTTCTTCACCACAATCTCAATATGGGTATCAAATGAAAGGGCTTGATTGCTAGAATAGAGCTCACTATGAAAAATCCAAGATGGCTGTCGATGGGAGTGGCGTATCAAGAGTAAACATTTTGATAGAAATTTCACGCGCCCAAGAAATAAAAAATATATTTGTCCGATCAATACCCCAGATTGATGAGAAGATTGGTGCGATCTGGTAGCTAGGTCATACCGAATTAATTTTTAGCTTTTAGTACATAACCTAACTACATATTTTTTTAATAAATGTCAACGTGAAGAGCTAATCTAATTATAATTTAATATATTTTAACAGATGAATGTATTTATACTGAGTCTACTTTTTCTTTATGTTGTTTGTATGTATGTAGATTGTTATGTTTTTGTACATAACACATAGTATACACGATATATATGATATAATATAAGTAATAAAATAAAATAAAGCTGAAGAGTTTGTTTGTTTGTTTTGGTTGAACGCGCTTATCTCAGGAATTACTGATCTGATTTGAATAATTATATTTGTGTTTGATAGCGTATATACCTATGCAGGAAGGCTATAGGATATAACATTACGCTATGGCTCGTATCATCTCGCTACGTATTGAAAGGGCGCGCCGCGGTAAGATGAAATGTGATGGCCGCATTTTAAGGAATTGCTACGCACAACATTCGACAAACCGATGTTGATGTAGGAGAAGGATTTAATTTCCAACCGCTTCCCATGAAGCAGAGTTGCGTGTCATTGAACGTTTACCGATAGTGGAAATGACTGAAGAGGTCATTACTGGCTTGGTTGTGAGTCCAATGCATAGACCACCACGACAAGAGTTCAATTATATCGTGCACTTAGTAAAATAACCGTTGTACATCACTTCAATAATCATAGAAAACAATTATACTTTCCTATTATCAATTTCTATCAAAAACTAACGTCCACCGATCACGTGGCGTGTGAGCACCCCTCGAGATGTTCCAAGCTTCACTCCTATGCTTCACTCTCATTCAAAAAGTGACCACGTCAGCTTGTCGTCACCAGTGGGCGGTGTTGACTATAGAATTGAAATTCGTCTTAATGGCCAGTTGCAACGTAGAGGAGGTTGTAGTATATGATTAGTTGAGGTTGTCACGGAGGTTCGCCTACAAATACATATTATATATTCACATGAGAAAACACTTACATTTAATTCAGATGACCATAATAAAAAAGAAGGATAGAGTCAATTACCCTAACACAAACCTTTGAAAATAAAAATAAATGATTTGATAGAAGAGCCAACCAGACTTCTGCTAAGTAAATAGAAGCATAAAGCAATATTTTTAATTTCTTTTTATGGTTTTCATACATATACTTAGACAGCTTAGATTAAGCTTAATTTAAATTATAAAATTATGTTTCTTTAAAGTATATCTATACTTATAATAAAACTGTAGAGAGGTCAATTCTGTACATTGAATATATATTCAAAATTAATATTGTAGGATGAATGATGACCGATACTGATGCCAAAAATGCAATCAGTAAATTTTTTGTCTGTCTGTCTGTCTGTCTGTCTGTATGTGCACGCATGGGTAAAAAACTACTGAAGGGATTTTAACCAAACTTGGTACGATTGTATTCCATACTCCTGGGCAGGTTATAGGCTATTTAACATAACGCTAAGACACATAGGAGCTGAGCAGTGACGATAAATTTGAAGCAAGTCGGATAAAAATCCGCTTTCGAGCTCTTATCCTCGCATACGTTGATCATACACCAAAAGTATGTACTACAAAGATGATGGTCTTCAAAAGATCTACAAAAAAGTCCTAATAGTATATATCTATCTATTATAAATTAGCCACAATAACGTGTTTAATCGTTAGGCATTTCTTCAAAGTGTACTAAATACATAAATATATTGTATTTCACATAGATATATCTTTATCAAACTCCCATATTCAAAAAGTACACTTTAATATGTATTCTATAAAAAAAATACAGAAATCTCGCCGCGCCAGTATGGGTACGGCTATACGGTTGATTTTTGTTTAAACCGCCCAATTTAAATTGAGCTTAAATCTGTATGATTAATTATATTAAAAAGGGTTCAGCATAGGCTGGACGTATTCGCACACGTACTTATATGTAAACAGCTCGCAAGAGTGGCGCATTTTACTGGATGGGGATAAACACTGGGATGACATTATCTGAAGCAAGTATAAGTAAAAGTCCCCATCGATTAGGCCATGGGTTTGAGATGCTGCATAGTTATGGCATAAATATATTATGAAGACAAATTGGCCCAGGATATATTTTTAGGTTCCCTCAACAATCTAATAAAACGTTGCTTGACAGTAGATATAATATATATCTATCCTATAACTCAATATGGCCTGTCCGAACCATCATTTGCTGGTGTATGTATGAATAAAGATTAAGCCGTACACTAAATAAACTATTACCCATTAGAATTAGAACTAGCCGAAAGCCTGCAAAATTATGTCTCGAGACCTACTGAAGAACAGCGTTTAATATAATAAAATTATGATCGGGTGTGTCGTAGCGTGGATAGTGATTTGGAAAAAATACTATTTGTAGATGCTCCGGGAGTAACGGGAAGACTTTTCCTACCAAGGTGACTTCGGCACAAGACAAGACAAGTAAGATTGCGCTTGCTTTTCCATAGGAATTTTGAGAAATCCTTTCATAGTACAAGCGGCTGGTCGCCAAGCAAAATATATGTCAACTTAAAATTAAAAACATAGGAAATGTTGTCTTCTTGCAACCAATAGGTAGTTTTGGCTGCGCATTGTCGGTCAGTCAATCAGTAGCGCAATGATTAATATATTATATACAGACAGGAAACAGCCACATTGTTGCAAGGATGAATAATTAAAACAAGAGCGAGTGGGACTCGCCCATGAAGGGCTCTGTGCTAGAGGTATACACTAAACATACCCATTATCTTCACCTAACCATTATACCACTATCACTTTTTCACCGGTACAAATAACTTTGTTTTTCGTAATGTTTGTATTAACTACCAAGTTACATTTGCGGTTTTTTAATGTAAAGGCTGCTGACCACTTATCGTTCAAACAAATTTTTGTTGGAAGTTTTTATTACGATCTACAGCATATCTTTTTTTTTTGATTTGTCACTCTCTTACTTCAAAACTTTGAGGACGGAGGGACGGGGGAACGATACTCATTTAACCACTTTGGAAGCGTCTACCTTTCAAACGATTGACTTTGAGAAATTGATAATTTCAGGTACCCTAAAATTATTTTTAAATACCTAGACATGCTGCATCGTAAAAATATTTTCACGTCAGCTCCATGTATGGAGAGGACCCCTTTAATTGTCATTCCTTTTTTATATTTGTATAAAAGTCGGGCAGCGGTTCACAGAATACATCTTTCAAAAAATATTCAATGATGATGGCTCTGACATGCGGAAGTACAGACAGACAGATATGGCGAATCTATCAGGGTTCCGATGTTTGCCATTTTTGGATAAAGAACCCTAAGACAAATTCCGCGCGAACGGAGTCGCGGGCACAGCTAGTTATAAATAAAATTGAAATTCCTAAAATAAAAGACATCATCAATCATAAATCATTTTTTTACATTATTGTTACAAAACTAATAAATAAGCACTAAGACTATTTAAAAGCAATAATTACAACATTATTAAAATTTGTAGGAGATACCTAACACTATAAATTATCTAAATGGGAGCAATAATAGTTGTTTTACTTTAAATATGCGAACATTACTACCACATTCTGTAAATGTTCAATTAATGCTTTAAATGTAATTTTAAGTCACCTCTTAAGACATACACGGAATAAAATTAAGTACTAACAGTTTGTATTCTTAATACTAGAGTGCGCGCACCCATTATTACTCCTTGAGCGCACGCGCGGGCTACAGGTGTAGCCCATTTTGTAGATCAATTAATTATGTGAAGAAGTTAAAAAAATAATGCAATTCATCGTTTAATTTATAGAGATCTTTATTATAAACATAATAGTACATAAAATTAAACCAAACTTGTCTTCTTAATTATAATGTCAAACATAAACAAAAACTTCTCAAAAATCATCAATATTTGGCAGGCTTGAGATCTCATAGTCTTATTTTCATTTAGGAACGTAATATTTACCTTAATATTTATCCCTAGCAATGGTATTAAACCACTTAATTAATAATCCGGACACACACCTTTGTGATGTTCACTACAAATGTGCCTCATACATTTGCTGCATTGCTTGCGTGTGCTGCAGAATAAATACCAACTAACTCCACCCCGAATAGGCATATTTTGTTGCTGGTTATGTTCTTTTAATCCTGTAGTAACCTGCTTTTCAGTTTTATAATTCTTGGTACCCAGATTTTACTGGGAAATACGACACTCAATTGCGACACAATCTTGCTAGATAGAATTTAATTTTTTTAGAAATATTGACGTCAAATCACTTTTATTTGTAGACTAGCTTTTGCCCGCTGCTTCGCACGCGTAAATTACGATTAGATGAAATATTTTGTACAAATTCCCCTACCCTCCTCAAGGAACTACTACCATCATAGATACCTATAGTAATTAATAGACTACCATACTTACTAACATACCTACATGTTAAATTTCACCTTTTTGCGCCCAGTAATTTCGGCTGTAATGTGTCTGTCAGTCAGTCAATAACGAAAAGGTTTTTAATACAGAGATGGACTCATTTCAGATTCCATTGAAAAAATAAAAGTTTCTTACACAAACTCTGAATCCCTTTTCCATCCTCTTAGGGGAAAATTTCCAAAATGAATGTTTTTGCGTTTGCTAACGTCATTTGCGGATCCAATAAACAAAGTATGAAGTTAATCCCTTGAAGGCATAAAAAGTCCTATTTTTTTTATTTATTTATTAAACTTCCTGCACAATATTGTACATAGGCGGACTTAATGCCTTAGGCATTGTCTTACAGTCTACCTTAGGGTGATGCAGAGATAGTTAAGGCAGGTATTAGGTGGAAGTACTTTATAATTGAATTTATATATAACTAGATACTTTAGTAAATAATATACATAACACACTTATACAATACACATATAAACTTAATAATTAATATACTTAATATACTATATTATATAATATAATATATATTAATATATTATAACATATATATATTATAACATATTTAAATTATGACTCCCCTTTTTATGCACTTAGGGTAAGAATTTCCAAAAAGACTTTCTTGGTGTTCACTAACTTCATTTGAGGAACCAAAAGGTATACTTACAAAGTTTGAAGTTAATCCGTTGAGGGAATAAAAAGTTTCATAGAAATTCTGATAACCGGTTTACTGAGTTTTGATGAATTCTCAGTAGCAGCACGGTGTCTGCCAATGTGCCCGGTAACAGCAATAGTCTTGCCCCCTATTACGTGGGACCTAATATGCAACATGGCGAAATGTGGGTTTAATATTACACCTATGCCTACCCCTTCGGGGATACAGGCGTGAGACTATAAAAAAAAACTGTCTGTAATCTCAAAATAACTGTATTGCATATTGTTGCTAACCCGTTTCCAGTACCCCAATGATTTATTTAGATTGTTTTTCTGTCTCTCTATTTATTCAGGGTAATCTTAAAAATGGCTGAATCGATTTAGATGTGTATTTTACTAATGGTTCATGAAAACTCTCGAACAAACTATGAACATTTCATTTAGGCGTAGCTGCTTGCAAAAGCTAGTTAAAGCAAGTAGCAGTATACTTTTATATAGCTCAGCGACATTGTAAAAAAAAAAAAAAAAAATATCCAATTTAGAAAACCCTCTCTTAGTATTTTAGGTTAAAGAAATGAGAGAAGCCTTGGTCAGCAGTTGGACAAAGCAGATAGCTGATAAAAAGTGCTTACCTGCTTAAAAATAAATAAAAATAGCAAAATAACGGTTCTTAGTATTTTGGCTTCTATTGTCCATATATATTATGATGGTTCTTTATATATAAAGAACCATCCCACATTTTAGTTAGCGAAGATGAAGAGCGCTTAGATGAAGGCCAGCTGCATAAATTTAATTTATGAAAATTAAATGCACATCAGGGACGACGAAAAAAAATCAAGTGAAGGAATTAAAAGTTTCATACAAACTGGGACCCTTTTTTGAACTCCCCGTTTTAGTAGTGAATTCACTAACGTCACTTGAGGAACCGATATAAAAAGTTTCCAGTGAATCCATTGCAGTTTTTTTTATATTACCAAATGGGACGCCCTTTCTTAAGCCCCATGGGGGAGTGACTTCGAAAACTCCTGTCTTGGTGTTCACTAAAGTCATTTGAGGAACCAATATACAAAGTTTATGATCAATCCATTGAATGAATAATAAGTTTCATTTCATACACACTTTGAACCCCTATCTTACCCCCTGAGGGTAGAAATTTTCGAAAAACAAATTCTTTATATTCACTATCGTTGTTTGAAAAACCAATATACAAAGTTTGAAGTCAATCCATTAAAGGAATAAAAAGCTGCATACAAACTTTGACCCCTATCTTACCCCTTTAGGGAAGGAATTTCCAAAGAAACAAATTCTTAGTGTTCACTATCATCATTTGAGGAACCAGTATACACAGTTTGAAGTCAATCTACTGAAGGAATAATAAGTTTCATACACACTTTGACCCCCTATCTTGCCCCTGAGGGAAGGAATTTTCGAAAAACAAATTCTTAGTTTTCACTATCGTCGTTTGAGAACCAATGTAAAAAGTATGAAATCAACCCATTGAAGTTCTTTTTATATTACAAATTGGGACACCCTTTCTTAACCGCCATAGGGGAGTGTAGTAGTAAAACTCCTTTCTTGGTGTTCACTAACGTAATTTGAGGAACCTATATACAAAGTTTGAAGTTAATCCATTGAAGGAATAAAAAGGTTTCATTCAAATTGCGAGTCCCCTTTTTAACCCTTAAGGGTAAGAAATTCCAAAAAAAAATTCTTAATGTTTACTTAGGTCATTAGAGAAACCAATATACAAAGTTTGAAGTCAATCCACTGAAGGAATTATAAGTTTCGTTTCATACACACTTTGAACCCCTATCTTACCCCTTGAGGGTAGGAATTTTCGAAAAACAAATTCTTAGTATTCACTATCGTCGTTTGAGGAACCAATATACAAAGTATGAAGTCAATCCATTAAAGGAATAAAAAGTTGCATACAAACTTTGACCCCTATCTTACCCCCTTAGGGGAGGAATTTCCAAATTAAATTTAAATTATCTTGGTAGTAGAGCCTTGCTGATTTCAGCATGAATAGGCCGGCTCGACCGGGGTACTACCCTCTCACAGAAAATCGACGTAACGTAACAGTACCTAAACTGTTGCGTTTCGTTCGGTGAGTGAGAGTGCCGGAGGCCCTATCCCCTATTCCTTCTTCCTCTTCCCACTCCTTATCCTATCCCTTTTTCCAACCCTAAAGGGCGGCAACGCACTTGCGACTCCTATGGTGTTGCTTGTGTCCATGGGCGGCGACAATTGCTTACCATCAGGCGATCCGTCTGCTCGTTTGCCGCCTGTTATCATAAAAAAAAACAAATTCTTAGTGTTCATTATCATCATTTGAGGAACCAATATATAAAGTTTGAAGTCAATCCACTGTAGGAATAATAAGTAGCACACTTTGACCCCTATCTTACCCCCTGGGGGTCGGAATTAAAAAATAACTAATTCCTAGTGTTCACTATCGTCGTTTAAGGAACCAATATACAAAGTTTGAAGTCAATCCATTAGACAGATAAAAAGTTATATATAACGTAGGTTACGTAGGAGAACGTGGGTGTTCTTTATCTCTCAGGTCTTCCTCCATTGTACATTTCAGGAAAATAAGACTCGGTATACACTCAATCGGCCTTATTACAAAAAACTGAATAAACCTTAGCTTGAACCAGCACTATAAAGGCCAAATTTTATAGCTGAGCAATGGTGTAAACTTGTTCTTATTACAAAACATATTTGAGCCTCGGTTTTTATGATACCACGTTATAAACTTAGCTCAAAATATCAACCACAGATAGAAACAATTCTTATTCGTTCATCATGACATCATTCACTCTTTACGTTCCGTATTTTATAATAAAATATGTTTACTTTAATTGATAATGATTAGGAATTATATACTTAGAGGGTACAAAAGCCCTTGAAATTTGATAATTTACAATAAATATTAATAATCACTACTCTCTTGGTGCCAATTTTTTTTTCGAGGCTTATATTTTGTAATGTCACCTAAACAACTGCTAAGAGCGCGTAACGAAACGGAGTTCACTCTCGCGAAAGTACTTACGCTACATCAAAGTTTAGTTTGCAAAGACGTGAAACTTCTATTTAAATTATCTATTAAAATATTTTGTTGAAGTACTGCTACGATGGAAGAACAACAACAAAAAAAGGCAGGTTCAGACCACAGATATAGATCTACATAGATAACGCAACTATCACGATTTGTATTGAAACCAAGCGTGCCGACTTTTTAATACCTACTGTGACGTTGCCTGTATCATAAAGTCGAAGCGATGCGCGACAGTATCGCTTGTGCGATATTCATCGTCTCAACGTCGATCAAACGTTCGAAGCAAACGCGGCAACGTAATGTGAATAAAGTTTACTTAACGGTAAAACGGACGCGCGGGGACTGAAGTTAGTGGCGACCAAGCTCGACGCTTGGTCGGAGTTCAGACACGCGAAGTGCATGCATTTGCGTTATCTATGTAGATCTATGTCTGTGGTTCAGACATGTCGACAATTTTCATTGCAAAAGTTTTTGTGAATCTATTTTGCCTAAATAGCTCCAAATCTTCAATCTTCAAATCTTCAATGTCTTCGATAACGACTGAGTCAATCATATCTATGTCGATTTCAGCAAGCTATTTCACCGAAAACAGTTACAATATAAACAAAATATTTGTCATTAGTGATAGTAGCAACATTGGTTTATCGTAATAAACTAGGGGTCGCGATGGTTTAGGTTTATATCGTATAGTGATCCATAGTTTTGCAATAAACCTCATTTTGTAATAACATTGTGGTCTAAACTATCGTTTTTGCTGCTTTAAGCTTGGTATTAGCCTTAAACCGTCTTTTGTAATAAGGCCGAATAGGTTTTACTCAAACTAATCAGTTCTCTTCACAAACTAAATATGCACACGTAGCTCGGATGAAAATGGATTACTTTTGGAAACGCGGCGAAGTCGGACGTAGGTGGGCCACACTTGTTTCCTCCGCTGTGTCTGTCGCCAAAAAGGTGCCTTTGACAGCTCGACGTTCGCTTATAAAACATTTAATGACATTGACAGCTGTCAACCGCCGACCTTAGTGTTCAGTGTTGTCAACCATCGTTTCCGAATACGCCCAAATCTAATAAGATTTGACGTTCCGTTCTCCAATCTCCGACACGGTCATCTTGACACGTCACACGTCCCTGTGTGATGCCCCTTCTTCGTCCTCGGTCCCTCACTGCTGAAGATCGCGACCACATATGTGTCTCCAGTCTGTACATAGGTGTAAGGCTCGTTGCATGCTGCCGCCCTCCGCCTTCATGTTCGTGTCAGACCATCTCGTAGGTGCCCTGGGTGATGCTCCTGCAAAAGGGAAAACGTTCTGCAATATCTCAAGGCCTTTGTTCGGCCCACCCTGACCATCGTTTAGTTAAAGAATAGGGCTCGTTACGTAATAAACCACAACATCAAGTTTTTTTTTTTCAACTACATCATACTAGAACATCACATTATTATGAAAGCAACTCTCTCATAAGTGAACAGTATCAGAGAATTATATCACAAACGTTAATCAGCGAAAAGTGTCACGGTTCACGGGCCCCTTCTCACTATGAGAAGGGTAAGGCCATAGTCCACCACGCTGGCCAAGTGCGGGTTGGCAGACTTCACATGTCTTTCGAGCACACTCCGAAGTACTCTCAGATATGCAGGTTACCTCACGATATTTTCCTTCACCGTCGTTGCTATCACCTACACGAGCGTAGCAACTCATATCACCTCCATCGAGTGACGTACACATTGTCGTCGCTATCACCTATAACGAGCGATAGCGACCCATTGCCACCTACATCGAGTGACAATTAGGCCATAGTCCACCACGCTGGCCAAGTGCGGGTTGGCAGACTTCATATGTCTTTCGAGCACACTCCGAAGTACTCTCAGACATGCAGGTTTCCTCACGGTGTTTTCCTTCACCGTCGTTGCTATCACCTACACGAGCGTAGCAACTCATATCACCTCCATCGAGTGACGTACACACTGTCGTCGCTATCACCTATAACGAGCGATAGCGACCCATTGCTACCTACATCGAGTGACAATTAGGCCATAGTCCACCACGCTGGCCAAATGCGGGTTGGCAGACTTCACATGTCTTTCGAGCACACTCCGAAGAACTCTCAGACATGCAGGTTTCCTCACGGTGTTTTCCTTCACCGTCGTTGCTATCACCTACACGAGCGTAGCAACTCACGCCACCTCCATCGAGTGACGTAAACCATGTCACCTCCCTCGAGTGACTCTTAGATTACTTATTGCCTCCAACGAGCAATACAACAAACACATCACCTAAATCGAGCGACATGTCCGTTTACCAACTTAGTAATGATACCAACCACTGTTCACTAATCAGAAAGAAGCACCACTAAATTTAATTCATTATTCAGTTAAGCTAAGGTCTTTGGACTCTACATCTTCTAACCAATGCCAGTTTCGGCCAGATAGGCTTTAGCTTTACCAGTACAAGCTTTTACAAGCTCCTCAAAGCCACATACAGGCTTCACACAGGCGCGGTGCCACATACGGGCCTCGCGCCACCAACGGGCCGCGCGCCACACACTGGCCGCGCGCCACACACGGGCCGCGCGCCACACACGGGACCGCGCGCCACACACAGGCCGCGCGCCACACGGGCCGCGCGCCACACACGGGCCGCGCGCCACACACGGGCCGCGCGCCACACACGGGCCACGCGCCACACACGGGCCGCGCGCCACACACGGGCCGCGCGCCACAAACTGCTGGCCACCATGCCACACTCGCCACCAGGCCGCGCCGGCCGCCAGGCCGCCTCAGCCACCATGCCGCGTCAGCCATCATGCCTCGCCGGCCTCCAGCCCGGGCCGGCCATTAGGCCACGCCGGTCACCAGGCCGCGCCAGCTACCAGGCTGCGCCGGCCATCAGGCCGCGCCAGCCACCGGGCTCACCCAAAAGGAATTAAATCTACCATTAGTATTTCAAAGATCCGTCTCATCGTATACACACTAAATAGAGTATTTCAAAGTAATTCAACGTCCGCACTTCGTAAATTTTAAGCAATTATCAAATTAATTTACAACTTCACAACTGCATAGAATGTAACTCCCATCCATACTCAATGAGCTATGTCAAAACTGGATTTGGCCACTGACAAAAACTAAAACCAAATACGAACATGGCGAGAACTGATAAGCTACTTCGGACAAACTGATTTCCTTTGGCCACATAGAGGAAACGGCTATAGTTCTGAGATAACCATGATAATAACCACCATCGGCAGTCTATGAGTACTTTCAGATTCTCGCAACACGCTCTTGTCATACGACACAAACCAGAGGTAGATGATTTTAGCGATCAAAAATCAAATGAGAGCTACTTGAGTAGCAGGGTATCCATGATTGCGATCAACGACCACACCTTAATGCACTTCGCTCTAGGAATAAAAGAACATTATCGCACAGCACTCGATCTAGTCGTTCGGCTATTCCTGACCCAAGTCAGTAGGAATAAAGGTACTCTGATCAAAATCACTACAGGTTTTAATGAAAATCACAACTTATTCTTTCTCTCGAAGCTGACATGTTGAACAACACACATACTCGTTAAAAATTTATGCATAAAGAAGCAGGTGTATATAATTGCAACACCGAGATCGTCTGTACAACTCAGAACTACAACGAGTAAAATAGACGCTTTTTACTTAGGCTCTGATGACGTTTAAACAAAAACCATTTTTACTTAGGCTCTGATGACGTTTAAACGAAAACCATTAGGGATTACCAACACCACGAGTCGGAAAAATAATGGCGCTAGTAATATCCTTCGACTATGGTCAGGTTACATTGACCAGCCAACTGCACATGTCTAAACAGCACTGCAGTTCACGTCTATTTAAGAGAAAGCTACAAGCTGTTTCTACACAAAAACAGCACGGTCAGACGCAATCACAGCACAGTCTTACACTATGATCAAAGTACGCACGATTCGATTAATCCAACAACCCCAGCGCCGCTGCCCTGTGAAGGACAGTCTTGACTGGTGTTATTGTTCTAGATTTAGCAGAAAACCAACCAAAGCAACAATCAACACACATGTTGATTCTAAAACCAATATTACAACTGCACTAGAACAAAAACTAGCACGATTCACTCAAACACACTTGCTTGTCAAACAATGCAAGTCGGCCTGTACGCTCACTCTCGTTACTATTACAGTCCATAAAGTAAGACCGAGACAATCGCTTTCTTTTTAACCGGCGTATCAAACTCAAAACCTTCGATATCTACGCTATAGCTAAATCACAGTGCTATCAAACATACGCTAACATAAAACACAGCAAAGGTAGCAATGAAATCGTTCAGTTCTACCCACATTTTTTTTTGTCTTTTTCTTCTTTAAGCTATTAAAACGAAGGTTATTCATGAGATCATGCCATGAGAAACACGACACTGTAAAAGTCAAACGGTTCCACAACTCAGTGTTACGTGCAGGAATCGAACCCATAACACTCGGTACGATGGGGTGGCGACATCACCACAACAATTATGACATTTCCAAGGTTAAACGCGTAGCAGTATTGATATTGTAATAACCAAGAATGTTTTACAACTACCGTAACTAAAAAGAGACAATACGCTCACCACTGTTTGCAGTTGAAAACCCAGCTGATTCACCAATATAGCAGCGTTAGCAGCCGCCTTCGCTCGCGCCTTGTTGGCACATTTCATTGAACAGGTCCATCCCAGGAAACGGCAAACGGCACGGTAGATAGCCAGGTCGAAGCTCCTCCCTTCAAGGCCCGGCTTAATGCGACTATTAGCGGGGCGCAATGCGGATCTTGATCATCCAATCACATGTCTGCAGTCACCAAAGCACGTGCATCTACCTCTTGTTGCTCAGGATCGAAGTCCGGTAAACAAAGGCCATGCGACGATGTAGTAGGTATTTTCATGGCTTGGATCAGCGTCAGAATTGCGATTTTGTAGTTCCAACTTTTTTTCGTTACTAGCGTCTTGATTTTGAACACATGGGTCGTTGTGCTCGTATCCAACTTCTGATAACGTATAACGTAGGTAACGTAGGAGAACGTGGGTGTTCTTCGTCTCTCAGGTCTTCCTCCATTGTACATTTCAGGAAAATAAGACTCGGTATACACTTAATAGGTTTTACTCAAACGAATTAGTTCTCTTCACAAACTAAATATGCACACGTAGCTCGGATGAAAATGGATTACTTTTGGAAACGCGGCGAAGTCTGACGTAGGTGGGCCACACTTGTTTCCTCCGCTGTGTCTGTCGCCAAAAAGGTGCCTTTGACAGCTCGACGTTCGCTTATAAAACATTTAATGACATTGACAGCTGTCAACCGCCGACCTTAGTGTTCAGTGTTGCCAGCCATCGTTTCCGAATACGCCCAAATCTAATAAGATTTGACGTTCCGTTCTCCAATCTCCGACATATACAAACCTTGACCCCCTATCTTACCCCCTTAGGGGAGGAATTTCTAGAAAAATAATATTTTGTGTTCACTGTCGTCATTTGAGAAACAAATATACAAAGTTTGGAGTCAATCCATTGAAGGAATAAAAAGTTTCATACAAACTTTGACCCCCGTTTTACCCCCTTAGGGGTGGAATTTCCAAAAATCTTCTCTTAGTGCTACCCTACATTCCTCAAGGAATATACATGCTAAATTTCATCTTCTTGTGGCCAGTAGTTTCGGCTGTAGCGTGTCTGTCGGTCAGTCAGTAACGCAAGGATTATATATATTAAGAAGATTATTAATTTGTCATATTATTATGAGACTGTTTATACCTGCCATGTTGCTGAACGACCGTTAATACGCCATAATAATAAAAAAATACAATATTTACCACTTATGCCCTAGGTACTTATTTTCCTTCCACGCACGTGCGGGGCACAGGTGTAGCCCACCAACAACTTCTAGGACGATTTTTGCGCACGTCCTTATGCCGATGTAATAGGTATTCTACTAGTAGGAACTAATCGAGGAATACACAAGACGATTGCGCTGTGGCATACCTAGTTCTGCCAATATATGACAATAGTATACCCAGGGTTACATATGTAGCCCACGCGTGTACTCTAGTGACCTGTTAACCTATCACCACACAGATTAAGCGTATATATTTCAAAATAAACCTAATATCGTACAGTTTCGGTGTGTGCTATCCTTAACGTGTATACTGCGGTGTTAAACGTTTTCTCGCTTTTTATGGTTACAATGCACACATCGTAGACGATCTGTTTGATATCTATAGGTACATAAATTTATTGCTATTTTGTTTCGCAAACTTAGGTGGAACCAGTTTTATACCATAGTAACTGCTGTTTGGAATAATTATTATACTGAAATAATCTGCAATATTGTGTGATAGGAGACGAAATTAATTAATCGATCGATAAATGAAAGATGTTATATAGTCAACTTACTACGGTATAATACATCAACGTACACAATAACAATTCAGTATATAGGGAAGGTGAGTAACGTTAACTAATCAGATTTGGAATATGGTTTTATAATAACGTAAAGTATTTCTTTCTGTAAGTAGAGTTTCAGATTTGGCTAGACACTCGTCATCGGCTAGATACTATTTCCTTCTTAAGACATGAATTGAAAACTTCGCAACTCCTGTAACGGGATACCTACGCAAGTTCTATCTATCTATATCGTCACGCCTGTCTCCCATTGGGGTAGGTAGAGACTATAGAACGCCACATGCTTCGGTTCAAACATACCTCTTTCGCTTCCTCGACTTTCATTAACCTCATCATGCATGTGCGTCGGTTATGGGTACTTTTAATTTGGCCCTTTTTCAGTACGTCACCTATTTGGTTGGCGTACGTCCGCCTAGGGCGTCCCCTTCCGACATTTACATTTATTCTCGCACTATACACTCCTTTCGTATTTCTTCTTTCATCCCCGATGGATGAAAGAAGAATTCCAAATGTCCAAACCAACGAAGCATTCCTGTTTCAATCTTTGTCACTACATCTTCTTTTGGCCCACACTTTTCTCGTATCACACTGTTACGCACATTATCTTTAAAACTTACTCCGCACATACATTAATACCTAAGCAAATTATAAATCCGTCCCTGAAAAAAATCTGTACGTGTGGTGACGGATTAAGAATACGGAATGTCACCACCCCATATCATCCCATGGGTGTCGTAAGAGCCGACAGAGGGAGCATATTATGCAGAGAACAGCACTGTAAGAGAAGGAAAACTTGATACAAACCCTATACCAACCCGTTTGGCCAGTGTGGTATAGTAGGACAATTCCTCCTTTCAAAGGAGAGGCCTAGTCCAGCAGTTGATTGTTAAAGGCTGATGATGAAATTACAAATCCTAATTATGTCCTAGGACAATATACCAGCAAATAGAAGCACTATAGGATGCCAGCAGCTACGCCTGCACATTTTATCTTAAACTGTTTCTGCCTGATCTTGTAGGAATTTCGGAAAATCCCTTCTTGGTGCCCTTTACGGTCTCCAAGGAACCTACATGCCAAATTTCCA
Source organism: Euclidia mi (assembly GCA_944739405.2). NCBI lineage: Eukaryota > Metazoa > Arthropoda > Insecta > Lepidoptera > Erebidae > Euclidia > Euclidia mi. Next base: position 63,318,837 of record OX123187.2, on the reverse strand, counting down.
GCTTCTTGCACCCTTCTATAGTTTCGGCTGTGCGTTGTCTGTTAATCAGTCAGTTAGGTAAAAGTTTTATATCGACAGATTACGAAGAACTATCGGGTTGTTCGATTTTAACTACATATTTAAAGTTGCGTAAAACCATATAACACGAGTGAAACGCAGTTACATACAAATACTACGTTAATTGTGCAAAAGAAACAAAATCTTTTTTAATATCGCATGTATTGTCGCAACGTTGACCAATGCAAACACAGTGCAGGTTTTTACTAAATTTCGCAGGATGTTTTTGTCCAGCGTGTTTAAAAAAATTGGGTATGGCATATTTCGGCGAAAATTTGTTTTTCTTTAATTTGTCTTTTATTCAACGCAGTGCAGTGAATATTGGTTAAATAATTGAAATGCAGTACAGAGTTCTTTTTTCATTTAAGTTACATTTGTAGAAATTTGGCAGGAGGATTTATTTCTGAAGCGTGCATGGTCGTTTCTGATAAAAAAATATTAACCTCTCACCTATTCGCATATCTATCGGCTGTTTATCGCAGGTCAAGAGGCCATCAACGTATATTCTAAATCTAATACATATAACAATAATACCTATTTATATTATAAAGCTGAGGAATTTGTTTGTTTGGTTGAACGCGCTTATCTATGGAACTACAGGTTGGATTTGATTGATTGTTTATCTTTGTGTTGGATAGCCCATTTATCGTGGAACGTTTTATAAGATAGGCACGCTCTGAGCTACCGATACGCAGCAGTAGCCTTAAATAACGCGGTTGTATAAGCAGGCTTATCGAGTACAATACGAGTACTGGCTGATTTAAATAGATTTAAATCCGTGTGCGTCATGGGTGATGTGAATATCGACATCTCTTCAGACAGTAATACATACTGTGAAAGATACCTAGACTTATTGGCTTTTCATGGTCTCCTTCCTGCTCATAACATACCCACAAGAGCCAATACTATCTTAGACCATGTTATGCTTAAAACCGAAGCCCACTCCACGGTACTAGTCATAGATCACCATCTCACTGACCATAAGCCCACCTTTTTATTACTGCATGGCAAAAATTCCCTCAACTACGCTAAAACCACTTACGAAAAAATTAACTATGACTTAATTGTACAAGATATTAACAATGCTAATCTATCCTACATTCAGTCCATTCAATCACCAGATGTTGCCGTCGAAAATATCACAAATTTCTTAACAGCAGTCACATTGAAGCACACTTTTTCAGTCGTTATGCCTCGCAGAAAACGGATCTTGAAACCATGAATCACTCCTGGTCTTTTAAGATGCATTCGCATGCGCGACAAAATGCACATTAGTCTCAGGAAAAATCCCGAAAATCTAATCCTAAAAGTCACTTACACGCGATACCGCAATTTTTGCAACAATCTTCTTCGGAAACTTAAAATTGAACATGACCGAAGTGAATTACAAAAAGCGAATAACATTAAAGAAACATGGACAGCAATTAAAAGAGTTTCCAACATCCCCGCGAACTATTCATCTGCCAAAGAATTTTTGAAAATATTGCCGACAGAACATCAATCCGTCAATGCCGTGAATAACTACTTTGCAAATGTTGCTTCTGAATTACTTTTGGAATCTCAGAATCATTCACAAGTTGTCCTCGGCGTTCAAAATTCAATCGTAGCCAATGTCAACTCTATGGCAGTTTTAAACGTAGATGAAACAGAAATTATGAGCTTAGTGTTGAATCTGAAGGATGATTGTGCACTCGGTTGTGATAAAATTTCCCCTCGCATACATAAAGCCTGTTCGGCTAAGCTGGTTCCCCTAATAACACATATATGTAATTTGTCAATATCGCATCGTGCTTTTCCAAAACCGTTAAAGAAAGCCTTAGTCCACCCTATCTATAAAGATGGAGACAGGGGCAGTGTGAATAATTAGAGGCCTATTTCGGTTCTACTTATCCTGTCCAAAATACAGGAGAAAGCCTTAAATAATAGACTGGTATCATTCTTAAAAAAAAAAAACAATATTTTAGCGTGTAACCACTACGGGTTTAGGAAGGGCAAGTCAACCGAGGATGCCGTGCTAGCTTTAACTGATGAAATTGTAAGTCACCTTGACAATAAGCGAAAGTGTATAGGCATTTTTCTCGATCTGAAAAAAGAGTTCGACACTGTCCCTGTCGACACCCTTCTGGCTAAGTTAGATCGCATAGGAATTCGTGGAAATACACTAAACATTTTTAGGGACTATCTCTCTGAGCGTATGCAATGCACTAAGATCGAGTGCCTCGTGAGTAATGATGCGGCAATCACTTGCGGAGACCCCAAGGCTCAATTCTTGGTCCAACTTTATTCCTGCTCTACATAAATGACTTATGTAACCTTAGCATTCCTAATACCAAAATTTACACCTACGCTGACGATACCGCATTAATCATAAATGGTAGCTCATGGTCTGAAAATGCGCCAGCGCCGAATTAGCACTCGTCACAATTTCTTCCTGGCTCAATTATAACAAACTGACCATAAATATAGATAAAACCCATTTTATGTCCTTCAGCACCAAAGTAAATCACTTATCACCAACAAACGATTTAATAATTGATTGATTGATTTTTATTGCGGTCCCGGTGCCGCGGGAAGGTTTATGAATTAGGCAGAGTGCTAATTTTAATTTCCGAATGTTAAGGTCATAAATGTATTTTGTTCTGTGTTTTTGTTACTAATGTTTTTGTATGAATATGGAAAGTCTCCGAAATAAATGTTTATTATTATTATTCATTTATTAATCATTAATCAAATTTAATTTACATTTTTAAATATATCACTAACAAAAAATACATTTAAAAATATAAAAAAAACCGTGGGATCCCACCAGCAACGGGCACAGGGTCCAAGCTGCCGGTGGTTAGGGCTCCAGAGACAGGAACTTCCTCACAATACGTGCCGTGTCGAGAAGAACTGCCTTTTGCATCAGACCCTTGACCCAAGCACCCAACGCGAGCCTCTTAAGGTGACGATCGAGGCTCTTGGCTATTAGACCATTAACCGTTACAACTATCGGCACAATAATTGCCGAGTCAACATCCCACATGTCGACAATCTCGTGAGCCAAGTCCAGATATTTAATGTGTTTGTCTTTCTCGGCTTTCACGAGATTCTCGTCATGGGGAATGGTGACATCAACAATTATTGCGAGGCGCTCTGATCGATCTATCACCACAATATCAGGTTTGTTGGCTACAACAGTCCTGTCTGTGACGATAGATCGATCCCAGTACAATGTGACATGGCCATTTTCGAGAATTGGCTCTGCCACATACCTGTAGTACGGTACCTCGATGTCTACAAGTTTGTATTTCAGAGCAAGTTGCTGGTGAATGATTCTGGCCACTTGGTTATGTCTGTGCAAGTACTCGCCGTTAGCAAGACGTGAACAACCGGAAACAATATGCCTGAGGGATTCACCGGGCTGGTGACACGCACGGCAAATATCGGTAGTGCCATTCCTCAGGATATATTTCCGGTAGTTATTCGTCTTGATAACTTCGTCAGCAATTGCACAAACAAACCCTTCGGTTTCCCCAAAGAGGTCACCGAAGCGTAGCCAGTTCACCGAGGCTAATAGGTCTACATCGGGTCCATACAGAGCCCGATGGAACCTGCCATGAAGCTCCTTGCTCTACCATACACGCTTGCAATCATCAGTACTGAGTACTACAGGTATGCGCCAGTTCTCCTTAGCCAACTTGAGCGGGGTGAGTCCATTGTCCACTGCGACAACATCTCGATGCATGTCCACGTTCGCCCGGAGAAAATATTCTCTGAGATTGCACACCTCGCGGTTGTGTAGGGTCTTGACATTCAGAAAGCCACGACCCCCACACTTCCGCCGGATGTACAACCTCATCACGGATGAACGTGGATGATGCATACGATATGCCGTCAACAATGTGCGGACTCTTCTGTCCAGGGCGTCCAATTCAGACTGAGTCCACTTGAGTATGCCAAAGGAGTATACAAGAAGTGGCATGACCCAACCGTTGCAAGCACGAACCTTGTTGCTACCTGATAACAGACTTTTCAGTACTTTATTCAGGCGGCCAAAGAAACGCTCTTGCAACGATTGCTTCATGACGGCTTCATTGATACTTAAAGCCTGTGACATATCCAAGTACTTATAGGTATCAGTTAAGAGAAGCGTTATTAGGTTAATGGAATCTGCGAGTTGGATCCCCTCAGATTCCACCATCCTTCCCTGCTTCACATGAATGACAGCACATTTATCCACACCGAACTCCATATTGATTGACTTACTAAAGTTTTGGGTTACGTTTAGTAAATCTATCAATTGGGCATCAGAGTGGGCAAATAACTTCAGGTCATCCATGAACAGCAGGTGAGATATGACCTGACCACTTCTCTGTAACTTGTAGCCTAACCTTGAACCCTCCAGTAAAGTACTGAGAGGGTTCATGGCTAAGCAAAACCAAAGGGGACTCAGACTGTCGCCCTGAAAAATTCCCCGCTCAATTTTAATACGTTCGCCGTCCTCCTGGATCCGTCGGCATCCTGGATAGCAAAGAGTCGTATTCCATTGCCCCATACATGACTTTAAGAAAGTGCGTAGAGTTGTATTTACTTTATACAACTCTAACACCCTCAAAAGCCATGTATGCGGCACGGAGTCATACGCTTTCTTATAATCTATCCAACATGCCGCCAAATCCTTTCGGTTACGGCGAACTTGTTGGCTAATGGCCATGTCAATGAGGAGGAGCTCCTTAGTACCACGAGCCCCCTTCCTACATCCATTCTGAGAGGCTGACATAATTGAGTTTTCTTCGACATGTTTAGCTATTTTAGCTCTCAGAATAGATGTAAGAAGTTTATAGACCGATGGTAAACATGTTATCGGTCTATAATTGCCGGGCTCGCTAGTACTACCAGTCTTATGGAGCAGGTGGGTAATTCCAGTCGTCATAAAGGTTGGCAACGACCCAGATTCCACGGCTGATTGGAATTGAGATGCCAAACGTTCATGCGAACTACGTAGCCATTTCAGCCAGAAATTGTGCAGTCCGTCCAATCCTGAAGATTTCCAATTAGATAATGGACGGACTGCTTGTGTAACGTCCTGGCTAGAAATGGCCACGCATTCCATTTCGGGAATATGTTCGCATGCACGTTCGATATCTCGCATCCAATCACCTTCGCTATGACCAATGGTCATCGACCAGATGCTACGCCAGAACATGCCTGTGGCGTCCGCATCTGGCCGCTGCACATTAGTCACACATTGATCTGGTCGTTCCCAACTTCTATATACCCACCTTTGGTCCCTCTGGAATGCAGTATTAATGACGTACCGGTCCACACGTTTCTTAAACCTACGAATTCTGTTTGCCCATGCATAGACTTTCTGTTTTAGGTAGTCAATGCGCTCTGTGACCCGGGCTATATAATCTTGAGGACCAATGTTAGTCCCCGAAAAAGCCGTTTCACAAAGCGCATTACCCTAGGGCGTGTATTCCCCTCCCTAAAACAGATCAGCTTGCCAATAAGTGCCCTTGCCTCGGCAATACGCCGCTCAATCCTGCACTGCCACGCCGGTACAGCAGACCTTTGTCGTACAACGGTATCAGTTTCTGGAAACTTAACACCAGCTATACGACAAGCTGCCACGGCGGTACAGTACAAGATTGAATGGGTATCACCGAGATCCTCGCTATTATCTAAATAATTTGATAATAACGAGTCAAGAGCACTTATCAGCGCTATATTTCGCCTATGCATAGGCAACCTCGGTAGACGAGGCCTCATACCTAGTGGTGTGTACCGGTAGTCCCTAATAGCACATTCCAAAGCATCCTTTACCTCCTCATTGCACTGGGTACTTACATTATCAGCCATATCATCCACCTCCCTGATGGCACTGTCGCCTATTGGCGGGGTGGCCAGTGCAGATGTCTGTGTAGGCTGGACGGGGTTGGCATGGCTCGAAGGTAAGTACTCTGAGCGAATCCTATCAAGTACGGCATTATCCAACTTGCCACTGCGCTGGATAACCCGTACCTGATCCGATAGTCGTTGAGCCGTGACGTTGATGCTTGGTTCCAAGGCCTGAAACAAAGACAGCATGCGACTACGGTACGCAGTGAGGTTAGTGCCTCCCTCTGTCGCCCCAAAATATGCGCGCATGACATGTTCATTTATTGATGTCGTCCACTTCATGCGCTGCACATTACCACCGGCAGCGGGGACCCTGTTTGGGGCCGGTGGGCCCCGAGGTCCCAAGCACGCAGGTGGCCGGCCTCTCCCACGCCGCCGCGCAGGTGACGGTGTCGACGGCGGAGAGAAATACTCGTCGCTGGAGCTCGACGCAACTGCAGCCGTCGGTGTTGTCGGCGCAGGTTCCGACGGCTGCGAGGCGGAGCTCAGCGACGAGCCCGGAGGTGGTGGTCGTGCTCTCTTGCTCCTGGCTCTCGTCAACATACTAAATTGCTAATAACTTCCATTTTCGTTTCGTAAATATTGTAATTGCTTTTGCTTGACGTGTCATATTTGTTGTGACGGCTGTCATCTCTTTACTTTTTCTTTAATTGTGTCCGTTCTTCATTAAATATTTCCTTCTTTTGATTGAGTTTGATATTCTAATTAATATGCGATATATTATTACAATTTAAATAAGGTGTAATTCGTGAAATATTAATATTTAAAATTCTTTGATGAAAAAAGCACGTTGACATTGGTGGTGTTGCCAGTTATTATTATTATTATTATTATGGATATGGTTTTTATACTCAGCTATCGCTGGTGTTTTGATGACATTTACGGGTCAAGACCAAGTAATTGTCACATGAGCTAAATCTGATTTAGTGTTTCATCGCTTTGCATGAATTTGCGTACTATCCTGCATGTGTTCAAAATTGCTGCTTTTTGGATATTGACAAAAGTATTTGGTGTTAAATCAAGAAGTTTAAGACTATGATGTAGGTGTTTCGGTATTACTCCGGTGGTAGATATTACAACTGGTACAATGTATACATTACGGGCTTGCCAGATTCTTGCTATTTCTTCTTTAAGGTCAGTATATTTATTAATTTTTTCGGTAATAGTTTTTAGAAGATTATGGGTATTTGGTACTGCAATATCTATTATATATACAGTATTTTGTGTTTTATGGTGTATTGTAATGTCCGGTCTATTGAAATGAATAGTCTTGTCTGTAAGTATGGCTCGGTCGTAGTACATTTTATGGGTATTGTTTTCTAATACAGAGCTGGGATTATATTTATAGTAAGGTGTATGAGTATCTTCTATTAACTTATATTTGAGTGCTAGTTTTTGGTGAATAATATTTACTATTTGGTTGTGGCGATGTGTGTAGTCTGTTTATGTCAGGGTAGCACATGCTCCTGTAATGTGTTGTATGGTTTCTGGCTGTCGGTGACATTTGCGACATTTATCATCTATAACATTGGGATCTTTTATAATGTGTTTCCTATAGTTTTTAGTATTTATAACTTGATCCTGAATAGCTATTAAAAACCCTTCAGTTTCAGGGAATAAATAGCCACTAGTAAGCCATCTATTCGAAGCTTCTGAGTCAATGTGTGTTTGTTGTAAGTCATGTGGGTGGCGGCCATGAAGTACTTTGCCTTTCCATTGGTCTAGTTGATGGTTTTCAGAGTCTAATTGATTAATAATTGGACGCAAGGTGTCAGTTGCTTCTGCTAAATTCAGAGTTCACGCCTCTCTTTATGTCATTATTAGCAATTATTCTATGTAGATTACTTATGGCGGCTTTAGTGTGGAAGAATGACCTAAGATTGAGTAATTGCTTTTTCCACAACCAAGTTATGTCTATGAGGCCTCTACCACCTCTTATTCGTTTAAGTGTCATTCGTTCGACTGCGGATTTAGGGTGTAAATAATTATTCTTAGTCAAAATAGTACGGGTTTTAATATGAAGGCTTTTTAAGTCTGTTTGAGACCATTTTACTACACCAAATGAATAGGTTAACATGGGTATTGCATATGTATTTATAGCTTTAATTAGTCTTTTTCCTGTTAGCTGCGTCTTACATATCGAGGTTAATCTATTTTTGTATTCCTCAGTAAGTACTCGTTTTAGACTTGTATGATCTAATAGTTTAGACTGTTGGTAACCGAGATATTTATAGACTTCATTTGTCTCCATAGCTGTTATAATTTCCCCTTCTTGCGTTATATAATCTCCCGGCTCTATTTTCCCCTGTTTAACATTTAAAATTTTACATTTATCTAATCCAAACTGCATTTTAATATCTTTGCTGAACAATGCTGTAATATCAATAAGTTTTTTCATATTTTTTGCTGTACTGCTATTATTATTATTATAAACATTTGTAAGTATATATAAAGTTATTGCGTTACTGACTGACTGACAGACAACGCACAGCCAAAACTATTGAGCCCAAGAAGCGGAAAGAGCTATGACAGCTTTCCATACATCATTTTAGTTAATCACCAAATTTAGCATCTATAAATGAAAGATACCTTGTTTGATAAAATATATATTGCTGATTCTTAAGTTAAAAAAATCGTAACTGTAGGAGGCCAGGTTTTTGAGTTATTATGCTTAGAAGTTTTATAGGTTATGTCATTAATAACCATCTATTTAGTATATTGCTGCATCAAATAATAATTTATTGGTATATAAAACTGAAGGAGCTCGATAGCATAATACTATTTATGCCCACTAGTAAACATTATTAACGATTACGCAAGTTAAGCAACCCCAGGTGTGGGCACCACTTGGATTTGTCTTAAGCTCCTCTGTGCATAGAGAGACCAGTCTGTTATCATGACATACATAGATATCAGTCGTTAAAATCAGATGCTCTTATGCAGCTTTAAACATATACTATCAATATTGACTATTTATTTACATACTGAACGTTTTTTCATAGAAAAATAAAACACGACTGATTTCCCAAAAAACATATAGCCTATGACACGTGAGGATTCCAACAATAGCCCACTCACCAAAAGTTTAGAAGTTATGGCGGAATAAAGAAACTCACAAACATTTCATATTGCAATTCTCTGTGACATTTTGACGAAGCCTATTGCGGATAACCGTATCTATATTTTTATTTCATGGTGCATGAATAAATTAAATATGATTTATGATTATAAAAAAAACAATACTTACACAACTTTTTTGGGCAGTTGTGTAAAATAGAGAGCCGACGACGGTTTCTTAACGTGTTACTTACATAGGATTACCAAGGATAAAAAGATGTTTCAGGTTCCCTAATGTATGAAAAAGGTTAGGTGAATAGTAAAAACACAAGATTTCATTTTACAATATTTTATTATTCATCATCCTCTATAACTAGCAAATCATCTAAAAAGGCAGCTGGTGCAAAGATATTTTGTTGAAGTCTTGCCCATCCCAAATACCAAACGATGATCATTACATGAGCGCAACATCCTAACGTACGCCGACCAACAAGGCAACTACAGCAATATTAAGTGATTCCTATTCGTCCAGGTATATATTTTCAATCAAAACATAAACATAATATTGTTTCCGACTTATGTGTCTTGATTTTATTCTACCTCTTATTAAAATAGCGTCATCACTACCTCTCAGATTATATTCAGTTGTTTCTATATTATGTTCCTTAAGGACTTCGACTGCCGTGGCCACGACCACGAACACTCATTTTGGCTGTAGAAACCGGGTACAAAACAATATCCAAGAAACAGGGCAGTATCGGAATCCTTAAGCACGCACAAGTCACAAAGAGGCAATATCAGAGTCCATAAACAGTTTGAGTCATATAACAAGAAGCGAAAACAGTGTCCTTGGGCAATCCGGGTCAAAAAGAATACCGAAAACAGGGGAAAAGCAGCGAAAACACTAAGAACACAAACAAACAAGCGCGGGCGACAGCGAGATGATGTGAAAAAAATCGAAATGTCAAATGTCATGTTGTATTTTTTTATAGCTCTGAATGGCCATATCTTAGCCAGCGCCCAGTTTTACTTTAAATGTCGAAAGAAGTTATTAATACTGTACTTTATTTTAAATCTGCATAGAAATAAACGTAACAAGCAAAAAAATAGTATTATTATTATTAATTAACTATTTAAATCTCTTAATCTATAAAAAAACATTCATGATTCTATCTTAAAAAAATAATTATTAACTCTGGCAACCTTGTGGCTTTCTGACAAACCAAAGAAATGGCCATTACGAAAAGCCGGCAATCAATTAACATAATAGCTATTTTTATTTTTATACTTTTTTACCTAGCCTTATCTAAATTAGACTAAAATATAGAAAATCGTATTAAAATATTTCATGAATTTTGGTTGTAATGAGTTTTTAAGATGCTTTTAGTGCACTGAACTAAAAATCTGCCATAGCTCTTTTGCATGTGTGTTCCTTGGGAAGCATAGGGATGCAATACGAAGGGATTTCAAGAAATTCCCTTGGGATCAGGAAGAAACGGTTCATTTAAAATAATGTATGTACCTACTAGTGTTGATGCGGGCATCACCTAGTATGTACTTGAAAAACATAAAAAAACCTTCGGAAAACATATCAATATCTCAACCATTCCATTTTATTTCAATTTATAGACATTTTTATACTAAATAATCAACAAAAAATAATGTCGCCCTTACATTTATCCAAATCTGAAAAAAGTGAAAAAAGTGTTAAAGTGTTAAATAATAAAAAAACACACGTGTTATGGATCTACCACTACGTCTAACTGCTCCTGTCCTTCAAAAAATAGAACTAAACTCGTAAAATATCTTGGCATTCTGATAAATGAAACTCAATCGTGGTCCGCCCATATAAATCACCTAACTTCCAGAGTTAGAAAACTAATGCCCGTTTTTAAAAAAATAAGATATTGCGCGGATTTCAAAACTACCAAATTAGTTTATTTCTCTGTTTGTCAGTCCATTGTCAAGTACTGTTTGTGTGTTTGGGGTGGATCTCCTAAGTCAGTCCTGATTAAGCTTGAGAGAGCCCAAAGATCTGCACTTAAGGTCTTACTTACTTCAAAACCTAGAAGATATCCTACCACACAGCTGTATTCAGAATGCCAGGTATTATCAGTACGTCGACTCTGTTTATTAATTATGATAATGCGTTTACACGAGACCATCCATACTAGTAAATATACTTTCCTAAATAGCTCTCGGCGAACATCAAACCTATTAGGGTTGGAAAGCACAATACAACTCTAGCCAAGAGACAATTAAGAATTATGGGAATTCATATCTACAATATCATCATCATCATCATCATCCTAGCGCTGTCCTGGTTGCGCTCCAAAACCCATGCCTTGGAGCCCGGGGTCCGCTTTCCGGCTATGTGTCCTCCACTTCGCACGGTCTTCAGCATCCCTGGTGGTTAGTTGGTTGGCACGCATATCATCCCTTACGACGTCACGCCAGCATTTCTTTGGCCTTCCCCGTTTACCGGGGCCCGGTGGAGGTAGCATGGCAAGACATTTGTTACCCACGTAAGATGCCGGTTGACGTAAGACGTGGCCATACCAGCGTAGACGACACTCTTGCAGTTTGTCAGCAATGTCACGGACATGAAGGCTACCCCGGATGCGGGAGTTCCTAATGCGGTCCTTCCGCGTGACACCACACATCCAGCGCAGCATGTTCATCTCCGTGACACGCAGATTCTGCTTGTGTCGCTCAAGCACAGGCCACGTCTCACTGTCATATAACAGGACAGGTCTAATGATGGATTTATAGACCTGTCCTTTGAGCTTAACCGGCATTTTGGGGTCACAAATGACACCGCTCACCTCACGCCATTTGGCCCAGGCTGCCGAAATGCGTGCCTTGACATCACAATCGATGTCGTATAATACAACTGCAAAACAATCGTCACTCAATGGTTGCTAAAATGACATATGAGGAAGCTGAGCTCATTGTCAGTTGTGTATTTTGATAGGAGTGCTCTACAATACACACACACACACACACACACACACACACACACACAAATACACACACACGAACACATACACACACACACACTACACAGACATGCGCACACTCTCATACACACCCATTTACCGAACAAATCATTCCTGCTACTTTGACTTTTTTGTTATCCGCTGCTTTTATTTTTATAAAGTTATAATCCATTATATTGCATTCATATATCATTAATCATTACCTATGTATGTTCATACAGAAATTAAGTGTATAGCCAGAGTTCACTCCTTGACCTCCATATTACAAGTTTTTACTTAGTTTGAAGGTCAAGAGTTCTAAACAATGACTATCTGTATTTTAGTGCCAATAAAGATTTTTTATTTATTTATTTATTTTACAATATAAGAAGTACAGAGTTACTTATATATAAACCTGAAACACCTATGGCATTTTTCTCTTACATAAGAAAAGTCTCGTACCAAATCCTTAAAGCCATAGACGGTTTATTCTCAACATTTCTGTACAAAAGATCCTCTCACAATACATTATAGTGGTATTTATTTAAGAACGGACCGTTGGGATTTTCTTCTTTTATCCGTGGCAGAAATCTTGGGTCTTCTTTTCAATGGTCATCTAAAATTAGTATCAGATAAGTATCGAAATATAGGTTCCAAGCTAATCGAAAAATAAGAGCGGGCGTAGAGGAGACGGTTATACCAATGTCCAACTATGTGACAATAATGATGATTTTGTATGCGTACATGTGTTATGCCGCTATGCTGCTAGGATGTAAAAGCTTAAGGCGCTGTCCTAAGCGACTGTTTTGATAAATGAGGGGGTGAAGCAGGGGAGGTGAAGGGCGCTTAGCGCCGTCTATTACGGGGCGCCCCCCTTCGTTCTCGTCGTGTGCGGCCGTATTCTGGCGACATCCGTATTCCAATATTTCAAAATCGCAAACAAAACGTTTTAGCATATTGAATTGAGATACTGATATTAAAATTTATATTACATAAATCAATCTGTTTGTACAATATAAGCATAGCGCAATTTTTGTTCTCAGTGGAGCCATGAGCAAAACTGGTTTACATTAGACGTTATAGGTATTAATTTTTTTTGACGAAATTATTGTTTAATAATATATATAGACGGGAATTAACTAATTATTGTTGACGAAAGTAGATACCTACGTGCCGTAAGATGATAAAAATAATCAAGTCAGTTCCATATATGGAGGCCCTAATTATTTCTGTTTTGTTTTTGTATAAAAATGGTGAAGCAGTTCATAGAATACCTACATCTAATTCCATTCCTGCCAGTTTTCAAATCTGTTTTGCAATAAATTGGCTGTTACATGCGGGTGGACAGACAGACAGACATGTCGAATCTATAAGGGTTCCTACAATATATAAAAACTACCTATATAATACTATCCTACAAAATATAAAGGGCTTTTACAATTTTTGGCTACGGTACCGCAAAAGCCGTATCTCAACTAAAGCGAGTTACGAAATAATTGAAGTTTAGAAAAAGTTGATTTATTTGATTTATTTATGGATGTTTTATTGTTATTATAGGTATAATTATTATGGTCAAGGTTTCGCAATACGTCGCCGTTTTAAGGGGTTGTGAGTGGTTGAGGGGGAGGAGACGAGGTCTCGGAACCCGCCCTCACCATTTTCACTTGCCGGAAATACTTGGTTTCCTCTGAAAAATAATATCTCCAAACATCGGTGTGTATGGCACTGCCAACTTCCACATTCTTCACACTAGTTTAATAAACTAAGGTTGACTGGGCCCTGCTTCGCAGGGTTCTTATTTTCGGATTAAGAGTCAAAAGAGAACCTAACATAACCTATTTAGTTACTTATTACAGTTGCACTTAACCCTAGGCACCCGAAAGCAATGACGCACAAATTTGACATTAGCTGTCAATATGATCATTCCAAGATGGCGGTTTTGCGTTTCGTTTCACGTTTTTCACATAAAACCTAAAAATTACATTTGTAAAACTGTACTAAAGTATAAAAACTACGTTCCGTTTTAAATAATTGCCGAAGTATTTATGAAATTTTGGAAATTGTTTAAAAATATTTAGACGCAACTCCGGCGGCCAAAACTACTTTTAGGGGATTAAAACGAACTCCCTTAAGCCCCCTACACTACCAATACCCTCAAATTCAGGCGACTTGTTTCGAAACCCAACCCATTATTATTTTTCAAAATAGATGAAATATCAAAAATATATGTGGATATACCTTATTCATGAGATAGTGCTATGTTGCTTAGAAAATTATAGAATTAGAATTTGTGTTGTTTCAAAGAAAATAAATATTAAAAGATATTTATTTATATTCATTTATCATTTATTAACGAAATACAGAGTTTACAGCTCATCAAAAGTTAGCTGTCTGCTACAACCCGGCAGGTTTTCTTTATTCTCATCGAAAGTTAAAGGCAGTGTGTGAGGTGATAAGGCTTCAATACTTATTATTTGCTGTTGTTCACGAGGCACAGTTTCATTTACTTTCCTTTTACGGTTTGGTATTGTAGAAATTTCAAGCACTGATGAAACATTTTCCTCTCCGTGATCTCGCAATGCCATCCCTTGAGCTTGACGAGAATCAACAATTTCATGCAACTGCCAATTCATATAAAACGCCACAACCTTTTCTTTAATTTTCTTCTCCCAGAAAACATCATCTCTTTCTATAATTTCTATTTTGAGTGGCATACTTTCGCCACTCCACACAGCTAATAAATACATTTGTTTGCGTGTAAGGTGGCGTTGCCCCTGAATTTGGTAATAACAATAACAATATATGTTTAGACTAGTCAGTTCACTTTTTTATCATTTTTCCATATTTGTCTTTTATTTGCTCTTATACTTTTCTCCAGGCCATTCTTATAGGCAACTATAGACCATTACATTTCCACAATACTTACTTACTTTACTTTACTTTTTACGAATATACCAAAATTTCAATCTGTCAACATATTATTCTTACGCAATTCGAACCAGTCACTGCTATCCCTCTTGTAATGTTTGCTTATCACTACGGAATTTGAGTCAAATTTGTTAAAAAATTGTTTGGCATTTCTTGGCTAGCTCTTGAACAAATCGTGTTAGGAATGACTGCAGTCAAATGTGTGTAAGACGTTACAGAACTGTTATCTTTAACTTCACTGTAATTACAATAAAGATAATTAGTTAGGTACTTTATTATTAAAAAAATTACTATATCTTGTGTTATAGCAAACAGAGAAGTCACTTTCTTACTTTTAATTATTGATTTTAGAAATTAAAAAGATATTAGATGTACTGATACCATACCTAATAGTTTATGAATAATCAAAGTTTTACCCGATGTACCTAAATAGGTTTATGTTCACAACACAATAATACAACATTCGTTACCGCTTGTGTGCGGATTGCGGAGCGCCATATTAGCGCTGCTTATTGTTCGCCGTGGCAGCATCTTAGCGCTCCAGGCGTTCTGACAAGCTAATGAATTTGCAATATAAGTACACAAAATGATTCGATTTTATGTTATTACTCTTTCAAAAATTGAAAACTGTGGCAGCTATGTATTGTGAGAATAATTTATATAATTATATTATGCATAATCGATAATCTATAACATAGTCAGTCATTTATGACTCTTATGAAAATAATTTGTGTAAAAATTTTACATATTTCATAATCACTTTGACATGGATGAATTTCTATTTTATTATGACGCTTTTTTGTACAAATCCTTCGTAGAACTTTATTTCTCTAATTGTCCATATTTTATTCTTCTAATTATATATTTATAAGCACAGAAATAATAACACATTAAACGCAACAAGAGTATAAACTAAGGTCCTAATTATATGTGCCCATAGTTACATGAAAAGCTTATGTGATTCAAAGTATTCAGTCTATAACATAAAACATGAAATTGCGAACTCAAATCGGCGTATTACAATAACAAACAGGTTTACATAAAATTTCGTGCAGCGGAGACGCAAGCGACATGACCTATCTCTCACATGGCTCATAGCCGAATGATGAGGTCTGGGCGGGGCGTAAACTAGCAACTGACACTCAGTACACCGCTTATGCTATTAAGGTTTAAATTGCTGAAGCGTTTGATAATGATGGGATCTACCGAGCGTCCAAATTATAGACGTTTGGCAGATTTTATTTAATTTTACAAAATATACATGTATAATATGAAAATAAATTAGGTAATTCTTTAGTTCATTAGGTTTCCTACAATATTATTAAAAAACATATGACAGTTTATGATTAAAATACTGCAAAGAGTGAGACGAAAGATTATTTTCTGCCTTGATTTTGTGATTTTTTTACCGTGATTCTATTTTACATACATGAAAAATTCTTTCAAAAGTCTTTTGTTCAGACTTTTGACTTTAAGCTCTATTTTTTGCTAGTTTGTAATATGTACCGTTATGGCTACATGTGCGACGAAAAATTAGGTGTTTCACGGCTTCTGAGGTATAACAGCGCCTTAAATATTGCCTTTTGTACAAGTCAGGATAGTTTAAAAGCATCTATTACGAAGCCACTATTGAGAAGACTAATTAATAGACACACCTTTATTAGAATTATGTTATGTTAGCTCAAACTGTTTGTGATGTTATATAAACAGATAAATCATCTTGGCAAACTTTAGCCCCTTTCGTAGTACAAACTAGGTAGAGTATTTATCAGGTTGCAATTTAACGTTGAACGTATTTCCTCGTCCGTATTATTGCGGATACGATGCAACTACTGTTCATAAAGTTAAATTAGAGGTACCTCAAGTTCTTGGACCAAAGCCGAACAATGCGATTTCAATGTACATATTAGTTTAGAGAAATCAAATAGATTCTAACGGATCAGCTATTGAATTGTTTAGTTATCGGCAATCTGTGCTCTTGCGTACATTGTAAATGCTTTTATCTACAAATAGTATTAACCAAATTTATAAACGAGGATTTCTGATTCTGTATTAAGTTATAAGTTTATAGGACTGACATAGTCAACAATGGCTCAAAGACCTTTGAAAAAAAAGAAAAAAAAAAAAAAAAGATGGCGGGTTTCCGTTTCGTTTCACGTTTTTCACATAAAACCTAAAAATGATATTAGTAAAACTGTAGTAAAGTATGAAAACTACTACTAAGAATTTTTGGAAATTGTTTTAAAATACGTAAATAATAATGACGCAACTCCGGCAGCCAAAATTACTTTTAGGGGATTAAAACTCACTCCCTTAAGCCTCTTACACCACCAATACCCGTAAGTTCCGGCGACTCGTTTCGAAACCCAACCCAAATTATAGAATTAAAATTTGAGTTACTACTGCTTTTTCGTTGGCTCTCCTCATCCATGTTTGTATAGAAAAAAAAAAACATGAGGGACTGGTTCGATATTCATAAAAAAAATCTTTTGCTTAAAATATGTGTTGTTTCAAAGAAAATAAATATAAAAAGATATTTATTTATCATTTAATAATGAAATACAGAGTTTACAGCTCATCAAAAGTTAGCTGTCTGCTACAACCCGGCAGGTTTTCTTTATTCTCATCGAAAGTTTAAGACAGTGTGTGAGGTGATGAGGCTTTACATACATACATGGTGTATTTCTACACCCAATTTTCGCCAGATATACTTTAGTCCCACGTAATAAGGGGCAAGCCTATTGCCGTACCGAGCACATTTCCAGACTCCGTGCTGCTACTGAGAATTTCGTGTCAGAAAAACCCAATAACACTGCCCGACCCAGGAATCGAACCCGGGACTTCCCGATCCCACGCACACATTTATGCCCCGAGACCAACGAGGTAGTCGTATAGGGTTTGATGTCGAGTTTTCCGTCTCTACGCAAAGATGGTATTTGCATCGTGTTATCCCTTAGTCGCCTCATACGACACCCACGGGAAGATAGGGGGTGGTGACACTTGTATTCTATGCCGTCAACCACACGGTGATGAGGCTTTAATACTTATTATTTGCTGTTGTTCACAAGGCACATTTTCATTTACTTTCCTTTTAAGGCTTGGTATTGTAGAAACTTCAAGCACTGATGAAACATTTTCCTCTCCGTGATTTTGCAATGCCATCCCTTGAGCTCGACGAGAATCAACAATTTCAGGCAACTGCCAATTCATATAAAACGCCACAAGCTTTTCTTTCATTTTCGTCTTCCAGAAAACATCATCTCTTTCTATCATTTCTAGTTTTAGTGGTTTACTTTCGCCACTCCACACAGCAAATAAACATTTTTGTTTGCGTGTAACGTGGCGTTGCCCCTGAATTTGGTAATAACAATTACAATATTTGTTTAGACTAGTCAGTTAACTTTTTTATCATTTTTCCATATTTGTATTTTATTTGCTCTTATACTATTCTCCAGGCCATTCTTATAGGCAACTATAGAACATTAAATTTCTACAATCATGTTTGGACCTATTAATCCATTTGACGTGGCACCAATAAACGGATAATTCACAAGGCTCGATTGTTACATTTTCTTGCTTCACTAGTTGTTGCAAAGCCAGTGGTTTATTTTAGACTCCATGCGCAACTGCTTTTACATTGCAAATATTTTATTTGTACAAAATATTTTTTACTTAGTTGGCTTTACTGCTGTTATCTCTTCTTTTTACCACTATGCCAAAATTTTAATCTGTCAACATATTCTTACGCGATTCGAACCAGTCACTGCTATCCCTCATGTTTTTTTTTTGCTTATCACTCTTGAAGAAATCATGTTAGGAATTACTGCAGTCAAATGTGTGTAAGACGGTACTAAACTGTCGCTTTAACTTCACTGTAATTACAAAAGATAATTAGTTAGATACTTTATTATTAAAAAAAATACTATAACTTGTGTTATAGCAAACAGAGAAGTCACCTACTTAGTTAAAAATACACAATAATACAACATTCGTTACCGCTTGTGTGCGGACTGCGGAGCGCCATATTAGCGCTGTTTATTGTTCGCCGTGGCGGCATCTTAGCGCTCCAGGCGCTCTGACAAGTTAATGAATTAGCAATATATAGGTACATAAAATGATTCGATTTTATGTTATTACTCTTTCAAATATTGAAAACTGTGGCAGCTATGTATTATGAGGATAATTTATACAATTATATTATGCATAATCGATAATCTATAACATAGTCAGTCATAAAAGCCTCTTATGAAAATAACTTATGTAAAAATGTTACATATTTCATAATCACTTGATGAATTTCAATTTCATTACGATGCTTTCTTGTACAAATCCTTCGTAGAACTTTATTTCTCTAATTGTCAATATTTTATTCTTCACAGAAAAAATAACACATTAAACGCAACAAGAATATAAACTTAGGTCCTAATTATATGTGCCTATAGTCACATGAAAAGCCTATTTCATTCAAAGTATTCAGTCTACACACATCAACAAAGTCTAGGGATATTTTATATTTCATCAAATATCTAAAAATCTATGAAGAATTTTCTGATACAGTAAATAGAAGAATCATAGATTATTTTAAGGTCTTTAATAAAAATAAAAAACATTTCGTGTTTTTTTTTGTTTTAAATAAAAAAAAAAATTTTTTTAATCATCATGGAAAATTAGTATGATAACAACAAACATTTCTTCTTAAAAAACTATTAATTTTAATAAAAATGGAAAAAATCTTGTAAAATCTAATCATTAATAATCAGTGTTGCCACCTCTTACATTGATTACACATCGACATCGATTGTTAATACTTAAAATTAAATTGTCAATGTCTTGCTGCGGTATGAGGTCCCATGTCCTTTGCAAGTGTTCGTAAAGTTGTTGTTCAGTCGTCAAATTTGGTGGAAAATCTCTCAAAGCTTTTCGTTGTAACATGTCCCAGGCATGCTCGATAGGATTTAAGTCGGGCGACTGTGCAGGCCAATCCAAAACTTGAATATCGTGCTCTCGGAGAGCGGTCGATACCAGCCGCGCCGTATGGCAAGGAGCATTATCGTGCATGAGTAGAAATTCATGGCCTATTTGAGTTCTGTGTGGGACAATAACGGGCTCTACTACCTCCTCGTGGTATTTTTGTGCAGTCATGCTGCCTTGGATCCAAACGAGTTGGGTTCGTCCGCCAAGACGAATTCCTGCCCACACCATGATTGTCCCGCCTTGGTATGGGTGGACCTCCTGAGGGTGCCGTAGACGGCTAACTCTCCCTGGAGCTCTCCAAACGCGTGTTCTTCGTGAATCCGGGTGAAACCCAAACCGGGACTCATCGGTGAACAGCACCAAAGACCATTGTTCGTCACTCCATGGTAAATGCTCCCGAGCCCACGAAAGCCGCCGACCGCGATTGCCACGTCGCAATGCTGGAACACGCAATGGTCTTCGAGCATGAAGATCAACTTCATGTAACCTTCTTCGCACGGTTTGGTCGCTTACCAGCAGCTGGTGGTCCTCCTGGAGCCTTTGCACTAGTTGCAGCGCTGTGATATTGGGTTGTCTTCTGGCGGTCATTTGGAGAAATCGATCCTGTCTCTGCGTAGTAACACGATATCTACCTGTGTGCTGTTCGGCCACATCTCCAGTACTGCGATAACGTGACCACAACCTTGATATCACATTTTGACTGGTATGTAGGGCCTCAGCAACGACGCGTTGAATTGCACCATTTTCTAACATGCCCACGGCTCGTAACATTTCATCTCGACTCAAATGACGACGTGACATGACTTTTAAAGTTCGTACGTCACGTTAAATTAAAAAAGAAAAACAATTAAAAACCCTTTTCATTAATAATTATAATAAAACAGTTTTAACTTTCTTTAATGTAACGAATTACTAGCAAATTTGCCGCCATATTTTGTTTATTATTTTGTTTTTTTTCTTTCCATGTTCAAATTTTGAAAATAGAATAAAAGAGGTTTTAATCTGTATATAAACTTTTTGTGGAAACTAACAAGGTTCTAAACTATAAACTCGTAAATAATTTAGGATTAAGATATCCCTAGACTTTGTTGATGTGTGTATGTATAACATTAAACATGAAATTACGAACATTTAACAAAAATGTTTACGTAAAATTTCGTGCAGCGGAGACGCAAGCGACGTGACCTATCTCTCACAAGGCTCATAGCCGAATGATGAGGTCTGGGCGGAGCATAAACTAGCAACTGACACTCAGTACACCGCTTATGCTAATAAGGTTTAAATTGCCGAAGCCTTTGATATTGATGAGATCAACGGAGCGTCAAAATCATAGACGTTTGGCAGATTTTATTTAATTTTACAAAATATACACGTATAATATGAAAATAAATAGGGTAATTCTTTAGTTCATTAGGTTTCCTACAATATTATTAAATAAAATATGATAGCTTACGATCAAAATATTGCAAACAGTGAGACGAAAGATTATTTTCTGCCTCGTTTTTGTGATTTTTTACCGTGATTCTATTTTACATACATGAAAAATTCTTTCAAGTCTTTTGTTCAGACTTTTGACTATAAGCTCTATTTTTTGCAAGTTTGTAGTATGTTCCGTTATGGCTAGTTGCGCAATGAAAAATTTGGTGTTTCACGGCTTCTGAGGTATAACAGCGCCTTAAGTTTATCGAGCGTGCGCTAAGCGTATGCCCAGCGGGCGCTCGGCGTCCAATCTGTACGACAAAGTGAATGGACATGATGAAATGTGACGTCGGTCTAAGATGTGATTGGGAGAGTAAGATGTGCTATGAAGATGAGCCTCCGCGAGGTAGCTTTGCAGGGATGCGTAGCGTCGATGTATCGATTGTAGGAAGATACACACATCAATTGCGCACATTAATAGGTCTCTTCTTTGATTCATAGGTTGTAGAGCCTTGCTGATTTCAGCATGAATAGACCGGCTCGACCAGGGAAGTACTACCCTCTCACAGAATACCGTGGTAATAGTAACAGTACCTATACCGTTGCGTTTGTTTGGTGAGAGAGAACGCAGGAAGTCCTAATCCCCTTTTCCTTCTTCCTCACTATGCTCTTCCTACTATTTTTATGTCATCCAAAAGGACGGCATATGTGAATCCTCAGGTGTTGCTTGTGTCATGGGTGGCGGGGATCGCTTACCAACAGGGAATTCCTTCACGTTTGCCACCTAGTTCGTAAACATCATCCAGCTTCTCATTAATTCCTCCTCTAACATTAAACGTCGCAAATCGGCATTCCGCTGCCCACTTTCCGCCCCGACGTGAACAATTCCGCCACAGGTTTTGTTGGTTTTGGCGTCACGTATGGCGAATATCGTCGCCGCCTCTAGCTGCTAAGTTTGCTCCCCCCAGAATACGAGGGGCAGCCTCGTCCTGCAGGTACAGGACGAGGAGAGGATTCTCTGGCTCCGCGGGTAACCCCCTGGGGTACACTTACAGTAATATTACCTACAGCCATGATCACGTCGGTTATTTGATGGACTGTATGTTTACTTGATATTTGACAGTCGGTCCCTAACAGCGGGACAGAGTAACTGAACATCACGGTTAATTACTACAGGGTAAGTATTTAAGTTCAGACCATACGATAAACTGAATGCTTTTATGTCACATGCAACTATAAAATAATATTATGACAACCAATTTTACCACGCGATTAAGAACCTACTTAATATTTGCAAGTCAACTTCATTTTTATCTTCTACATCCTCATTATTATCGTCGTTCTAGTGTTATTTCGGCTGCATCCAAGAGTTACATACCTTGTGCCCCGGGATCCGCTTATTAGTATAACCAGATATGTCAGAATGACATTTTTTCAGAGAGCGACTGCCGATTGACCTCCGCAATCCGACGGGATAGCGATATTCTATGGTTTACACCGAAATCTGTACATTTGAGGGGACTGACGCCCTGTTACAACTGTGAAAGATCTTCATGTCAGCCCGGTTTAATGTGCTCCCCGAGGCAGGGAGCAAGCGATAACTAAACTTTTCACACGCACATATGTAACTTCGAAAGTCAGTGATGCGCGCCGTGTATTCGAATCCGATACCCTCTGCATGGCATGCGGTTGGTATATGCACTAGGCTATCTCTGCCGTCTATGTTATCTTTTACAGTGTACCTTAACTTTATACCATGAGATGACCAACTTTTTATGTCATTTGAAACCATTAAAAAATATCAAAACAATATTATTTTTATAGTTTGAAACATTTTCTACTTTCATTGGAATTATTATTAACGGCAAATGGCAGACACGCCATCAAGTATTAAGTATTATTTTCGCTCCTCCGTGCACTATAAAGCTGTTGTTAAATGTACGTAAAATGTAATACGATATTAGGCTTTTGATACATTAAACTCGTAAAGTATAAAGTTAAGGCGCGTTGAAACGTTCATGGCTGCAGTAAAATTTTGATTATGGTCGTATGTTGGGTTAGATTCAAGGTAACTAAGGTAATTTTTTTTCTCACGTTGAGTATAAATATGAATTATTCATTTACTACCTCTTGTGAGCAGATAAATCCACTGACATATTGTTATACAATAGGCTTTTTTATTTAATAGGATTTTTCTTTTTTTATTTAATGACTTTATTGAAGTAACAAATAACATAAATATACAACAGAATAAAACTACTTATGCAACTAAACTATCCTAAACTAAACCAATAAAACTAAATAAATAAAAATAACAAAATAGAAACTACGCGGCGTCAAAAAATTCCTCCGCAACGCTGTCGGCTGGTAGCGTGCCCAGGAGGCTGGCAGCATTGCCACGTTGTATGGCAATGCTTATTCTCTCTGCAAAATATAAACCAGCCCTCTGGTCACGGGAAGCGTCGATCAGCCTTTTAGCGATTTCTTTGTACAGAGCGCGTGCACTAGGCCCCCATGGCCCCAGCGTTTCGACCCCAAACGGCTCAAAAACGTAATTACCAGATAGGTTTCCGTATTTGCGCCGTTTGAGGGTCTCCGCTGATGCAGCAGCAGCGCCAGCCGATCCAGCTGTGCTTTTTTATTTAATAGGATTTTTCTGACAAATTAATTTACAGGAACTCGTAAGACAGCTTGAACTTGGCCATTGTTCTCACAAAGTAAATATAATTGATTAGTTTTGTCATTAAACTACCAGACAGGCATCACCGATATGACTTAGGGCCAGTTTCACTAATGTCTGGATAGTTCCTGTTTAATATATTTGTACAAATTTATCGTTTGAATTCACCTAAAAGATACTGGATAGATAGCCAGAGGTGGGAATACGGAGCCTTAGTCCTGTCAAACAGACCGGCTGACAATTTCCATACCTAATTACCAATCAACGGCGCCTTTCCACGAATTAAAAGTAGTCTAACCTGTGCAACCCAAGGAAAATTGAGATTTTTCGATAGATCGTACTAAAACTTTCTCTTCTTTTAATAGATTTTTCGTCCCTATTGCATTTGCAGCACAAAGAATTACCATTATGACTGCGTTTTTGTCGACCACCTTAGAGGTATACAGAACTATTCAGCGACTAACTTTGACTGAAGAACTAAAAGTTATACGGATTCATGTTTACAAACTATAATATTTTCTCTTAAAGACAAAAGCTCTTGATATAAATGATAGTTATAGTTATAGTTGGTCGTGGGTTTTCCGCACTTAGCCACTTATTTGGGCCATTGTGCGTATTGATATAAATGATATTGCCTCAGCTGGTCGCAAGGCGCTAAAGTTGCACTTTGTCGACATACAAATTGAAAAATTCCATTTAGGCGTTCAATCTTTTGAATTCATTTCTTTGGAAAAATTTCAAAGTGGTTCGCAGAGTTTGAAACTACTTCTTGCTTGTCCCGCGTACTACGATTATTGTGGTCTAGGGCTGCTTAGGGATGAGAACATTGGCTAATGCATTTTTAAAAGATCTCGTAAGTTTGACGAATTCTCCTTGTGTCAATATAAATAGGCAGCCTAGCTTACCTAGGCTACCTTCTACAAAAAACACGAAGATTTCATTTTAAATAAGATAATTTAAAAAAACTATTTAATTATTCCAACGTGTGCTTACCCAGCGTGGTGGACTATGGCCTTACCCTTCTCAATGTGACTAGAAGTTCGTGCTTAGCAGTGGGACAGTTTACATGGTTGATAATGAAGATTACATATTGCAAGTTTTCCCTGTTATTTATGTTTAAAGCCCTGTCCCACTACGTCACTACTACGGCATCAGCGCTTGGCTATAGTAGTGCATTTACCAACTGAAAACAAAATTTCCAGATTGTCGGTTTCTAAGTGGCACTTGAGTGATTGTAAGGACTGACACACGGGCAAAGTAGGCGGTGCGGTGCTTCGCCACGCAATTGACCTTAAACTACTCCACCCTCATAACAACTATGGTATCACCTGTGCAGCTAGCTCAAGCAGCCACGGATCGTAGAAAACATCTAGTTTCTTCGGTCGTGATCATCCGGCCAGACTGTAGACTTTAGAACACGCGACAAATTCAGTTTAACGTTCGAGAATAAACAATTTACGTAATAATAAATAATAATCCCCCATACTAAAAATCATTATCATACAGCGTTTTACAGTTTTAACAGCTAGACGTAGGTCTCTCTTAATTTGAGTCACAATATAACTGTGTATCAATATGTGAACACACACACACTGTCCACAATATCACGCTGGCCAAAAGTATTGGTATAGGGTTTGATATCGTGTTTTCCATCTCTTCACCATGTTATTATTTGCTTCATTTATTTTCCTTGGCCTAGTTGATATCTTCATATCAACGGACTGCCATGCAGAGGGTATCGGGTTCGAATCTACGGCGCGCACCATTGGCTTTCCGAAGCTAAATTGCTAATTATCGCTTGTCTCGTGCCTCGGCGAGCACGTTACGCCGTCGGTCCCGGCTGTCATGAAGATCTTTGACAGTTATACTTAATATGGTCAGTACCTCAAACAGGCAATCGTTCTGTGGAAGACCTAATATTCAGTCAAATCCAGTTAGACTAGTAATCGGACCCTAGGATGAAATTGGGATAACGCTAGGAGGACGATGAGTCGCTTCGAAAAACACTCACGAAATCAAAAGATAAAGTAACATTTGATTTTTCTTTACCTTGCTTTTTCTTCGTATGCTTAATTCGTTACTACACGCATTATTAAAAATCAAAAAATACAAAAAACATGTTACGCTAATCTCGTCAACCCTGTAATAATCAGGTGACACTGCAATACGTCCCCTCTGGGCAACGATAAGTTGCCGAGACTGGCGACCCGACTTCACAATCCCTTAAATATGTGTCTTTGTATGACATATTTATTTTATAATCATATTACCGTATTCGTAAGTGATTGGAGTGAAATTTGTTTTGCTGAGAAATTCGAGTTGGGTGGACTTTCTCAGAACTTAGGATTTTATAAGGAATATCTAGCTAGCTGTTTTATTGTCTGTATTATTATGTCTTGTCTGTTGTGGGCTCAAACCCCAGACAAAAGAAGACTTTAAATTATTGTTTCAAGTCTGAAACAATAATTTATGAATCACAAAAATACTGTTCATGAGTGTCTTCCTTGTGTATTTCGAACTCATGTAACGGACGCTGAAAAAAGGACGGTGGTCTGTTCGTTAAATAGTTCTAAGGATGTTCCCATGTATTTATTGGTACAGTGTATAATGGATGGAAGTTAAAAAGTCTAAATGTGATTAGTATTGCAAATTTTCGCGATTTGTAAACATATCAATATTTTAAGTAACAATCACGTAACTGTTTAAAAAATAAAGGTAATAAATTCTTCTTGTGCCGACGATTCGTATGGGTCCACCGGGCACCGGCTGTGTCCATCAGAATGAACGGTCACTAGGCGTATTTAATGTCCCCCCCGTGGGATCTCCACCTTGCCGTGGTGGGGGGGCTTAGTAACCGTGGATTGGTGACCCGCGGTGAAGCTAAGAGGGATCCAGGAGGGGACGCTCCGCGTGGGTTTGACGGAGGCCTGCGCAGGATGCGTCCAAAGGGGCGGGTGCGAGGGACAGTTCTTCTATCCCTCGCAGTCGGGTGCGGTCGTGGGAGGAGAGGCGTGTCGGTGTTGCGTTGCCGCGCGCCCTATCTCCCGCGACCAAATGGAGGCGCACCATCGTTGCGTCGCGGTGGAGCCGCAGAGGAAGAGGAGATGCGGTGTTGCGTTGCCGTCGTCCCTATCCTCTGCGGCCGCTGAGTGTTTTGGCGGCGGAGCCCAACACCTTCATCCGCCGCCAAGGGGGTTTTGTTCGGGGCCCGCCTGACCATCTGGCGGGCCAATACCCGTCGGGGGGTAGCGAGGAATGCTTCAGCGATACCCGACCCTCCGACATACGGGTACGTGAGTACGGGTTGGTTTTTAGTCAGTAAGAGTCTGACAGTCCCCTTCGGCCTTCCCCCAGGGCGGAGGGACTCCATGAGGATTTTCCAAACCGACACCAAAAAAAAAAGAAAAAAAAAAGGCGTATTTAACGTTGAATTTATACCTAACAATTGCTTCCCTATTGCTTCTATTTGCTTCCTATTCTGAAACAATTGCTTCCATCGTATTGTAGAAGAAAAAACATTTTAAGAGTGACCGTTCATTCTGATGTCAGGACGGCCGGTCACCGAGTCGTAGTGTCGTTGTTAAATATAAATATTGAAATTCACGGTGGCCATTAATTACTTCCCATTTGCTTCCCTCAATGTTTTGCAACGGTAATTCTGTAACTATCACGGCAATAAAGATATCGACAAAAGTGTTGTATAAAAATATTTTTAGTGCCTGACAAAAAAATAAAGGCAAAACTCTTATTTAACATTGCAGTTACGCTTGATTAGGCGATAAATCTATGGTATCAAAACTAAATTACCTAGTTTATATTTATAATATTAAACTATCACAACACGACAGTAATAAACAGTAAGTATCAATGATAAAATAGAGTAATAACGACAAAGTAATATTACATGCTTGTATCAAAAACAGAATCTATCCTCGGTTATTAATGAATAAGGTACACATACGGTTCAAATACGTGATAGGTCGAAGTTGATTTTTGTATTTTGCAAAAACAGTTTATTATAATATTAATGTACTGTTTTAGTGAATAAATAAGTTTATGTTAGTACCTATTTCTTTTTTTAAGGCCTGTTTTTATTATTCTTTTTCAAGAAAACGTTAATACTTTTATTGTTGCGATTATTCGTAACGAATTCAATTTTATAGCAGTGTAAGATTTTAAAACTTGGGGGGTTAGCAAACAGTGGCTAGCGCCTATATACACTCCCTAGAACACTCCCTAGGAAGTTAAGAATTGAAATATTATCTTTAAAGGTGTTTATTACATTTGTATGATTTTTGTCACTAAATACGATAGGCACTTCTTTTTATTTTTAATAACATAATACTTAACTGTAGGCCACCGGCACAATACCATAGATTTATCGCCTAGTCAGGCGTAACTGCAATGTTAAATAAGAGTTTTGCCTTTATTTTTTTGTCAGGCACTAAAAATATTGTTAACAACACTTTTGTCGAGATCTTTAATGTCGTGATAGTTACAGTATTATCGTTGTAAAACATTGAGAGAAGCAAACGGGAAGTAATTAATGGCCACCGTGAATTTCAATATTTCTATTTAACAAGGACACTACGACTCGGTGACCGGCCGTCCTGGCATCAGAATGAACGGTCACACTTAAAATGTTTTTTTCTTCGACAATACGATGGTAGCAATTGTTTGAGAATAGGAAGCAAATAGAAGCAATAGGGAAGCAATTGTTAGGCATAAATTCAACGTTAAATACGCCTAGTGACCGTTCATTCTGATGGACACCACCGGCTGTGACCACGGCATGACTCATCAATCTTTATTTTTAGATAATTATGCAATCGAACCCCAGTACACAATTATCATTAGTACATTATAATTTATCCATTAAAATAGCTCTTGAACAATTTATTAATTTATTTACTCACAATACATGTATCATCAATCACCCTTGATCAAAAGTCGAACGTCGTCTTCTCGCCGCTTGGAGATATGTTGTTACTCCAAATCAAATCATAATAAATCAACTAGTAGGTATAAATAGCTTAATATTTCTAAAACGTATAACCGACAAGCAAACCATTACGGTCATTAGCCTGATTAACTTATTAGCGGTGTTAGTAATTAGTTTATACCAATTTTCCAGCATAATACTACTAAAATTTCACATTCAAAATTGCCAAAACATGAAAGTAAGAATTAATCAACAAAATTACACTGGTATACTGCATTTTGTAGGTTCATGTTATTTTATTATGGAGAGTACAGGATGAATTGCGGGTTGTGTACCTTTAAAACAATTAAGACCTGTTGCATAGATACTGTACAATGCGGTTGGTTTGTGGTTGAAATTGATATTACGAGTATATTCTAAAACGGATACTGATGTCATCATCATCATCATCAGCCTGCCGTAGTCCACTGCTGGATATAGGCCTCTCCAATGGCACACCACTGAGCCCGATTTTTGGCTCCTCGTGTCCAGCCTCTGCCAGCCACTTTGCGTATATCGTCACTCCACCTAGCCGTATCGGTTCTAATTTATTTGCAGGTTTATTTTAGTTAGAATTTTTGGACAAAAGCTTTTGTATGTTTAGATTTTGTTTCGTTGCAAAAACACGTGCGTTTTTGTAAGGGAATAGGTAGGAAAGAAGATGTTTGATCAAATATGTATGTTTGCTTGCAGGGAAGATGCTGTTTTCTTGAAAAAAATCTACACACTGTAATGGATAGTTGCATGTTTGTGATCTTTTATGAGTGCTTGTAATTTGAAAAGATCTACTTTGGGAGAAGTGTCTAGTTTCGGGAGGGTTCTATCTCATATCCCTCTCCATTGAACAAGTTGGTTTGGATTGACCACCAGTTCTTACAGCTTAGTTATCTGGTCCGTTCGTGTGGTCATTTTAGTTTACAGAACCTCATCTCATGTCGACTGCTGAACACAGGTCTTCCCAAAGACTCTGCACACAGACCTATCTTGAGCCGCTTGCATTGGAAAGTTTTTAAAGCATATTTCTTAGATCATAATCAAATTACCGTTAGTCAGAATATTTGATTCCTCATCACTGACTTTATATAAGAATACATCCATGACGTATAAAAGGTCATCTTCTCGGCAGAATCTTGGAATCTCATAACTGTCCAGGTTTAATTTTTTTATTAGATTTTCTACAAAGGTATTGAAGCTTGACCTCTGCGCCCCAAGAGGACAATTACTATATATGTACAAGAAAATCTTTGGTAATATTTTCGACCAAACGTCCTCCATTCAAACATTTAATTTTATGAATGTTATTGGTCTGGATGTTTCCGAGTATGTTTATCCAGTGACTAGTATCCATAGGTGCAAGTTCTTTTGTTTAGTGGTAGAACCTTGTTTTACATATTAGTCAGTGCAACCAAATCGTTATTTCCAACCAGAAATTCCATTTGTGTGCAGTCGCTCTAAATTGTTTTTGCCTCTAATTCTAATTACTGAATGGCTAATGTATAACGTTATTGCTAAAATACAAAACAGTTGTTTTGATTCAGGACTATTGCGGTAACTGTGATGTTGTATAACGTAATACTCTGTTAGATTATTGTTTGACGTCGGATTTTAACAATGTTTAAAGTTGTGTAATAGAGGTACAAGAGCGAAATATCGCTTGGTGCAAGCTTTCAAATTATTCAGTTGGAAATAAATTTGTTTATCCTGGCAATATAGTTGTCATGTCATGCAGTTTTATCAATCTATATTATTTAAAACTTTAATAATGGTAACGTCACCAGATGACGTCAGATGGCGACAACTGGCCTTTGCCAAGGGGCAAATAGATTAGAGTGCAGGATTCCTTTAGTTCTTGTTCTTATTGTTTTATTTAAAAAAATCCGGCTAATGGCTATTAAATAAACAAAGTTAAAGTGGACCAGTATTGGCTACTGACATTAATAATCGCTAAATGTCTGCCTTGTCTGAATTAAGCATGCTATGAACATGCTTGCCAGATCATTCGGTGGCAATTCATTAAATAATATTTTGTATCTGATTCTGTTTACGTCTTAGGTGATCCATAACATCTCTAGCCTGAATATTTTACGCCGTAAATGTAAATCGTGCGCTTCAGTAGTCACGCAGCTTTTTTGGTAATTGATCTTATTTCAGCTACATCCTCGCAAACATAAAATATACGAACACTCGAAATATTCTGGATCTCTCACACGGTTATCTGATACCAAGTTAAGCAGATTGACGATCAGACAACCCATGAACACGAGATAAACGAGTAAAGAACGACAATAAACGAGTAAAAATAAGGAAAACATAGATATTGAAACATTTTATAATATGAAGTATGTTGAACTTCTCTGCATTTTTCCTTTCCTCTTACCTCTACAGACGCTCGGCATCAAGTCAAAGAGCTACAAATGTAGAAGCTACATCCCTTTCGTGTGTTCAACCCGCCTTTATCCAGAATTACCTCAGGTGTACTGTGTGTATAAGTCGCGATCACAAAGCTGTAGACGCAGCTAAACCGCTGTCAGAGCCCTCAAAGTCTCAGCTCCAGTGCTACGGTAGGCGCCAAACATTTGTGGTGGAGCGGCGAATACAGCTAATGTTGTACGTGACATACGTTTGAATATAACCGTAATACGATTTTAAGGCTATATATAAGGATATCATATTCTCTGTAGTTAATTACTACAGAGAATATGATATCCTAATATGCCATATTACAGCAATGTACACCCAATTTATTCCAAGATTTGTACCTTTTAAAGTAAATTTTAAATTAGATTACCTCTCCGCAAGATAGATCGACAGGCTACGGCAGGGGATTATTCTTTAAGTCACCTATAGCGCTAGGAATAAATCTTGTGTCACGGCAGGCTTTACAATCATTTAATCAACGGGGACAAAAACCACCCAGAATCGAAACAAACATTTTTTGATCACAGTAATTGTTGTCTCATATGGGAATCGATCACACGGACTTTCGACCGAGTGCCAACTGCTTCAATCTAATGGATGCAGGAGGTGCGTTAATGGCTGAGGTGTTACAATTGAAGGGGATAATATTTAAGACTAGCTGAGCCAGTGAACCGCCTTCCTCGAAAAGAATTATACTAATCGGACCAGCAGTTTCTGAGACTAGCGCGTTCAGCCAAACAAACTGTTCAGCTTCTTATTATATTAGTAAAGACGACAAGTATAGATTCTTCCATCTTCAAAAGAAGTTAGTATTCATTCCAAACATCTGTAAAGTATCTCCTGTCCGAATTAAATTAGTCAAACCACATACGTGAAAGTACGCACGAACTATTTTTGTATTCGATTCTCGTCTTTCAGTATCATCGCGTGCATTCGTGCGTATTGAGGGTACCTACACAATACGGCAGTGAATAACTAAAGTAGATTTTCGATATTTGCGCTGGCGATCTAAATATATATAGTATATAGGGATGAAATGCAGCTTATTTATAGCCCTACAGATGCATATTTCAATAAATTTAATCAAAATTGGTTTTGGCATTCCATAGCGAATAAACAGAAAGACGGACAAAAATTAAGAAAAATAGTTTAGACGGAAACAACCGTCGTCAGTATTTTATAGTCCACTGTTGGACATAGGCCTCTCCTAAATTCCATCACATAAGCACTGTGAGGCAACGGGAGGATTTGACCTACTATACCACGCTGGCTAAACGGGTTGTCATAGGGTTCTATGTCCAGTTTTCCATCTCTCCACACCATACTATTTGCTTTGTGTTTTTTTTCCTAATAGCCTTTTATGACACCTATTGAATAAAATAGAGTAGAGACACATTGTATCCTTCATCCGTCACTACACAGTGCGCATAAATATATCAAATTAAAAAAATATACCTGGTTATTTTTTAAATCACATCAGTCAGACATTTCAATTTGATTTATATAGTACAATTTAGGGTGCATAGGGTTCCCACCAAGAACTTAGGGTCCCAAGCCAACCTCACCTGCAAGTGGTGCACCTGCCAATTAACGGACGAGGCTCTGGCAAACAAAAATATCCCGATAAGCGGCAATAGGCTCGCCACCTATTACGTGGGATCAAAATACTGGCGAAAAGTGGGCGTTTAATATGCCTCTGCCTACGCCTTCGGGGAAACAGGCGTGAGTCTATGTATGTATGTATGTATGGATTATATAGTACAAGATTATACTAAGCGTTCTTTTACTGCTATCAATTCCTCTAGACATTGCATGATTTATGTACTACAAGTGCATTGCTCTCATACACATTAACAAAATAATGCATTCTCTTATGCACAGGGGTGGCGGCACTTTTAATTTAATATTTTGTATTTTATCGTACCAAACTTGTCAAAACTTTCAACATGAATATATACTATGAT
This sequence comes from Euclidia mi, assembly GCA_944739405.2. Classification (NCBI taxonomy): domain Eukaryota; kingdom Metazoa; phylum Arthropoda; class Insecta; order Lepidoptera; family Erebidae; genus Euclidia; species Euclidia mi. The sequence goes on along the minus strand of OX123187.2, from coordinate 63,285,498 downwards.
AAAGTGAAAAGTTGTATTCATAATGTTACAAACCTTTTTAGTTTGGATGAACGCAATGCATATACCGGCTTTATCTACTCATCATCATCATCGTTCCAGCGTTATCTCGTTATGACAGAATATCAGCTTTTCTACAAAGCGACTGCCGTCTGACCGCCTCAACCCAAAGGCAGAGCCATGTTTGACGGTTTAAACCTGTATCAGTTTATTTGAGGGCGACGACTGTCAACGCTCTTCATGATAGCCGGGACCGACAGTTTAACGAAACTAAAAAACTTAAACTATCGGGCCCGTGGCAAGTGATAAAAGACCATCGCTTCCGTTGTCACCGGTTTTATGAAATATATTATTATTATGTCGCCCAACAAAATCACATTTACAAAAACACTGTGAAAATCTAAAACCTGTCTGTAAAACCATTGTACATAGTACATAATATGTGGAACAGAAACTTTCATTCGTTTTAAACTTAGTAGCGAGTCGTTCCAACTCCTACATTACTTTAAAAGCAATAAAATTTATGTAGAAGAGAATTGAATGGACCAAGTTTTGCGCTTTTGATGTTCCAGTGTTTGTAATATGGTGAACATAATTATTAAGTTTAAAATAGGACAAAATACAATGATAATTTAAAACTGGCAGTCGCTCGCGGCTTCGCCTGTCCTATTTTTTTTATAGTAATAGGCGACAAACGAGCTGACGGATCGCCTGATGGTAAGCAATTACCAACGCCTATGGACACAAGCACTTGGGATTGGGAAAAGTGGTAGGAGGAGGAGTGGGATGAGGGAGAAGGAATAGGGGATGGGGCCTCCGGCACTCTCACTCATCGAACGAAACGCAAAAGTTTAGGTACTGTTACTTTACGTCGATTTTCTGTGAGAGAGTAGTACTTCCCCGGTCGAGCCGGCCCATTCGTGCTGAAATCAGCAAGGCTCTAGTACCTTAATTTTCAACCTTTATTTTACCCTCTTACGGGATCATGATCATAAGCCTGTATTAGTCCACTGCTGGACGTAGGCCTCTCCTGTGGCACGCAAATGAGCTCGGCCTTCAGCAATCTCGGTCGGGTTGCGGATATAATTTCTTAGTCTATGTCATAAGTTGAACCCGCTGTTCAAACGTTATGTTTCTAGCTTCAGTAGTCGAGACTCTTCAGTAATATTATGTCAGTCAGGACTAGTCATTGTATATAAGTAAATAATGATAACATCTTTCCATAGAACATACTGAAATTTTATCCACTTCACTCATAATTTCAATATTTTCTTTTTCCTCGTTAATCTTATAACAAGAGAGCATAAGAACGGAAAGTCTGTACAAAATCCTAGCAAAAACAAAACAGATTCAAACTGATAATTCGCTACGGAACTTAAAGCATCTTGTAAAGCAATTATAAACCGTCTACGTTGGCAACACTTTGCCTTACCGAGAACTGGGGTGATTTTGAAGTGGCGCGACCACTATGAAACATTTGTGATACAATATTGCGGGTAAATTTGATTTTCCTACAGTGTGGTGTATCTACGTAGTTCGATTTATTGGGTATTGACGGTAAAACAACATCTATTTTTGGATCTGTTTTCGATATATATGGCAAAGATCGTGACACAGATCGTGATCACGTATAGTTATGTGGAGGAATTATTCTCATGTTCCTCATGACAGGATCCTCTGACCAGGCTCAGTGATCGTGTTTGCGGACTACAGACCAACGGTAGTAGTTTGTAACTAGTATATGGTCAGAGGTCACAGTCTCTTGTAAAGTCCATACAAAAGAAAATAAATAAATATGTGTCATTAATGCACAACAACAGTTTAGTCAGACATTTTATAACCACATTAACGTAGCAAATACGTAATCAAATCACAGATGACTGCACGATTGGCGTTGTGTTTAAGCGGCCGCCTAGCCGCTTGACACTGAGCCGAGTTTTGTGGGTTCGATTCCCACACGAGACAACACTGTGTGATCCATAAATTGTTGTTTCGAGCTAGACTCGATGTTAATTGAGTCAGTTAGTTGTGTTTGTGAAGTCCCCCGCGATACAGGGTTTATTCCTAGTGCGGGAATATTTTTTCAAAAGATAAAAAATACATATATTATTTTATTTGATAATTATGAAGCAACAAGCATGAATGTTTTTAATTCTAAGGCGGTCCTTATCGAACGTTCGGTGAGGCCCCCAACAATGTCTTCGTTTTTCTTTGTTTGCTTTAACGAAGCCTTCTTTGTGAGCTCTTTGTGTTTTTATTAACTAGAAACGCTCTAAGCTCGAGTATGTTTCACTAAGTGTTATTATATGTCAATTCGAGAGTTATTTTAGGGCTATTTCTAAGAGTAGTCATGTAAACTTAATTTGTTATTCTTTGGTATCCTTGCTGAATCTAAAATTTGGTCTTGAAGTCTGCATAATCGCGTGATTCCATAGATTCGTTCAAAAGAATACTCCATTTTAAAAGAAAAATAGAAAACAAACAATTAAAACACTGATTTAATATTGTGTACATTTTACCAGTTTAGTTTCTTTGCACGTATTTATTAAGCTTTGTGAAGCTTAATAAATACGTGCAAAGAAACAGTTTACCTTTGTTTTTTTACTGTTATAAATAATTGTACAAATTTCACGTATGTAGCGTAACGAAAATTTAACAAGAGCATATTCGCATCGCTTGGCAGGAGCAAACGGTGCGGGGATCAGGATGCTTGCTCACTAGACCAGCTGCGATATTGGTTATCAACAACAATACCTATTACTTATTGAATGCAGTTCCTTATTAAGTGCAGAATAGGTGAGATACCTTTTTAATCCTGATATAGCAAAGCAAGGATAAGCCGTCGATGGAATAAACCATTGTGTTAAGAAATGGTAAGCATGGCGTAATGGAATACATAATTATGTTGTTACACTAGAGTATAGATTGCAACGCCACGACGCTGGCCGTGCTTGCCAGTTACTTCCCTTCCGCGAACGCAGCAAATTGTATACTTGGTTCCATACTGAATATCTTGATCTAGATGTGCTGCCTGAGGCACGAAAGGATTTACAAGTTTTTGTGACCGGTCATCTCTAAAAGCATGATGACGACGACTGACTTAAACATTTTTAGGTGTATCTATATCATCAAACATGTATTTACAGTCCACTACGTACAGACGCAGATCTCTCCTAATTTGTGACACAAAATAATTGTGATTAAATAGACGCATTTGGCCTACTATATTACGAGTTTGACGTCTCTTTCTAATTATAATATTTGCTTTAGTATATTCCTTAGTCACCTCTTAAGACACTCACGGAATAAAATTAAGTACTAACAGTTTGTATTCTTAATCTATCACCACACAGATTAAGCGTATATATTTCAAAATAAACCTAATATCGTACAGTATCGGTGTGTGCTATCCTTAACGTGTATACTGCGGTGTTAAACGTTTTCTCGCTTTTTATGGTTACAATGCACACATCGTAGACGATCTGTTTGATATCTATAGATAATTTATTGCTATTTTGTTTCGCAAACTTAGGTTGAACCAGTTTTATACCATAGTAACTGCTGTTTGGAATAATTATTCAACTGAAATAATCTGCAATATTGTGTGATAGGAGACGAAATGAAATTAATCGATCGATAAATGAAAGATGTTATATAGTCAACCTACTACGGTATAATACATCAACGTACAGAATAACAATTCAGTATCTAGGGAAGGTGAGTTACGTTACTAATCAGATTTTGAAAATGCTTTTATAAGTTTTGGTGAGACACTCGTCATCAGCCAGATACCATTTCCTTCTTAACACATGAATTAAAAACATCGCAACTCCTGTGACGAGATACCTACGCAAGTTCTATCTATCTATGTCGTCACGCCTGCGCCTTTAATTTGGCCCTTTTCAGTACGTAACCTATTTGGCGTACATCCGCCTAGGGCGTCCCCTATCGACATTTCCATTTATTCTCGCACTATACACTTCTTTCGTATTTCTTCTTTCATCCATCCGTTCCAAATGTCCAAACCAACGCAGCATTCCTTTTTCAAACTTTGTCACTACATCCTCTTAACACTTTTCTCGTATCACATTGTTAAGGCCGGCGCGCACTGACGTTGCGGCATGGCACGGCAGGGCAAAGGATTTTATTACTGATCAAGTCATTTTTATTCTTATTTCAATGACTTTATAATTCATATTACTTTATTTCGATACAATCGTACCGCGGCCCGCCGTGGCACGTCGTGGCATACCGCGGCATGCCACGGCATATTTCGGGACGCCGCCGCACGTCGTGTCGTGGCATACTTCGGGACGCCGCGGCACGTCGCGGCATACTTCGGGACGCCGCGGTATGCCACGGCGTCCTTCAGTGTGCCACGACGTAATCAGTAGGTAAATAAGTTCCTGAATTCACCGTTAGTGAATCTTGATCTCCAAAAATAATGTATCCAGAATTGTTTTCTCTTCGACATATCACTTTGTATTTGTCGTTCTTCATCTTCAGCAAGAAGTGCTATTGTTACTGAATTCCAGTCAATCTGACGCCTCGGTATGACGCGGTATGCCGCGGCACGTCGCGGCGTGCCGCGTCATGCCGAAGCGTCCTTCGGGCTACCGAAAAATGCCATGACACGGCGTGCCGCGCCGTGCCACGCCGTGCCGTCAGTTGGCGCCGGCCTTTACGCACTTTATCTATAAAACTTACGCCGCTAATACATTAATACCTAAGCAAAATATTACAAATCCTAATTATGTTCTAGGACTATATACCAGCTAATAAAAGCACTATAGGATGCCCGCAGCTACGCTTGAATATTCTATCTTAAACTGTTTCTGCCCGATCTTGTAGGAATTTCGAACGGTTTACGGTCTCCAAGGAACATACATGCCAAAGAACAATGGCAGAAATTGGTCTTGGTTTGTTGTGGCGACCTTAAACTTCATATGAACAAAACAAATTGTTTTTTTTTTCTACGATTTTTAATATTTTCACTTTGTCTCGTTAAAGCTGGAGTATTTTATTATGATAAAAAGCATTCCAATTGATTAAGAATACTTTTTTATTTGATTGTTGCCATAGACAATGGTGTGATAGGAATAGACGTGAGTGCTATATCCGTATCGATTATTAAATGAGTAATCGATACGATCGACCTTTATAGAGTTGATTTGGTTTAAAATGCAGTTATTTAATATTTAATCAACATTATATCAATAAGCTAACATTTTTGAAGCCTAACAACGTTTAAATCAAATAAAAACGTCACTGCATCGTTTTAAAGTTGTATCGATTTCACATAAAATCGATTTAAAATGTGCAGCTCTGCTTTTGTCTTTGGCTATGACAGTTAGATGCTACAAAATACTTCCGCGTTTTGATGTCAATCTGACATATGTCATTTGATAATTCAAACGCACCTACCTACATTGTTTAACTTTCATACTATAACTTTCCTTGTACCTACATTGTTCATTCTTAACTAAACTTCAAACACCGATATTTTCTTTTTCCACCTTTCCTGAGTGAAAATAGAATCATTTATAGACTCTGTTTCTTACGCCAAATTTTTTGATATATTTTTAATTACTGTTCGCTTCAATTTAATTTCAGACATTTTGATGTATGGAGATCTGCCATTGTCCTTTCTAGCTTCTTGCACCCTTCTATAGTTTCGACTGAGTGTCGTCTGTCAATCAGTCAGTTACGCAAGAATTTTATATCGGCAGATTACGAAGAACTATCAGGTTGTTCGATTTTCACTACATATTTAAAGTTGCGTAAAACCATATAACACGAGTGAAACGCAGTTACATACAAATACTACGTTAACTGTGCAAAAGAAACAAAATATTTTTAATACCGCATGTATTTTCGCAACGTTGACCAATGCGAACACAGTGCGGGTTTTTACTAAATTTCGCAGGATGTTTTTGTCCAGCGTGTTTGTGAAAACAATATGGGTATAGAATATTTCGGCGAAAATTTGTTCTTAAAAGTGTTTGTCTTTAATTTGTCTTTTATTCAACGCAGTGCAGTGAATATTGGTTAAATAATTGAAATGCAGTACAGACTTATTTAAAACATTTTTACCTTTTCGTTACATTTGTAGAAGTTTGGCAGAAGGATTTATTTCTTGAGCGTGCATGGTCGTTTCTGATAATAAAAAAAAATAACCTTTCACTTATTCGCATACCTATCGGCTGTTAATTGCAGGTTAAGCGGCCTTTGACATATATTCCAAATCTAATACATATAACAATAATACATATATTAGCATAGATATCTTCGCCTATTAATATTATAAAGCTGAGGAATTTGTTTGTTTGGTTGAACGCACTAATCTCAGGAACTACAGGTTCCATTTGATTGATTATTTATTTTTGTGTTGGATAGCCCATTTATCGAGATTCGACAAACGCTTTATAGGATAAGCTACAACAGCACGCTCTGTGCCTAGCCTTAAATAACGCGGGTGTAAAAGCAGGCTTTTCTAGAGTACAATATAAGAAGTGCAGAGATACATGTATAAACCTATATACATCATACCTATGGCATTTTTTTTCTTACATAAGAAAATTCTCGTACCAAATCCTTAAAGCCATAGACGGTTTATTTTCAACATTTCTCTACAAAAGATCCTCTCACAATATATTATAGTGGTATTTATTTAAGAACGGGCCGTTGGGATTTTCTTGTTATATCCGTGACAGAAATCTCGGGTCCTCTTTTGATTATTATTTTATGACAAAATAAATATAATATTTTTTCACGTGGGCTGAAGCTGAAGGTAAATAACTGTATTGTATGACGTGAATATGGATAAAAAAATTGTATCAGATTAGTATCGCAATAGAGGCTCCACGGTACTCGCAAAATAAGAGCGTTTGTAGAGGAGACCATAGATAATTCTTTATTCTATGGAGGAGACGCTTATAGTGAATCCAGCACGCGTGCAGTCCAACTATGTTAGCATACAGCATTACAAGAACAAAGATATTGAATGTTTACATGTTTTATGCCGCTATGCTGCCTGGACGTGAAAGCTTAACGCCGACCTCACGTTGAGGATGCGAGTTGCTCGGGCGAGCGCCCAGAGCGTGTGCCCGGCGTGCGCTCGGCGTTCACTCTGTAGCACAAAGTGAATGGACGTGGTGACATGTGAGGTCGGCCTAAGGTGTCATTGGGCAAGTAAGATTTGTTATGGAAGGTGAGCCTGCATGAGGTAGCTTTGCGAAGGTGCACAGCTCGAGCTCGATGTATCGAGAGTAGGAAGATACACACATCAGTTGCGCACATTTATAGGTCTCTTCTATGATTCATAGATTGTAGAGCTTTGCTGATTTCGTATAAATGGGCTAGCTCGACCGGGGAAGTACAACTCTCTCACAGAACATTGCAGTTAAGTAACAGTATCTATACTGTAGCGATTTTTTCGGTGATCGGGAATGCCGGAGGCCCACATCCCCTTTTCCTTCTCCATCATACCGGTCTTTCTCCTATAAATTTTCCCATCATAAAGGGCGGCCATGCATATGTGATTCCTCTGGTGTTATGGGAGGCGGGGATCGCATACCACCACGTCTGCCACCTATTACAATAAAAAAAAACCTGTAACAGACGTCAGACTTCCATACATAAGCAGTGACGGATTAACCCTTAATCAAATTAAGCAATTGCCTAGGGCATCACGTCTGAGGAGGCACCAGAAGAAGCACAAAAAAATCCGTCCTTAGGGCTTAAAAGTTTCTAGGACTAATTTGAAAATTCGCGCGTTTTAAGTTGACATAGAGTCCGACCTAGGGTCATAACCCCACTCCCCTTGCCCACTCGCTACCCGCTAGTGCATTCGACAATTCGAATGCCCTGGAATTGCGATCAGCCAATCTTATTTTACAAACAAACCGGTCAAGTGCGAGTGATGCGAGTCGGTCTCGTCTCACCGAGGGTTCCGTACAAATATGTATATACCATTACTTTTGATGTAACTAAAATTTGTGATGTAACTAAATATTTAAGGTGTTCAGAATTTGTCCTAAGTGCTATAAAACGTTGTTTTATGCCAAATTTCAAGATTCTAAATCGACTGGAAGTACCCTTTAGTTTTGACTTGAGCATTTGATATGAATTTCAATTTTATACCTCTACGGGTTCATGGGGATAACTTTACGCGTTCATGTGAAAAAGGGTAGTAACTTTAAAATTATAAAAAATATTTTTATGATATGATGTAACTATTTTTTTTTGTAATTTTTCCTTTATCTGTGCAATAAGATGTTGCTTTGTGCCAAATTTCAAGATTCTGAGTTCACGGGAAGTACCTTTTAGTTTTTGATTCCCTTGCGAGTAGTTGCGAGTTTGAAAATATTGTAAAATTGCTATTTCTTCTGATTGCGTTGAGATAAAAGTTTGATGTTGTTACAGCTTATAGGTATTATAGACCCGAGTATTTGATATCAATTTCAATTTAATAACTATACGCGTTCATGAGGAAAACTTTAAAATTAATACAAACATTTTTTTATATGATGTAACTAAAAATTTATTGTTTTCGCAATTTTTCCTTTATCTGTGCTATAAGACATTGCTTCGTACAAAATTTCAAGATTCTGAGTTCATGGGAAGTACCCTGTAAGTTTTGATTCCCTTGCGAGTTTCGAAATTTGCGGAATTTTGCAGCATCAACGGCTGTATATTTTGATTGCGCTGGCTTAGAAATTTGATTTTTTCACAGCTTCAAGGGACAGTAGATTTAACTATTTGATATAAATTTCAGTTTGATACCTCCACGCGTTTCTGAGAAAGAGGGTCTTGACAGACGGACGGACAACAAAGCGATCCTATAAGGGTTTCGGTTTTTAATTTCGAGATACGGAATCCTATAAACTAATTTTTTTAGGCGGTAAAGGTTTAAAGACCGATTCTAGTTGACATACGGATAGGGCGGCCACAGGCATGAATTGCTTAGGGCATCAAGTAGTCTTAATCCGTCACTGTTCATAAGCGTAGCAAAGTTGAACGCGTTCCTTCTAGTGCTTACTTATAGTTACTAAGGGCTTGACTGGCCAATGCCATAGCACATCGCTGGTGGGACAGTTAGGTTTCCCAAAAAATCTATAAAATTAAGGTAGTGTAAAATATGACATAAGAGCAGGCGCGGTCGCAGCCTGGAATTTTGGAGGGGGTCACTCACTACACTAATAAAAATTAGGTATCTGGGTCGCCATTTATAGTGTAAATACTGGTAAAAATTTCGAAATACGTCGCCATTTTAGGGATTGTGAGTGGTTGGGGGGAGTAGGGGGGAGGGTTCGGGTCCCCCCCTTACCATTTTCACCCGCCGGAAATACTTGGTTCCTCAAGAAAAAATAAAAATTATATGCTCTCCAAACATCAGTGTGTATGATGGTGCCAACTTCCACATTCTTCACACTAGTTTAATAAACTGAGGTTGAATTTCGGATTAAGGGTCAAATAAGACCCTAACATAACCTATTTAGTTACTTCAATTTACAGTCGCGCCTAACCTAACCGTCGGCACTCGAAAGCAAAGGAATAATGTGATGCACAAATTTGACATTAGCTGTCAATATCATACATCCAAGATGGCGGGTTACGTTTCGTTTCACGTTTTTGTCATAAAATCTAAAAATTACATTTGAAAAACTATACTGAAGCATAAAAATTACGTTCCGTTTTGCATAATTGCCAAAGTATTTAAGAATTTTTGGAAATCGTTTAAAAATATTTAGACGCAACTCCGGCAGCCAAAATTACTTTGAGGGGATTAAGACTAACTTCCTTAAGCCCCCTACACCACCAATACTACCAGTATAAGTGTATAATCTATGACCAATACCCTCTAATTCAGGCGACTCGTTTTAAAATCCAACCCACAATACTTTTTATATTTGTAGTTTTTTTAATTATACATGTAAATGTCTAAAAATCATTAATGTACTTGATGTACATTAATGATTTTTAGACATTTTACTTTATTAGCACATTTCTGTATAAAAATATTTCAAAAAACGTTTTGTAAAAATTAGTTTTTGTCAGTTGCGCTAAAATGGCGGGAAATGCTCGATATTACTTACAGTGACTTATCATTATTATAAAATTATCATTAAATGAAGCACTGTTCTACAAATTAAATTATGTGTAGTAAGTATTCGACAATTAAGTTATATTTTATTTTTTCCTCAATCACAAAAGTTAACAACAAGAATCACAATTCACAACTAGGTAAGTAGATATCCTTTATCTTGAATCTTTACAATAAACCGACAAATTATATTATTAGAATATTGTTAAACAATCATTATCATAACGACGCATATCGATTTTGCTAGGATTACCAAAACTACGTAGGTAGTTCGGTTCCTTGTTTCTAAACTAGGTAATATTTGCAAGTTATTTTGGCCATCGTACGTAGTTCATAAAAATACCACTAGATAGAGTCATCAAACTATAAATTTATCGCTGTTAGGTTAGTAAGGTAAGATATATAGCTAGAAATTTCCTTTTATTATTTGGCAAATTTTAGAGATTTTTCAATTTGACCTTAGATTTGGGGGGGGGTCATGTCCCCTGTGACCCCCCCTTCAGACCGCGCCTGCATAAGAGTATTTCAAACATTGCCCGAATGGATAGAGTTCTTATAAGTTCTGTGTATCTTCCACTTAATTATATGTTTTTAAAATTGTTATAGATGCACCTAACAAAGAGACGCTGTTTATTTTCACTCAAGAAAAGTTGGCGATATTTTTGTCTCCCTTTTAAAATTATTTCAATCTGTCAATCCGAAGCTTAAAGAATGGAAATCTGTAGAAATAACGCAGTGGCCTTTAGATCCCTGAGAGAAAACCGTTTAAGGTATATCAATTCACGTCACCAAAAAAAAAGAAATATTTTCTTGAAATCGGCCGCCTTACGGCATTGAATGCTAAACATTTAGCTCTACAATTAGTCTCTCTAATCATCTGAATAATCGTTACATAACTAACCGTAATGCCCAGTGCTGGGAAATAAACGGTCTGTAATAAATTTGTATAATTTGAATTACAAATCGCGAAATCCAATTACTGTATAATTCGGGGAGATAGGCCTCGTTAGTTCGGGGAGATGGGCCTCGTTAGCCTTGGTTGGCAACCTATCTAGGAGAAGGAAAACTCCGAAATTAAACCAACCTCTAGGGAGCATACCTGACACAAAACCCCGATCTAAGGTGTAAACCGACCCGTGCCGAGGGATTCGTGGCCAGAGGGCAAGCTGGTCGTGATCGGAGGGTGCCTGTGTTGGTGGTCACAGGGCACAGCTGATATTCCGCCTTACCCTCGTAAAGGGCTCTGCAGGGGTGGACAGGCTAGATCCCTACATCTCGTGGGAACGCTATGGGAACAAAATCTACTTCTTCTCCATACGGCGGCGACGCGGTTCGCAACCCGTCACGTCTCGTTCCCCGCGAGGGCGAAAAGCGGCCTACGGAAAGCCGGTTAGCAACGTTGAACGTTGGAGGAGGGATGGACGGCAAATTGGATGAAGTATGTCAGATGATGGATGATAGAAAGATTGATGTTCTTTGTGTGAATGAAACAAAAAGGAAAGGGTGTGACACCACCCAGCATGCCGCATATACGGCGTATAGGTCTGGGGTAGATAGTACCACCAGAGCCTGCAAGGGAGTTGGTGTAATACTATCTGCGCGAATGAATGAGTGTGTAAAAGAGTTTGAATGTGTAAATGCTAGGCTACTATGGATAATAATGAAAGTAGGACTTACTGGTGTCTTTATTATTGGGGTGTACGCCCCGGTCAATATAGTTACGGGTATGTCACAGCAAGAGCAAGACGAAAGGCAGGAGTTTTGGGAGAGTTTAAGAGATATTTTGAGGCAATGTAAGGATAACGAAAGATTAATCTTGTTAGGGGATTTCAATGGATGGGTGGGATTAAAACGAGATGGAGTTGAAAAGGTGTTAGGTGCATTCGATGATGAGAGTGTGAATGACAATGGAAAAGCTCTGCTTGAGGTTTGTTTGGAGTGGCGCCTTTGTGTGACAAACACCATGTTTGATCACAAAAGGATACATATGTATACGCGTGAGGCGAAAAATGTTAGAAGAAGTATGATTGATTTTGTAATAGTAGATGAACGATTGAGAAAGAATGTGTTGGATACAAGGGTGGATCGAGGGATCGGCATCCACACAGACCACTTCTTGGTGTTGAGCCGGATAAGTGGGCTCTTTAAAGGATGGTGATACCGAGAGCATAATGAAAATAGAGTTTTGGAAAGAATTAAAGTAGAAAATCTACAAGAGAAAGATGTGAAAGATAAACGAAGATTGAAAGCAAGATTTGAGAGGTTCGATGGCATAAATGATATGGATGCATTGTGGCAGTCCTTTAAAGAAGAGGTAGTATGTGTTGCGTCTGAAGTATGTGGTGTGATCAAGAGAAGGAAAATTCGAAAGGTTAAGAATACATGGTGGGACAAGGATGTACAATCAGCAGTATCAGAGAAGAACAAAGCTTGGTTAGATTGGTTGGCTGCCGGAGCAAATGAAAGAATGGGAAAAGCAACGAGCGAGGACATGTTTGTTAGGTCAAAAATAATGAAATAATGTGAAAGAAATGGTTAAAAGGAAAAAGGAGGAAAAAAAGATGAGTTTGATAGCAGATTATCCGACGATTTCCGGAGAAACATTTAGTTTTTCTGGAAATCCGTTCGTGCAGTTCAAGGAAGAACTCAATCCTCAGAATACACATCTATCAGAGACAAGAATGGAAGGATATTGAATGGTGCATCGTGCGTGCTGAAGAGATGGAAAGGGTATTTTGAAGGTTTATTTGAAAGAACGGCGATAGAGACACCGATCGATGAAATGGATGGTAACGATAGCGATGAGGAAAGTGTTATTGGCGTGGATGAGATCATGAAGGCTCTGGGAAGTATGAAAGTAGGTAAAGCTGCAGGATATGATAGGATTACAGTCGAAATGCTGAAGGCTGGACAAGGCATCATAGTTGGTCAGTTGCAGCGGTTATATAACTTGTGCTGGAGCACCGGCCGAGTACCTAATGATAGGCCACAGCTGTAGTTGTGCCTCTTTATAAAGGAAAAGGCTTGTAACAAGACTGCAAAAACTATAGAGCCATTAGCCTTCTCAGCATTGTTGGAAAATTGTATGCAAAGGTACTGATTGAAAGAGTTATGAATGTAACCGACAAGAAAATATGGGATGTACAGGCGGGATTCCGAAAGGGTATGGGATGTACGGATCAGGCTTTTTTCCTTGCGAAGCATAGCCGAAAAGTTTTTGGCCAAAGGTCAAAAGGTCTATTGCGCATTCGTGGATTTGGAAAAGGCTTACGATAAAGTGGTGAGGAATGAAATGTGGTCGGTTCTGTCAATGAATGCGGTGGACAGCAGCCTCATTCGAGCTCTGAAATCCCTTTATGAAGATTCTAGAGCTTGTGTGAGGATAAACAGGGCATACACTGACTGGTTTACCATCGAAAAAGGTGTTAGACAGGGATGTGTAGCGTCGCCGTGGCTGTTTAACATCTTCATGGACAGTTGTTTGCAAGATTTAAAAAATAGTGACTGCGGATTAAGGATGAATGGGTTACTCGTCAAATGCCTTCTTTATGCTGATGATCAGGTAATACTTGCGTCTTCAGCGGAGGAGTTGCAGGAGATGGTAACAATCATGCATGGTGCGTTAGGGAGGAAAGGAATGAAAGTGAATGTAAGTAAAACGAAAGTTATGGTTTTTGAAAAGGAGGAATGCGTTACGGCTTGTAATGATTTGATAGATGGACAGCGAGTGGAACAAGTGAATGAGTTTGTATTCTTAGGTACGTTGTTTACAAGAGATGGTAAGAATGAAGAAGATATTGAAAGAAGAGTTAATGTAGGTAATAGTGTGAATGGAGCTCTGAAGGCGTTTATGAACAGTCAAAACGTGTCCAAAAAGGCACGTTTGGCTGTGCATAGAGGGGTGTTAGTGCCTACCTTTATGTATGCAGCAAAATCCAGTAAGACTAGTAAGCGGCCTCCAGGTTGAAACTGGGATAACGCTAATAAGATGACGCAATTTACACATGCATGCTAAATTGCAGCTATATAGAAAACCTAGATGCCATTCCGGTCAAATTTAATTTGCATGATTTCATAACAGACACCGGGAATAAAAAGTTTGTAAAATGGGACATTTCTGCGAGTCGTACAGTCACAGCTTGAGTACCAGTAAAAATCTTTGTATCAAATATTTTAACTTTTGGGTGTTATTTATTTTATAAGAAAATGCACTTGAATTTAATAATAAATTATTATGTTTTCCCGACCTTCAACAATATTATCATTGCAGAACGTTTATTATTCGTGACAGAGAATCGCAAATTGAGTATCGCTATGTCTCAAAGTCGTCTGTCGTAACGAAGACAACGGAGGTTCTCTTCTGTGTCACCTGATACAGCACAGAGAAGGTGTAGAGACGGTAGCTATGATATATATTTGACCGAAATAACCTTGAAGCTTTCACATTTTTTTCATCTAAAATACAGATGCACATAAAAGATGCTGAATTTGAAATTGTACCAAACTTGTAAAACAACGTTGTAAGTAGTGCTATATTTTGCAGTTGTACTAAATTTCTAGAAGAAGGTTTTGTCGCTTTTATTTCCATTCGTATAAATCGGTTTCAAGGTCCAGAAATAGAAAAACCTCTCGTGCGAAATCTTAAACTCTAAAAGTAATTAATTTATTATGGAATAATAAAATTGTTAAATTAATATTAGTAATCATGGACATTTTTGTATGTAGGTAACTATGCAATTTTATGAATGTTATATGTTTTAATATGGGTGTTTACCTGAAATAAAAATGTTTTATTTATTATTTATTTATTTAATAATGTGCCCGGTAGATTGCAATTGTACTATCTATTCTGTGGCAATACGCTTACCCTCTATTACATTGGGACAGAAATTTATCTGGCGAAGTGTATACAAAGGATAGCGGGTTTTAGTCGCTTAGGATTGGATACGGGAAGAGGATGTAAGGATTGGAATGGGAGAGATGATTGTGAGTGGGTATAGGATATTCCAAGGATGGGGGGCACTTACCTTGTACGGCAATCTTCTTCGTCTCAGAAGGGCAGTCTCCTGGTGGTTTCGGGATGAAGCTGCTTGATTCACTCCACTACACAAATCACTTTCACTTGCGAGCGGTTTTGTATAAGCGGTAATAATTATAGCGGGAGCGGCGCGGAGCGGTACGGTATGGCCGACACGTATTTAGCGAATCCAATGTTCTCGAACTAAATACTTAAACTAAGAGGTAGATCCAACTTCAGGCTAGATCTCACTGAGTTGGAAGCGGACAGAGACGTACAACAGGGCGCACGTAACTCCCCTTAGCGGTTTTCACGGTAACAACGCGGGTTGTACCGTCCTTGGAAGTATGCAATTTCTCTACGATGGCTAACGGCCATGAAAGTGGCGGAGCATTATCATGTATTATGACGACTAACATACCCTCCTGTATAGGGGATGCAGGACTATTCCACTTGGATCTAGCCTGAAGCTGGAGTAGATATTCCGCACGCCAGCGCCGCCAGAACGACTGCACGAGTTTATGCAGCAGAGTATGTCTCTGGAGCAAGCTTGAAGAGTCTGCTTCAGGAGCCGGACATGACGATAATGGCACTGTGTTCAGAAAATGTGCAGGGCTTAACGCGGATGGTTCTGCAGGGTCGCTACTCAATGCCGTGAGCGGACGCGAGTTGATCAGTGCCTCGACTTGTGCAAGGACAGTTAAAAGCTCTTCGTAAGAGAGGATCTGTTGACCTATAACTTTGAAGAGATGCGTTTTAATTACTTTGACCATGCTTTCCCAACATCCACCGAAATGTGGTGAAGCTGGTGGAATAAACTTCCAGTCAATATGATTTATGGAAAGTTCTTCCTGAAGACGAGTACGATATTCTTCCCTGAGAAACTTATAAAGGTCGCGTAAATAAGAGCTTGCGCCCAAAAAACAAGTGCCGTTATCCGTGTACAAACACTGTATAGGGCCGCGCCGTGAGAGAAATCGTTTAAGGGCTGCCAGGAATGACACCGTGCTTAAATCTGTCGCAACTTCAATATGCGTAGCGCGCGTCGTTAAGCATGTAAAAATACATAGCCAGGCTTTACGGCTTTTAACACCTCGACCACGCACTGGCGTATACTGCAGTGGTCCTGCGTAATCGCAACCGGTGTGTGTAAACGCTTTAGCAACCTGGTTGACGCGCTGGCTAGGGAGATCGGCCATGGGAGGGAAACTCGGACGCGGACGAAATTTGAAACAGACGTTACATTTATGTATTCTGTGACGAATTATTCGTCGAGCGGCTAAAATCCAATACTTATGCCTAAGTAAGGACATAAGCAACTCTGGAACGGCATGGAGGTGTTTCTTGTGATAAAAATCAACAAAAAGGTCGACAACATGATCATGTCGCGGCAGAATACAAGGATGTTTGTAGTTATAAGGTTCATCCGAATTCGACAGACGACCCCCAACGCGTATGACGCCGTGTTCATCGAGAAACGGCTTGAGTCTAAGGATAGCGGGAGAACAAGGTACATTGTTTTTCAAATTTTGAATGTCGTTACTAAAATGAACAGCCTGTACAGCTCGTAGTAACTTACATTCTGCGAATTTGATATCAGTACTTGCAACAAAAGTCCCATTAGGTAGGTGCCTAAGAAACCTATAGACATAAACTTCTTCTGATCTTAAAAATTGTTTACTTTTGTTATTCTTTGAACGGTCACTTCTAATATTTTGAGGTTTTTGCAGCACTTGGCTAAAGCTTGGCCTTTCTGCAGATAACTCAGTTCCCATGTCAGTTTGCGCTGATTCTATGTACTGTATTGGCGCTGAAAAATATCCTATCAAACCAGCTTCCTTCAGTGCTAAACAGATTCCTAATATAACAAATACATACTTCAAAAATACACTTAATCCCTGAAATAATCTTATCCTCATAAGAAGTCTGAGCAAATACTATTTCTCTTAATTTAATCCATAATTTCTGCAGTAAACTATTCCTCTCTTCTTTTGATTTACCAGAATCCACAATATCATTATTCTTTATATGGTTTTCTTCACATGATTCAATATTTTCTTCTGATCTTAAAAATTGTTTACTTTTGTTATTCTTCGAACGGTAACTTCTAATATTTTGAGGTTTTTCCAGCACTTAGCTAAAGCTTGGCCTTTCTGCAGATAACTGAGTTCCCATGTCAGTTTGCGCTGATTCTATGTACTGTATATCCATATCATAATTAACGTCGTTAGTGTTGACTGGTGAGTTTTGTAAAGTCTGATCGCGTTTCTTACTATTATTTTCCTGCAATTTTTCTGGATCTCTTTTTTTCTTAGCGTTCCTTTTTTCTTGTTCTAAATATGCAATCAAAGCGTCTCTGTATGCTATATTCTTCTCAGACATAATTTGCCTTATCATTTTCTCTTTGACGTATAGAGGACATGCTCTATCAATAGCCATATGGAGCCCCCTACAATTAAGACAAATAAATTCCTGTAACTCGCAATTGACATGATTGCCACCATATTTCGGACACAAGATCTTTTTCGTCGGACAAAATTTTATGAAATGCCCGCATCTCCAGCACCCGGAACATTGTGATACCGGAAAGACGTAAGGGTCTACTGTAAACCGACATCCATATGCGTACACATATGTTGGGTAAGTAGAACCCTTAAAACCAATGCGAATAGATTCGCTATCCACCCTTTTTCCTTCGGTATTATATCGCTTCAGTCTTTTGATTGCTAAGATTTCAGTTTTTGATTCCAGATTCACCTTAATTTCACTGTCCGAAATATCAAGATAAACGCCTTTAATTATACCATAAGATATTGCCTCTGTGACCGACGTACATTTATATCCTAGTTTTTCAAATTTCATAATTACATTTGCGGCTTCGTCTGATTCAGAACGTATAATAATCTTTTAGGGACTTTTGTACTTGATGCTTTTAATTTTATTTATATTTTCTGACTTCAAAAGCTTTGCCATAGCCATTTGTTTTGGTAAAATTTCCAATGAGGTAACACATATATCATAAGACTTGTCAATCTTTTCCTCCATATCTTTATTTTGATTACACAAAGACTCACCCAGTATCCGACGTTTTGTTTTCTCCTCACTATTGTGATAAAACCATCTTCACTACTACCCTCACTTTTTTCATATAATCTCTTCAATTTTCTAATATCCTCTGTATCACCAGATTCTGACAAACTGTTCAATACTCGTTCACATTGTTCTATAATTTCATTATCACTGTTATCACTAAAACAGCTCATATTGTCATCATCGCCATTATCATTCTCCTCCATCACAAAAGTTTAGAAAAATTATAAAGGCGGGTATATAAAGAAGAAAAAAAACTTCCGTATCGATTTATTTAGTCGCGGCAAGAATAGGTGCGTAGCGTACGACTACCTGCGCGAGACTGAGTTTAACAACTTAATACGCACATAACTTCAAAAATCAGCGGTATTCGGCGTGGATTCTCAGCATGGCAATCCGTTGGCATCTCCACAAGGCTATCGCTACCTATGCGATCTATGTTATCGTCTACAGCGAACTTTAACTTTACCTATACTATGAGATGACCAAATGTTTTATGTTATTTGCAACCATTAAACAATATCACAACAATATTTTATAGGCTGAAACATTTAATGCTTTCATTGTAATTATTATTAACGGCAAATGGCAGACACGCCATCAAGTATTAAGTATTATTTTCGCTCCCCCGTGCACTATAAAGCTGTTGTTAAATGTACGTAAAATGTAATACGATATTAGGCTTTTGATACATTAAACTCGTAAAGTATAAAGTTAAGGCGCGTTGAAACGTTCATGGCTGCAGTAAAATTTTGATTATGGTCGTATGTTGGGTTAGATTCAAGGTAACTAAGGCAATTTCTTTACGCCCTCACATTGAGTATAAATATTAATTATGCATTTACTACCTCTTGTGAGCAGATAAATCCACTTTCATATTGTATAATTTATCTGACAAATTAATTTACAGGAACTCGTAAGACAGCGTTGAACTTGGCCATTGTTCTCACAGAGTAAATAAAATTGATAAGTTTTGTCATTAAGCTACCAGACAGCCATCACCGATCTGACTTACGGCCAGTTTCATTAATGTCTGAATAATTCCTGTTTAATAAATATGTACGAATTTATCGTTTGACTTTACCTAAAAGATACAGGATATACAGCCAGAGGTGGGAATACGGGGCCTTAGTCCTGTCAAACAGACCGGCTGACAATTTCCATACCAAATTACCAATCAACGCCGCCTTTCCACGAAGTGAAAGTAGTCTAACCTGTGCAACCCAAGGCAAATAGAGATTTTTCGATAGATCGATCTAAAACTATCTCTTCTTTCAATAGATTTTTCGTCCCTATTGCATTTTTAGCACAAAGAATTACCATCATGACTGCGTTTTTGTCGCCCTCCTTAGAGGTATACAGAACTATTCAGCGACTAACTTTGACTAAAGAACTGAAAGTTATACGGATTCATGTTAACAAACTATAATATATTCTCTTCAAGACAAAATCTCTTGATATAAATGATATTGCCTCAGCTGGTCATGAGGCGCAAAAATTGCACTTTGTCTACGTATAAATAGAAAAATTCCATTAGGGCGTTCAATCTTTTGAATTCATTTATTTGGAAAAATTTCAAAGTGGTTCGCAGACTTTGAAACTACTTCTCGCTTGTCCCGCGTACTCCGCTTATTGTGGTCTAGGGCTGCTTAGGGATGAGAAAATTAGCTAATGTATTTTTAAAGGTCTCGTAAGTTTGACGAAAATGAATATAATTTGACACAAGGGGATTGTGTGAAATTATTTTTATCAAATTATAAATGGATGAAAGGTACCTAAGTAAACCTTTACAAAACACACGAAGATTTCATTTTAAATAAGATAATTATTTAAAACACTATTTAACTTTTCCAACCCGTGCTTACCCATCGTGGTGAACTATGGTCTTACCCTTCTCATAGTGACTAGAAGTTCGTGCTTAGCAGTGGGACAGTTTTCCCTGTTATTTATGTTTAAAGCCCTGTCCCACTACGTCACTACTACGGCATCACCGCTTGGCCACAGCAGTAGATTTACCAACTGAAAACACAATATCCAGATTGTCGGTATCTAAGGGAACTCGAGTGATAGTAAGGACTGACACACGGGCAAAGTAGGCGGTGCAGTGCTTCGCCACGCAATTATCTTAAACTACTCCACCCTCATAACAACTATGGTATCACCTGTACTATCAGCTCAAGCAGCCATGGATCGTAGAAAACAACTAGTTTCTTCGGTCGTGATCATCCGGCAAGACTGTAAACTTTAGAACACTCGACAAATTCAGTTTAACGTTTGAGGATAAACAATTTACGTAATAATCTTAAGATATAAAATCCTTGCGTTACTGACTGACTGACAGACACGCTACAGCCGAAACTATTGGGCGCAGGCAGCTGAAATTTGGCATGTATGTTCCTTGGGGACCGTAGGGGTGCACTAAGAAAGGATTATCCGAAATTCCCACGGGATCGGCCAAAACGGGTAAATTTAAAAAAAATGCAGGCGTAGCTGATGGCGTCCTCTAGTAAATAATAATCCCCCATATTAAAAATCATACAGCGTTTTACAGTTTTAACAGCTAGACGTAGGTCTATCCGAATTTGAGTCACAATATCACTGTGTATCAATATGCGAACACATACATACTGTCCACAATATCACGCTGGCCAGAAGGATTGGTATAGGGTTTGATATCGTGTTTTCCATCTCTTCACCATGTTATTATTTGCTACATTTATTTTCCTTGGCCTCGTGGAGATACCAACGGACTGCCATGCAGGTATCGGGTTCGAATCCACGGCGCGCAATATTGGCTTTTCGAAGTTAAATTGCTAATTATCGCTTGTCTCGTGCCTCGGAGAGCACGTTACGCCGTCGGTCCCGGCTGTCATGAAGATCTTTGACAGTTGTACTCAATATGGTCAGTACCTCAAACAGGCAGTCGCTCTGAGCAAGACCTTATTCAGCTAAATCCGGTTTGACTAGTAAGCGGACCCTAGGTTGAAATTGTGATAAAGCTAGGAGGACGATGAGTCGCTTCGTAAAACACTCACGAAATCAAAAGATAAAGTGACGTTCGATTTTCTTTACCTTGCTTTTTCTTCGTATGCTTAATTCGACACTACACGCATTATTAAAAATCAACATTAATACAAAAACATGTTACGCTAATCTCGTCAACCCTGTAATAGTAGGTCGGATGACACTGCAATACGTCCCCTCTGGGGAATGATAAGTTGCCGAGACTGGCGACCCGACTTCACAATCCCTTCAGTATGTGCCTTTGTATGACGCATTTATTTTATAATCATATTCCCATATTCGTAGCAGATTGGAGTGAAAATTGTTTTGCTGAGAAATTCGAGTTGGTTGCACTTTCTTAACTTAGAATTTAATAAGGAATATATAACTAGCTGTTTTATTGTCTGTATTATTATCTGTCTGTTGGGTTCAAACCCCAGATAAAAGAAGACATTAAATTATTGTTTCAAGTCTGAAACAATAATTTATGAATCACAAAAAGACTGTGTATATAAGTGTTTTCCTTGTGTATTTCGAACTCATGTAACGGACGTTGAAAAACGGACGGTGGTCTGTTCGTTAAATAGTTCTGACGATGTTCCCATGTATTTATTGGTACAGTGTATAATGGATGGAAAGTAAAAAGTCTAAATATGATTAGTATTGCAAATTTTCGCGATTCGTAAACATATCAATATTTTAAGTAACAATCACGTATCTGTTTAAAAAATAAAGGCAATAAATTCTTCTTGTGCCGACGATTCGTATGGGTCCAGCGGCTGTGACCACGGCATGGCTCATCAATCTTTATTTTTAAATAATTATGCGATCGAACTCCAGTACACAATTATCATTAGTACATTATACTTTATCCATTAAAACAGCTCTTGAACAATTTATTAATTTATTTATTCACAATACATGTATCATCCATCACCCTTCATTAAAAGTCGTACGTCTTCTTCTCGCCGCTTGGAGATGTGTTGTTACTCCAAATCAAATCATAATAAATCAACTAGTAGGTATAAATAGCTTAATATTCCTAAAACGTATAACCAAAAAGCAAACCATTACGGTCTTAAGCCTGATTAACTTATTAGCGGTGTTAGTAATTAGTTTATACCAATTTTCCAGAATAATACTATAAAATTTCAAATACAAAATTGCCAAAACATGAAAGCAAGAATTAATGAACAAAATAACACTGGTATACTGCATGTTGTAGGTTCATGTTATTTTATTATGGAGAGTACAGAATGAATTGCGGGTTGTGTACCGTTAAAACAATTAAGGCCTGTTGCATACATACAGTATGATGCGGTTAGTTTGTGGTTGAAATTGCTATTATATTCTAAAACAGATACTGATGTATCGGTTATAATTTATTTGCAGGTCAATTTCTGTTAGAATTATTGGAAAAAAGCTTTTGTATGTTTAGATTTTGTTCCGTTGCAAAAACACGTGCCTTTTTGTAAGGAATCAGGTAGGAAAGAGGATGTTTGATCAAATATGTAAGTTTCGTTTTCAGAGAAGATGCTGTTTTCTTGAAAAAAAAATCCACACACTGTAATGGTTGCATATTTGTGATATTTTATTAGTGGTTGTTATTTAAACAGATCTACTTTGGGAGAAGTGTCTAGTTTCGGGAGGGTTCTAGCTCATACACCTCTCCACTGGACAAGTTGGTTTGGATTGACCACCAGTTCTTACGGCTTAATTATCTAGTCCGTTGTTGTGGTGATTTTAGTTTACAGAACCTCATCTTATCTCAGCCTAAAGATGTCGACTGCTGAACACAGGTCTTCCCGAAGACTCTGCACACAGACCTATCTTGAGCCGCCTGCATTGGAAAGTTTTTAAAGCATATTTCTTTGATCTTAATCAAATTACCCGTAATCAGAAGATTTGATTCCTCATCACTGACTGTACATAAAAATACTTCCATCACGTAGAAAAGATAATTTTCTCGGAAGAACTTTGGAATCTAATATTTGCTTTCTTATCTGTCCAGGTTTAATAATTTATTAAATTTTCTACAAATATATATATACAGTTAGAGATATATATATATATATATATATATATATATATATATATATATATATATATATATGTGTATATGTGTGTGTGTGTGTGTGTGTGTGTGTCTAAGAAAATCTTTGGTAATATTTTCAACCAAACGTCCTCCATTCAAACATTTAATTTTATGAATGTTATGTTTGGTCTGGATGTTTCCGAGTATGTTTATCCAGTGCCTAGTATCCATAGGTGCAAGTTCTTTTGTTTAGTGGTAGAACTTTGTTAAAATCGCCGTCATATTAGTCAGTACAACCAAATCGTCATTTCCAACCAGAAATGCCATTTGTGTGCAGTGCTCTAAATGGTTTTTGCCTCTAATTCTAAGTACTAAATGGCTAATTTAAAACGTTACTGCTAAAATACAGAACAGTTGTTTTGATTCAGGACTATTGCGGTAACTGTAATATTGTATAACGTTAGATTATTGTTTGACGTCAGATTTTTACAATGATTAACGTTGTGAAATAGAGGTATATTTCGCTTGGTGCAAGCTTCCAAATTATTCAGTTGGAAATAAATTTGTTAATGCTGGTATTATAGTTGTTATGTCAATGCAGTTTTATCAATCTATATTATTTATCACTTTTTAATAATGGTAACCTCACCTGATGACGTCAGATGGCGACAACTGGGAGAGGCCTTTGCCAATGGGCAAATAGATTAGAGTGCAGAATTCCTTTAGTTCTTGTTCTTATTGTTTTATTTAAAAAAATCCGGATAATGGCAATAAAATAAACAAAGTTTAAGTAGACCAGTATTGGCTACTGACATTAATAGTCGCTAAATGTTCCTTGTCTGAATTAAGCATGGTATGAATATGTTTGCCAGATCATTTGGTGGCAATTCATTAAATAATATTTTGTATCTGATTTTGGTTACGTCTTAGGTGCTCTATAACATCTTTAGCCCGAATATTTTACGCCGTAAATGTAAATCGTGCGCTTCAGTAGTCACGCCGCTTTTTTGGTAATTGATCTTATTTTAGCTACATCCTCGCAAACATAAAATATACGAACACACGAAATATTCTGGATCTCTCACACGGTTAACTGATACCAAGCTAGGCAGAGTGACGATCAGACAACCCATGAACACGAGTTAAACGAGTAAAGAACGACAATAAACGAGTAAAAACCATTAAAACAAAGATATTGAAAAATTTTTATAATATGAAGTATGTTAAACTTCTCTGCATTTTCCTTTCCTTTTACCTCTACAGACGCTCGGCATCAAGTCAAAGAGCTACAAATGTAGAAGCTACATCCCTTTCGTGTGTTCGACCCACCTTTGTCCAGAATTACCTCAGGTGTACTGTGTGTACAAGTCGTGATCGCAAAGCTGCAGGCACTGCTAAACCGCTGTCAGAGCCCTTAAAGTCTCAGCTCCAGTGCTACGGTCGGCGCCAAATATTTGTGGTGGAGCGGCGAATACAGCTTATGTTGTAGGTGACATACGTTTGAATACTACCGTAATACGATTATTTAGGCGATGCGATTTACTACAGAGAATAATGATATCTTAACATACCATATAACAGAAATGAATACCCAATTTATTACAAGATTTGTACCTTTTAAAGTAAATTTTAAATTTGATTGCCTCCCCGCAAGATAGATCGAGAGGCTGCGCAGGGGATTATTCTTTAAGTCACCTATAGAGCTAGGAATCAATCTTATGTCACGGGTGGCTTTACAAACATTTAATCACCGGGCACAAAGGCCACACAGACTCGAAACAACAATTTATTGATCACAGTAATTGTTATCTCGTATGGTAGTCGATCACACGGATATTCGAACGAGTGACAAGCGCTCCAATCTAATGGATGCAGGAGGTGCGTTAATGGCCAAGGTGTCACAATTTAAGGAGATAAAATATTAGACTAGCTGAGCCAAGGAACTGCCTTCCTCAAAAAGAATTATCCTAATCGGACCAGTAGTTCTGGAGATTTACGCGTGTTTGAAATAGACATATTGTCTATAGTCATCATCAGCCCTTGACTGTCCCACTGCTGGGCACGGGGCTCTTCTAGCTATGAGAAGGGTAAGGCCATAGTCCACCACGCTGGCCAAGTGCGGGTTGGCAGACTTCACATGTCTTTCGAGAATATTATGGAGAACTCTCAGACATGCAGGTTTCCTCACGATGTTTTCCTTCACCGATTAGCATGCGATAATTAACAATTGAATACGCACTTAACTACGAAAAGTTATTGATGCGTGCCGTGAATTCGAACCCGAGACCCTCTGCGTAGCAGTCTGTCGGTCTCTCCTCTCAGCTATCGCTGCTCTTCAAGCTACTCTTGTCTATAGTAATTGAACGAGAATGTCAGTTTAGAAACATTTTTTATGTATGGTAATTATTTTTTACTCTGGTCACCTTATGAACTGACAAATCATTCTCATTTCTGTTCCGATAAAAACTTTGTTCTGAGCACACCGTTTGTTTTGTCGTGTGATTGTTTATTGAATTAACTTGAGTAAAACCTTGTAAAACTGCCGCTTTTGATTAGTCCGGCACTGATCAGTCCGAAGTATTGATAAATTGTGATATTGTATCGAACATTGACATTTGTAAAACTAAAATTTGCAACCACGCGCATAGTGTTTTGAAGACGCCGCGTTGGAATCTGGTAACTAACGATAATCACCTCTGTTTTGGCCAAAATTAGTGTGTGTTTTATCTAGGTTGCCTCCAGGCCACCAGAGAAGATCCCCAGGTAATTAATTTGTTTAATTCTTAGCGCCAAGAAACTTGGCCACATATGTCAGACATCTTTGACTTGTATCAGAACAACTGGATGAATCTAATATAGCTTCCACTGCCCTCTGCAAACAATTCCCAGTCTGTCTAGGGCAAGCTCTGAGCAGCGCGTTTAACCAAACAACCAAACCAGCAAACTCTTCAGATTAAGGGCGGTTTCAGATTAGCGTTTTATACGCGCGTATAAGCTCGGTTTTGGACGCGCATGTAGGCGCGTATAGGCGTGCCTTTTGGCACACGCGCAACTCGTACGAGCGTTGACGCACTGAGCCGTCAGACTTCATGTTGACATTGACAAGATGTCACTACCGTTTCAAACGAATACGCCAAAGTATGCCCGTCTACGCGAGTCCGGTTTTGTGAAGCGCGTAATGTAACGCGCGCGTAAGCGCGTTTGCTGAAACGACCGTATACGCGCAGAAAAATACGCTAATCTGAAACCGCCCTAATTATATTAGTAAAAACAAGTATAGCTTCTTCTATCTTCAAAATAAGTTAGTCAGTCATTCGGAGCATCTGTAAAATATTTATTTATTTATTTTATTCTTTATTTTACACTTATATAAATCATTTTAAAGAATTACATATTACATACAGTACAAAGGGCGGCCTTATCGCTAACAGCGATTTCTACCAGGCAACCTTTGGATGGAGATATTATTGGTAGGAAAGAAATGGTAGTTGTAGTAAATATCTTCTGTCCGGATTGAATTAGTCAAAACACATACGTGAAAGTACGCACGAACTATTTTGTATTCGATTCTCGACTTTCAGTATCATTCGCGTGCATTCGTGCGTATTAAGGGTACGCAATACGGCAGTGAATTACTAAAGTAGATTTTCGATATTTGCGCTGGCGATCTAAATATATATAGGGATTAAATGCAGCTTATGTATAAGCCCACAGATGCATATTTCAGTAAAAGTTAATCAACATCGGTCTTGGCATTCCAAAGCAAACAAACAGAAAGACGGACAAAATTAAGAAAAATTGTTTATACGGCAATAACCGTCGTCAGTATTTTGTAGTCCACTGCTGGACATAGGCCTCTCCTAAATTCCATCACATAAGCATTGTGAGGCAACAGGAGGATTTTACCTAATATACCACGCTGGCTAGGTGGGTTGTCATAGAGTTCTATGTCGAGTTTTCCATCTCTCCACACCATACTATTTGCTTTGTGTTTTTTTTTTCCTAATAGCCTTTTATGACAAATTTTGAATAAAATAGAGTAGAGACACATTGTATCCTTCATCCGCCACTACACAGTGCGCATAAATATGTCAAATTTAAAAAATATACCTGGTTATTTTTTAAATTCATTAGTCAGACATTTCAATTTGATTTATATAGTACAAAATTATCCTAAACGTTCTTCTACTGCCAAATTCTTCTGGACATCCTCTAGAAATTGCATGATTTATGTACTACAAGTGCATTGCTCTCATAAACATTAACAAATAATGCATTCTCTTATGCATAGGGGTGCCGGCACTTTTAAGTTTATATTTTGTATTTCGTTGTACCAAACTCGTCAAAACTTTTGACATGATTATATACTATGATAAAGTGAAAAGTTGTATTCATAATGTTAAAAACCTTTTTAGTTTGGGTGAACGCTATGCAAATGCATATACCGGCTCTATCTAATCATCATCATCATAGTCCTAGCGTTATCTCGTTATGACGGAATATCAGCTTTTCTTCAAAGCGACTGCCGTCTGACCTCAGCAATCCAAAGGGAGAGCCATGTAACATGGTTTACAGCAGTATCAGTTTATTTGAGAGCGACGACTGTCAAAGCTCTTCATGATAGCCGGGACCGACAGAACGTGCTCTCCGGGGCCCGTGCCTCGGTGAGCACGTTAAACTGTCGGGTCCGTAGCAAGCGATAAAAGACCATCGCCACCGTTATTACCGGTTCACCGGTTTTATGAAATATATTATTATTATCAAATATAATATTATGTACAATCAGCAGTATCAGAGAAGAAGAAAGCGTGGTTAGATTGGTTGGCTGCCAAAGCAAATGAATGAATGGGAAAGGCAACGAGTGATGACATAGACGAAGCAAGAAAGGAGTTTGTTAGGTGTAAAAGAATAGTGAAAGAAATGGTTAAAAGGAAAAAAGCGGAAAAGAAAGATGAGTTTGATAGTAGATTATCTGACGACTTTCAGAGAAACATTAAGTTTTTCTGGAAATCCGTTCTTGCAGTTCGAGGAAAAACTCAATCCTCAGAATACACAGCAATCAGAGACAAGAATGGAAAGATACTGAATGGTGAATCGTGTGTGCTGAAGAGATGGAAAGAGTATTTTGAAGGATTATTTGAAAGAACGACGACAGAGACATCAACAGGTGAAATGAATGATAATGATAGCAATGATGAAAACGATATTGGCGTGGATGAGATTTTGAAGGCACTGGCCAGTATGAAATTAGGTAAGGCTGCAGGGTATGATAGGATTACAGTCGAAATGCTGAAGGCTGGACAGGGCATCATAGTTAGTCAGCTGCAGCGTTTATTTAACTTGTGCTGGGGCACCGGCCGGGTACCTGATGACTGGGCCACAACAGTCGTTTTGCCTCTTTATAAAGGAAAAGGCTCGCAACAAGACTGCAAAAACTATAGAGGCATTAGCCTTCTCAGCATTGTTGGCAAATTGTATGCGAAGGTACTGATTGAAAGAGTTATGAAAGTAACCGACAAGAAAATATGGGATGTACAAGCGGGATTCCGGAAGGGTATGGGGTGTACGGATCAAGTCTTTTCCTTGCGATGCATAGCCGAGAAATTTTTGGCCAAAGGTCAAAAGGTCTACTGCGCATTCGTGGATTTGAAAAAGGCTTATGATAAAGTGGTGAGGAATGAAATGTGGTCGGTACTATCGATGTATGGGGTGAACAGCAGCCTCATACGAGCTCTGAAATCCCTTTATGAGGATTCTAGAGCTTGTGTGAGGATAAACGGGGCATACACTGACTGGTTTACCATCAACACAGGTGTTAGACAGGGATGCGTAGCGTCGCCGTGGCTGTTCAACCTCTTCATGGACAGTTGTTTGCAAGATTTGAAACATAGTGATTGTGGATTAAGGATGAATGAGTTACTTGTCAAATGCCTCCTTTATGCTGATGATCAGGTTATGCTTGCGTCTTCAGCGGAGGAGTTTCAGGAGATGGTAACAATCATGCATGGTGCGTTAGAGAGGAAAGGAATGAAAGTGAATGTAAGTAAAACGAAAGTTATGATTTTTGAAAAGGAGGAATGCGTTACGCTTGTAATATTATGATCGATGGACAGCGAGTGGAGCAAGTGAATGAGTTAGTATATTTAGGTACGCTGTTTACAAGAGATGGTAAGAATGTAGAAGATATTGAAAGAAGAGTTAATGCAGGTAATAGAGTAAATGGAGCTCTGAAGGCGTTTATGAATAGCCAAAACGTGTCCAAAAAGGCAAGTTTGGCTGTGCATAGAGGGGTGTTAGTACCTACTCTTATGTATGGTAGTGATAGTTGGGTATGGCAGAAGAGTCATGAAAGTAGAATAAATGCTGTAGAAATGAGAGCACTGAGAAGTATGTGTGGTGTTTCTCTGACTGACAAATAAAGAATTGTGTGATAAGAGAGTGTTGTGGGGTAAAAGAAGATATAGTGACAAGTATCGAGAAAGGTATGCTAAGATGGTTTGGGCACATGGAGAGGATGGATGACGAAAGACTGACCAAGCAGATATATAAGGCAAGTGTGGAAGGGACAGCACGAAGGTGGAGACCTAGGCGGACGTTCTCTGACCAGATTGGAGACATCCTAAAAACAGGACAGGTGAGAAGTACCCTGAACAGAAGAGCATGCATGAGGAATCTGATGGGAGTGAATGAAGCAAGAGAGATATGTCAGAATCGTTGCAAATGGCGTTCCGTAGTCTCTGCCTACCCCTCCGGGAAACAGGCGTGAGTCTATGTATGTATGTATTCTTATTATGCCGCCAAACAAAATCACACATACAAAAAACGCAGTGGAAATGTAAAACCATAGAACATATGTGTAACAGAAACTTTCATTCTTATTAAACTCAGCTCCGACAACTCCTACATTACTTTTAAAAGCAATAAAATTAGTGTAGAAGAGAATTGGATGGATCAAGTTTTCACTTTTGATGTTCCAGTGTTTTAATATGGTGAATTTAATTGTTTAAAATAGAACACATTAGTTACATTTTTTTTAACTAAACTAGCATCTGCTTAGGGCTCTGCCTGTCCTTATCTTTCAACATTTATTTTACCCCCTTCATCATCATCAGCCCTTTATACTGTCTCATTGCTGGGCACGGGCCTCTTCTCACTATGAGAAGGGTAAGGCCATAATCCACCACGCTGGCCAAGTCCGGGTTGGCAGACTTCACATTTCTTTCGAGAACATTATGGAGAACTCTCAGACATGCAGGTTTCCTCATGATATTTTCCTTCACCAATTAGCAAGCGAGAAGTAACAATTTAATACGCACTTAACTCCGAAAAGTCATTGGTGCGTGCCGCGGATTCGAACCCGAGACCGTTTGCGTAGCAGTCTGTCGGTCTCTCCAGTCAGCTTTCGCTTCTTTAGCCTCTTACGGGTCGCGTATTAAAAAATCTTTTCTTAGTCTATGTCATAAAACAAACTCGCTGTCCAAACGTCGTGTTTATAGCTTCAGTAGTTGAGATTCTGTAATGATATAATGACAGTCAGGACAAGTCATTTTACTTATATAGGTACTTATAGGATGGAAACATATTTCCATAGAACATACAAAAATATCATACACTTGACTAATAACTTCAGTATTTCTTTTTTCCTCATTAAACTTTATTAACTTTACTTATTAAACAGAGAGCTTAAGAACGGAAAGTCTATACAAAATACTAGCAGAAAAAAACAGGTTCAAACTGATAATCCGCTGCGGAACTTAAAGCGTCTTGTAAAGCAATTGTAAACCGTCTACGTTGGCAACACTTTGCCTTACCGAGAACTGGGGAGATTCTGAAGTGACGCGTTCACTATGAAACATTTGTGATAGAATATTGCGGGTTAATTTGATTTTCCTACAGTGTGGTGTTTCTACGTAGTTCGATTTATTTGTTATTGAAGGTAGAACAGCATGTATTTTCGGATCTATTTTCGATATAATAATATATGGCAATGATCGTGACACAGTTCGTGATCAGGAATAGTTATGTGGAGGAATAAGGTGTGATGTTCTCATGTACCTCATACTAGGGAGTGGATCCTCTGACCAGGCTCAGTGATCGTGTTTGCGGACTGCAGACCAACGGTAGTAGTTTGTAACTAGTATATGGTCAGAGGTCACAGTCTCTTGTAAAGTCCACACAAATGAAAATAAATAAATATGTGTCATTAACGTGAGGCGATCATGCACAGCAACAGTATGGTCAGACATTTTATAACCACATTGAACGAAGCAAATACGCAATCACAAATGACTGCACGGTTGGCGTAGTGTTTTAAGCGGCCGCCTCGCCACTTGACACTGCGCCGAGTGTTGTGGGTTCGATTCCCACATGAGACAACACTTTGTGTGATCCACAAATTGTTGTTTCGAGTCTGTGTGTTCATTGTGTCCGTTGGTTGTATGTTTGTAAAGTTTCCCGCGACACAGGATATAGTATTATTCCCGGTGCGTTAGTTTTCAAAAGATAAAAGATAGATTATTATCTGTTTATATAAAATCTTTGCGTTACTGACTGACTGACAGACAAGATACAGATGAAACTACTCGGCGCAAGTAGCTGAAATTTTGCATATATGTTCCTTCGGGGACCGTAGAGGTGCACTAAGACGGGATTTCCCGAAATTCCTACGGGATCAGGCAAAATGGGAAATCTGAAAATATGTGCGTGCGAAGCCGCTGGCGTAGTTTCTGATAATTATGAAGCAACAAGCACGAATGTTTCTTATTCTAAGGCGGTCCTTATCGAGCGTTCGGTGAAGCTCCCAACAATGTCTTCGTTTTTCTTTGTTTGTTTTAACAAAGCTTCCTTTGTGAGCTCTTTGTGCTTTTATTAACTAGAAACACAATCGAAGTTATCAGTAGACGGTGTTGTGACAAGTGTCAGAAGGGTGCCGCCGTAATGAGGACGGGAACTTATTTTATTATATTCATTTTACGAGACAATATTTGTATTGCTTTTGATAAGCATTTTATATACATTGAAAGCTATTATTTGGTAATAAGGTGTAAACTCTCAAAAACATTAGAATTAATGACAAAAAAAATAATAGGTACCGTTCATTCATTTATCTCAGTCTAGAGACGTCCACTGCAGAAAACAGATCGCCTCCAAGGTTTTCCACAGAGACCATTCTTGAACCGCCCGCATCCCACAACGGAATCTAAATCAGTCGGTTCACTTTGCGGGAGGCCTACCCATGAGGCGTCGTCCGGTACGTACTCGTGACTCCAGTGGTATTGACACCGTTAAATTGACGATAATCTGCATCATTAGAGTGGTATCCTGCCTGCATCCAAAACTTTAGACTTGAAGCCTGCATAACCACGTGATTCGACAGAGGTCTACCCCACTTTACGCAAATTGTCTTGGTGTATTTGCGTCCATGAGATAAATTGTATAAACGTTCGTTGACGCAAAACTGAATGATTCTATTTTGTTTTAAAAAGAATACTCCCTTATTAATGAATGGTACATAGTAGTAGTAAATATAAATAGAAAATTAGCATAACACTGTGATTTAATATTGTGGTACCTACATGTTAGCAGTTTCTTCGCACGTATTTACACGTTTGCCTTTGTTTTTCCAAAGTTATCAATTCTACAAATTCCACGTAGATATCCGCCACAGATTAACCGTACGTTTGGAAAAACGAAACGAAAATTTAACGAGAGCAAATGTTCGCATCGCGTGGCAGCAAACGGGGATCAGGATGCTTGCTCACTAGACCAGCTGCATTATTGGTTATCAACAACAATACCTATTACTTATTGAATGCAGAATAGGTGAGATACCTTTTTATTCCTGAAATAGCAAAGCAAGGATAAGCCGTCGATGGAGTAAACCATTGTGTTAAGACATGGTAAGCATGGCGTAATGGAATACATAATTATGTTGTTGCACTAGAGTATAGATTGCAACGCCACGACGCTGGCCGTGCTCGCCAGTTACTTCCCTTCCGCGAACGCAGCAAATTGTATACTTGGTTCCATACTGAATATCTTGATCTAGATGTGCTGCCTGAGGCACGAAAGGATTTACAAGTTTTTGTGACCGGTCATCTCTAAAAGCATGATGACGACGACTGACTTAATTTTTTTTAGGTGTATTTATATCATCAAACATGTATTCACAGTCTACTACGTACAGACGCTGGTCTCTCCTAATTTTTGTCACAAAAGAATTGTGATTAAATAGACGCATTTGGCCTACTATACTAACAGTTTGACGTCTCTTTCCAATGATAATATTTGCTTTAGTATATTCCTTAGTCACCTCTTAAGACACACACGGAATAAAATTAAGCACTAACAGTTTGTATTCTTAACCTGTCACCACACAGATTAAGCGTATTTAATTCAAAATAAACCTAATATCGTACAATATAGGTGTGTGCTACCCTAACGTGTATACTGCGGTGTTAAACGGTTTCTCGCTTTTTATGGCTACAATACACACATCGTAGATGATCTGTTTAATATCTATAGATAATTCATTGCTATTTTGTTTCGCAAACTTAGGTTGAACCAGTTTTATACCGTAGTAACTGCTGTTTGGAATAATTATTAAACTGAAATAATCTGCAATATTGCGTGATAGGAGACGAAATGAAATTAATCGATCGATAAATGAAAGATGTTATATAGTCAACTTACTACGGTATAATACATCAACGTACAGAATTACAATTCAGTATATAGGGAAGGTGAGTAACGTTACTAATCAGATTTGAAAAATGGTTTTATAATAACGTAAAGTATTTCTTTCTGTGAGTAGTGTTTCAGGTTTGGTGAGACACTCGTCATCAGCCAGATACCATTTCGTTCTTAACACATGAATTAAAAACATCGCAACTCCTGTAACGAGATACCTACGCAAGTTTTATCTATCTATATCGTCACGTCTGTCTCCCATTGCGGTAGACAAAGACTATGGAACGCCACATGCTTCAGTTCAAACATACCTCTTTCGCTTCCTCGACATCCATTAACCTCATCATGCATGCGCGTCGGTTATGGGTACTTTCAATTGGGCCCTTTGTCAG
Source organism: Euclidia mi (assembly GCA_944739405.2). Taxonomy (NCBI): domain Eukaryota; kingdom Metazoa; phylum Arthropoda; class Insecta; order Lepidoptera; family Erebidae; genus Euclidia; species Euclidia mi. Next base: position 63,251,170 of record OX123187.2, on the reverse strand, counting down.
TACGTCACCTATTTGGTTGGCGTACGTCCGCCTAGGGCGTCGCCTACCGACATTTCCATATATTCCCGCACTATACACTCCTTTCGTATTTCTTCTTTCATCCATCCGTTCCAAATGTCCAAACCAACGCAGCATTCCTTTTTCAATCTTTGTCACTACATCTTCTTATAGACCACACTTTTCTCGTATGACACTTACCCACTTTAGCTTTATAACTTATGCCGCAAATACATTAATACCTAAGCAAATGACAAACCCTAATTACGTCCTAGGACAATATACCAGCAAATAGAAGCACTATAGGATGCCCGCAGCTACGCCTGCACATTTTATCTTAAACTGTTTCTGCCCGATCCTGTAGAATTTCGGAAAATCCCTTCTTGGTGCCCTTTACGGTCTTCTATAGTTTCGGCTGTTTATTTTCTGTCAAGCAGTCAGTTACGCAAGAATTTTATATCGACAGATTACGAAGAACTATCAGGTTGTTCGATTTTCACTACATATTTAAAGTTGCGTAAAACCATATAACACGAGTGAAACGCAGTTACATACAAATTCTACGTTAACTGTGCAAAAGAAACAAAATCTTTTTAATACCGCATGTATTTTGGCAACTTCGACCAATGCGAACACAGTGCAGGTTTTTACTAAATTTCGCAGGATGTTTTTGTCCAGCGTTATTGTGAAAAAAAATATGGGTATGGAATATTTCGGCCAGAATTTGTTTGTCTTTGATTTGTCTTTTATTTAACGCATTGCAGTGAATATTGGTTAAATAATGGAAATGCAGTACAGTTTTTTTTTTCATTTAAGATACATTTGTAGAAATTTGGCAGGAGGATTTATTTCTGAAGCGTGCATCGTTTCTGATAAAAAAAATATTAACCTTTCACTTATTCTCATACCTATCGGCTGTTCATTGTAGGTTAAGAGGTCATCGACGTATATTCCAAATCTAATACATATAACAATAATACCTATTTATATTATAAAGATGAGGAATTCGTTTGTTTGGTTGAACGCGCTAATCTCAGGAACTACAGGTTCGATTTGATTGATTATCTTTGTGTTGGATAGCCCATTTATCAAGAAACGTTTTATAGGATAGGCATTTTTCTCGTACATAAGAAAATTCTCGTACCGAATCCTTAAAGCCATTGACGGTTTATTCTCAACATTTTTCTACAAAAGATCCTCTCACAATATATTATAGTGGTATTTATTTAAGAACGGACCGTTGGGATTTTCTTCTCTTATCCGTGGCAGAAATCTCGGATCCTCTTTTGATTATTATTTTATGACAAAATAAATATAATATTTATTTACGTGGGCTGAAGCTGAAGGTAAATAACTGTATTGTATGACGTGAATATTATGGATAAAAAAATTGTATCAGATTAGTATCGCAATACAGTGCTTGGCCATAGTAGCGCGGGCAGCCCGCGCGCGGGCCGCGCGCGTCGCCGCGCGCGTCTTCATGTGTCCGTAGTAGCGCGTTTGCGGGTGCGGTGTACAGTGTTTGTCAAATTTAGGATCCCGGCTAGATTGATATAAGTTTTCAGTTAGATGACGTTATCACTCACCATAGTAACACTATGTCAATTGTTCATCAAATTCGCAACTAACTAATAACAAGGCTGTAGCCGTGCGGATAATACAACCGCCTCACGGTCTGAGGGCGTGGGTTCAAATCACATTTATAACTGTTATAATAATTTTGGTTTTTATGATATTTGGCAAATATGAAAAATAAAATAATATTTTGAATAAAAATTGGAAAATTCTAGTAACTTCAGGAACGACTGGAAGGGTTAAAAAGAGATATGTGGTAATGTGAATAAATAAAACAAATTAGAATTTATATAGATGCCTTGCATTTTAAGTTCATCATTATATACATAATACTAGCTTTTGCCCGCGGCTTCGCGCGCGTTGAAGTCGGGGTAACATTAATTTACTTTCAGTCTTAAGTTGTGTGAGACTCCTGATTATAGTGTGGCCATTAGTGCTGTGCACTCCCTGAGGTATGCGCGGCGAGGTGGGAGGCGAAGAAAAAAGTGCATGAGTTCACATGAGATCGATACATGTCGGACAGATCTTATGATATCAGTTTGCATTTCTAAGGCAAGACTTGTGGTGGGACGATGGCTATCAATCTGTAATATATTATACTTACTTAGTTGATTAAAATGTAACCCAAATACACTCGTATTTTATTAAAAATATGCAGGTGATAAATAAGAACTAAACTTATAATTCAAAGCAGGACTTGTTTTATTGAACATTTTTTATATTTACAAACAATTATATATTCTAATGAAAGTTATTCTGACATCGATTCTGTTTCAACTTCATCTTCCATTTCGTCATCATCTTCATCTTCCACTTTGCCACCGGTACTTGAATCAGAGTCTTGCAAATTTATTATGAATGAATCGATAACATTATCGAACCTACTATCGCGACTCCAGTAATCATTTTCATTTTTCTGGACATGATCGTCGCATCTCTGCCATTTTTCCGCCGTGAATTCCGAAAACTTATTAATTCGTCTCTAGACGAAAAGATTATCTTTTCGTCTAGAGACGAATTAATATAGTTTTGGGCTATGTTGTTTTTAATATCAGCCCAGACCAACTCAATTGGATTTAAATCTGGATGGTACGGAGGTAAACGCAGAACAGTGTGTCCACTGGCTTTCAGGAGTTCGTCAATTCTATACACGGGTTCTTTTTGTGTATTTTCGATAAGAAGTAGCAGGTGAGCCTTTGACATGGTTCCTGAAAATTCTACATTATGACGTAGTACCCAGTTCTGCATTTCACTTTCGAGGCTTGATATAGTTGGTTTCTTCTCAATCTGAACGGTGTGGTAAGACGCGTTGTCCATTACAACCACAGAATTCGGCAGCAACTGATCTTTTGACTTTTCATCTACCCACTTATAAAAAGTAGGTCCGCTCATATCTCCATGATAGTCACCGGTTCTAGCATCTGATTTGAATATAGTCAATGCATCAACCACTAAGCCATTTCGACACCCAGCGTGGAGAATTACCAATCGCCGTCCTTGCCCAATATCAGCATGAATTCCGGGTTCTGTCGATGATTGCCAACATTTGCTGGCATGGTGACTGGCGTTGATGTATGTTTCATCAAGAAAATATATGTCGCGGTTTTGCGTTCTGTAATTTCTGATTTGTGTAAGATATTTTTTTCCGCCACACTGTAATATTAGGCTGCTCTATAAGGAGATGTCTCTTTGATTTGCATTTTTTGAAACGGTAGCCCATTTTGTGTAAAAGCTGTCTTAAATATTCCCGTCCACAATTCAAAATGCCATCCTGTCTCAAACTTGATAGTAACTTACGGACACTTGGTATTTTTTTTTTCTACTTCGTAAAACTGATGAATTTTTCTTCTGATAACTCCAAGGTCAAAATCATCCACAACGTGTTTTTTCTTTAGAACTTTTGGTTTTTTTGGCGATTGAAATTTTAATTGCCTTGAATTTTCAATTGATAAATAACCCGCAGAAATCACATTATGCACGGTTCTTTTGCTGTACCCCGTAGCCTCCGCAACGATTTTGGCAATATTCACGTCATTTTTAAATTCAAAGCTTTCTTTGTCTGCTTTTCTTTTCTTAAAATATTCAGTCACTTTAAAAATTACAGTCTTCATATCACGAGATAACGTACGACACATCTTTGAATATTTATCTCATGTGCGTCTGACATTGACAGTCCGATACATGCGTTGGAATCTTGCCTTCATTCATGTAAAATCATTGAAACTAGCTCCCTCTTTATTCTTCGCACGTAACTAAATTCGTTCGTGAATGTACGTGAGTACATGGATTTCGATACATTATTGATGAAAAATAAACATAGCAATATTCTTGCACCTGCTGTGGCTAATCCGTGACTGCACTTAATAGTGCAGCTATGGAGGCTCCTCAGTAGGTGTCCCATCACATTCTAGATTAAAACTCTCAAAGGGCCTCGAGCAAAGGGCACGAGGACGAGTCAGTTTGCAAAATAAAGCATTATATAGTACTAAGCACTATATTAAACGCTTTTTTCAACATACTTTTATCGAAACTTGTATATCTTGGAACGGACAACTGTTACAACAAAATATCATTAAAAAGTTGTTTCTATTAAAAATGCCAATCCAATGACCTACACTTTATTACTATTGGAGGGTGGTCCCAGGTCCCATACATTTTTGCCCATTGTCTTTAGAATAATACCCGTGAAAGAGAAACAAATATAAATAACATATATAATTTTAAGCTTTGCTAAATTAACACAAATTTTATGAAATTTTAATATTATAACTATGATATTATATAAAATATAGTACGAATCGGAACCAGTGTCTGCCATTAAGTTTTTCTTTTAAATACATTTATATATATTTTTTTTTACTTTAAGAATCAAAACGGCAGACATGCTGTGAACACGTTTTGAAAGTCGATTTTTATGCTTTTCGACTTCTAGGCACGCCTAAAGGAACCCTCTATTGGAATAGTGAACCCCCATTTTATCTACGGCAGATGAATTTGTACAACTAGCATTAATATGAACTTTGCTACTATACCGTAAGTCTGCGGAACACTGGCTCTTAGACTAATACAAAACAAATTAAATAAATGATTAAAGATAAATAAATAAAATAATAAACAAATTAATGAATGGGTATATCATTTTTTTTTATTTGGTGATTTTAGCATAACTTACCTACTGTGATCTTTCTGCTGTAAATATTGTGATTTTTGGAAAATAAACGTCACTTATAAGCATTCTCTACCGTTTTATTTATATTTCTAAAATAATTTTGACTATAATCATAATACTTGACTAACATCAACGACCTCTAGCGGCAATTTTTGTAAAACAGACGGCAAAAAGTAGCATGTAAGTTAAAAAGGTGGCGCTTGCGTCGCCTAAAATGTAAAAGTTGCCAGTAGTCTATAGTTGACGGCGCGCTGACAGAGCGCAGCAGCCGATTCTTCCCCCCCGTCTCGCCGCGCGCGTACCTCAGGGAGTGCACAGCACTAATGGCCACAGTATAGTCTAAAGAGTTCAGAAACTCTATAGAGTAGGTACAAAGTAATTCGGTCAGTATCCATGACATTATATATCATTATATATACCGAATATATATCTATAAACACTTTAGCATTTACAATATTAGTAGAGTATTTCTGAAGATTGACTGATATGTAAGTAACCTATCTTTAGGGTTCCCTAGCCAAAGGCTAGGAGCCTTAAAACTGAACCCCTTATTGATTCGCCATGTGTGTCCATGCATCCGTTTCTATGTCACAGCCACTTTATGCCGAAACTATTAAGACTACAAATTTCAAAATTGGTAAGTAGATGTAGGTATGCTGTGCATCGCTTTATGATTTATATACAAAAAAAATATCTGTCCTATACTAGCGGGGTGCCTATGGAGATTTTTAAATTCAAATTTTGGTTCCCTAAAACCCTTGGTGCTCAATATCAATAAACAATATCGATACACAAACACTACGGAAACCAAAGTAAATATTGCTGGCCAAAAATTGATAGTGATATTTGGCTAGGGGGCTACGTTATGCTTATGTTAAATAAATCCCTCTACTACGTTAACCTTGATGAGCGAGTTCGACTCGCACTTGATTTCATAATTACTCATAATATTATTGCTCATAAAAGTTTGAGATCCGCACGCTCCGCATTGTTTCCCGCTTGCCGCCCGCACATTCACTACGGACACTTGTATGAAAGTTCTATGGTTTGAGTTGCCCGCGTGCTCCCCGCGCTGCGCCGCTCGCCGCCCCGCTCGCTCACTACGGACACTTCTATAGAGTTCCATATGTTTGAGTTTCCCGCGTCGCGCCCGCACTCGCGCCCGCCTTCCACTGTGGCCGAGCACACAGGCTCCACGCTAATCGCAAAATAAGAGCGTTTGTAGGGGAGACGCTTATAGTGAATACAGCACGCGTGCAGTCCAACTATGTTAGCATACAGCATTACAAGAACAAAGATGTTGAATGTTTACATGTTTTATGCCGCTATGCTGCCTGGACGTGAAAGCTTAACGCCGACCTCACGTTGAGGACGTGAGTTGCTCGGGCGAGCGCCCAGAGCGTGTGCCCGGCGTGCGCTCGGCGTTCACTCTGTAGCACAAAGTGAATGGACATGGTGACATGTGAGGTCGGCCTAAGGTGTCATTGGGCAAGTAAGATGTGCTATGGAAGGTGAGCCTGCATGAGGTAGCTTTGCGAAGATGCACAGCTCGAGCTCGATGTATCGAGAGTAGGAAGATACACACATCAGTTGCGCACATTTATAGGTCTCTTCTATCATTCATAGGTTGTAGAGCTTTGCTGATTTCGTATAAATGGGCTAGCTTGACCGGGGAAGTACAACTCTCTGTAGCATTTCTTTCGGTGATCGGGAATGCCGGAGGCCCACATCCCCTTTTTCTTCTCCATCATACCGGTCTTTCTCCTATAAATTTTCCCATCAAAAAGGGCGGCCACGCATATGTGATTCCTCTGGTGTCATGGGAGGCGGGGATCGCATACCACCACGTTTGCCACCTATTACAAAAAAAACCTGTGGCAGACGTCAGACTTCCATTCATAAGCGTAGCAAAGTTGAACGCGTTCCTTCTAGTGCTTACTTATAGTTACTAAGGGCTTGACTGGCCAATGCCATAGCACATCGCTGGTGGGAAAGTTAGGTTTTTCACAAAAAAATCTATAAAATTAAGATAGTGTAAAATATTTTTTTTTTTTTATAGAATAGGAAGGCAAACGAACAAGCGGGTCACCTGATGGTAAGTAATCACCGCCGCCCATAGACACCTGCAATGCCCCGAGGACCACAAGTGCGTTGCTTACCTTTTAAAAAGGAATATGCTCGCTTCTTGAAGATTTCAATGTCGAATTGGTTTGGAAATACCGCTGCAGTTAGTTGGTTCCACAGTTTGGCCGTACGAGGCAGGACATGGCGTGTGAATCGTACGGGTATTTCAAACTTTGCCCGAATGGATAGAGTTCTTATAAGTTCTGTGTATCTTCCACTTAATTATATGTTTTTAAAATTGTTATAAATGCACCTAAGAAATAGACGCTGTCAATTTTCACTGAAGAAAAGTTGGCGATATTTTTGTCTCCTTTTTTAAATTACTTCAATCTGTCAATCCGAAGCTTAAAAGATGGAAATCTGTAGAAGTAACGTAGTGGCCTTTAGATCCCTGAGATAAAGATAAAAGATAAAGATTGATTTATTTGTGAGAATACAGTCAATAAGGTCTTACAATATAATTGTGTTCATGATATTCTACTGCATTAACAGTTTACAAATATTTAGTGCATACAAAGATATACGTATTCAATTCAATTTAAGTTAATTCTTTCATTAAAAATTACACAGTAGTTACATAATGTCATTATTATACAATATTATAGCTATTAAAATATAGAATGTCATAAAAAAGCAAAATGTTTAATTAAGTAAATTACACATTGATTCTAGATTATTACATTATCAGATTATATTATGAACAATTGAACAGTCCTTATAATATTCCTATCATTAAAATATTCGGTAATGTTATAATAGGTCTTATTTAATAGGAATTGATGCAATTCTGTTCTCATTCTATTTAATGTAAGTATTTTATATTTGTCATTTAGTTTGTTGTACACGCGTTTAGGTACATTTAATTTATTTATATGGCGACCCGGTCGAGCCACTATAGCGTTGTGCTTCTCGAATAAATAGCTATTTTTGTGTACAAATAAGCAGATTTCATAGAGGTACAGGGTAATGGCAGAATATTGTTTTTTTTTAATAGTGTTTTACAGCTGTCTAATGGATCAGCTCCAGCAAATGAACGGACACACTTTTTATGTGCTCTAAATATGCTTAAAAAATCAGTTGAATTACCCCATATTATAATCCCGATAAGATATTCACGTCACAAAAAAAAAAGAAATATTTTCTTGAAATCTGCCGACTTACGGTATTGAATGCTAAACATTTAGCTCTACAATTAGTCTCCCTAATTACTTATCTGAATAATCGTTACATAACTAACCGTAATGCCCACCGTAATGGGAAATAAACGGTCTATAATACAACTTGTATAATTTGAATTCCAAATCCAAAATGCGAAATCCAATTACTGTATAACGTGCGTTATCAAACGGTGGCTGTCCGCGGTCCGTAGGGAGCGGTGATAAAATTGTATCGAGAGGTACCACTGCACAAAAATATACGTAGGTTTAACTTGGAATATCCAACAATGTATACTTTCACCGCTGAATTCAATATTCGATCTATCCATTTTTTTGAGATTTTAGGTTCGTTTTTTACTTAAACTTCATACAAAATATGTCAAACATGAATCTCATATCTCAAAATCTATGGATATAGGATATTGAATATTGAAACCGGTCGTCCGCGTCAGTCGATCGCGACTTGTATCTATACTAATAGGCATTTTTGTGACGGCTCTCAATCGAGTTATTCTTTTAAAAATGAATGTGATATACCTTATATTTGTCTTTTCGAGACTCCTTATATAAATAAGTATAAATAATATCTTTAGATTATGGAAAACGACACGAAGGCACGCAAAAAAGAGAGCAAACGAATATACTTACGTATTGAACATGCTCAAACTTCTCTTATCTAAGAGTTAATACGATAGCAACCTAGAAAAACTCTAGCCACTTACCTATATTTTCAAATAACGCGATAAAGAGTAGTTATTTCATTATAATAAAATATTACTATGTTTATAAGTCAAAGAATGTTTATGGTATTCGTTTAAGTTCATTTTTAAAGGACAGGACAAAGCGGTAGTACTTTAATTTTTGGCAAGTGTTGTGGCGGTTAGGTAAACCACGAAATATAAGGTATATTTTTTAAGTAAACGAATTTAATGGGATTTTGTTTTTAATAGCAGACGTCGCACAACGGCTTTCACTTTTATTCTATTAGAAATTCTATTATTTATAGGATTAACGTATCCCAAAAGACTTATTGGCTTGTGAATATTGTAGGAAGAAAAAGTCAAAATGTTTGAAATACATCGATGTAGTGAACGGACATCATCAATTTTAACGTGACATTTTATATTTACATTTGTAGGCAATATTTAGGTACACATAGCCTTCTCGCCAAAGTTTAACTCCGTGTTCTTTTGAGAATGGAAAGTTTTTTAATTGATAAGTTTATAAATTAAAAATATAGAGGTTTTTTTAAATCCACCTAAGAACTCGTCAAGACGAAAATTAATGGCTTGTGTCGATGTCCAGCGCCATCTTCAGTTCAGCTCTATGTCATCATAATATTGTCACGCAATTTATAAAAATTGGGCAAGTGCGAGTCGGACTCGCGAAAATCACGTTTGTTGTATGTATACTTAAATATCTTTTAAGTTTCTACCTTTTTATTAAGATCGAGTAACAAATTGCTTAAAAATTATGTTTGTTGTCTGGGATTTTATTTAATTAATCATTTTAAAAGGTAATATACAACTACATATTCTGTGAAAATTTTAAGCATGTATCTGTTACCGAGTAATATTGAGTAAAAAATACGAAAAAAGCATGTTTATTGTATGGGACCCCCCTTAATATTTTCATTTTTTTATTTTTAGTAAGTATTTGTTGTTATAGCGGCAACGAAAATACATAATTTGTGATAAAAAGCTTTCTAGCTATCACGGCTTATTAGATACAGCCTGGTGACAGACAGAAAGACAGACAGACAGCGGAGGCTTAGTAAAAGGGTCCCGTTTTTACCTTTTAGGTACGGAACCCTAAGAAGCAGCGATAGCCTAGTAAAGATACCAAAAGACTGCCATACAGAGGGTATCGGGTTCGAATCCACAGCGCGCACCACTGACTTTTCGGAGTTATGTGCGTATTGAATAGTTGATTATCGCTTGCTCTGTGCCTCGGAGAGCACGTTAAGCCGTTGCGTCGGTCCCGGCTGTCATGAAGATCTTTGACAGTCGTTCATATGAGTCATTTATATGATACTGTTCCTCAGTATCATATAAATGATATGATATGCTTTGCTAGAAGTGGAGCTGCGCGTGGATGTAGGTACTGGTTGGGTCTGTGTATATGTGTGTGTAGGTATGTGGCGAATGTTGGAATGTCAAATATGTCTATATCACTGTTATGTAGTATATATTATATGAACAGAAAAACAAAATAACTACTGCAAATTTTGCTAATGTAGCTGGCTGTTTGGTGGGTGGGAGTGGAGTTTCTGGCTGTGGCTTTTCACTTCACTTAAAAGACTAGTTGACTTCCCGACTGCAAAGCGGGCGGGTGACCTGAAACCTAAAAACCCTAAATATTCTTATTTTAAAATGAATATATTCTATTGTTTTTTTTTTTCTTATGAGAGTTTGTAACTGATACGACACTTATTTCTTACTGTTCTTATGTTATAGTTTGGTACTTAGCTATTGTCACATTTCGCCGACCGTGCTCTAAGGTGGACGTGTAACGCGTAAATATATTTAATTTTATTGTTTAGCGCGGCGCAAGCCGACGCTCGCAATTTTTATCACTATGAGTGCCAAACTTGTGGCGAACGAACTGCTAGCGTTCCTGCAGCAGAAGCTGGATGTCATGGACGAGGCTATCCAGATCTGTTCCAGCAACTTCAGCGAAGAGGACATAGCGGCTGCTAAGCTGCTTCTGTACAGGTCGCTAAACAAATGGGACCAGATGGTGTCCCGCAGACGTGACGGGACAAAGAAAAGTTTGCAGGATATTATAACGCTGCTGAACAAGACCGATCCTGACGACGTTCCGACGTTTGTGGCGAGGGACTTGAACAAGTTGCCTCCCAGCACTTTCGACCACGTCGATGTAACAAGCCTTTTGAAGGACATTGTTTTTCTGAAGGCAAGTTTAGCGGATGTACACAAGAAGCTACAGGCATCCCAAGACACCGTTGCACTCTTGCGCACGGAGGTGGACGACCTACACAAGGTTGTCAATTTAACTGGGTCACCGGCGCGTAGGAACGTCAACACGCGCCGAGGTGCATGCGTCAATACATCGGTCGTAAGTTTTGTCGCCGCGGAATGTTGTGACAGCTGAGTGCGCTACACGAGCGCCCCGCAGCTCTGCCCCCGTCCCCACGGCGCCTCCATGTATCACCGCGCGACCTAAGCGAATAGAGGCTCAGCAGATCACTGCGAGCACCCCCGTTGCTTCCACAATGAAGTACATACCGGAGACGGCAAAGAACCGCGAGGGGGACGCAGATGATGGTTTTATGACGGTGTAGAGGAGGAAGCGTCGTCAGAAAACCAACAAGAACTGCTGCAGTACGGCTCCTGTGGAGTCTCAACAAGAGGGCAACACCGGTGTGAGCGGCTAGGGGTGTCGAGCTGTGCGGAACCGGTTTCGCCATCGCGGGTCTCGTGAGCTGGAGCGGGTTTCCCCGTAATTACGCCCTTGACAATGACACTTCCACCCCCGAGCTAAGCTCTTCCGGCTTCCCTCTGGCCGGCCAACTAAGGCAAGCCAGAGTCGAGGGTCCTGCGGGCGCTCTTGGAAATCCACTCCACCCAGCCAATAAAGGCAAGCCGGACACGAGGCCCTGACCGACTCTCTGAAGCATTCGGGACCGAAGTGTCGCCACACACATTCAGCTCGCCACAGAACTGCCCTGCAGTTTGTTAGCTTTCTTTTCATCTTGTAATACATTTTTTATTTATATCACAGGTTGAAGGTGATGTTTGAAAGCTGTTACTGCACCCTCTGAGATTGCGTTAGTCTCATGATGAGATAACGACTGCCCCAGAGGGGTTTTATTATTATTATTATTACTAATGATTTACGCACACTTACCTATGGAGTGTGGCCATCGTGCACCGCTGTCAACAGTTGATAAGCAATTAGTTCCTCGACGATCCATAGTGTTAGACAACGAGATATGACGACTTAGATGATATTTATTTTAAAACGTAAATGCACTACGCTATTAACAGTACGGCTGATAAAGTTATTTAATTTCATAATACCTATAATATTTTCGATATTGTACTACGATCTTCTAAATTTGCAGCGCAGCGCGCGTACGCGCGACGCATGCGGTGAGCGGTCTGTCGGTTGTCTCTTCCTTCCCCCAGTTGATGCGATGTCGACCCCGCCTCATGCCCCCCGCGCCCGCGCCGCTAATGCGTGATGTTATTGTTTTAAAATTAAGGCACGTTAAGTTTTTATGTAACTATAATTATGTATCATCATATTTGGCCAATGTACCCGCTGTTTTGCGCCTTCGTGAGTCACTATTAGGGCCCCGTAGAAAATCAGTGCCAGCATGTCTGGAATCATGCTGAACGGGGTCCTATTGCCACCACGACCTACCCCTGACATGTTGTGAATCTGATATCGATGTTTTTCCTATAATAAGGTTTGTTTGGTTGTGAAAGCAATAAACAATTTTTCGTTTCATTTCATTTCATTTCACTTCATTTTCATTTCGTTATAGGGCGTCAGTACCTTATAAAATAAACTGACACTAGTCTAAACCATGGAATATCCCTATGCCTTCGGTTTGCGGAGGTAGGACAGACAGTCGCTCTGTGGAAAAGCTATTATGCAGCAAAATCCGTTAAGACTAGTAAGCGGACTCCAGGTTGAAACTGGGATAACGCTGAGAGGATGACGCAATTTACACATGCATGCTAAATTGCAGCTATATAGAAAACGTAGATGTCATGCCGGTCAACTTTAATTTGCATGATTTCATAACAGACACCGGGAATAAATAGTTTGTAAAATGGGACATTTCTGCGAGTCGTACAGTCACAGCTTTGGTACCCGTAAAAATCTTTCTATCAAATATTTTAACTTTTTGGTGTTATTTGATTTATAAGTGAATGCACTTGAATTTAATAATAAATTATTAAGTTTTCCGGATCTTCAACAATATTATCATTGCAGAACGTTTATTATTTGTGACAGAGCACTCGCAAATTGAGTATCGCTATGTCACAAAGTCGTCTGTCGTAACGAAGACAACGGAGGTTCTCTTCTCTGTCACCTGATACAGCACTGAGAAGGTGTAGAGATGGTAGTGATGATATACATTTGGACCGAAATAACCTTGAAGCTTTCACATGGTATTTTGTTACTTTTAAATCATTACATTTTTTTTGCATCTAAAATACAGATTCATACAAAAGATGCTGAATTTGAAATTGTACCTAACTTGTAAAACAACGTTGTATATTTTGCAGTGTCGTGCTATATTTTGCAGTTGTACTAAACTAAAATAGGTTTTGCCGTTTTTATTTCCATTCGTATAAATCGGTTCGCTTCTAGCACAGACAAGTTACAGTTTAAGATCCAGAAATATAAAACCTCTCGTGCGAAATATTAAACTTGTCTCGATTTAACAGCATTTCTAGAGCAATGTACAAAGTAAATAAAATAAGTACAAAGCTACTCTACGTATGACTTAAACAAATGCACTACTGCATTCTTTGCTGTAACGAGCTCTCGAAAGACTACTTAAGTCGATTAAGCAGCACAATTCATAAAGGCAATTTAAATGCCCGTCTGACGAAATAGCAACTGTTTTGTCTCTCACAATAAGTAAGTCCATCGCTTCTAGAAAGCTATTTAAATGTAGTAAAACTGTTAAAAGTACCTTGTCTGACAGTCAGTCAATAATGCAAGAATTTTATATATTTGTAGATCATAGGACAACTAACACGCGGTCATAATGACTCCAAAGTAAAAACAGCTTGTAATATGGCAATTTTGTAGTCCACCGCTAGAGCGAGACGTCTCCTAATTTAGGAATCCCTAATTTAGGAATGCAATAGGCCAGTTTTTCGTTATCTTCCGCAAGATACTATTTGCATCGTGTTTTTTCCTTAGTCGTCTCTTACGACACCCAAGGAATGAAATAGGGAATAATTTACACTTTTTCTTCTTAATCCTCAACACACATAATAATTATCTATACATATAATAAAATGGTAGGAAAGTCAAAACTGTACATTGAATATTTTTTTTAAAGAATACTTGGGGTGTGATCTACTATCGATACCGAGGCCAAAAATATAGTTTTTAGAATTTTTGTCTGTTTGTCTGTTTGTCTGTTTATCTGTTTGTCCTTATATCCGGGATGAAGTAAAAAAGTACTACATGGATTTACTTCAAATTTGGCACAAATATTATTAAAGAGTCGGGTCACCACATAGGCTACATATTATCACGCTATGACCTACAGGGAACGAGCAGATAACCTTTATTTCTTCAACGTATTCTGTAACAACGTGTAATGTAACACTGCATATTTGAATGTTGTTATTATGTTAACTATGTTATAAGCTAGCTTCACACTATAAAAATCACGCAATATAAGTAACTTAGGCTGATAAAAATAATTAATTTAATATAAGTAGCATTAAGGCAATTTTAATGCAGCGCCATCTAAGAGAGTTCAAAAACATCAAGTCGAATTACATGTGTAAGCCCTTTTTGGATATAAATAATTTGAATTTGAACATGTTGGCGACGTTAATAGTTGTTTTCAAAAGTCATAGATGGAGTTGTACATTTTCTTCTTACATTTTTTTTTTTCGTTTCGTTTCAGAGATGAGCAAGACTATTAGTTGAAGTTATTTAATTAATTAACTACACCATCGCCACACTTGATTGCTTACATCATTTCTGTCAGAATAAATAGTAATAGAGTTAGTACAAAATAAACATTTTGGTCACATTGGTGTAATTATTGCTTCTTAATTAATATATTTTCATGTCGCATATAAACTTGCTTTAAATTGTCTTTCGGGATATACATATACGTACGTGGTATTTTGTTTGGATTAACTATATATAAACATCAGAGAGATGTGGAAGTTGTGGAACTAGCTAGATTTTTTTTACTCACACACAGCTATTTATTTTATTGTTACATCTGAAACGGTTTGGCGGATGCTGGTGTTCTCTATACATGAGAAGCATCCTACCGTCATCCATTTACACGTCCACCTAGAGAACGGCCCACGCAGATAGGTATTTTGATCCCGACAGCGTTGCTGAGCACTTGGAAAATCCGCGTTAAACAACTCAATGGGCATTTTTCAGACTCTGTAAAATCGACCAGTTTGGGAGGTCCCTTACGTATGACGAGATGCCTTCATATTACACGTACGACAAGCAAAAGGGTGTATTTAACCGACGTTGACGAGGAGGTGCTGTGGAAGGTTTTCCGGGAAGTTTCAAGGACACCGCATTTTGTAGAATTTATACCGTACACACAAATAATGTCGAATGCTATTTTCTGCGGTTGTTACTTCACACGGTCCGAGGCCCAACGTCTTTCGCCTTTCTGAGGACATTTGATGGCTTGGAGTATCCCACTTAGCGCACAGCCTGCGTAGTACGTCACTTTCTCGACGGTGACCAATACTGGGATGACAACCTCGCGGAGGCGAGCGTCAGTGACGTTTGTGGAGTCGCGAACGCGGTAGCTTTCTGGGAGATGTATCGCCATCATCTGTCTGAAGATTTTCTACGAGCTTTGAGGCGTGTTACTAGAGATGAAGTCGAAGTAACTGATGACCGCGTGCTGAACACCTGTCTCAGTTCACTTCAAGACGTGGACATTTCTATCAGCGGCAATCCACTGGTCAAATATTTGTTACCAGCTTCCCAATCATCACCGCATCAAGACCGTGAAAATTGGGAGTATAACGCTGAGACAATTTGAAATGACCACCTTACGAATTTTACGACACCGTCCTTGAAAGCGTTGGGCAAAGCCAAGCTAACATGTTTTTCTTGGATTCTCCTGGTGGAACAGGAAAAACATTTGTTACTACTGGCATACTTGCAGAGGTCAGGAGGCAAGGCAAAATTGTCATTGCTGTAGCGTCGCCGGCAATCGCTGCCACACTGCTTCCGGGTGGCAAGACAGCACATACCATGTTTAAATTACCCATCGATTTAGAGAGCGCCGTAATACCCGTGCTCAAGGATTGCTCTCTGATCGTATGGGATGAGCGTACGATGGCCAATAGGAAGGCAGTTCAGGCCATGGACAGAACCCTGCAGGACATCCGCAGGAACGAGCATTTAATGGGTGGTCACAGTTCTGTTCAGTGACGATTCCCGACAAACGCTTCCCGTGGTGACGCGGGGATCGAGGGCTGACGAGGTGAGTCATCATCATCATCAGCCTTTAACAGTCCACTGCTGGACTAGGCCTCTCCTTTGAAAGGAGGAATTGACCTACTATACCATGCTGGCCAAACGGGTTGGTATAGGGTTTGTATCAAGTTTTCCTTCCCTTACAGTGCTGTTCTTGCTCCCTCTGTCGGCTCTTACGACACCCATGGGATGATATGAGGTGGTGACATTCCGTATTCTTAATCCGTTACCACACGGACAAAGTGAGTGCTTCGTTAAAATTATCTTTGTTGTGGTCACGAGTTCGTATGCTGCGCTTGACCATTAATATGAGAGCTTAGCTTGGCGTCAATGCATGTGCTCAACAATTCTAAGATGTCTTTCTAAGTCTTGGCGAAGACACTCTACCAGAGGAGAGAGGTGGACACATGGTGCTTCCAGACTCTCTCAGTAGAGTTGTATTCAGCTTAGAATTATACAGCTGTATACCGTAATAGCAGAATTTGTGAGTGTGTGAGTGGCCTATTTTGACGCCCAAAAATGATCAGGCTGTAGCAATTAACGAATGCATTCTCTCGGAAATTAAGAGGAATGAAGTGGTCTACACCTCTATAAACACTGTCGTCGAGCAAGAAAACGCCACACATTATCCCGTGGAATTTCTGAACTCCCAGTCAGCAAGTGAACTTCCAGCGCATAGCATCAAGCTGAAGGTCGGTGTCCCGATTATGCTTCTTCGGAACCTATCTCCTCCGAAGTTGTGTAACGTGACCCGCCTGAAAGTCATCTCGCTCCACAGACACACCATTTAGGAAATTCTTACGGGTTGTGGCGTCAGCGAGGCAGTATTTATACCACGCATTCCTCGCATACCTCATAATTCAAGCGCATACAGTTCCCCGTGAGTGTTTGCTTCGCGATGACCATCAATAAGTCGCAGAGGCAGACATTGAGGGCAGCGGGTGTCCTGTATGTCGCTTGCTCCCGCGTCACCAGTCCCGACTCTCTTTACATTTTGGCTGCGGAGAGCCAAACCACTAATGTTGTATATCGAGAAGTCCTATAAGTATGTATTTTACCCTGTTATGTATTCCTTATTTTCTCCATCTGCTTCAGTCACAACTTATGACCTAATTCAGCAGAATCACCATAAAGTAATTTCTTCAAAGCAGGCTGAAAATCAGCACTTTTTGAAGGTCAATTTTACAAAAGACCGTCTCCCTCTGTTACTACACTTTCTGCAGGTATGAAATATAAAGAAGGAACGGGTAAATGAATGTTATTTTAAAAGGTATATCTTCTCATATCTTCACGCCTTTTATCCCCGAAGGGGTAGACAGAGGTGTATTACACACCCACACTTCGCCAGATATGTGTCAGTCCCAATGTAAAAGGAGGCGAGCCTATTACCATCTACCGGGCACATTGTCAAGCGAGCGATAATTATTTAATATTTTTTAATACACACATAACTTCGAAAAGTCATAGGTGTGTGCCCGGGGTAGCTAGGGATCGAACCCAAGACCATCGTCTCGGTAGTCCGTTACATACACCACTGGGCTATCGCCGCCGCGTATTTTTTAAAAGGTATAATCGTAGGTATTTATTTAATAGTTAGGTGCTGTATAGCGTTCACGTAGACGACGTCGCGGGCAGCAGCTAGTACATCACTAAATGTATAAATATCTCTTATCTTAATATATAAAATCCTTGCGTTCCTGACTGACTGACAGACAGGCTACAGCCGAAACTATTGGGCGTAGGAACCTGAAATTTGGCATGTATGTTCCTTGGGGACCGTAGGGGTGCACTAAGAAGGGATTTCCCGAAATTCTCACGGGATCGGCCAAAACGGGTAAATTAAAATAAATGCAGGCGTAGCTGCGGGCGTCCTCTAGTACTCAATATTATTAAACCATTTTAAATTAAGTCCATGCAGAATTTGATCGTAGTTACATTAGATAGTAGTAGCATACAAACATCGTAGTTGTACTACATAGTAACATACTTATATAGATAGTTACATGTTGACCGGATAATTGTGAGCTTAATTAGACAACACCGCAAATTCGTGGTGCGCGGAAAACATCGACGAATGCTGTGTAATGAAATGTATGTCTGCATGCCGTGAGTACTTTCCATCGCTGCATTGACTCGCAGAATTGTGGTTAGCTTTTGTGAAAATACCCGAATGAATAACGATACGGCTTCAACTATGAGGTGAGAATTTATTTAAAGAATATTTATGTATAAAGATATACTTACATTCTGAAGTTTCACAAGCTATATATAATGCGAGACTGCCTCCGTGGTCCAGTGGACAGCGTATGCGACTGCTGGTCGGAGGTCCCGGATTCGATTCGAAGACTTCTTTATTTTCGACTTTTTACTTATTATCTTGGTCATCATAGCGGTCATACAACTGAGTCCATTTATCGTGCGAAGGTGAAGATAATTATCACGGCGTCATCTAACGGACACGATGAAACTAACTGCCGGAATCGCGCAAGCAACGTTCGCGCACGTGATTGCTTTAAATATTGTAAAAGTTCCACACTACTTCCGTCGGACTACAGTCCACCTGCCACGATCACCTAGAGGATCCTCCTTCTAGTTGAAGGAACACCACACTCTTCATTCATCATCACCCTAGCGTTATCCCGGTTGCATCCAAGTCTAACACGCCTTGAAGCCCGGGGTCCGCTTACTAGTCTAACCAGATATGACAGAATATCTGCTTTTCCACAGAGCGACTGCCGTCTGACCTCCGCAACCCGAAGGAATAGCGATATTCCATAGTTTAGACCAGTATCAGTTTATTTGAATGTACTGACTCCCCGTAACGACTGTCAAAGATCTTCCTAACAGCCGGGAGCGACGGTTTAATGTGCTCTCCGAGGCACGGGGCTAGCGATAATTAACAATTAAATACGCACGTAACTTCGAAAAGTCATTGGTGCGTGCCGTGGATTCGAACCCGATACCCTCTGCATGGCAGGCCGTTGGTATCTCCACTAGGCTATCTCCACCTCGTGGAACACACTACCCTTATTCCTCCGCAGCTTAATGCAATAAAACTATCTGGTACACAATAGCGACGCACTATCTCAGCGACTATGGCCACTTCAACACTCCTGCTGGTATCTATTAGTCGTCTTAAGCTTGCTTACCCATTATTTACATAAGTGTCATAAGTTTGTATTTCAAAAACATATTTTTGAAATACAAACTTATGGTGATAGATCGAGTATTGTTGTCCAACTCTTAGAATGGGTCACAACAGTCGTGGTCACACCGTCCGTTGATAAAATCAGCATTTCTTGGCTACATTGATGATCATCAGCGGATGGAATCCGCCCCAGGCTAGGGGCATCAATTTACTTGAGATGCTTCATTTACTGAAAGTAGTAGCTGCGGGCTGCATCGGTCTAACAGCAGTTGCTCGGAGGAAAAGAAAATTTTCTGTCAATTCTGCTTAGTCTAGAAAGCAGAAACTGCTTTTGAAGGCAAAAATATGTACAATATATATAATGCAAGGATGATGATGAAATAAAGACACTGTATTCATGTCGGTATTTGATACTTAAGCTCCTAAAATTAATAATTATGTAATTTGGATTCTGTGAATCACGTCTTTCGAACGATTATTCGGCTAAATTTAGAGTATAAATGATGAATCAAACGTATTTATTGTGTTTGAAACCCGAGGAATCAGTAATTTCCGACCTACAAAAGCATTACTTAATTAATTGTTGTGAACATCTAAGGACAAGTTTCTGTTTGAATACTTAGTACTAAGTTTGTAGTAAATACCTACCGAAACTTGTTTGGATCGCAAAATTGCTCCTGACGTCGACGCCAATTTTACTGTAACCGTTTGGAGTAGCGTAGTGCCATAAGCGGTCGCTTCACCGGGTAACTTTGCGCCGAGTGTCGTAGGTTTGATCTCCACACACGACAACATTTTGTGATCTACAAACTGTTGTTTCTTGTCAGGATGTTTTTAAGTCTCCATTGCTTAAATCTGTGTCCCTTCTAATCAAAGAATTAATTTCTAATACTTAGTAGGTACGGCAGTTGTCGTTGCAAATCAATGTAACCAAACATAATACTCAATGGAAGGCCTTCCGAAAATCCAGAAGCTGACAATTCTGTTTCTCTTGCCTTATCTGGTAATCCTTAGAGAATACAGTGTCGCTACCAGGACAAATCCCATATTAACGCGCCTACATTTTAGAAGGTTTACAATTTACTCACTTTGTTTGTTGTCAGTTTAATAAGGTCTAAGTACGTGAATAACAAGACCTATAATAAAATTATTGGTGTGTGTGGTGTTCTTACTTTCTTTTTCAATAACTAATTGAAGGCTCATCTAAAGAGGCTAGATAATCTTTCTTGGTGGCAGAGAATATGACTGTGTAAAAAGTAATCACCTGAGAAACTTTCAACAGCGCGATTCAGGATCTCTTTCTTCTTCGTAGTTCCGTTGGCATTCATTAGATGTCACCCTTATTTAGGATTTCACAGTTGTACGATAGATGACCCTAGTGATGTTTCGCTACAATTTCAATATATTAAGCCATCAGTCAACTCGTCTTGTACTTCTTTCTCTTAGCGTTATCCCAGTTTCAATCTGGGGTCCGCTTTCTAGTCTAACCGGATTTGACTGAATATTAGCTTTTCCACGGAGCGACTGCCTGTCTGACCTCCGCAACCCGAAGGGATAGCGATATTCCATGGTTTAGACTAGTGTCAGTTTTATATAGAAGGTACTGACGCCCTGTAACGATTGTCAAAGATCTTCATGACAACCGGGACCGACGGCTTAACGTGCTCTCCGAGGCACGGGACAAGCGATAATTAACAATTCAATACGCACATAACTCCGAAAAGTCATTGGTGCGCGCCGTGGATTCGAACCCGATACCCTCTGCATGGCAGTCTGTTGGTATATCCACTCGGCTATCGCCGCCTCGGCTAACTCGTCTTGTACTGATAAACGTAAAAAGTGACGAAAGCTTAACTTTATTTAGTTTTTCACAAAATTTGCTTGTACTGGTTTTGAATTTCTAAATTAAATCTTTATTAACCAGCGGCAGGCTAATTAACTAGACCTAACCATTAACTTTGGCATCGATTTAATAAAATATTGTCATTAAGGAGATTTTAATTAAATTTAGCACCAATCTTTTAGATTTTTGCGCCGTGGATAATATTTTTAACTTGATAAATGCTCGTAAAAATAATGTAAAATAGGGTCGTAGATAATATCATCCTCTAGTTTTTAATAAATGTCAACGTGAAGAGCTAATCTAATTATAATTTAATATATTTAAACAAATGAATTCTTATACTAATATAGATGACAGATTGATCTGATAATAGATACACACTCTTAATCTTGATGACAATACAACATAATATATTCCTTATGATTGTACATTCAAGATGGCCGCCGATACAAAATGGCGGATCACATATTACTTCACAACTACCTCAATATGAGTATCAAATGAAAGGGCTTGATTGGTAGAATAGAGCTCACTATGAAAAATACAAGATGGCCGCCGATAAGAAATGGCGAATCACATATTTCTTCACCACAACGTCAATATGGGTATCAAATGAAAGGGCTTGATTGGTAGAATAGAGCTCACTATGAAAAATCCAAGATGGCTGTCGATGGGCTAGCGTATCCAGAGTAAACATTTTGATAGAAATTTCACGCGCCCAACAAATAAAAAATATATTTGTCTGATTAATACCCCAGATTGATGAGAAGATTACCACTACCAGGTGCGATCTGGTAGCTAGGCCATACCGAATTAATTTTTAGCTTTTAGTACATAACCTAACTACATATTTTTTTAATAAATGCCAACGTGAAGAGCTAATCTAATTATAATTTAATATATTTTAACAGATGATTTTTTATACTCTGTCTACTTTTCTTTATGTTGTTTGTATGTATGTAGATTGTTATGTTTTTGTACAACACATACTATACACGATATATATGTTATAATATAAGTAATAAAATATAATAAAGCTGAAGAGTTTGTTTGTTTGTTTTGGTTGAACGCGCTAATCTCAGGAACTACTGATCTGATTTGAATAATTTTATTTGTGTTTGATAGCGTATTTACCTATGCAGGAAGGCTATAGGATATAACATTACGCTATGGCTCGTATCATCACGCTACGCATTGAAAGTGCGCGCCGCGGTAAGATGAAATGTGATGGCCGCATTTTAAGAAATTGCTACGCACAAGATTTCGACAAACCGATGTTGATGTCGGAGAAGCGAGATTAAATTTCCAACCGCGTCCCATGAAGCAGCGCTGCGTGTCATTGGAGGTTTACCGATAGTGGAAATGACTGAAGAGGTCATTACTGGCTTGGTTGTGAGTTCAATGCATAGACCACCACGATGAGAGTGCAATTGTGTCGTGCACTTAGTAAAATAACCGTTGTACATCACTTCAATTGTAATTACTCACAGTAAAATCAATAATCATAGAAAACAATTATATTTTCCTATTATCAATTTCTATCAAAAACTAACGTCCACCGCTCACGTGGCGTGCGAGCACCCCTCGAGATGTTCCAAGCCTCACTCCTATGCTTCACTCTCATTCAAAAAGTGACCACGTCACCTTTTCGCCACCAGTGCCCGGTGTTGACTATAGAATTGAAATTCGTCTATATGGCCAGTTGCATCGTAGAGGAGGTTGTAGTATATGATTAGTTGAGGTTGTCACGGAGGTTCGCCTACAAATACATATTATCATATATTCACATGAGAAAACGCTAACATTTAATTCAGATGACCATAATAAATAAAGAAGGATAGAGTCAATTACCCTAACCTAAACCTTTGAAAATAAAAATAAATGATTTGATTGAAGACCCGACCAGACTTCTGCTAAGTAAATAAAAAATATAATAAAGCAATATTTTTAATTTTATTTTTGTGGTTTTCATACAATATATACTTACTTAGACATTAAGCTTAGATTAAGCTTCATTTAAATTATAAAATTATGTTTCTTTAATGTATATTATAAATAAGATTGGCATTAAAATAAAAGACAAAAAATCATAAATAATTTCTTACATTATTGTTACAAAACTAATAAATAAGCACTAAGAGTATTTAAAACCAAGTTTTACAAATTATTAAAATTTGTAGGAGATACCTAACACTATAAATTATCTTAATGGGGCAATAATAGTTGTTTTACTTTAAATCTGCGAACATTACCACATTCTGTGAATGTTCAAACAATGCTTTAAATGTAATAATACATTTTATATCGCTGTTTAACGAAGTACAAGAGGCGTATAGAATCAATGTTAGCTAAATCCGTGTAATGCTTTGTGTCATAAAACAAAATTATTAGTTATTTTAGATTTATTTTGGCAAAACCATGAAAGAAATAGCTGTACTTGAAGGGTGCTTTAAATGCTACCATTGATTTACAACGATTCGAATAACCCATTGGTTAAACAGTATTTATTCACTAATGTTTAAATCACTTAGCTACATTTGATTCTAAATGGTGGATTTAGCTGACTTAGATAGTCACCGTAAGGGATATAGATGCATTTGATTCCAGTAAAAAAATATGACGTCACAGAACTAGGGATGTTATAACATTAATGATGGAAATACAGAAAAAATAATTATTGAAATCCTACTTAACATTTAATTTACCAATCAACTTATAATGTAATGTGGGGGTACATCACTAATCTGCATCTACCGGTCAATTTTTGCAGTATTTGCCTTCCAATTCGCCGGATGTCTACGACGTTTTCTGCTTTTCCCCAATAATGCTTCTGTTACTGGCACTTCCACTATAGTTTTTATAGCACGTTTACCACATTTTTTAGAATCAAACTATACAAGAAACTTTTAAATTACAATAAAAATCAGAGAGAGGTAAGCGCAGTTTACTATGACAGCCGCAGCCGTCATAATGAAATTACGAAATGACAGGCTTTGATTGGTCAGTCGCGATTTAAGCTGTATTTGTTTCTAACGATGCAGGATATAGCTATCTTTGATTATAACTAGATACTTTGTCATAGATTTACGCTCGTATTTAGCTGATTTTGATAGTAAATGACACCGTAAACATAATGAATTCCGTATAAAGATTCGAATGGCATTCATAGCTTAAAAATGAACCTAGTGCGGATTTAGCTGAATTTGATTCTATACCCCTCACTGCTTTATAGTGTTACGATGTGTAAACACATGATATATGTGTTATAAAGACATAAAAAGATCTAAAGAACTTATTGTGGAGGAATAGGGTGCAGTGTTCCTACAAATGGAGGAGGATCTTCTGACCAGGCTTGACCGATTGTGTTTGTAGACATGACGTCATGATGCACTCTTGAATTTACAAACTATAAAATCACACGTGTAAAGCCACTACATTATATTTTTTATTTACCAAATGCCTATCGAGGCTATCAATATCATGCAAAACATATTTTATCGGTTAGTCTGCTGTCACCTAAACCTAAACGAGACATAAAACTAATTGTATAAAATCTCTAATATCACATTTAAGTAAATGCAACACTCTTATATCAATTTAAATTTCATATTAATCGTCAAGCAGACGTCTAACGATGTTCAAAATGTTTAAAATCGCTTTAGGAGTTGTTTTGAAGGGCAAACTATAAATAAGGTAATATCACAGTGGTATTTAAACGAAGTAAAAGTAGAATGGTTATCTATACTATATTTAAGTCATTCACACCGAATTTGTGCCAACCTTTGCACAATAAAGCAATTATCTATCTATCTGACGACCGGTTGGCGCCGCGGGAGTGTAATCGACTGCTACGCTGCAGGTCGCGGGTTCGATTCCCGCTCAAGTCAAACATTTGTGTGCATGAACATGGATGTTTGTCTTGGTCTGGGTGTTTCTATGTATAATATGTATGTATTTACAAAAAAAAACTGTATATATGTATGTTTATCCATTGTCTAGTATCCATAGTACAAGCTTCTGCTTAGTGTGGGACTAGATGGTGTTGTGTAAATGTGGTAGAATATTATTATTATATTATTATTATTACTATCTATCTAATGGTAGTTGCGATGTTTGGTTTTCAGATAAAGTTAACTAACATTGATGGATAGATTATTTTAGGTATATTTGTACTACTAAAACATATATTCACTCACCTGTTTTAAAAATGAATGTTAGAATAATAACGTACATTGACAGATTATTTACGTAAGAAAATTATAGCTTTTATGTTAACATTGTATTAAAAATAATTGTAGTACCAATTTTGGATACCTATGAATCGAAAGAATACAAGTGTAGTTTCAGCCTTCTTCGAGTGGGAGTCGGTTATCGTGACAAAAAGTATCCCGTGTGCTATTCTGTTGTTTAAGCTATTTTACTCCAGAGAGTCATCAAAATTCATTCAGTAGTTATTACGAGAAAGAGTAAGAATCTTCCTTACTCGCGCAATAATAATATTATAAATCAATCCATCCTCAGAAAGGTTTACAATAGTGGTAAGATTGGCTACTTTATTGTTTACTAGCTTTTGCCCGCCGCTTCGCGCGCGTTAAATTTGGTGTAACACAAATCTATCAATTTGTGTGAAGGCACTCCTGATTATTCTAAAGATTTCAGATACTCTCTAGGGTACAAACATATAAATCTATGGGTACAAAGTAACTCGGTCAGTATACATGACATTATCTACCGAAAGGTACATAATAACATCACCTTCAAATGTCAAAGCCATGTTCTAATACATATCCATTTAAATGTATGAACATTTACTCATTTATAATATTAGTAGGGCAAATCGTTTCATCCGTTTAAGCGCAATATATAATTTATTACTTTAATTAAACGAACAATTTAATTACCGTGCACAATATGACATTGTGTATGATGTGACAGTACTGACAGATGCGCAGCACTCAATTATTAGCGCATGCGTTCTTACTTCCCAGAGGTAAATATGTGCCGTACAAACTTCTACCCTCCCTACAATACCTGCCAGTTTAATTTTTGCAACTTATAGTAGCCTATGTCCGTTTCCATGGTCCAATATATCTCTATATAAAATTTCAACAAAATCGGTTCAGTCGTTTTAGCGTGAAAACGGAACATACATACATACATACACACTTTGGAAGGGATAGTAGGGATATCATTAGAGACTTTCTTTATTCACAACATTATCTGTTTTACCACCTTCATATAGAACATGTAAATTATTTTTACTCGTGAACATGCCACATATAACTGACCATGTGAAAAACAACATGTTCGGGGGACGATTCCAGCTGTTTCAAGTCTGTCCCTGCGATTTATTTAGAAAATACACACGGGCTACGAATATCCAGCCCTGCCGAAAGTAAGATAGCCCCGTTGAGTAACTTAAGAGGTATCTGAATTCAGGCCTCAGTCTCCCACCCACGGATTCCCACGTACGTGAGGTGTGGGAATTTGGGAATAATGAGACACCTGTATAAGTACAGAACATGAACGAACGAAAGAAATCAAAGAAACACATCCACATTCATTATTCAAAAGAAACGACTAAGACACCAATCCGGCAAAAACGAAAGAAAATTAACCGAGAACCTCATCAATCCACGGAGAATCTTAACACCGCCATTCAGAAAACGCCATCTATGTTTACATATACAAACCGACCGAGATAGAAAATTATATGGACTAATCGACAATTTATTGAAAAAAGGATCTATTGTCATTGTTTTTATCATGTAAAATAAAATGAAATGATTATGTAACTATTATATAAACATAATAATTTGAAATAAATGCGATTGACCGTTTAAATTAAGTGGACATTGTAATAAATTTTCAACACAGAGATTTTTTGTTTATGAAAGTGCCGAATATTATACTCTATTATTTTTTTAATAACAGATAAATACCCAACACATAATTATTGTCTTTTTTGCAAGAAACATTTATTTTGCTAGAAAATTATTTGAAAATAGTGTCATCTATCGGTCGGAAGGATAACTATAAATATGCTCGGTTCCAGTAATTTATTTATCGAAAATACGTAAATATATACTGATGAAATTAAGAATAGCCTCCTTTTTTAAAGTCGGATACATAGCCATTAAACACTTTGAAGGTACCTATTTAGACTAACTACACTTTAACTAACAAACTTATAATGCTCATAGATGGCACCACATATATATATCCAGTTTTGGATGATCCCTGTTTTGTTTGGGACTACGTATAAAGGAGAGGTCAAGCTGTACATAGAAAACCACTCAACCGATTGTGATGTAACATATACTATTTTATAGGTTGGAGTATCCTTTGTACATGAGTGTAAGTTTTATTGAAATCAATTTCGCCATTTTAGAGATCTTTAGCAACATAGGGAAAGACGTCGGACAGACAGACAGACAGACATAAATTCAAAAAATTATCAAGTATTGCTTTTTAGCATTTTCCTAGATTTCTTAGCTAATTTTCGTCCAAATATCTTTAATGTACAGACTTTTTCACCTCTACAGTTTTATTATAGTAAATATAGACTAGATGAACCCGCGGTTACACTCGCGTTATTTAGCGCTACTGCTTCGATCCCGTGGCTCATAGCGTAATGTTATATAACCTATAGCCTGCCGCGATAAATGGGTTATCTAACACTGAAAGCTTTTTTAAATCGGTCTAGTAGTTCCTGAGATTAGCGTGTTAAAACAAAAAAATTACAATCTCTTCAGATTTATATATTAGTATTTTTTTTTTATTATCTTTATTAAAAAAGGGGTTTTTATCCACATGGATACGCCAACCCCAACGTACCTTAAACTAAATATACACTTTTAATATATTAGTATTTAAAGATATAAGATGAGAGAAGTGCTTGCCATCAGGTAATATTTGGGTCACACAATACCTACTATCCCGTGTCATATGGATTGCGATGTGACAATCCCTAGTCAAATCACTTGACCATCTGTATAGTTAATTTTGTTACCACGATATAATTTTTTTATAATTAGGTATGCTTAGCTTTCAAATATGAAAATTGTTTTGACCTTTTCACTAAAACCATTTCGAAGTTTTCCTAATTAAATCCACACGTGAAGTGCACACGTGAACTGCAAAACACACTTAGACGAAATGAGTTCGTGTATTAAAGCGCAAGCAAACATTTCGTTGAAGTTGCTTTAAATGTTTGAAACTCGTCTAGCGTTTTGAGCATACAAATATTTAGATAAAATTCTGAAATTGTTCATGTAGGAAAATTTTAGATCGAAGAGGGGTTATTGTTTTAGATAAATGATATTCTTTTATTTATTTGAACTAAATGCATGGATGCATGTGGTTCCAGATTGGTCTATATGGAAATCTTTGGGGGAGTTCTGTGTTCAGCAGGCGCCTATCTATTTTGAAATGTAGGAATGTCATAGATATGTTTGGAAGAAACATTGTTAGATATATCACTACATTAATTTCAAAGAATCGTCTTCGTATATAAACGCACGGACGGAGCAGTAGCGCTAAATAACGCAGATGTAACACTCGGCTCAGTTAGTAGTTATTTTAAATACCTCAACAAAAGTATGTACGAGTTTTACTTAACACAATCATGGACTGATGCAAGTTTAATTCGCGGTGCCAACACACATACAATATACCAAAACTATAATCAAGTATTTTATGCTCATCAAAACGATATTCATAAATCTGCAGAGCGCAAAGGAACTAGTTTTTATTCCGATTCACTTCGGTTCCGGGCGCGGTTGCTCCCTGTCCAAGGAAATTAATTAATCAAACCCGTAACGAACCCAAACGGTCAGGGCTGCTAGCTTTCGCAAAAAGATAAGTCGTAAGAATTTGTAAATCTGTGTGGTGATGAAAGAACACAAGATATCGCTACACATTTCATTCCGTGGGTGCAATAAGAAGTGACTAAGAATAATATACGAAGCAAATAGAATCTCTGCGAAGACACGTAAAATATGACTTTAAACTGTACCAACCCGTCGGCCCAGCGTGGAGGCAAATACACGAGCCAAATGAAATCTTTGTGAAAAAACCGAAAACGATATGAAACCGTATACTGATCCTGGCCAGCATGGTATTGTAAACCGAATCCTCCTCTTGACACACAGTGCTAGTGTGTAGCAAATAAGTTATAAATAATTACAAAAGCAATTGAATACAAATGTTGAGCTATATTCGTTTTTAGGTTTATATACTGATATAATACCTTACCTTTCCTTATTAAAAAAAATGCTTTTCGACTCCAAGCTACTGAGCTTGGAGTCGAAAAGCATTTTTTTTAATTCAACCATTTATCTCCAATCTCGTAGGAGTTTCAAGAAATGCCTTCGTAGTTCATACATAGGGTCCAAAAGGAACATATGTGCCAAATTTCAGCTTCTTGCGCTTTATAGTTTCGGCTGTGCGTTGTCTGTCCGTCAGTCAATAACGTAACAATTTTATCTACACAGATATAGTGAATAAAAAGGCATTCTGCAGTTTTTTATTCCCACACAACAAACATTTTGTGTGATCCATTGCTCTTTGTCGTCCTTACTTGTAACTTATATTATGTAACAGTCTTGAAATACAGTTTTACTTTCTGCACTCAATTACCGGAAATCGACGTTATTTCAGTTAGTGGCAGCCTTTGTAATATCCGAACGTTGCTTGTTCTTTTTGTCGACTCGCACTTTTCTCGTAATAAAAAGCCAAATTGTATGTCGTGACACTTAACCAGAAATAGACTGAAATGTGATTTATTAATGGTGTAAATCTATAATAAGAAAAGAGATTGAAATAACGATGAATGATGACGGAGCGCTTTCAATGCTTGCCACATTTTGCAGATTATTGGGAGAACACATGGGACAAAAATATAATTATTTAAGAAAAATGTTTTATCTAATGTTAAGGAAATATTTTTAAACATTGATCTTCTATATCTCCAGTTCTCGGAGCTGAATACGAAATAAGAGATGACAAGTAGAATAGCTTGAATAATTATAACATTATTCAATGCCTGCCCTTTGATCTCACTGGATCAATATATTGCCACGCAGATGCCCTAGACGTTTTGAAGCTACGGGCTTATTAAATTGATAATCGCATCTACTCCGTGCTACCGAGAGCATGTTAAGCCGTCGGTCCCTGATCTAATTTAGATAGTTGACACTGTAAATAGCAAAATTGGTCTAAGCCATGGCATATAGCTATTCGTTTTCGGTTGTAACAGTCAAACAGCAGTCCCGGGGATCCAAGACAAAGATTACCACTGGAACTGAAGATAATGCAACACAAATTGCAGAAATAAATCACCGTCGAATTAACTAGTTGACGGCCCATCAAGTGAAAATACGAGTAAATTAAAATAATTTGAAACCGAAACTCAAACACGATGGCTTCATAAAATGTTCCTCGATTTCCTATAATTGGAGTTTGCTTCAAGAAATTAATTTAGAAAACGTCATCTAGGTTTACCTTTGCGGGATTCATGTTATCTATATTTCTCACATTTATGTAATGATAAAACATTTTTAACAAAAAATAACCGCCTCCAAAAATCTGAAAAATGTGTGAAAATAGCACTAAAAAGTAAAAAATAAATTCCGTTATTTTTACTTCAATTTACTTATAAACATCACCTATTCAACTGAATATTATATACTTATATGAATTATACGTATCTACCACTTAATTCATATACCTGATACAATACATATTTTTATATAACTAACGAACTAAATTAAATACCTATCACCAGAAATCAGATAAGTATATTCTATTTTTGGACTAAGTACTTAGAAAAAAATATTTTATTAGGACTATAATATACAATTATACTTTTTTTGGAGTCGGTGCGGTGATTTGATTTCTCGCCATTTGTAAATTACTTACAAGTTTAATGAAGTTTTGCTAAATTATCGTATCAATACAGCTTTTCATATACTTTCTACATTATCAAGAAATTATTTACTAAAATGCTTGGCTGGCACCGACTCCAAAAAAAAGTATAATTGTATATTATAGTCCTAATAAAATATTTTTTTCTAAGTACTTAGTCCAAAAATAGAATATACTTATCTGATTTCTGGTGATAGGTATTTAATTTAGTTCGTTAGTTATATAAAAATATGTATTGTATCAGGTATATGAATTAAGTGGTAGATACGTATAATTCGTATAAGTATATAATATTCAGTTGAATAGGTGATGTTTATAAGTAAATTGAAGTAAAAATAACGGAATTTATTTTTTACTTTTTAGTGCTATTTTCACACATTTTTCAGATTTTTGGAGGCGGTTATTTTTTGTTAAAAATGTTTTATTTCCTGCTTTTTAGTGAATTTTCCTTTCTGTAGTTATCTGGTTTATCGAAATTAAAGATGGGTAGACGTTTATTTTTAACTGGGGAAACTCTTTTGCCGAGTACCTCTCCGCGTGGTGGGCAAAGAATGGGACACAGGTCACACAGGGAACGCGGGTGTGCTGCTCCTGGGTCCTGTTACGCTTGTCCCGTAAGTAGGGCTCAGTCTCTGGAAGTGTCCTCCCCACTCGCACAGTACGAGATAGCGCCTCGTAATGTGCGAGTACAGTGGTCCCTCGGCTATCCGAAACCGCTGTCTTCTCGGGGTCGTTCGTGGTCGGGCAGCCAGATTGCCATCTCTGATTGCCCACGGACCAAGGAAGATCTTGGGCTAGCGGCCATTGCCACCACCACGACGCCGCCTGCGTCTGCGAGCGGGATCGGCTCTCTCGCTCGGCGGCCTCCTTCTGGAGCATGACTGCTTCGCAGAAGGAGACCACAGCATCCCACCGAATGTCTTCCGCCAACATGGCCTGGACAACGGCCTGCGGAGAAAGATCGCCTCCGATAACAGAGACCAAGTCTTGCCGCTCGGATTCCCATGCAGGACACTCAGAGAGCGTATGCTGGGCAGAGTCCAGGTCACTGCCGCAGTGGTGGCATGCCGGCGTCGCCTCGCGGCCGATTCGGTTCAAATACTCGCCAAAACATCTGTGTCCAGTGAGTATCTGAGTCAAACTAAACGTGACGCAGGCACTTCTCCTCTCGATCAAAGATGGGTAGACCTACTAAACGAGCTGCCCATATGAGACAGCGCCGTTTAAATAAAACTATTTTTTTTTATTGCTGCTAGTGGCAGACGAGCAAACGGCCCATCTGATGGTAAACGGTAACCACTGCTCAAGGACTTCGCTAATATCAGGGTATACACAGCAAAGCCGCTGCCTACCGTGAAAGTAATGCTCTCTATAAACCTCGTTTGAAGAAGGACAAGTCATAGCGCTCGGGAAACACCGCAGCAGGTAGTTCATTCCAGAGCCTACACGTACGTGGTAAAAAAGATCGCTGGAATATCATCCTCTTAGTTGTTAGATTTGAAAAAAATATAAATTGCGTGTTTATTTTTTCTAACCAAAAATATGTATAAAAATCCTTCCTTAGTGGGTGCTTACGTCATAAATGCTTTGACTGTCAAAATTTCAAGTCTCAAGCCCCTGTGGATTTGGCTCTGCGTTGATGAATCAGTCAGCCCAAGTAATTTTATATATAAAGATTTACTCTCCAACCTTTCTTCCTCCGGGTTTCATCATCAGTAGGCCCATTGATCGCGACTATTCTAGTGTCCACTGAAGAAAAGTCACAGTAAATGCTTACTTTCCTTTACTTGGATGACTTAATTTTTGAAGTTTTCAATGAAACTATTGGATTGATTTTGATAAAATTTGAGTTTTTAATGAAAATATTGAATGGATTTTGATAAAATTTAAATGGGACCCACCTGAAAGTATATGCTTTCAAACAAAAAAAGAATTTTGGAAATCGGTCGATAAATAACGGAGTTATGAGGTAACAAACATAAAAAAAAAAAAAAAAAACATACAGCCGAATTGAGAACCTCCTCCTCTTTTTGGAGTCGGTTAAAAATAGCAGCTGGAGTAAAGATTTTTGGAATTACCGATAAAGGATCCGATTCTGTACCCATATCTTCCCATATTAAAATTGGAATGTGAGATTCGTAATATAAGGTTTTTAGAGCTCCATTCTACGTATTATTAGGCAGCTTTTCCAGTAAGTTTTGATCCGATATATGATCTCCTAGTTACATTGGTCTCATTTTTATTTTTATAACTAGCTATTTCCCGCGGTTTCACCCGCGTCCTGAGGGAACTACTTCGCTTACCTGGTTAATTTATCCTAGTTACTCCTTGGTACATCAGCTATCCGCCAGTGAAAGTCCCGTCAAAATCGGTCCAGCCGTTCCAGAGATTAGCGAGAACAAACAGACAGACAGGCAGACAGACAGACAAAAATTGTAAAAATTGTCATTTCGGTATATGTAGGTACCGCGTATACATCCATATTCATTAAGTAAAAAGCGGTTATTTTAATATTACAAACAGACATTCCAATTTTATTTATGTGTATAGATTAGTATTTTACTTTGGTTTAGTTCACAGCACAGTACTTCTAATTATTCTGAGTACCTACAACGTTCATCAAATATATTCTGATCAACCATATTCATTTCCAAAGCATTAGCTTTTGAGAAATTTTTTTAAAACATGTGCGAAATAATAATGAATGAACAAGGTAAACATTTCGAGACAACATTAGAAAATACTAGCTAATAACAAACATTAGTAAGGAAAAGTATGGACACGTGTAAGTGTGTGACGGCACGTATCGAAACACTACAGTGACATGTGTAGGTGCTCTTGTTGGCTATATTTGAACAATAAAGGACACTTTCATTGGCATTATTGGTATTGATAGATTGTTGTTGACTATAATAGAAGAGTTTACGTAATTATCTACTTTGTCTTGTAAAATAGAACACCTATATTGGTATTCGTATGTTTGTGTTTGGCTTGGAAGACAGACACAGGTATATATCATACTCTAACATCTCTAAGCGTATCTTCGTCCTCTTCTCTTCTTTGAATCTATAAATAAACAATAATAAAAAAAACGGTTTCCCTTTTTATTGGTCTCATCCAAAATGAAATAGATCAAGTACAATTTCTATGAGACTTTAGTAGATTTTGTTTTAACCCTTGAGGTGCGATCAAACTAAAGGCAAAGTGCCACAAGTGCAAAGGGTCACGTTGCTGCAAATTTTCACTGGCATAGGTTACCGGAAAAAAAATAATTATGACACCTTAATATAATTATATCACATAAATTGCATATCATTGTGTTGGTTATAAAATCAGCTATGATAATAATAACATAAATTACTACTAAATACTCACCTTTCCGGCAAAACAAGCTTACAAACTTAGAAGTTTGTTATTTTTCACTGGTTCGCACAAACATTTCATCACATATTAATGAATTTCATTACTTGTTTGGTTCATAATCACAAAAACATTATCACATATACCTTTAGGTTTTCACACAATACATTATTTATTTATAACAAATGGATCTAACGCCACTAAAAAAATTATAATCCGAACGCGTAACAAAAAGTTCGCCGTGCCGGGCCGCCATGTTACTGTAGCGAACACTGTGGCTGTGAATTATTTACCATTTGAAACACGATAACAGTGAAAACGTACAACAATACTAGTATTTAATTGCTAAAATATGTTTTCAGATAAATAATCTGGGTACTTTTATGTCTTTCATAACTATTAAAAGAGTATTTATCATAAAACTATTACGAAAATAGCAAGTTTCAAGAGTAGAAATAGCCGTTCTTAAAAGTTTTTGCCTTTTATCACTGTATTTCTTGTCTCTGTCACGAATAATGTCACTTCACAATTAATATTTATTTATTTCTGAGTAAATCTATATAAGTATCTTTATAAAATATTCACCGGTTTCTTCCACAAGACAACTTTTATTATAAAGATCGCGGAACAAAACACAACAATGGCGGACGCTTTCGCAACTGAGACACAGATAATTATATTTCAATATTTTTTGGCACGTTTCGTTTCCCTCACCCTTTTAAAACGATTTAGTTGCATAGAATATGAACTATTCTAATAGTTACTACTTTCGTTTCTTGGTTTAAGTAAAACAAAACGTAAAAAATCCGCGACCAATAGGACGACTTTTTTAGAGCACGACCATGCGTGCTGTAAACACATGGGACCACTTGCATTAGAGCACGACCGTGCGTGCTGTAATCACGTGGGGGGTTAAAACTGAGACTGTCCGGAAGCTAAAGCTTGTGACGTCGTAGCGGACGCCATCCTCTCACCTCTCGGCAGGCCCTCGTACTCTCACCTCAGGCACTCCACTTCGGGCCATTAAATACGACCGTGCGCGGGTGATGGACGCCCCTTTCTGGCCGCCGCAGCATCGTAAGTTATGTCGTCTTCCCTCTGCATATCGAGTAGTGCGTTTTAATTAGACTACACGAACCCCCCTTCTTCTATCTTGGTTTAGAGTCAAAATTATGTAAAATCAGTTTATTTTTCCTTTTGCTAAAAGCTGCATAGATTCTTTTTATAGAAATATACATATTGTTATTGTTACCGGTATATCGATATTTTATTTAACTAAATAGCGTTGACCCACGTGCAACGTAAGGTGACGTACAACGTCACAAAGCTCGTACAAAAATTCCATGTAATCAAATGCATCATATTTACCTTTTACTGTTCCTACGGGGTATATCCCACGACGTACTACATCCGTGAACATGGCGTTTGCAACAATGCCGATATATCGGTGACTCAAAACAAAGGTACGTGGTATATATTATACCGTAGGAACAGTAAAAGGTAATTATAGTGACCACGAAAGTTTAAATTCCTATATTGCATCATATTTTTTTATTATTTCAAAAATTTAAGTATATGAAAAAAAAAACATATATTCTGTTTATACAAATAAGAAACAAAAGATATGAAATCCAATATTACAAATAAAAAAATATATATATGAAAAACTTTATCACTCTATACAAATCTGTCAGGTCAGCGTGGTATAGTAGTAGGCCAAAATCTTTTGTGACTGAAATGTGGCGAGACCTGTGGTCAGAAGCGGACAGTCAAACGCTGTATGAAGATAAAATGATGCATTATTAGAACTTCGTATTCTTAATCTGTTATTACATGGACAAAAAATACAGAATTCGTATTTCTTATTTTGATTCTCGTGTCAGCTAAACACTCTCGCTCTAAAAGTAAAATTGTTTTATTTTTTCATTTCCTCCCTCAACTCTAATCAAATTTCCTTATGTTATTTCGATAGTATTTCCATAACAATTTTCTAAAAATATCGGAGAAATGTAATGTTAAAATATTGTTTTGCCTTTGACTTTGCAAAGGTCAGGTGCCAATCGAACTAGGGAAAAATATATACTGAAAACCGGTTTCAATACACCGGGGAACAATAAGAAAATTGATACAAGCTTCTATTGAACCCGGATATGACAAATAGAATACGAGATCTCCCTGTGGGATGGTACGAACCAAATATGATACAGGTAAAAATACTACCTCTGTCCATGCTAACGTAAGTTTGTGAATGATCTAGCGGTTTGGTGGTTACTTGGAGATCGAATGATGCACTAAGAAAGGATTTCCCTAAATTCCCACTGGATCGGGCAGTAACGTTAAAAAAAATTACAATAAAATGTCTGGGAATGATGCGGGTAATCTCTAATATTGTTTATTTTATTTATTTCGAATAGCATGTTTTTTGACTACTTTGACGAATTTTCTTTTATGCAAATACTCGATCCCTTAGTGTTAAACAGGTATACGAGTTCAACGTACGTAAATATTACAGTGTCTCTCTGAACAACAAGCAGTGTTTGCAAGGTAGAGGCGAATATTAGTTTAAATGGCCATGAGTGGTGAAAATGCGACACCAGTTTCGCCATCGCGAGTATTGTGACTACTAAGACCTGGAGCGGGTTCTTCTGGTAATACATCCTTGAAAAGGACACTTTTTTATAAGTTCTTTAGAATATATATTTATAATATTGTTACGTATAGTATTTTTACAATTTTTGTAATCGAGTACAGTATCATTACTTGGAAGATTATACGTATTTCGTGTAATTATTGTTGTATTATCACATAAGTCATTAAAAACTACCGGGTTAATTGTAAATCTGTAAGCAAACTGCTAAAACGCTTACCTACTTCCATGAATTTGATAAATATAGTAAGAAATTTGTATTTGATTGAGTAAGATATGGTAATCTTAAAATATTAAAGAGTTAATCGGCCTTATAGTAAACAGGGATTAAATATACATAGTTCGATATTGGTTGGCTTTAGTTTTAGATGTGTAAAAACTTTAAATATTCTATACTCATCTATTTTATGAAAAACTATTGAAGATAAATCGAGTTCAAATAAATTTTATAAGCCAAAATAAAATTTATTTTGTATTTAGGTGATACAAATACATGCAGATAAGTTGATTCGTAATATTAAAATATTCTGACTATCTAATGCAGTAATGGTGTCGAAAATAGTTTTCGTTCTCTAATTTAAAACGAAATCTTGAATGTTTGATGTAGTTCGTTCAAATAATTTCGTTAATAAAACTTATGAAAACGTTTTGGATTGGCAAGTTTATGTTTATTGATATTTTAGAGCTTTTAAGGTACATAGATAATGTTCTTTATTGTACACCAAACTAAAGTACATTTATAAAGTGACTTAAAACTACGATTTATGTACCATCGGCGGCCTTATCACCATGGGAAATTTCTGCCCGGCAACTTTAGGATGGACAGAAATGATGTCAGTAGCTTTGTGGCGATGGTGTAGCTATGTAACTAAATTTCTTATTACATATTTCAATAACATATTATGTAGGTACATAAAATACACATATATGATTATTAACCTTATATAAATATATATACATACCAATATACATAATGATTATTCCTACTCATAGACAATACAATTTATATATACTTCATGCACATACAAAATATATCAATATATAATTTATCAATAGTTATGGAAGTAAGATACGATAGAAAATGATGTTCATGTATTAATTTCAACAAGACTTGTGAAACACACCAAAACTGCATGTATTTTAATGTCGTCATGTCATCTTTGGGTACAACATTTTCTATAGGTTTTCACTCAGATTAGTAGAGTGCTTCATCATCATTAGCGATGTATATAAACTGTCCCAAAGCCGGGCACGGGCTTTTGTACTCTGTGAGAAGGGTCATGCGATAGTCTACTACTCTGGCCAAATGCGTGTTGGCAGATTTCCGTCTATTTATTTCAGAAACACTATATAGAACTCTCAGACCTGTAAATTTGATCACACGATGTTTTCATTCACATTTAGCAATTTAATACGCTCTTAAATTAGAAAAGTCAGTCTTGTACGAAGTGGATTTGCACCCAAGATTCTCGCATTCTCGCCGTAGCAGTTATTCTCTCACCACGCCATCGCTTTTTTTTTTGTTCACTACGGTGGTAAACTCTCCTTATGAGTCGTCTCAACTCCGCCAACCCAGCCATTAAAACGGCTGGGCTTGGGACTGGCGGAGGAGGTATGTGGAGGCTCTCCCCTACAGGTGTTCGGGGCATACCCACTAAAAACCACCGCGGTGTCCCTACGGGTCCCGTGTGTTGGCGGGGTCACGCGATTCGCGATTAGCATACTTTTTCGCGACTCCGCCCGGGATTGGCCCGCCGTTGGTGTTGGCGGGCCCCGTCACGTCATGATCTCGCAATCATCCATCAAACTTCTTGCATCCATCAAACTTCTCGCATCCATCACCTCACAAAGCTACTTGGGAGGCGGCGAGGACACGCGCCGCCTCCCGCCTTTTGGCGGACAGGGAGCAGCCCCAGCGCTCACCGTCCGCAGGCACTGAAATCAGGGTGGTCGGAGGTCGTCTCTTGTTCGACGTCCCCGACGCCCGGACCTACGGTTGGGGAGAGGGCGATGTATTTCCCTCTCCCGCTCCGCCGCCTCCTTGCTCAGCATGACTGCTTCGCAGAAGGAGGCGACGGCGTTCCAAGACCTCTCACTCCGGACC
The DNA here is from genome assembly GCA_944739405.2 of Euclidia mi. Taxonomy (NCBI): domain Eukaryota; kingdom Metazoa; phylum Arthropoda; class Insecta; order Lepidoptera; family Erebidae; genus Euclidia; species Euclidia mi. Next base: position 63,211,926 of record OX123187.2, on the reverse strand, counting down.
ATAGACAGAACTACGGCCGGGAGCGAGAGGACAACCGTATTCAGAGCCGCGACCAGATCACGGCGCTGCGATGCCCAAGCTGGGCATTCTGCCAAAGTATGCAACGCCGTGTCTTCGACAGGGTCGCGGCTGCTGCCACAATGGTGGCATCCGGGCGTTTCCTCCCGGCCTATCCTCCACAAATACCGGCCAAAACAACCATGGCCGGTAAGGATTTGAGTCAACCGGAAGGTGAGGACGCCGTGACGTCTCTCCAACCACTCATCAACCACGGGACTTACCGCCAATATCGTGGCGTGCCCGACGCCATCGCTTCCTGTCGAAAGTCTAGTTAACTACAAAAATTAATTATTATAGTTGTAAAGTATTATTATGTTATAAGCCACAATAAGAAGTTATTCTCGCTTTATTAAAACATCATATATTATAGAAATTGTCACGTGTGAGAGTTCTACATAATGCTCTCCAAAGACACGTCTACTCTGCCAACTCACACTTGGCCAGCGTGGTGGACAAGTATGACCTTGCCCTTCTTATAGAGGCAAAAAGGCACATTCCCAGCAGTGGGACCGTTTACATACAGGTTTATATACGGATCATATCCATTTTTATAAAGATCATATTTAAGTATTATTTTTAAGAAGGTACACATAAAAGTGAAATTGTTAATTATCGCTTGTCCCGTGCCTCGGAGAGCACGTTAAGCCGTCGGTCCCGGTTGTCATGAAGATCTTTGACAGTCGTTACAGTGCGTCAATACCTTCTAAATAAACTGACACTAGTCTAAACCATGGAATATCACTATCTATCCCTTCGGGTTGCAGAGGTCAGACAGGCAGTCCCTCTGTGGAAAAGCTAATATTCAGCCAAATCCGGTTAGACTATGAAGAGGACCCCAGATTGAAACTGGGATAACGCTAGGAGGATGATGACTCTCTTATCACACTATTCTTTACTCTGTCGTTCGAAGACACTCCCCACATACTTCTCAATGCTCTCATTTCTACAGCTTTTATTCTACTTTCATGTCTCTTCTTCTACTTTCATGTCTATTATCTCATAAAAAAGCCAGTAAATAAAGATATTCATTTTTTATCATCGTACATTTTGTTGCAATCAGAATGTACCTTATTAACGTTTCATTTCGTATAAATAATTTCATCGATTAGACTTAAAAACATTATTTTCATTTTTAATAGTTAAGTAGCAGTAAAATATTTTACTTAATAAGTAAATATCACAATAACTCAAAATCTGTTTGTATTAATCATTTTATACAATAGAAAACTTAAGAAGAGTAAAAATTGCATCAACATTTTGCTAACAAGCGTATAACGAAACGTGATTTGTTATTGATTGAATATTCCTTGATATCGATTGACACTATTGACATTTGCGATCCATTGCGTTTGTATAAGAGAGTGTTGTGGAGTAAAAGATGATGTAGTGACAACCACTGAGAAAGGTATGCTAAAATGGTTTGGACACATGGAGAGGATGGATGATGAAAGACTAATCATGAAGTTATATAAATCAAGTGTGAATGGGACAGGAGGAAGGGGAAGACCTAGAAAAATGTTCTCTGACCAGATTGGAGACATCCTTAAAAAGGGGCAGGTTAGAAGTACCCTTAATCGAAGAGCATGCATGAGAAATTTTATGGGAGTCAATGAAGCAAGAGAGATATGTCAGGACCGTTGTAATTGGCGTTCCGTAGTCTCTGACTACCCCTCCGGGAAACAGGCGTGAGTCTATGTATGTATGTTTATGAGATATTTATAACTGTTCATATTAATTTAAAAAAATACGATTTTTTTATGTAAATAACATATGTGTGTACACGCTCAGGTACGATTTGGCCAATGTTCTTTGTGTATTTTTATTACTTAGGTTTAATAAATAATGCGTCATAATATTTTTCACCGTCGAATTAATAAATTACAACGAAATATTTATAATTTTTCAAATTAAACATGGCTGCCAGGAATTAGAATTTTTATGAATCATATTTAAATATAATAGTCCAAGATCCCCGGGGCGCCAGACCTTACTTTTTTTCTCAGAAACGAAATTTGTTGAATAATGTAGTGTTAGGGCCTATGCAAACCACGTTTTTTAAACGCGCCGTCGACGTGCGTTTGTAGCGATACAGACGCGATACGCACGCAAGTCAGACGCAGCCTGTAGACCTTTGCACACCTGTATAAATTCAAACGCGCGTGTGTAGCGATACAGACGCGATGCACACGCGCGTGTGTAGCGATACAGACGCTCTCAGATTATAGAACAAGAATCAGATGGAGCGCGCGGAACAGTTGCGTGAGGCCACTAAAGCAAATACAAATCGAAAAGCGAATACAAATCCGGCTCAGTGCGAAACGAAGCATCGTATAGTTCACACGCCCCGATTAACTCAACTTTTACATACATACATACATAACGTCACGCCTTTTGTCCCCGAAGGGGTAGGCAGAGGTGTATTTCTACACCCACTTTTCGCCAGATATACTTTAGTCCCACGTAATAAGGGGCGAGCCTAATGCCGTACCGGGCACATTTCCAGACTCCGTGCTGCTACTGAGAATTTTGTGACAGAAAAACCCAATAACACTGCCCGACCCAGGAATCGAACCCGGGATCTCCCGATCCCACGCGCACATTTATGCCGCGAGACCAACGAGGCAGTCGTATAGGGTTTGATGTCGAGTTTTCCGTCTCTACGCAAAGATGGTATTTGCATCGTATTATCCCTTAGTCGCCTCTTACGACACCCACGGGAAGATAGGGGGTGGTGACACTTGTATTCTATGCAGTCAACCACACGGCACTCAACTTTTAAATTCATAAAATGCTGTCATGCGTTTTTAAACATTGTAAAAGTTGTTTCCAAAAGCAAAAACAGAAAGATATAATATCTTTTCACAGTTATCTATGGATTGTTTGACTGTTTCATAATTTAATTTCGATAAAATTCGTATTTCTGCAAAAAAATGTGTAAGTGTTGCCAGTTTACGTCGACGCCGTTTTCCCTGTATTATGGAAAATGCACTTGTCAATTGATTTATGTAATATGTAATAAGAATTGTCATGTTAATGAAAAATATATTAACATATTATAAAAGTATATTTTAGATATATCTTTATTAGCAAATATTGTTATAGGCTTTCCAATATGTATACATTGTTTTGGGTTCGATCCCTATACGATCTAAATATTCATGAACTTAATGTGTAGAAACAGAAATAATTGATTGTAGGCATTCATTTTTTTAATAGCTTACTCCTGGGCAAAGGCTTCCCCCATAATCTCAAGCCAGCTCTTGTGGTAGGCGTCTAGGTCATTTCGCCACCTGTTTCGTGGCCGGCCTCGGCGACGTCGTCTATCTTCTGGTACCCACAGTGTTGATACTCTTGCCCAACGAGCCTCTTACATACGGCTGACGTTGCTCGCCCAGCTCCATTTGAGACTGGCAGCCTTTCTTGCCACGTCTTTGATGCCTGTCCGTATCCTGTCTTTAAGTTTAAGATCCAGGATGCAGCGCTCTATGGCTCTTTGGCAGACCCCTAGGGGTAACCTGTGAAGCTGGGTAGGTGACCAGGTTTGAGAACCGTACGTTGGAATGGTCAGAATAAACAATCATATCCATGAGTTTGCGCTTCTAATATTAAATTTTTTTAATAGTAAAATTAGTCTTGTCTACAAATCATAATATTTATACTTTGTGTACTTGACAAAATTTGGCCGGTTTATGAATACCTTTACAAGGGTGAGAGAATTGATCTATATTCACCTGTATAGTGTACGTCGCTTTCATTAATGTTCGCTGTCTCCGGTGCATGAATATTATACGTAATGAAATCTATTACAATTACACAGTAAATTATTCAAGACCGCAAACTAATGTCAGTATATAACTTCCATAAAAACATTACAAAACTATATATATATATATAACCTTAAAATCCACTTTGGAAAATGTGGCTGTTGGAATGTTTTGGTTTTGGTTTTGTCTATGTCTAATTTACCATTCTTCGCAAAGATACTAATTTGCTTCTTGTATCTTCTCTTATCACCCACGGAACGATTATATTGCATTACAATGTTTAGCACTTATCACTACAAAATAACATTTCAAATCGAAGCACATTTATGTGGTATAAATGTGCTTCGATTTGAAATGTTATTTTGTTATTAATTCAACTATGAATTCAACTGAATTGCCTGGTTAAATTCATCTCAGAGCGAATATTACAAGTGCCTCAAAGTAGTTGCACGACTTTAAATGTAGTGCACACTGTAAATTGTTTAGTAATAATATTCCATTTCAGTGACGTAAACGTTTGCAGCGCCTGCCGCGGCGATCTAAGTAAGTGACGGCTCTATTTCGTAGAATAGAGAATTAAAGCTATATCATTAAACTGGCCAGGTGCATTTTATCTCTTGGAGATGTAAATTATATTATTTATATCTGCAAGCATATATTTATAAGTTAATCGACTTTAACACCTCAACTAGTAAAGCCTTATAATACGTTATAATTTTCATTGAAAGGTTTATGTATGTCACTTTAAAATATAGTTTAGAGACACTCGAATACTACGGTTTAGAAGATAGATCGGTGAGGGACACTTTGCAATTAATGGCTTTTGGCTTAATATTATGCAAACGTATTAGCGAGCTTCTAATGTTTTTGAAATATCTATTTAATGCAGTAACTCACAAAATGTCACAGGAAAAAAAGACACATGATCTACGTCGTGTAACGACATATTAAGAACACTGCCAAAATATTACATAATTTACTTTTATTGCGCTGAACAATTTTATCTGTTAATAAAATGAATTACGAAAAACGTTTCCGTAACTCATTTTAGTAACTGATAGCTACAATTTCTTACGAATTCTTTCAAAATGAACGTTTCTTGTTCATGTGTTTCAGCTACAAAAGTTATCTTTTGAATTTAAATTATATTCCCTCTGCTGTTTTAATTTTATTTATCAAGGTGCTTCTCCGCAAAATTTATGCGAGGTCTTCCTTTTAAAAAGAAGTTTAATAACAGTCTTTTGAGCTGTCCATTTTTATGTTTTAATTATAACTAAATTATAGACTACCTGTCGTCAAAGACGTGGGCGGGTGCTTATTACATCTAACTTTGTTTAGCTAGTTTTCTAGGTTGCACGTGTTTGACAAAAAACTCTTTCCATTTATCCATTCATGAGGAAATCATAATAATTACAACCATGCTAGTAAACTACCCCAATGCTGGGCACAGGCCTCTTTTAGGACTCAACTATAAGAAGGTTAAGGCCAAGTGCGTGTTGGCAGGCTTCACAAGTCTTACCTATGAGAAAATTTTATTCTATTCTATTTATCTACTAAGGTTTTCATCTATCAAGGTTGACTTATGCAGCAGGCGATAATTACAAATTGAATACGCACATGACTTCGAAAAGTCGGTGATGACGCCGTCGACGAGTGAGAGACTTGGCAATTTGTTGTACGTTAGTACACATATATCGATAGTTGATGCCTGCCTTATCGGATACGCTGATCTTCATGAGGATAGATATATCTGGATAACATGCCTTCCTCAAGTTTGGTAATGTTATAACTGACTGCCGAGAACTTATAGACCAAAGTTGAAATTCATGTAGGCAGCGACTTTAGCGTACGTTAGCGGCACTTACTGTTATTGTACTGTACTCACTAATAGTGTTAGTGCCATTATTTGTTAGGTAGCGTTTCCCTCAAGTCAAGTTTGGATGGTAAGGTTAAGAGTTGAGTTGTCTGTTTACATTCTACAAAGTACAAAAGCTAAAAATGTTATACTTTTTTTATAAGTCGTTAAAAGTTTTTATTACAAAAGCAGGTAAAATATTGAATATTTTCAAATGTTGTTTACAAAATTTGTAAAAATTTCTAACCCAAAAGTTAAAATATTGTCTAATCCTTATTTTAAGAAAAAGTTGTACGCTGGTAATGGAGTACATCTCCAACGTGCAGAGGCTCTCAGAGAATTTATAATTATCTGGGAATAGAGCACCGACCTGAAATAATAATCCATACTAATATTATATACGCCTTAGATTAAGAAATCAAAATGTACCCCTTAACTTTATTTTAAAGGAAATAGATGTAGCAAATAATATATTTATTTGCAAAGAGACGAAAAACTCCACAACAATCCCTATCCCAACTCGTCTGGCCAACATGGTTTGATTTAACAGACGTTACGAGCGATAAGCCAATTTGCACGTTGGTGGTTTTCACTAAAATGTTTACATTATAATGAATTATATGAATACGGACAATTTGGGCCGGTTGATGCCGCGGTCAACAGCTAGTTTGTATATCGTTGTATAGTGCATTTACGTGGGGATTTAATTAGCCTGACATTATATGAATACACAAACATTCCTGTGTTAATATTATGAGCGTGATAGATTATTAGAAATATTTTGAAAATTAATCAACAAATATATCAAAATAAGTACATTTAAAATATGTGTGTTTCATTAATTGTAAGTACCTATTTATAATCCCAGCAAAAGCTCGGATATCAAACTGTTATAAATCTGGCTAGAATTTACATCATTGTTACTTTTAGGTAAGGTTTTAGGTTAAGTTTCTAGAAGATATATTTGAGGGTTATTCATATATGTATCAAACAATATATAACTAAATATATTGTATCATTAATTATGAATAGCATAAACCTATCGTATATTGTTATATCGTATTGATGGTTGGTATGTTTTAAATTTATAATGTTGCCAATAATAAATATACAATTTGATCTGACGTTTGGCAGTTGACACTGTCAAACGTGTAAATAGGATATAAAAGGAGAACAGGCTCTGTTCAGGTTCAGTTCCGCCCCGGCAACGGCTAAATAAGGTACGATATAATTCTGACTTTTATATTATTGTGTTTTTATATTGTGTTTTTACTAATAATGTGTTTCACAATTCTTTATTGCTATTGTGGTGTTATTTAGAGTATTGTCAATATAGACAACGTATAGTTAATGTAATAATATAGCTTAGCAATTGTATAATTGATATTGTGGGGGGTTCCGTCAGTTGTGAGATGTTAAAGTTCAGAACTTGGGGTATAATTTAGTATCGAATCGAATTTATGCTGAGAAACAAGACGTGTCTATTAGATACATCATGTAGTGAATATTTCAGTGGTAAATATTGAATACACAGATAGTAAATATATTTGTGGTGAATATTACTAAATCAATTATGCTAATCTATTGTATTAAGGTAATAATAGTTACTTTTGAAATATTGAACTACCCACAACCTTGCTATCCGATATGTCTTGAATGTACCGCTTTTATAAACGACTAGAGGACGCCAGCAGCTACGCCTGCATTTTTTTTAAATTTACCCGTTTTGGCCGATCCCGTGGGAATTTCGGGAAATCCCTTCTTAGTGCACCCCTACGGTCCCCAAGGAACATACATGCCAAATTTCAGCTTCATGCGCCCAATAGTTTCGGCTGTAGCGTGTCTGTCAGTCAGTCAGTAACGCAAGGATTTTATATATTAAGATAACTATAACTATTAAAAAAAATGGCCAAGAGTTTTCTTGCCACGTTCTTTCTCTTGGTTCTACGTCCTTGCTTGGCGAACGTGGCGCTAAATATAAATGTAGAATCAGAACCGAATATACTCTTACTTTAAAATATACTCTTGTGATAACCTGAATAAATGAAAGTAAGAATTGATAGTTGTATCTTTTATTTTCCAAACACCTGACAAAGAACTATAATAATACATATAGGCCGTATACCTTGTATCTATACATATATATATAATACCCACGCTATTAAGCGCATTAGGTGCGGTTGGATACAAAGAAGAAATCGTATGCAATTTTGCCATTTTGTTAATTCATAGGTGAAGTGTTATGGTCAAATCGGATATAAACCGTAGCTATATACCTACCTAATCAGGAATTATAAAATTGTCTATGGATTACACGATATTTTAAAGTAATTCTCTGAAAAAAATTAATAAAAATTAAACGACAATTGTGACGAACGAAGTAGGTAAATACCAAAGGTCACAGACATCCTTCAATGTTGAATTCGCTTCAAAGCTCTTTAATATAAATCTATTACGAGTTGTATCAAGTGGTCGAACAGAAATAGACTTAAATTATATTTTATATTAGAGAAGTTTACGGCAAATCATGACAATAAATTATCATCGAATACCTAGTTAGGTATTTTAATTTTTCCTAGTTCGATAAACTGAACAATGGTGACATAGTATTACATTATAAAGGCTTAAGAACATATTATTAATAATATTATGACATAGAAAACTAACATTTTCGCGTTATAAAACAAACTTAAAATATGATCACTACTTACACCATTTTGATTATGTCACATCTATAAAATGTCAAGAGATATTCCCTTTCCGAAGTAGAACATACAAATATAAACTCAACCACATACACACGTAGGTCAGCCATCAATTATTAGGTGCTTAACTAAATAGGGTTCAAACTTCGCATTATCTACCAAGACCACGGCCGAGTGATAAATGATTTCGGAATTGATTTTAGATTATATTGAATTCCGCTTAATTTCGACCCGAATCCATTGGGAATATAAAGTAGGGATTGACGCATTATCGGAATGTGATGTGTGCGTTAAATACGTGCCTAATTTTAGAATTATCTGCTTCACTCGGTGAGGGCTTACTGAATGAAGTGTGGGATAGGAATTCAGGCGTTGAAATAAATAGGATATAGGTTCGTAAATATTTTTTACCTTTAATATCGATTATACGTGATAATTGTACTTAGTTCTAAAGGATCAGGACTAAAGTCTTGATTGTCCTCCGAAGCATGCTCTGATATAAAGCAGCAGAAGTGGTCACCCATACAAAAAGTGACCTCTGTGGACATTGCTTGACTTTGCTAATCTAAAACGAGCGGCAAGACAAATAACCTTCTTAAGCTTAGGATATAAATATAGGGTTTTAATATTCGTTCTGTGATTTATTGTTTCCTTTCATCCAAGTGCGACGACGCGCGCAATAGTTTGTCAATTCGTATCATAAAATAAAGTCTTGTCGTCTGTATGATCGCAAAAAACTCAGGAACTAACCAACGAATATTTATGGTTATATACAGTTATGGATAGTGTGATATCTGAGGATGGTTATGGTATTTTATTCAAACGGGTGTAGCCGCGGCCACAGTCTGATACATTATAAAGACAAAACCTCTTGAAACTAGATCCATATTATACTACCTAGTAAAGAACTGTTTTTAATTTTTTTTTATAGAGTCACGCCTGTATCCCCCAAGGGGTAGGCAAAGGTGAAAAATTACACCCACATTTCGCCATGAATTTTAGGTCCCACGTAATAGGGGGCGAGCCTATTGCCGTTACCCGGCACATCACCAGACTCTGTGCTGCTACTGAGAATTTGGAAAAACCCAGTAACACTTTTGCCCGACCCGGGAATCGAACCCGGGACCTCCGATCAGCAGTCGCATACGCTATCCACTGGAACACGGAGGCAGTCTACTAGTAAAAAACTGTACAAATAAATCGAATAAGGCATATTGGGATTATTGGGTCCTATTAGTCGTTTCTTTATCATTAACGTCTGAGTTCTAACGCAGCTGTCGCTAAACATTTTATACCCTTTTGGTTCTTTTCTTACGTGACCGAAGTACGTAAGTAAGTGAGGGATAGAAAATAAGAAAAAAGCTAAATTTTTGAAAAGAACTTTTGTCAACCGAACTAAGTATTGTAGTGGCCGTATTACTACTATAACGAAGATATAGATTTGGGTCAAATGGTCAGCTTAGAACTGATAATGGGTTGATTTTGTGGAGATAGTGTTCATGGAGCCATTCCGTATTCATACTGTACAGCCATATTTTAAGATGCACTATAGTGAAATGGTCGTAAATATTAAGTTTTTTTTAGACTTAAGTCAAATGTATTTCTTTTTTTATTTATATCATCACGTAATTCCTAACGTGTAATTATTACACCTACATTTCATCTCATGATATTTGATCCCACGTAATAGGGGGCAAGCCTATTGCTGTTATTGGGGACTTTTGCCAGACTCGTGCTGCTAATGAAAAATCGGAAAAAACTCAGTAATACTTTTGCCTGACCCGGGAATCGGACCCGGGGCCTCCCTACCTATTCCTCTCTCCTCAGCAGATGCATACGCTATCCACTGAACCACGGAGGCAGAGTAAATATATATTTTTAGAGTATCTTGTTGGTTGATAGTTGGACCGAAGCTACTCTACAATTGGAACATTTTTTTATCAGTGAAAGTTTTTCCTGTGAAATGACCAAATTGCTTATAGTCAATAATATATTTTTAAATGTCTTTGTCATGAATACATCACGCTCTTCTTGACATAGTATAGAGACTATTACCTCAATACGCCATCTTTACCTAAGATCTTTACCCAGGATTACTCGTTAACACATACGCAAACTCGTTCCCGAAATCAAAGAGACAGTGATTAAAAGAAACCTTTCATAATTCCTTTGAGACGAAACACGCGGGTAAATCGAAATTGCCATTTGGTTTAATTATGTTTACGTGGCTTCTGCTGTAGTTACATTTACGGCTTTAACACGTTCACTGCGGGAGCTCAAAACCCGTCTCGAATTCGAGTGCGTTACGAGATATAATGCGCCCCGTAAATTACTACTACATTGTGCGTTACGGGTATAAAAGTGCCCGTACACCCTTATTATTTTCTTAGTCTATAACTGACTGAAACTTTACGTTTACTTTTATTTTATTTTTTAGTCTGATAGATTATGAAATGAGCTATGTCACAGTCTTTTCGCCAATAGATTTGGCAAAATTTGACGAAAATAAAACGAAAACAAACTGTGCGGGGTCTGGGCAACCCCTTACCGCACTTGAAATAATAAAATACGGAACTGTACTACCCCGTAACGCACAGAACTCAATTATATCGACAAAGTTACAGTGATGGGAAATAAACGAAACGATAAATTTCTTGAATAAAATAAATATTTCAGCTGAGGAACTTTATTTAGGAACTTAGGTTACACATTATACAGGTACATATGTGAATCAAAAATATTTAAACTGTGGAAGTAATACAGTTTAGCTTACTAGAGAACATTATGATACTAAATTCAAACATATTGGTATGTATTTTAATATATTGAAACCGAATAAAGGTATTTTAAGTTTGTTTATTATTATTATAATGAAAATATGATCTAGGCACGAACATTTTAATATTTGACAGTTCCAACATACGTCGCGATCGCTTCATTATCGATAATTAAACACTTGTGCTAATAACAGCATTAATGCTGATGAGCTCACGACCCCGTACGGGAACACAATAATTTATACGGGCTTTTTGAACCCCGTATCGCACTGGAAGGAATTTTTTGCTGTCTGGTCGTAACGGGGTTTATCCGCTTGACCGCGCACAAGTGACTATTTTCCCTTTTTGCAAAAACAGATGAACGCGTAAACTGTCATTTTTCCCACGGTTTTCCGCTGCGCACTAATCTGTTTGTGGAACTCGGATTACTTAACCGATTGCGGTATGTTGCATATCAATAGACGCGTAATTAAATGAGCTTTCCAATGATATAAATTACCTTTGCTTCAACGCTTCAACCATATAATATGGTTGAGGCCCACGCAAGGGCAGTATAAAGTGAAAATTAGAAATTTTTCCCCGCCATTTTTGAGCGCGATTTTATATTTCTGACATATTCCTTTTTCTCGTCGTTTTTTATTATGGGAGGTATATAAGTTTTATACACAGTTAGAAAGGATTTTAAATTTACTTTTAGGAGAAATAAATATAATGAAAAGAAACATTTTAATATTAAACATAAAAAAATAAAACAAAGATTTTGTTTTAAATTGGCGCCAATTTTCATATTTTATTTTTTAAAATACCGTTTTATGCTATATATCAGATTCAAACCTAGATAACTTTCTTTCCGACTAGATTTCCAAGTATAAAACCCAATTCTGATAAGAATCTGATAAGAATTATTTTTATTGGAACCTGCACAGTTGTTTACTTTTCCCCCCCAAAAAAACTGAAGTTCCCACCAAAATATTCGATACCTAATATCTCATAAATAATATGAGTATCATATATTTTATCAAAGGTTTATTTATATACTCATGATAAAAAAATAAAACAACGCATAAATGTAACCTTATATACATACATATGTATTTAAACGTTTTTACATTAAATGACGTTTTTACGATATTTTTTTGTCTATAATTAGAGTAATACACATTATTTATTTATTTTTTTGCTGTAACTTCATAAATAATCAGTTAATTTACAATAAAAACATAAAAGTATGATATATAATTACATAATTTGTTTACAATGATGTTTTTAATCCATAATTACGCACCGCGCGCGGAATGCAAAGTCAGCGAAATATATATTTTTTTTCAAATGCTTACATCTAAATAATTTTCTGCAAGTATTGCTATAACTTTATTTTATTACATAGATAATATCACCAGGTATATGAAAATACAACAACAAACCAGATTTAGCTTATACTTTTATTATGATAAACAAAAGTGTCGAGTAAGTCGGTAAAGATGTCATTGTTTACGTTTCTTCCGCTCGCCTAAAGTAAACATTTCATTCAAACGTAATTTGTTTTATACCATTAGAATGAGTCATTCATTAGGTTGCAGAAAAATAAACACCACTCCTCTCAAGTTATTAACAATCGCACAAAAACTAATTAATTGAGCGCGCCCGTCTTTAACTGGCAGCGCGCACTTGAAAATTGTCGATGCTGAGTAAGCACTTAAAAATGGTGAGCGGTCAAGCGGTTATAAGACCCCGTATGTTTTTAAAATATTAACTGATTCTTTAATCGGCGTACATGAAAAATATATATTTATCTCTCTCGTACAGTAATTAATTACATAAATACAGCTCCCGCACCAGCGAGTAAACCCTATTTTTTCCGTCCGCACTGAACTACAGCAGTGTACGAGGTTGAAAAAATCCCGTAACGCAGTGAACATGTTAAGCTTAGTGAGGGGCGATCCGATATAAAATAGGCGATATTGACATGATATGTCTATAGCAGCAGCTTTATAACACTGACGCCATCTATTGGTCAACGGTGAAGATACAAGTACTGTCGACATCTATCGGACATCTACAGAACTACTACTATAGGATATAATAATATTAAGATTGAAGATCCCCAATCGCGCTATAAGGAGTTACACATGAGATGTCTATAATTATGTATAACTAGGTATATAAGTTCTGGTTAGCCTTTGCTAAATAAAATAAACTGCGGCCATTTGGCCTGTAAACTACGGCCCTGGTTGGTAGGTACTAAGTATTACTGAGCTTGGTCATTGGATCCTTGGTGACCCTTATTAGAGGAACACCAAGCCTCGTTCCTCCACATCTCTCATATATGGTGACAACAGCGGTAATTGAATGTAGGTTTCATTTATATCGCTTCGCTCGTCGCTTCTCGCTTCGCTTATAACTAACACACACAGCCTGTCGCTACTGTGGTTACATTTAGCCTATTTGCAGGCACGTGTTCTGTCTCCAGAGTATTACAGATAGTGTAATCCATTAATTGGTTTGCTAGCTGCTTAGTTGGCCGACAGTCGTGCAGCATCATTCCCAATGTATTAAGAGAGTGACTGGCTAGTTGACATGTTCTTCTCGTCACAAAATGATTTTCAGAGGACACAACTTTTTGTTACTCACAAAAAATAATGACTTTTCTCAACCAGCAACAAACCCTTCATACTCAATTTAAAAGTCAACAAAAGCAATTGTTATGGTACTAATAGACTTGAGCATTTACTTGTAACAGAACATCGAGCATTCGCCGTTTTTAAATCTGTCCAGCTAAACAACAAACAGAGCCAAGCATAGAGCTAAAAATCGCTACAAATATTTTCATGATATTTCTACTGAACAGTGTAGTCGGCAAAGTTAATTTACTGTCCGTTCACTAGAATGGTCACCAGAACGTTCGATAAAACGCTCGCTGAAGCGCTCCCGTTTTTTTTCAGTAATGTAACATTCGCAAGAATGCTCATTACAAATTAATGCTCAAGTTTATCAGCACGTTTAGTGGCATACCGTTGTAGATACTGACTGTAAGGAATTGATCTCATCACCATCTACATAAATTAATTTTCTTAGAATGAACTTAGATGAATCAGCGTAGTGCATTAGTAACTTCTTTGAACTTTGCACCATTCCTCTACAATGTAACACAATACTCTAAGGAACAAACTACATTACAGTTAGCGACGCATGCGAGTTTCTCCAAGAGGTCTAGAATTACATTAGATACACGAGTTTCTCCAAGAGGTTAAGAATACTATTTATGAGGGTTTGCCTATATTTGAATAGAGCAAATTTCAGACTAGTACCAGTTTAAAAATAAATATTATATACATTACAAAGGACTAACATTGACAAAGACGTCAGCTTGAAGCTGGCTACCCACGGTACGTAGTTTTGCGCACCACATGTTTAAAGTTATCTGACTCACGGTGTAACTAAAAAAGTGAAGTACACGTTCGTCCGCAAAGCCAGGCTCCTTAGGAAGTAAGCTTAATGCTGTCATACCATGTAACTTTAATGTTGCTGATACATCTGAGCATTCTATTTTAACAGAATAACGTGCATTCGCCGTTTTTTTATGTCGAACTGATCAACGAACAGATTTGAACATCCTCCTGCATCCTGCTCCGAACATTTTCACGGTCATACTAGCGAAAGCTCTAATCACCAACAAGGTCGAAGAAAACTTACTGTCCATTCGCTGAATGAACGCCGGAACGCTCGTTAGAATGTTCGCTAAAATATATCTACCCGTTTTTTTTTTTTTTTTCAGTTTTGTAACATTCGATTCATTACAGGTGAATGCTCAAGAAATGTTCAAGTGTAACAGCACCATATGAAATCAAGCAGTAGTATGTTTCTACTATATATAATTATGTGACAGCGGTCACTTTAGATACTTCTCACTTCCTTTGATATGCTTATTTTCCTGATTGATTGTAAATACTGAAAAAAGAAACGCTGCGTGCAGTTGTCCCACGCTAAGTCATAACTCGCCATGCTTTGGGCAAACGCAGTCTCTCAACAAAAACTAATGGGAGCGGGCTCTGAAAGATCAACTTCATTAACCGATTCCAGCCTTAACAAACCCCTCAAAACATGTTCAGTAACATCCTTGGCTTTAATTCCCAACTTAATAAGGTATCTTCAGACCTTTCACTTTGGACAATAAACGTGGTAATTATCAAGGGTAGTTCGTACCAAGCGTATTTATTAAGTTAACTTCGGTGGGACAAGAAAGGGTTATGGCAAAGAGTACCACGTTAACTCGGTTATAGTAGGTGCCCATTGGCCTCAGCGGCGCCTCTATAATGGTGGGTTCGGCACGCGTACCGGTACAAAGCCAGATGAAATATTTGGGCTTAGTCCTAGACAGGCGGTGGCGCTTCGACGAGCATTTCAGCCAACTTGCTCCAAAGCTCCTTGGCACTGCATCCGCACTTGGGCGGCTATTACCAAACTTGGGTGGACCCAGCGTCAAATGCCGGCGACTGTATCCCAGTATACAGTCGCCGGCATTTGACGCTAGTCATCCGGTCGATGGCATTGTATGACGCACCCATATGGGCGGACTCTTTGAACGCCCAGTGCAGGACTCTCTTGCGACGTCCGCAAAGAGTTATGGCGATCAGAGCAATACGCGGTTACCGTACGGTGTCAGCTGACGCAGCCTGCGCGCTGGCCGGAACGATCCCATGGGACCTGGAGGCTGAGGTGCTTGCCGATGGCTATTTCAAGGTCATGGAATTCCGAGAGACCACGGGAAACTATCCGCCCTCGGAAGATATTACGGCTTGGCGAATCCGAGCCAATCAACAGGCGGTTCAAAAATGGACGTTACGATTGGAGGCACCGACAGCCGGCCTTCGAATCGTCAGTGCGCTTAGGCCTTTACTGGCACAGTGGGCTGGGCGACAGCATGGGACCCTTTCTTTCCGGCTAGTGCAGGTATTGTCGGGGCATGGTTGCTTCGGCAAGTACCTGCACACGGTCGCTAAGAGGGAATTGAGTCCCGCCTGTCACCACTGCGATTGCAGCGAGGACACAGCACAGCACACGCTCGAGCTATGTCCCGCCTGGGCGGTGCAGCGACGTGATCTCGTCACTGTTGTCGGAGATGATCTCTCGCTGACAGCCGTGGTCCGAGCCATGGTAGAAAGTGAGGGTAAGTGGGCTGCGGTCGCATCCTTCTGCAAGGACGTCATCTCGCGGAAGGAGGCGGCGGAGCGGATTCGTGAAGACAACAGCCTGGCAGATCCGATCCGTCGCCGGCGGACTGGCAGGCGGAGGCGCGCATTTGCGCGCCTGATACCACCGTAGCTAAGGCTGCGGGTGAGAGAACGGGGACTCTCTCACCCGCCAATGGAGCCCATGAGGATGGCGTCGCCCTACAATTAGGGCTTCGTATTAATGAAAGTGCTCGGTTCTTACTTCGAGCGAGTATCGCTGGGTGGGTTGCCGAAGAGTGCGAAAGTTTTCCGGGGATCCACCCATAAAGCGATGAGGAGGCACTCCGTGAGGTTTTAGTCGGTATGCCAAAAACAGCCGGGGGAGCCCGACATAACCCCACATTCTCCCCGTGAATGACGGGGTATGCGTAACGCATTTCCTCACGTAAAAAAAAAAAGGTGCCCATTGGCCTTTCGCATACAAATGCTCTACGGTTTTGGGAAAAAAAATCAGGACTCGACAAGCAGCCTTGGCGACTGTGACTGAAATAATAATAAGGATTATATTATACAGAGTGTGGCGAACAAACTGTTACAATATATTTTGATATTACTATAAGATCGAAGTCAACTAGTCAAGATGTTAAAAGTGGACAATTCCCCGCCATTGCAGCAATAGTATTTGTTGGCAACAATGATAGTTTTCTTCAAAATGTTGGTGGGCTAAAACATAGCACAAGGTATTTTCTACCCCAGGTTTGTTAGGAGAAGCAACTAGGAACATTATAACTGCAACGGAGACCACGTATTGTAAACCAACGCCATCAATGATCGCTTATAATATCTTATTTCCCCTGTATAGAAACCGTTCCACAACTGTTATGCATTATGAGAAGAGTTAGGCCATAGCCCTCTGATGGGACCAAATGTAGGTTAGCATACTTGCCTTTTCAGGAACACTATGATAAACTCTAAAATACACAGTTTGCCTTATGGTGCTGTAGACTTTACCGATTAGAAAGCGTATTATCACACGACTGCCTCCAAGGTCCAGTGAATAGCGTATGCGACTGCTGATCGGAGGACCCGGGTTTGATTCCCGGCTCGGGCAAAAGTATTACTGGGTCACAAGATTACTTACTTTTCAACAAACAAATAAACTAAAACAAATTAATGAAAATATATTTTAAAGCTATATTCATCATCTACATTAAAATATTCTTGCGTTACTGAGTTGGGAACCCTAGAGACGGACTAAGGAATTTCTAATTCAATAATTTAATACAAAATCTAAATTTTCCTGAAATATCCACGAGATCGGGCAGAAACAGTTAAATTTATAAATAAATCGCGGCCGTAGTTAACGGTGTCCTCTAGTAACATCAAATATTACTAGCGATAGCCAATACATTTAATTACTACTTCGATCATCTGCATTCATAATTTGTGCTTCGGTCGATTACATTCATAACAGCTATTGGATCGATTGTTATTCGGCCGGCGTACTTCACGACTCTCGATCGGCTTCAATAGTTCATTACTCACGTCAGGTACCCGATCGGTAATAGTAGATTCTATTCGAGATTCTATTTCAACTATGTGCACTCGTAAGGCGTTGTTTGGACTGAGCAAAATTGAAATGTTTCCTTTACAACAAAAAGGGCATAATTTGGTTGAGCTAAGGATATAGATCATTTTTCAAATAAAATCATAGGCCCTGGACCAAAAAACCTTACAGACTTTGCATGAACGTGAGTTTCTTTGGTTTATGCAACAGCCAAAGCGACTTTATTTTCGGGTAATTATTTAAGGGATTATATTACAACTCTTACAAGGCACCAAAGCCGTAAAGTCTGCACAGCGTTAAATTGTTTTTTTTATGTTAATGGGCGGCAAACGAGCAGACGGATTGCCTGATGGTAAGTAATTACCGCCGCCCATGGACACAAGCAACACCACAGGAGTCACAAGTGGGTTGCCGCCCCTTGGGGTTGGGAAAAGGGATGGGATGAGGAGTGGGATGAGGGAGAAGGAATGGGAAATAGGGCCTTCGGCACTCTCACTCACCGAACGAAACGCAACAGTTTAGGTACTGTTACTTGACGTCGATTTTCTGCTAGAGGGTAGTACTTCCCCGGTCGAGCCGGCCCATTCATGCTAAAATCCGCAAGGCTCTACTACCTTTAATTACTTATCTTTAAACATACCATTTTTAACATCACTCCGAGTAGCATGAAAGGTAGATTTATAATAAACTAGGAGAGCCCGCGGTTACACCCGCGTTATTAAAGGGGTACTGCCCCGCACCCGTGGCTTATAACGTGATGTTATATAGCTTTCTTCAATAAATGGCCTAGCCACCACAAAAATAATTATCACAATCGGACCAGTAGTTCCTGAGATTAGCGCGTTCAAGCAAAGAAACAAACTCTTCAGCTTTATTATATTAGTATATATTATTGTGGAGCACCGGTCAACAAACTCTCAGTGGCAATCGGTTTGCTTTGTCACGAAGTATCCTTCCGGAAAATATTCCGCACACGTTGTGACGTGGATGTCGGTAGAACCGATTTAATAACACGACCCACATAATAGGACTACACATGAGTTTTTTAGAAAAAGTAAGTTCCTTGGTGCAGAAGATACTGTCGATTTGACGTAGAAGGGTAGGCGTGACGGGTAAACATAAAATAAAAAGATAACGCTTTTCTTTACCCATAACTGGGTTTATATTCTAAGAGTAGATCAAATATTTTCTGCAGGTACACAAGAACTCAAATCTCTTTCTCTCTGTGCCTTTGCAAGCACATGAAGTGGTGGTCTATGACAGTCCTTAAGACTAGGTACTTTATCGCAAATCGGCTGCAACTACCACATGACTATTAAATAATTTTAGTTGTCAATGTGAGATGGAAATCATCATCATCATCATCATCCTAGCGCCGTCCCGGTGGCGTTCCAAAACCTACGCCTTGGTGCCCTGGGTCCGCTTTCCGGCTGAACCTCCTCCACTCTTCTCACCGAAGGTGAGATGGAAATAGCTGTGTAAAAAAGTAATGTGGTCGAATCCAAATATTTTAAAGCTATATTAAAATGGTGTACCTATCCACTTAGCAGGTAAAAATCCTTTCGTCCGTGTCTTAAAATGTTGGATAATAACATTAATAACACGATTTTAGTCCGAAGTGCAATGTCGCCGCTGTAAGCATCAGACATAAATATTAATTACATCATGTATGAACGCGTGATCATTCATGCTACGAATTTTGAGTTCTAGTGAAATAATTAGGTGTAGGTCACGAGAAGCTCGACATAATTATTATGCACATCCATTCGTCATGAATGTTGGCTTATTCTTAACTTGATACGAGTGCATCATCGTCGGCTCTGTATGAAAATTGTCCCACTGCTGGGCGCGGGCCTCTTCTCACTATGAGAATGGTAAGGCCATAGTCCAACACGCTGGCCAAGAGCGGGTTGATAGACTTCACATGGCTTTCGGGAACATTATCATTCAAACATGCATTTTTCCTCACCATGTTTTTCTTCACCGTTTAGCAAGCGTTAATTAACAATTTAATAATTATGTACATAACTTGGAAAAGTCTTTGGTGTGCGCCGTGGATTCGAACCCAAGACCCTCTGCGTAGCAGTCCGTCGGTCTCTCTATTAGGCCAATAGGAAATAATCCTGCTTGAAAATATTTTTATTTGGCTTCAGAATTTGTAAGGCCGGAGATACATCTACCTTTTTTACTTGGTCTAAGTGTCATTACAAATATTTTAAATACACCGTAAAAGAAGTACGCGTATTTTAATCTCCATTACTTTTGCGAGGCGTAAGTTCCTCGGCACTCAGTAATTTCTTAGGGAAATTGACAGATGTCAAAAAGTAATCTACTTCAAAAGTTTGTAGTATATTTGAACAACTTACGAGTATATTCTGGTTCACCTTGATTTTAACGGAGTTCTATTTTAAGTTTGAAAACATTGCGATTCTGAAGATGTTGTACTATTGTGTTGAGTTACCTAGTAGATTATGTTTCAAGAATTGAAGAAAATCTTGCTATTTTCCGAAAAAAAGTATTTGATTGCATAAGTAAGCATGTCTACATTCAATCTAGATGCTTACTTACGCACGGCCTGCTTTTCTCTATGAGAAGAGTAAGAGCTTGGTCCATCAGGCTGGTCAAGTAGGAACATTATATCTTTGTAGTAATTTGTTTCTCGAATAGGCTATCGACTTCAATTTATAATACACTAGCAGTCGCTCGTGGCTTCACCCCCCTTAACTTAAAAAAAAAAAAAACATTTGTGAAAACAGCTTTCTAGTTAGCAAATTCGTTTTAATAGCATAACATACTCTTATAAGCTAAGTTGACGGAGCCTTGCTTTGCAGGGTTCCTATTTTTGGATGCAGGGTCACAAGGGAACCTAACACAACCTAATAAGTTGCTTAGTATAAATTTGAATTAACAACAAAAATAAAATAAAAAACTGCTTGAGAGATGTCAAGGGACACCCGGATGGAACGAAGTTCCTTTCGATTAATTAGTGAAGGAATTGTAATAAAATTTGATTTTTCTTAAGTTATAATAATATTCTTTTATTATTAACAAATATAATGTAATATAAACTTAATCAGTAGGCTCAATTTTAGTAATAATTGTTAATTTTACAAAAAAATGTCCCGTTCGCCATCTTGGATCCCCAAATAAATGTCATTTACGTTATCAGAAAGCATGAAAACCCCAAAAATGATACCCCTATTAATTTTATTAAAAATGTCTCGTCCGCCATCTTGGCTTCCCAAATAGATGTCATTTTCGTGATCAGAAAGCATGAACATGATGCTTGCTTTCTATAAGAGAGAGAGAGACAGACAGAGAAACATGCGCACGCCGCGTGGCTTACAATAGCTTACTATAGCAAAAAGTGTCGTTACAACTTTTCGTCTTAATTTTTTCCGTCTAGCCCCCTTTCGCAACGCGCGATAAGGAACTTCGTTCCAAAACCCACTGTAAAAACCCACTGTCCAATTCATGTCTCTCTAGCTTCAGTATTTTGGGCTCGGCAATGTCAATTTGTAAGTCAAAACAAATAATATTAGTTAGGTACAATGGCCAAACTTGACGCTAGTACACCAAAAAGGCGAAAATCGCTCAGCAAGACATGGTCGCGTTCAGTTCCCTCGTCAAACATAATATGGGGGAGTGGTTTAGTATTAGTGTGCGTGTACCTCGACTCTATGAGCAATCCAAAGGATTTTTTTAAAACTGATCGACCACGAACTTTTTGATTGTACTAAGAGCGGTTTCAGACTAGCGTATTATACGCGCGTATATCCTCGTTTCTTGAAGCGCATGTATGCGCGCCTTTTGGTATAAGCGCAACTCGTACGAGCGTTAACGCGCTTCTAAGCTCGTATAAGTGCGAGCCGTCAGAATCCATATTAATACTGACACGATATCACTTCCGTTTCGAGCGCACACGCCGAGATATGCCCGTTAACGCGAGTCCAGTTTTTTGAAGCGCGTAATGTAGAGCACGAGTACGCGCGTATGCTGAAACGACCGTATACGTGCAGAAAAATATGCTAATCTGAAACCGCCCTAAAAGACACCCGCAGCTGCATCCGACAATTTTTCAAAGCAAAAGCATTTCTGCCTGATCCCGTGGGCATTTCAGGAAATCCCCTCATAATGCACGTCTACACTCTACAAGGAACATACATGTCAAATTTCAGTTTCTAGTGCCCAATAATTTGCGCTGTGCGGTGTCTGTGAATCGGTAACGGAAGAATTTTATACAGGCAATTATGATTTAGTTCATTTCTATCTTTGAAGAAAACCGTCTAGTTGCGGACGAGACAATTACAAATCTCTTGAGCTAGATAATTTATGTTCAATGTTATGTTATGTTAACATCCCGAGGAACACCGTCCTTGTGTCTTGCGACATGTCATTTGTAGAATTGACGTCTAATTGGCGGCACAGAAATGGCATTGAATGTATTCAGGGCAAGTTGAACTCTTGTCCAATAAGTACTGAGTAAATGATTTGACAAATATAATAGCATTTATCTAGAAAATATTTTCTATCCAGTTGTGGTGAAACAGGACATATAAAGTAGTAGCACAAATACAGGGAAAGTGAAACCTAAAAGTTAATTACATAATACGCATAATTTGTAGCTTTACTGCTTCAATAAGCATGCTATTTTTGCGATTACATTGTTCTGGATTGGCGGTTTCAGATTAGCGCTTCTGCGTGTATACGGTGGTTTAAGCAAATGCGCTTTTACGCTCGCTCCACTACGCGCTTCAAAAAAACCGGACTCGCGTAAACGGACATATTTCGGCGTGTTCACTCGAAACATGGGGAGGTGTCTCTCGCGGCTCGAAAACGCTTGTACGAGTTGCGCGTGTGCTGAACGCTAGCCTTAAACCGCTCCAAGACTGACAAAAATGTCATATAGAAACGGATTCAGACACAAACCTGTCTGGTATTTAACGACAGTGCCTCCTCATGCTGTTATTGTTGTATCAAGGACAACTTTATAATACACCTGTTTAACACCAAAACATCGAACCTAAGTCACCGCTTCTTATTATTACCATCCTGTTTCTTTTGTACACAGTGTTCGACCGCCTTCAACTCCCAACTTAATAGGATAGACGTTAATATTAATTAATTACTCTAGGATTTACAACTAATGTTTAACAAGGGGTTTGGGTTAAACCGAGATTATAATAGGCCCGATTATTGCTGATAAGTCTTTATAAGATAATATTTTGTCACTACACATCTGAGGGTGTAGCGTATGTCCGGTACTTACCGAATATGCGTCATAATACCGTCCATACGCTCGGCCAATCAGAGAAGGCCATCGTCCGTGCTCGTGGTGTTTGCCCTTATATGGTAATACACCGACACCAACTCTGATGGAGAGCTCTGGTAAATAAAGGGGCCGACAGAGAGGCCGGCACCGCTACTTGTTTGGCCGGGGTTTGTACATCCGTGTTGTCACAAAGGTGCCGGATGAAAATCAGTCGCCTAGGAATGCTCTAGCTTTACTGGGCTAAATGCTGATCTGGCAACCTGTTCGGTCAGCCTTGGGACACCTACCTCATAACAGCTATAAAATTGAATCATATTATTTTAATATTACCTAAGTGTTGTTTTAAGTTTTATTTTAATTTGTTTTTGTTTGTGTCCTTTGTGCTGTCTGAATAAATTTTATCTTTCTTTCTTTCTTTCTACTGATTGTCACCCTGCCCGAACTACGTGCTACGTCTACGTCGTACGTGTATCCTGGTCCCAGCTGTGGATAAGTTACTACATTTACTGCGTTAGCGTACTGCCCATCTCTCTACCCGCTAGCTGAGGCCGGCTGGCGCCGCCTGCCTGACCCATTTGGTTGTAGCTCTTCTAATGCTGCTTCCCTTCAGGTTCCAGGTCCACCTTGAGGCTTCGGCTACGCTACACTCTACTCTTCGCTACCCTAGTTCTACTCTTCCGCTGCTCTTCACTTCACCTGCACCGTCTTCGACGACACCTCTGCCGACGAGTCCGGCCCTGCTCCAGCTCATCGTGCACACAGCGCCGGCGCCTGCCAGCTGAAGCCAACGATCTGCGAGGATCTGCCCCTCTACGCGCAGCCCTTCGAGCAGCCTGCCCTGCACACTACCGGAGGGAACAGCGTGGGAGACTGATAAAAAAATATTTGTATTAATTTTAAAGTTACTACCCTTTGCCTCATGAATGCGTAGAGGTATTAAATTGCTATTCATATCAAATACTCAGGTCTTTAATACCTGTAAGTTGTAACAAAATCAAACTTCTTTGTCAACGCAACAAAAAGAAACAGCGATTTGCCGCATATTTTCTATGTAAGAAGCAACGTTTTATGACACAGATAAAGGAAAACTTGCGAAAAGCGTAAATTTTTATTTACATCATATAATTAAAATATTTCTAATAATTTTAAAGGTACTACCCCTTTCCTCATCAACCCATAGAGCCATAAAATAGAAATTCATATCAAATGCTCAAGTCAAAAAAAAAAGGGTACTTCCAGTCGATCTAGAAGTTTTTTTTTTCATGTACCCATGTGTCGGAGGGTTGGGTTTCACCGAAGCATTCCTCGCAACCCCCCGACGGGTATTGGCCCGCCAGATGGTCAGGCGGGCCCCGAACGAAACCCCCTTGGCGGCGGATGAAGGTGATGGGCTCCACCGCCAAAACACCCAGCGGCCGCAGAGGATAGGGAGGACGGCAACGCAACACCGCATCTCCTCTTCCTCTGCGACCCCACCGCGACGCAACGATGGTGCGCCCCCATTTGGTCGCGAGAAATAGGGCGCGCGGCAACGCAACACCGACACGCCTCTCCTCCCGCGACCGCACCCGACTGCGAGGACAGACAGAACTGTCCCCCGCACCCGCACCTATGGACGCATCCTACGCAGGCCTCACGCAAGCCCACGTGGAGCGTCCCCTCCCGGGATCCCGCTTAGCTTCACCGTGGGAGAAAATCAAATCCACGGTTACTAAGCCCCCCTACCACGACAAGGTGGAGATTCCACGTGGGGGAGTCGATCTAGAACCTTAAAATTTGGCATAAAGCAACGTTTTATAGCATATAGGTAAAATTTTGAAAACCTTAAATTTTTAGTGACATCACATATTTTTTTAAATAATTAATTATACCTACATGTTTGTACAGAACCCTCGGTGAGCGAGTCCGACTCGCACTTGACCGGTTTTTTCTTTCCTGCTCCATTTTCTTCACCGCTACGCATTTAATAAATGTAATCTCTAAATTGTTATTTTGTACCTGTCCACTGAAGCGGATAGGTAGCTGCGAGCATCCTCTTAAAATGTAATAAATTTAACGTTTTGCCTGATCTCTTGTGAATGTCATCAAATCTATTCGTAGTGCATCCCAGTCCCCAAGGAAGATTCATGCGAAATTTCAGCTTCTTGCACCTAATACATAGTTTTGCATATGCGTTGTATGTCAGTCAGTCGGTAACGGAAAAATATCATATGTAAATATTTTCTCTGCTCCCTTCCTATCCGTTGCTTTGATCCTTCAGTATTATCAATACAACGCCTACATAATTAAATCTAAATATAATTCTACTTAATTTCTTTAACACGTATAAAGCCATGTAGAAGTAAAATAAAATTACAATTAATCACCTTGAAAGTTCAAAGCTTATTTATATCAGGCATTAAAAGGTGTAATGTCCTATTAAAAACTGAGCCTCGTCTGGAAATTTACCTAAATATTATACAAAATGTAAGCCGTGAAACCCTCAGGAATAAAGGTATTAAATGATAGATGTTATAAAATTAGCTACTATGTTTTGTATCCATAAATAAAGTTCAAATTATATGTCTCGTGAGATATGAAACAGATGTTATGGCGCTGATACACCTGAGCATTCACTTGTAACAGAACAGCGAGCATTCACCGTATTTTGATTTGTCGAACCGAACATTTTCACGATAATTCTAGCGGACACTCTAAATTCAAACAGTCCGTAGAATATAGAATAAAAAATATAGAAATCGCACTACATTAGCAGTTTTACCCTCTTTATTTACTTCAGTTGCACTTATGAATTATTTCTAGAGTATGAGTAAGATACATAAACAAATGACATTTCTAAATAATAAAGTGCAGATTTTAATTTGAACAGGTTTAATCAATCACATAAGTGCCTGTTCCTACGTTCAAATTTATTTATCGATATCGAGAGTTTATCAAGATTCTATTGAAATCAATTCTGAGTAAACCAAATCTAAGGATCTATTGTAAACATTATACACATATTATTATAACATAATATATATATAACATAATATTTAATCAAATCCGCAGAGTCTATGTGAATGTTGTGCTTACTATTTTAGAGAGCATACAATGGAATATTCCTAGCTATAGTTATTTGTTAAGATTTCTAAAGTGTGCTTTCAGTTTGTGAGCCATAAATAAAAAAATAAATAAAAAAAAATAAAAACATTATCGATATTTTATCGATATTTATTCTGAGTAAGCCCTAGCTAGTCAAGTTAAAATTAGTGACAAACTACGAAGTTTCTTCCCTAGATTAAAATCATAACTCATAGTGAAGTAAATATATTGGGTTTAACCACCATTGTAGCGCGAATTCTATGTATTATCTATATTCTAAGGCTCGCCCGAATGTTCGTGAGAATGCTCGCTAAAACACACTCATTTGTTTTGTAACATTCGCGAGAATGCTCATTATAGGTGAATGCTCAAGTGTATCAGCGCCGTAAGAAAAATGTTTTATCTAATGTTAAAAGGAAGTATTTGTAAACATTGATCTTCTACAACTGCAGTTCCCGGAGCTGAATACGAAATAAGAGATGACGAGTAGAATAGCTTGAATAATTATAACATTATTCAATGCCTGCCCTTTGATCTCACTGGATCAATATATTGCCACGCAGATGCCCTAGACTTTTTGAAGCTACGGGCTTATTAAATAGATAATCGCATCTACTTCTGCTTCCGAGACCATGTTAAGCCGTCGGTCCCTGATCTAATTTAGATAGTTGACACCGAAAATAGCGAAATTGGTTTAAGCCATAGCGTATACCGCCTTTACTGGCATTTAGACGTTTGTATTTATGTGAAAAACTGGAATCGATTGTTATTTAAGGATATATAGAAATAGTATGTGAGAATGTGTGTGCAATTTTTTTATATTATTTTTATTTTATAGAGTCACGTCTATATCCGGTAGGCAGAGGTTCACACCCACATTTCGCCATGAATTTTTAAGTCCCACGTAATAGGGGGCGAGCCTATTGCCGTCACCGAGCACATCACCAGACTCCGAGCTGCTACTGAGAATTCGATAAAACCCAGTAATACATTTGCCCGACCCGGGAATTGGACCCGAGACCTCCGATCAGTAGTCGCATACGCTATCCACTGGACCACTGAGGCAGTGTGTGCAATAAAATATATTTTATTCATAAACTAGACGATGTACGCAGCTACGCCTGAACATTTTCTAAAATTGAACAGTTTTGTCCCGATCCCGTGGGAATTTCGGCAAATCCCATCTTGGTACAACCTTACGATCGCCGAGAAATATAGCGTAAAAAAATCATTCATGCTATTTTCGTTCATGTCGGAGCAAATAAAAATCTGAAACTTAGCGAAATCTCACAAGTTCGTTCCCTGATTACTTCAAGATTATACGCGTTTTTGCCCAGTATATAATCAGACCGTCTGTATGCTAAGGGTTGGACGACTAAATAGAGAAAAATAGTACAAGCTCGAAGCTAAAAGGGTTCGTATTAATTGCTCATATATATTAAAACATGATATGCCAGAGGTGTTTTATCAACACGTGAGAGAGAGGTGCAAATATTGTGTTCTTTTTTTAGTTAATTTTTAAGTCATATAAATATTAGGTTTTGGGTTTAAGAGGCTTTTAATTGTAAAAAAATTACACATTTCGTTTTATTTAACTGCTCTTCTTATGAATTTTATGATTTAAAATAATATTTACCGAGAAAAAAATTACAGTACCTACTACTTAGGCTCGCCGGTATTGAGAGTCTAAGACACAGAAATATATAGTAATAGAACGGTGAAACGGGCGTGGCGCGCGTGCCAAACTATTGCACTATAGTGCATGTGTTTTCGAACGCATTCGCATTACGCATCGCGTCTCCCTTTCGCGCGCTCAGGAGGTAAAAAAACATTAAATTCGTTACGAATATGCCATATTGTGCAGTTTCCAATTGTAAAAATTAAAAGTGATGCAAAAATATGGAAAAGGGAGGCATTTCATATCACCAGTAAGTATTTAAATTGAGTAAAACTTAAGATTATTGAGATTTAAAACAAGTGGGCTACTTTTACCATGTTTGTCTAATAAGAACATCATCGTTCATTTCTTCGTTATGTTAAATTTCCATTGCTTGAATTATACGATACTTGTTGACATATTTATGAAATAAACACGCAATGTACGGCGAGATACGCGATATTCACAAGATGCCAAAAACAATAACAAATCAGGGGCCACGGGTCAAATAAATAGCTGTGATTGGTCAGCGCGCGCTAGGGATTGACGTTCGGTTTATGGTTACGTTTTAAATTTATCGATAAATAAAAGGAATATTAATTCGAATTAATTATTATGTCTCTGGCTGTCTCTCTCTCTCTCATAAAGAAAGCAAGCATCATGTTCATGCTTTCAGATCACGAAAATGACATCTATTTGGGAATCCAAGATGGCGAACGAAACATTTTTAATAAAATTAATATGGGTATCATTTTAGGGGTTTTTATGGATTCTAGTCACGAAAATGACATCTATTTGGGAATCCAAGATGGCGGACGGGACATTTTTAATAAAATTAATATGAGTATCATTTTCGGGGTTTTTATGGATTCTGGTCACGAAAATGACATCTATTTGGGAATCCAAGATGGCGGACGGGACATTTTTAATAAAATTAATATGGGTATCATTTTCGGGGTTTTTATGGATTCTGGTCACGAAAATGACATCTATTTGGGAATCCAAGATGGCGGACGGGACATTTTTAATAAAATTAATATGGGTATCATTTTCGGGGTTTTCATGGATTCTGGTCACGAAAATGACATATATTTGGGAATCCAAGATGGCGGACAGGTCATTTTTAATAAAATTAATATGGGTATCATTTTCGGGGTTTTTATGGATTCTGGTCACGAAAATGACATCTATTTGGGAATCCAAGATGGCGGACGGGACATTTTTAATAAAATTAGTATGGGTATCATTTTCGGGGTTTTTATGGATTCTGGTCACGAAAATGACATCTATTTGGGAATCCAAGATGGCGGACGGGACATTTTTTATAAAATTAATCTGGGTATAATTTTTGGGGTTTTCATGCTTTCTGATCACGAAAATGACATCCATTTGGGAATCCAAGTTGGCGGACGGGACATCTTTGATCACGAAATAGATGGTGATGTTGGATTACCCATCCTTTTAAACATCGGAGACGATACCCATATTGTTTTTTTTTTAAATCCCATCCACCATCTTTGATCACGAAATAGATGGTGTTTTTGAATTTCCCATTCCTTAAAATATCGGAGACGATACCCATATCGACTTTTAAAAAAATCCCGTCCGCCATCTTTAATTTCCTATCAATCATCTTTGATCACGAAATAGATGTTGTATTTGGATTCTCCATCCCGTATATCAACGGAGACGATACCCATATTAATTTTAAAAAAAATCCCTTCCACCAAATTTGATCACGAAATAGATGGTGTTTTTAAATTTCCCATTCCTTAAAATATCGGAGACGATACCCATATCGACTTTAAAAAAATCCCGTCCGCCGTCTTTAATTTCCTATCCACCACCTTGAATCACGAAAAAGATGTTGTATTTGAATTTTCCATCCCTTTTAACATCGCAGACGATACCAATATATTTTTTTTTATTTTCCCATCCGCCATCTTTGATTTCCCATCCGCCATCTTCAATCACGAAATAGATGTTGTATTTCGATTCCCCAACCCTTAAAATATAGAAGGCGATACCCATATTGTTTTTTAAAATTTTGTCATCCGCCATCTTTGATATTCCGTCCGCCATCTTGAATCACTAAATAAATTTCATATTATTTAATCAGCATCCCGAAAATCTCGAAAACGATACCCATATAGATTGTATCCTATTCGTTAAGCCTTTTTTTTTGCCTTTGACCCAACCCTCCCCCTTCTCGTTTGACCAAATTTATTATTTTTGTCTGGCCCCTAAAAGTTGTGGCGTAATTTTATATAGCCTATAGCCTTTTGGAATAATTGGGCTATCATAGGTAATATCAATTTTTAAAAGCCGACTGCTAGTTCCTGAGATTAGCCGACATTATCTTTTAGCCTTTTTAGCCTTTTGCCCGGCCACAAAGGGTCGAAACGTTATGTTATATAGCCTATAGCCTTCCGGAATAACTAGGCTACCGTATACAAAAAGATTTTTTCAGATCCGACCGGTAATTTCTGAGATTAGCGCGTTCAAACAAACAAACTCTTCCGCTTTATTACATTAGTATATATATTTTATAATATAGTCAAAAGTTTTGTAAGATTTCAATACAGATTTTTAACTAAATAAATACGTTTTATTTTTATAACAGTATACTATAACCAAACTATTCATAATAAAACATTTTATATAAACAATAACATAATTTCATTTTCCATAGCTCTCACATCGATAATAATTCCTTAGTGTCCCCTCACTATCTATACGTCACTGTGGGCGGGGCTTGCTAAAATGTGGCACGCGCGAAATGTACGCGATGACGTGACATTCACCGTTCTATTACTATCTATTTCTGTGGTCTAAGATTTGAAGGGACAGGACGCATGCCATTTTCTGCAATTACTTATGCTACTCTCTGGTCAGGGCCGGTCTTATGAGAAAGAACGAAATAACGTTTCTTGTGGCAAGAGGCAGCAAATTAAGTTCATGAGTTTTGTTATTTTATATTTATTCACACATTGAAATAAAGTAAATTAAAATGATATTCTAGAGATCATCATGTTATCGCATAGGTAGTAGAAAAAAGAAAATGAGTTCCAGTAAATGAAAAATAATAACACCGCTATATAAGAGGCACTACGCTATTTCATTAGCCCTATAAAAGCCAGACCCAAGAATTTATTACGCACGCCATTCTTTAGGTATATCTGTGTCCTAACTTTGTTATTTTCATAACGGTACGAGTGAAAAAACGAGAGATTCTATGAAATAAGTGAGAAGGATATTTATTCTCCGCGTTAGCACGTGTTGTGATAAATCTTAGCTCTCAGTCCACTGAAATAAGAGCAACCATGCATAAATGATATTGAGAATATAATTATTAGGATTATGTTGTCAGTTTTATGTTATGATTAATTGAATCCAAATTACAATTTCGAGGCTCCTTTTTCTATTAAAGTGCAGAGGTGATTGGCAGTTGGAGTAGCAGCGGAAGCGACGTACTTCGACGTAATTACTTAATACGTATCTACATACATACATATATAATCACGCCATTTTCTCGCCGGGGTAGGTAGAGACAACGGAACGCCACTTACTTCTATCCTTACAAACCTTACGCGCTTCGTCTACATTCATTACTCTTTTCATACATGCTCGCCGGTACCGGCTGCATTGGAACTTTCCAATGCACCATTTACATATCCATACACTGACAAGCGACGGACGATTTTAGTAAAGTACAAGGCCCAGCAATGCTTACTAGGCTGTCAAGGTAACCAAAATGGGAGCGAGAATGACCACTCTTTTGTAAGATGCTCCGTCAAGATGGCTGGTCGACGATGCCAATGCACCGGTCACTAGACGGTGAGCAAGTTCTAAGGCATTGGCTATGCAGACGCACAGCCAATGCAGAGCATGAAAAGCAACTTAGAACTTGCCGTTCGTAATTCGCAGCGCTTGCACAGGTGACCACTTTGTACTACACCAGAGCGCTACTATGCTTCAGAGGGCATGTAAAGCTGTTGCTCCCGGTTTTTGTCGCAAGACATGAATTGCTAGGTCATGTCGGAGGCTATTATTTGGCACACGAAAAAGAAGAAGAGTTACAGTACCATTAACATATTTCATAATACAAAAATGAGTCAATCAGAAACAATACGAATATCCTTACTTTGTAATAAATTGGTCACCCTACCACTGGTTCGTGTTGCCAATTTCGATGATATATCGCTCTTGGGTTCGTCCCGTGTTAAAGAGCGCTTTGTTATACCCCGTACGTTGGGTTCACAAAAATATATAGCTTGAAACCGTACACTGAATGTTTTATTCGTTTTGCATGTTTTCCTTAACGGCAGACAAACAGAATAATTGTTGTATACTTTTTCAAAGACTATTCTCTCTCTAGAAATAACTGTTGTATTGGATAGGACTATACAAACATTTAATCAACGGACACATTGCACACCTAGATTAGAAAGAAATAAGAAATATCTTGTGTGAATCCGCAGAACAGCGTTAACAGGTGGCTGTATAATACTTTGCCATCCGTGCAGGAATATATTGCAAAATCGTTTGTCAATTCAGAGCTTGCCGCTGGAGCTTCAAACATTTTTACAACACACGTTCTGTTTTTTTAACTTCATCGTTAAAATATTGGCATTTTTTGTGTAAAATAGTTAACGTCGCACTCAGCTATAATACTGTTGTCTTATTTCGTATGGACTCGCTACAACTATAGACTCGCCTGAAGAGGTAAGGAGAGGTGTAATTACATTATACCATGTAATGCACTTTATGGTTGCACGTGATAGGGTAAAACGATATAACCATAAAATTATGAAAAGAGCAAAAAAATGTTTTTTGAATGAATATTGAACAAACACCGTTTTGTCTTTGCTGCATATCATAACTAATATTATGTATGGCAGACAGCAATGCCGAAATTTCGCCTCGACTCGACATAATTGTAGATACGGCGCTCGCTGCATATCAATGATATATCGTTACCGGGATAATTCGGGAGAACATTCGGGATAAAGCCATAGATATGGCTTTATCCCTATGTGGATGATAAATTCACGCATGCACAATATTTCTATTTGGAAAGTTCACGGTTGTCGAGGAAAAAGGGCCAATAACCTTTGTGGAATATTCCAGAACTAGCTCGGAAAGTATTATAATTCGGTGTCATGCGTCAATGAACAAGGTAAAATTATCCACACAAGGACGTACGTCAGTATGTAAGTACGGAGTCAGTCATTAATACTTTTGTACTAGGTTCTTTTGGAGCTTTATTTGTCTCTTTATCTCAGAATAGATAAGATATATTATTCTTCACACCAACCAACTATTTAATATATATGCTTTTAATCGGAGACTAGTATCGGATATCGTTCCTTATCTCATTTCATTCGTCTTGGCTTTCTTTTTAGATAAAATCTTACTAATTACAAATGATAGATTCCTGTCTGCTACAGAAAACAGATACTATTCTTTAAAAATGTAAGAGGACATTATACGGGTAAACGAATCGTTTGCTTAGCTTACCGATACAACGATATAGGAGCACAAAAATGAAAAGACAGTAATCCAACATCGTTAAAATGATACAGCAATCCGAAACAAAAAAATAATACAATAATGTAAATTGAATTTCTTCTGAACCGAGTATGTTTGCGTTTGTGATTTGTTTACAGTGTAACAGAACCTCTAGAGTAAATGTTACATATAAGACAGGCGGTTCGGTTTGCTCGACGGCGCGTGATATTCCTCCAGTGATACGGTGTACTTCTGACTATATCTCACGCCGCATACACTCGATTTCGCAAAGGTGATGGCCGCAGTGATAGCGGGTTTAGTTCTTCATCCAGGCTTTTTATTTTTTGTAATACTAGCAATTTACAAGCGAGCCAGGAGACCACCTGATTGTAAGTGGCAACCTCGGCTCATACATGATTTTGTGCGAAAATATAAGGATGCCGCTGCTTTGCTTAGGATAGTAAAAAGACTAGGGACGTGAGCGGGATGATGAAGAAGGAGAGAGGATGAGGCCTAAGACATCCTAACTCACCGAACGAAATGCAACACATACATGTACTTTACATCAATATTCAGTGGTGTTTTCGGTCGGTTCTTCGCGGGTGTAATTCGTTGTTATTTCAATCTATATGTTGATATACTTTTAAATTGTCCTTCGGGCTATAGCACGAACCTGAGATTCAGTACATCAGTGAACATTATGCTTGCAATTGTTACAAGCAATATTGGATAAAAGTAAGATGAAGCGTAGGTTTAGGATACTTTGCTTAAGGACTGCTGTAAAGGTGAATTTATGTTTTATGTTAGCAGCGGAAACATTCGATGGTCTTTAATGAACAATGACTAGCTGTGTTATATCTTGCTGATACCTTAAAAGTATTATTTATTGGTATAACATTTAAATAATTTTTACGACAGTGACATGTCACTTTTATTAGGCTGGTAGCAAGTTTCCATTTTTGATTAAAACTTTCGTACTAGGACTAATGGTGCTTAATTTAAATTTACAAATAAAGGATTTCCAGAGCCAAAAGATGTCAAATTACATTGAGAAAAACTAGACATTATCAAATTCATAAATTCAAGTCTCTAATTTCATTAAGTTTTATTTCGATTGAAATGATTTATTAACACTAGGAAATTTAAAAAGAAATTACCAGGCAGAAAGGATAAAGATCGCTATCATTGAGCCCACACGTTTACTTATATACCTCGAAACGACTGCATAAACAACATGCATAGCATTATTCGACGACACAGCTGAGCCGAGGCCATACATGCGTGAACCGGATATCCGGGCTACTAAATATTTCACGGATGTGCACGTACTTTTGTCTGCAGGTTACACACAACGTTATGTTTGGTAGCTGCAGAAAGTAGCTATATTTAAATATTGTGAGAAAAACCGTTTGAAAACCAGCATGGAGACTCGTAGTAGCAGGTCTCAGCTCATTACTTAACCCATTTCTTGTCCTATGTATGAAATATGATTCATAACAATTGATTTTTTATTTTGTTCGAATAGGACAGGAAACCTATTAATATTGAGCTTTTAGCCTGGTAAAAGTAACATATGCGACTACCGGAAAAAGGTATGAAGACCACCGCGGTGTCCTCGAATGCTCATAGTGGCGGGGTCACTCGATTATATCACTTCAGGGGTAATGTGACTTGACACTGGGTCAATCGGGCATTGCTGCAGCTGTTACACATTAACTAAAATTGCCTTTGTATGCGTATGTTTTTATGTTGATTTAAGTATATAGAAATATTTATCATTAAAGTAGTAATGTGTGGACGCATTTTTAATGCTACCTATTAGTTTTAAACAAATGCCTACTCACAGATTTTATAAGAAATTTTAAGACTGGCTCATTGAGAAATCCTTTTACTCAATAAAAGATTACTTTGAAGCTGTAAAAAATTTGTGTAAATTGTAATAATAGTCTAAGAAATCATTTACAATTTAATAATTATTTATAACTAATGTAAGTATGTTTTGTATTTTAATTAAGGTTTGCATGTCCTAGTTTGACAGAATGTACCTATATAGCTCCAATTATATAAAATCCAACTTATGTACCTACATTTTATGCAAATAAAAGTATTATTTATTTATTATTTATTATCTAATGTTTTAAATTCTTGTCATATTTGCTCATGATTATCTATTTGGTGCCCTTCGCCTCCTTAACAAATTGTGTTAGAAAGTTTTGGCACACTGGGATTAGCTAATATAATATCTTTATTATATACCTATTTCTTACCAACGTTATGACAATTCTATCAGCGCAAGTCTATCATAATGTCTATCATAATATCGTGGGTATAATGGAAGAACTAAATAACTCAGATTTTGGCCAAATTGACCTTTTACCATTTTCGTGAACCCCAAAATGAGCCGCATCTTTTGGTCTAACAAACATTCTTATATCTTAACCCAGTCCAAAAATAAAGCCATTTTTGTGTTTCAATTATAGAAATAGATAAGTATAAATTAACATTAAATGTTAGTAGAAAAAATAATAACTCTATATATAAATGAACAACTGTGACTTCTGATCACTTGAGCATGAAATAAATTAGCTAAATTGAGTTTAGAATTTAGTTCTTCCGCGCACGAAAATATTTTAATGAAACTAGTCAAGTTGAAGAAAAACTAAACAACTTGAGTTATTTAATTCGGGCATTAATGAGCATTCATTCGGTTTTTAAATAAGTATTTTTATTTATTGCTTCTTCGAGAAAATGTAAATTTATAAGAGATTCCAATCAAGTAAATGTCAATAGGTGAAGTTATTTAATATTTCTATTTATAGTATACGCACGTAAGCAAAGTTATCGTGCAATTCAGTAGTACAAATTAGCCCGAAATAATGTAAACCTATAGACCAACCATTCTCAAAGTGTGCTCCGCGGAGCGCTAGGACTTCACTAAGCATCTTTAGAGGCTCCACGAAAATTTTGCTGCAATTAAAATATAATTACTTAAATAAAACAAAATTAATAGGTAGCAGAATACAGCAAAATGATCGATTTAGATTCTAAACTCACTGCAACTTTAAGTAGTAGTACGTGCAATATGCTATGTTTTTACCGGCGTTTTATTACAATCGGATAATTATATTATAAACAGATATACTATTATTAGACATGTTATGTTCCTAAGGTTGGAAGCGATAGCCCAGTGGAGATATCAACAGACTGCCATTCACAGGGCTCGGGTTAGAATTCTAGGCAGTAAATTTTCGAAGTAATGTGTTTCAATTGTTAGTTATGGCTTGCCTCTTGCCTCAGAGAGCAGCTCTTTAAGACTGGGCGGTGTGGACACCCCTCTCTATTTTTTTCTTCCTAAGACCCGGCCGCTGTGGCTGGCTTTTGTGGATTACGAAAATGCCTCCAACCCCATTGGAACTGGGCTATCCTGCAATGCACTGCCTACTCTACATGTCTCTCAGAGAGCTATGAAAAGGACAATGGATAAAGGATAATAGGATTTCGCTGATGGATAATTTCCAGAACGAGATTATCTGGCAGAAGACCAAAGAAACTGACATAGATCAGAGTAATAGCAAATTGATTGGGTGAACTTATGGCCAGTCGTTTAAAAAGCAGGTTCTTAAATTAAGGCCACGCCTCAGCAAGCGTAGTATTGGCCGCCAGAATGGGTCTTGTGGCATACCCTGGGGAGGCCCACCTCTAGGAGTGATAGGCTGATGAAATGAGCTAAATGAGAAGAAGTAGTTAATATACTTATATGACCATTATACGCCCCCTTCCTATTATGAAAGCCTAAAGGTGAGAAAATACGTCGCAAGATAGCGAGCAAGGCGTGACGTAGCAAACCGATACTCCGAAAAGGTAGACAGAAGTTGTAATTATTACACCCACATTTGGCCATATCATGCATTTTTAGGTCCTACGTAAAAAGGGGGTCTATTGACGTTACCGGGCACATTGCCAGATTTCGTTCTACTACTTAGAATTCAGAAAAATCAGTTACCTACACTCTTGCCTAACCCGAGAATCGGACCCAAGACCTCTCGATCAACAGACGTATAGGTTATTTATTGTGCCACGGAGGCAATCAACGATAAAATAAATATAAAATATACGAAGATTTGTGTCAGTAATATAGTCTTTTCTACAAATGTGGACCTTTTTGCTCAACTTCTTCCTTCAATTCGTTTAGTAATTTAGCATGCATACTATGCTATGCAGTAATAGTTATCCCTTTCGATCTCTCTCCATGAACATCTCAAGAAGCAGTCAACATCACTTTCCCAGCAGAATGTGACGTCGCTGTGACGTCGTGATGACACCGCCTCCCGGCCGCCTGCATCTTCGCCCCCCACCGCACCTCAAGCTGCTATAAATGCTGAGGTGCTGGCTGCGCTCGCCCCTTTCTTCTGGCGAACCGGCACCGAGCTAAGTGACCACCTCTCCTGGACGAACCGGCAGGCGGACCCTCAACAAAACCTTTACCATCGCCGAATCACGCGACCCTGTTTAAATCTTTGCGAATAACATTTTTTTAGTAATTTTTTGCTAGTGAAACGCTTGCTAAATGATGTTTAGATTTACTTGAGAAATAAATAAATTTTATTGTAACATTTAACCACGTTTCTAATTTAAACACACCCAAAGTAGGGATAACGTTACAAGAATAAACGGCCTTTGTCCTTTGGAGTCGGTTCCTCCTTAGCAATTTACTGTTTGGAATGTATTATTTATTTGGGCGTATAATGGTGTCTCCACGTTTCATCTACATACTTTATTTGGACCAAAACTTGGATTTATTAGGCCTTAACTACGCAAACAGAGCTTTAAAAAATGTTCATTCGACGGGTCAACGCGGTTTTGGTCTTAACGTGAGCAAACGCAGCACCCGTCGCGCTGGGAGCTTGCTCATGCTTAAATCTTCATTTAATATGTAACTAATTCATTTGTTGATCATTTTCATACCCTCTGCTATATCTCTTACTTAATTCAGCGGTCGTCTAGCACCATTTGGTGAAATTGCGAGGTTATATTCAGTGGTTGCAGTGTTTGGACGTCCCGGACCTTAGTTGCCTAGCTCCTACGACCAGGTTTAAATTCAGCTGCCCAAAATTTCGTTGTATTAAATGATTGAGCAGTGGGGCAGCGATGGCCTAGTGGAGGTACTAATAGTTGTCCATGCAGGGGGTATCGGGTTCGAATACACGGCACGCACCAATGAATTTTCAAAGTTAAGTGCGTATTAAATTGTTAATTATCGCTTGCCCCGTGCCTCGGAGTACGTTAAACTGTCGGTCCTGGCTGTCTGAAAGATCTTTGACAGTCGTTACGGAGATTCCGTACCCTCAAATAAACTGATACTGGTCTAAACCATGGAATATCGCTATCCCTTTGGGTTGCAGAGATCAAACGGTTGGCGCTCTGTGGAAAAGTTGGTATTCTGTCATACCTGATTAGATCAATAAGCGGACCTCGGGCTCTAAGACGTGTAAGTCTTGGATGCAACCGGGATAAGGCTAGCGCGATCATGATGGAGCAGAGAGTCCCCATAAACAGAGTTTTAATCAAACTTGAATGGCGTCGGCGTAGAGCCTTTTAAAAACAACAATTTAATGCCAGCTCGATACAACATTTCCCATTTTCACAAAACACACTCACATCGACTTAATCGTAAGGCTGTCAAATAGCAACTACTGCTACAAAATAGCTGAAATGTTGGTGGTTAACTGCCACAAGAAGTAAAATTACATCCATAACACTTTTTTTGACGAGTGCTGCTTCCTTCAGGTTGAGGTCGGAAACTTTTCACCCTAGTATGTTTTAATGCAAAGGCAAGTTATTTTTGTTTTAGTTGATTTTTGAAGATTTATAATAAGTCATTTAGTTGATTTATAACATAATTATAATATTTTGTTGTCATACCTAATTCTGTTAATTTTTTATATTGCAATTTAACGTTTTTTTTTTGTCTAAGTATACAATGTTACTACTTCCAATCCCGGTTTTTATTTCATGTGAGATCAATAATCAGTGATAAAATTTAACAAATAAACTTTCACTAAAAATGCCTAACTTTCGTGTTTAAATATTTCTTTAGGTTTAAAACTCAATAAGTGTACTTAGTTGACCCAAATTCATGTATTCACATTCATTTAATGTGTGGGAAAACTGAATAACTACATTATAGAATTAGCTAACTACGGTATGTTTGCAATATCTTGGTGTGGCAAAATTGGATAACTTGGTTTTTTATTTTTAATATTTTTTTGGTTCGTGATAAAAGCTAGTTTTATCAAGCATAAAATCGACAGCAAACATGCTTAAAGCATATAAAATCTGCGATGGCAAAATTGTTCTCCATTTCTTAGTGATGTAAAAAAAAGTGTCAAAAAAACAGTAAATCGCGATTATCTCGAAACTTGAAATTTTGAGTTATTTAGTTCTTCCATTATACCCACGATATTTCATAATCATCATCGGCCCTGTACGCAAACTGTCCCACTGTTGGGCACGGGCCTCTTCTCACTATGAGAAGGGTAAGGCTATAGTCCACCAAGCTCTGGCCAAGTGTGGGCAGGCAGAATTCACGTGACTTCCGAGAACATTATGGAGAACTCTCAGACATGCAGGTTTCCTCACGATGTTTTCCTTCACCGTTAAGCAAGCGATATTTAATAATTTAATACGCACATAACTTCGAAAAGTCATTGCTGCGCGCCGTGGATTCGAACCCGAATTCCTCTGCGTAGCAGTCCGTCGGTATCTCAACTCGGCTATCGCTGCTTTAATTTCATTACGAATCTTCGTAAACAACTGTCTAACTCTTCTATAAATACCTTTTCTATATAAAATGCCCCGAAAGAACCGTTTCAACTTAATATTAAAACGACCCCTAAACTTTGGGTCGACGCTGACCCAATACAATTTACATCACTTTGCGGTTATGTGAAAGTAATAAGCCTCAGCATGTGTGGAAACTTTACGTGCCTATTAAATGAACAAATATACGCGAGATCGGCAATATTCGGCAATAATCGGAAGTGTTCGCTGCACCCAATATTCCATTGGAATCAATTCGGAAATTTATATTCGGGCTCGCTATTCTAGTGTTACATTTGCGAGCCGATGTAGGTAGCTGCTAAAATGGAAAATGTCTGAGGTTAGCCCGAATCAATAAAAAGATTTGACGGCGGAACTATTTTCTATGTATGATAGTTATTTTAAATAGCTAGCGCTCTTAAAGACTTGAGAAGAGAAAGACTGGGGAAAGAAATAAATGTTTCTGAATTTTATTGGAGTTACTCAAATGCTGACTACAATTTGAGTGTTGAGAGAAGTTAAGTTTGTGTGTAGTAAAATGTCCAGGCACTTAATTTGATTTCCGCTCAAGCCAAACATTTGTGTGCGTGAACATGGTTAAGGTGTGTCAATGTATGAGTGATATAAGTATGTATTTACAAAGAAAATTATAATATGTGTTTAACCATTATCTTGTACCCACAGTTCTGTTTGGTGTGAGACTAGATGGTGTTGTGTGTATGAGGTATAGTATTATATATTATATAAAGCGTATAGGTTTTCTGGTAGGTTCGTTTATCAAAGAAGTATCTTAGAAAGATGGAATTATCTAAACACATAGATAATCCTAAACACATAGAAATCCTTCCAGGAACAGAACCCTAAAAGCAAAATAATATTCGATCTATCTCCTGAAAGCATTTCAGGTAAAAGGACGCCAGGATTACTTCATGTGCCATTTACTTTTATGAATACTTATAATCCAGACTTAAAGTAAAGGGCACATCACAAGGATTTTCCAGACAAGTTTTTTATGGTTGGAAAAAAGTAGTTATAAAAAAAAAAATCTTATTTTGTTTTGAGAAAGCGATCAATCATCGCATCCAACTAGGTTAGTCAGCTACGGAATATCTGCGCGTCCAATGTCCCGCAATATCCGAAGCTGAAAGTCTTTGATCAGTGTGTGATTTACAGATCCAGGACGTGGTCGATTACTATGATGGGCCTCATAAAAAGGCTCAAAAGGCAAAAAAGATCATTATGCTCAGAGTTGCACTGCGGAATCAAATCAGGAATGAGGAGATCCGCATGAAAACTAAAGGGCTAATATAGCTTTACGCATAGCTAAGCTGAAGGAGTTCATAGCTAGTGAAACCGATGACTGTTGGACAGGAAGGCTCTTGAGTGACGGCCAGGCACCGCAAGACTCACTAGGAGTTCCCTCGCAAGCTGGACCGACGATCTTGTTAGCAGAAGTTAGTTTGCGAGAAGAGTTTAGATGCCGATGGTTCAAAATCAGTCCATATGTCTTGCTGGGGTAATCTTTGTTCATCATTGGATGTTTTTAGGCTGTGAAAATACATCATAATATTTAATGCCTATGCTTGAGCTCCATGCTATCTTGTATGATCGACGTCATCAGTAGTCATTTCACCATTACATCTTGTCATCCTCATCCCAGCGTTGCAAAGCGGGGATCGGTTGTTAGTCCAACCCGATTCAACTGAATATTAAATTTGCCACAAGGCGACTGCCTCTCGTACCTCTGTAAACCAAAGGGATGGCGATATGCTTTAGCTAGTGTCAGTTTATTCAGCGCTACTGACTTCCTATAACGAAAGTCGGTCAAAGATCTTCATGACAACCGGGACCGGTGGCTTAAGGTGCTCTCAGAGGCATCACATTTATCATGACGATATCAATTGTATATCTTCCAAAAATATTAAAGAAAACGCTATAAAAACGCACCAGGGTTTCGTGCCAGTTATCGATTACTCATGTTCGCAACTAGTTTGGTATGCATCCAACGAGGCCAAAACATTCAGTCGAGTGTTAGCTTTGAGTCATGCTAAGGTACATGGTCCGTCAAATTGCTACGATCGTTATGACAAAATATAGCAAAGTAAGGACAAGGGTTTTGTCATACCTACATACTACTACGTAGATATGCTATGCAATATGTACCCCTTGGTTTTGCTTGCGCTTTTTTAAATATCAGCGTCAATAACTGGTCTTATTCGTCCAGTCACAACATTCGTAACTGGATGACGTCTACAATCTGTGAGCTATCTACCCGCCATGTTTCAAATTTGTATAGGTATCTCCACATGTGAATGAGTTTGTATATTTAGGTACGTTGTTTACAAGAGATGGTAAGAATGTAGAAGATATTGAAAGAAGAGTTAATGCAGGTAATAGAGTGAATGGAGCTCTGAAGGCGTTTATGAATAGCCAAAACGTATCCAAAAAGGCACGTTTGGCTGTGCATAGACGGGTGTTAGTACCTACTCTTATGTATGGTAGTGATAGTTGGGTATGGCAGAAGAGTCATGAAGGTAGAATAAATGCTGTAGGAATGAGAGCACTGAGAAGTATGAGTGGTGTTTCTTTGACTGACAAAGTAATGAATTGTGTGATAAGAGAGTGTTTTAGGGTAAAAGAAGATGTAGTGACAAGCATCGAGAAAGGTATGCTAAGATGGTTTGGGCACGTGGAGAGGATGGATGACGAAAGACTGATCAAGTAGATATATAAGGCAAGTGTGGAAGGGACAGGACGAAGGGGAAGACCTAGGCCGACGTTCTCTGACCAGATTGGAGACATCCTAAAAACAGGACAGGTTAGAAGTACCCTGAACAGAAGAGCATGCATGAGGAATCTGATGGGAGTGAATGAAGCAAGAGAGATATGTCAGGATCGTTGCAAATGGCATACGGAATGTTTCTGTAATGGTTCCGTAGTCTCTACCTACCCCTCCGGAAACAGGCGTGAGTCTATGTATGTATAACTAAAAAGCTAATCGACTAATTAATTAAAACTAAAAGTACCTTCTGAGTCTCACGTAAGTCCTTTGGGAAATTTTAAATTTGAAAGATTGTATGTTAAAAA
Organism: Euclidia mi; assembly: GCA_944739405.2. NCBI lineage: Eukaryota > Metazoa > Arthropoda > Insecta > Lepidoptera > Erebidae > Euclidia > Euclidia mi. Next base: position 63,168,597 of record OX123187.2, on the reverse strand, counting down.
ATTTAATTAGAGCTCAATCGAGATATTTACCACAAAATTAAAAGAAAATGTGGAATCTAAGGAAAAATATCTGTTATTTTGATGTTTAAAATATCTTCGAAAGAATAAAACGTATCAGGTATCGTAATGACATAACTAAGCGGTTAATAGTGTGAAGACGTGTAATGTTTAGTTATTTTCTTAATTTTGAAGATTAATAAGACCGCCTAATGGTTTGAGTGATTGTAAAAATTTAATAAAATGATCTAGCAATTAATTAGTGATGTTAGGTGTGTAATGATTTTGTTATATTCTTTGTATAATTTCAGTTACTTATAAGTATATACACCTCATTAGATTTCTTTTTAATGCCTTTATAAGGTCTGAAATCTACCTCATCATCATCGCCCTAGCGTTATCCCGGTTGCATCCAAGACTTACACGCCTTGGAGACCGAGGTCCGCTTACTGGTCTTACCAGATATGACACAATATCAATTTTTCCACATAGCGACTACTGTCTGACCTCCGCAACCCAAAGGGATAGCGATATTCCATGGTTTAGAAAGGTCTAAAAACCACCTATCTAGTGAACACAAGTAGCGGCCAACCAGTGGTTAGTAAGCTCACATGGCGTTAATGAGATAATTAAAATTCAACGCTATTTGCCTTGTTTTCATTGTTTAGGCGCAAAGGTTACGTTGTTATTGTTATTAATTTAGTTCGCACCACTGATTTTACTCTGAAGTAGGAAGTAATGCTATCCTAATCTGACCGCTAAATGTTTTGACAAAGTTTTTAGTACGGTTGACAGGACTTCATGCTATTACTGTTTGTAATTAACTGATAGACACTTTGTACTACAAAGCAATTAGTAAAATATAATTAGAATAAAGTGAACGAGACAGTTCAATGTCCTACGTTAAGTTAGCTTGCCTATGTTAAGCATTTACTGGAATATTAAATGAGGACTAGGTAGAGAGGAAAGTACTAGGTAGAGCCTTGATAATTTCAGCATGAATGGGCTGGCTTGACCGGGGAAGTATTACCCTCTCAGAGAAAATCGACGTAAAGGAGCAGTACTTAAACTGTTGCGTTTCGTTCGGTGAGTGAGAGTGCCGGAGGCCTTATCCCCTATTCCTTCTCCTCATCCTATCCCTTTTCCCAACCCCAAGGGGCGGCAACGCACTAGTGACTCCTGTGGTGTTGCTTGTGTCCATGAGCGGCGGTAATTGCTTACCACCAGGCGATCCGTCTGCTCGTTTGCCGCCTATTACTATATAAAAAAAGAAAGTATTCCACTAGACGGACTATTTAGCAACGATATTATTTTCACAAGTCAACTCTCGCGTTATGGCTAAATCCTGTGTCATGAGAGACTTTACAAACATACAATTGACGGACCCAAAGTACACCCAGACTCGAAAACACCAATTAATGAATCACACAGTGTTGTCTCGTGTGTGAATCGAACCATCCTCGGCGCAGTGTCAAACGGCGAGGCGGCCGCTTATACCACTACGCAAACAGTACAGTTGAAAATCATCATTATCTTAGCTCTGGTTGCGATTCAAGATCTACACCTTGAAGCCCGGGATCTGAACTTACCATAGTAACATGCTACAGATTATCCGCAGCCAGCGGAATATAGCAAACCAGAAGATTTTGTTTGATTCAACGCGATATTCTCAGTTATTCCTGTTATTATTTGAATAAATTGTTAATGTATACTAAAGCAATGCCTAGCATCATAATGACCTTAAGTGCTACTTAGTATTATCCATAAAAGACATTGGTTTTTCTAGTCTCTCTTCTCAGACGAAATAGATAAGTGAGCCACCAGAGTTATCAATCGTCCAATGAAAATGCAGCATGTTTTACGGCGATTTATTAGTTTTAATAATTTATGTCAATAACGTTGAATATAGTCTAATGATATCAACGTCATATGACTTCGCCATTACCGTAGTTTAGCAATAAATAACACTAGGTGGTGCTTTTACAAAATAAGTAGCGTGTACCAATCTACAGATCCTACTTGGCTGAAAAGTTATCTTTCGGATAGATCTCAATGTGTCGAAATAACTAAAATAGACAAAGATAACAAAATCAGTTATAAATCTAGTTTTCAGCATAGTAGTTTCAGTGTGCCGCAGGGTAGCGTCCTGGGAACATTTCTGTTCCTAATGTACATAAATGATTTGCCCAATGTAACTCCCCACAAAACTGTGCTTTTTGCGGACGATACAACTATCATCATCAAATGCGAAAATATAAGTACTTATCAGGATGATATAAATAGTACACTAAAGAATGTTGTAAGTTGGCTTAATATTAATAATCTCAAGATCAATTTAGAAAAAACTAAAATAATGCAATTTCAAATATATAAGCGTAATCAAATAAATTTAAATGTAACATGTAATAACACACGCATAGAAGAAGTTGATACATTTAAATTCTTAGGTATTATGTTGGACAGAAATTGCAACTGGAAAGCACACATTGAATGTATCTGTGACAAACTGAATAAATTTGTATATGCTATAAAAAAGCTCCGAACAACAGTGTCAACGGAAGCAGCACTTAGTGCATACCACGGATACGTTTCTTCAGTCCTTATGTATGGACTATTGTTATGGGGAAATTCAGTGGAATTTGAACATGCTTTCCGAAACCAAAAAAAATGTGTGAGGGCAATTACTGGAGCATGGTTTTTGGATAGTTGTAAACCTATTTTCAAAAAATTACGTATTTTGCCGCTAGCTTGCATGTATATTAAGGAAGTCTGTGTATTTGTGAAACAACATTCGGAATACTTTATACTTCAATCACAAGTAACTAAAAGAAATGTTATACCTAGAAATATACATAAATTGCATCAACCCCATTGTAAACTGGAAATATTTAAAAGAAATTCATATGTCAATGCTGTTATTATTTATAATAAATTACCTAATATGTTTAAGGATCTTCCACTGACAATCTTTAAGACAAAATTGACAAAATAGCTTTTTGACAAGTGTTTTTATAATATCAATGACTTTATGACATATAAAGAATAATATAATAATTATGTACTGTACATTGTTGACATTGTTAAATTATAGTTTATTTTCTTATTATTATATATTCCTTTTATTATACATATATTATAGTTTATTTTCTTTTTATCTTACCTAATTAATTTTATTATATATTTTCTTCTGTAATACTATCATAGTCTTTAAATTACATAATATAATACTTATTTAAATATCTTTTGCACACCATTGTTATGGTAGAATGTAACGGACTAATTCTAATTATTATCACCTATTGTACTACATTCTGGCAAATAAATAATTTCATTTCATAATTTCATTTCATTTCATTTCATTACCTAAGGCAGAACAATTTATAAAAAGAATTCCAACAAAAAATATTATAACGGAATAACATTTTCTTGCACTTGTCGGAACTTTGTCGACGAAGTATAAGGGGGAAGGCTATTGTGTCCATCCTATCATTCTTTTATAAGACGTTCCATTGTTCACACAGCGCAGTTTGGATTAAAGTTCTGATATTACTCCGCCAATATGTTCGTGTGGTCACAATGTTGACTCTCCTCTGACATTGTAGGTTTAAGTTTTCTACAGAAATTGCACTAGAGGAACGATAAAAAGGAAGTAGGTACTTTATGTCTTACGTGGCGTAAATAATTCAGTTATCTGTATTTTCAAAATTCTTGCGTTACTGACTGACTGACAGACGACTATTGGACTCACAGCGTAACTATTGGACGCAATAAGATAAAAATTAACATGTTTGTATGTTACTCGGAGATCGTAGTATGCACTAAGAAAGGATTTCTCTAAATTCTCACTGGATCGGGCAGTTACGGTTAAATAAGAATAAAATGTCTGGCTGTCTGGCATTCTCTAATATTGTATATTTTTATTTATTTCGAATAACATCTGTTTTGACTAATTTGACGTATTTCCTTTTATGCAAATACTCGATGCTTTAGTGTTAAACAGGTATACGAGTTCAACGTACCTACATATTACAGTGTCTCTCTGAACAACAAGCAGTGTTTGCAAGGTAGAGGGGAATATTAGTTTAAATGGCCATGAGTGGTGAAAATGCGACATCGGTTTCGCCATCACGAGTATTGTGACTACTAAGACCTAGAGCGAGTTCCTCTGGTAATACATCCTTGAAAAGGACACTTTTTCATAAGTTCTTTAGAATATATATTTATAATATTGTTATTTATAGTATTTTTACAATTATTGTAATCGAGTACAGTATCATTACTTGGAAGATTATACGTATTTCGTGTAATTATTGTTGTATTATCACATTAGTCATAAAAAACTCCCGGGTTAATTGTAAATCTGTAAGCAAACTGATAAAACGCTAACCTACTTCCATGAATTTGATAAATATAGTTAGAAATTAGTATTTGATTGAGTAAGATATGGTAATCTTAAAATATTAAAGAGTTAATCGGCCTTATAGTAAACAGGGATTAAATATAGGTGCATAGTTCTATATTGGTAGGCTTTAGTTTTAGATGTGTAAAATTTTTTAATATTCTATACTCATCTCTTTTATGCAAAATTATTGAAGATAAATCGAGTTCAAATAAATTTTATGAGCCAAAATAAAATTTATTTTGTATTTAGGTGATACAAATACATGTAGATAAGTTGATTCGTAATATTAAAATATTCTGACTATCTAATGCAGTAATGATGTCGAAAATAGTTTTCGTTCTCTAATTTTAAAACGAAATCTCAAATGTTTGATGTACTTCGTTCAAATAATTTCGTTAAAAAACTTATGAAAACGTTTTGGATTGGCAAGTTTAGGTTTATTGATATTTTAGTAAAAGCTTTTAAGGTACATAGATAATATTCTTTATTGTACACCAAAATAAAGTACATTTATAAAGTGACTTAAAACTACGATTTATGTACAATCGGCGGCCTTATCACCATGGGAAATTTCTACCCGGCAACTTTAGGATGAGCAGAAATGATGTCAGTAGCTTTGTGGCGATGGTGTAGCTATGTAACTAAATTTCTTATTACCTATTTCAATAACATATATGTAGATACATAAAATACACATATATGATTATTAACCTTCCATAAATATTTATACATAATGATTATTCCTACTAATAGACAATACAGTAAATATTTACTTTATGCACATACAAAATATATCAATATATGATTTAGCAATAATTATGGAAGTTAGTTACGATAGAAAATGATGTTCATGTAATAGTTTCAACAAGACTCTTGTGAAACACACCAAAACTGCATGTAGTTTAATGTCATTAACATTTTCTATAGGTTTTCACTCAAATTAGTAGTGCTTCATCATCATTAGCGATGTATATAAACTGTCCCAAAGCCGGGCCCGGGCTGTTTTACTCTGTGAGAAGGGTCATGCGATAGTCTACTACTCTGGCCAAATGCGTGGTTGCAGATTTCCGTGTATTTATTTCAGAAACACTATGGAGAACTCTCAGACCCGTAAATTTGATCACACGATGCTTTCATTCACATTTAGCAATTTAATACGCTCTTAAATTAGAAAAGTCAGTCTTGTACGAAGTGGATTTGCACCCAAGATTCTCGCATTCTCTCTGTAGCAGTTATTCTCTCACTACGCTATCGCTTCCTGTCGAAAGCCTCCCGTACACACTACAAAAATAAATTATTATTGTTGTAAAGTATTATTATGTTAGAAGCCAAAATAAGAAGTTATTCTCGCTTTATTAAAACATCATATATTATAGAAATTGCCATGTCTGAGAGTTCTCCATGATGCTCTCCAAAGACACGTCAACTCTGCCAACTCACACTTGGCCAGCGTGGTGGACAAGTATGACTTTGCTCTTCTTATAGAGACAAAAAGGCCCTTTCCCAGCAGTGGGACCGTTTACATACAGGTTTATATACGGATCATATCCGTTTTTATAAAGATCATATTTAAGTGTTATTTTTAAGAAGGTACACATAAAAGTTAATAATAATTGTAATGATATGTATTAAGGTAAAATAATGAGAGACGAATTTTATAACTTTACTGTAAATAAGGTCAGTTGGAAAACCTACACTGATTAACATAACATAACTTCACGCCTGTTATCCCCGAAGGGGTAGGCAGATATGTATTACACACCCACACTTCGCCAGTTATGTTTCAGACCCAATGTAATAGGGGGTGAGCCTATTGCCATCTACCAGGCACATCAATTAGCGAGCGATAATTTATTTATAATGCACACATAACTTCACTGATTAATACTTTGTAAGTCAACATTTATTCTTTAAACATACTAAATACAATAAATAATTATAGTGTATCTATATCTTCTCTTTGAATTGCTGTATCTTTTAAATATCATGTATAATTACAAAAACTATATTATTTCACTGCAATTATTATTTTTAATATCTTTGCGTATTTACCTTTGATACAGAAGACAATATCTCTCATTTAAGTCCTTAAACTCAAAAGTATACATTTATATCTGTTCAAATATTTGCGGATACTAATTAATCTTGGAGTATGAATTAAAGGGTGACCATGAATCATAAATCAAAATTTCGCAAAATTCGAATAGAAAACCAGTAATAGTACAGAAGGAAGATCTTTGATCTTCCTTCTATACTATTCTATATATTTTTTATTATATATATTGCTGAGCAAAAATCAAACCCATGGCTTTAGTTGCCTCATCAGTAAGTTTCAGGAGATTGAAAATCATCATGAAGAAATCTGCATATCTGAAAGTCCGCGATAGGGAACCCAAACGTCATGTCTGACAACCCACGTGGTGGATTATGGTCCAAGACTTTTCATGTTTATCCTTAATGTTCAGGAATAAAACCAGATTGGAAAACTACTTTAGATTTAGTGTCAGGTTTGTGCATACGGCATAACATGTCTTTTAAGAAAATTATGACGAACTCGCACAAAAATGATTTCATTTAAGTTTTAGCAAGCGATAATATAGTTTCAAGTCATTGGTGCGTACTCTGTGTCTCGGATTCAACCAACTGGGTTGAATCCGAGACGTTCTGCATAGTAAACTGTTCATCTCCTACCTAGGCTATTTAATTGCTGCCTACAGAAAATCGCAAAATAGTAATGTTTGAAAATTTTTTTATTACTTTCCTTTACTCCACTCGCTTCGGTCACCCTACAATATAAGAATAAAAATGTCCCGTAATTAAGGATTCAAGGATTTCAATCTTTTTTATTTGAGTAATGAGATGTCTTTACTGTAATAAAGGACTATGCGTCATTTTGGACCCACTTTTGGACTTTGTTCAACAGTGATGAATTATATGTCATATGAAAGCTCTTGAAGTGTACTTTATTTTATTCTATGGCAGCTTAGCTCAATTCCAGCGCAAAGATGGTGTTTTGCTGCGTTATTGACAATCTGTGTTGTTTTGATATTTAATTATGATTACCTGCCAATTAGTAGCTAAATACAATAAAAGGACTTTTGACGGTCTCAGTGGCCCAGTGGTGGTAGTGTAAGCGACTGCAGATTATGTGTTCTCGGTTTCGATTCTCGGGTCGAGAAAAAGGGATATTAGGTTTTTCTGTTAAGAATTATCCAATTCAAAGCTCAAAGCCTGGAGGTTAGCGGTGTTACACCTCCGTGCCTTGGAAAAGTTTGTCATTGGCTCAGACCAAATAAGTAAAAAAAAAATGTAAAAGATTCTACAACAGTTAGCTTATTGCCAACATTAAAACACCCAATGTCATTATAACCATTATATTATCATCCAAACTGATGATATAATGTTGTACTGAATTTCATTATATATAAAACTCCTTTTTTTATCCTTTCTGCGCAAAGGGTTTACTCAACAGATAGCCACATTCCTACTGCTTAATGCGCGGTATCTGTATGAACTAAAAAAAAAGAACATTGTTTTTCACGCGCGTTTCATCAGAAAGCCGCGCGCCATAAAAAAGAACGTTATTCGAATCCCTTAATAAACAAAAGTTGCATAATTAACTATTATAAAACTTTTATTGTGAAGGATTACTAGCAAGGAGGCTAGCATATCCACATTGATTTAAATTGCAACCAGTCAGCAGTCAATCGTGAATTTACTATGGCAGAAAATCACTGTGTTATGTGTCTGCGCTCGCGTGTTTTGCGCACAAGACGACATGTTTTAGGACATGATCTGCCTGTCAGTCGACCACAGTTTGCTGAATATGTTCAGCAGAATGCGTTGATCGAGGTAAGTACCTACCATTGTGCCTACCTATTAGTTTATTTTTACTTAACATTCCTATGGATATGTAGGTACTCAATATCGACATAATTATGTTAATAAATAAAATAAGAATTGGTTTCTGAATAATGCCTTTGCTTATTCAAACTTTTATCATACCAATTTTGCATTATTAGTATGTAAAAGAATTATCAATAGAATAGAATAGCAATAACTAGTAACTACAAAAAAAACTTTACATACATACATAGACTCACGCCTGTCTCCCCGAAGGGGTAGGCAGAGGCATACTAAACGCCCACTTTTCGCTAGTGTTTTGATCCCACGTAATAGGTGGCGAGCCTATTGCCGCTTATAGGGATATTTTTAGAAAAACTTTAGAAAAACTTTAATTAACTATTTATACTTTTTAACAAAAATAAATATATTTTTCGATTTTTGCAGGTTGTGTTCAATAATATCCAACACGTTTGTCATCGTTGTTGGCAAAGAAGTAGTGCTGTTTTTATACAGCAACCTGTAGATAATATGGTCGATGGTGCTATTGGTGAACAAGAGCCTGCTGCAAACATTCAAGATGATACCATTGATGTACAATGGGCTGCGGATAATATCGAAGATGGTGCCGTTCTTATACGAGATCCTGCTGTGCAGAACGTTCAACAATATGTTTATGCTCCCGAACATGTTAGAGCACCAAACTCTGCAAGGCGTTGTGTATTTAATTATTGCCACAATATACAACATCATAGAATTCCTACAACCATTAAAGTAAACGTCCTTTGTACACAACGTTTGTACATCCCAGAAAATGTGAGAGTTTGTACCGATCACCTGGAAGGCAACGAATGACATTCATTACATGAAAATTGTAATGTTTCGCAGGAGTTCAATGTTGCACATTTTACTGATATGTCTAATATACTTATATCTGCTCATTACCGAGGATCGAGATTAGATTTCGAATTATTGCAATCAATAAGTGACAACGATGTGTTTTTTTGGACTGGACTCACCATCGGCCAATTCAATATAGTATTAGAAGAAACTCCTTCGCTGACACAAACTGTTAACCGTTCGCGCACCGTGATCGGGGTTTATTTATCAAAACTCAGAACAGGAGAGTCTAATGAAAGGTTAGCTTCTCTGTTTAATATGTCACGCAAAAGCTTGTGGAGAAAATTGGCATTAGCTAGACACCATTTAGCGAGCGATTTTGTAAACACTCATTTAGGTATGGACCATATTTCGAGGCAAAACTTACTTCAAAAGAACTTGTTCTTACCAAAAATTATATATGGTAATTAAGAAAATACAAAAGCTATTATAATATGTGATGGAACATATGTTTATATAGAGATAAAAATTATTTTTAAATAAAAAAAAACCAACTTCAAAAAACACTAAGGAACTAAAAAACAAAAAATAATTGGTTTTGGAGCAAACATTTTTGGAGTCGGTGCCAAGCAAAGTATTTCTCCTCATAATAAAACCTCTACACATGTTTATATAACTTTCGTTGTTGATAGAATAGGTAGTTTGTAATTTAGTAACTTTTTGCGTAAGGGCTTGGCACCGAATTCAAAAATGTTTGCTCCAAAACCAATTATTTTTTGTTTTTTAGTTCCTTAGTGTTTTTTGAAGTTGGTTTTTTTTTATTTAAAAATAATTTTTATTTTTTGCTTTTTAGTGGTATACTAATAAAAAATAGCAATATGTGGTACATAGGATAGTGTAGGTGGTACATGATGGGGAGGCCTTCCTTAAGAGCCTCAATTCTGAAATGTAGACCTGTACCTTTCTGGCAATTTCAAGTATTTGTTGTTTTCAACTAAATAGCCTAAACACGTTCGTTTCAGTTCCATCATCAGATCTCGGAAATCATCCAATACCAAATACAAAACAAACGAGCCTAAAGACGATGATATTGCGTTATTGTATTACAAAGATCCCATGGCCACCTTCCTGCTCCATCATCAGAGTTTGGTAAACATTCAGCACTAAAGTCCATGTAAAGACGAATCCAAAGAACCCAAACTCAATGGGATTGCGTCTTTGTATTACAAAGATGCCATGGCCACCTTCCTGCTCCATCGTAAGACCATAAAAATCATCCAGCAACAAAGTCTATGTAAAGACGACTCAAACGAGCCCAAACTCGATGGGATTGCGTAATTGTATTACAAATATCCCATGGCTACCTTCCTGCTCCATCATCAGAGTTTGGTGAACATTCAGCACTAAATTCAGCACTAAAGTCCATGTAAAGACGAATCAAACGAGCCCAAGCTCAATGGGATTGCGTCTTTGTATTACAAACATCTCATGGCAACCTTCCTGCTCCATCATCAGACCCTGCAAAACATCCAGTATCAAAGTCCATGTAAAGACGAATCAAACGACCTTAACCTCGATGAGATTGGGTTATTGTATCACAAAGATCTCATGGCTACCTTCCAACTCTATCATCAGACCATGGAAATCATCTAGCATCAAAGTTCATGTAAAAACGACTCAAACGAGCCCAAACTCGACTGCATTGGGTTGTTACGGTCAAATCGCTTCAAGTGTGCTTATAAAATTTGAAGAGTGCCTTCGATATCTCAGGATTCCATGATTAGATCCTGACCTGATGATCATGGGACCAACTAGGAGGTATACTCTTTTAATCAAAACAAGAATTTTCGAAATCGGTCCAGGCGTCTTTGAGTAATCGGGGAACATACATAAAAAAAAAAAGATTCCGACGAATTGTAAACCTCCTCCTTTTTTGAAGTCGGTTAAAAAGTACAAACTTTCTTTTTCAGCGTTTGGCCTATAGTAATCACAAGTTCCTAAATCTATTAAAACCGTTTTTAATGGTATGCAGTGACGGTTATATAATAGACGTTCTTGGTCCATACGCTGCAACAACAAGCGATGCACAGATTATGTCAAGCTTATGTGCTAATGAAGATAATTCTTTTCATTGGATGTTTCATCAAAACGATGTATTCATTTTAGATAGAGGTTTCAGAGACAGTGTGGTAGATCTCCAGTCACTAGGATATGAACCACATATTCCTCCAACAAAGTATAGAAACGAAAGTCAATTGACGACCGAACAAGCTAACAAAGCAAGATTAGTAACAATTTGTCGTTGGGTGGTGGAAGCGGTTAATGACAAGTTTAAAAATAGATTTAAACTATTACGTCAAGATTATTTTAATAGAGCATTGCCTCACATGTTTGTTGATTTTAAAATTGTCGCTTCTCTTATAAATGCTTTTTATAGAGTAACCACTGACCACCGGCTTAGTCATAACATTTGGAATACTATAAATGAGAAAATCAACTCGCCGAATCTTTTGTTTAATTATGTTACACTGAAAAACCTTAACAGACAAAGAGTAGCGTTCAGAAGGATGGAAGGTAATCTGCCACATTTAGAAGATTTCCCCCAGCTAACTGAAGAAGATATAATAATGATTTCCTTGGGCTCATATCAAGTGAAACTTGCCAAGTCATACGTAAGTGAAAACTTACGAGATGGTGGTGTGTACACGATAGAAATATACCGTGAAAACAATTTAAATAACCTAGAACAATGCAATATACAGCAGAATAATGTATGGCTGCTTAGGGGACGTGTGCAATCACGACACGTGAGATCGAGGGTGTATTATAACTACATCTTGATTGATCGTGATCAGGGCGGCAAAGACGCAATTATACAATACTATTGCACATGTCACACGGGTAGACGCACTATCGGAAGTTGTGCCCATGTCATATCTATAATATGGTTTTCGGGACTAGGTAGACATTTGGATGGTTTTCATCGACCAGCAATACATTTAGATGATATCATTATAGATGCATTTTAAAATCTTCCCTGTATATGAAGACACCCAGAGGCGTTACAAAGTACATCAAAGTAGCCACGCGCACTATGGTTTATTATAAGGATTGAATTAGTACTAGTTTATAAGTAATGAATATTATATTTTAAGCTCAAAATACTTATATTACTGTTACAAATACGTTGTTATCATCATAATCTCACCTAAACAGATTTTCCAAGACCGAGTTGATGTTTAATATTATTTAATTAATATTTACTTTTCATTTAATTTTGGCTTCGGGACGTGACCGCTCCACGCCCACTGGAGACCACTTTGACCAATACTGATATCTCCTCCGCTACAAATAGTCAACCGAAAGATGACGGTCAACCAATGTCAAAACTAAATTGCTTAGCATTTAGCTAAGCCATTTAGTTTTGATATTGGTTGACCACCAACTGGGCGCCAACGCCTAGAATCAAATATTCTCGTCCCTGCATTCGCCAATCCGCCTGTTAAGCTACCTACGGACAAATCCAAGTTTAGAAGGCCTATGTCTTTCAGTGGGCGTCTAACAGGCTGAAATAAAATGTGCATTGCATAATATTTCACGCGCATTTGTAATTTACAAAAAAAAAGTTTAACGTACCAAAACGCTGTTTTAGCGCTGGATTTGAACTTAGCTGCCATAGAATGAAATAAAGAACATGCCAAGAGCTTTCATATGACATACGTTTTATTACTGTTGCACACTTTTGAAAAGTGGGTCCAGTGTTCATACAAAAGTGCCCATGGTCCTTTGTGTATTTTTATTACTTGGGAGGATTAATTAATTTATCGTAATATTTTTCACTGTCGAATTTAAATATTATAACGAAATATTTATATTCAAATTAAACATGGTTGCCAGGATTTAGAATTTTTATGAATCATATTTAAATATAAACCCAATGTATAAGTCCACAGGATTATGTCGCCTTCTAGTACATATTCATGTATGTCTGTGATATTCAGATTTATGTATATATTAAATGATCAACATTATATTTTTAGCGCGATGGTCACTTAGAAGCTTTGTACGTAGTGACCTACTGCGCCGCATCATCTCTCTTTATATTTTGTTTCCCACTACATTTCACCCGCGATTACTCCCGCGCGAATTATATACCTAAATCTTCCTCGGAAATCATACTATCTATTGGTGAAAATCGTTTTGAAATCTGTTTTACAGTTTTTGAGTATATGATTTTCACACAGACAGAGAGAAGCGTATTCCTGATGCCATAGGAATTATGAGAAATCCCTTCTTAGTTCACCTTCTTGCGAGCAATAGTTTCATCTCGCAATGTTTCCATTGTCTGTCAGTGTGTCAGTATGGCAAGGTTTTTATATAGTGATAGATTAATGCTCAACATTAATCGCAATCAAAGAAATTCCAAGCATTTCGATAAACCACCAAGTAGTTAAGCTCTTCTATACACGCTGATTTTTAATTGGTTTTGGAGCGAAAGCTATCTGTATACTAATGGTTAATGGAACCTAACAAGACAATAGACTTCGGTCAGTTTAGATAGGTGATAAGGGGAAAAACACATAAGTGAAACTAAAAGACAATGTGTGAAAGGTGTACTTAAATTGATTGTGTTGTGGGCAGCAGACAGCAAAGGTAAATGATTTGGTTTATTAATTATTGAATACCTACTGTGATTACATTCTTATAAATACGTTAGAAATACGCAAGTACTAAACTTTCCGATTGTTAAAATCTTTGTCTAGTTATTCAAAAGATAATTTAGGTACCTAGGACTAATAACGTTACTAATAATTCATAGTTTATCGTTTTTCTTCTACAAGTTCATTATGATTTCGTGAACCCACAGCTGCTTGGTATTTCGACGATTTTTGATTCTAAGTCCGAGTAATGTACGAGAGAAAGATTGAATAGGTATAGCTATTTAGTTACATACATTTATTGTTCTAATTATTTATTACTGCACTTCATGGTTGGCGTAGTGGTTTAAGCGGTATTTGACACAACACTTTGTGAGATTCATAAATTGTTGTTCCGACTCCTGTGTCCGTTAGTGTTAGGTTTGTAATGTCCCTCATGACACAGGGTTTAACACCCTAGGGTTAAATCCTGGGTTCTTAAAAAGAAAACAAAAGCATCGTAATTAACTAAATCATGTTTTCTAAGTAAATTACGTATCACTATCGGTCCGCACTTACTACCTACAACCACTGTAGGTAACAGCTGACACGGCCGCTGTCACGGGCGCGCGGCGCTCGAGAACACAACTCTAAATAATCGTGCGTTACTACGTATTTCGAACAGTTACTGACTTTTATAACTTTTTTGTTTTAGGTGCTAGGTGAATTTTGATTTTGAATATGAATAGAGGATTTTATTTCGGACATGAGGTTTTTTTTTTCCTAAACCAATAAAAAATCAGCGTGTATAACGTAAACTATGTTTAGTTAGGAAGGTAAGAAAGAAAGAAGAAATAAGAGTATAACCCTAACTGTATCAAACTTTGGTCATTCCTCTATTTGAGCTGGCACTACAAACGGTCTAACATATTTAGGTTTCAAACTTGTTTTGTATTAGTTTCCATTGTTATACTGTATTTATCTATTACAGTCTAATCTCTTAATGAATAATTGACTTAAAAGCAAAGATACAATTTACAAATAAAATATAACGTTAAAATCCACTTTGGAAAATGTGGCTGTTGGAATGTTTTGTTTTTGGTTTTGTCTAATTTACCATTATTCGCAAAGATACTAATTTGTTTCTTGTATTTTCTCTTATCACCCACAGAACGAAATTAAGTAGTGCATATGTGTATTCTTCGTCCGCCACCATATGGTCAACATACTCTAGTAGTTAATATTTAAACCTGCATCAATTATAAACCTACGAATATATTGCATTACAATGTTGAGCACTTATCACTACAAAATAACATTTCAAAGCGAAACACATTTAAACCACAATTTCCACTCATAATGAATTGCCCGGTGTTAAATTCATCTCAGAGCGGATATCACAAGTACTTCAAAGTAGTTGCACGACTTTAAGTGTAGATTGTAATTTGTTTAGTAATAATATTCCATTTCAGTGACGTAATGCAGCGCCTGCAGCGGCGATCTAAGTAAGTGACGTATCTATTTCGTAGAATAGAGAATTAAAGCTAAAACCTGCCAAGTGCATTTTATCACTTGGAGATGTCCATTTAAGTTAACCGACTTTTACTCCTCAATTAGTAAAGCGTTATAATACGTTATAATTTTCTTTGAAAGGTTTATGTATGTCACTTTAAAATATAGTTTACACACCCAAATACTACGGTTTAGAAGATAGATGGTTGAGAGCTAATTATTTTGCAAACGTATTAGCGAGCTTCTAATGTTTTTGAAATATCTATTTAATGCGGTAACTTACAAAATGTCAAAGAAAGAAGTGTAATAACAGTCTTTAGAGCTGTACAATTATATGTTAAAATTATAACTAAATCATAGACTGCCTGTCACCAAAGACGTGGGCGGGTGCTTATTACATCTAACTTTGTTTAGCTTGTTTTCTAGGTTGCACGTGTTTGACAAAAAACTCTTTCCTTTTATCCATTCATGAGGAAGTCGTAATAATTACAACCATGCTAGTAAGCTGCCCCAATGCTGGGCACAGGCCTCTTTTAGGACTCAACTATAAGAAGGTTAAGGCCAAGTACGTGTTGGCATGCTTCACAAGTCTTACCTACGAGAAAATTTTATTCTATTCTATTTATCTACTAATGTTTTCATCTATCAAGGTTGACTTATGCAGCAGGCCATAATTACCAATTGAATACGCACATGACTTCGAAAAGTCGGTGATGACGCCGTCGACGAATGAGAGACTTGGCAATTTGTTGTACGTTAGTACACATGAATAAATGATTTTGACTTTGACTTTGACACATATATCGATGGTTGATGCCTGCCTTATCGGATACGCTGATCTTCATGAGGATAGATATATCTGGATAACATGCCTTCCTCAAGTTTGGTAATGTTATAACTGACTGCCGAGAACTTATAGACCAAAGTTGAAATTCATGTAGGCAGCGACTTTAGCGTACGTTAGCGGCACTAACTGTACTGTACTCACTAATAGTGTTAGTGCCGTAATTTGTTAGGTAGCGTTTCCCTCAAGTCAAGTTTGGATGGTAATGCTAAGAGTTGAGTTGTCTGTTAACATTCTACAAAGTACAAAAGCTAAAAATGTTAAACCTTTTTTTTATAAGTCGTTAAAAGTTTTTATTACGAAAGCAGGTAAAATATTGAATATTTCCAAATGTTGTTTACAAAATTTGTAAAAATTTCTTACCCAAAAGTTAAAATATTGTCTAATCCTTATTTTAAGAAAAAGGTGGTAATGGAGTACATCCCCAACGTGCAGAGGCTCTAAGAGAATTTATAATATTCTGGGAATAGAGCACCGACCTGAAATATTAATCCATACTAATATTATAAACGCCTTAGATTAAGAAATCAAAATGTTACTACCCCTTAACTTTATTTTAAGGGAAATAGGTGTAGCAAATAATATCTTTGCAAAGAGACGAAAAACTCCACAACAATCCCTATCCCAACTTCTGGCTTCTGGCTAACATGGTTTGATTTAACAGACGTTACGAGCGATAAGCCAATTTGCACGTTAGTGGTTTTCCCTAAAATGTTTACATTATAATGAATTATATGAATACGGACAATTTGGGCCGGTTGATGCCGCGGTCAACAGCTAGTTTGTATATCGTTCTATAGTGCATTTACGTGGGGGTTTAATTAGCCTGACATTCTATGAATACACAAACATTCCTGTGTTAATATTATGAGCGCATTAGGTGCGGTTGGCCGCAACTATAGAAGGTGTGCTCCGCAATCTAATTAGTCAGTCACATCCAGTACTACTGGGGGGCGGGAGCGGCATTGACCGTACGATACTTCAAGGTATCATTCTGAATCAATTTATTTACTGGAGTACTGCAATAGTGCTGATTCGACGAAATAATAAATATGACATGTTATGGTGGACATACCAAGTGGAGGGAAAAGTAAAAGTAAGGTCGTATCAAGAAGAGATCATAGAGTTGGTTGAAGGTAGGACTCTATGGTAGAGGCTCCACCAATAAAAGGTCAGCTCTTAAGTTAAAAAAAACTAGACAGCGATGTATCTAATTTAGTTTAGTTGTGATTTTATATTTTTTTTAGATATGTTAGGTTATTTTACCTGTACGGTACAGGTAGAAGGTACAGGCTGTACCTTGTTGAATCGCACCCCATGACACTCGCTGCAGTGCTTTACGACGAAGCGGTCACTTGGTATAATATGGTCTACGTGCAGTAAAAATCGACGAGGCTGGATCTGTAAGTTAGCTTAAAAAAGCCTGCCATGTAAATACTTACTACTCAAAGACAAATATACAAAGAAGAAATCGTATGCAATTTTGCCATTTTGTTAATTCATAGGTGAAGTGTTATAGTTAAACCGGATATAAACCGTAGGTATATACCTACCTAATCAGGAATAATAAAATTGTCTATGGATTACATGATATTTTAAAGTAATTCTCTGAAAAAATTTAATCAAAATTAAACGACAATTGTGACGAACGAAGTAGGTAAATACCAAAGGTCACAAGAATTCTTCAATGTTGAATTCGCTTCAAAGCTCTTTAATATAAATCTTTTACGAGATATATCAAGTGTTCGAACAGAAATACACTTAAATTATATTTTATATTAGAGAAGTTTACGGCAAATCATGACAATACATTATCATTAATACCTAGTTAGGCATTTAATTTTTCCAAGTTCGATAAACTGAACAATGGTGACATAGTATTACATTATAAAAGAACATTTATTTATTATATTATTATTATTATTGCCGTGTGGTTGACGGCATAGAATACAAGTGTCACCACCCCCTATCTTCCCGTGGGTGTCGTAAGAGGCGACTAAGGGATAACACGATGCAAATACCATCTTTGCGTAGAGACGGAAAACTCGACATCAAACCCTATATGACTGCCTCGTTGGTCTCGCGGCATAAATGTGCGCGTGGGATCGGGAGGTCCCGGGTTCGATTCCTGGGTCGAGCAGTGTTACTGGGTTTTTCTGTCACGAAATTCTCAGTAGCAGCACGGAGTCTGGAAATGTGCCCGGTACGGCAATAGGCTCGCCCCTTATTACGTGGGACTAAAGTATATCTGGCGAAAAGTGGGTGTTGAAATACACCTCTGCCTACCCCTTCGGGGATAAAAGGCGTGACGTTATGTATGTATGTATGTATTATTATTATTATGTCATAGAAAACTAACATTTTCGCGTTATAAAACAAACTTAAAATATTGTCACTACAAATTACACCATTTTGATTATTTATCTCCTTTCCGAAGTAGAACATACAAATTTAAACTCAACCACATACACACGTAGGTCAGCCATCAATTATTAGGTGCTTAACTAAATAGGGTTCGAACTTCGCATTATCTACCAAGACCACGGCCAAGTGATAAATGATTTCCGAATCGATTTTAGATTATATTGAATTCCGCTTAATTTCGACCCGAATCCATTGGGAATACAAAGTAGGGATTGACGCATTATCGGAATGTGATGTGTGTGTTAAATACGTGCCTAATTTTAGAATTGTCTGTTTCACCCGGTGAGGGCTTACTGAATGAAGTGTGGGATAGGAATTCAGGCGTGATCCCTTGGGAAGATTTGATTGGTAAAATTTGAATGGGCCCCGACTGTGAGTCGTTCTGTTCTGCATATTACTTCTAAACTTCTGGGCTTGTTTCGTTCTTTTTAGTTTTTATTTAAGTTAATATTTTCACGTATTTTTTAAAATTAGTTTTTATGCAGTCGGGTTTTTTATTTTTCTTTAAATATTTTTTTTTATTTTATACTTTTTATTTACGATTCATTGACTTCGTTATAAGATGGTAAATTTCGCAATCGAGTGTTTGTATATCGTTTATACTTGAAATAAAATCTTAAATCAATAAGTATGAAAATTAGCGAGATTTTTTTTTGTTAAACATCTTTAAATCGTTATATATCCTAAACTATTATTTAAAATGAAAAATGATAAAAGGAACCTAAGATGATTTTAAAATACCTATTCAACGACACCCCACTTGACATAGTTCATCGACTTAAATTTTTTTCATTTTGACAATATGGCGTCTGGCTGTCGCTGTGGTGAATTTTGATTACTGTCATGTCTTTAGTGACACTCGCAAGGTTAAGACGAATCGATTGACGTAAGAATCATCAAAATCGGCCCACGCATTTGGTCTCTAGAACGCCACATAGAAACAAACATACATACATACATAGACTGATAAACACATTACCCTCCTTTGCGTCGCGCAGTCGGGTAAAAAGCCAAATTGTGTGTTAACCAGAAATAGACTGAAATGTAATTTATTAATGGTGTAAATCTACAATAAGAAAAGAGATTGAAATAACGATGAATGATGACGAAGTGCTTTCAATGGTTGCCACATTTTGCAGATTATTGGGAGAACACATGGTGGAAAAATATATTTATTTAAGATATTTTTTTATCTAATGTTAAAAGGAAATATTTTTAAACATTGATCTTCTATAACTCCAGTTCCCGGAGCTGAATACGAAATAAGAGATGACGAGTACAATAGCTTGAATAATTATAACATTATCCAATGCCTGCCCTTTGATCTAACTGGATCAATATATTGCTAAGCAGATGCCCTAGACTTTTGAAGCTACGGGCTTATTAAATTAATAATCGCATCTACTCCGTGCTTCCGAGAGCATGTTAAGCCGTCGGTCCCTGATCTAATTAAGATAGTTGACACCGCAAATAGCGAAATTGGTCTAAGCCATAGCATATAGCTAATCATTTTCGGTTGTATCAGTCAGACTGTAGTCTCGGGGATCCAAGATAAAGATTAACACCGGAACTGAAGATAATGCAGAAATAAATCACCGTCAAGTTCACGGTCTATCAAGCGACAATACGAGTGAATTAAAAGAATTTGAAACCGAAACTCAAACACGATGGCTTCATAAAATGTTCCTCGATTTCCTATAATTGGAGTTTGCTTCAAGAAATTAATTTAGAAAACGTCGTCTAGGTTTACCTTTGCGGGACTAATGTTATCTATATTTCTCGCATTTATGTAATAAAAAAACTGGCGTAAGTAAAGATTTTTCGAATAACCGATAAAGGATCCGTTTCTGTACCCCTTCACCACCTTCACTTCACACCTTCCGTTATTAAAATTCGAATGTGAGATTCGTAATATAAGGTTTTTAGAGCTCCGTTTTACGTATTATTAGGCAGCCCTTTTCTTGTGAGCCCTGATCGTATATATCATGTCTCCCGGTTACATTGGTCTCAGTCACTCATGTTTTTATTTTTTATCTAATGATAAAAAGCTTAGGCAATACTAGCAAAAAACCAACACTTATTATTATAATGAACAGTAACACGTGTAAATGTGTGATGGCACGTGTCGAAACACTACAGCGACATTTGTAGGAGCCCTTGTGAGCTATATTTGAACAATGAAGGACACTTTTATTGTCATTATTGGTACTGATAGATTGTCGTCGACATTATTAGAAGAGTGTAGGTAATTATGTCTTCGTCTTGTAAGAATAGAACACTTATTTGTATTGCTATTCTTGTGTTTTCTTCCGACGACGGACATACGCAGTTATAATTATATCATACACTAACATCCCCAAACGAATAGACTTCTTCTCTTTTCTTAATCTATAAAAATTCGATAATTAAAAGAAGCTTTATTTTCCTTTTTATTAGTTACATTTACTCGTAAAATCGAATTGATTTTGAACCCTATGAGAGTAACTATGAGACTATAGCAGATTTTGATATAAAATTGAGAGTTTTCTGAGAGCAAAGCAATGTATTCAGTTTATTAATTCATAAATCTGATATTTTGGTTATACAAACAGACTCACGCCTGTATCCCCGAAGGGTTAGACAAAGGTGTAATATTACACCCACTTTTCGCCATGAATGATGAGCCTATTGCCGTTACAGGGTAACATCACCAGACTCCGTGCTGCTACTAAGAATTCGGTAAAACTCAGTAACAATTTTGCCCGACCCGGGAATCGAACCCGGGATCTCCTACCAGCAGAAACATACACTATACACTGAACCATGGAGGCAGTTATACAAACATGAAGCAAAAGAAATGAAATCCAATATAGGAATAAAAAGGCTCTTGGAATTGCGATGGTAACACCTTCATAGTACCACCCGGAGTAACGTAAGGGTCAAACGTAATGTCACTTTATACCATCTCAATTACAATGTCTATGGATTTGTCACTTAGCAAGAACAGTTCTGAAAAGTAATAATAATTGTAGTTTAAACGAACGCTTCAAATCAAAAGAGTTATTTATTTGACTAAAGTTACGATGAGTTTTTATTTGCACGAACAGAATTAACGAAACTCTTTTTATTTTGCCAGTACTAATTTATCCGTGTGTTGAAGGATTAAGCTTCACTACTTATAGCAACTTATATATTTGTGAAGTAACAAACAACTTTATCACTCTGTAGCGGTAGCTACATACAACTGAGGCCATCTAGCGAGCGACGACGAAAGTCTCAACAACAATCCGGCGACATCTATCGGACACAATGCGACGGAAAACCAGGTGCTGAATCGCACATGCAGAGTTCGCGCGCCGAGTTGTATATATACAACATTTCAAATACATCCGTCGGACTGACAGTCCACCAGACACGATCACCCAGCCTGGTTAGACGATCCTCCCTCTAGTTGGAGGAACACCACACCTTTATCCTCCACAACTCTATACGAACCCGTCTGATCAGCGGGGTATAGTAGTTGACCAAAATCTTTTGTAACTGAAATGTGGCGAGACTTGTGGCCAGAAGCGGACAGTCAAACACTGTCTGAAGATAAAATGATGCATTTTTAGAACTTCGTATTCTTATCTGTCATTACATGGACAAACAAATACAGAATACGTATTTCTTATTTTGATTCTCGTGTCAGCTAAATACTCTCGCTCTAAAAGTAAAACTGTTTTATTTTTTCATTTCCTCCCTCAACTCTAATCAAGTTTCCTTATATTATTTCGATAGTATTTCCTTAACAATTTTCTAAAAATATCGGAGAAATTTGATCTTGAAATATTGTTTTGCCTTTGACTTTGCAAAAGTCAGGTGCCAATCGAACTACGGAAAAAAATATTCTGAAAACCGGTTTCAATACACCGGGGAACAATAAGAATATTGGCTTCCATTGAATCAGGATATGACAAATAGGATACGAGATCTCCCTGTGGGATGGCACGAACCAAATATGACATAGATAAAAAGACCTACACAGTCCATGACAACGTAAGTTTGTGAATGATCTCGTGGTTTAATTGCGTTTCTTTAATCAGCGGCTTTTAACTTCTTATTAATTATTTTTGTTCTTGAAACATTCTAAGATTAATTGTTTTGAAACTGGTCCTACGTGGCTGCAGGCTGCAAAAAGAAATATATGGATTGATAAGTGGAAGGTCTTCATCTTGCTATGAGACGCAAAAGGCTCAAAATATACGGGTATAATTAGGTATGTAATTTTTATATACGCTTTCGGTGGTCACTATCACCAAAAGTGCATCAAATGGTAATCGGTAGTCCCCAGATGTATGTGGGATTGTGAGTGTTTATCCGAACGCTTGGTTAACTGTAAGATGTTGTGTGAATGTATCCAAACGGAGTGAATGAGTGAGAGTGAACGAGAGAGTGAGCGAGAGGGAGATCGGCGGAAAAGGTTATAGATGGTAGACGTAGCTCTCTAATAAGATATTTCGTAAAATAAGTTGTTTTTGCAGCAAGGGTAGGCCTCCCGCAAGGTGAACCGACGATCTGGTTAAGATCGCGGGAAGCGGTTGGATGCGGGCGGCCCAAAATTGGTCTGTGTGTAGAACCTTGGGGGACGCCTATGTCCAGCAGTGGATGTCTCTAGGCTAACATGATAATGATGATGAAGTTGTTTTCAAGGAATAGACATTTATTTTACGATAAAAACGTTTATTTTTATACCCTTAGACCCTACATGTATACCAAAACGATGTCTAGTAATAATAAATTAAGTTTCTACATACTATTATATGCTATTATGGATAAATGAGTTGAGTTTTTGATAGGTGTCTAAGCTTTTTCCCTTCTTTTTTGTGGTCTGTTCTTAGAGGCAATAGATGATTAGTTGCCAGAGCTCTCAACCAGATCAAATTGCAGTTACTTTCGATGCTATAGGCTGATCGGGGAATCCTGCCGAATGGCCGGCAACGCCCTTGTGACTCCTTGGTGTTGCGGTTGCCCATGGGCGGTGCTAGTGAGTGCCTTACCATCAGGCGGTCCGTCTGCTAGTTTGCCCTCTTTTATATAATAATAATTAAAAAGAAGAATTTTCAGTACCTAGTTCTATTCTGTAAACACAATTACTATAGTCTCACTATAAACAACGCTAAGCAGCGCTTTTATAAAATTCCTAGCTCATACCCATGTAAAGACCCTAACGCAGAATCCATTGTAAAAAGAATTCCAGAAAAAATGTTTTAACTGAAGAACATTTCCTTGCATTTGTTGGAACTTCGTCGACGAAGTATAAGGGGAAGGCTATTGTGTCCATCCTATTATTCCTTCATAAGACGTTCCATTGTTCACACAGCGCAGTTCGGATTAAAGTTCTGATATTACTCCGCCAATATGTTCGTGTGGTCACAATGTTGACTCTCCTCTGACATTGTAGGTTCAAGTTTTCTACAGAAATTGCACTAGAGGAACGATAAACAGGAAGTAGGTACTTTATGTCTTATGTGACGTAATTAATTCAGTTAACTGTATTTACAAAATTCTTGCGTTACTGACTGACTGACAGACAACTCACAGCGAAACTATTGGACGCAAGAAGATGAAATTTAGCATGTGTGTATGTTACTTGGAGATCGAATAATGCACTAAGAAAGGATTTCCCTAAATTCCCACTGGATCGGGCAGTAACGGTTAAATTAGAATTAAATGTCTGGGCTGATGCCATTCTAATAATATATATCCTTATTTATTTGGAATTACATGTTTTGACTAATTTTACAAATTTTCTTTTATGCAAATACTCGATCCTTTGGTGTTAAACAAGTATACCAGTTTAACGTATAGTATCTCTCTGAACAACAAACAGTGTTTGTAAGGTAGAGGGCAATACTAGTTTAAATAGCCACGAGTGGTGAAACATGCAACACCGGTTTCGCCGTCGCGAGTATCGTCACTACCATAGGTGACTACTAAAACCTGGAGCGGGTTCCTATGGTAATGACATCCTTGAAAAGGAAACTTTCTTACAATTTCTTTACAATATATCTTTATAACTAGCGACCCGCCCCGGCTTCGCACGGGTGCAATGCTTATTACTCTTATTAGGCACGTCTTATACATATAAACCTTCTTCTTGAATAACTCTATCTATTAAAATAACCGCTTTAAAATCCGTTGCGTAGTTTTAAAGATATAAGCGTACATAGGGACAGACAGATAGAAAATAGACTTTGTTTTATACTATGTAGTGATATGATATGTATAGTATTTTTCCAATTGTAATCGAGTACAGTATCATAACTTGGAAGATTATACGTATTTCGTGTAATTATTGTTGTATAATCACATAAGCCATAAAAAAACTCCCGGGTTAATTGTAAATCTGTAAGCAAACTGATAAAACGATTATCTACTTCCATGAATTTGATAAAGTCAGTGAGAAATTAGTATTTGATTAAGTAAGATATGGTAATCTTATAATATTATTACAGTTAATCGGCCTTATACATAGTTCAAAGTTGGTTTTACATTTGGATGTGTAAAAACTGATATTTTTTCGCCTGATGGTAAACGGTTACCTGAAGTGCATTGCGGACCTAGAAGGCCATAGGAATTGGTGAGAGAACGTGACAAGGGAGAAGAAAACGCGGAGAGGGGGCTCCAGCACTCTCATTCACCAAACGAAACGTAACAGTATAGATACTGTTATCGTAAGAGAGGTAGTCTAAGGAACACAAATATTCGATAGCATTGAAGGTCCATTTCGTAAGAGAATTTTCAAACAGGTAATTTTTTCGGTAAAATTTACCGCGGCAGCAACGTTTTGATTGGTTTTACCCAAATGAAAGGCAATATAATCTGACGTCGGCTTACAACACTTTCTGCTAAGCGCCAAGTCTAAACTTGCAAACGATTTCAAAACGTCGTCAGTTTACAATCAGTTCGCCACTTAAGCTTATAAAACCTATTTTGTAATTAGATACTAATAGATGCAGATAAGTTGATTCGTTATATTAAAATATTTTGACTATCTAATGCAGTAATGGTGTCGAAAACAGTTTTCATTCTCTAATTTTAATGTGATATCTTGAATGTTTGATGTACTTCGCTCAACTATTCTCGTTATTAAAACTTTTGAAAACGTTTTTGATTGTCAAGTTTATGTTTATTGATATTTTAGTAAAAGCTTTTAATTATGGAAGTTAGTTACGATAGAAAATGATAATCATGTCTTAGTTTTAACAAGACTCTTTTGAAACACATCAAAGCTACATGTAAGTACGAATTATCTGTAAACCCGACCAAGACGAACTAGTTATGTTCACACACAAACGCGCGCTGGGTACTTACTGATTGCCCAGGTTATTTGATACAGAGCTTAAGCTGTCTACCGAGGTCAAGTACCTGGGCGTCACTCTCGACAGCAAATTGACATGGAACAGCCACATGTAAAATAAGCTCAATAAAGCCAGCATCATTTTCTGGCAGTGCAAGAAGATGATAGGTAAACGCTGGGGCCTATCCCCCAAAATTGTCTTATGACTCTATAAGACAATAATACGTCCGATGGTAAGCTACGGTGCAGTAGTGTGGTGGCCTCGGACCAACCTAATAACGGCCGCCAACAAGCTTCAAAGAATTTGATGCCTAGCGGCCACGGGCTGTATGAAAACAACGCCAACAGCGGCACTTGAAGTGTTGCTGGACCTGCCTCCATTGCACCTGTTCATACAACAGGAAGCAACGATGTCGGCAGTCCGGCTAAGAGCTCTGAAGCTCTGGAAAGACACTAACACACCGCACACTAACAACTTAAATACACTCTTTAAAGAAGTTCCTATCACACAAGCCATTGGCGACCGTATACCGAAACAATTTGTTTTCGACAAGAAATACAAAATCCAACTGTACGAGGACCTACACGAAGGAGCAGTTAACCACAACGAGCTCACGATCTTCACAGATGGGTCTAAAACAGATACAGGTACGGGTTCAGGAGTATTCTCCGAGGACCTAAACATCAACATCGCAGCACCGCTGGGAGCCTACAACACGGTCTACCAGGCCGAATGTTTTGGCATAATCCTAGCTGCCACAGCAATCATGGCACGTGAGGTAAGGGAACGATCCATTAGGATCCTCTCAGATAGTAAGGCTGTCCTCTCAGCCCTCAAAAGCCATACTATCACCTCGGCACTCACGCTTGAATGCCACCAGAAACTAACAGAGGTAAGTAAACTAAACAAATTAACACTGCAATGGATCAAGGGCCACAGTGGCTCAAGAGGGAATGACGCAGCCGACGTACTTGCCAGAAGAGGGGCCACTTTGAAGGTGGTGGGACCCGAGCCCATTATTCCCCTCGCTTCTGGTTTTTATC
Organism: Euclidia mi; assembly: GCA_944739405.2. NCBI lineage: Eukaryota > Metazoa > Arthropoda > Insecta > Lepidoptera > Erebidae > Euclidia > Euclidia mi. Next base: position 63,141,733 of record OX123187.2, on the reverse strand, counting down.
GCAACCTGGTAAGAAACAGACCAGGACCAAACACAACCAGTCCTGGATTGGTATTGAAACATGTAGGCAGGCCAAGGAGGCTCTTCCCGCAGTAGACGGTAAGATAGCCAAACAAATCCTCCGGCTGTCCAAACAACAACTACGGACAGTCACGGCCGCCTACACAGAAAACGGATTCTTTAATAAACACCTATTTACTATAGGTATCACCGACAGCCCGCTGTGCAGAGCCTGTATGGCAGCAGACGAGACGGCAGCCCACCTGCTCCTCGACTGCCCTGATGTCGCGCAGTACAGACAGCAGTACCTGACCAGATACAGCACCCTGAGAGAGGCCGTGGGCCACATCAAGAGTCTGCTGGTCTTCCTCGAAGAGCTGGGGTGGCTCGAATGACGACACCATTCCCACCCGCACGCAAAATACACGCCAAGACGTGGAGTTGCGGAAACAGCCCGTGCCATCAAGTATCAAGTAAGCTACATGTATTTTAATGTCACCATGTCATCACTACGTTGGCTTCAAAATTTGCTCTGCGTCTTCACTGAAATTAGTAGAGTGTTTCATCATCATTAAGCCCTTTATATAAATTTTCCCATAGCGATTAGGGGCCTTTTCTTACGCCATGAGAGGGGTTAGGTATAGGACATAGTCTGAGAGACGACTATGCTGTAAATCACGTCAGTTGGAAAACCTACACTGGTTAATACTTCATACGTCAACATTTATCATTTATAACATAACATAACTTCACGGCTTTTATTCCCGAAGGGGTAGGCAGAAGTGTATTACACACCCACTTTTCGCCAGTTATGGTTCGGTCCCAATGTAATTCATCATTTATACATTCTAATATATATCTTAATAGACCCCCTCGGCTTTTTATTAAATATGTTTATTGTCGCTCGCTTAATAATGTGCCCGGTAGAAGGCAATAGGCTCGCCCCCTATAACATTGGGACCGAAACATAACTGGCGAGAAGTGTGTATGCAATACACCTCTGCCTACCCTTTAGGGGATAACAGGCGTGAAGTTATGTTATGTTTATGTTATATATCTTATCGGCTAGAGATATATGTAGATATAATTATAGTATATACATATGTATCTTATCTTAAAATAGCTTTATCTTTTCAATCTCATACTAAGTAATTACAAAGATATTCTTTCACTATAATTAACTACTTTTAATATCTTTCGTATTTACCTTTGATACAGAAGACATTGTCTGACATCTCTCATGTATGTCTTAAAACTCAAAAGTATACTTACATTAATATGTGTTCAAATATTTGCGGACACTAATTAATCTTGGACATCTTAATAAAGTATCTTGAGTATAAATTAAAGGGTGTCCATGAATCACAAAGTTTGCAAAAAAACAAAAAGAAAACTAGTAATGTCAAATTCTCAGTAGCAGCACGGAGTCTGGTGATGTGCCCGGTAACGGCAATAGGCTCGCCCGCTATTACGTGGGACCTAATTCATGGCGAAAAGTGGGTGTAACACCAAATAACACCTCTGCCTACCCCTTCGGGGATACAGGCGTGAGTATATAAAAAAAATAAAAAAGTAATGGCATAGAATGAGGATTAAATGTTGTTGAGTAGAGGTTTCGAGATCAAACTCACGGCGCAACCACTGAAAAGTTACTACGATTTAGTTTCTTTATCTATTCTCTATAGTATCATCATCGTCATAGCGTTATCCCGGTTGCAACCAAGACTTGCACGCCTTGGAGCCCGAGGTCCACTTACTGGTCTAACCAGATATGACAGAATATCAACTTTTCTGTATTGTATATCATCATGAAATCTGAAATCTGCATCTCTGAGGGTCCTCGATAGTGATCCCGAATGACATGTCTATCAAAAAACTATGGACTATATGGCCTTCTCAATTTTAAAGTCAAAAGTCTGGTCTAAAACCAGATAGACAAACTACGTAAGATTAAGTGACAGGTTTGTGCATACGGCATACATAACATGTGTTTTAATAAAATTATGGAGAACTCGCACAATAATGATTTCATTCACGTTTTAGCAAGCGATAATATAGTTTCAAGTCATTGGTGCGTACCTACCGTTGGTTGAATCCGAGACTTTCTGCATAGTAAACTGTTCATCTCCTACCTTAGGCTATTTAATTGCTGCCTACAAAAAATCGCAAAAGAGTAACGATATAAAATATGTTTTATTACTTTCCTTTACTCCACTCGCTTCGGTCACCCTACAATATAAGAAAATAAAATGTCCCGTAGTTAAGGATTCAAGGATTTCAATATTTTTTATTTGAGTAATGAGATGTCTTTACTGTAAAAAATTGTGTATTTTTATTACTTAGAAGGATTAATAAATTCATCGTAATATTTTTCACCGTCGAATTTAAAAATTATAACGAAATATTTATATTCAAATTAAACATGGCTGCCAGGATTTAGAATTTTTATGAATCATATTTAAGTCCACAGGATTATGTTGCCTTCTAGTACATATTCGTGTAGGTCTGTGATATTCATATTTGTGTATATTTATGGCAGATCAACATTTTATTTTTTAGCGCACTGGTCACATGGACGTTTTGTACGTGGTGACCTACTGCGCCGCATCATCCTCTTTATATTTTGTTTCTCACTAGATTTCACCCGCGATTACGCCCGCGTGAATTACATACCTAAATCTTCCTCAGAAAGCACACTATCTATTGGTGTAAATCGAATTAAAATCTGTTTTACAGTTTTTGTGAATATCATGTTCACACAGACAGACAGAAGCGTATTCCTGATGCCGTAGGAATTATGAGAAATCCCTTCTTAGTTCAGCTTCTTGCGAGCAATAGTTTCATCTCGGAATGTTTCCGTTGTCTGTCAGTTGTCAGTGTGTCAGTATGGCAAGGTTTTTATATAGTGGTAGATTAATTCTCAACATTAATCTCCATCAAAGAAATTCCAAGCATTTCGATAAACCACCAAGTCGTTAAGCCCTTATAGTAATATATAACGTAAACTATGTTTAGTTACGAAGATAAAGGATATTTCGTTAAACAATACAAATTAGAGTAAAACCCTAACTGTATCAAACTTTGGTCATTCCTCTATTTGAGCTGGCACTACAAACGGTCTAACATACGAGGGTCAAACTGAAAGTTCTTAGAGCTGGCCACTTATAAACAATATAATAAAAAAAATATTCTAAAATTTGAAAATAGAACTCTTTGCCAATATTACTGAGTATATATTTCATTCATATGTCATTTGTTTTACGATTTGGCGGCAAATTGAAAATTGTCTGTGTCACGTCAACATGAATTTAACACGAGAAAATTTTCGTGCAATGAATTTTTATGACTTTCGATGTCATTTAAGTCAACAAGAAAGTTATGATAGACTACGATTGGCCTTTCACGATGAAGCCCCATCTCGTGCGACTGTTTACAACTGGTTTAATGAGTTTAAACGTGGTCGCACTAATCTCACTGATGATGTACGTGAGGGACGGCCTTCTACGGCGACGACTGAAAATAACATTTGTGTTGTGCGGCGTATGATAGAGACTGACAAAAGAGTGACCTATCAGCAGATTCGGATAAGCTTAGGCATCGGTATGAGTCAAGTGCACAAAATCCTCCACGAACATTTAGCGGTCAGGAAGCTTTGCGCCCGGTGGATACCTCATAATTTGACTAAGGCTCAAAAACTCCATCGTGTGGATTGGTGCCGTAAAATGATTGAAAGATTTAACGGAGGTGACTCAAATGCTGTGTTCGACATACTAACAGGTGACGAAAGCTGGATTTACTGTTATGATCCTGAAACCAAAAGACAATCTGCTCTGTGTGTTTTTCCATTCGAGGAGTTGCCAACTAAAGTGAAGAGAGATCGAAGTGCGGGAAAAAAAATGGTGGCCTCGTTCTTTGGAAGGATAGGTCATTTCGCAACAATTGTGTTAGAGGATCAAAAAACAGTTTCTGCAGAATGGTACACTACCAATTGTTTGCCACTTGTCTTGGAAAAAGTTCGAGAGAAACGACCTCGCAGTAGGATCCTCCTTCACCACGACAACGCCTCGTCGCACACCGCCAAGCGAACGATCGACTATTTGGCGACATCAAACGTTGAATTATTGGGTCACCCGCCGTACAGCCCCGACCTCGCGCCTTGTGATTTTTATTTATTTCCAAAAATTAAAGAAAAACTTTAAGGAAAGCGGTTTATGAATGCTGAAGAAGCGGTGGCTGCGTATCGCGATGCCATTGAAGAGACCCCTAAGGACGAGTGGGCAAAGTGCTTTTCCCAGTGGTTCCATCGCATGCAGCGGTGTATTGACGTCAATGGACAATATTTTGAAAAGATATAATAAAACTAATAACTGGCTAATGTAATCAGTTTTTGATTTTCTAAGAACTTTCAGTTTGACCCTCGTATTTAGGTTTCAAACTTGTTTTGTATTAGTTTCCATTATTCTACTGTATTTATCTATTACAGTCTAATCTCTTAATGAATAATTAACTTAAAAGCAAAGATACTATTTACAAAAAAACATATAACGTTAAAGTCCAATTTGGAAAATGTGGCTGTTGGAATGCTTTGTTTTTGGTTTTGTCTATGTCTAATTTACCATTCTTCGCAAAGATACTAATTTGCTTCTTGTATTTTCTCTTATCACCCACGGAACGAAATTGAGTGGTGCCTATGTGTATTCTTTATCCGCCACCACACGGTCAACATACTCTCGTAGTTCATCCACAAAACTCCTTCATCGTTCAATAGTAATTTTCGTTTTAATTCTTTTCATAGGGACTAATAAGAAATATAACCGCAAGAAGTATTTAAAACATTTCTGTATACAGTAATTTTAGAGTTCCGTAGTCAAAAATGGATATACACTTAATCCTTATAGACGCGCTATGTCTGTCAGTCTATCCGTATGTCACAGCCACTTTATGCCGAAACTATTAAGTTTACACATTTGAAAATTGGTAGGTAGATGTATTGTGTGAACTGCTTTGCGACGTTATAGAAAATATTAAGGGGAGCTCTTCATACATGGAACTGATGTGGAAAATGGGTCGTTAATAATTACTTTGAGGTCCTAAAACCAATGCTTCTCAAAGTCAATCGTTTGAAAGATATACGGTTCCAAATTGGTAAAATGGGTGTGTGCGTCCCTCTAACTTTTAAAGTAAAAGAGTGATAAATCTAAAAAAAATATATGCTGTAGATCGTTATAAAAACTTCCAACGAACATTAGTTTGCACGATATGTAGTCAGCAGCTTTTGAAATAAAGCACATCTTAAAAACCGCAAATATAGCTTTGTCGTAGTTAGTCGAAGATAATGGCTATGGTAAGTGGATACCTCCACTACGGAACCCTTCATGAGCGAGTCTAACTCGCAATAGCGAATAGCTTTTATAATGTTTCGTCCTAGGTGTTACGCGTAGCCGTTTGCCATTACAAAGCTTTGGTGCATTAAGATTCCGCATTAACAGGACTGGAACACCAACGTTCAGTATCTAGTTGCGTGAAGCTAGGTACTCCTGATAATTGTAAGGAGTTCAAAAACTCTAGAGGGTACGAAGCAACTTGGTCAGTATTCATGACATTATCTACCGAAAGGTACTCAACAACATAATTTTGCATATAGTCAAATATCAAAGCCATGGTCTGATATATCTCTATACACACTTTCGCATTTATGAGTAGAGAATATTGGTTCAGCCGGCTTAGCGTGAAATCGGTAGGTACATACATACATACATACACATTTTCGCATTTATACTAATATTACTGTAATGGCGGCGATAGCCTAGTGGTGTACGTAACCGACTGCCGAGACGATAGTCTCGGGTTCGATCCCCAGGTACCCCGGGCCCACACCTCTGACTTTTCGAAGTTATGTGTGTATTCAAAATGTTAATTATCACTCGCTTAATAATGTACCCGGTAGATGGCAACAGGCTCGCCCCTATTACATTGGGACCTAAACATAACTGGCGAAATGTGGGTGTGTATACACCTCTGCCTACCCCTTCGGGGATAAAAGGCGTGAAGTTATGTATGTTAATATTAATAGGGATTAGCCAAGGCTGTTACAATAATTATTACTTTATATATGTAAGTAAGTGAACAAAGCAATGACAGTGCACCATATGACAATATATAATGTGACAGTACTGACAGATAGCACATGCGCAGCACTCAATTATTACAGCGCATGCGTTCTTGCTTCAATGTGTAGTAGGTTTGTACCTACAAACTTCGACCCTCTGTAAAATTCCTCCCAGATTATTTTTGCAACTACTTGTATCCTGTGTGTTTTCCTGGTTCTGACCTCCCCACCAACTTTCAACCAAATCGGTTCAGCCATTCTTGAGTTATGAATAGTGTAACTAACACGACTTTCTTTTATATAATTATATAGATTCCTTTAAACTGACGTAAACGTTTGCAGCGCCTGCAGCGGCGATCTAAGTAAGTGACGTCTCTATTTCGTAGAATCGAGAATTAAAGCTAAAACCAGCCAAGTGCATTTTATCGCTTGCAGATGTCAATTTAAGTTAACCGACTTTTATACCTCAATTAGTAAAGCCTAATAATACGTTATAATCTTAATTGAAAGGTTTATGTATGTCATATTAAAATATAGTTTACACACACCCAAATACTACGGTTTAGAAGACAGATGGGTGAGGGTCACTTTGCAATTAATGGTTTTTGTAAAAATATTTTGCAAAAGTATTAGCGAGCTTCTAATGTTTCTGAAATATCTGTTTAATGCGGAAAGTAACTCACAAAATGTCATAGAAAAAAAACATATGATCTACGTCGTCTAACGACATATTATTAAGAATAGTGCCAAAATATTACATAATTTACTTTCAATTGCGCCAAACAATCATATCATATCTGTTACTATAATGAATTACGAAAAACGTTTTCGTAACTCATTTTAGTAACAGATAGCTAAAATTTCTTGCGAACTCTTTCAAGATGAACGTTTCTAGTTCATGTGTATCAGCTACAAAAGTTACCTTTTGAATTTAAATTATATTCCTGCTGTTTTAATTTTATTTATCAAGGTGCTTCTCGCCAAAATTTATGCGAGGTCTTCCTTGTGTAATAACAGTCTTTTGAGCTGTCCATTTTTATGTTTTAATTATAACTTAATTAAAGACTACCTGTCGCCAAAGACGTGGGCGGGTGCTTATTGCAAGTAACTTTGTTTAGCTAGTTTTCTAGGTTGCACGTGTTTAAAAAAAATCTCTTTCCATTTACCTATTTATGAGGAAGCCATAATAATTACAACCATGCTAGTAAACTGCCCCAATGCTGGGCACGGGCCTCTTTTAGAACTTGCCTATAAGTTAAGGCCAAGTGCGTGTTGGCAGGCGTCACAAGTCTTATCTACGAGAAACTTTTAGTCTATTCTATCTATCTACTAAGGTTGTCATCTATCGAGGTTGACTTATGATTTTTCTTAGCGTCTAGCAGGCGATAATTACCAACTGAACATGCACAAGACTTCGAAAAGTCGGTGATGACGCCGTCGACGAACGCGAGACTTGGCAATGTGTTGATACCTGCCTTATCGGATACGCTGCTCTTCATGAGGATAGATATGTCTGGATAACATGCCTTCCTCAAGTTTGGTAATGTTATAACTGACTGCCAAGAACTTATAGACCAAAGTTGAAATTCATGTAGGCAGCGTCTTTGGCGTACGTTAGCAGCACTTACTGTACTGTACTCACTAATTATGCTAGTGCCGTAATTTGTTGGCGTTTCCCTCAAGACAAGTTTGGATGTCAAGGCCTTAGCCTTAACATTCATTTACCGGAGTACTTTTATACTTTTTAGAATATTAACAGACAACTCTACTTCTAAGTTGAGTTGTCTATACTAATATAATAAAGCGGAAGAGTTTGTTTGTTTGTTTGAACGCGCTAATCTCAGGAACTACCGGTCGGATCTGAAAAATTCTTTTTGTATACGATAGCCCAGTTATTCCGGAAGGCTATATAACATAACGCTTCGACCCTTTGGGGCCGGGCAAAAGGCTAAAAGATGATGTCGGCTAATCTCAGGAACTAGCAGTCGGATTTCAAAAATTGTTATTACCTATGATAGCCCAATTATTCCGAAAGGCTATAGGCTATATAAAATTACGCCACAACTTTTAGGGGTCAGACAAAAATAATAAAAAGGTCAAACGAGAAGGGGGAGGGTTGGGTCAAAGGCAAAAATAAGCTAAATGAATAGGATACAATCTATATGGGTATCGTTTTCGAGATTTTCGGGACGCTGATTAATAATATAAAATTTATTTAGTGATCCAAGATGGCGGACGGGAAATCAAAGATGGCGGATGGGAAAATTAAAAAAAAACAATATTGGTATCGTCTGCGATGTTAAAAGGGATGGGGAATCCAAATACAACATCTATTTCGTGATTCAAGATGGCGGATGGGAAATCAAAGATGGCGGATGAGAAAAATTTACAAAAGCAATATGGATATCGTCTCTGATGATTTAAGGGATGGTGAATCCAAATACAACATCTATTTCGTGATCAAAGATAGCGGATAGGAAATCAAAGATGGCGGACGGGATTTTTTTTTTAAAGTCGATATGGGTATCGTCTCCGATATTTTAAGGAATGGGGAATTCAATATTATATAAAAATCTATGTTTGTTTATTCATCATTTATAGACTCTGAAATGATAAGAGACTAAGCGCTAAGTCAATGGTAAATTTGGAAAAGGGGCTTGGAAAAAAGGCAATTAAATAAAAACTCTTAAAAAGGCGATACGGAGTTCGCTGGGTCACCTAGTCTGTTAATATTCTACAAAGTATAAAAGAAAGTGTCGCTGCTTTTGAAGAAGTCGTTAATAATATTTACCTACATACATATGTATACATACATAGACTCACGCCTGTTTCCCCGAAGGGGTAGGCAGAGGCATATTAAACGCCCACTTTTCGCCAGTGTTTTGATCCCACGTAATAGGTGGCAAGCCTATTGCCGCTTATCGGGACATTTTGTTTGCCAGAGCCTCGTCCGTTGATCGGCAGGTGCACCACTTGCAGGTGAGGTTGGCTTGGGACCCTAAGTTCTTGGTGGGAACCCTATGCACCAATCTTTTTATCACGTAATAATATTATTTATTACGAAATAAAAAGATTTTTTCCTATTTTTATTTTATGAATGGGCAAATCCACGCAGAAATAGAAGTAGATCGCGGGCCGAATCTGGCCCAGATGAGCCTTGTGCTTATCTGGACCTGGTTGGGCCCACGTTCGCGATAGTGAGAAATGGCAAGAAAAAAGAGGCCTATGTTTAGCAGTGGACACAGTCGGGCTGTGGATGATGTTGACTGAAGGAACAAATTTTAACAACGTTTAATCGTTTGTTTTAACACAACGTGGTAACCAACACGGGGCATGGGTGTAAAGGCTCTCAGGGAATTTCTAATCTCAAAATCAAAGCCTGATGGAAAACTCAATATCAAACGCTTAATAGATGAAAACAATTTTTCGGCGGTAGGTGTCAGAAAAGTAACACATGTTGTAAAGAGCAAAGATTTGATTTTATTAAATAAAAGTAAATAAGTGATATTTTTTTGGTTACATTGTGTACAATAAGCCATAAATACAGTGTACTTACATTGTCAAAAGTATTATTGCATATGTAATCTTAATCCTGCAAGATACACCACCTGCCAGCACTTCACAAATTTTTGAGATTGCACACTATTTGAAAAACAACTTCAACTCATAATGTCTCAACTGGCTGACATCCGAACGGCACAGGATAATCTTGAAGAGTCCTTTTCAAGGAGGATGGCAGAACTTGAGGCACAGCTTCACATTGGTGGTCCGGCAAAGGAGACTGTCGCTAAGGTAGCGGAGGAGTTCCGCACCTTCCGGGAGCTTATGTTTTCAATGCTTGGCCTCTTGAGACGGCAAATCAACGAATGCGCCCATACACTCGACGCGATGGAGACGAGGTACAGGCGGAAGGCACTGATTTTTCTTGGGGTTCCAGAAGAAGAGAAGCAGGATTGTCGGGCCTCTGTGCTGCAAATAGTGCATAAGCTGGCGCTCCCTGATGTACTCGTAACATCGGCTGACATCAACAATTGCCACAGGATTGGAGCCTCCACCAGTGACCGTCGACGACCGATTCTGGTCTGGTTTGAGAAAGCGGATGTTAGATCGGCCGTTTGGAGAGCCAAGACGAAGCTGAAAGGTACAGCAGTGTCGATGAAGGAGTTCCTGACGAGATCACGACAAGCAGTGTTCGGAAAAGCTCGTCACCACTTTGGAATGCGGGCCTGCTGGACTCAAGACGGCGTAATTGTGGCGAAATCGTCCGATGGTAGCCGCCATAAGTTCACAACAATGGAGCAGCTCAACTCCCTGATGGCGAAGTATCCCAGAGAAGTAGACGGTTTGGCATCAGCGGGCGAAAGTGGCGTCGCAGTGAGTACTGGTTCTTCAAACGCGAATTCCAAGGCGCGTAAATAACTGTGTCTGCCACTAGTATAGACTTGTCTTGTTGTTTTGGCATTCATTACATTTATTGTGTTATTATTTAGATGTGACCATAGTTATATAGGTGTTATGCTATCTATTTTATTTTACCCACATTATTATTGCTTTACTACAGAAAAGTCATTAGATTATCTACTTTGTTTACTTACTTCACACTTCTAACATATTATGTCAAACTAGTGTCGTTGTCAATGTTGTCAAACTAAGTTCGCTTGAAATAGTTGCGTTCGGAAACATTGTGTGTATTACGTTTCGTTGTACATTGTGTTAGGTTAGCAGTAATAACGTTTCATTACATTTTCTTTCTGCTAAATATTTGTGTGAGCTGGCGGGTGGTGCAGAGATAGTATTATTTTGTCTTTGTACCTTAATATTTTGTACCATACATTTAATTTAATAGTATAAGTTACATATTTTATTTATTGTTATTTATATATTTTATTTGTAGTTTATGGATAATTTGTCTGATAGCGATGCTTATCTATCTGCTAATGAATCAGCTTCCAACTCTGATAACGAGAGCTTTTGTTCTGTTGATGGCACATTGGGGGACTGCTTAAGACACACTTTTGCGCAGAAATCGGGCTTAATGTTCAATGTTTGCCACATTAATGCGCAAAGCATACCTAGCCACCACAATGACTTGCTTGAAAGTTTTTCTGATGTAGATATTCACGCCGTCCTGATTTCAGAGAGTTGGCTTAAACCAGATCTTCCCTCTACATCTTACTCTCTCCCCGGCTACATCCTAATAAGGAATGATCGTGTCGGTAGGAGAGGAGGTGGTGTAGCAATATACCTCTGCAGTACTATACCCTATAAAATTCTTGCCTCTTCTTCACCTACTTCTTCACCTGCGGAGTACTTGTTCCTTGAAATTAATGTCAAAGGTGCCAAAGCTGTGCTTGGCGTCGTATATTGTCCACCAACCGTCGATTATTTCTCCAGTATCGAGCCGATACTGGAATCTTTAGGGTCAGAGTACGAACATCACCTCATCATGGGCGACTTTAATACCGATCTCCTTTCCAACCATTCCAGCCGTACCCGTAAACTCCTTAACATCATTGAGTCAGCCAGCCTCCACATTTTGCCATTACAGCCCACTCACCACAATGTTAATGGGGAGGACACATGGCTTGACTTAATGCTCACATCCACTCCTACTTTAGTGTCCTTTCATGGTCAACATCCTGCTCCTGGATTTTCCCGTCACGACCTTATTTTCCTTTCCTATCACCTAAAACCTCCTAAATGCTCTCCCAAAGTTCTGCACAAGCGTTGTTTTAGTCCTATGGATGTAACCAAACTCCTTCAGGATGCAGCCGACCTGAATTGGGAAAAGATGGAATCTGCGGCTACGGTAGATGAGAAAGTTAGCATCTTCAATACTGCTGTCTGCAAGCTGTATGATGTTCATGCTCCTGTACGGAAGGTAAAGGTGAAACGGCCACCTGCACCCTGGATTACGAGAGGGGTGCGCATGGCAATGAGGCGGAGGGATCGGGCATTCCGAAAATATAAGAGGGAGCGTTGCGAAGATAACTGGCTTCTTTTTAAATCTGCAAGAAATCGGTGTAACCTGATGGTTCGCAACGCTAAACGCCAACATATTCTCCAAAATATTTCCTCGTCATCCCCAGCTGATATCTGGAAGTTCCTTGGAACTCTAGGTATCGGCAAACAGCGGCGTGCTGACATCTGTGGGACGCTCGGTTTGGATGATATCAATAGACATTTCACCACTTCCTCTACATTGGATCACCAAACCTCGCGTCTCACGGTTAGCTACGTGGCTGCTTTACCTTGCCCCGATATTGAATCCTTCCACTTTTCTCCAGTAGCACCGGATCAGATCAAAAAGATTATCCTTTCCATCAAGTCCAATGCCGTCGGATGCGACAACATCAGCCGTCGCATGATTACCACCATCCTGGACCATCTCCTCCTTGCTATCTCCCACATCATCAACTTTTCCCTCGATTCTGGCACCTTCCCGTCCCTTTGGCGCAAGGCTTACGTTATTCCTTTGCCAAAAATCCAAAATGCTTCTCTTCCTAATCATTTTCGTCCCATCTCTATTTTGCCTTTTCTATCCAAAGTCCTCGAGTCCTGTGTCCAAAAACAACTGTCCCGATTCGTTTCCCTAAATAACCTGTTAAGTCCTTTCCAGTCTGGCTTCCGTCCTGGTCACAGTACTACCACCGCCCTCCTCAAAGTGACTGGCGATATTAGGGAGGGTATGGAGAACACCAAAGTCACGGTGTTGGCTTTGATCGATTTCTCTAATGCCTTTAATACCGTCAGTCACGATGTCCTTTTATCCCTTCTTTCCCATCTCAAAATCTCATCCGATGCTCTGGATTGGTTCTCAAGTTATCTTCGAGGTCGTCAGCAGTCGGTCCGCCTAGATGATTCATCATCGGAGTGGTGTGACAATAGCTCTGGCGTTCCTCAAGGCGGTATTCTTTCTCCTCTTTTATTTTCTATGTTTATCAATATCTTAACACCTAATCTTCAATGCGCTTATCATCTTTACGCCGATGACTTGCAGATATATTCTCAGGCTACAATCGATGACGTTTCGGTAGCAATAGACATGGTTAACAGAGACCTAGCCGCCTTACAAACTTGGTCCGAAAAATTTGGCCTATCTGTTAACCCAAGCAAGTGTCAAGCAATTATATTAGGTAGTCAATGGTCTATCAGAAAACTTGACATTACATCTCTCCCGAAACTTAGTTATAATAACACTACTATAGAAATGTGTCCAGTTGTCAAGAACTTAGGATTATATATGGATAGCACTCTTAATTGGCAATCTCAAGTGACGCAAGTGAGCCAAAAAATTACCAGTACCCTACGCACTCTCTATCGGTTGAGGAACTTTCTGCCGTCCACGACTAAGACATTGCTTGTGCAAGCTTTAATTTTTCCCTTGTTCGACTATGGTGATGTATGTTACTATGACCTGAATGCAGATCTTCTTAACAAACTTGACCGTCTTCTCAATAACTGCATTCGATTCGTTTTCAATCTTCGCAAGTATGACCATGTGTCTACTTTTCGTTCTCAGTTGAAGTGGCTTCCAATTCGTCAAAGACGCAGTTTGCGTGCCCTCACAACCCTCTATTCTATCCTTATGTCCTCTAATACCCCAAAGTACTTAAGTGAGCATTTTCAGTATCTTTGTTCAACTCACGACCGAAACCTTCGTTCATCTGACAATCTTCTCCTTCTTTGTCCTCCTCATACTACCAATTTCACTCACTCTTCTTTTTCTATACAAGCTATCCTTCTCTGGAACGGTCTCCCTCTCGAAGTCAGGACGTCCATTACCAGGTATGGCTTTAAATCTAAAGTTAAAGCACTGCTATTGGAAAAGTTAGCAGAAGTAGCATAGCATTCGTTTATATCAAGGTATTTGTTTCGTGTTATTATAAAATATGTATGCATAATATTTATTTATGTATAGTGTATATTTATGTATAGTATATATTTGTGTATAGTATATATTTGCGTATATTATATATTTATGTATTTTGTATTATATTTAAGTAAAACTACATCAGTCTCAATTTAATTGTAAAATACACCTACCTTTAATCTCTGCACTACCCTAAGGTAGACTGGCGGAAAATGCCTAAGGCATTAAGTCCACCTTGTATACGCATTGTGTATATGAAGTTTTAAAATAAATAAATAAAAAAAAACAATCTTTTTGGATGAAGTTTCGAGGTGTTCATAATCATGTTATATTGTACGGAAAATGTAGGCCTGTCGAAGCCGCGGGCAACAGCTACATACTTGTACATCGTAGTATAATGCAACTATTTACGTAGGAGTTTAATTAGCCTGACATTCTATGAATACTCAAACATTCCTGTGTTAATATGATAAGCGCATTAGGTGCGGTTGGCCGCAACTATGGAAGGTGCGCTCCGCAATCTAATTAGTCAGTCTCATCCAGTACTACTGGGGGGCGGGGGCTGCATTGATCGTACGATATTTCAAGATATCATTCTGAATCAATTCACTTACAGGAGTAATGCAATAGTGCTGATTCTACGAAATAATAATTATGACATGTTATGGTGGACATACCAAGTGGAGGGAAAAGTACAAGTAAGGTCGTATCAAGAAGAGGTCATAGCGTTGGTTGAAGATAGGACTCCATGGAAGAGGCTCCACCAACAAGAGGTCAGCTATTAAGTTAAAAAAACATACAGCGATGTATCTAATTTAGTTTACTTGTGATTTTTTAAAATTTTTCAGATATGTTTGGGCATTTTATTTTACCTGTAGGCCAGTACTTTGTTGAATCGCACGCACCCATAATATAAACTGTATACCATACCATACCCATAATATTATCAGGAATAATTAAATTGTCTATGGATTACGCGATATTTTAAAGTAATTCTCTGAAAATTAATCAAAATTAAACACCATTTGTGACGAACGAAGTAGGTAAATGCCAAAGGTCACAAGAATTCTTCAATGTTGAATTCGATTCAAAGCTCTTTATTATAAATCTATTACGAGATATATCAAGTGTTCGAACAGAAATAGACTTAAATTATATTTTATATTAGAGAAGTTTACGGCAAATCATGACAATAAATTATCATCGAATACCTAGTTAGGTATTTTAATTTTTCCTAGTTCGATAAACTGAACAATGGTGACATAGTATTACATTATAAAGGCTTAAGAACATATTATTAATAATATTATGACATAGAAAACTAACATTTTCGCGTTATAAAACAAACTTAAAATATGATCACTACTTACACCATTTTGATTATGTCACATCTATAAAATGTCAAGAGATATTCCCTTTCCGAAGTAGAACATACAAATATAAACTCAACCACATACACACGTAGGTCAGCCATCAATTATTAGGTGCTTAACTAAATAGGGTTCAAACTTCGCACTATCTACCAAGACCACGGCCGAGTGATAAATGATTTCGGAATTGATTTTAGATTATATTGAATTCCGCTTAATTTCGACCCGAATCCATTGGGAATATAAAGTAGGGATTGACGCATTATCGGAATGTGATGTGTACGTTAAATACGTGCCTAATTTTAGAATTATCTGCTTCACCCGTTGAGGGCTTACTGAATGAAGTGTGGGATAGGAATTCAGGAGTTGAATTAAATAGGATATAGGTTCGTAAATATTTTTTACCTTTAATATCGATTATACGTGATAATTGTACTTAGTTCTAAAGGATCAGGACTAAAGTCTTGATTGTCCTCCGAAGCATGCTCTGATATAAAGCAGCAGAAGTGGTCACCCATACAAAAAGTGACCTCTGTGGACATTGCTTGACTTTGCTAATCTAAAACGAGCGGCAAGACAAATAACCTTCTTAAGCTTAGGATATAAATATAGGGTTTTAATATTCGTTCTGTAATTTATTGTTTCCTTTCATCCAAGTGCGAAGACGCGCGCAATAGTTTGTCAATTCGTATCATGAAATAAAGTCTTGTCGTCTGTATGATCGCAAAAAACTCAGGAACTAACCAACGAATATTTATGGTTATATACAGTTATGGATAGTGTGATATCTGAGGATGGTTATGGTATTTTATTCAAATGGGTGTAGCCGCGGCCACAGTCTGATACATTATAAAGACAAAACCTCTTGAAACTAGATCCATATTATACTACCTAGTAAAGAACTGTTTTTTTTTTTTTTTATAGAGTCACGCCTGTATCCCCCAAGGGGTAGGCAAAGGTGAAAAATTACACCCACATTTCGCCATGAATTTTTAGGTCCCACGTAATAGGGGGCGAGCCTATTGCCGTTACCCGGCACATCACCAGACTCTGTGCTGCTACTGAGAATTTGGAAAAACCCAGTAACACTTTTGCCCGACCCGGGAATCGAACCCGGGACCTCCGATCAGCAGTCGCATACGCTATCCACTGGAACACGGAGGCAGTCTACTAGTAAAAAACTGTACAAATAAATCGAATAAGGCATTTATATTAGGATTATTGGGTCCTATAAGACGAGTCTTTATCATTAACGTCTGAGTTCTTACGCAGCTGTTGCTAAACACTTTATACCCTTTTGGTCCTTTTCTTACGTGACCGAAGTACGTAAGTAAGTGAGGGATAGAAAATAAGGAAAAAGCTAAATGTATAAAAAGACCTTTTGTCAGCCGAACTAAGTATTGTAGTGGCCGTATTGCTAGATTACGAAGATATAGATTTGGGTCAAATGGTCAGCTTAGAACTGATAATGGGTTGATTTTGTGATAGTTTTCATGCAGCCATTAGGTACGTGTTGATACTGTACAGCCATTCTTTAAGATGCAGAATAATGAAATGGCCGTAAATGTTAAGTATTTTTAGAGTTCAGTCAAATGTTATTTTTTATTTATTTATGTCATCACGTAATTCCTAACGAGTAATTATTACACCTTCATTTCATCTCATGATTTTTAGGTCCCACGTAATAGGGGCAAGCCTATTGCTGTTATTGGGGACTTTTGCCAAACTCCTGTTGCTAATGAGAAATCGGAAAAACTCAGTAACACTTTTTCCCTACCCGGGAATCGAAACCGGGGCCTCCCTACCTCTCTCCTCAGCAGATGCATACTCTATCCACTGAACCACGGAGGCCGTGTAAATTTATGTTTTAAGAGTATCTTGTTGGTTGATAGTTCGACCGAAGCTACTCTACAATTGGAACATTTGTTCATCAGTGAAAGTTTTTCCTGTGAAATGACCGAATGGCGTGTTGTCAATAATATATTTTTGGATGTTTTTGTCATGAATACATCACGCTCTTCTTGACATAGATCTTTACCCAGGATTACTCGTTAACAAATACGCAAACTCGTTCCCCAAATCGAAGAGACAGTGGCTAAAAGAAACCTTTCATAATTCCTTTAAGACGAAACATGCAGGTAAATCGAAATTGCCATTTGGTTTAATTATATTTAAGTGGCTTCTACTGTAGTTACATTTACGGTTTCAAGCTTAGTGAAGGGCGATGCGATATAAAATAGGTGATATTGAGATACCTACCGCGGAATTCAATACTCGATCTATACATATTTTTGAGACTTTTGAGATTCGTTTTTGACATAACCTCCATACAAAATAAATGTCGAACACGATTCTCGAATCTCAAAATCCATGGATAGATTGAATATTGACCCGGCCGATAGGCACCAGGTGACAGGATATGTCTATAGCAGCAGCTATATAACACTGACGCCATCTATTGGTAAACGGTGAAGATACAAGTCCCGGCGATATCTATCGGACGTCGACAGAACAACAACTATAGGACAATTCGATAGGTGCTACGCAAAGTACCGGGAGATGGCGCTTAAAATAAAAACAATGCTGCGCTAGAGGTTGTGGTATAGTATTATCTGTGCTAGAGGTGAATGACTTGATCACTTGACCTTGCATCTGTGACCTTGCAGAGAGGCCTTGGACAGGGTGAAATTCGTGCGACTACTCAGTACTGGTGCGATGCGATTCAAAGATGCGTAACTTTAAATGCATTTTCCTATTTCGTTCGTTTCGATGTACCTAATTATTTTAATATCAAGCGTACTTAGGCTTGATATTAAAATAATTTGTAGGTATTAAAGGACATGAAAAACTAAAATGTTATGATTACCTATTCATTATTAATTATTAAATATAATGTGATAGACTCGCGAGTAGGTATTTGAACAATTTTGTAAAGATAATAAAAATTGGCTAACTCGCAAATATTACAACTCTGTGAGTTATTATACTGTTAAGGGTTATTTGGAATGTATTAGGTAGGTAAGGTATTTGACTTCGTACCTTTATCGTTTTGACATTGGCATTGGGGATTTGATAATTATTATAGAACTATTTGAAAGAGTACATACCTACCTACTTATGTAGGTACTTAATAATTTTTATTATGATTCATCGTATTGAATTGTAAAATAATTTTAATATATTATTTGCACGCTCGCATGCAAATGCTGAATACAAAATATGTAGGTACCAAACTTGTTGATATCTTAATTAACTGTATTCTGGGAAATAAACTGATTTGATTGATTGATCAAGTGCGAGTCGGGCCACGCACGGCATCGTTACCTAAGTACCTTCAATCTAGTCTTTACATATCGTTACTGCACTGCGGTGATTTTTATAAGCTTTTTGTATGTTAATATTACCTACTCTGTTCGTTGATTAGGTAGATAGGTAGGTACATCTACCTAGTTGGTTTCTAGGTCAGCCATTCCCAAAGTGTGCGGAGCACACGGCATGCCGCGGCATACTTCGGGACGCCGCGGCATGCCACGGCGTCCCGCAGTGTGGCACGACGTATGGCCCGCGCACTGACGTCACGGCATGGCAAAGGATTTTATTACTGATCAAGTCATTTTTATTCTTATTTCAATGAGTTTAGGATTCATATTACTTTGTTTCGATACAATCGTACTGCAGCCCGCCGCGACGCGCCACGGCATACTTCGGGACGCCGCGGCATGCCACGGCGTCCCGCAGTGTGCCACGACGTAATCAGTAGGTAAATAAGTTCCTGAATTCACTATTAGTAAATCTTGTTCTCATAAATAATGTAGGTATCCAGAATTGTTTTCTCTTCGACATATCAGTTTGTATTTGTCGTTCTTCATCTTCAGCAAGAAGTGCTATTGATACTAAATTCCAGTCAATTGGACGCCTCGGTATGACGCGGCATGCCGCGGCACGTTGTGGCGTCCCGAAGTATGCCGCGGCGTCCCGCGGCATGCCGTGCCGTCAGTCGGGGCCGGCCATTATGGTACCCTAAGACTATAGAATTCATGTTAATAAATCTGTGATGGTACCATTAGCTTAGTGGAGACTCCATCAGACTGCCACGTAGGGGATTCTTACTTCTTAGGAACATTTGAAGTAATGTGCGTATTACATTGTGGATTTTCGCTTGCCTCGTCCTTTTTAGAGCAGATGTTTAAGGCAAGGCAACGTAACGATCCCCTATACCACTGTATAGGGGGTCAAAATTGATCTCAGATTGTTGTGCAAAGTTATAAAAATTATACAACTGTACATTTTCTTATTATTTAGGAAAAAAGGACTTGTAATCTTCAATTCAATTTTTATCATGTTCAAGAGATCACATGTTCAATAGGTAATTAAAAAAAGTAGTCTCTTCTTATTTGCTACGACTCTACTTTAGGTATCCTTATTTATATAAAAAGTAAAAATTACTCGAAAAAACATTTTGTTTTCGTTTTTGCTGTTAACTAATATTATAATATAAAAAAAGGGGCAAGCCAACAACGGGGTAGTTGGGTCTCACTCAAAGAGAATGTAAAAACTACCGTTTTAGTCTCACTCGTACTCTCATCTGTAGCTGCGTCCTGTTTGTTGGGGGCTGGATTATATGCGTGTAGCACAGCAGTTAGCGAAGAAAGCTTATAAATGCAAGCTTTATTTGCTAACGATGATTTTCAATGTACTTGTCCATATCTAATGTTTGGTAGGTAGGGACTTTTTATGTAGGCTAGGCACAGTAGGTATATATACCTACTAGATCTAGATAACTCCATCAGACATGATAATATGTAGGTATCTGGACCGATTCAATTTATTATTAAGTACTTACGCTTGAAATAAAAATTTATCACTTACTTATCACATGTTGATTTCACTTTTCAAATATGCTTATTATTTAGTTTTATTTGTTCATTTAAAAATAGTGAGAGTAAATCGCCAACACTTCGCCACTTAAAAAAATATCATCCATAAACTGGTCGTTATGTTTGTGTCCTTACTGGAGCATTCTACTATCGTAATGATCCCGATTGACTGCAGCTTTAGATGTAGGTACCTAGGTTTCATATTTTGCAGAAGCATCAGTAGGTATATTTGTTACAGTAGGTATAGTTGTTGCGTTACACATAACTTCTGCATAGTGGCCATTTATAGGAGGATGACCAGTTATAGGTAATTTACTCTACTTACTTTACTTACTGTAATTGTTGAGAGGTAAAGGGGAACACATTAAAATAAATGCAGTAAATTTATATCGTTTAATCAAAAACTCGGCACAAAATAATATAAGTTCTGCGTAGTAAGTATATCATTATATTTCTACCTATGCTGCAAGATTCTAAGTTTAGATGTGTTTTCATAGGACTTTTTCCTCGTTTTACAATAATCGTGGATTTTTACCTCAAGCAACTTATTGATTAAATAGTCAATATGACTGAGGTCATGGTAATCATTTGGCAGGTTTAATACGTCTTTCACATTTTTGCTCAAATTTGATATCAATTGATTGCAGTGGATCATATTAATACTATTGTTAAAAACATCTAGCATTCTATTAACCATTCCATACAAGAAATCACTTGGCGATTTAAGAGTAGGTGCAGTCAAATTAGAGTACGTCTTATAAATCAACAATAATTGCTTTTTATCAGTCAAATCAACTTCATCCTTAAACAAAGCAGATTTGCACGAAGAACAATCAAATTTCTCTGTGCATACCTTACCTAACCAGCCAGCAATGATCTATTGTTTCCTGAGATGGAAGTTGTGTTGCAGGTATGGTTATATTTGACGGGCCTGGAGTTTCAGCTGTCACTGCAGTTATAGATGGGGGTGTATTTTGTGGCTGATTGTTTGAAGACACTTTTTTGCTCACAGTTGAAGTTGTGGACAAAAAAGTGCCTTCATCTGTCTCGCAATTGGTATTGTCTAATTTAATCAAGTTATTTATTTATTTATTTATTTATTTATTTATTAACAAGAAGACCAACAGCAAAAGTAACAAAATACAATGTTGAAAAGATAGCCACAGTTAGCCAATTAAAGGTCTCCGCGGATATGTAAAATTGCACATACTGCATAGTTTATAATAAATATGTGGACATAGAAACAAACTATAATAAATATGTAGACATACAAACAAACTCATTAAGGTAAGTATTTATAACAATTTAAAAATTCAGTGTTTATTAAAAAATTCCAAGCTCAGTAACCGTCTCACCGTTTCGATCTTTGCGACAAAAATATCAAAATCATGTTGTTTACACTGTTTATTCAAAAGATTACTCGCTCGCCACACAAACGAATTCTGCCGGTAATTTGTAGACACTAATGGAAGATGAATAGGGGCGTAGTGTCTTACAGCCCTTGTTGGAACATTAAACAGTATTTTACCCAGTAGATCCGGACAGTCAATGGATCCAGATATGATGTTCAACAGATAAATAACATCGGCGATATCTCGTCGTGTAACTAGCGGCAATAGGTGGAATTTTGAACAGATTTTCAAATATTCATCTGATCTGTAGGTGATTTTACACCGATAGCATAAGTATTTAACAAATCTGCGTTGTATGCTTTCTAGTCTATTAATATAAACATCATATCTGGGGTTCCATATCTGACTGGCGTATTCCAAAATGCTGCGCACATATGTACAATATAAGATTTTAAAAGTTTTCACCTCATTAAAATTGTTTGACATTCGCATGACGAATCCCAGAGCTCGAGATGCCTTATTAGCGATATTATCTATGTGGGCGTTAAAAAGTAATTTAGAGTCATGTACAACTCCCAGGTCCCGAATCTGATTGCATCTATGGAGCTTATGGCCTTTAAGATAATATTCCGACAGAATTATGTTAGGTTTTCTACTGTACGTCACCAAGTTGCATTTAGAAGGGTTAAGGTCTAATTTATTCTCTAAACAATATTCAGTAAGGCGATCCAAGTCGGACTGGAGAGCTAACACGTCAGACATTGATTCAACGCTAGAGAATATTTTCATATCGTCAGCAAAACATAATAGATGTGAGTGATGAAAGCATTTGTTGATGTCGTTAACAAAGATTAGGAACAGCATTTAATAAATTAGATCTGAAAATCGAACGTAGATTTTTCGATGTTGGATTTCGATTGCATCCCCCCTTAATTCTATATATCCCAAACAAATTTTCAATCACATCTTGATTTAATCGATTCGTTAATAGAAATTTGACCTCAGTGCCTCTTGAAAACTCCTCATCGGAGAGCTGAAGTACAGCATTAATTGATTGAATCATTCCATCAAAGCAAGGTGGTGATTTAAATTGTTTTTGATTGTTTTTATCGATCGTAATTTTTTTTAATTCATGCATAATTTCCTTACCTTTTTGTAACGCTTTGTGAACTTCAGAATTTTTATTTTTTGTGATTGCACATTTAAATGGATTTTTATCAAATTTATTTTTAGAATTCATTGAATCAAATAAATCATTCATATTTTGCACAAAATCAGCCGTGTGTTTCGCTGTATTACTCTTCAGCTCTCCGCTGGCAATTGCTGTCTCTATAGCTGCGGCTACAGAGTGGCTAAAAACCTGAGTAGCCAACTTTACTTTCATTTTTTGAAAATTATTGGGTTTTAGGTGCACTGGGGTCAACTTGTTTAGTGATTTACTTTTATTACTTTTATCTATATTATAAACATTTATGATATCATTAAAAGAATTTTCATTGCCACGAAAAATGAAGTTATTATCCAGTAAATTATTTCTAATATTTTTAATCAAATGAGGCACATCAAATATTGCGAATATTTTATGATCGTCAATAATAAAAAAAGGATCATTTTTTGTTGCCCCCAAGGATTTGATTGATTTTTGATTGGTTGTGGCTTGATCACAAATAATCACCTTTGGCAACAAACCACACGCAAATAATTTTCTTATCACTTCTTTGATAATTAAAATCAACTTATCAGCATTCACATTTGTGTTCGATAGAAAGTAAGCAAGGGGTATTTTCCAATTACTGTAAATACCCCTTGCTACAAAAATCAAAGCATACTTGGCTTCCTTGGGAGCATGCTCACCACCACCAAAATCTTCGAAACCCTCGACCAAATCATACTTTTTCGTATATTCTAAATCAACTTTAATGCTCATTTCATCTAGACATACCGCACAAGCTTTGTCTTTGATTGGTTGATCAGTAAATTTTATTTCAATATTTTGAAAAATATCTTCATTAAAACCTGCCAAACAATCAGTTGCTTGAGGCCAATTCTGCAATGTAGTTGGCGCAGCTAGCACTACGCCTGTGCTCAGAAGAAATTTGTAAGCAGCAGGGGACTTATAATATAATGATAAACAGAACTTTTTTTCGGCATCCGTCCACTGCGTTTTTGGTTTCTTAAGTTGCATGACAGTGATGAGTTTTGAGGTTTCACTTTTAAATTTATGTTTATCGATATCTATCATTTTGTCTTTTTTATATTTTTTTAGCCTCTGATATTTAGCTTTCTGATTTTTAATTTTTTTGTTACATGTCTGTATAGAAGCTTTTAGCCTTTTACATTTTGGGGTGTCATCATTGTCAATCCTCTTCCTTCTTCGGGGTGTTTCGAAATTAATCTTAATTTCAGGACTATCTTCCTCAATAACTTGTTGAGTCTCAATCATCGTCGTTCGTCGACTATATGTTTTTTTTTGGAGTAGTTACTTTCAACAGTGGTGATCTTGTTTGTTGATCTTCATTTGCTAAAACACAACCAATCATTTAATAAATCAGGGCAGATTGCATTTAAACTTGTCTATAACTAAGAAAATATTTACACGATATAAAAATCGTTTCCCTCACATTTTTTTCTTAAGCCAAATAACAAATAAAAACTTTCTAATAAATAAATTAACCGCCGACAAAACTGAGAAGCAAAAAAATCTACTTTATTTAACCTTCATAACCAATTTCTTTAACCAATGTAAGTATACCTAATAGCTAGGGAGCAGGCGACCAAAAAATCTACATAATTACATGATTTGCTCATGTGGCAGTCTTTATTAATAGCTAAAATTTTATTATACAAAAAATCATGGGGAAATGTGGGTATAATATTACACTTCTGCCTACCTCTTCGAGGATACAGGCTGAGTCTATAAAAAATAAATAAATAATAAATTATTATACAATAAGAAATTTAAGAACCACGTCTGCCCCTTAAAAATGTTTTAAAAACTGTGTGATTAAGTATACTAA
Organism: Euclidia mi; assembly: GCA_944739405.2. NCBI lineage: Eukaryota > Metazoa > Arthropoda > Insecta > Lepidoptera > Erebidae > Euclidia > Euclidia mi. The sequence continues at coordinate 63,117,136 of OX123187.2, read as the reverse complement.
TTATGATTCTGCCTCTAAGACTGATGTTGAGAAACCTTGCCAAAATGAAAAAAAGAAACATGAAAAGGCGGACATTTAGGACTCTTGACTTTTGAAGTTATTAATTTTTGCAGTTTTATGATTTAAAACAATGAAATGCACGCTTGGGAGACCTACAGTCTTTGTTTAAAAACCTTGTGAACAACCGCAGTAAAATCTCTGCCACCATCGTAGCGCTGCGTTTTCAATTATCAGCGCTTCAAAAATGTCGCCGAAAAATATGTGCTATATATCATTCGCTCGTGTCTGCCGACTGTTGTTCACATTCAATTATGTACAGTACACCACGCACGCATACGCGCGACATGTTGGTAACACTTTTAAATATCTTATTTATTTTATTTTTTTACCTTTTCATGTTTTTTTGTTGATCGTATTTCATTTTATCTTTTCAGGCCAATAAAATTTTAAAACAAAAACATACTACGAATAATAGCATTAATTATACCCTGTACAAGTTAGCTTGATCGTTTTGACAGACGGGCTAGTGATGGGAAACAGAATATATCTAGTAGTCCAAAAAATAACGTTTTAAAATACTGGTAACTGTGACGAGATGGTGTGGGTGTATTATGTGTGAAATTCTTTATTGCACTAGACCACTAGACGTAATATGTACTTTTTTAAATATTTGAACAATTTATTAAATCATCAAATTAATAAAATAATATGTTCGTCATTGCAAAGTTATGTCGATCTGAAAAATTTACATGTGTAAAAAAGATCATGCTAACTTGTACAGACTATAGCCGTCATGCCCCCCTCAGATACGCAAATTTCAACAATCTGTCAGCCTTTTTTTTTTTTGTATTCAGGGGGTTCTTTAATGCAATGAGCAAATATTTGTACTTAAAGCTTTTTTTTCCTACATTTTTACATCTACCTCTTGTGATAGAAAAAGACCTTGGGCGGATAAGGGTTTAACAATTATGTCCTATGAGAAGGACATTTGGGCCATAGTACAGAACGTGTCATAATAGCTCTGGGCGCCACGAGGCTATTGCAGAGCCCTGGATGTCTGTCTCATAGATTTTGTTTGTTATCATAATGGTATTGACCATTAATCCCAGTGCCAGACACGAGCAAATGATTTGATACTGATATATTATTTTACAGTCTTAAACGCCTGTAGCTAAAAACGCAACAACATACGACCTTAATTCATTATGAAAATTTTGTCGTATTGATCCGAACTTTAATGCCTTATGAGCAAATCATATAATGCTCGCCAGCTATAAGTAATTCTGAGTCCTACATATTATACATTTCATCGAATTTTCCTTTCATATTAAATGTTTTCTCAGAAGAAATACATTTTGTGATATTGAAAAAATCTAACCTAACATTAATGGCTTCTATTAAGTAAGTGACTTAAAAAAAATGTGATAAATAAGTAATAGATTCAGAAAAAGATTTTAGTGAAATGAAGGTTCGGTGAAACTAATTCAAATTTGCCATCCATTAATGAAACTCCTTGAATGAATTGTAGAAATACATGTACCAAATTTCAATGTTTATTAGTCTAATATACTTAATAGGGATGAAAATACAACACTGAATGAATCACCTACCTTGTGATGTTGATGGAACAGGAGAAAGCTGATCTGAATTTTCATCTTCTGTATAATAATCGATTTTAAACTTTCGCGATTTGTATACATCATAGAAATTAATTTAGCGGGTCTTAATCGCGTTAACTTAAATTATTTAAGGTATAAATACCTATTTGTTACCGACGTTTCGCTCGTCTTGCACCGAGCGTGGTCGCGGAGAGACTGATGAGAGCTCAGCGACGTCTTGTGGAAGTGCGGGTTTCAGCACCTACCCTCACTTGGTCTTTATTTAAGTTCGCAATGTCGGTACTCCGACACACTACACTAATGACGTCTACACACTGTTGAGATTTATCACTGCGGCGGTGTTTACACTTGCTGATGACTGGATTCCAAGTGGCCGATAATCTATATCCATCCTCCCGGTTGAAATTGTTATATTTCTTGATTTCTACCGCTTCACGTACTATCCTGGAGTAATAGTGACGATCGGTGGATAAGACTTGTGGTTGATGCAGTTCTATCCAGTGGTTTGGTCCAGACTCAAACAAATGCTCAGCTATCGCCGACTTGTTAATATGTCGGTTTTTTACAGCTGCGATATGTTCCTTTACCCTTTCAGCGATTGTACGCTTAGTTTGCCCGATATATGAACTACCACAGCTGCAATCGACTTTGTAGACGCCAGGTGTTTGGAGAGGAATTACATCCTTTGGTGTACGCAGATTGTGTGCTATCTTAGAGAGCGGACTGTATACAGTCTTGATGGAGTATTTCTTGAGTACTGTTCCAACTTTGTCCGTCACTCCCTTTAGATACGGCATGTAAGCGGGCACTCTGCTTACCTCAGGTTTACGCTCGTTCCTCTTCCGACAGAGTAAGTTTTTCTTGTATCCGTTGCACCTAAGTACCTCCCGAACATGTGACAGCTCACTATTTAATTGTTCGGGGTCACATAAGTCATACGCTCTGTTCACTAACGAGGACACTACGGAATCCAAGTGCCGCGGGTGGTGGTGCGAGTTCGCGTTGAGATACCTGTCGGTGTGTGTCGGTTTCCTATACACAGTGTGTCCAAGGGTACCATTATCTCTCACTGTCACTTTAACGTCAAGAAAGGGTAACGATCCGTCTACCTCCATTTCGAATGTGAATCGGATGTTCGGATGTATGGAGTTCAATTTGTGTGCGAATTGTTCTACGTCCTGCTTGTTGCCCTTCATGATGCAGAAGATATCGTCGACATACATTTAATCCCTTCGCCAACACGCTTTGTGTCGCGCTATCAATAACCTGGTCTGATAAATTGATAACCGTTTGCTGTTGGGTGGGGTGTCCATTTCTACCGGTTACCCTCTCACGATGGTTTATCACGCGGTTTATCGGTTTATTACACGGTCTGTCTAACGAATACATCGTTCTACTCAGGAATTGCTTGGATGGAAACTACTTCCTATATCGTGGACAACATTACCTCCAGATCGATGGAGTGGCTATGGGTAGCCCTATAGCACCGGTAATGGCCAACATCTGGATGGAGCACTTTGAGGAATCCGTAGACATGCAGGCGTCAAATGTGAAACTATGGAAAAGGTATGTCGACGATATCTTCTGCATCATGAAGGGCAACAAGCAGGACGTAGAACAATTCGCACACAAATTGAACTCCATACATCCGAACATCCGATTCACATTCGAAATGGAGGTAGACGGATCGTTACCCTTTCTCGACGTTAAAGTGACAGTGAGAGATAATGGTACCCTTGGACACACTGTGTATAGGAAACCGACACACACCGACAGGTATCTCAACGCGAACTCGCACCACCACCCGCGGCACTTGGATTCCGTAGTGTCCTCGTTAGTGAACAGAGCGTATGACTTATGTGACCCCGAACAATTAAATAGTGAGCTGTCACATGTTCGGGAGGTACTTAGGTGCAACGGATACAAGAAAAACTTACTCTGTCGGAAGAGGAACGAGCGCAAACCTGAGGTAAGCAGAGTGCCCGCTTACATGCCGTATCTAAAGGGAGTGACGGACAAAGTTGGAACAGTACTCAAGAAATACTCCATCAAGACTGTATACAGTCCGCTCTCTAAGATAGCACACAATCTGCGTACACCAAAGGATGTAATTCCTCTCCAAACACCTGGCGTCTACAAAGTCGATTGCAGCTGTGGTAGTTCATATATCGGGCAAACTAAGCGTACAATCGCTGAAAGGGTAAAGGAACATATCGCAGCTGTAAAAAACCGACATATTAACAAGTCGGCGATAGCTGAGCATTTGTTTGAGTCTGGACCAAACCACTGGATAGAACTGCATCAACCACAAGTCTTATCCACCGATCGTCACTATTACTCCAGGATAGTACGTGAAGCGGTAGAAATCAAGAAATATAACAATTTCAACCGGGAGGATGGATATAGATTATCGGCCACTTGGAATCCAGTCATCAGCAAGTGTAAACACCGCCGCAGTGATAAATCTCAACAGTGTGTAGACGTCATTAGTGTAGTGTGTCGGAGCACCGACATTGCGAACTTAAATAAAGACCAAGTGAGGGTAGGTGCTGAAACCCGCACTTCCACAAGACGTCGCTGAGCTCTCATCAGTCTCTCCGCGACCACGCTCGGTGCAAGACAAGCGAAACGTCGGTAACAAATAGGTATTTATACCTTAAATAAGTTAAGTTAACGCGATTAAGACCCGCAAAATTAATTTCTACGTGCTACGTGTATCCTGGTCCCAGCTACGAGTGAGTTACTACATTTACTGCGCTAGCGTACTGCCCATCTCTCTACCTGCTAGCTGAGGCCGGCTGACGCCGCCTGCCTGACTCTATTGGTTGTGGCTTTCCTAATGCTGTTTCCCTTCAGGTTCCAGGTTCACCTTAAGACTCCGGGCTACGCTCCTAGACCGCTACACTTCCTGCAACGCCATCGGCGTCACCTCTGCCGAAGAGTCTGGCCTGCCCTGCCCATCATACTCGCACCGCCGGCGCCTGCCAGCTGAGCCAACGTCAGCGAGGACCTGCACCGCTACGCGCAGCCCTTCAAGCAGCCTGCCGTGCATGTAACGTTGTCCCTACTTAGGGTGTGTTTAAATGAAAAATGTGAGTTGAATGTTACAATAAAAATTGATTTATTTATTCAAGTAAATCTAAACATCATTTAGCAAGCGTTTCACTAGCGAAAAATTACTAAAAAAATGTTATTCGAAAAGATATAAAGAGGGTCGCGTGATTCGGCGATGGTAAGGGATTTGTTGAGGGTCCGCCTGCCGATGGTCGCTCAGGAGTAGCAGCTGATGTACTTAGCCCGTCTGTCTCGCAGCCGCCAGAAAAGAGAACGGGCGCAGCCAGCGCCTCAGCATTTATAGCAGCTCGAGGTGCGGTGGGGGGCGAAGATGCAGGCGGCCGGGCGGACGGTGTCATCACGACGTCACAGCGACGTCACACACTCCCCCCATTAGGCCAAAATTTTCCCAAAGGGAAAATTCTGTGGCTGGTAGGCGGCCACTGCATTCCGGGACCCTGAAACAGATGAGTGGTGGTGGTGTCAGTAGGTTAAATACAAGGCAACTATTAACCCTGAAAGAGAAAAAAAACAAGTATAACCCTCGACCATACATACGTCACCAAGCATTGAACGTTCCTATTACCTGACATACATCACATTCAAAAGGCCCACACACAATCATACGTATGAACAAGCCAGCATTCATTCCCGATGCGAGTCGTATTCATTAAGCCGTATACAGACTTTGCGAGGCATGCGCTGCGCACGGCGCACAGCGCATGCCTCGCAAGGTGTGTACCTTTATATTCGTGGCGAGGCATGTGCTACGCACGTGCGAGGGCGAGCCAACGAATGTCGGCAAATGCTACAAGATCAAAGTGCCTCAGTGCGAGCATTACATTAGTTGAGGACGGTGCCGCGCATGCACGTTCGAGGTGTGCACCGCGTACAATAACCACGTACGCCTCGACTGCGAAAATGAAACTGCGTTTGTTCGGGCCAAACAGCGCGCAGCGCATGCTCGGGCTTTGCATCGCGTGCGCGTATCCGCTGCTGCTTTTATAATTATTAATTCAATTATTGAAAAAAAAGGACAGAAAAAGTCGACGTCGGTGGTGGGTTAAAAAGTTCTTCCGCATGCGTTATGAATACGGAAATAAGCTGTAATAAAATTTCTTTGTCGTCCATAATGCGTGCGAACATCACAGCGACGCGGACACAACCGTCCAAACGCAACGCACTGCTCGCAATGAGCCGGCGCACACGCGCGGCTCGCACGCGCGCGTCTGTGCGTAGCACATGCCTCGCAACAAACATGAAGACAGACAAACGAGGCGTTTGCTTCGTACGCGATGGCTCGACCCGAGCATATGTTGGTATGGTTATTCAACACGCACGCCTCAAACAGAGGCATTCGTTGTGCGCCGTTCGTAGCGCATGCCTCGCAAAGTCTGTACCTTTATAATACACGACGCGCGAAGAGGTATTATACGTGAGTTTTAGAGCAAATAGCCACCCAGTCTATGTTGGTAGGCATCACCTGACAACCCGGGCTCGATAGGTGAAATTAAATTGAAAGTGTATATAAGTCGTAAACTAATATTACGATTCTACTATATTACGATACTAACAATATTACGATCAGTTGGCAGTATCACAAACAAATTGCTCAATAACAAGGTCGATGCAATATTGCAAGGACAAATTGTATTCATTTAAAATGGAATAACAATTATTACTGCGATCGAAAGTTTGAGCCGGTGAACACGTGAGTCATCACTGCGCGCTTGGCGCTGACCGCATTGCATTGACGAGAGTCATTATCTTATTTCTGAACACGATACAAATTAATTAAAAACAATTGCACAATTCTTTGTAAGATGTAATGAACAATACATCATCGAAGGAGACAGTCGATGATATAGTACACACTACCATTGTTAAAAATACAAAAAAAACACAAGCGAGAATCGAACCACAGACCGATCCGACAACAACCTTTTAGCCATTGAGCCATAAGGAAAAACAATATTTTATTATATTTCGATCAGTCATTACTAAAGCTATATATAACAAGATAATTGGGTACATGATTTAGCTGTAATCGGGAGTTAAAGATTTTATATTATTTGTAACAAAGTGTTAAGTTATTTTAGTGATTAGATCATTAGTGATGAGCATTAATCATTACATTCTTAAACTGTGTAGTGAGTTAATTTAAGATCTTTTATATGGAAATCACCAAGAGAAACATATCTGATATTTAGATAGTTAGATAGTTATCTGATTTTTCAATATTTAGTTAGATAAATAACAAATTCGTGCAACAATATTACATACAATAAACTTCTGCGACAATTTATAACTGAAATATTTATTCATTTTATGTTAGCATGTTTATATAAATCGTTAACACAACAATGCGTTATCTTGTGACTTGTGAGCTCCAACTCGAAAACAATAGCACTATTGTTGGCCTTCACAAATAATTATGTAGGTAATTATAACTTCGCATACATATGCGTCTTACATTGTTGTTAATGACACTGTACCCAATCGTTTATAAACACATTTATGCTATAATAGAATAAGATTTAATTATTTAATTCAGCTTTTAGGTTTAAAATAAACGACGGTGAAATACGAAATGGTATTATCTTTAACTTGTAAATCAATTAATTTGCTTTAGTTATTAAAGTATATAAATTATTGATTTATGTAGAAATACCCACATTAGTTATTTAAGTATTGAAATTATTTATTTAATTTGTATGTAAACAGCCACTTTAGTTATTTAATGAGGTAAAAATATTATTTATTTGATTCATATGTAAATAGCCACTTATTTATTCAAGAATAGAAGTTATTGAATCAATTTATGTGCAAATACCCACTTTAGTTAAAGTTAGTTTAATTCAATTAAGTTTGATAAATTCAGTTTGATATAACCGCTCCGTTGTTTCAAGGGACAAAACACCCTTTTTTTCAAAATCCTTGCTCCAAGGGACAAAAGTCCCTGCCGTATACTGCGCACAAGTAACTAATGTTTGTTTCATTAAAACTTAACGGATTGAGCTATATTATATATCAATAGACGCGTAATGAAATGCGCTTTCGAATGATACCAAATAACACCAAATAATATACATTTAGTCCACGCAAGGGCAGTATAACGTGAAAATTAGAAATATTTTCCCGCCATTTTTGAGCGCGATTTTATATTTCTGACATATTCCTTTTTCTCGTCGTTTTTATTAAGGGAAGTATATGAATATTATACACGGTTAGAAAGGTTATTTAATTTACTTTTCGAGTAAATAAATTTAATTAAACGAAACATTTTAATTTTAAACATAAAAAAATAAAACAAAGAATTGATTGTTAATTGCCGCCTATTTCCGTATTTTATTTTTTTAAATACCTTTTTATGTTATATATCTGATTCAAACCTACATCAGTTTCTTACCAATTAGACTTCCAAGCAAAAGAACCATTTCCGATAAGAATCCGATAAGAATTACTCTTACTGGAATGTGCACAGTTGTTTACTTTTGCCCGCTAAAAATAACCTGAATATCCGCAAAATTTTTCGATAATCAATATCTCATGAATAATATGAGTCTTATACATCATAAGATAGGTTTATTTATACACTCATAATAAAAAAATAACACAGAGCATAAATGCAACCTTATCGACATACATATGTATTTACATTCAATAAAAAAGAAATGCCGTTTGTTTCGAAAATGTTTGTAAAAATCTCTTAAATTAAAGTAATACACAATATTTATTATTTTTTTTGCTGTAACTTCATAATTAATTAGTTTATTCACAATAAAAACATAAAAGTTTCTTATATAATTATAATATTTGTTTACAATGATGTTTTTAATCCATAATTTCGCCCCGCACGCAAAATGCTAAGTCAGCGAAATAATATTTTTTTTCACATGCTAATATCTAAATAATTTTTCAAGCAAGTATTGCTATAATTTTATATATTTGTTAAGATAATATTACCAGGTATATAACAAAGCAAAAGGAACCAACGTAAAACTCGTATTGTTATCACGATAATCAATTTTTTCGACTAAGTCGTAATTGCTTACATAGCATCCGGTTCGGCCCCTCGCATAAAGTAAACACTTCATTCAAACGTAGTGTATTTGGGATCATATGAAAGAATAATTCATTTACTTGAACAAAAACATAACTTCAACACCCTCACGCAACAAACGAATAAACAGTGACTGATTTATTGAGCTCGCTCGTCAAGTGCTCGCGACGCGTTGAGCCGTAAGCACTTGGGATTTTTTTGGTACCTACGCGAAACGACGGAGCGGATAATAACATTTGCGTAAACACAAGAACACATTATAACCAGCACTATTTAAGATGGTTTAGTAAAACCAGATGCATAGCATTTTGTATAAAGGAAACAAGTTACATATTGAAAATTAAGTATTTTTACGGCTGTCAGCCGTTTCATTTTATCATTTATTTATCATTAAAAGTTTTATATATTTCAATAGAAACCAGACATTGAAAGAACAATCCTAGCGACACAAAACATTACAAAAAAATATAATTCAATAATTGCGACGCAGGAATTTTATGTTTGAGTTCACAATGAACAGTTAATGCATAAATAGATGCATTTGCAAATAACATACCGATAGGCAGTAACAAGGAGATAAAATCGAAGACCAAAAACAACGATTGTAGCAAAATAAACATTTGACAAAACGAACAACCAATAATTCTACGATGATATTCGTATTTTATGCAAAATAGACAAGGATTAAATTTGTTCATTATTGTCAGTGAGCAACTTGCATGTGACACGTGTACATTTCATCAACAAATGAACGCGGAATTCTAGCCAAATACCTAGTATATAATACGCTAGCATCTTTAGGTACGTTCATTCTCAGCCAGTCCAACTATAATAAGTAGACGTGGCATAACAAAGATGCAAATTTCTTAGTAAGAAAGACAAATAATATAAGAAATATAATCGCCGTAGTAGGCGGTAAATGTATTGAATAATAGCTACTATATAGAAATATATCACCGTACAAAATCACTAGCAGAAGGTTATAGTAGAAAAATGAAAAGAAATGAAAAAGAGAAGGGTGTGAATTCGTTCCATAAGTCAGCCAAAGCAGTAATTTTTTGCAATAATTACCAGCAACAATTAATTACCGTAGTGGGCATTTAAAAAAGCTAATCACGAAGCATACGAACAACGAAGGTGACCTTAGCGCGTCGTTAGAGGACGCGAGGCCATAAATCTCAATACAAAGAATGCGATCAATAATAATAATAATGATGAGAGTGATGCGCTTTGTGACCCAGGCCTTCTTGGGAACTGGTATCAGTTCCCAAGATTATTTATCTCGAGTTACAGAGCGCATCGACTTTCTGAAACAAAAACTTTGTGTATGGGCAAACCGTATTAGGCGATATAAAAAAGAAGGGTGGACCGGTATTACCTTAATCGCACATTTCAGAGAGACGAAAAGCGGGTGTATAGGGCATGGGAGCACCCTGATTTCTCGACGAGTAATGGCGATGGGTGTCGACCGAATGATGATGCCACTGTTACATTTTGGCGCAGCATTTGGTCGACACCCGTCAGCCATGCGGAGGGTGATTGGATTGGGGATGTTGAGCGAGCATGTGAACGAATTCCAATAATGGAGCCTATAAATATTACTATCGACGACATAGTCAGCGCAGTCCGTCCGTTACAGAACTGGAAGTCTGCGGGACCGGACGGGCTGCACAATTTTTGGCTTAAGTGGCTCCGAAGTTCGCATGCTTGCTTAGCATCTCAATTTCAATCGTCTTTGGAATCAGGTTCGCTGCCTGATTTTTTAACATCCGGCGTTACCCACCTGCTTTATAAGTCTGGTAGTACCACGGACCCCAAGAATTATAGGCCAATTACATGCCTACCAACTTAATACAAACTTCTTACATCCATTTTGAGAACGAAATTATCTAAACATATATTTGATAATTCAATTCTATCTGTTTCTCAAAATTGATGTAAGAGTGGAGCTCGTGGTACTAAAGAGCTCCTATTGATTGACATGGCCATTAGCCAACAAGTGCGCCGTAACCGAAAGAATCTATCGACATGCTGGATAGATTACAAAAAGGCGTACGACTCCGTGCCTCATGCGTGGCTTTTGAGGGTGCTAGAGTTGTACAAAGTAGATACAACTCTATGCACCTTCTTAAGGGCGTGTATGGGGCAATGGAGGACCGTATTGCGCTATCCAGGGTGTCGATCGATCTTGGGTTGCGGTGCTCCAATAAGGATCGAGCGAGGTATATTCCAGGGCGACAGCCTGAGTCCTCTGTGGTTTTGCCTTGCCCTGAACCCCCTAAGTACCTTATTAGAGGCTTCAGGGCTAGGCTATCAGTTGAGGAGAGGAGGTCATGTTACATCTCACCTCCTTTTTATGGATGACCTGAAATTATTTGCCCCCAACAAATTCCAACTGACTGCATTACTTAAGGTAACCGAAACCTTTAGTAATTCAATCAGGATGGAATTTGGTGTGGATAAATGTGCGGTCATGCATGTGGAGAGAGGCAGGATTATGTAATCTGCAGGGATACAACTCTCAGATTCCATACAACTTAGATCACTCTCCCCAACTGAGACCTACAAATACCTGGGTATGTCGCAGTCTTTGAATATTTCTGAGACTGACATGAAACAGACGTTGCAGGCTCGGTTCTTTGGCCGCCTGAGAAAAGTACTTAACAGTCTTTTATCAGGCGGCAACAAGGTGCGGGCCTGCAACGGGTGGGCCATGCTAGTCCTAATGTATTCCTTCGGCATACTCAGGTGGACCCAGACTGAACTAGATGCCCTGGATAGAAAAGTCCGTTCAATGCTGACTGCATCTCGTATGCATCATCCACGTTCATCAATAATGAGGCTGTACATCCCACGGATATGAGGGGGTCGAGGCTTTTTATGTGCTAAGACCCTCCACAACCGCGAGGTGTGCAACCTCAGAGATTATTTTCTGCAGTTGAGTGTGGATGTGCATCGCGATGTAGTCGGAATTGATACCGGGGTTACCCCGCTCGCTCTGACTAAAGAGAACTGGCACAAACCTGCAGTACTTAGTACTGAGGACCGACGAGAAGTATGGAGGGGCAAGGAGCTGCATGGACGATTCTACCGGGCCTTACATGGGCCCGATGTGAATTTTAAAGCTTCCATCTCCTGGCTACGATTCGGTGATCTCTTTGGAGAAACCGAAGGTTTTGTCTTTGCAATTATGGACGAAGTTGTCATGACAAACAACTACCGGAAGTATATTCTGAGGGATGGGACGGTTGACATATGTCGGGCGTGTCACCAACCCGGGGAATCGCTCAGGCATATAGTGTCCGGTTGTTCGAGTCTTGCCAATGGTCAGTATTTGCACAGACACAACCAAGTGGCCAGGATAATCCATCAGCAGCTAGCCCTTAAATATAATCTCGTTGGTTCAGAGGTACCGTACTACAGATATGTGCCCGACCCAGTTCTCGAGAATGGTCGTGCATTATTGTACTGGGATCGGTCTATCATTACAGACAGGACTATTGTAACCAATAAGCCTGATATTGTAGTGATAGACCGAGCAGAGCGACTCGCAATGGTAATCGATATCACCATACCGCATGACGGCAATCTCGTGAAGGCAGAAAAAGAGAAGGAGATTAAATATTTGGACCTAGCTCACGAGATTGTTGACATGTGGGATGTGGATTCAGCGATCATTGTGCCGATAGTCGTGTCGGTAAATGGGCTAATCGCCAAGAGCCTCGATCAACATATAAAGAGGCTCGCACTAGGCAGCTGGATCAAGTCCTTGATACAGAAGGCAGTTCTTCTCGACACGGCACGCATCGTGAGGAAGTTCCTGTCTCTGAGGCCCTAACCACCGGTGGCTTGGTCCCTGTACCCGACACCGGTGGGTCTCCGTGGTCCCTTTTATATTTTTAAACATTTTTTAATGTAGTTTAATAATATAAAATTAACTATGAGAAATGTGATGAATAAAGTGAATAATAGTAATAATTTATTTATCCTCAAAAATACAGAAAGGTACAGTACAATTAGCCTTAAATTAGATTAATTGGTATAACTAGCCTAAAGTCTTATATTTAGTCTTACATAATATCATAATTATATGGCATATAAACAATAGTGTACATAAGGCTAAAAAATAACTATTTGCACCATTGGCAAAAAAAAAACTAAGATTGCTTTATAATACTTATAATACATCGGCTACCCGCTCGAACTAGGTTATACCTGTGTTTCGAGCTGACGCTTGATTATTACGTAATGATACAAATGACTATAATATTTAATTGTATGCTATAATATAACTTATTGTGAAAGTAATTAAATTAAGATTTATAGTAAATTATTAGAGACTAATTTATTTAAAATTAATAATACAATAATTACGAAATACTATTTAAAATTCTGTTCAGTTAGTAATGTAACTTATCGGTGCGAAAAAACACGTAAATATAGTAATATTATTAACGTTCATTTTAAAACTATTAGTAATTTTTCTGTGTCGTCGTAATTAAGCTTTTGCAAATATTCTGATACTGTTGTGTTGCACATTTTATAATTATGACTATATATATAGAGTAATTTATTGAACTTATTATATAAGAACGGGTCAAGAAATGTGTAAAATCTATTAACAAAGACATGATTCGTGTGAGGTGTTGTACATACTAGGTCCTTTCTTCTTCTTTCAAAAGGAATAGGAGAATAAGGGATTACGGTGTGCTGTTTTAGTATAATGTTGAGTATAAATAGTTGGCGCACTGTTAGCACGTTGCATGACAAGTAGAGCTGGTGCGTAGGGAATTTAAAAGGTCGAAAAGTAGCAACTTTAAGTATAGCAATACTTAAAGTTGCTACTTTTCGCACTTTGTGCTCGTTCTAGCCTAATGAATGTGACCACAGCGCCTCATTTAGTTGACACGTGGTCGCAAGCAAAACAATTATAACTTGTTACTTATGCGGTTGATACAAAATTAATTATCACACGCGGCAACAGAAATAGTTATCACATAAAAATGTTTACCAAGCGTAGTAAGCAAAAATTTGTCTGTTGTGACCGGCTCAACACGACCGACCTTCCGAGCACAATAGAACAAAAAGAGAAAATGTCTATTGTGATCGGCACAACACCACCGACTGCCCGAGCACAATAGAACAAGCAAAAAGAAACAATATATGCCACTAAAATAATCACACACTGCTTTGGAACGATTTCACACATACACAGTTAAAAAAAAATAAAAAAAGGACTCACCGGACAGCGGATTCTCAACAAAACCCTACCTATATATTCCCGTGGGCGCTACTGTAATGTTGTCCCTACTTAGGGTGTGTTTAAATGAAAAATGTGAGTTGAATGTTACAATAAAAATTGATTTATTTCTTCAAGTAAATCTAAACATAATTTAGCAAGCGTTTCACTAGCGAAAAATTACTAAAAAAAATTTATTCGAAAAGATATAAACAGGGTCGCGTGATTCGGCGATGGTAAGGGATTTGTTGAGGGTCCGCCTGCCCGGTGGTCGTCAGGGAAAGCTGGTCACTTAGCTCGTCTGTCTTGCAGCCGCCAGAAAAGAGAACGGGCGCAGCCAGCGCCTCAGCATTTATAGCAGCTCGAGGTGCGGTGGGGGGCGAAGATGCAGGCGGCCGGGCGGACGGTGTAATCACGACGTCACAGCGACGTCACACTACACTACCGGAGGGAACAGCGTGGGAGACTGCAGCCCTTAGTGTTCAGGCCAGTGTCGTGTTGTTGGTCGGTCATACTCGTGCAAGGGAAGTGAGACAATACTCGGCAATAAACGCATCTAGAACCTCTACTGCGTTTCTATACTAGAACCCGTTACAGTGGCGCCTACGTGGGTTTGTGTGTATTGTCTCGCTTTCCGTGCTCGAGTTCTCTTCTAGCAGGTCCATTATTGTAAGCGAGGAGGTGCGGCTACAGTGAACCGGTACGTATTGTTGTACTAATTGTTTACCCTTTAGTGTAACTACCTACTACGTACTAGTTCGCAATTTTGAATTCTAACGTTTTTTCTAATTGGTCCTAACGGTCGAACTTTCAAGCCTAATCGTAAAGTAGGCCATTTGTAAGGGCAGAACGCTTGCGCACTAAGTGTAGTGTGTAGTGTTATACTTACGCGGTACTCTTTCATACACAATGGGCTCACACCCCATAAAATACTTTCTTTTAAATAAAAGCGAGTTAGCCTACGAGGTTGCGATTAGAGGGGAGGAGCCGGCTACCTCTGTCCTAGGTCTGCGGAAGCAGCTCCCTAAATTACTGGAAGTCATTCCAGATGATGATATTTTGGAGTCGGGCTTAGCCATCACGGTGGACTTCGAGGGCGCTAGCGAGGCCGTCACTGAGCTGGCCAAGCGAGTGAATTCGTTAACTATTTCTTACGACGCGAACCTAGCTAGGAGGTCTACCGCACTGCACAACCACTTATACCACAGACTCCGTAGGATGGAACGTCCTACGGCGTATTCGAAACGGATAACCGAATTGTGCAGCCGGTTCGACAAGCTCTCGGCGGAGCTGTCCGCCATTGAGCAATCAGCTGTTCACTCAGCTGATGCTGTGGCAGAGGTCCAACCTGCGCCGTCTACCTCGACGCAGGCAGGGTTAGCCCCAGTATTGCATTGAGAGCATTTGAGAGTTAGCGAACTGTCTAAGCTAAAAAACGACGGTACGGGATGCGTCCGAGCGTTCCTACAACGCGTAACCGAATTCCAAACCGCGCGTAATCTACCTTCCACTAAAATTGTATCGTATGCCTCCGAAATATTCACCGGTAACGCACTTCACTGGTACCGCGGCCTAAAAGAATATTTCACTACATGGGAAGAACTTACCACTAAATTAATAGACGATTTCACACCGTACGATTATAACTACCGGTTATTAAATGAAATCCGCCGACGTACTCAAGGTGCTACCGAAACTATAATTATTTATCTCTCGATAATGATTCAGCTGTTCGCTAGGCTGTCACCGTCAAAGCGATTGTCCGAGCGCGAAAAGTTAGACATCCTATTGCATAACATACGTCCATGCTATTCACTAGTGCTAGCTCCGTCAATATCTTCAATAGACAGTATAGCAACACTGCAGACGTTATGTTTAAACTACGAACGGATGAAATGTTTGAACTCTCAATTCCGCGAACCGTATTATAGTAACGACACGTTGGCACCAGACCTAGCTTACAGTCATAAACCTAATAACCGAGCGCGTAATAATTCCTACAATAATTATCCCGTTGCCACTATAGAGGGTACGCCCGGAAAACCCGAATACACTGAGAACAACGAACCTAGCAATCCTAAGTCTAAACCTAGCTCTGTCGCTCTAGTCACGTCCAAGTACTGCCCGCGCTGCCGTATCAATGATCACAGTTTGAATGAGTGCAAACGCGATCGGTTTGCAATTTGCTTCAAGTGCGGCCGTAGGGATGTGACATTCCCTAACTGCCCGAACTGTAAATCTACGAAACCAAAAAACTAGTTGGTCTGGGTCGGGGCGTTTCAAAGCCTGAATTAGGTTCTACAACCTATTCAACCAATTTTGACAAAGATGATTGGAGAAATTGGCTAAACACTCTAAAAGAGTATTTCTCTAGTTATTCCGTCGCCTCGATCCTGGATAATACACCTAAAAATGACCTACGGCCCTATGTTAACGTAACGATTAACAGTTTACCTATTTGTGGATTGCTCGATTCCGGTTCAGCCATTACAATTCTAGGTAACAACTCCCATATGGAGGTAATGACTAAAACCGGGTTAGAAATACAGCAGTGTCACAACACTAATTCCATTCGGTCCGCGGGTGGAAATATATTGTTGCCGCGCGGGTTTATCAACTTACCCACTACTTTTAATAGTCAAACCCACTTATTGAAAGCTTATATTATTCCAGAAGTTACAAATAGTTTAATTTTAGGCATCGATTTCTGGAAACTATTTAAATTACTGCCTAACCATATCGCATCCGTATGCATGTCTAAAACATTGCCGTGTAGTGTGTTAAGTGAAAATAACCCAAGTAACACGAACGTATTGCAATCTTTTAGTGAGTCACAACAAAGAACGGCTAAGTTAATTATAAAGCAATACGAGTCGATTTCTACTGAAAAAACCAGGTTAGGACGAACTCACTTAATAGAACATGCAATAGACACTGGTGATTCTGCGCCGATACGCCAAAGATATTATAGGTTACCGCCGGCGAAATTAAAAATAATTATTGACGAATTAGACGAAATGCTTGCATTGGGAGTGGTAGAAAAATGCGAAAGTCCGTGGTCGTCACCTATTTTACTAACGCCTAAGAAGGACGGTAAACTAAGGTTTTGTTTAGATAGTCGGAAACTTCATTCTATTACTAAAAAAGACGCGTACAAACTACCTTATGTATCCGAAATTTTAGACAATCTTAGGAACGCTAGATATCTAAGTAGTATAGACTTATCTAAGTCCTTTTGGCAGACGCCTCTTCGCGAATGTGATCGTGATAAGACTGCGTTCTATGTGCCTACTAGAGGAACATTTAGATTTGTGACTATGCCGTTTGGTTTAACGAATGCGCCTGCGACACAACAGCGTTTGGTGGATCACTTGTTTACGAACAGTCCAGAGTTCGAAAACTCTGTATTCGTTTTCTTAGATGATATCGTGCTTATATCGCCATCTTTTAATGCTCATGTGTCACTATTAAATAAAGTATACGAAAAATTAAAATCGGCTAACCTTACCATTAACTTAGAAAAATCGAAATTCTTCTGTGATGAATTGAAGTACTTGGGCTACGTAGTAAACTCTAAAGGATTACAAGTAGACCCATGTAAGGTGGAAGCCATTCTTCAATATGCTATGCCTAAGAATAAAAAAGAAGTCAAAAGGTTCTTAGGCATTGCATCATGGTATCGGCGATTTATACCTAATTTTAGTACTATTGCTGGTCCTTTGAACAAACTTACTTCTACCGGTAAGAAAGCTGCACCATTCCAGTGGTCGGTGGAAGCTGATGACTCGTTTTCTAAACTAAAACAATTGTTAAGCTCCGCACCAATATTATCGTGTCCCGATTACGAGAAACCTTTTCAAGTTCACACAGATGCGAGTGTGAGTGGCATCGGTGGGTTGCTTTCACAAGAAATAGATGGCGTGGAACTACCTATCGCTTACATGAGCAGGTCACTAAATGCACAGGAACAAAACTACAGTATAACAGAACGGGAGATATTAGCAGTTCTAACAGCCCTCGAATATTGGCGACGTTATTTAGATAACGGGTTAAAGTTCGTGGTGTATACTGACCATTCTGCACTGAGATGGTTCCTAAACTTGAGCAACCCGACTGGTAGATTATCTCGGTGGTCGGTTCGTCTGTCAGCCTTTAACTTCGAAATAAAGCATCGGCGCGGCGCAGATAATATTATAGCCGATGCGTTATCACGATCCCTACCTGTAAATATAATTAACGCGAATAATTATAACGTGAATGACTCTAATGTTGACACTGATCAATGGTATTCAGCCACCTACAATGGTTGTTTATCTTCGCCTAATGACTATCCAGACTATTCTATTAAAAATAATAAATTGTATCGTATGATAAAATCTAGGTGTATGCTACGTAAGAAGTTCGAATGGAAAGAAGTGCTACCTTCTTCTGATCGAAATAATGCCATATTAGAGAACCATGCCGAACCCACTTCGGGGCATTTCGGTATATTTAAAACTTACAAGCGCTTAGCACTGCGTTACTATTGGCCCAAAATGCACGATGACGTGGTAAAGTTCATAAACTCTTGCGACACTTGTATCGCGCACAAACATTAGAACCATGCACCATTGGGAACCATGGGACGACCCAAAGTGTGTTCACGACCCTTCCAAACCATTAGAGTAGATTTGGTGGGGCCATTACCCGTCACAAGAAAACAAAACGCCTACATCTTTGTAGTAACTTGTTGTTTTAGTAAATACTGTCTACTTTTTCCTATCAGGCGCGCAACTGCTGAAATAATAACTAATATTTTGGAAGAAAAAATATTTTTAGTTCATGGTATACCATCTACAATTATATTGGACAATGGTAAACAGTTTGTAAGTGCTACTTTAAAAGCTATGTTGCGCAAGTACAAAATCCCTAATCTTCATTATACTCCTAAATATTCCCCACATGTGAATACGGTCGAACACTATAATAAAACCATTGGTTCTACCTTAGCGGCGTTTGTAGGAAATGACCAGAGATTATGGGACACTCTCCTACCTAAGGTGCAGATTAAATACTGCAGTTAATGAAGTCACGGGCTATACACCTAGTTTTTTAGTCTATGGACGTGAATTAGTTCCATGCGGCTCAAACTATGTCGACACAGACGCTGATGATATAGTATACATACCTAGGGACGATTACGCAGAAAACATAGGTCACTTATCAGGCATATTTGACAAAGTTCAGGCACTCCTCATTCAAGCTCATGCTAGGAATTCCCAAACGTATAATTTACGCCGTAAACCAGCTGAGTTTAATGTGGGAGACACTGTGTGGAAAAGGATTTTTTATCAGAGCGACAAGGATAAGTCCTTCTGTAAGAAACTAGCCCCTAAATTCGTGAAGTGCACAGCGATTAATAAAAAGTCACCTCTCGTTTACGAGTTGTCGGACGCGTCTGGAAATTCTATTGGGTTTTGGCACATAAAGGACCTAAAACTTATACACTATGGTGCCTAACTATTTGTTACAAACCGTATAAGACTTTCCCTTCCTTCTTTCTATATGCCGTCTTAGCTTGGACAGTAGCGGACTCATAGACCTAACGCAGCTAGTCGGATTTTCCTTGTTAGCCACGTAAAATCCTCTCCTAAGGCGGGCGGTATTGTAACGTATGACCGGTAACTACCGAGTGTACGTCATAATACCGTCCATACGCTCGGCCAATCAGAGAAGGCCATCGTCCGCTCTCGTGAGTTTTGCCCATATTTGGTTATGCGCCGACACGAACTCTGATGGAGGGCCCAGTATATATAGGGGCCGACAGAGAGACCGGCACCGCTAATGATTGTTACCGTGCTTAACTACGTGCTAGTACTACTACTTCATACGTGTATCCTGGTTCCAGCTACGGGTGAGTTACAACATTTACTGCGCTAGCGTACTGCCCATCTCTCTACCTGCTAGCTGAGGCTGGCTGACGCCGCCTGCCTGACTCTATTGGTTATGGCTTTCCTAATGCTGTTTCCCTTCAGGTTCCAGGTTCACCTTAAGACTCCGGGCTACGCTCCTAGACCGCTACACTTCCTGCATCGCCATCGGCGTCACCACTGCCGAAGAGTCTGGCCTGCCCTGCCCATCATACTCGCACCACCGGCGGCAGGCAGCTGAGCCAACGTCAGCGAGGACCTGCACCGCTACGCGCAGCCCTTCAAGCAGCTTGCCCTACACACTACCGGAGGAAACAGCGTGGGAGACTGCAGCATTTAGTGTTCAGGCCAGTGTCGTGTTGTTGGTCGGTCATACTCGTGCAAGGGAAGTGAGACAATACTCGGCAATAAACGCATCTAGAACCTCTACTGCGTTTCTATACTAGAACCCGTTACAGTCCGTTTGCTAGAATGGTTGCCAGAACGCTCGATAGAATTCTCGCTGAAACGCTCCCGTTTTTTTTTCTGTAACGTAACATTCGCAAGAATGTTCATTACAAATTTATGCTCAAGTTTATCAGCACGTTTAGTGGCATACCGCGGTAGATACTGACTGTAAGGAATTGATCTCATCACCATCTACATAAATTAATTTTCTTAGAATGAACTTAGATGAATCAGCGTAGTGCATTAGTAACTTCCTTGAACTTTGCACCATTCCTCTACAATGTAACACAATACTCTAAGGAACAAACTACATTACAGTTAGCGACGCATACGAGTTTCTCCAAGAGGTCTAGAATTACATTAGATACACGAGTTTCTCCAAGAGGTTAAGAATACTATTTATGAGGGTTTGCCTATATTTGAATAGAGCAAATTTCAGACTAGTACCAGTTTAAAAATAAATATTATATACATTACAAAGGACTAACATTGACGAAGACGGCAGCTTGAAGCTGGCTACCCACGGTACGTAGTTTTGCGCACCACATGTTTAAAGTTATCTGACTCACGGTGTAACTAAAAAAGTGAAGTGCACGTTCGTCCGCAAAGCCAGGCTCCTTAGGAAGTAAGCTTAATGCTGTCATACCATGTAACTTTAATGTTGCTGATACAGCTGAGCATTCTATTTTAACAGAATAACGTGCATTCGCCGTTTTTTTATGTCGAACTGATCAACGAACAGATTTGAACATTGCTCCGAACATTTTCACGGTCATACTAGCGAACGCTCTAAACACCAACAAGGTCGAAGAAAACTTACTGTCCATTCGCTGAATGAACGCCGGAACGCTCGTTAGAATGTTCGCTAAAATATATCTACTCGTTTTTTTTTTTCAGTTTTGTAACATTCGATTCATTACAGGTGAATGCTCAAGAAATGTTCAAGTGTAACAGCACCATATGAAATCAGGCAGTAGTATGTTTCTACTATATATAATTATGTGACAGCGGTCACTTTAGATACTTCTCACTTCCTCTGATATGCTTATTTTCCTGATTGATTGTAAATACTGAAAAAAGAAACGCTGCGTGCAGTTGTCCCACGCTAAGTCATAACTCGCCATGCTTTGGGCAAACGCGGTCTCTCAACAAAAACTAATGGGAGCGGGCTCTGAAAGATCAACTTCATTAACCGATTCCAGCCTTAACAAACCCCTCAAAACATGTTCAGTAACATCCTTGGCTTTAATTCCCAACTTAATAAGGTATCTTCAGACCCTTCACTTTGGACAATAAACGTGGTAATTATCAAGGGTAGTTCGTACCAAGCGTATTTATTAAGTTAACGTCGGTGGGACAAGAAAGGGTTATGGCAAAAAGTACCACGTTAACTCGGTTATAGTAGGTGCCCATTGGCCTCAGCGGCGCCTCTATAATGGTGGGTTCGGCACGCGTACCGGTACAAAGCCAGATGAAATATTTGGGCTTAGTCCTAGACAGGCGGTGGCGCTTCGACGAGCATTTCAGCCAACTTGCTCCAAAGCTCCTTGGCACTGCATCCGCACTTGGGCGGCTATTACCAAACTTGGGTGGACCCAGCGTCATATGCCGGCGACTGTATACTGAGATCATCCGGTCGATGGCATTGTATGGCGCACCCATATGGGCGGATTCTTTGAACGCCCAGTGCAGGACTCTCTTGCGACGTCCGCAAAGAGCGATCAGAGCAATACGCGGTTACCGTACGGTGTCAGCTGACGCAGCCTGCGCGCTGGCCGGAACGATCCCATGGGACCTGGAGGCTGAGGTGCTTGCCGATGGCTATTTCAAGGTCATGGAATTCCGAGAGACCACGGGAAACTATTCGCCCTCGGAAGATATTACGGCTTGGCGAATCCGAGCCAATCAACAGGCGGTTCAAAAATGGACGTTACGATTGGAGGCACCGACAGCCGGCCTTTGAATCGTCAGTGCGCTTAGGCCTTTACTGGCACAGTGGGCTGGGCGACAGCATGGGAACCTTTCTTTCCGGCTAGTGCAGGTATTGTCGGAGCATGGTTGCTTCGGCAAGTACCTGCACACGGTCGCTAAGAGGGAATTGAGTCCCGCCTGTCACCACTGCGATTGCAGCGAGGACACAGCACAGCACACGCTCGAGCTGTGTCCCGCCTGGGCTGTGCAGCGACGTGATCTCGTCACTGTTGTCGGAGATGATCTCTCGCTGACAGCCGTGGTCCGAGCCATGGTAGTAAGTGAGGGTAAGTGGGCTGCGGTCGCATCCTTATGCGAGGACGTCATCTCGCGGAAGGAGGCGGTGGAGCGGATTCGTGAAGACAACAGCCTGGCAGATCCGATCCGTCGCCGGCGGACTGGCAGGCGGAGGCGCGCATTTGCGCGCCTGATACCACCGTAGCTAAGGCTGCGGGTGAGAGAACGGGGACTCTCTCACCCGCCAATGGAGCCCATGAGGATGGCGTCGCCTTACAATTAGGGCTTCGTATTAATGAAAGTGCTCGGTTCTTACTTCGAGCGAGTATCGCTGGGTAGGTTGGCCCCATTGGCCTTTCGCATACAAATGCTCTACGGTTTTGGGAAAAAAATTCAGGACTCGACAAGCAGCCTTGGCGACTGTGACTGAAATAATAATAAGGATTATATTATACAGAGTGTGGCGAACAAACTGTTACAATATATTTTGATATTACTATAAGATCGAAGTCAACTAGTCAAGATGTTAAAAGTGGACAATTCCCCGCCATTGCAGCAATAGTATTTGTGGGCAACAATGATAGTTTTCTTCAAAATGTTGGTGGGCTAAAACATAGCACAAGGTATTTTCTACCCCAGGTTTGTTAGGAGAAGCAACTAGGAACATTATAACTGCAACGGAGACCACGTATTGTAAACCAACGCCATCAATGATCGCTTATAATATCTTATTTCCCCTGTATAGAAACCGTTCCACAACTGTTATGCATTATGAGAAGAGTTAGGCCATAGCCCTCTGCTGGGACCAAATGTAGGTTAGCATACTTGCCTTTTCAGGAACACTATGATAAACTCTGAAATACACAGTTTGCCTAATGGTGCTGTAGACTTTACCGATTAGAAAGCGTATTATCACACGACTACCTCCAAAATCCAGTGAATAGCGTATGCGACTGCTGATCGGAGGACCCGGGTTCGATTCCCGGGTCGGGCAAAAGTATTACTGGGTCACAAGATTACTTACTTTTCAACAAACAAATAAACTAAAACAAATTAATGAAAATATATTTTAAAGCTATATTCATCATCTACATTAAAATATTCTTGCGTTACTGAGTAGAACCCTAGAGACGGACTAAGGAATTTCTAATTCAATAATTTAATACAAAATCTAAATTTTCCTGAAATATCCACGGGATCGGGCAGAAACAGTTAAATTTATAAATAAATCGCGGCCGTAGTTAACGGTGTCCTCTAGTAACATCAAATATTACTAGCGATAGCCAATACATTTAATTACTACTTCGATCATCTGCATTCATAATTTGTGCTTCGGTCGATTACATTCATAACAGCTATTGGATCGATTGTTATTCGGCCGGCGTACCTCACGACTCTCGATCGGCTTCAATAGTTCATTACTCACGTCAGGTATCCGATCGGTAATAATCGATTCTATTCGAGATTCTATTTCAACTATGTGCACTCGTAAGGCGTTGTTTGGACTGAGCAAAATTGAAATGTTTCCTTTACAACAAAAAGGGCATAATTTGGTTGAGCTAAGGATATAGATCATTTTGCAAATAAAATCATAGGCCCTGGACCACAGAATAAAGAATAGTACTAACGTACAGAAAATTCACTTGTCAAACCAATTTATTGAATTTGCGACTCTTGCTACTAAGCAACAAAGTGCAATTCAACTCGCATTAGCACTCAGTGCCTAATGCGATATTAACCTAACCGTTCCCTTTCTTTTCTAACACATAACGCTGTCACTGTCTGGCGCGGAGTGGCGCGCTAGGGTTGTTGACTTGCCGCTGCAACTATAATATTTATTCATCGTCTATCTACCTACTTGACCACGTACCTAATAATAAATTATTATCATATAAGTATCCTATCCCACTATTTGAGCTCGTAGAACAAATACAACAAAAATTCTGGTTGTTTACATTTTTACTATACTGATTCTTAGTTATTTTCTAAACGCGTGGACCGATTTACATGATTCAAACAGGTAAAATGGTTTTTGAACTAGATCTTTAATTTGACACCATAATCGTTAAGATATATCAACAAACAAAAAATCAAATTTTCAAGTTGCTCTCGTAATATAAATAAAATAAAATCAAATTTTCAAGTCGCTTTCGACACACAGTTAATTGAGCAATACTTTGCATTAGACTTGTGATGATACATTTTTGTTGTTAAAGGCGTTTAGGTATAAAATTTGAACAGTGTATGAACACGGCGCGTGAGAATACGGAGCGGTCGCACTCGTTGCGTTGCGTGACGTCTAATGTGAGCGGCGCGCGGCAACCCACTAAATCCAACCACGTCGACGTGGTCGGCCGAGGTACTTGTAAGTTTGTACCTAAAATGCGAAGTGCGCCCGGCCTGCCTGGACCAAAAAACCTTACAGACTTTGCATAAACGTGAGTTTCTTTGGTTTATGCAACAGCCAAAGCGACTTTATTTTCGGGTAATGATTTAAGGGATTATCTTACAACTCTTACAAGGCACCAAAGCCATAAAGTCTGCACAGCGTTAAATTGTTTTTTTTTATGTTAATGGGCGGCAAACGAGCAGACGGATTGCCTGATGGTAAGTAATTACCGCCGCCCATGGACACAAGCAACACCACAGGAGTCACAAGTGGGTTGCCGCCCCTTGGGGTTGGGAAAAGGGATGGGATGAGGAGTGGGATGAGGGAGAAGGAATGGGAAATAGGGCCTTCGGCACTCTCACTCACCGAACGAAACGCAACAGTTTAGGTACTGTTACTTGACGTCGATTTTCTGCGAGAGGGTAGTACTTCCCCGGTCGAGCTGGCCCATTCATGCTAAAATCAGCAAGGCTCTACTACCTTTAATTACTTATCTTTAAACATTCCATTTTTAACATCACTCCGAGTAGCATGAAAGGTAGATTTATAATAAACTAGGAGAGCCCGCGGTTATTAAAGGGGTACTGCCCCGCACCCGTGGCTTATAACGTGATGTTATATAGCTTTCTTCAATAAATGGCCTAGCCACCACAAAAATAATTATCACAATCGGACCAGTAGTTCCTGAGGTTAGCGCGTTCAAGCAAAGAAACAAACTCTTCAGCTTTATTATATTTGTATATATTATTGTTGAGCACCGGTCAACAAACTCTCAGTGGCAATCGGTTTGCTTTGTCACGAAGTATCCTTCCGGAAAATATTCCGCACACGTTGTGACGTGGATGTCGGTAGAACCGATTTAATAACACGACCCACATAATAGGACTACACATGAGTTTTTTAGAAAAAGTAAGTTCCTTGGTGCAGAAGATACTGTCGATTTGACGTAGAAGGGTAGGCGTGACGGGTAAACATAAAATAAAAAGATATCGCTTTTCTTTACCCATAACTGGGTTTATATTCTAAGAGTAGATCAAATATTTTCTGCAGGTACACAAGAACTCAAATCTCTTTCTCTCTGTGCCTTTGCAAGCACATGAAGTGGTGGTCTATGACAGTCCTTAAGACTAGGTACTTTATCGCAAATCGGCTGCAACTACCACACGACTATTAAATAATTTTAGTTGTCAATGTGAGATGGAAATCATCATCATCATCATCATCCTAGCGCCGTCCCGGTGGCGTTCCAAAACCTACGCCTTGGAGCCCTGGGTCCGCTTTCCGGCTGAACCTCCTCCACTCTTCTCACCGAAGGTGAGATGGAAATAGCTGTGTAAAAAAGTAATGTGGTCGAATCCAAATATTTTAAAGCTATATTAAAATGGTGTACCTATCCCCTTAGCAGGTAAAAATCCTTTCGTCCTTGTCTTAAAATGTTGGATAATAACATTAATAACACGATTTTAGTCCGAAGTGCAATGTCGCCGCTGTAAGCATCAGACATAAATATTAATTACATCATGTATGAACGCGTGATCATTCATGCTACGAATTTTGAGTTCTAGTGAAATAATTAGGTGTAGGTCACGAGAAGCTCGACATAATTATTATGCACATCCATTCGTCATGAATGTTGGCTTATTCTTAACTTGATACGAGTGCATCATCGTCGGCTCTGTATGTAAATTGTCCCATTGCTGGGCGCGGGCCTCTTCTTACTATGAGAATGGTAAGGCCATAGTCCAACACGCTGGCCAAGAGCGGGTTGATAGACTTCACATGGCTTTCGAGAACATTATCATTCAAACATGCATTTTTCCTCACCATGTTTTTCTTCACCGTTTAGCAAGTGTTAATTAACAATTTAATATGTACATAACTTGGAAAAGTCTTTGGTGTGCGCTGTGGTTTCGAACCCAAGACCCTCTGCGTAGCAGTCCGTCGGTCTCTCTATTAGGCCAATAGGAAATAATCCTGCTTTAAAAAACAGCTTCTAATACAAATTGTCATAATCCTTCTGTTGTTATAATTTATGATCTTGGTTTTTTAGCTCACAGATTCAAGATAGGATTCGAGTCAAAATAGGAAAGCTCAGGACAAAATAAAGATTTGGTATATTACTTCCTATACTAAAAAGTGAAGTCAATTTCTAATTATTAACCAGTGAGTGAAGTATTGCCGGACCGTGCGAAGTCGTTTTGAAGACGAGTACTTATTAATTTGCTGTAAATCTACCTTTATTTGGCTACAGAATTTGTAAGGCCGGAGATACATCTACCTTTTTTACTTGGTCTAAGTGTTATTACAAATATTTTAAATACACAGTAAAAGAAGTACGCGTATTTTAATCTCCATTACTTTTGCGAGGCGTAAGTTCCTCGGCACTCAGTAATTTCTTAGGGAAATTGACAGATGTCAAAAAGTAAAATACTTCAAAAGTTTGTAGTATATTTGAACAACTTACGAGTATATTCTGGTTCACCTTGATTTTAACGGAGTTCTATTTTAAGTTTGAAAACATTGCGATTCTGAAGATGTTGTACTATTGTGTTGAGTTACCTAGTAGATTATTTTTCAAGAATTGAAGAAAATCTTGCTATTTTCCGAAAAAAAGTATTTGATTGCATAAGTAAGCATGTCTACATTCAATCTAGATGCTTACTTACGCACGGCCTGCTTTTCTCTATGAGAAGAGTAAGAGCTTAGTCCATCAGGCTGGTCAAGTAGGAACATTATATCTTTGTAGTAGTTTGTCTCTCGAATAGGCTATCGACTTCAATTTATAATACACTAGCAGTCGCTCGTGGCTTCACCCCCCTTAACTTAAAAAAAAAACATTTGTGAAAACAGCTTTCTAGTTAGCAAATTCGTTTTAATAGCATAACATACTCTTATAAGCTAAGTTGACGGAGCCTTGCTTTGCAGGGTTCCTATTTTTGGATGCAGGGTCACAAGGGAACCTAACACAACCTAATAAGTTGCTTAGTATAAATTTGAATTAACAACAAAAATAAAATAAAAAACTGCTTGAGAGATGTCAAGGGACACCCGGATGGAACGAAGTTCCTTTCGATTAATTAGTGAAGGAATTGTAATAAAATTTGATTTTTCTTAAGTTATAATAATATTATTTAATTAATATTATTAACAAATATAATGTAATATAAACTTAATCAGTAGGCTCAATTTTAGTAATAATTGTTAATTTTACAAAAAAATGTCCCGTTCGCCATCTTGGATCCCCAAATAAATGTCATTTACGTTATCAGAATGCATGATAGCTCCGAAAATTATACCCATATTAATTTTATTAAAAATGTCCCGTCCGCCATCTTAGATTCCCAAATAGATGTCATTTTCGTGACCAGAATCCATAAGAACCCCGAAAATGATACCAATATTAATTTTATTAAAAATATCCCGTCCGCCATCTTGGATTCCCAAATAGATGTCATTTTCGTGATCAGAAAGCATGAAAGCCCCAAAAATGATACCCAAATTAATTTTATAATAAAATGTCCCGTCTGCCATCTTAGATTCCCAAATAGATGTCATTTTCGTGACCAGAATCCATAAAAACCCCGAAAATTATAACCATATTAATTTTATTAAAAATGTCCCGTCCGCCATCTTGGATTCCCAAATAGATGTCATTTTCGTGACCAGAATCCATAAAAACCCCGAAAATGATACCCATATTAATTTAATTAAAAATGTCCCGTCTGCCATCTTGGATTCCCAAATAGATGTCATTTTCGTGAACAGAATCCATAAAAACCCCAAAAATTATACCCATATTAATTTTATTAAAAATGTCTCGTCCGCCATCTTGGATTCCCAAATAGATGTCATTTTCTTGATCAGAAAGCATGAACATGATGCTTGCTTTCTATAAGAGAGAGAGAGAGACAGACAGAGAAACATGCGCACGCCGCATGGCTTACAATAGCTTACTATAGCAAAAAGTGTCGTTACAACTTTGCGTCTTAATTTTTTCCGTCTAGCCCCCTTTCGCAACGCGCGATAAGGAACTTCGTTCCAAAAACCCACTGTAAAAACCCACTGTCCAATTCATGTCTCTCTAGCTTCAGTATTTTGGGCTCGGCAATGTCAATTTGTAAGTCAAAACAAATAACATTAGTTAGCAAGACATGGTCGCGTTCAGTTCCCTCGTCAAACATAATATGGTGGAGTGGTTTAGTATTAGTGTGCGTGTGCCTCGACTCTGTGAGCAATCCAACGGATTTTTATTTAAACTGATCGACCACGAACTTTTTGATTGTACTAAGAGCGGTTTCAGACTAGCGTATTATACGCGCGTATATCCTCGTTTCTTGAAGCGCATGTATGCGCGCCTTTTGGCATAAGCGCAACTCGTACGAGCGTTAACGCGCTTCTAAGCTCGTATAAGTGCGAGCCGTCAGAATCCATATTAATACTGACACGATATCACTTCCGTTTCGAGCGCACACGCCGAGATATGCCCGTTAACGCGAGTCCAGTTTTTTGAAGTGCGTAATGTAGAGCACGAGTACGCGCTTATGCTGAAACGACCGTATACGTGCAGAAAAATATGCTAATCTGAAACCGCCCTAAAAGACGCCCGCAGCTGCACCCGACAATTTTTCAAAGCAAAAGCATTTCTGCCTGATTCCGTGGGCATTTCAGGAAATCCCCTCATAATGCACGTCTACACTCCACAAGGAACATACATGTCAAATTTCAGTTTCTAGTGCCCAATAGTGTGCGGTGTGCGGTGTCTGTGAATCGGTAACGGAAGAATTTTATACAGGCAATTATGATTCAGTTCATTTCTATCTTTGAAGAAAACCGTCTAGTTGCGGACGAGACAATTACAAATCTCTTGAGCTTGATAATTTATGTTCAATGTTATGTTATGTTAACATCCCGAGGAACACCGTCCTTGTGTCTTGCGACATGTCATTTGTAGAATTAACGTCTATATGTGGCGGCACAGAAATGGCATTGAATATATTCAGGGCAAGTTGAACTCTTGTCCAATAAGTACTGAGTAAATGATTTGACAAATATAATAGCATTTATCTAGAAAATATTTTCTATCCAGTTGTGGTGAAACAGGACATATAAAGTAGTAGCACAAATAAAGGGAAAGTGAAACCTAAAAGTTAATTACATAATACGCGTAATTTGTAGCTTTACTGCTTCAATAAGCATGCTTTTTTTGCGATTACATTGTTCTGGATTGGTGGTTTCAGATTAGCGCTTCTGCATGTATACGGTGGTTTAAGCAAATGCGCTTTTACGCTCGCTCCACTACGCGCTTCAAAAAAACCGCACTCGCGTAAACGGACATATTTCGGCGTGTTCACTCGAAACATGGGGAGGTGTCTCTCGCGGCTCGAAAACGCTTGTACGAGTTGTGCGTGTGCTGAACGCTAGTCTTAAACCGCTCCAAGACTGACAAAAATGTCATATAGAAACGGATTCAGACACAAACCTGTCTGGTATTTAACGACAGTGCCTCCTCATGCTGTTATTGTTGTATCAAGGACAACTTTATAATACACCTGTTTAACACCAAAACATCGAACCTTAGTCACCGCTTCTTATTATTACCATCCTGTTTCTTTATACACAGTGTTCGACCGACTTCAGCTCCCAACTTAATAGGATAGACGTTAATATTAATTAATTACTCTAGGATTTACAACTAATGTTTGACAAGGGGTTTGGGTTAAACCGAGATTATAATAGGCCCGATTATTGCTGATAAGTCTTTATAAGATAATATTTTGTCACTACACAACTGAGGGTGTAGCGTATGTCCGGTACTTACCGAATATGCGTCATAATACCGTCCATACGCTCGGCCAATCAGAGAAGGCCATCGTCCGTGCTCGTGGTGTTTGC
The DNA here is from genome assembly GCA_944739405.2 of Euclidia mi. Taxonomy (NCBI): domain Eukaryota; kingdom Metazoa; phylum Arthropoda; class Insecta; order Lepidoptera; family Erebidae; genus Euclidia; species Euclidia mi. Next base: position 63,086,316 of record OX123187.2, on the reverse strand, counting down.
CCTTATATGGCAATACACCGACACCAACTCTGATGGAGAGCTCTGGTAAATAAAGGGGCCGACAGAGAGGCCGGCACCGCTACTTGTTTGGCCGGGGTTTGTACATCCGTGTTGTCACAAAGGTGCCGGATGAAAATCAGTCGCCTAGGAATGCTCTAGCTTTACTGGGCTAAATGCTGATCTGGCAACCTGTTCGGTCAGCCTTGGGACACCTACGTCATAACAGCTATAAAATTGAATCATATTATTTTAATATTACCTAAGTGTTGTTTTAAGTTTTATTTTAATTTGTTTTTGTTTGTGTCCTTTGTGCTGTCTGAATAAATTTTATCTTTCTTTCTTTCTTTCTTTCTTTCTTTCTTTCTACTGATTGTCACCCTGCCCGAACTACGTGCTACGTCTACGTCGTACGTGTATCCTGGTCCCAGCTGTGGAAAAGTTACTACATTTACTGCGTTAGCGTACTGCCCATCTCTCTACCTGCTAGCTGAGGCCGGCTGGCGCCGCCTGCCTGACCCATTTGGTTGTAGCTCTTCTAATGCTGCTTCCCTTCAGGTTCCAGGTCCACCTTGAGGCTTCGGCTACGCTATACTCTACTCTACGCTACCCTAGTTCTACTCTTCCGCTGCTCTTCACTTCACCTGCACCGTCTTCGACGACACCTCTGCCGACGAGTCCGGCCCTGCTCCAGCTCATCGTGCACACAGCGCCGGCGCCTGCCAGCTGAAGCCAACGATCTGCGAGGATCTGCCCCTCTACGCGCAGCCCTTCGAGCAGCCTGCCCTGCACACTACCGGAGGGAACAGCGTGGGAGACTGATAAAAAAATATTTGTATTAATTTTAAAGTTCCTACTACTACCCTTTGCCTCATGAATGCGTAGAGGTATTAAATTGCTATTCATATCAAATACTCAGGTCTTTAATACCTGTAAGTTGTAACAAAATCAAACTTCTTTGTCAACGCAACAAAAAGAAACAGCGATTTGCCGCATATTTTCTATGTAAGAAGCAACGTTTTATGACACAGATAAAGGAAAACTTGCGAAAAGCGTAAAATTTTATTTACATCATATAATTATAATATTTCTAATAATTTTAAAGGTACTACCCCTTTCCTCATCAACCCATAGAGCCATAAAATAGAAATTCATATCAAATGCTCAAGTCAAAACAAAAGGGTACTTTCAGTCGATCTAGAAGTTTTTTTTTTTCATGTACCCATGTGTCGGAGGGTTGGGTTTCACCGAAGCATTCCTCGCTACCCCCCGACGGGTATTGGCCCGCCAGATGGTCAGGCGGGCCCCGAACGAAACTCCCTTGGCGGCGGATAAAGGTGTTGGGCTCCGCCGCCAAGACACCCAGCGGCCGCAGAGGATAGGGAGGACGGCAACGCAACACCGCATCTCCTCTTCCTCTGCGACCCCACCGCGACGCAACGATGGTGCGCCCCCATTTGGTCGCGAGAAATAGGGCGCGCGGCAACGCAACACCGATACGCCTCTCCTCCCGCGACCGCACCCGACTGCGAGGGACAGACAGAACTGTCCCCCGCACCCGCACCTATGGACGCATCCTACGCAGGCCTCACGCAAGCCCACGTGGAGCGTCCCCTCCCGGGATCCCGCTTAGCTTCACCGTGGGTGAAAATCAAATCCACGGTTATTAAGCCACGACCACGACAAGGTGGAGATTCCACGTGGGGGAGTCGATCTAGAACCTTAAAATTTGGCATAAAGCAACGTTTTATAGCATATAGGTAAAATTTTGAAAACCTTAAATTTTTAGTGACATCACATATTTTTTTAAATAATTAATTATTCCTACATGTTTGTACAGAACCCTCGGTGAGCGAGTCCGACTCGCACTTGACCGGTTTTTTCTTTCCTGCTCCATTTTCTTCACCGCTACGCATTTAATAAATGTAATCTCTAAATTTTTATTTTGTACCTGTCCACTGAAGCGGATAGGTAGCTGCGAGCATCCTCTTAAAATGTTATAAATTTAACGTTTTGCCTGATCTCTTGTGAATGTCATCAAATCCATTCGAAGTGCATCCCGGTCTACAAGGAAGATTCATGCGAAATTTCAGCTTCTTGCACCTAATACATAGTTTTGCATATGCGTTGTATGTCAGTCAGTCGGTAACGGCAAAATATCATAAATGTAAATATTTTCTCTGCTCTATCAATACAACGCCTACATAATTAAATCTAAATATAATTCTACTTAATTTCTTTAACACGTATAAAGCCATGTAGAAGAAAAATAAAATTACAATTAATCACCTTGAAAGTTCAAAGCTTATTTATATCAGGCATTAAAAGGTGTTATGTCCTATTAAAAACTGAGCCTCGTCTGGAAATGTACCTAAATATTATACAAAATGTAAGCCGTGAAACCCTCGGGAATAAAGGTATTAAATGATAGATGTTATAAAATTAGCTACTATGTTTTGTATCCATAAATAAAGTTCAAATTATATATCTCGTGAGATATGAAACAGATGTTATGGCGCTGATACACCTGAGCATTCACTTGTAACAGAACAGCGAGCATTCACCGTATTTTGATTTGTCGAACCGAACATTTTCACGATCATTCTAGCGAACACTCTAAATTCAAACAGTCCGTAGAATATAGAATAAAAAATATAGAAATCGCACTACATTAGCAGTTTTACCCACTATATTTACTTCAGTTGCACTTATGAATTATTTCTAGAGTATGAGTAAGATACATAAACAAATGACATTTCTAAATAATAAAGTGCAGATTTTAATTTGAACAGGTTTAATAAATCACATAAGTGCCTGTTCCTACGTTCAAATTTATTTATCGATATCGAGAGTTTATCAAGATTCTATTGAAATTAATTCTGAGTAAACCAAATCTAAGGATCTATTGTAAACATTATCGATATTTATTCTGAGTAAGCCCATCACTAGTCAAGTTAAAATTAGTGTCAAAATACGAAGTTTCTTCCCTAGATTAAAATCATAACTCGAAGTGAAGTAAATATATTGGGTTTAACCGCCATTGTAGCGCGAATTCTATGTATTATCTATATTCTAAAGCGCCCCCGAATGATCGTGAGAATGCTCGCTAAAACACACTCATTTGTTTTGTAACATTCGCGAGAATGCTCATTATAGGTGAATGCTCAAGTATATCAGCGCCATAAGGAAAATGTTTTATCTAATGTCAAAAGGAAATATTTGTAAACATTGATCTTCTATAACTCCAGTTCCCGGAGCTGAATACGAAATAAGAGATGAAGAGTAGAATAGCTTGATTAATCATAACAATATTCCATGCCTGCCCTTTGATCTCACTGGATCAATAGATTGCCACGCAGATGCCCTAGACTTTTTAAAGCTACGGGCTTATTAAATTGATAATCGAATCTTCTCCTGCTTCCGAGACCATGTTAAGCCGTCGGTCCCTGATCTAATTTAGATAGTTGACACCGAAAATAGCGAAATTGGTTTAAGCCATAGCGTATAGCGCCTTTACTGGCATTTAGACTTTTGTATTTATGTTAAAAACTGGAATCTTTTGTTATTTAAGGATATATAAATGGGTGCATAGGGTTCCCACCAAGAACTTAGGGTCCCAAGCTAACCTCACCTGCAAGTGGTGCACCTGCCGATCAACGGACGAGGCTCTGGCAAACAAAATATCCCGATAAGCGGTAATAGGCTCGCCACCTATTACGTGGGATCAAAACACTGGCGAATTGTCGGCGTTTAATATGCCTCTGCCTACCCCTTCGGGGAAACAGGCGTGAGTCTATGTATGAATGTATGTATGTATGTATATAGAGATAGTATGTGAGAATGTGTGTGCAATTTTTTTTTCTATTATTTTTATTTTATAAAGTCACGTCTATATCCGGTAGGCAGAGGTGTAATATCACACCCACATTTCGCAATGAATTTTTAAGTCCCACGTAATAGGAGGTGAGCCAATTGCCGTCACCGGGCATCACCAGACTCCGAGCTGCTACTGAGAATTCGAAAAAACCCAGTAATACTTTTGCCCGACCCGGGAATCGAACGTGGGACCTCCGATCAGTCGTCGCATACGCTATCCACTGGACCACGGAGGCAGTGTGTGCAATAAAATATATTTTATTCATAAACTAGAGGATGTACGCGGCTACGCCTGCACATTTTTTTTATTGAACAGTTTTGTCCCAATCCCTTGGGAATTTCGGAAAATCCCATCTTGGCACAACCTTACGATCCCCGAGAAATATACATGGCTGTAGCGTAAAAAAACTTTCATGCTATTTTTGTTCATGTCGGAGCAAATCAAAATTTGGTTTATTACTTAGCGAAATCTCACAAGTTCGTTCCCTGATTACTTCAAGATTATACGCGTTTTTTGACGAGTATATAATCAGACCTGTATGCTAAGGGTTGGACTAAATAGAGGAAAAATGAGTACAAGCTCGAAGCTTTAAAAGGGTTCGTAGTAATTGCACTTATATATTAAAATGTGATGGATCAGAGATTTTATATGAACACGTGCCTGACAGTTTTATATTTAGGCTTGATCTATTTAGATAGATCATTGTGCCCGGTTTGGATATAAAAGAAGGTGCAAATGCTGTGGATAAGAACCCCAAATCAATAAATAATGAAAAAAACCTATTATAAAGATTAATGAGATAAAATTAAATAAATTTTGTCTTAATTTTGTTTTATTTGACTGCTCTCCACAAGGACTTTTTAAATATTTGACTTTTTAATATTTCCCGAGAAAAAAACAGAACTACGTAAGCTCGTTGGTATACGGTATTCCAAGAGTCGAAGAGACAGGACGCGTAGGCACCATCACTACCATCTTCTGCAATTACTTAGCACTTGACCTGTTGTCTTTATGCTAGTCTCTGGGACAGACTTAGTCCAGTCAGTTTGTCTAGCCAGTTTATTGTTGCAGCATAACTTTAATTTATCAGTACTTTTATTTCACATTTTTTAATAATTGAAATGAAATAAATTAAAACGTCCGCGTCATGGAGATTATTATTTTATTTCATTGAAATAAACATCCCACATTATCAAAAAGAAAATAAGTTCCATTGATTAAAAAAGTATATAAAATCACCGCTTTATAAGAGTGGTTTGCGCTATTTCATAAGCCCTAAAATAGCCAGACCCAAGAATTTATTATGTACACCATTCTTTATGTCTGTGTCCTAACTTTGTTATTTTCCAAACGGTACGAGAGAAAAAAACGAGAGAATTTCTATGAAATAAGTAGTGAAGGATATTTATTCTCCGCGTTAGCACGTGTTGTGATAAATCTGAGCTCTTTCTCCACTGAAATTAGGGCAACCATGCATAAATGATATTGAGAATATCTTAGGATTGTGTAGTTAGTTTTATGTTATGATTAATTGAATCTAAATTTCGATTCTAAGGCTCCTTTCTCTATTAAGAGGAAACACCACGGCCGTTTTCCATACAAACGTAGTCTCCTGTTTTCTCCCTGGATAATGCTAGTAGAGCAATTTTTTTTTTCCAAAAGATGAATGGCCCCGATTGGCATGTCCATATGTTTTCCTTTTTCTCATAAATTAAATATTAAAAAAGATATGAACCTTCAAATATCTCAAAAATTGGCCAGATTTTTCGCTGTGTTCAAACATCCAAAAAACAAATTTGGCTAGATTATTTAAAAAAAAAAACATAGGAACACGGCCAAAGCCTTTCTTTAATTAAATATGAATAACTAGTTAAATCGGTGAAGTTTTGGAGAAGGAATCAGGGGAATACGAAACGTTGATTTTGTGTACATTTAATAGGTATTTTTGGTCCAGCAGTAGCGTTGTCTCGGTCGCGCTCTGCGGAGGGAGGCTTGAGGCAGCGCGACAGCAATAGATTTTACAAATACCTATTTTTCAATTCTCTCGCCCGTAGTGTTTCCTCTTAAACCGCAGAGCGGAGCGGCAGACGGAGTAGCAACGGAAGACGCCATTACTTAACAGTATACATTGATAAGCAACTGACGATTTTGGTAAAGGGCAAGGCCCAGCGGTGCGTCCTCGGCTTTCATGGTGGCCAAAATGGGAGCGATGCTCCACTCAGTGTCAAAGCATAGCATGCAAAGCAACTTGGAACGTGCCGTTCGTAATCCGCAACGCTTGCACAGGTCACAACTTTAATGGGTATCTACACTAGAATGCTACAGAGGGCACGTAAAGCTGTTGTACCCGTTCCGTTTTTGTCGCAAGTCAAGAACCATTAGGCCATGTCGAAGGCCTCTTGGCACACGAAAAAGAAGAATAATGGCACCATTAACATATTTTATATTCCAAAAATGAGGCAATCAGAAACAATATGAATATACTTTCTTTGTAATAAATTGGTCACCCTACTGGTTCACGCACTGGTTCGTGTTGCCAATTTCGATGATGTATCGGTCTTGGGTTCGTCCCGTGTCAAAGAGCGCTTTGTTATACCCCAAACGTTGGGTTCACAAAAATATTTAGCTCGAAACCGTACACTGAATGTTTTATTCGTTTTGCATCATTTCTTTGACGGCAGGCTAACATAATAATACATTTTTGTTTAGGATAGGCATTTACATACATTCAATTAACCGTCAAATTGCACCTAGATTGGAAAGAAATATCTTGTTAACCTCAAACACACATTTTATTGTGTTCTCGTGTGAGGATCGAACCCGCAGCACACTGGGCAGCGTTAACATGTGGCTGTATAGTACTTTGCCATCCGTGCAGGAATATAATGCAAAATCATTTGTCAACTCAGAGCTTGCCGCTGGAGCTTCAAAGTTAAAATATTTTTTGTATTTAATAAAATTGTTAACGTCGCACTCAGCTTTAATGGTGTCGTCTTATTTCGTATAGACTCGCTACAACTATAGACTCGCCTGAATCCCCGTTGAGGTAAGCAGAGGTGTAATTACATTATACCGATCACAAGCTGATTGTGAACCGTACTTGCACATCGACTGCGACGTACAGTAACAATGCAATATTGATGTTTATGTATTATATATTATGTCATAGCTGTGCTTGTAGGATAATGTGTATTTGTTGTATTGTGAATTGAATACCTAGCTGTTTGTGTTGTGTTTTTTGTATTGTGCGTTGTATTTGGTGTGTCAATAAATGTTTTACTTTATGGTTGCACGTGATTGGGTAAAACGATACAACCATAAAACTATGAAAAGAGCAAAAAAATATTTTTTGAATGAAAATTTAACAAGCACCGTTTTGTTTTTGCTCCATATCATAACTTATATTATGTATGGCAGACAGCAATGCTAAAATTTTGCCTCGACTCGACATAATTGTAGATACGTGTTCGCTGCATATCAGTGATATATCGTTACCTATCTATGGCTTTGTCGCTATGTGGATGATAGATTCACGCATGCACAATATAATCTATACGGAAATTTCTCGGTTGTTGAGGAAAAAGGGCCGAATAACCTTTGTGGAATATTCCAGAACTAGCTCGAAATGTGTTATAATTTGGTGTAATGCGCCAATGAACAAGGTAAAATTATACAAGGAATCGACATTTCCTAATTTTGCCTGCTGTGTGAAGTAGTACTTACGTACGGAGTCAGTCATTAATACTTTTGTATTAGGTTATTATGGAGCTTTATTTGTCTCTTTATCTCAGCATACATAAGGTATATTATTCTTCACACCAACCAACTATTTAATATATAGGCTTTTAATCGGAGACTAGTATCGGATATCGTTCCTTATCTCATTTCATTCGTCTTGGCTTTCTTTTTAGGTAAAATCTTATTAATTATAAACGATAGATTCCTGTCTGCTACAGAAAACATATACTATTTTTTTTAATGTAAGAACACATCATACGGGTAAACGAATCGTTTGCTTAGCTTATCGATACAACGATATAGGAGCACAAAAATGTAATGACAGTGATCCAACATCATTAAAATGATACAGCGATCCGAAACCAAAGAATAATACAATAATGCAAATTCAGTTTCTTCTGAACCGAGTATGTTTGCGTTCGTGATTTGTTTACAGTATAGCAGATACTCTAGAGTAAATGTTACATATAAGACAGGCGGATCGGCTCTGCTCGACGGCGTGTGTAATTCCTCCAGTGATACGGCGTTCTTCTGACTAAGTTTATCTCACGCCGCATACACTCGATTTCGCAAAGGAGATGGCCGCAGTGATAGCGGGTTTAGTTCTTCATCCAGTCTTTTTATTTTTTGTAATAATAGCAATAAACTGACCCTAGTCTAAACCATGGAATATCGCTATCCCTTCGGTTTGCGGAGGTCAGACAGGCAGTCGCTCTGTGTAAAAGCTAATATTCAGCCAAATCCGGTTAGACTAGTAAGCGGACCCCAGGTTGAAACTGGGATAACGCTAGGAGGAGGATGAGGATGATGACTAGCAATAAGCAAGCGAGCCAGTAGAACACCTGAATCTACATCTGCTACGAATAGGGACGTGAGCGGGATGATGAAGAAGGAAGAGAGGATGAGGCCAACGGCATCCTAACTCGCCGAACAAAATGCAACACATACCGGTACTTTACGTCAATATTCAGTGGTGTTTTCGGTCGGTTCTTTGCGGGTGTAGTTCGTTGTTTGTTATTTCAATCTTTATGTAGATATAATTTTAATTTCTGATCGTGTGTTATAAAGTTTAAATTGCCCTTCGGGCTATATCACGTACCTGAGATTCAGTACATTAGTGAACATTATGTTTGCAACTGTTACAAGCAATATGGGATACTAAATAGCAAGATGAAGCGTAGGTTTAAGATGCCTTGCTTAAGGACTGCTGTAAAGGTGAATTTAAGTTGTATGTTGGCAGCCGAAACATTCGATGGTCTTTAAAGAACAATGACTAGCTGTGTTATATCTCGCTGATACCTTAAAAGTATTGTTTTTTGGTATAGCATGTAAATAATTTTTACGACGGTAACATGTCTGTTTTATTAGGCCAAGTTTCCATCTTTGATTAAAACTTTCGTACTAGGATTAATGGTGCTTAATTTAAATTTGCAAGCAAAGGACTTCCAAAACCAAAAGATGTCAAATTGCATTGAGACAAACTAGACATTACCAACTTCATAAATTCAAGTCTCTAATTTCATTAAGTTTTATTCCGATTTAAATGATTTATTAACACTAGGAAATTTAAAAAGCAATTACCAAGCCGATTCGGATAGATGATAAGACTAAAGGACAAATATCGCTATCACTGAACCCACACGTTTCGAGGTATACAAGATACCTCGAAACTACTGCATAAACAACATGCATAGCATTATTCGGCGACAAAGCTGAGCCGAGGCCACACATGGGTGAACTGGATAGCCGGGCTACTAAATGTTTCACAGATGTGCACGTACCTTTGTCTGCAGGTTAAACATAAAGGTAATGTTTGGTAGCTTCAGAAAGTAGGTGTATTTTAATATTAAGAGGAAAACCGTTTAAATCCAGCTTGGAAACCTTTAGTAGCAGGTCTCACCTCACTACTTAACCCATTTCTTGTCCCATGTATCACGTATGATTCATAACAATTGATTTTTTATTGTGTTCGGATAGGACAGGAAACCTGTTAATATTGAGCTTGAAGCCTGATAAAGGTAACATATTACTACCGGAAACACGTAAGAAGACCACCGCGGTGTCCTCGAATACCCATAATGGCGGGGTCACTCGAATCTATCACTTCAGGGGTAATGTAACTTGACACTGGGTCAATCGGGAATTGCTGCAGCTGTTGTAAACAGTAACTAAAATTGCCTTTATATGCGTATGTTTTTTTAATGTTATATATGTATTTAGAAATATTTATCATAAAAGTAGTATAGTAATATGTGGACGCATTTTTAATGCATCACAGATTTTATAAGAAATTTAAAGACTGGCTCATTGAAAAATCCTTTTACTCAATAAAAGATTACTTTGAAGCTGTAAAACATGAGTGTAAATTGTAATAATAGTCTAAGAAATGATTAACAATTTAATAATTATTTATACCTAATGTTAGTATGTTTTGGATTTTAATTAAGATTTGCATGTCACAGTTTGACAAAATGTATATGGCTCGAATTATATATTCCAACTTATGTACCTACATTTTATGCAAATAAAATTATTATTTATTTATTTATTATTTATTATCTAACGTTCTCTGTTTTAAATTCTTGTCATATTTGCTCATGATTTTCTATTTGGCGCCCTTCGCCTCCTTAACAAACTGTGTTAGAAAGTTTTGGCACACTGGGATTAGCTAACATAATATCTTTATTATGTACCTATTTCTTACCAACGTTATGACAATACTATCAGCGCAAATCTATCATAATATTTCATTATCATCATCGGCCCTGTATATAAACTATCCCACTGCTGGCCAAGGGCTTCTTCTCACTATGAGAAGGGTAAAGCCATAGTCCACCACGCTGGCCAAGTGTGAGTGGGCAGAATTCACGTGGCTTTCGAGAACATTATGGAGAACTCTCAGACATGCAGGTTTCCTCACGATGTTTTCCTTCACCGTTAAGCAAGCGATTATTAATAATTTAATACGCACATAACTTCGAAAAGTCATTGGTGCGTGCCGTGGATTCGAACCCGATTTCCTCTCCGTCGGTCTCTCAACTCGGCTATCGCTGCTTTAATTTTATCATGAATCTTCGTAAACAACTGTCTTACTCTTTTATAAATACCGTTTCTATATAAAATGCCCCGAAAGAACCGTTTCAACTTAATATTAAACGAACCCTTAACTTTTGGTCGACGCTGCGATAATCCCAATACAATTTACATAACTTTGCGGTTATGTGAAAGTAATAAGCCTCAGCATGTGTGGAAACTTAACGTGCCTGTTGAATGAACAAATATACGCGAGATCGGCAATATTCGGGAATAATCGAAAGTGTTCGCTGCACCCTCAGAACATAAAAAACAATAGAAATGGTATGCACCCAAATTACTGTAGGAACCGCTGTCGCCAAACTCACACAAGTAAACCGATAATCATACATTGCACTACAAAGAAACAATGCGTTTGATTCGTAGTTTAAATTTATTCAAAACTAGCCTACTTCACAGATTTGGAATTAAACCCTGAAAACCTACAAATAAGATTTATTTTGCTTTAGCGGTAGAACGTATTTACGATCTATAGTCATACTAGATTCGATTTACGAGTCAATTCCGCTACTCAACCATAGATGGCGGTATTCTCAGTTGTAGCAATTATAATCTTAATTGCATAAGGCATATGGTTGACATTTGCGTGATCGGTCGGTTTCTGCTTCTACTCGGTTAGGGCCGTACCACGTAGCACATTGGATTACTTTATCGATATCGATAGATGATGCGATATTTTGTTCAATATAATGTGCAAAAAATAAGACTTGTCGGAAGTATATTTTTTATTTGGCACACAAACAGTTGTACATTTTAAACAATCATAAAGACACAAAGACCGACAGACAAGTAGTTATAAAATTAAATAAAAGTGCAATAAATATTAAAAAATATATTTGTTAAGGAATTGGCGTCTGGAAAGTCTTATTTTTAATTTTAATAAATGGTGTATTATGCGAACAGTTACAACTTTTCAACTATTGCCTTCATCAAATCGGTAACGTGATTGGCCGCAGGAAATTCGATAATTTGATGGGAGGCAATGTCGTTAAATAAAAGGGTTCCTATGTACTGTCGCATTATTTGTTATCGCCACTTCTTTACGAAAAACTATTATGCCAACGTTTTTTTAAATATTTCCGCTGTTTGGCATATTTTTACGACATCTGACGAAGGATACAACAAACCACCTTGAACTTTTGCAATAATGAATTTGTGGACGGTTGAAAATAATGTGTCACTAATGCATCAGCACAGACATCACAGTTATTTTTTTTATTAATATCCGGGCAATGTTACCAGCAATATGGCCTATTGCTTAATTACTAAAATCAAAAAAGTGCCCTCCTAGTTCCTCAATTTCTGAACTGCCCTCCATTAATAAGTATTGTGACAAATTTTGAAATATACTACTTCTATTTATCCTTTCAACAGCTGATGAACAGATTAATATTGATATTTCTTCTAACGCAATACAGTTGCCTCTTAGTATCTTTTAATTGCACATGGATTAATATTTCTTATAGGCAGATGTAAGTTGTCTGGCAGTTGGGGTATTGTTAGCTAAGTGATCTTGACTAAATTGATAAATTATAATAATTACGTTGCTATTCGAAACATTGATAATATTTTTGCTACAAAGTATCTATTAGATTCAATCTAATACACCTCTTAAAATAAATTACGTGAATGAATAAAGCCGACCTTATACTTGGATTGTAATGTAATACTAAATAATAATATATAATAATAACATATGCTACTACATACACACAACACCATCTAAGCAGAGTATATAATATGTACTATGGGTACTAGACAATGGATAAACATACATATATTATTATACTATATTTTATATGTACCTACATAAATATAATATTATACATAGAAACACCCACCCAAATAAACAATTAATTAAAATAAACATTTCGTAAATTATTTATTTCCGTGTTTCGATATCAATCGATAAATTGAATATGCGACTTGGCTACATCACTAAATGAGTAGCGCGGAATTTTCGAGAATGTTCTATTGAATAGAATCAATCCAAAATAAACTTTATCTTCGTTTTATAAGATTCATTTTTACTAATCGTTCTATTAAATATTAGTTAATTGAAACAAATTAAGACTTTTATTGAAAACAATGAAAATTGTACTTGCTGATGGTACGAAACACCTCCATTTTTAAGGTTTTTTCTCCTACTATCATTTTTTGCACTCCAAAACGGCACAAAACGGCATAGCTAGAGAAATGTGAATGTGTCAAGAAACGAGCAACTCGACGCGATGTAAGAACGTGACTGGGGCCAGTTAAGCGTTACAACGCTTAATTGTGACACGCGTGCCACGCCTACATACCATTTCCAGTGTATTTTCTCTTCCGTGGCTGCACCCAATATTCCATTGGAATCAATTCGGAAATTTATATTCGGGCTCGCTATTCTCGTGTTCCATTTACGGGCCGATGTAGGTAGCTGCTAAAATGGAAAAAGTGTGAGGTAAGCCCGAATCAATAAAAAAGATTTGACTGCGGAAATATTTTCTGTGTATGATAGTTATTTTAAATAGCTAGCGCTCCTAAAGACTTGAGAAAAACTGGAGAAAGAAATAAATGTTTCAGAATTTTATTTTAGTTACTCAAATGCCGACTACAATTTGAGTATTGAGAGAAGTAAAGTTTGTGTGTAGTAAAATGTCCAGGCACTTAATTTGATTTCCGCTCAAGCCAAACATCTGTGTGCGTGAACATGGTTAGGGTGTTTCAATGTATGAGTGATATAAGTATGTATTTACAAAGAAAATTATAATACGTGTTTAACCATTATCTTGTACCCACAGTTCTGTTTGGTGTGAGACTAGATGGTGTTGTGTGTATGAGGTAGAGTATTATATTATATAAAGCGTGTAGGTTTTCTGGTAGGTTCCTTTATCAAATAAGTATCTTAGAAAGATGAAATGATCTAAACACATAGATAATCCTAAACACATAGAAATACTTTAAGGAACAGAACCCTAAAAGCAAAATAATATTCGATCTATCTCCTGAAAGCATTTCAGGTAAAAGGACGCCAGGATTACTTCATGAGCCATTTACTTTTATGAATACTTATAATCCAGACTTGAAGTAAAGGGCACATCATAAGGATTTTCCAGAGCAGTTTTTTATGGTTGGAAAAAAGTAGTTATAAAAAAATATTTTTCTTATTTTGTTTCGAGAAAGCGATTAATCATCGCATCCAACTAAGTTAGTCAGCCACAGAATATCTTCGCGTCCAATGTCCCGCAAAATCTGAAGCTGAAAGTCTTTGATCAGTGTGTGATTTACAGATCCAGGACGTGGTCGATTACTATGGTGGGCCTCATAAAAAGGCTCAAAAGGCAATAAAGATCATTATGCTCAGAGTTGCACTGCGGATTCGCATTAGGAATGAGGAGATCCGCATGAAAACTAAAGGGCTGATATAGCTTCACGCATAGTCAAGCTGAAGTAAATGTTGAAAAGGCACATAGCTGGTAAAACCGATGACCGTTGGACAGGGAGGCTCTAGAGTGACGGCCAGGCACCGCAAGACTTACTAAGAGTTCCCTCGCAAGCTGGACCAACGATCTTGTTAGCAGAAGTTAGTTCGCGAGAAGAGTTTAGATGTGGGTGGTTCAAAATCAGTCCTTATGTTTTGCTGGGGTAATCTTTGTTCATCATTGGATGTCTTTAGGCTGTGAAAATACATCATGATAATTAATGCCTATGCTTGAGCTCCATGCTATCTTGTATGATCGACGTCATCAGTAGTCCTTTCACCATTACATCTCATCATCATCATCCTAGCGTTCCAACGCGGGGACCGCTTGCTAGTCCAACCGAATTCAACTGAATATTAGATTTGCCACAAGGTGACTGCCTGTCGTACCTCTGTAAACCAAAGTGATGTCGATATGCTTTAGCTAGTGTCAGTTTATTCAGCGCTACTGACTTCCTTTAACGAAAATCTGTCAAAGATCTTCAAGACAGCCGGGACCAACAGCTTAACGTGCTCTCGGAGGCATTACATCTATCATGACAATATAAATTGTATATCTTCCAAAAAAATTAAAGAAAACGCTACAAGAACGCACCAGAGTTTCATGTCAGTTATTGATTACACGTATTCGCATCTAGTTTGGTATGCATCGAACGAGGCCAAAACGTTCAGTCGAGTGTTACTTTTGAGTCATTCTAAAGGGCATGGCCCATCAAATTGCTACGATCGTTATGATGCAATAGCAAAGTAAGGACAAGGGCTTTGGCATACCTACATACTACTACTTAGAAATGCTATTATGCTATGCACTATGTACCACGTGGTTTGGCTTGCGCTTTTTTAGGGTCCCGAACCTCAAAATGAAAAAACGGAACCCTTATAGGATCACTTTGTTGTCCGTCCGTCTGTCAAGACCTATTATCTCAGAAACGCGTGGAGGTATCAAACTGAAATTTATAACAAATAGTCAAATCTACTGCTGTGGAAAAATCAAACTTCTAAGCCAACGCAATCAAAAGATACAGCCGTTTGTGCTGCAAATGTCCGCAAATTTTTGAAACTAGCAAGGAAATCAAAACCTACAGGGTACCTCCCATGAACTCAGAATCTTGAAATTTGGTCCGAAGCAATGTCCCATAGCACAGATATAGGAGAAATTGCGATAACCGTAAATTTTTAGTTACAACATATAAAAAAAAAATGGTATTAATTTTAAAGTTACTACCCTTTGCCTCATGAATGCGTAGAGGTATTAAATGCAATTCATTTCAAATACTCAGGTCTTTAATACCTGTAAGCTGTAACAAAATCAAACTTCTATGTCAACGCAACAAAAAGAAACAGCGATTTGTGTGATTATGTCAGAAGCAACGTTTTATGACACAGATAAAGGAAAACTTGCGAAAAGCGTAAATTTTTATTTACATCATATAATTAAAATAGTTCTAATAATTTTAAAGGTACTAACTACCCCTTTCCTCATCAACCCATAGAGCCATAAAATTGAAATTCATATCAAATGCTCAAGTAAAAACAAAAGGGTACTTCCAGTCGATCTAGAAACTTTTTTTTTTTCATGTGCCCATGTGTCGGAGGGTAGGGTTTCACCGAAGCATTCCTCGCTACCCCCCGACGATATTGGCCTGATGGTCAGGCGGGCCCCAAACGAAACCCCCTTGGCGGCGGGTGAAGGTGTTTGGCTCCGCCGCCAAAACACCCAGCGGCCGCAGAGGATAGGGAGGACGGCAACGCAACACCGCATCTGTTCTTCCTCTGCGGCCCCACCGCGACGCAACGATGGTGCGCTCCCATTTGGTCGCGAGAGATAGGGCGCGCGGCAACGCAACACCGACACGCCTCTCCTCCCGCGACCGCACCCGACTGCGAGGGACAGACAGACCTGTCCCCCGCACCCGCACCTATGGATGCTTCCTACGCAGGCCTCACGCAAGCCCACGTGGAGCGTCCCCTCCCGGGATCCCGCTTAGCTTCACCGTGGGTGTATCTGAAACCCATGGTTACTGAGCCCCCCCACCGCGACAAGGTGGAGGTCCCACGGGGGGAGGGTTTAGAAAGATCTAAAATCTACCTATCTAGTTAACATAAGTAGCTGCCAACCAGTGGTTAGTAAGCTCACTTGGCGTTAATGAGATAGTTAAAATTCAACGCTATTTGCCTTGTTTTCATTGTTTAGGCACAAAGGTTACGTTGTTACTGTTATTATTTTAGTTCGCGCCACTGATTTTACTCTGAAGTAGAAAGTAATGCTATCCTAATCTGACCGCTCAATGTTTTGACAAAGTTTTGTGTACGGTCGATAGGATTTCATATTATCACACATTGATTAACTAGACACTTTGTACTACAAAACAATTAGTTAAATATAATTAAAATAAAATGAACAAGACAGTTCAATGTCCCACGTAAAGATAGCTTGCCTATGTTAAGCATTTACTGGAATATTAAATGAGGAATCCGCTAGACGGACTATTTGGTAGCGATTTTATTTTTAGAATTCCGCTCTCGCTCTATGACTAAATTCTGTGTCATGGGAGACTTTACAAACATACAATCGATGGACCCAAAGTACACCCATACTCGAAATAACAATTTATAAATCACACAAAGTGTTGTCTTGTATAGGAATCAAACCCACAATACTCGGCGCTGTGTTAAAGCACTACGTAAAGAGTGTAGTTTAACATCATCATTATCCTAGCGTTTGTTGCGATTCGAGATCTCCGCCCTAGCACTCAGGATCTGAACATACCGCAGTAACTTGCTACAAATTCTCCGCAGTGAGCGTAATATTGTGAAGCAGAAGAGTGTTAGTTTAGTTTGCTAACCCGCACTTGGCCAGCGTGGTGGACTATGGCCTTATCCTTCTCATAATGAGCAGAGGCCCGTGCCAAGTTGGACAGTTTACAGGGCATCATCAGATGAAGAGTGTTTGATTCAACGCGCTAATATCAGGAACTACTGTTTACATTTGAACAATTGTCTTTTTGTTAGATAGCCCATTCATCAGCCCATTCGGAGAAAGGCTATATGAGCTATAAAAATGTACTAAAATAAAACATCACGCTTTTATCATTGGTGAGGAGCAGTAGCCCTAAACGGGGGTGCGACCGCGGGCTCAAGTTCACAATAAATTCCCAGATGAGCGCACACATAAAAAGCAAAATTAAAGGTCAACGTTAGATGGCATTAGTTGTAACCTTTTGTTGACCTAACAATTTTATTGGCGTGATGTTTTGCCCCCAAATTGCAGATATTAGAGAGGAAAAGATGACTTTTGACGATAATGGACGGGTGTTCGCGCTCCGATGATAAAATTTTATGAGATAATGCCAGCACGTTTTAACGTTTTGCTACAAATACAATCCTTACGTTGGAATATCAGTGGTTAAATGGCAGCGCCTATATTTCCTGGTTGTAAATAATTTTATTGAATTGTATCCAGCAACGTATTAGGAAACTCGCAGCTTGGAAGAAGAATGTATGTAATCTGGAAAAAAATATCCACCTAGACAAAGAAAAAGCAACCTATAACTAGACCAAGAAGTCATGCAACGACTGAATGATTGATCAGCTTATTTATATAGGTTTTGTACCTTATTGCTTCTCGTACTGACAACGGTGATCGTCCTGGGTATGAACTCGAAATCCTCTGCAGTCTGTTAGTCTCTCCACTATGCTATCAATGCCTTATGCTTGTGACGTCACATCGCGCTCCTGCGCCGCGAGCCTCGCTACGAGTGACGCACAGCAATGGGCCGTTCCCTCGCGCCCCTCCGCGCCGGCCCTATAAATACAGCGGGCACGAGGCTTCGCCCCTTTCCTTCGGCCAGCACCGCCAGTTGAGTACAAGATCATCCGAAGACCTGTGAAGTGCCAACGTCGCCCACGCCCTGGATAATTGTCTCATCTGCTAATCTTAATTGTCAGTTTTTTTATTTATAACTAAAGCCATCGAATAACTGGAATTATAACGCGAGTTTAAACTTTCCTGGTGATATTTTTTATTTATTTCCCGTAAGTCAACCTAATTATCTCTCTTTAATTGCTCGGCGAGTGATCGATCCCGGCTATCCCGTGGAAATCAATCACTCGTGCGACATTGGCGCCCAACGTGGGGCTTTATGCCCTACCTGATATACATTTGATATGATTGATATAATTTTCACAGAATACTTGTACAGGATTCAAATTACCGCCCACATTGCGATATTAATTAGCAAATAGCTTGATTACACACAAGTATTTGTGCTGCGTATACAAATTTATTTAGGTTCTATGATTGTCTTTGTACGACTTCAATAAACGTTATTAATAATTTAAACGTTATTTATAATAGTTATAGTATAGAATATGTATTTATATACACCATACAGACTGCCATACAAAGGATATCGGCTACAAACCGGCGCGCTCCACTGATTTTTAAAGTTAATTTCATAATTATCACTTGGCCCCTGGCCTCAGAGAGCACGTTGCTAGTGAGCCGTCGCGCGTCGGTCCCGGCTGTTATGGAGATCTTTGAAAGTTTTTATGGGGAATTTGTACTTTCGAATAGAATATCGCTATCCCTTTGGGTAGCGGAGCAGTCACTCGGTTATAAAACAAATATGTTGTTAATCTGGTTAGATTAGAAAACGTGCAACGGGCTCCAAAATGAAAGTCTTGCAAGCAAGATAGCGCTAGGGCTGTGATGATGATGAATATGCTGCAACTCTGGCATTTGTGCAATATTGTTGTTGTCTTTCAATTACGTTGGCAAAGGAAATTCGACTAAGTACTAGTCAAACACGTATTCATATAACTTGACCAAATAAATATTGATAAAACAGGTACGTTTAAAACATAGCAAAGCTTTGCCTGTATCCGTATGCCGGTTACCTAGTGTGATAAAACCTCAATCTTCTTCCGTGCAAAGTTTTATTGAAGTCGTTCAAGACCCGTTAAAATGTAGCAGGCAGATCCTCTCTTATAATGTCGAATATTAACAAGAATATGTCGCTTCCAAAGAATAATCAATTCTCAAAGTTACACTCTACTCCAAAGATAACTTCAATCAAGTTAGCTGTATTTGCATAAAACACACATTTTTAGGTAACATCTCTCGAGGTCCTTAGCTATTCTAAACTTATATTTATGTAAAATTTATATCCCTTGAGGCGTTCAGCTGCACGTTGATCGTATATTAAGGTATACTCTCGTGTGTATGGCTACGGTGTATAGTACGTGCATAAAGCTTTGATATTATGATGTCTTGAGAAGTGAAAACAGTTAGGGGCGATACGTGCTCTATATTATTTGATCGCTATGACAAGTAAGGCTATGTAATGGCGACAGGTCTCAGGCACAACATGCGACCACAAAATGCCTGTGAAATTAAAGGCCGTATGTATAAATCGGTTATAAGGCCTGTCGTACTGTATGGAGCTGAGTGTTGGGCTACAAAGAAGATGGATAAGAAACGATTGCATGTGGCAGAGATGAGAATGTTACGATGGATGTGTGGAGTGACAAGAATGGACAGAATTAGGAATGATTACGTTAGAGGTAGTATGAAAGTGGCGCCCATAGCTGAAAAGGTGAAAGGGAGTCGATTGGCCTGGTATGGACATGTTATGCGGAGAGATGAGATGTATGTAGGTAAAAAAGTGATGGATATGCATGTAGAAGGACGAAAAGGGAGAGGACGCCCAAGGAAGAGATGGATGGACTGTGTGAGGATGGATATGAAAGAGAAAGGGGTAAACGATCGGATGACTGGTGACAGAGAAGTATGGAAGCGAAGGACATACTGCGCCAACCCCAATTAAATTGGGACCAGGGCAAGACAATGATGACAAGTAAGGCTATGTCGGTAGCATTTTGAGACGATGCGCTGTGAGAGTTTCCATTCGAAACTGAATGACATTATGATATATTTGTTTTGGTTTTATGCCTTAACTTGCCGACAGGTGGAATTTTTCCTTCTTTCTTTCGAGTTCAACTGAATTGAGACCCGATACGTACACGGTCTTAAAAATATCACCATTTTAATAACTTAACAGGCCAAGCCTTTAAAAAGGTACCATCAGAAGTTTGCTAGTTATTATTCTAAAGCAAAGACCAAGATAGTAAAATTACTATTACTAGGAATGCACTTGGAGAAAATATTAAAACAAATACAGAGAACTTACTAAAAGAGATTACGTAATATTATTTGTCTGTGCAGCTTAATCTATGCAATTTATTTTTTCAGCTGTTAGTATAAATTGAAGTTCGCGCCCTCGTTCTGAAGTAGCCACGCTATCAAAATTACCAGAGAAGTCCTGTTTTAAGGCCTGTCTTAAGACAACTGTAGTGAGAGTATTGATCATCGGAACCGGTAAATTGGTATCGGATGGTGTATATTAATGTCGAGTCCACCTGCTTATCGTATCCTATTTTGAATTGTAATTTCTACTCCCATCTCATGAAAAGAGAATCAAGGAATATAATGTATATGTTATTGAACATGGTTAAAATTATTTGACTGTAGGAGTATTACTTGACATACCTTATTCAAAGATTTCAAAATTTTTAATAAGGTATGTCTTAGTGTATGCTGTTTTTATTGTTGCTCTTTTTTTCACCCGCACCTGATCACATGCAACTAGCATTTAAATATTGGACATAAAAAACACCTACAATCGGCACAGTTCTTATTAAATAGCACGAGGTTTTTTACTAACTGGGGGTAAATTCGCCCAGTTTTGGCAAGGGGTTGAGAGAAAAATTGCTTAAATCACTTACGTGACTATTATTTTTTTTGCTCTAAAGATACAACATTTTTTCGAGATAATGGGTAGCTTTATATTTTATTAACGTCGCGTCGTAAGGTTTGGTACTCGTGTCGGAGGTATATATAATGAATCTCAAATTTCTCTGGTGAATTTTAACGAAAAAGTAAATCGAAAGCAACAATAAACGAAGTATCAAGTAAGTAGTAGGTAAGTATAACATGTTTTCTTTAAAAATAGATAAGAACTCAGTTAGATATCACAACAGAATCATTTGTTTTATTCTAGTAGGAGAGCTGGCGTCAATTTTTGGTAGGTATTCAGGTTGCTACACACAATGCCGGCTACACGAGCCGCCGGCTTTTGTCGCACGGCTCGTGCCGCCGGCTTTTGGCGGGCGTCTGTGCCGCGCAGAAAGCCGCGCATAATTCCAGTTGCGACAGTCGTGTAGAACGCTAGTGAGGTGACACTTTGTGATTGGTTATCGATTACGATGAATAATGAAGACGTCAACATTGCCATAGTAGCTGTAGCTTTCATTTTATTATGTAAAAAAATTAAAGAAGAAGAACAAAGAAACATACAAAGAACTATATATACATACAATTGGCAGATACAAAATTCACACCAATTTCTGTTTCTTGTGGAGATCGAATCCATAACACTCGGCGCAACGTCATGTGGTGCTTAAGCCATAGCCGGTCGCCAACCATATAGTTGAAATATAAAGAATCTCTCCTACATTAATTTTATTGCAAATCGAAAAAAATACTGTAAATGCTTTTCTTTGGTGGTTGATTCTGTTAAATGCAACTTGGAATCGATTTGATCTGGAGCATGGTCATTTCTTATTTTCCTCACCACAATGGATTTATTTTATGGCAGAATTTAATTTCTTTTGTACGTTATATTTCTATTTGGAACTAATAAGTAAAATTTTGTTAATTAAACTTGAAGCTGAAAAGGATTGTTAACTTGTAATTGATACGATACAGGATCGATCCACTGAATCGTATTAAATGGAGCGGATCGACACTTGGGTCGATACATTGTGTTTCGATCCATTGGGATTCAAAATATCGATACAAAGTACTTGGATCGAGCATCCCTAAGTCGCAACCCGCGCGGTCCGCCAGCCTACCCGGGCAGCCAGGCCGCCGGCTCTTTCGTGTGACCAGGCCGGCGGCTCAGCATGCCGCCGGCACTGTGTGTAGCAGCCTTTTGAGGCAAGCTGAAAACTTGCTTCATACCTCTCCTTTTATTACATTGCCAGGCGTTTTTATATTGGTTTGCAAAATATTTTTGCTCCGCGCTTCCACTTGTCACTTTAATGTAAAACAGATGTAGTTGGATTTGGAGGTATTTAGTGTGAGGAGGCTATGGCTTAGCCAGGCTGCTATATTCGCTCGGCCAACATTCGAACATCATCCCAAGTCTTAGCAGTGAAGATAATGGCAGTATCGTCGGCGTATGAGAAAATGAGTCCGCCATCAATCTTCATGTTACAGAGGTTATTAATGTAGATAAGGAATAAGGTCGGGCCAAGAACACTGCCTTGGGGGACGCCGAAGTTGACGATTGACTCGCAACTGGTGTATATTGCAATTTTAACCCTTTGCTTGCGATTGTTGAGGTAGGAATTGAAAAGTTCAAGAGCGGATCCCCTTATTCCGATCCGTTCAAGTCTCTGTAAAAGTAAAGAGACAGACACTGTGTCAAAGGCCTTTTTAAGGTCAAGAAAAGCAGCTAGACTCTTGGCTCCACCATCTACACGGTCTATCAAAGCAGAAGTTAGTGCTAGAACTGCATCCTCGGTAGACTTTTTTTTTTGGTGTCGGATTGGAAAATCCCCATGGAGTCCCTCCGCCCTGGGGGGAAAGGGCAAAGGGGACTGTCAGACTCTTACTGACTAAAAACCAACCCGTATTGCTCATGTATCCGTGTGTCGGAGGGTCGGGTATCGCCGAAGCATTCCTCGCTACCCCCCGACGGGTATTGGCCCGCCAGATGGTTAGGCGGGCCCCGAATAAAACCGCCTAGGCGGCGGATGAAGGTGTTGGGCTCCGCCGCCAAAACACCCAGCGGCCGCAGAGGATAGGGAGGACGGCAACGCAACACCGCATCTCCTCTTCCTCTGCGGCCCCACCGCGACGCAACGATGGTGCGTCTCCATTTGGTCGCGGGAGATAGGGCGCGCGGCAATGCAACACCGATACGCCTCTCCTCCCGCGACCGCGCCCGACTGCGAGGGATAGAAGAACTGTCCCTCGCACCCGCACTATTGGACGCATCCTGAGCAGGCCTCCGTCAAGCCCACGCAGAGCGTCCACTCCTGGGATCTCGCTTAGCTTCACCGTGGGTGACCTAACCACGGTTACTGAGGCCCCCCACCACGACAAGGTGGAGATCCAACGGGAGGGAGGATCCTCGGTAGACTTGAGGATTCTATGCTGCTATTAGTGGTTTTGATTTCCATTAGAGTCTGGTAAATCTTTTTTATCTCTTCTTGCTGTGTTGAAATTAAAGATGATATTAGTTCTTTGACTTCTTCCTTGAAAGCTCGGAAGTCTGAGTCATAGTTATAAATATCCTTTACCGACCTCTTGAGGCGCCAAGGCACGAAGTTAGGAGGGGTGCATTGTTCGAGCTGATCGGAAATGTTGGATTCAGAAAGGGATTTGCCACTCATTTCCTCCATTCCGCGTACCAGGATATAATAAAACAGTAGATATGCTACAGCCGGTTAGCACTTTGCGTGTTTGTCTTGCTGGCTGGCTCAGTTACTACAAAAACTGTGCTAATTTGGTTAAGTAAAATCGGCTAATATACCGGGAGAACAAAAAAGGCAAGGACGTATTGTAGCACTGTGACTGTATTGGCACACAACGATGGTCGACTCCACCCTCTGGGCAGTCCTTGACGGCCAATGACGCGCAGGTAGGTGGGCCTTTCCTCTTCTAGGGGCGTTGTCGTGCGCGTGCGCAAATTCGTACTTTTAGATTGACCAACTTGCCTCGATGTACCAGGGCGCCGGGGAAGCGAGGAGTTCGTCAGTGTAACAACTCGTAGGTCGAACAGTGGCTCTGCCAGTTTATGTACTCCTATTTTTATGCACGATTTAAATGAGTTGAATTATGTATTTTTAATTATTAAATAATAAAAAATCGAGAGATACGGGTTAAGTACACGTCTACACCATTTGTTGGTCCGGGGGGAAGGTATGTAATCTATACAATTAGTATCCGGGCTTTAAGACATGGGGCTTGAATTATCATTGAGGTTCAGATGCAGTTGCGTTTAAACAACGGTGTCAACAATGAAGCAAATTTTTGATTAAAATCAAAAATTTGCTTCATTGTTGACACCGTTGTTTGCTTATATTGCTTATGGAGTCAAGAAATTGCAGCATGAACACACCAATCTATAGGGTATCAATATAGTAGTATCACCAAGTTGGTTATCCAACCAGATAGTCTGAGTTTACTGAATATGGCCACTAAATTGGAAATTGTTCTGGGATTCCGTCTGTTGCTCGTTAAATTGGTGTAATTAATTTTCAACCCCTCCATTCTTCATAACTAATTTGCGAGCAATAGTGTTAGATTTGCCCTGTGTTTTGCCTTACTATTAATTTTATTGGCTTGGCGTTAAAACATATATAGTCGCATACTTATAACACCTTTGATATCCCCTTTAACTACCATAACGGCGCACAATCCATATATTCTGCACAATAACTGGAAAATTATTTTATCAAGTGCATTACTTGCACCTACAGCTTTAATTAAATAATTTAAACTTTGTGTGCTACCAGTCATGAGTAAGCAACATTTCTGGTCAGCCAACTAATGGAACGCCTTCGTAGCGAAAGTGTGACCACTAAAACATCGTCAGATAGATTGAGTGTAATAAAGGGTTTAGTAAATTATTGTGGAACGTTCTCACTTGACATCTTGACTCGCTAGGCTAAGTATGTTATCTCATCTCATTAGCCTATTGCAGTTGACTGTTATACGTAGGCCTGCCCCAGGGTACGCAAAAGGACCCGATCTCATAAGTATACGCATCATTTATAAATGAAGGTAAATTTGTATCTATGCGTCAAAACACAATCAAACTCCACCAAAATAAATCTCAAGTTGAGATCAGATTATAACATGAACTAAGGAAATAGATCGTAAACATTGTTTGCAATTTCATTGAAACGATTGCTTTCAAACGTTTTAACCAAGTTAGTTGGTAAATGTCGAAAACCTTGGACATTGCTGAAACTTCTTAATTACTTTGGGCCTCGGTTTAAGGTTAGTCGACAATCAAGAACTTTGTATTAGTTTTATTTTTATTGTTAACAATTGTTTTAAGTTTCGAATATTAGGACGATTCTATTGAATCAAGGCGTTGATTACTAGTAATTACCTTTAATTGTCTTGAATGTATATGCGTTTGTTTTATAAGAAACCAGCTGACTCACCGAAATTCGTACCACCATATACCTATGTAAACCTTCCTCTTGAATAATGCTATCTATTAAAAAAACCGCGTTAAAATCCGTTGCGTAATTTTAAAGATTTAAGCATACATAGTGACAGCCAGACAGAAGGCAGACTTTGGATTATACTATGTAGTGATGTAATGACTAGATAATATAAAATAAAAATAAATACGAAGGCCTTTTAACAAAACAAGGGCTAAATATAATTTAAGACTGTCAATTAATACATATAACTGTTATGTATCCAATTAAAACTGACTAATTAACACTAAACCAACAAATTCAAATATGATTTCAAAATTCAAGTTATCAATTACTGATTTGAGGTTATGCATATTATTATGCAAAGTGTTTCAAATGGTACAATATTGAGACGGAGGATCTCAGGTAGGATGTCGGGGTTCGAGAGAAACACTGCTAGGCTGAACAGGTTCTTTATTATGTCTTACTACCGCTTACATACAGTATGACCGAACTAGGTAAGCACTGGCCTGAGCTGGCTGGAGTGTAGACTCCTGCTGCTCTCCGACGCTCGCAGGGTAGCTGCTCGAAGGGTCGCCGATGAGCTGGCCAAGGTGCGCTGCGCAGGCAGCTCTGTGGTCGATGTTCAGGCTGAGCGGGTCTCAGGCGGTGCAGCCGATGTGGGTCGAGCGGTCAGGCTCAGGCGTCCGTGGCCTGGCTGTAGGAGCTCGTAGGCAGGAACGGAGGCTTGGGTGGCAGCTGGCTAGCAGCGGCACGGCGCCAGCAGCTCGTGGCTTGTAGCCCGTAGGAAGAACGTCAGCCCGTAGGAAGAACGTCAGGTGCAGTGAGCTCGTAGGGTGAACCCCAGCGGGACAGTAGATAGGAAGTAGAATGTAGAATAATCGCGAGGTGTAGCGGCAGCGTTCCGATGTCTAGGGAAAGTGACCATTCTACAACGCGCACCCATCTTATATAGGTGTAGGCCTATGACTCACAACTGCCTTTGGCTAGTGAACATGACCATATTAGGTAATATTGCGAACGGCTAAGCTGGCGTTAAGCGCCTGCGAGATATTATAACGCAATACGTGTAGTATTACGTTACAATATGTTTCAAATTAAGTAGGTCAACCAATACATAACAGTTACAACAATATTAACAATGTGATAGCAATGCCTAACTCACAATTCATTCAGATACAAGATTACAACACTAATCTGAGGTTAGGCATACTCAACCAGGCTCTCGATCGCTACCAAAAGATATGTTCAGAATGTGCCTAGACAGACTGAGAATTGTTTGCAGAGGGCAATAGAAGCGTGATTGTATTTATCCAGTTGTTCTAAGCAAGATAAGAGTCGAACATATTTTACTGAGATTCTCAGCGGTGAAATTAAAACAAATTACAATGTAGTACAATTACCTGAGAATCTTCTCTGGTAGCCTGGAGGAAATCTAGATAAGGAGGAAACAGAGGTGATTATCGTTAGTTACCAAACTTTAAACGCGGCGTCTTCCTGGTTTTAACCATATGCTTTCAAAAGGCGATATTTTACGAGACGACAACGTGTTAATTTTTCAAGGCAAGAACAAAAAGTGATGTGTCACCTTACAGTGTGACCAGAGTCAAAAAATTACAATAGACAAAAAAAATGATGCCAACTAATATTCTCGATTTAACTAATCATAGACAATATTTCTATTTCAAATAATTATTTTTGAAATTGCCTTTGTGTTAGATAGCCCTTTCATCAAGAAATGCTATAATAGGCTAAAATAATCATTTTAAACTTTCGCGATTTGTACCTATACATCATAAAATTTTATGTAAATGGGTCTTATTCGCGATATTTAATTAATTTAAGGTATTCATTTTTGTGCGCTAAACTGGAAATTTATTTTGAACGAACTGGGCCCGCGGTTTCATTCCATTTTTGTTCTACAGCTCTTCACTCGTAGGTAGATATTTTTACTATTTTAGCCTATAAATACCTCTGTTTTACCAAATAAAACACACTTAAAAAGCAAAGTTTTAAGGTCACCGATTGATGGCATTAGTTGTAACCTTTTGTTGACCCTAACAATTTTATTGGCACAATGTTTTGCCCCTAAATGGCAGATATTAGAGAGGAAAAGATGATTTTTGACGATAATGGATGGGTGTTTGCGGACCGATGATAAAATTTTATGAGATAATGCCAGCACATTTTAAGGCGCTGTTATACCTCAGAAGCTGTGAAACACCTAATTTTTCGTCGCGCATCTAGCCATAACGGTACATATTACAAACTAGCAAAAAATAGAGCTTAAAGTCAAAAGTCTGAACAAAAGACTTTTGAAAGAATTTTTCATGTATGTAAAATAGAATCACGGTAAAAAAATCACAAAATCGAGGCAAAAAATAATCTTTCGTCTCACTGTTTGCAATATTTTGATCGTAAGCTGTCATATTTTATTTGATAATATTGTAGGAAATCTAATGAACTAAAGAATTACCCTATTTATTTTCATATTATACTTGTATATTTTGTAAAATTTAATAAAATCTGCCAAACGTCTATGATTTTGACGCTCGGTAGATCCCATCAATATGAAACGCTTCAGCAATTTAAACCTTATTAGCATAAGCGGTGTACTGAGTGTCAGTTGCTAGTTTACGCCCCGCCCAGACCTCATCATTCGGCTATGAGCCCTGTGAGAGATAGGTCATGTCGCTTGCGTCTCCGCTGCACGAAATTTTACGTAAACCTGTTTGTTATTATAATACGCCAAATTGAGTTCGTAATTTCATGTCTTATGTTATAGACTGAATACTTTGAATAAAATAGGCTTTTCATGGAACTATGGGCACGTATAATTAGGACCTAAGTTTATACTCTTGTTGCGTTTAATGTGTTATTGTTTCTGTGCTTATAAATATATAGTTAGAAGAATAAAATATGGACAATTAGAGAAATGAACAGTGAAGTTCTACGAAGGATTTGTACAAGAAAGCGTCGTAATAAAATAGAAATTCATCCATGGCCAAGTGATTATGAAATATGTAACATTTTTACACAAACTATTTTCATAAGAGTCTTTTATGCCTAACTATGTTATAGATTATCGATTATGCATAATATAATTATATAAATTATTCTCACAATACATAGCTGCCACAGTTTTCAATTTTTGAAAGAGTAATAAAATAACCTAAAATCCAATCATTTTATGTTAGGTACATAAAATGATTGGATTTTTTGTTATTTTATTTTTATTTTATTGCAAATTCATTAGCTTGTCAGAGCGCCTGGAGCGCTAAGATGCCGCCACGGCGAACAATAAACAGCGCAATCTCCGCAATCCGCACACAAGTGGTAACGAATGTTGTATTATTGTGAAGTGAACATAAACCTATTTAGGTACATCGGGTAAAACTTTGATTATTCATAAACTATTAGGTATGTCTCAGTACATCTAATATTTTTTAATTTCTAAAATCAATCATTTATAAGTAAGAAGGTGACTTCTCTGTTTGCTATAAGGCTATAACACAAGATATAGTATTTTCCAAATAATAAAGTACGTAACTAATTATTTTTAATGTAATTACAGTGAAATTAAACATAACAGTTCTGCAATGTCTTACACACATTTGACTGCAGTCATTCCTAACACGATCTGTTCAAGAGCTAGCCAAGAAATGTCAAACAATTTTTTAAAACAAATTTGACTCAAATTCCGTAGTGATAAGCAAAAATTACAAGAGGGATAGCAGTGACTGGTTCGAATTGCGTAAGAATATGTTGACAGATTGAAATTTTGGTACAGTGGTAAAAGAAGAGATAACAGCAGTAAAACCAACTTAGTAAAAAATATTTTGTACAAATAAAATATTTGCAATGTAAAATCAGTCGCGCATGGAAATTAAAATGAACAACTGGCTTTGCAACAACTGGCGAAGCAAGAAAATGTAACAATCAAGCCTTGTGGATTATCCGTTTATTGGTGCCACGTCAGATGGATAAGTAAGTCCAAACACAGGTCGATTGTGGAAATTTAATGTTCTATAGTTGCCTATAAGAATGGCCTAGAGAATAGTATAAGAGCAAATAAAATACAAATATGGAAACATGATAAAAAAGTGAACTGACTAGTCTAAACTAATATTGTAATTGTTATTACCAAATTCAGGGGCAACGCCACGTTACACGCAAACAAAAGTGTTTATTTGCTGTGTGGAGTGGCGAAAGTATACCACTGAAAGTAGAAATTATAGAAAGAGATGGTGTTTTCTGGGAGAAGAAAAGCTTGTGGCGTTTTATATGATTTGGCAGTTGCCTGAAATTGTTGATTCTCGTCAAGCTCAAGGGATGGCATTGCGAGATCACGGAGAGGAAAATGTTTCATCAGTGCTTGAAATTTCTACAATACCAAGCCGTAAAAGGAAAGTAAATAAAACTGTGCCTCGTGAACAACAGCAAGTAATAAGTATTGAAGCCTTATCACCTCACACACTGCCTTTAATATTCGATGAGAATAAAAAGAAACCTGCCGGGTTGTAGCAGACAGCTAACTTTTGATGACTTGTAAACTCTGTATTTCGTTAATAAATGATAAATGAATATAAATAAATATCTTTTAATATTTATTTTCTTTGAAACAACACATATTTATATAATAATAATAATAACGTTTATTTTGTCATAAAGATATTACAAACAGTTGTGTTTGGAGTCTTTATTTAAGCAAATAATGCCTGTATTAAAAGACCCGCTCCTTCTCATCGTTGTTGAAAATTAACACAATAAAACTAAAACTGAACATTAAGATGTAATAAGACGTGTGCATACTGTGAGTGAGTGAGTGAGTGAGTGAGTGAGTGAGTGAGTGAGTGAGTGAGTGAGTGAGTGAGTGAGTGTGAGTGTGTGTGTGTTTGTGTGTGTGTGTGTGTGCGTGTGTGTGTGTGTGTGTGTGTGTGTGAGTGTGTGTGTGTGTGTGTGTGTGTGTGCGCGCGTGTGCGTATGTGTGTGTTATGTTATATGTAGTAGGAGTGCCTCAGTATTATCATATGTTAAAGGTTTTATCCAATTAACTAACATTTCTTTACATGCATGATAAGATTTTGAATATACAAATATTTCTTTGTTTATTTTATTATATAGTTCAGCTGATCGTTTACTGAATTGCATGGATCCAAATTTGGTTTTAGTTGTAGGTATTTGAGCTATATTGTACTTTCTTCTCCTAGTATGAATTTCCGCATTATAAGGCAACGTTTTGTGCTTCTTCAAAATAATTTGGGTAATGTACAGTTTCCTAACTGAGAGTACATCACTGATTTTGTAAAGAGTATCTGTAGAAAATCTCATCTATTTGAAATGCATTATTTTCAGTAGGGCCCTTTGTGCTCGCTCTAATTGAATGAATTTGGTTTTTGCTGCCCCACCCCAAATAGGAATACAATATATCAACACTGATTGTACAAGGGCAATGTATATTTGTGTGAGTATGTTCCTAACAGGTTTTCCATTATTTTGAACTGTCCTTGGCACCACGTGTCGCAGAGTCTTAAAAATCCAATTTAGTTTGCGGACTCTATTGGCAACCTGCTCTAGGTGAGGGTACCAACATAATCTTTGGTCAGGTATTATTCCTAGATATTTTGTTTTAGAAACCTGGCTGATACTGGAACAACTGCAACTATTGGTATTATTACCAACACATGTATGTATTGTGATCCTAAAATCGTCTGTTGGTTGAGTACGATTGCAAATGCTGAAACATATGTAGTTTGTTTTATTTGTATTCAATGTAAGGAAGTTACCTTGCAGCCAATCTGCAACACAAGCCATCCCTATTTCAGCATTTTGCTTTACATCATGCCAAGTATTTCCATAGAAGACCACAGCTGTATCATCGGCGTAAGAGAAGACTTTAGTATTAGGGAGTGTCATGTTACATAGGTCATTTATGTATATTAGGAAGAGCGTTGGACCTAATACGCTTCCTTGAGGGCCGCCATATAATACAGCCGTGTCATCACTTGTATACTGACCCACTTTGACCCTCTGCTGCCTGTCAGAAAGATAATTCTTAAACAGATCAAGCGCGGTTTCTCTAATACCTATTTTTTCCAGCTTGTTCACAAGGATAGACGTACAGACGGTGTCAAATGCCTTTTTAAGGTCTAAAAAGACAGTTAAACATTTATCTCCATTGTCAAGGTGAGTTGCTATTAATGATGTAAGATTTGTGATAGCATCCTCAGTGGAAATACCTTTTCTAAACCCAAACTGTGCATCTGAGGGAATATTGAATTTGTTTAAGTAGTTTAGTAGCCTAACGTTTATTAATTTTTCAATGATTTTGGATATAGTCGTTAAAACTGATATCGGTCTATAATTACATATATCATCTCTACCCCTACCCTTGTGAACAGGAGTGATAATAGCTTTTTTTAACGGGGCTGGAAAAATTCCAGTATTAAAACAGAGGTTCGCAAGATGGGTTATAATAGGTATGGCTTCTTCGCTTACATATTTTAAGAACTTCGTAGAAATGTTGTCCCAGCCAGGGGCGCTTTCAGATTTTAGAGTAAATAATATC
Organism: Euclidia mi; assembly: GCA_944739405.2. Lineage (NCBI taxonomy): Eukaryota > Metazoa > Arthropoda > Insecta > Lepidoptera > Erebidae > Euclidia > Euclidia mi. The sequence goes on along the minus strand of OX123187.2, from coordinate 63,054,333 downwards.
CTGTTTACTTCATCAACGTCAGTTTCAAGAAGCACGAAAGAATTGACTTGCGTTGAAGAGTTATTATTCTGACCAGAGTTATAGTTGTTTACTGTAGGCTGGATTTGTTGGGCTAGTTCTTTGCCAATATTAGCAAAATAATGGTTAATAAATTTGACTGAATTAGAAGGGGTTGACTTAATGTTTAACAATTCAGAATTTTGATTCGTTTTTTTATTTGTGTAGGTAATAGTTTTTATATTTTTCCATAGCAATTTATTATCTGAAACTGATTTAGAGAGCAAATTTCTATCATATTGTCTTTTTAATTTTTTTATCAAATTATTGCAGTGGTTTCTGTATCGCGTATAGGTAATTTTTAAAATTTCATTGTGCTGGTCATTACGAAGTTTCTGTTGAAGTTTATTTCGATTCTGTATGCAGCGCAAAATACCATTAGTGATCCACGGTTTTATGATGCGTTTGTTACTAGGGATCTTTACTGTCATTGTATTGAATTTAATGGAGTCAGCTAGAGTTTGTATCAATTGAGTGCACAGCGAGTCAGGGTCATTACAGAACAGTAGCTCACTCAATTTCCTTTCTTTAAGATATTGAAGGGCCTGTTCGAAGTCAGTTAAAGTGGAAGTCTTATAAATATAATGTCCAAATTTTTGCTTAGACAACACTAGAAAGGTTGTGTAATGATCAGTGATTGTAGTATGAAGAACAGCAATAGCGGCCGAGAAGGTTTTCTTTTTTATTTTAAGCATAACATGGTCCAGACAAGTTTGATCTCTAGTTGGTAATATATGCCCTGGCAGGATACCATGTAAAGACAGCATGTTGAGATAGTTCATTCTATTTCTGTGTTCGTGAGACTGCTCTGTCGATTTAGGAATGATTTTAATGTTTATATCGCCTGTGACAATAATATTTTTATGTGGTGTTATTTTGTCCAAATGATTATTAAGTGAACTGATAAAACTGTCAGTGTTTGAGTTTGATGGTGATCTGTAGATACAAAGAACAACGTTATTTAACACGTCTATCTGAAGACAAGAGGCCTGAGATAGCGTTATTTCTGTTACCTGATGTTTGAGCGTGCTTTTAATATAAACCACTACACCATCATTTTGGTTCAACTGGCATGTAGTCATATAGGAATGGTAGCCGCTAAGTTGAGGGATCGGTTTATTAGCATTCAACCTACATTCAGTTAATACAATGATATCTGTTTCAAACTTAAAAGTAGATAATGTCAATAAAAAGTCATCGAAGTTACAATATATACTCCTTATATTCTGGGAAAAAAGTGTTAAATCATTTTTTCGTACAAAAATATGTTTAGACAATTCATTACAATCACATGCAACAGAACGCGCAATCTCAAAGTCGTCTATATCAATAACAGTTTGCAGCGTATCACTCATGTAGTAGGAATTTGTATAGAATAAATGGCATTTCTAGGTTGTATCCAAAGTAAGTGAAGGTAGTAATCATGTAAATAATGGTTAAAACATATATAGCTAGGCCTAAAAAATATTGTACGATCGGACTTTTTATAAACAAAAAATACCATGTTGCATAAATCTGTGTGTAGTGTATGTAAATAGTGACTGTATGTAATGTATGTGGTGATAGGTATATTATGTAAGTGTAAATAGGTTATACTTGTTTTGTAAACATTTATGTTAGGTAAAATTATGTTATGTGTGTTACTGTTGTGTAAATTTATAATGCATGTGTAAAAGTAGTGGGTATGTATATAAAAAAATAAGTTATAGCATATTATATAAGAATTTTTTGTAACTATAAAAATTAACACTAGGTATGAAGCAATAACGGTATACAGTAAAGAATATCTGCCTAAGAACAAAACACGGATTAATACTGTAATAAAGAATACAATGTTCATATAATAAAGCAAGAGGCATAAATACCGGTAGCAATACGTATATAGTCATTGTTGCAGTGACAGCTTATGAATCTGGTCTTCACTTCTAATAATAATAGTCGGTGATTGTTCGTCCTTCTTCACGTACACCTTACGGTAAGCTGTCCAGCAGAATTTATAGACACCTGATTTTACCAAGTCTCGGGCTAGAAAGTGTAGACGCGACCCCTTTGTCGTCATATGTTCTGTAAGAAATATGGGAGTATCTTCTTGCGTTTTAAATCCGAGATGCTTACAGCATAGTTTAGTTCTGTGTTTAACATTATATGCTTTTGCCATTTTCATGATCTCGGTTTTTAAGAGGGTAGAACTCGTTTCAACAATTACTGGCAAATTTTGATTATCCCTGTTCGCACCTCGCACTCTGTAAATGTCCTTGATGTCTAATTTATTAATTTTACAGTCAATGTTTTGCGTTAGGTACATAGTCATCTCTATGAGATCTTCCTTAGTTTCATTATTTTTCTTTGGAACATTTTTTATAACAAAGTTTGATTTTCTACTGCCAATTTGCATTTCCTCTAAATGTAAATATTTGAAGCGAAAGAAAGTTTTTATATTTCCCATACAAACATGTATGAGGAGAGCTAACGAAAAAGCAGTAATTCAAATTCCTCCCCCCCGTGGGATCTCCACCTTGTCGTGGTGGGGGGGCTTAGTAACCGCGGATTGGTCACCCGCGGTGAAGCTAAGAGGGATCCAGGAGGGGACGCTCCGCGTAGGCTTGACGGAGGCCTGCGCAGGATGCGTCCAAAGGGGCGGGTGCGAGGGACAGTTCTTCTGTCCCTCGCAGTCGGGTGCGGTCGCGGGAGGAGAGGCGTGTCGGTGTTGCGTTGCCGCGCGCCCTATCTCCCGCGACCAAATGGAGGCGCACCATCGTTGCGTCGCGGTGGAGCCGCAGAGGAAGAGGAGATGCAGTGTTGCGTTGCCGTCCTCCCTATCCTCTGCGGCCGCTGAGTGTTTTGCCGGCGGAGCCCAACACCTTCATCCACCGCCAAGGGGGTTTTGTTCGGGGCCCACCTGGCCATCTGACGGGCCAATACCCGTCGGGGGGTAGCGAGGAATGCTTCAGCGATACCCGACCCTCCGACATACGGGTACGTGAGGAATACGGGTTGGTTTTTAGTCAGTAAGAGTCTGACAGTCCCCTTCGCCCTTCCCCCAGGGCGGAGGGACTCCATGAGGATTTTCCAACCCGACATCAAAAAAAAAAAAAAAGTAATTCTAATTCTAATTCTATAATTTTCTAAGCGACATAGCAGTATCTCATGAATAAGGTATATCTCAAATATTTTTGATGTTTCATCTATTTTGAAAAAATAATAATGGTTTGGGTTTCGAAACGAGTCGCCTGAATTTGAGGGTATTGGTAGTGTAGGGGGGCTTAAGGGAGTTCGTTTTAATCCCGTAAAAGTAATTTTGGGTGCCGGAGTTGCGTCTACATATTTTTAAACACTTTCCAAAATTTCATAAATACTTCGGCAATTATGCAAAACGGAACGTAGTTTTTATACTTTAGTACAGTTTTACAATAATGTCATATTTAGGTTTTATGTGAAAAACGTGAAACGAAACGCAAAACTGCCATCTTGGAATGATCATATTGACAGCTAATGTCAAATTTGTGCGTCATTGCTTTCGAGTGCCTAGGGTTAGGTGCGACTGTAATAAGTAACTAAATAGGTATTGTTAGGTTCTCTTTTGACCCTTAATCCGAAAATAGGAGCCCTTCGCAGGGCTCCGTCAACCTTAGTTTATTAAACTAGTGTGCTGAATGTGGAAGTTGGTAGTGCCATACACACCGATGTTTGGAGATTTTTTTTTCAGAGGAAACCAAATATTTCCGGCAAGTGAAAATGGTGAGGGGGGTTTCAAGACCTCCCCTCCTCCCTCTCCAATCACTCACAACCCCTGAAAACGGTGACGTATTTCGAAACCTTTACCATAATAATTATACCTATAATAACAATAAACATCCATAAATAAATAAAAGAAATCAACTTTTACTAAACTTCAATTATCTCGTAACTTGCTTTAGTTGAGATACGGCTTTTGCGCATAGTAGAACAGTATTGTGTTTTTTAGGGTACCGTAGCCAAAAATTGTAAAAACGGAATCCTTATAGATTCGCAATCTCTGTCTGTCTGTCCGCCCGAATGTCACATCCAATTTATTGCAAAACAGATTTGAAAACTGGCAGGAATGGAATTAGATGTAGGTATTCTATGAACTGCTTCACTATTTTTATACAAAAACAAAACAAACATAATAATGGCCTCTCCATACATGGAACTGACTTAATTATTTTTTTCATCTTACGGCACGTAGGTATTTACCTACTTTCGTCAACTATTAATACCTATAACGTCTAATGTAAACCAGTTTTGCTCATGGCTGCACTGAGAACAAAAATTGCGCTATGCCTATATTGTACAAATAGATTGATGTACGTAATATAAATTTTAATATCAGTATCTCAATTGAATATGCAAAAACGTTTTGCTTGCGATTTTGAAATATTGGAATACGGATGTCGCCAGAATACGGCCGCACGCGACGAGAATGAAGGGGGGCGCCCCGCAGTAGACGGAGCTAAGCTCCCTTCACCTCCCCTGCTTCACCCCTTCATTTACCAAAACAGTCGCTTAGGACAGCGCCTTAACGTTTTGCTACAAATACAATCCTCACGTAATGTACGTTAAATATCAGAGGCTAAGTGGAAGCGTATAGCCGCTTTTTCCTGGCTGTAAATAATTTTATGGGATTGTATCCAGCAAGGTAATAGGAAATCTGCAGTTTTATATAAACGATGTATGAAACCTGGAAAAACATACACACACAGAATCAGAACCCCTATCAACAAGAGTGGAAGTCGAACGCATGTCCTGTACAGCAATTAGGATCACTTATCACTAGGCAGGACGAAGGGGAAGGCCTAGGCGGACCTAGACCTTCTCTGACTAGATTGGAGACATCCTAAAAACAGGACAGGTGAGAAATACCCTAAACAGAAGAGCATGCATGAGGAATTTGATGGGAGTGAATGAAGCAAGAGATAATTATGTCAGGATCGTTGCCAATGGCGTTCCGTAGTCTCTGCCTACCTCTTCGGGAGACAGGCGTGAATCTATATATGTATCACTAGACCAACAAGTCAGGCAGCGACTGAATAATTGACCAGCTTCTTTAATAGGTTAAGTACCTGAGTGCTTCCCGTACTAACAACGGTGCTCGTCCTGGGTGTGAACTCAAGATTCTCTGCATAGCAGTTTCTTCTAAGCTATCACTGTCTTTTGGCTCATGTTTTATGCCTTGCCGGATATTATACATTTGATATCATTGATATTATTTTGGCACCAATGCCACAATCACGTATAAAATTCAAATACTCATTGCAATATTTATTAGCACATAGCTTGATTACACACAAATATTTCTATCATTATATAAGACAGCAGTCGCTCAGTTATAAAACTAATAATTGTTAATCTGGTTAGATTAGAAAACGTGCAACGGGCTTCAAAATGAAAAACTTGCAAGCAAGATAGCATTATGGCTGTGATGATCATGATATTGAGACTTGCTGCTACTCTGGTATTTGTGCAACATTGTTGTTGTCTTTCAATAGGCTGTCAAAGGAAATTTGACTAAGTTCTAGTCAGATACGTGTTCATATAATTTGACCAAATAAACATTAACAAAACAGGTACGTTTTTACCATAGCGAAGCTATGCCTGTATCCGTATGCCGATTTCCTAGTGTGATAAAGCCCCAATCTTTTTCCGTGATTTTTCCGTGATTTTTTTTATTATATCGTTCAAAAACCGTGAAAATGTTACAGGCAGATCCTCTCTTATAATTTCGAGTATGAACAAGAATACGTCGCTTGCAAAGAATAATCAATTCTCAAAGTTATACTCTACTCCAAAGATAACTTCAATCAAGTTAGCTGTATTAGCATAAAACACACATCTTGAGGTAACATCTCCCGAGGTCCTTAGCTATTCTAAACTTACGAAGTGGAATATTTATGTAATATTTATATCCCTTGAGGCGTTTAACTGCACGTTGATCGTATATTAAGGTATATTCTCGTGTGTATGGCTACGGTGTATAGTACGTGCATAAGGCTTTGATATTATGATGTCTTCAGAGGTGAGAACAGTTAGGAGCAATACGTGTCCTATATTATTTGATCGCTATGACAAGAAAGGCTATGTCGGTAGCATCTTGAGATGGTGCGCTGTGAAGAGTTTCCATTCGAAACTGAATGACATTATGAAACATTTGCTTGCCGACAGGTGGAATTTTTCCTTCTTTCTTTCAAGTTTAAGTTTAACTGAATAGAGACCTGACAAGTACATGGTCTTAAAAATATCACCATTTTAATCATTTAACAAGCCAAGCCTTTAAAAAGGTACCATCAGAAGTTGGCTAGTTATTATTCTAAAGCGAAGGCCAAGATAGCAGAATTACTATTACTAGAAATGCTCTTGGAGAAAATATTAAAACAAATTCAGAGAGCTTACTACAAGAGAGTACGTAATATTATTTGTCTGTGCAGCTTAATCTATGCAATTTATTTTTTCAGCTGTTAGTATAAATTGAAGTTTGCGCCCTCGTTCTGAAGTAGCCACGCTATCGGAATTACCAGAGAAGTCCTGTTTTAAAGCCTGTCTTAAGACAACTGTACTGAGAGTATTGATCATCGGAACCGGTAAATTGGTATCGCATGGTGTATATTAATGTCGAGTCTGCCTGCTTGCCGTATCCTGTTTTGGATTATAATTTCTACTCCCATCTCATAAAAAGCGTATCAAGGAATATAATGTATATGTTATTGAAAATGGTTAAAATTATTTGACTGTAAGAATATTAAGACATACCTTATTCAAAGATATCAACATTTTTGAATAAGGTATGTCTTAGTGTATGCTGTTTTTATTATTGCTCTTTTTTTCACCCGCACCTGATCACATGCAACTAGCATTAAAATATTGGACATAAAAAAAAACCTAGAATCGGCACAGTTCTTATTAAATAGCACGAGGTTTTTTACTAACTGGGTGTAAATTCAACCAGTTTATAAAATTGCCTCAATCACTTACGTGACCATTATTTTGTTTGCCCAAAAGATACAAAATTTATTTTTTTGAAATAATGGGAAGCTTTATATTTTATTAACGTCGTAAAGTTTGGTACTCGTGTCGGACGTATATATAATGAATCTCAAATTTTGCTGGTGAATTTTAACGATGACGGGACTAGTTAAGTGCTGGGTTTAAAAGAAACGCTAAATGAGTTGAGCTACGTTGAGCCCAAAAATATATTTTATAATAGGAGAGGTATGAGGCAAGTTTTCAGTTTGCCTCAAATTCCTACCCAAAATTAATGCCAGCTCTCGCACCATTCATATCTTCGTGATTCTTAATTTTCATAACTTGTTAACTAGATTATTTCCAAAAAAGTGTCCTATTGGTTTTCTTGCCAGTCTCTTATATCAGCAGCAGGCTAGAGTGGTACTGTATAATGACGTTTCATTGGCACTTCTGAAACTTGTACAATAAATAGTGTCGTACTTCCATTTCAGACCATTAAAACTGTGAGTTTCTTTTAGGTTTTTTGAGTTCGTGAGATATTTCATTTGAATTTAAACTTTTTTAGTTGTCTTTCGGGATATATACCACGTACCTTTGTTTTTCGTAACCGATATTTCGGCATTGTTGCAAGCGCCACGACTCCGGATTAACTGATCAGTTCATCCGAAAGACAATATTCAGATATTTTATTTTCAACAAATTCAATATTGTTGGTCACCCTACTTCAGTTTCAAGGTAATTGCGACTGAGATTGCTGGTTGGCTACTGCATTTAACTTGAAATTATCCTGGCGTTTTAAAAAATATTACCGTCTTAGATGCAACGCTTGGAGAGATGCAAATTTGTTCATATTATTTACAAATTAAAAATATTGTTGGCGCCAAAAACTTATATTAAAATTTTATATTAACTGTTTGACCATTGAATTCTGCATGAATTTTGTGTGGCTTAGTTTAAGATCAGAATTTTGATATTATTGTATGACTGAAAAGATTTGTCAGTTGGACTTAGTATAATTATCGCATATGCCAAGACATCGCCGAGCCAAAGGACCAGTATAAGATTCCCAACCGTCGGGCACCGGTAAACTAGGTAGGCCAAAGAAGCTTTAACGTTGTTAGAGATAATAAAAAAATGCTGAAAATCCGCTGTAATGTTTTAAGTATTGCCAGAAAGCGTACTCTAATCTGCAAGGCGATTGTCTTGAATCACCACTGGGTAATATCTGAGATGATGATGTTGATTTTTAATATAGAACACGTGATTTTTGTTTCTATAAAATTCTTTAGGTATTACTGAATTTCATATCTCATCACATATCAGGAAGAAAATATCGAATCGCTAGGTGTCGCACTTTGAAATCTATGCAGTTAAACTTTAGTCATTAAACATAACTATCATTCAATGACTTTTAAAGAAATTTTGCCTCCAATAATGCGCTCACCACATTTTGATTTTTTTAAGTTTTATTAATTTCCCCACACATAGCAAAGTCGAAAGTTTTAATTGGATTCCGATGAGGGATGCCCTAGGTCATGTAACCTCTGTCAGTTATTTATTGCGTGACATTTAAATCAGTTGGTACTACGCTTGTGGCCGCTTGTACAATCTAAGGTTCTGATTTTAAGTTTCGAATTTCGTTATTGTTTTTCCTGCTATCTATACAATTAGTGTCCGTAGACCCCGGGCTTTAAGACATGGGGCTTTAATTATCATTGAGGTTCAGATGCAGTTGCGTTTAAGCAATTTTTGGTTTTAATGCATATAGAGTCAAGAAATTGCAGCTGGAACAGCAATCTGAATTATAGTGTGTTTACTGAATACGGCCACTAAATTGGAAGTTGTTCTGGGATTCTGTCTGTTGCTCGTTAAACTGGTGCAATTAATTTTCAACCTCTCCATTTTTCATAACTAATTTGTGAGCAATAGTGTTAGATTTGCCCTGTGTTTCACCTTACTATTAATTTTATTTGCTTGATGTTAAAACATATATAGTCGCATACTTATAACACCTTTAATAACCCCTTTGACTGCCATGACGGCGCACAATCCATATCTTCTACACAATAACTGGCAAATTCCTTTATCAAGTGCATTACTTGCACCTACAGCTTTAATTAAATAATTTAAACTTCGCGTGCTACCAGTCATGAGTAAGCAACATTTTTGGACAGCCAACTAATGGAACGCCTTCGTAGCGAAGGTTTGACCACTAAAACATCGCCAGATAGATTGGGTGTAATATAGGGTTTAGTAAATTATTGTGGCACGTTCTCATGATTGATTGACTCGATAGGCTTAGTATGTTATCTCATGTCATCAGCCTATTGCAATTGACTGTTAGACGTAGGCCTGCCCCAGGGTACGCAAAAGGACCCGATATCATAAGTATACGCATCATTTATAAATGAAGGTATACTTGTATCTATGTGTCAAAACACAATCAAACTCCCCCAAAACAAATCTCAAGTTAAGATCAGATTATAACATGAACTAAGGAAATAGATCGTTACCATTGTTTTCAATTTCATTGTAACGATTGCTTTCAAACGTTTTAACCGAGTTAGTTGGTAAATGTCAAAATCTTTGGACATTGCTGAAACTTATTCATTAATTTGGGCCTCAGTTTAAGGTTAATCGACAATCAAGAACTTTGTATTAGTTTTATTTGTATAGTTAACAATTGTTTTAAGTTCCGAATATTAGGACGATTCTATTGAATTAAGGCGTTGATTTATAGTAGGTAATTACCTTTGTTTGTCTTGAATGTATATGCGTTCCTTTTATAGGAAACAAGCTGACCCAGCGAACTTCCTACCGCCATAATTATGTGTAATACAAATAAACCTTCCTCTTGAATAATTCTATCTATTAATCAAACCCGCATTAAAAGCCGTTGCGGAATTTTAAAGATTTAGGCATACATAGGAACAGACAGACACAAGGCAGACTTTGTTTTAAACTATGTAGTGATGTAATGACTACATTTTAATATTAAACTGTATCATTTCTATCATGGTTCTGAACATTTGCGCGGATTGCCTGCATTATTAGGTACTTAATGTAAGTGGATGCTCTTGTTTCACCATGTCAATTTTCAGGAGGCTAATTAAATGAACATCAAATTTTACTACATTATGCTTGAGTATTAAGTAGAGTAAATATATACAAATGACATAGAAGGTGTAACAGTTGCAGCACCTTACAAAATTTAAATTTTTATTTATTATGCAAAACCTGGCGATGAAAAAGAGTGACCTTGAGTTTTATTGCCCGTTCTTTCTCATGGTTCTACTAAATGTAGAAGCTTTAAGTAATTATTTATTTAAATTGACGTTCATAAGTGTCACTTTGTGATTTAAATGAATAAAGGATTTTGACTTTGACTAGATAATAATCTTAACACATCAAATCCTTGCGTTAGCGCAGGATGCTGAAATTTGCCATGTATGTTCCTTGGGGACCGTAGGGGTTCACTAAGAAGGGATTTCCCGAAATTCCCACGGGATCGGCCAAAACGGGTAAATTTAAAAAAAATGCAGGCGTCCTCTAGTATTAAAATAAACACAAAGGCCTTATTACAAAACAAGGGCTAATTATAATTTTAGACTAAGTTCCCTTTGAAGAAAAATATTAAATTATTGAGGAAAGAAACCGTCTGACTTTTACAACCTTTCTTAGTCTACTGCTGGACTTAAGCCTCTCCAGATTTGCTTTATAGTATCTCTGAGAGTCAAAGGATTTGACCAATTATACCACGTTGGCCCACGATGGCTAGACTGAAATCGCTTCGAAAATTTTCGTTCGTGTTTTTATTTCGTAGCCTCTGACGACATTCGCGGATTGCATGAGTTGTGCCTGTTTGCATTTTTAGTCCATCATCACACAGACCGTCTGACTTCCGCATCTCACAGGAATATTTTATTTTTGTGGCCAAGACAAGTGTCACGATATTTAAGAGTGCTAACGACTCGCTGTAACAGTTGTTTTCATAATAGCTGTATCGGCGGCTTCGCGTGCTCGCCGAAGCACAGTGAGAGGAACAACTAAAATGTATTAATTTATCAACAGTGTACGCCTTATATACTTTATTATTGCTGTTTTCGATGGCGTGAATATTAATAAATAGTCTATTGACAAATATGCATGTTGTCTATATGACGCTATGACTATCAAACCAGAATTATTATACTAGAAGTTTCTTAAGATTTAACATCTTGGACACCGTTTGTTAATTACAATACCATGACCTTCATCCAATAACTTTACCGGTTCCCTGACACTTGACAAGCATGTGCGTGAAGATATTGTTAACATAAAAATGGAGGATATTTTGACAGTTTATCCTGTCACAGTTACTTTATCCTGTTTCGACTGATAATATAAAAGAGGTGTTGGATGTATCAAAATCAATATACATCGGTTCTTACGCCCTGTGATCACTTGTGTCAAAGTAAAACAATTTCAACAAGATGTTCAAATTTGTAAGTATTAAACATTTTTACTCAATTATCTAGAATTTGTTTGTAAAGCTTAAAAAATATGTTTTTTATAGGTATTCAAAATGTATTTATTAGTTTTCAATTCATCCTTTAATGTTTTTTTAAATTTGGTTAACTTTGCATAATACATAATCATTAATTTAAGCCGTGCATGAGCTTTAAGACAACTGCTATAAATATAATTAAGTTCACTTTTCTGATAAGTATTAATCCATCCTCCTAGCGTTATCCCACTTTCAATCTGAGGTCCGCTTACTTGTCTAACCGGATTTGGCTGAATATTAGCTTTTCACTTTTCTTTTCAAACCATGGTGCTTTTCCACAGAGCGACTGTCTGACAGGCAATCGCTCTGTGGAAAAGCATCATGGTTTAGACTAGTGTCTGTTTATTCAGAAGGTACTGACGCCCTATAACGACTGCCAAAGATCTTCATGACAACCGGGACCGACGGGTTAACGTGCTCTCCGAGGCACGGGGCAAACCATAATTTACAACTCAATACGCACATAACTCCGAAAAATTATTTGTGGGCGCCGTGGATTTGAACTCGATACCCTCTGTATGGCAGTCTGTTGGTATCTCCACAAGGCTATCACTGCATCTGCGAGTAACTCTTTTCTACGAACAAATAATTTACCAACGGATTCAATATCCGATCTATCCATGGATTTGGAGATTAGATGCGCAAATTTGTCTTAAGCTCCGTACAAAAAAATTTAAATATGTTTCTCATAAGCAGTGTAAAAGGTACCGTAATTCAATAATAGGTATAAAAGCTTTAGTCATAGCGACATGATACACAGCAGTTGTTATTTGGTCCGATTTTCTTGAGGTTCTGCCGTGTTTCATTAGTGTAGGCAAAACTACCGCTTTTTTCAAACCTTTATTTCTCTTTATGTTATTTTATAAAAAAAATCGTATCTATGTCTGTATTCATATAATTTAAATTCTATCTCGAGGAATGTTCTATTTCGTTTGTTTCTTGATTATAACCATGTATTTCGTTTTACAGGTGCTGTTATTCGCCGCTCTCTTGGCTTTCGCCGCCGCCAAGCCCAAGCCATTAGTAGTGGAGTACCCAGCGTATGAGTACGCGGCATACACTACGCCGGTCGTTGCGTACAGCTCGCACTACGACCACTACGAATACGCGCCGCATTACGCGTATGAGTACGCGCCCTACACATACTATGAGTATCTACGTCGCTGATACTGCTTACACCACATCGGCAATTCACAACGGATAACGCTTTGTAATAAAAATAATGAATTATTAAGAAACAATTCAAAGTAAATTATGTTCGATACGAGATGAATTTTTAATTTATATTCCTATATATTTATATGGACTATGGTTTTACCCTTCTCACAGTGAGAAGAGACCCGTGCCCAGCAGTGGGACAGTTTATATACAAGGCTGATGATGATGATGATGATATTCTTATCTAAAATGCGATAATAACCCACCGACCATGTGTTAAAAATGATAAAAGCAGCGGGATTATTTTAATCTCCCATTTTACCAACAGTTTGATCGTTATCATTAGCTATTTTTGCCAACAGCTACTGCATTATTTCATTTGTCTTACAGTCAATTGCCAATACTACTTTAAATCTCGACGCAATCTCCTAACGTTGTCTCAGATGCAACCAGCTGTCCGCGTCTAGTCTAACCGAATTTGACTAAATATTAGATAAATAGATAGATAGATTATACTTTATTGAACACCAAAACAAACAAAGTATTTACAGAAGTATATAACTTAAACTAGTGTGCAATTGGCGGCCTTATCGCTAATAGAGCAATCTCTTCCAGGCAACCGCGGATGGACAGAAATGATGTAGGTTAACAGTCATGTATATTGATGGTGTAGCGTCAGTGATCTATAATAATTATAAATAAATAAGTACCTTAATATATACATATTGTAATATACACTTACATAAATACATACTATATTATACTATAAATACTATATTATACTACTATAACATACATAAGTATAGGTAATATATGATACAATACATATTATAAATAAAATATGATTATATAATTATAAGGAAGCAGTGAACAGAACACTTGTAGAACGACAGCTATACAATATAATTATGATAAATTAACAATGCTTATAATTATTGGCGTTAGATTGACAGGTAGTGTCTTTTTAACATACACTTAAATATGTTAAGTGATTTGGCTTTACGGATTTCTAGTGGCAATACATTCCACAGGCGTGCAGCTTGAACTGTAAAGGATTTTCCATAGTAGTTGCTAGAATGGATTGGCATCGCCAGGGTCAAATTCTCAGACGACCTCAAGGACCTTATATGTGTGTCATGAAGGAACTTAAAACGTTCTTTGAGATTAAAGGGGGTACTGGGATTAAATAAAACAATATAAAGTAATGTAAGAATGTAAGTATTCCTGCGAAGACGAATTGGGAGCCACTTGAGTCTGTTGCGAAATTCTGAGACATGATCATATTTGCGTAATCCAAATATAAATCGTATACAGAAGTTTTGAAGGCGCTCAAGTTTTTCTAGCTGCTCCTCCGTGGGGTCAAGATAACTGACATCAGCGTAGTCGAGAATAGGCCACAGCAGCGATTGTGCAAGCGCAATTTTAGTAGCAGTCGGAAGAAAGTTGCGTAGTCTACGCAGACATCCGGCTGATGCAAATAGTCTGCGACTCACCTCCTGTATTTGTGGTACCCAGGATAGATTCTCATCAAGGTAGATCCCCAGATTTTTGACCTTCTTAGTATAAAGGAGATCTTTTCCGTCGAAAGTAATTAGTGGTAGATCGGACCAGTTAATTTTTGCAGTCATTCTTGGGCTACCAATAATAATTAACTGAGTTTTATCAGGATTCACCATCAGTCCATATTTCTTGGTCCTCTCGCAGATCTGAGCCAAATCTGTGCTAATGTTTCTACATGCATCTGGTAACTCATCTAAGGGGGCTTGCGTGTAAATCTGTAAATCATCTGCGTAAAGGTGGTAGGATGAAAGTCATCTCATCATCAGCCTTTAATAGTCCACTGCTGGACGAGGCCTCTCCTTTGAAAGGAGGAATTGGCCTACTATACCACGCTGGCCAAGCGGGTTGGTATAGGGTTTGTATCAAGTTTTCCTTCTCTTACAGTGCCGTTCTCTGCATAATACGCTCCCTCTGTCGGCTCTTACGACACCCATGGGATGATATGGGGTGGTAACAATTCGTATTCTTAATCCGTCACCACACGGACAATAATGAACGGATGAAAGTAGTTGGTTAATATTAGCTATCTATCCACAGGGCGCCTGCCTGTCTTACCGGCGCGTCGGTAAGACAGGCAGGCGCCCGCCCAGGATTGCGTAATCCAAAGGGATAGCGACATTCTATGGTTTAGACCAGTGTCCATTCATTTTATGGTACTGATTGCCTATAACGACTGTTAGAGATCTCCATGACGGCCGACGGCTTAGCGTGCTCTGTGAGGCAAACATTTGTAGTTTCATCATCATCATATCAGCCGAAAGACGCCCAGTGCTGGACATAGGCCATAAACAAACCAAACATAGTTTACTCACACTCAAATGCAATGACTTAGAAGACAAACGGGCGGGGGGAAGGCATAATTTCCACTTTTCAATTGGTGGTTTTTTGATAAATATTTCGAAAAGACGGTTCCCTTAATAAAAAACCGGTTAAAGCAAACACAAAAAATACTTTTTAAACACTACTTTAGCGAACACATTGGAGTCAAAAGACAGATGTGGATACCCAGATCAATACGTTCTCTGGTTATATTACTAGGGTTTCTGGGCGGAAGCCCGTGCAGTTCAATTCGTTTTCATTTCCACTGAACTGCACTGACTTCTACTCCCTGCACCTGAGTCCGGTGCAGGGAGTGGCGAATGGTCTCAGGGGTAGCGCAGGTCGTGTAGATTCCTAAGGCAAGGCTGGTGGACTATCCTTCTCGAGGTTGCCGCCCGTTCTTGGTCCAGTTCCTTCAGAAATGGATGCAACCAAAACCTCCAGCCGAAACACAAATAACAGGCACTTTACACACGCATACACACACACGTACACACATGCGCGCACACACACACATTCACTTACACATCTCTTCACCACGCCCCCTCGTGGCCAGGTGGGCTTGGGCCCGTAGTAAACAGTCACGGGTAAGAGAAGTTGACCACCTGCGCTAGGACCTGCGCAGTCGAGCACCGTACGCGGGGATGACGGAGTCCTGGGGGGTTGAGCCGAGCGGCGCTGGCGGTAACGTGACCGTGAGGCAACACGCCCTCTTTGGTCCCGATTTCACGCTAAACGGTAGCCCCCGCTGTGAGCCGCAGCGGGGAAATGGCCATCGTGTCCCGTCAGAGGGCCACGGGCTAGGGACGTAGGGTCCACATCAACAGTCGGAATTTATTTCGGCTGTTGACGTGGTTGGTGAAGGCTATACTGAGGGCGCAAGCGAGGGTGGACGGCTAGAGTTGGTAACTCGGCTCAGGCCGTTAACCCAAGCGGGCGCCCGATGTCGTGCTATAAGCCAGCCCCGCGTTCCTATATCCCTCTGGTAATCCTAACGTCCGGTATGACGTTCCCTGTTGCGGGCTCCATGGAGGGTGGGAAGCCAGAGGGATGAAGTCTTGTAAAAACATTTATGGATACCGTTATCCCTTTCACTACCCCAACTGCGACGGTGGCAGCGAAAGCTGTTCCCGCCGCAAAACCAAAACAGATGGTTGACGCTGTGGCCTCGGCTGCAGAGGTTATATCATCCCCCAAGGACGGGACTTCAGCGCTGGCTAGCACTAGTACTGGTCCCGTCCTTACAATCGTCAACCCGTTCGAGATCAAGCGGGAAGACGACTCCTCCTTCGCGGGCTGGCAATTGGTTGGCCACAAGAAGGGCAAGGGTAAGGGCAAGACCACCAATCCTGTTCAGCGCCCGCCCACTAGTGGCCCCGCCACTGTCGGCCCGTCGAAGAAGAGGAAAAACCTAAACAAGAGACAGCGCAGGGCGTCCAAGCAGAAGGTGGCACAAACCGCTGCTGCTGCCGGTGCTGCCTCTACAAAAGCAGCTGAGCAGGCTGCTGTCGCAGGTCCCAGCAATGTGACCAGTGCGCAGCCCACACTCAGCAGTGAGGGATGCAAGAAGGCCGGAGGCAGTACAAGGAAGCCGGCTGCCGCCAAGCGGCGAGCTGGCCACCCTGGACGGCAACCAGCCGCTGCACCACCGAGCAACACAGCAGGTAAAACTGCCGGAAACAAGGACAGAGGTGAGGCCAAACGTGCTCTCAACGAGACCAGTTTGCCTCGGGGAGACCACAAGAAGCCCCGCCTCGAATCCTCCAGGACGACAGTAGGTAAGTCCTACGCACAGGCCTCCAAGGCGTCCCTGGGTGTTGCAGTAACATGCAAACGCACAGGGAACTTGCCGAAGGAGCTGGTGGACCAGGTACTCCGGGAGCTCCAGAGGAAGATCCTGAGTGACGCCTGGTCGACCAAAACCCCCAAACGCCCCGCTCCAGCGTTCACCGGGAAACCCGTGCATGCGGACGGGGTCCTCAATCTTTGGTGCGCCGACGAGGCAACGCGCACCTGGCTGACGGAGGCAGTCTCTCTCCTGGTCCCACCACCGGGCTTCGAACTGGAGGTCAGGGGCCAGGAAGAGACCCCGAAGAGAGTGCGGTGCGGCATTGTCGTGCCCGACGAACAGGGGGTCTGGGACGACGTGCGCGACGTGGGTCGCGCTCTGGAGTTCCAGAACCCCTGGTTGGAGGTTGACAAATGGTCGATGCTGCACTCCGAAAGGCAGTCAGGTGGGTGGTTCCTGGTGGTGGGCGTCCCAGAGGAACAGATCCCGATCCTGTTGAAGAACGAGCGCCGCCTCGCGTTGGGGGTGGGTGCCGTCTACGTCAGGTTCCGGGACCCCTCAGGTAAGTTTGTCAACCATCCTCCGGGATGCGACGACAACTCCATACGAGTCAAGCAGGACTCTAACACCAAGCCAGGGTGCGACGCAGAATCCGGCCCGTCAGAGCCGGCCGCGTCTGGCTCGGGGGCTGGCCCATCAGCCGAGGGTAACTCGGAAGATGAGTGCCTGCTCCTGAGTCCGGTGCGGCGGGACGACGGGGTGGAGGCTGGCGACATCCTGGCCGGCCTGACGCAGCTGACGTTTGGGGAGAAGGGGACATCATCCAAAGATGAACCCTCCGCCTAGTAACGTCAACTGCCTTCAAACCAACCTCCACCACAGCCAAACAGCTACTGCGCAACTGCGCAAATGGATGGAGGTCCAACATTCAGCCATCGTGCTCATCCAGGAACCTTGGATAAGGGGTGGCCTCATTAGAGGCCTCTCCAGCCTGGGAGGTAAGATTTATTCTTCAACTGACCACACACATCCAAGAACCTGTATACTAACTACTAAAAACATCAGAGCCCAAGTTCTAACGGAGTTCTGTTCCAGAGACATCACAGCGATACAAATTGAAATAACACAGCAGCCTAGGAATATAGCGGTTGTTTTCGCATCGGTCTACATGCCCGAGGCCGAAGACCCGCCTCCGTTCGACCTCACGCGTCTGGTTAACCAGTGCGAGAGAACCAATACGGAGGTCGTAATAGGAACGGACTCCAATGCCCACCACCAAATGTGGGGCATGAACTGCAATAACAACAGAGGTAAATCACTGGTTGAATACCTATTCACCACCAATCTTACCCTATTAAACACAGGTACGGAGCCCACCTTCGTCACAAGACGTAGTCAGACAATTATCGACTTAACTCTCGCAACAGAAGGAGCGGCTGAACGCATCAAGGGATGGCACGTCTCGAAAGAGGCATCGTGCTCAGACCACAGATGGATCAGCTTCTCCATGGAAGTCGTTATACAACCCACACAGCCGCGTAGGAAACCACACAACACTGACAAAGTAAAGTATGTCCACTTACTTACAGAGAAACTTACCCTGACTGCTACGCCGACAGTACTGGGTAACAATGAACAGATCGACGAGCAGGTATGTACACTGACGCAGTCGATGTTAGACAGCTACCACGCAGCCTGCCCTGAAACCACTATACCATCAACCCCAGGCAAACAACCCTGGTGGGGCGCTGAGCTTGAACGCAAGCGCAAGAAGGTAAGAAGGGCTTTAAACAGGGCAATGAACACAAGCGCAGACGAAGATTGGGACGCTTATAAAGCGGCCAAATCAAGCTACAAGAAGTGCCTCAGATTCAGACGTACCATGGGATGGAGGAAATTCTGTGGGAGCATTGAATCTTGCCAACAAGCAAACCGGGTAAGGAAATTACTGGCTCAGCAACCAACGGTTGCACCAGGTACTCTCCGTAAACCGGATAACACATACACCACATCGGAGGAGGAGACAAGACGCGTCCTACTCGAAACACACTTCCCAGGCTGCGTCCTCACCCCGTGAATGTGTAATAACGTGGCACGATACACAAACAGTGGCGACCGAACATGAGTGGAGACATGCAAATACCGTGGTCACAGAGGAAAAACTCCGATGGGCCATCGACAGCTTCCATCCCTTCAAAGCAGCCGGACTGGACGGCATCTTCCCAGGGTTATTACAATGGGGGGGTGAACCTGTCCGCAAAAGACTTCTGGCAATCATGAGGGCTAGCCTGGCCCTCAGATATGTACCGAAGAGATGGAGGGAAGTCAAACTAATTTTCATACCAAAACCAGGCAAAACAGACTATACCAATGCAAAGTCCTTCAGACCAATAAGCCTGACCTCCTTCATGCTTAAAGCCTTGGAAAGGCTCTGCGAGAGGGAACTAAGAAGTGGGGCACTTAAACACTTACCCCTACATGCCAATCAACATGCATACAGCTCAGGGAAATCGACGGAATCGGCCTTACATCAGGTCGTGAACCAGATAGAAGCTGCTATACAACAAAAATGCATCTGTCTGGGCACCTTCATTGACATAGAAGGAGCCTTCGACAAGACAAACTTTTCCAGCATAAGCAACGCCCTAGCCAGGCATGGTGTGGATCAGATGCTCATACAGTGGATCCAAAACATGCTCAGCAAAAGGGTAGTGCGCCTGCACGGCGACACTCAGACAGCCTTGATAACTAAAGGGTGCCCGCAGGGAGGTGTACTTTCCCCGCTATTGTGGAACTTAGTCATCAATGAACTCATAGACAAACTCAACGCGAGAGACTTCTACACAATAGGTTATGCAGATGATCTAACCATACTCACCTCAGGTAAGGTAACCAGTACAGTGTACGACCTAACCCAACAAGCCCTACGCATAGTAGAGTGGTGGTGTAATGAGTACGAATTATCTGTAAACCCGACCAAGACCGAACTAGTTATGTTCACACACAAACGCGCGCTGGGCACTTACCGACTGCCCAGGTTATTTAATACAGAGCTTAAGCTGTCTACCGAGGTCAAGTACCTAGGTGTCACTCTCGACAGCAAATTGACATGGAACAGCCACATGGAAAATAAGCTCAACAAAGCCAGCATTGTCTTCTGGCAGTGTAAGAAGATGATAGGCAAACGCTGGGGCATATCCCCCAAAATTGTCTAATGGCTTTATAAGACAATAATATGTCCGATGATAAGCTACGGCGCAGTAGTGTGGTGGCCTCGGACCAACCTAACAACGGCCGCCAACAAGCTTCAAAAGCTTCAAAGACTTGCATGCCTAGCGGCAACGGGCTGCATGAAAACTACACCTACAGCGGCACTCGAAGTGTTGCTGAACCTGCCTCCATTGCACCTGTTTATACAACAGGAAGCAACGATGACGGCGGTCCGGCTAAGAGCTCTGAAGCTCTGGAAAGACACCAACATACCGCACACTAGCAATTTAAATACACTCTTTAAAGAAGTTCCTCTCACACAAGCCATTGGCGACCAAATACCGAAACAATTTGTGTTCGACAAGAAGTACAAAATCCAACTGTACGAGGATCTACACGAAGGAGCGGTTAATCACAACGAGCTCACGATCTTCACAGATAGGTCTAAGACGGATACAGGTACGGGTTCAGGAGTATTCTCCGAGGACCTAAACATCAACATCGCAGCACCACTGGGAGCCTACAACACGGTCTACCAGGCCGAATATTTTGGCATAATCTTAGCTGCCACAGCAATCATGGCACGTGAGGTAAGGGAACGATCCATTAGGATCCTCTCAGATAGTAAGGCGGTCCTCTCAGCCCTCAAAAGCCATACTATCACCTCGGTACTCACGCTTGAATGCCACCAGAAACTAACAGAGGTAGGTAAACAAAACAAATTAACACTGCAATGGATCAAGGGCCACAGTGGCTCAAGAGGGAATGACGCAGCCGACGTACTTGCCAGAAGAGGGGCCACTTTAGAGGTGGTGGGACCCGAGCCCATCATTCCCCTCCCTTCTGGTTTTTATCGCAACCTGGTAAGAAATAGGACCAGGACCCAACACAACCAGTCCTGGATTGGTATTGAAACATGTAGGCAGGCCAAGGAGGCTCTTCCCGCAGTAGACGGTAAGATAGCCAAACAAATCCTCCGGCTGTCCAAACAACAACTGCGGACAGTCACGGCCGCCTACACAGGACACGGATTCTTTAATAAACACCTATTTACTATAGGTATCACCGACAGCCCGCTGTGCAGGGCCTGTATGGCAGCAGACGAGACGGCAGCCCACCTGCTCCTCGACTGCCCTGAGGTCGCACCGTACAGGCAGCAGTACCTGACGAGATACAGCACCCTGAGGGAGGCAGTGGGCCACATCAAGAGTCTGCTGGCCTTCCTCGAAGAGCTGGGGTGGCTCGAATGAAGACACCATTCCCACCCGCACGCAAAATACGCGCCAAGACGTGGAGTTGCGGAAACAGCCCGTGCAATCAAGTATCAAGTACTAGGGTTTCTACGATAGACATATTACGTCGAAGTCTAAAAAATATTTAGAACCCTTTCCTTCTTATGATCGGTGAACAAAGTATATGTGGTTAAACTGTTAGACTACAGGCCCATGTCCAAAACTGGATGGGATGGGTGGATATGCCTACAAATGCTAAACGTCGTAACAGAACGTCGCTCCGTAAGCGATATTTATGTAAATTATATTTGTTTAATATTTTTATTACTTTTTTATCAATA
This sequence comes from Euclidia mi, assembly GCA_944739405.2. Classification (NCBI taxonomy): domain Eukaryota; kingdom Metazoa; phylum Arthropoda; class Insecta; order Lepidoptera; family Erebidae; genus Euclidia; species Euclidia mi. The sequence continues at coordinate 63,032,643 of OX123187.2, read as the reverse complement.
TGAACTTTCAGATTTGTACGGCATTAACTTTTTATAAATTATTGCATTAAGTACCATAAACTATCTAAATGCCGTATAAAAAAATATCAACATGAATTCACCTTACATTTCGTTATATGGATTTTTCTTACATTTTGTTCTATGGATTTTTCCTTGAGTTTTTTCCCCTACAAACCTATGGACTAACGAAAATGTACGGCATGTAAAAAAAATATTATCTATGCGTAAAATACTTTCAAAATAAATTAATTTTATGTTGTTTCAAATCACCTCCGGGACCACGGAAAGAGAGGGGGTTGCAACCCTCGATTTTTCGCCCTTGTCGCATGATTTCTGTACGGCGTTGCGGAATAATGGATTAAAAGCTGTATTGAAACAGTATGAAACTGATGTCGTACAGAATGAAATGACCAAATTTACCCTGGAAATTTGTTAGAAAATCAGAGATCTATCGATGGTAAAAATGCCGTACAAAAATATATGACCATAATGTACTCACTCTACCTGCACTTTTGAATTCTCACTAGCACTCAGTTGCACAGCTTACAAGTCACGGCATAGTGCTGAATCTTATTATTTTATGCTCTTATATCGTCCTATATATGTCACCTGGTGGTTCATATGACCCATCCATTTTTGGACATGGGACTGTAGTCTATGTGCCGTCTACTAGGTTTTCGGCATGAGCTTTCTGCCCAGTATTATGTTAAACGAAATTGCCTTCGAAATATTTATCAACAAGGTTTATCGGAACAATATGTCAAATACCATTATTTTATTTCGTTACTACAATCAACTTCATTTCAATACAGTTTCTATATTAGCCGCCCTTTTCTCCATACATACACAAAGAAAACTATATAAGTAACTTTTCACTGATAGTTTTTGTACATACAATGGCATTTTCCTTTTATACATGTCACAATACGGTATCTAGAAATGAAACAGTAAGGTGGAAATATTTGGTATTTAGCCGAATGCAAATAAAAATGGAAACTAAAAGAAAACCGTCAAGCAACCGTTACTGCATTTAATTTGCATATTAATTTTAAAAGTGTCTTGTTATTGAAGAAGGAGTATAGTTATCTAATAAATATATTATTTTTTCTACTTTCAAATAGTTTAACTAAATTGTGTCTTTACTCAACGTACAATCAATAAACAGGTTAAACTAGGATTAATCTTCGATACATATTTACTCCACGTTTTATAGTATAATGGCATGTGCGTGATTACTTATTAATGAACATTTGTATGCCTGATTATATCTGATTCAGAGAAATATCAAGTTTGAGCTAAACTAGTTTTTTTTTTAAATCACTATGACACCCCAAACGGTTCAAACACGTAAACCGTTCAGTAGTTTTTAAGTTTATAGCGTTCATACAGACAGACAGTATGAAAAGAGTCCGTTATTTTATAATAAGTTCAGATTAACCTTTTCTGTAAAAGATTGCTCTTATTTCGTGACTATTTTTTTTTCAGTTGCAGCTTATGTCTGGTGAATAATAAAGGTATGCCTCTACCCTGGATTTATAAATGTTATGGATAATATGCAAACATTAATATATTATGCAGGTTAAATTAAACAAATGTAGCTATATTAATTGTTTTCAACTGTTTATGGATACCAATATCTGTATGATTAAAATAAAGTAGTAATTTTCATTATTTTCAACTATTTATGAAAATCAGTATACATAATTATTATTATTATATACATTTTTTGCGTTAATAACTAACTGACAGACAACGCACAGTCAATACTACTTGGCGCAAGAAGCTGAAATATATTTTCGTCGGAAAAAGCGGGGGTTAAGGGGGAAAATAGTTTAACGTGGGTGGAGCTGCGGGCGAACTTTTGTTTAAATAAAATCCAAAAACAATTTCGCTTCGATTTTAATTTATTTCGATTATTTATCAACTACATAATAAATATTTCATTGCATTGCTCGTCACAAAGGTGCAGCGTCGTGTACGTAGTCTCAGCGGCGTAGATACTCGAAGTACGTGTAAGGCGCGTGATCATACGCGTAGTGCGGCGCGTAGTCGTAGTGGTCGTAGTGCGAGCTGTACGTAACGACCGGCGCAGTGTAAGCTTCGTATTCGTGTACAGGGTACTCGTACTCTACTACCAGAGGATTAGGTTTGGCGAACGCGCTGGCCATAAGGGCAGCAAATAACAGCACCTGAAACACAAAATAAATTTTGTAAATAACTAGCAGTATTGTTTGGCTTTTGTCTAACCTAAACTTCACCTCTTATTTTATCTACTTAGGTGTGAAATATTACAAAATCTGCGGCTGCCTACGTTTTATATAGTAAGGAACCCACTGTGTCTAGCTGCAATAGTTAGCACTCTGTGAAGATATTACGACAGTCAGGACAAGTGATTATATAATTATATTGATGATTATACAGTCTGATTACAATATTTTAATGTTAAGGTCGAGTCAACAATAATTTTATTACTTCTATCCAAAATTCAAAAATATGTTAATCTAGAAGAGAACAAAAAAAAAGAAAAGCACTTACGTATTTGAACATCTTGTTTCAATTTTATTTTATTATTATTTTAAAGACATGATGACAAGATGCAAGTTCCGATGTGTAATGATTGATATCAATTGGCACCGCTTTTATATAAGTCATAGATACAGGAAAAATATTTTTACTATATGTATGGCGACCGAATAGTCCAAATATCCTCCCTAAGCTAATAAGTAGTACACCCATGCGCTGTTACGTTAAAAGGCATTGCCCTCTGTGTCGTACGAATCATTTAATATATTATGAGGAATCGTCGATAGGTACTCAAAAACCCTGACATATTATCTTGACTTGTCGATCTGTCAATACTTCTCAACATACATAATGAATCTAATCAATCAATAATATGGGATATAGGATGTTTTGGTAATTCGACCTTTTCTCTTGAGGAGGTTATATTTGAGGTAATTTGCAACAATTTGACTCCCATCAACTAGGGGTCCAAAATTAAAGGTTTCTGAGATATCGGGGTATAAAGTTTTTTTTAATTTTTGACCTTGTCATCAATATAAACGAAATTTAAAAAATCTTTTCATTGGTTGACTCTAAATTGCTACTTTTTGGAAGGCCTGTTGACTAGCAAGTAATTTAAACTAAACATTCCGTGAAAATATTTTGAGATTTCAGAAATAAAGAGTCCTAAGTGACAAAATTTTCAATTTTTGGATGATTATGTAAAATAATATTACTCAATATTGCTTAATTATAATTCTGTAATTATAATTAAGCAATATTGAGCCTGATTTCAGCCTTGCTGATTTCAGCGTGAATGGGCCGGCTCGACCGGGGAAGTACTACCCTCTCACAGAAAATCGACATAAAGTCATCATCCTCCTAGCGTTATCCCAGTTTTCAATCTGGGGTCCGCTTACTAGTCTAACCGGATTTGGCTGAATATTAGCTTTTCCACAGAGCGACTGCCTGTCTGACCTCCGCAACCCGAAGGGATAGCGATATTCCATGGTTTAGACTAGTGTCAGTTTATTCAGAAGGTACTGACGCCCTGTAACGACTGTCAAAGATCTTCATGACAACCGGGACCGACGGCTTAACGTGCTCTCCGAGGCACGGGACAAGCGATAATTAATAATTCAATACGCACATAACTCCGAAAAGTCATTGGTGCGCGCCGTGGATTCGAACCTGATACCCTCTGCATGGCAGTCTGTTGATATCTCCACTAGGCTATCGCTGCCTGTGCTGATATTTTTGATACGATATTCGGGCGAAGCGAAACGATACAGCCAAATATCGTATTGATGTGTATCGATACAAAATATCGTTATATCGCATTCCGTTGTATCGATACACCAAAATATCGATACGTATCGGGCATCGCTAGTCACTTTGACATTTCCATGTAAACAATAGCTCCAGCCTCCAGCCTCTGCCCTCCATGTATTAAATAAAAAAACCTTAGCAGATCCAAGGAAGTCCTTGCTTAGATCATATCATTTTCAAGTTTCAACTTATTCGTATGAAACAACTCAAACAACCAGTGAAACCAAACCGAACAAGTTTACTAAAAATAATGTCATGATACGCTTACATGCAAATAAACATTTTTGGAAGATGAACAAAGTTTTTACACGATATTAGTCGTCTCTAAGCTATCAACAATAAGAATAAGAAGTGAAAGAAATTGATTGGTTTTAAAGGTACGCCGTACTGTTTCAATATTTTTTTAGTATCTGTTGTGTTGAGATTTAGAAATAAGTATTTAGATAATTCACTCGCCCTTAGTGGTTATAAATTTCTTGAGTTCCCACAATATTGAGCAGCAAAATCGACATAAAGTTACAGTACCTATATTGTTGCGTTTCGTTCGGTGAGTGAGAGTGCCGGAAGCCCCATCCCCTATCCTTCTCCCGCATCCTACTCCTCCTGCCATCCCTTTTCCTAACCCAACGGGCGGCAACGCACTTGTGACTCCTCTGGTGTTGCTTGTGTCCATGGGCGACGGCAATTGTTTACCATCAGGCCATCCGTCAGCTCGTTTGCCAAAACTCGTTTGACATAAAAAAGAAAAAAAAATGAAAGAAAATAGTGTCTGGTTACATCGAAGTAAAGTTATTCGCAGCAGTGCACTGCTGGACATACGCCTCACTTAGGGCCGGTTTTTTGATCCCTAGTTAAGTGAACCAATGGTTAAAAATAGTGACAAATGGTTAAATTTCCGTAAAAACAGTTTTTTGATCCCTAGTTAAGATAACTAATGGTTAAATAAGTAACCATTGATCAAAATATTTAACCACTGCTCCATCGAGGATTTAGCAAGATGGCGGATAGTTAACTTTGCTATGCCATTGTTTCGTGTGATTTCATTTGAAGTTGTGTTGGTGAATAATATGGATTATACGTACCTAGAATATCAAGTTACTTTGATATGTTGGAGAGTTCATCAGATGATGAAATTTTTATGGAATATATTATGAGAAGGCCGAAGGTATTTAGACCACGGAATTTACCACTAGAGCATTGGGACGATACAGATTTTGCAAGCGCTACCGGCTTTCGATACAAACCGTAGTTTGGATCGTCAATGAAATTGCAGATGAATTAAAAACACTCACTGAGCGAAATCACGCCGTTACACCACTGGAACAGTTAGGTACTAATAACTTTATTTACGCTTTTACGCCACTGGGAATATGCAACAATGTTCTGGTGATCTGTCTGGGGTATCCAAATCCACCGTATGCAAAGCTACTTATTCATTTTTTTATGGTAATAGGTGGCAAACGAGCAGACGGATTGCCCGATGGTAAGCAATTACCGCCGCCCATGGTCACAAGCAACACAGGCGTCACAAGTGCGTTGCCGCCCATTTGGGTTGGGAAAAGGGATAGGATGAGGAGTGGGATGAGGGAGAAGGAATAGGGGATAGGGCCTCCGGCACTCTCACTCACCGAACGGAACGCAACAGTTTAGGTACTGTTACTTTACGTCGGTTTTCTGTGAGAATGTAGTAGTTCCTCGGTCGAGCCGGCCCATTCATGCTGAAATCAGCAAGGCTCTACTATCTGTTAAAACATAACATACATACCGTATCAAGACAAATTTGTTTGAAATTAAAACGATTTATTGAGATGCCAAATTCGATTGAAGAAATAAGAGAAGTGATAGGTGCTTTTTATAGAATTGCCAAATTTCCTAGTGTGATAGGAGCAATCGATTGCACGCATATACGGATAGCGAGCCCAGGAGGTGACAATGCAGAACTGTACAGAAATAGAAAAGATGTATTTTCTATCAACACTTAAGCTGTGGCAGATGCAAACCTAAAAATAGGTTTTTGTTGATACATAGATGGCCAGGATCTGTACACGACAGTACAATTTTTAATAGCAGCAATGTGAAAGATATAATGCAATCACAAAGATATGGCAGATGCTGTCTTCTGGGTGACCGTGGCTATGCCTTAAAAAAGTACTTGCTTACTCCGCTGGCAAACCCACAGACAGCTGCTGAGAAACTATACATCGAGAGTCAAATACGGACAAGAAATGTGGTTGAAAGGACGTTTGGTGTGTGGAAGTGGAGATTCCCATGTGTAGGATCAAAACAAAGAGTTAAATTAAAAAATGTTCAACCAATAATTGTGAGTACTGCTATTCTACATAATATTCGTGTTGAAAAAAATGATATTCTACCAGAGTGAGCATTAGCACATGATGAAATGCACGATATGGAGGAAAGTAGTTCGAGTACTATAACGTCCACCGGTAGTGATCAACAGTACCGGCAGGAATTAATAGAGACATACTTTTGATCGTTGCTGACATCAAATGAATAATGTTTCAATTCCCAGAAGTTATAAGTACTTACACCTATTATAAATATGTACCTATATAGTGTAAATAAAAACAACGTGCTTTACAAAGTATTGATTATTTTATTTCATTAATTTCTAACATAGCTTTTTCTAATAGCAATTTATGATATTTTTTCTTAAATTCAATTTCAAGACTATGAAGTTCTTGCTGCTGCTTAATGTATAAATTGTGTTTTTCTTGCATAAGTGTAATTTTGTTCATGTGCATCTCTTTTCTTTCACTTATATTTTGTATATGCTCCTCTTCTGCATACTTTTTCAAATGCCTTTCTTTTCATAATTAAATCAGATTTGCTTTCCAAATGACATATTAGTTTTTTTCTTGTTTCTTGAGGTGTAAATCTCTTTTTCTTACTGCAGCTGCTTGCTGAAAACAAAGAAATTAAATTACTTAAGTAGGTATTATCTTACTAATATAAATATAAAATATTTTATATGGAGTACCTACACTTGTTTTCATTTTTGGGATGGTTTAGCAAAGTACCAACCAGAGGCACTAAACAATTGAGTGTGGAGTCAAGACACAAATATGTGACAACTAGGTAATTAATGCTAGGCTTCAGAGGGGCATCAATGCAGAATGGCAAGTATGTTGATATTTTATCCCATACATTTGAGAGAGATGTCTAGGTACAACAAATGGGAAGATTGAATTTGATATACGAGTACATAATTATGTAGGTAGTCAAAATCTTGGAACAAGACATACGTATTATTAAGCTACATTTTAAATTGAATAACATGACCGAAGTTGTGGTAGTGACTCAGTAAATTACAATATACTTACATAATTGTTTTGATATTGCCTTCCTCAGAAGACTTTTTGGTGTAGATGTATCATATATTTCTTTACAACCCTTTGAGTCTGCTCCTGGAATAAAAAAAGTTAACGTAACACAAGAATTTTAGTTGTTCCAGTTTATGTAATATTACCAAAATGTTTTACTAACCTGTTTCAGTATTATTTAATACAAATGTGACTTCTGTTGCAGTATTCACATTTGGCTTATCAGGATTATCCGTCAGAATATTATCTGTAATCAAACATATTTATCATTACTATTAAATTGGGATTCACAGAATATATATCTACTTAAAATCAAGTATTTTTTTTAAATTTTAAGATTATTTATTTTATAAAAGTATTAAGACATAGGTAGACATAAGGTAGGTACCTTCTTCAGCTATTTTTATATCTTCCATAAAATTGAGATCTATGCTAGCCATTGTTTCGTTTTGTTCATCAACTATTATGTCATCGTTACCTGTATTTAAGAACAATTTATTGAACACAATCACATTTATGTTATGCTGTACTATACGAACAATCTTTGACATAACATTTGAGGGTCCCCTTCCTGCTCCTATATAAGTGTAGCATGTCACACTCAAAAGTAGTGGTATATACCTAATGCGTCACTATCATATTATATTGCAGGCAGACCCGATATTGACTCTCCCATGATAGAGTTTAACCATTCCGTAGTCTCAGATGGCTTTGGTGGTGGTGGTCCACCTCCGGTTTGCTTCCTGCCTTTCTTTTCTGCACTCATTTCCTTAAATGTGAATAATATTGTATTTCATAATTCACCATAAATATCTTACATGTAAGATTAATATTGAAATAAAAAAGTCAAATTTTAATAGAGATGCTCACCTTTCTAGCTGTTTTCTTCATGTTAATGTTATTGAATTTTTTTTGTAATTGCTTTGTGCTCCTATATCTATCTCCGTCCGCGTTGAATTTTTCGGCAAGGCGCCGCCAGGCTGCTTCTTTTTGCTGATTACTAACATGATCAGTTTTTATGAAGTTATGATAGGAAAGTCTTTTAAGTAAGCGAGCTTTGTTGTCTCTTCTTTATTAAAATTGGCGGTACGATCCCTGGAAAACATATTAATTACAAATGCGTAAATATATAATATATTAGGAACATTAGATATATATTTGCAAATTATATGTATAAAATACAAATGTTCATAAAACAGCTTACAAAGATTACTTTTTTCGCGGTTTTTGCTTTGTTTAATTCCATTACTTTAATTAAATACGTCATTTTTACAAAAACACACCACAAAATTACCTTTGAAATCAACCACGAGATTACTTTAAATACTTTATCTTTTGACAAGTAACAAATAATGACAACTTTGAAGTTAATTTTCGCACTATCTGTCAAAATATACAAGTATTACCATGTAAAAATAATTACCCCCTACTCTACTATCGGTAGAGCAGTGTTCATTGAAATGGCTACATAGTTAACTATAGTCAATTCTAACCATAGGTAAAATGTGTATCAAAAAACGTAAACATGAGTTAACCATTAGGTAAAGACTTAACTATAGTTAGATTAACAAATGGTAAGCTTGACTTTTACTCCCCCCCGTGGGATCTCCACCTTGTCGTGGTGGGGGGGCTCAGTAACCGTGGGTTAGAAGCCACCCACGGTGAAGCTAAGCGGGATCCCGGGAGGGGACGCTCCACGTGGGCTTGGTAGAGGCCTGCGTAGGATGCGTCCCATGGTGCGGGTGCGGGGGACAGTTCTGTCTGTCCCTCGCAGTCGGGTGCGGTCGCGGGAGGAGAGGCGTGTGGGTGTTGCGTTGCCGCGCGCCCTATCTCCCGCGACCAAATGGGGGCGCACCATCGTTGCGTCGCGGTGGGGTCGCAGAGGAAGAGGAGATGCGGTGTTGCGTTGCCGTCCTCCCTATCCTCTGCGGCCGCTGGGTGTTTTGGCGGCGGAGCCCAACACCTTCATCCGCCGCCAAGGGGGTTTCGTTCGGGGCCCGCCTGACCATCTGGCGGGCCAATACCCGTCGGGGGGTAGCGAGGAATGCTTTGGTGAAACCCTACCCTCCGACACATGGGTACAAGAGGAGCACGGGTTGGTTTTTAGTCAGTAAGAGTCTGACAGTCCCCTTCGTCCTTCCCCCCCGGGGCGGAGGGACTCCATGAGGATTTTCCAACCCGATACCAAAAAAAAAAAAAAAAAAAAAAAGCTTGACTTTTACTAGGGATCAAAAAACCGGCCCTTAATCTGCATCACAATAACATAGTCGAGTTCGGATAGATAATTCAGTTTCTTCGATAAAATATCTTCATGTACTTTCCTTAGTCACCTCTTGGGACAAACGCAGAATTAAATGGGGTAATAACACTCTCTCACTCTCTTAGTATGTTATGTTTTAAAAAAAACTTATACCAAAATAGTAATATTATGCACAGTACAGCAGTAAATCTGGTAAGAAAATAAACAACACAAACCTTTTCCCTTTACTTTTCTTTAGTCTTTCCAATCCCTTTACTTTTTATTATATGTAGGTAAATCTGGTCTCGCTGGTTTATTGTGTGTATATAGTATTGCCATAATCGTTACATATTATAATAATAGTCTAGTTATAGTACCTAATGCCGATCCTACATAATAATTGGCAACACAACTGCCAATTATGCGTTATGCAGCATACTGTAAGTTGCATATTTATGACAAACATAGACTTCAATTGAAGCTGGCCTAAAATAAATTTAAAATTGTTTTCGATTATGCTTTAAACTGCCCGATTTACTGAATAACAGACGACGCTAAAATATATACCAATATTTAAAGAAAATTGGGCAAGTGCGAGTCAGACTCGCGCACGAAGAGTTCCGTACCATCATCTATAAAAGAAAATCACGTTCGTTGTATGTATACTTAAATACTTTTTACTTTTCTACCTGTTTATTAAGATCGAGTAACAAATTGCTTAAAAATTACGTTTGTTATATACCTTTATTATTTACTTTTTTTATTTAATTATTTATTTTGAAAGGTAATATACAACTACATTATTCTGTGAAAATTTAAAGCGTCTACCTGTTACAGTTAGTAATTTTGAGCAAAAAATACGAAAAAAAACACGTTTTTTGTATGGGACCCCTCCTTAATATTTTCATTTTTTATTTTTAGTATTTGTTGTTATAGCGGCAATCTAAATATATATATATTGTGAAAATTTCAGCTTTCTAGCTATCACGGCTTATGAGATACAGCCTGGTGACAGACAGACAGACAGACGGACAGACAGACAGACAGCGGAGGCTTAGTAATAGGGTCCCGTTTTTTACCTTTTAGGTACGGAACCCTAAAAATTGACAAACGTAAGTTTTGCTAAACGGTAAAATCAAAATTTGTTTAGTGATTTGAGTTTGGCTAGAAAGCTGGGAAAGGTAGTTTGCAGAAGGCAGTGGAAGCGATTAATTCATGCAGTCTGGTCTAGCCAAGGCAAAGGTCTAACATATATACTGTGTTTTCACAGCGATGAAATTAAACTAATACACGTGCAAATTTACCTGAGATCTTTTTGTGATGTTCCGCCTCAATCTTACAAAACACAGTTGCGAGTTCCTCAAATGTAAGGACAGATTCACCGATTGTCCTGCGCAAGTGTGTTTTGGCCGATTTTACAGCGGCCTCAAAAATACCACCCCAGTGTGGACAATTTGGTGGGGAAAACAACAAATTTATCCCACGTCAAAATTCCCGTTTGTGAACGCGTTTTGACCTTGTATTTTTGTAAAACTACCAAATAACCTTGCAACTGTCGCTATTGAATTTTGCCCGACAAAGTTTGTGAGCGATTGATAAAAAGTAAAATTAAAACGGTTTTGTCCTCTCGTGAAATATCGCCCTTTGGAAAGCACATGGTTGCTTCGCGAATCGTATTGGAATTGAAGTGAACTTGTGTCGTAAATTCTGATATTTGCCGCCCCTTAAACATTACCGGCAAGAATTGTAATAAACTTGTAACACATTGAACATTTGTAAGTTGTGCAAATCCGTCCACGTGTATGGTGCCCGAGGACTTCGTTGGAAGAAAACTCTGGTAGCTAACTATAACAATTTCCTTATTATTTTGGCCAAAATTATGAGTGTTATCTTATAGGTCTACTCCGGAACATCACAAGAAGATCTCAGGTAAATTTGCACATGTATTAGTTTAATTTCATCGCTGCGAAAACACAGTATATATGTATGTTAGACCTTTGCCTTGGCTAGACCAGACTGGATGAATTAATCGCTGCCACTGCCTTCTGCAAACAACCTTTCACAGCTTTCTAGCCATTGAAGGGAGGCCCGAGCCCAGAATGCTTAGTTAAATAATTATATTAAATCACCAATCGAGAGCAGGCTGCAGTAATAAGTGAGTTAACTAACAGATTAGAAATAAAATTTAACTTCAATTTTAAATAAAATATTTCGCACATAATGAATTACATTTATTTAGGGTAAAATAGAACAAGTCACTGACAATGTCATTGCCTTAATTAGAAAAAAACCTCAAATCTATACAAAATCATATTATATATATAGGTCAAATTAACTATGCCCTTATAGAAGCCTAGGTCTAAAATAAGTAAGAAATAAAAATAATTTAAAAGAATTAAACCAGGAGCCCGCATGGTGGGTAAGATAGAAAATAAAATTGTGTGCGTACTTCTTACTGGCACCGAACTCAAAAAGTGTTGTTGTTAAAAATATTAGTTTTTCTGCTGCCTAGTGCGAGCATCTTTAGATGTTGGTAAAGGCTCTTGGCGATTAGTCCGTTTACGCACGAACGCATTTAGATCATGCGAGCTGAAAGGCTGATATGGTTAATTCCAACAACAGGAGGACGATGACAATTTGTAGTTCATAAGCAGATTTTAATTTCATACATACATAGACTCACGCCTGTGTCCCGGAGGGGAAGGCAGAGACTACGGAACGCCATTTGCAACGATCCTGACATATCTCTCTTGCTTCATTCACTCCCATCAGATTCCTCATGCATGCTCTTCTGTTCATTTTAATTTCCTGTCTGTAAATATGCAAATGAGATATTTAACTGTATGCAACACACCTTAAGTTAAGAATGAGCTGACATCCATGGCGAATGCATGTGATTTCGACCTTCTCGTGACCTACACCTAATTATTTCACTAGAAATCAAAATTCTTAGCATGAATGATCGCGCGTTCATACATGATTTAATTAATATTTATGTATGATGCTTATAGCGGTGACATTGCACTTCAAACCAACACAGTCGCACAACATTATAATATAAGGTGTTTAGCAAAGAAAGAACTTTATGTTTTGCAAATGTCGCAGCGAAAAACAATCATAAATATCCTTAAGGGGCCTACAAGAGCTAAACGCATGTTTTATAATGCTTTAAAGTATATGATTCAATGCAGTTAACACAATCAGAAAAATATATGATATTCTTCAGGATATAATCTAGTTAAGTACTGTGTTGAAAACATAATACAACTAACTTTATTTGATAGAAAAAAATCACAAAGATACCTCTAAAAAAAATATTTTAACGAATAAAAACCATATTAAAATATATACAATCATTCTGTTTTTTTGACAAATTATTCAACAAGCAACATACTAACGAAATATTGTTTTATTTTTTTAATCCGATCAATACATTTTCTGTAATTAATTTATTTTATGGTTTGTAAAGAGTTCTGAACGTCCCGTCGTCGTCGCGCTTCTCTTTCTTATGCATTCAATCCGACAAGGACAGCGAAGTTAGCTCTTGTAGTCCCCTTAATCAAATAAATGCAGTACCCAGAAGCCTAAGTATCTCCAAATACAAACAGATTCGAACATGTATTACCTTTTCTTTACCAAGCAATCTCACATGTGTGGTGTGTGTGTGTTGTGTTATAGATATCTCACATCCATAATCCAAAATGATTCTCAATCTCACATCCATAATCCATTATTATAATCCTGATACTTTCTTATAGCTGAGGCAGCTCGACCAAGGAAGTACTACCTTCTCTAAGAATCGTGACATAAAATAACAGTATCTATACTGTTCAGTTTGCGGTAAGTGAGAGTGCTGGTGGCTTCATCCCCCTTTCCTCATCCCGCTTCTCCTCCTATTCCTTTTACATCGCAAAGACCGGCAACCCACCTGTTTGACTTGACTGCTCTGTTCGGCGGTAATCACAGACTATCAGCTATCAGATGATCCGTCTGGTCTGTTCGGTCGCTTCCCATAACATAAAGAAAATTTTCGTATTTATAACAATAGTAAAATACGATATTATTTTATCCACTCCTAGCACATAAATCAACTGGTAGGCACAATCACCCGTTTTTTTTGTTTTATGAAAAAGCTTCACGCCTACCCTTCTACGTCAAATGGAATTGACAGTATCTTCCGCACCAAAGAAACTTACTTTTCTAAAAAAATCATGTGTAGTCTTATTATGTGGGTCGTGTTATTAAATCGGTTCTTCCGACATCCACGTCACAACGTGTGCGGAATATTTGCCGGAAGGATACCACCTAACTAAGCAAACTGATTGCTACTAAGAGTTTGCTGGCCAGTGCGCAGTGCGAGCAACTATACCATATTACTCCGAGTGATGTCAAAAATATTATTTTATTAATGTGTAAATTTTTTCGCAATGCAAGCTTTATGGTTTTGTTGCTTTGTAAGATAATCCCTAAGACAATTACCCAAAAGTAAAGTTACTTTGATCTTTATATAAACCAAATCTCATCACACGTTCATGCAAAGTCTATAAGATTTTTGGTCCAGGGTCTATGAATTTATCTGTAAAAATATTCTGTATCCTTAACTCAACAAAACTATGCCGTTACAGTTACTGTGCTAACTAAATAATACACTTTGAGTTTGTTCAGTACAAACAACGCCTTACGAGTACACATAGTTGAAATAGAATCTCGAATAGAATCGGCTATTACCGGTCGGGTACCTGACGTGAGTAATGAACTATTGAATCCAATCGAGAGTCGTGAAGCACGCCGGCCGAATAACAATCGAACTAGTAGCAGTTATGAATGTAATTGATCGAAGTACGTAGTAATTAAATGTATCAGCAATCGTTAGTAATGTTGTACGTAATTTGAGAATCTTTCTTTCTTTTCGTGTGGGTGCCAACTCTGGTGTCGGAGTTTTCAGACCTGTGCACCTGTCTGTCTGACCTGTTTAATTTAACACAGAAACGTATCTACGAACCGCTGAACGAAGATAATTTATTAACTGTGTACGTTATTGTAGGAACACGGTAGGTATATAAAATAAAGAAAACTTTGCACTGTCATAGAGTAAGAAAAAGTATGTGTTATTTATTTTATTAGGTACACCACCCATGCGAAGCCGGTGCAGGCTTCTAGTAAATTAAACCAGAAATAGCTTTACCAGGGTACATAGACTGAGGGGCACCTCAGTACTTTTATTTGGTGATTGCTCTTGTGGTCGATTATATTTGAGTAATGATGATTATTATTCAGCCGGCACCTTCGTGTAAACTTCATTTTTGTTCCTATGTATAGAAACTTAGGCAAATAATGAATTAGCTCTTAGAAATGTTTGTTTTGTCAGTTATTATTTACTCATGTTTTGAATAATATTTGTTGTAAGCAAAATGGAAAACATATCGGCATTTCTAAATATATTTCATAATCAACAGGGTGATATGTAAGAGCGCGTCGTACGATTAAAAAGTACTAATTCTGTCACTAATTCTGCTTGAAAACAACGATAGCTTATTGGGGAACAAACAGACTGTTACGTAGAGAATCACACGAGTTCAAACGCACACCACTTTCAGTTCAAAGTAATGTGAGTATTAAGTTGTGAATAATTGCTTGTTAAACAATGGTGTAAAACATTGTATGACAACCTGCGTGTTTGAAAATTTTCCATAATGTTCTCGAATGACATGTGGAATCTACCAACTCGCCTTTTCGTTTCGTTAAACCTCATAGTGCGAAGATGTACCTGCACAACAGTGAAACGGTTTATATAGGTTGTTTGAAATAGAAATAGTAACGTTTTGTTTAGTCTATTGTAAATTTTGACTATGGTCACACTATGAACTGTCATTCATTCACTCTGGTTCATGGTCGTGAAAAATCGTCTTGCGTTCGCGCCGTTTTGTCTCTCGCGTGGTTTTGTGATTGAAGGAAATTTAAAAACCCCTTTGAATTGCCGCTAATTGATCTGCCAGCATCGGTTTATTTGTGATAAAAGATTTGTGAAATATTGAACATTTGCAAAAATTGTGTGAATCCGGTGTCGACGTCCACGTGCCATCGTGTCTTGAAGACGTCGCGTTTGCAGCCTAATAGCTAAGTATTTAGATAATTCACCAGCTAATATTGGCCAATTTTAGATCTGTGTGTGTTTTTAATTTAGCTACAAGCCTGACATCCAGTGAAGATTTGGTAAGTAAATTAATATTGTAATCCTGTAATTCACTGTGCAATCACAGTATAAGTGTTTAGATCTTTTGCCTTATCGTGGTCAGGTGGATGTATTACAAACTTCCACTGCGCACTCTGAACAATTTCCTACCTGCCTACGGCAACTCTAAACATAATTTTTGGTATCAGAGCTGTAGTTGAAATCAAGCCGCTGTTGTATCTAGCCGTTGATTGTATCTAAACTCAGATTGGTATTGTATGAGCTATATATCTCATTTGTTAACAGTGTTGTGGTGTTCTCAGGTTAGTTTTGCCTAAAATACATAAAATTTATTTGTATTGGTTGACCTACATAATTTGGAACACATCGCACCCTTAGTAATATAAGGGCACAATCCAAAAAAGTAGATTTTTGGGAAATCGCGTTTCAATATTCTAGATTCCACCATTACAGCTATTTTTTGGAATAACTTCCTTATTATTTAAGTTATAAATGTGAAATTAGGCAGATTTGTTCTTCTATAAATGCACTATATATAGCAATTAAAAGAAATAATAATGGAAATATATTCTATAAATTACAAGTAATAGAAAAATACCCTTTTAACTTAGGCCCATATAGTACAAAAATCATCACAGAAATATGGAGCTATTTCATTTTGATCCCATATATTATTAAAGTCCCTATTATAGTTTAGTTCTTAATTATAGTTAGTACTGTATATTACCAAACCAAACCGTAATCTAAATCTTTTGTTTCTGTTTTATAAATAAAATATCAGGTAAAATTAAAGTAATAGTTTAATAAAATCAGTGCAGAATGTAACAAAAATCTTAAAATTATGAATTCTAGTAAACAATTAAACATAATGTCTTTTGTTGCGAACTAAAGGGTCAAATCACTTGAACCCCTTAGTTCGCAACAAAAGGTATGGTTGAAATTAATATTTTTTTCGGTGATTGTATCTACAAATTGTTATTATTAGCTAATAAAAATGAACAAAATATCTAATATCAATAGATTCTTAGAAACGGCATATTAAAAATAATTAACATTGCGAAGCGGACGGTGGTTAAGTGGAAAAAACAATGTTATGTATTATTAACATTGCGAAATACACAGTCAATGAAAAATAAAAAAACAAACTGTTTATTAATTTATATTCTATTTATTGTAAAAGTAATAAAAAAATGAAATTAGTGACAAATTATTAAAACAAATAGTGATAATATAATATGCCTACTATATTATGTCGGATAGCGTCAGATTTTTATCGTTTCGATAGAGGTTCATAATAAATCATGATTTTTAATATGTGAATATTTTTCATATGTAAGGGACTTTATTGTACTGAACACAATCTTTTCTGTACATAATCCATGCATTGTTTACGCAAATGTCTAAGAGCTGGGAAAACAATGCCATGTACCATTTTTTTGCTTTATAAATGGTGCGATAAAGGGAGATAAGCATATCACACAAATCTACCCGCCCATATCGTAGTTATAATGTTTGACTATCTGTGGACATGAAACGTCAACCTTGGCTTCAAAGGGTACGAATCCACATAGGAACTGGCCAAAATCACACTTTTGTTATCATGCCATTTTACGACATACGGTTTGTTCTCATTATCAACTAGGTATTTGTTTGCTTGAACCTCTACCCTTCTTTACAATACTTTATCATCTGGTAGTTTAATTTGTCATTCTCTTAAACGATTTGATCTAATTGTGCCCAAGGAAAAGATATCATATTCTTGACGTAACATGTGGAGCTCAAGTGATGAGAAAAAGTTGTCGAAGTACACAACCTGTGACACAACCGCCGGCTTATTTTGTATAGGTCCTCTGGCAAAGAGCTATTACTAATTTTGCACCAACACCTTAAGATTTTTTATATTTTATAAAAGAATGATATCTAATCGTGTCTTTGCCAGCGTAGGGAATAAAATCATTCACGCAGGCAGAAATAAAAGCCCTAACAAACATTTCAGAAGCTCCATTTCTTTGGCTTCTTTGCCAAATATTGACGCCTGTTTCCAGCTGTTGAACCTTTATAGGGCACCATCATTTCGTCGATATTATAGCAATGTTCTTCTTCTGTACTGAGGCAGTTTCTATGTACACCATCTAAAATCGATCGTACTTTAAAATAACGATCTCCATTCTGTTGAGAATTATCAACGGAGTACAAATACTGACGAATTTGATCATATCGCTTTAAACTATTAACATCTGCGATTAGGTTATAGCGTAGATTCTTATTCCAGTAATCCCGATAGCATGGCATCTTAACGACACCCATCAAAATATTAATTGCAACACAATCCAATAATTCTTCCCGAGCAACATTGGTGGATTTTAGATTTCGTTGTACAGAATATAAATTCGTGTTTAGAATAATTATATCAATAATATCTTCACTGAAGGAATCATAGAAGTAATCTGACGGAGACTTCGATTCAGATCCAAATTGCGTAAAGGTTATTGGTCATCCAGTACTGCTTTATATTTAAATTTGACGATTTCCCATCTGAAATTCAGTGGTTTTTTCACAAATCGTTTCTTTTTTTTGTTTGTAGTGTTGGTCTAGTTCTTAATCTGCTTTTGGAACGGGTTTTCTTGGAGATATTAGAAGCTGCAGTACTATATTGATAACGCAAGCAAATGCTGCGATGGATTGTGAGTAACGAGGACTTCGCATATAGCTGGAGTGTATGGTAGCAATTCGTCTGGCAAAAGTTCATCATCTAAGATATTCAGTCGCTCAAATGAAGAATTTAAAGAGCGGGGTGCGGAACTATGTTCTGTATCTTCTGTTCATTTTTCTTCCTCGTCTTCGGATAGTACTAGAATCGGCGGAAGAATCTTCTTGTGGTGACACAAGTACTAGAATCTTTCTCACACGTTCTAATCGGATGTTGGGCGGAAAGAAATAAAGTAAAATTCATGCAAACACCCCAAGCACCAAATAAACAATTTAGAATGTAAAAAATACATATTCAGTTTTGAAAAAAGAAATACAACTTTATGTCATACAAGGTAAAGTTCAAGTTAAAGTGCAAAGAAAAGTGTCGAATTAAAAAATATATTGAATTTTTCATGTAAATAAGGGCTGAACACAAATTGTGTCAACAAACACAAAACAATTTACGTACTATAACGAACCAATAAGATATGATTCCATAAAACATTTCTACTTTTTTGCAATATACCGATCTATTATGAATAAGGCCCAATTATTTATTACATTTTGCGTAATATATCGGCACAACTACAATTTTTTCTTTATAATACAAAATTATAAAATCAAAACTCACAAGGATTTTCGTCATAGAAGGGCACAAACACGAATCGCACAACGTTTGAACAGTCCCCCTCCGACAAGTACGGAAACGTTACGGTTTGCGACCTTATAGCAGTAAGAGCGGGGAACGGGCGGAGAGAGTGTGAGAGGGACACAAGTATCTTTACCGAGTCATTATTGTCATTTTTCTCTTTCTGTAAGCGCTAACCGGTAGCGGATTTCATTTTGTGCCCTTAGCATTCAAAATCAGAGTTTACAAAAATTTTGACTTGATCCCTTATATTACTGAGGGTGCGACATGTTGTACATAACCTCAAATCAGTAATTGTTTGACTTGAATTGTTGAAATCTAGCTTAAATTTGTTGTTGTTACAATTAATAAGTCGGTGTGATTGGATACATAACAGTTGTAAGTGTCAATAGATTTGGTTAATTTAGTTAATTGCATATATTGAGTTTGAAACATTATACCAACCAAACTTGACCTTACATTGACAAACCTCTGGTTGTTATAATATATTGATAATATTGTTAGGTAACACAAACTGGTGTCTACAGTTGTAATATATAACACACTTAGTCTGTTTGTTGCAGTAATTAATTAATTAATTTAAGCTTCAACTTTTAATTTGCTGTAAGTAATAACTTTTGTCCTTATGTCAATATATTGAAACGAGCAGATTTTGAGCTTGTTATTAATTTTGTTGGGCAGTAAATACCTGCCACTTGCTTGCACCAGCAGTAAACAGGCTAATACTTTGTTGCATACATAGATACATACATAGAATCACGCCTGTTTCCCCGAAGGGGTAGGCAGAGGCATATTAAACGCCCACTTTTCGCCAGTGTTTTGTTCCCACGTAATAGGTGGCGAGCCTATTGCCGCTTATTGGGACATTTTGTTTGCCAGAGCCTCAATACTTTGTTGGTTGCAAAGAATTAACAAATATTAAGTTTTGATTGATAGTATTGTTTAACGCTTGTTCGAGCTCTTTTGTAAACTTAATATGTCAGCTATCAACGACTTGCGTGCTGCTGCTGGTGCCATTGCATCAGATTTGCGCTAGTTTGCCTCAGCCAGTGCCTTGGTGAACCGGCCTGATCGCCAGCAGGCCTTACTACAAAGATATGAGCGGATCGATGATCGCCTGGCAAGTGTGGAACAGCAATTTCGTACCTTCAGCGCTTGCTGTCTCGAAGTGTTAGTTAATGACTTCACCGCTGATCAGCGAAATAGAGTCAGCGAGGATTATGCCCAGGTCCTATACCTGTATGATGCTGTCTCCAACTGTGCAAGACAGTTAATTGCCGAGAGGGACGGGCAACCCGGCTTGAAGCAAGAGCTTCCTAGGACAGCACCGGGGCTGGGACTAGTGAGTATGCTTCCCACTTTAGATCTCCCGCATTTTGATGGCTGCCTAGGAAGCTACCTGGGCTTTGTTAATTTATTTGACAGCCTGGTCGATGACAGGGCTGACCTTCGGCCGGCACAAAAATTGGCATATTTAATGTCGGTTCTGGATGGAGAGGCCAAAGGCCTCATCCAGCTTCTGCCCGTGTCTGACGAGGCGTACCAGACGGCTCGGGACTTAATTACCCGTAGGTACTGAAGTGATAGTTGTCACTTACAATATGCGTGTTTAAGTGTTGCGGTAGAAGGTGAAGCGTGTGAGGAAAAGAAAGTAAAGGCAGAAGACGAATGCGTAATGAATTTATTAATTTCAAGCATGAGTATTTATAGCTAAAAATAATTAATAATAATTACCGATCACGCCTGGCACTTTTGTAATTAATAATAAAAAAGGTTCGCGCTTGACACTTTTTATCGAGGGGCGTATACAAATAGACAAAAGATCTGCGGCGGCCATGTTGCGCAGGCGCCGGTCGACAATAGCAGGTAGCTAGCAGGTAGCTGACCCTTTTCTCGGGAGCGCGGCCTAATCGTCGCCGGTGGTCTAGTCATAATTGTGGCGTGATTTTACAAGGCCCAATATGATGACTTTCGCGACGATATATGGTAACGGATTCAGGTCACTACAACTGCCCCCCCTTGAGCCCGTCGTTACGGGCGATAGTAATACGGGAATCTCACTTTACGGCCACTCCTTGTCCTTCTAATTTGGTCTTGGTCTTCGGCCGTCTTTTGCGGAGTTGTCTGCGGTGTTTCTCTGGCGATGTAGGCTGGCTTTAGACAATCCAGTGAGATGCGTTGCGTTTCACCCCGGATGTCCACGTCAAAGGTCTTCTGATCTCGGTGTAAAACCTTGTAGGGACATGGGGGCTAATCGTGCTATTTTCAAAAGTTCAAACGTTGACAACGTAACGTATTTGGTGAACGTTTGGTTTTAGTTTGGCTGATGTCAAACATGGTATCGTGCTAATTGTATTGAGCGTTCGAACCGTAGACGAAACCCTTACGTTGGGCTTACGTCAAACGTTTAGTGCTTGACACCGGTTTTTGAAAATAGTAAGTACTATTCTTATACTAAAGAGGCTGTAGCAACATCGCGCCATGTGCAAGCACTATTTTAAAAAGACAATTAATGTCATTATGTGAATGTCATTGAATGTCAATAAATATTATAATATAAAATCATGAAATAATTTTATTACATTTATACGGTAAGTACCGAAATATTGTTTACTGCAAGAATTGATTTATGCAAAAAATAATTAATGATCACACTTGGTCATGTTAAAGTGGTTTTTATTTCACTAGAGTAACGAAGGTGAATTCAAATGATGATGCACCACAACATTACCGCAATTGCAGCTTCTTCTGCTATTTGTCGAGCCCAATACGAATTCTATATGATCGTTACAATAAACAACACCTATTTTTCAGATTTGGGATAATATATAGAGCAGAGAAAGATGCTAAACAAACCCCGAATTGTCAGCGTTTGGCATAATAGTCATCCTTTCTATAAAAGGAGAGATAGACGAAAAGCTGGAGAATTTGAATTTGGCTGACTTTCTGACTTTTCAGGTACGCATTTCAATTATCATTACGTAAGATCCTACAGTATTTACTCTCTTTCTGACTTGTCTCATAATATGCATAAATACCCAACAAAATAATGTAAGTATATACTCAAACACAAGATATAGCGCACGTATGAGAACAATATTAATCTTAAGTGAAATGTCAGCGGGTTTAGTTAGTTTGATAGGACTTATATTTGAGTAAATAATTACTGAATAATTTATGTTTTAATTTTGTTCACAGTAGCCGAGGAGTAAGCAAAATAATAAGCCGCTCGTCAGCACAACCACATGGACATAATTGCAAGTTAACAAAAATGAGCAATTTGCTATGAGCCAAATCGAGACCATCATCACTTCTTGGTCATTAAACAAGAATATACTATTAATTAGTTTACTAAAATAATGTAAACCAAACCAAAAACATAATTATTACTGTGAAGTTCACGTTATAACAATGGCCTAACAGATGTTGTTTGTTTCAACTCTACTTAAAATTATATTTTGTATCAGATTTCATCATCTCAACACACTGAATAAATAAAATCGAAATGTGAAATTGGAGCTTGCCTTTTAATATACATACCTACTCTATTTCCTCCCAGTCATGGTTAGGTACCACTAGACCAATAAAACGAAAGTCTTGGGTTCGATTACCAACCAGGAGAACTCTTTGTGTGATGAGCAAATTACCATAACTATAATACTCATATGTGTATAAAAGCAATATTTATATATATTGATCAATTGTCTGACTACCATGCCACTAGGTTGTGCCTAGTTTGGGACCACACCGCCAGGTGTCACAGAGAATTAATTTATTCTTATGTTTCTCTTCTTCACGGATATTTTCTTACAATTCACTTAGAAATTCACCCGGTCTAAATGGTCACTAAGGACGAAAGGCGGCACCTACCCTAACCACTCTCATACTAGTATGGGCAGGTGGTACTTGATGGGCGAACTTATTAGATAGATATTCTCTTAACAGACTCCAAGGCTTATTACTTTTACTATATATGCAAAGTGGGCAACAGTGATGTTTTGTCATGGCGGGTCTCGTGGCAACAAAGAACCGGGGCAGGTTTTTCCGTGATTATGAAATTTCACCAAGCGAATAGCTCCTGTGGCCTTCCCTTCGCTGATCGGCCAAAGCAAGCCAAATTTAAGAGCCCTGAACCAACTCGTCAAAATAGGCTGGCCAGAGACTAGGCTCTGACCGACTCATTGAACTATTAGGCACCCACAGATTACATGAAATTTTCAATTCTGTGTCGGCACCGCTTCCCACGCACGCACATTCAACTCGCTGCCACCCAGTCCTAATCTAAGACTTAGGTCTGTTACCCGAGGTAGTGGGTTGGATTCCTAACACGACAAATCTTTGTATGATGAGCACTACGCTTTTGTCCGTGTCTTGGTTAAATTAAATAATTACAATACCTATCTAGGTACTTAGGGGAAATAATTATAAATGAACGTTTATCAGTCGTCTACTTGCTGTATACTTACAGGCGTCTGAGAGCGCAGTGACCGAGTAGGCAGTCTTTTGGCTTAAGCCATCCAAAGAACCTACAACTGTGACAGTATTATGTGTATGGTATACGTATATCCCCATAATATTGTTTCAGCCTTTCAAAAGCGAATGTCTAGGAAAACATCACGTCGAGATGTAGCCTTTTTAATGAGAAGCCTTCCTAGACATTGTTATAAATATAGGGCCAAGCAAACTTGACGCCAATCTTGCAATAATGAATTCTCCCGCAACAATAAGCTATACCAAAGAGATACCAATAAAAATTGCCTTATATGAAAGAATGTTGTTCACTCATTTAAGTTGCAATCAAACGTGTTATAAGCATATGCCACTAAATTGATAAATAATACAAAATTATCTTAATAATTTTCTCAAATTTAAAATATTATATATTTGCAAAGTTCGTCGATAGGAACTTTTGGTTTGACAACGTATGAGACGTCCGCGAACGTAACGGTTATGGTTTAAAACGTTGTCAAATAATAGCGCGATACCATGTAACAACGAGAGTTCGCTCGCACGTTGTCACCTAGCTGTCACTGAACGTATCTGCCCTACAAAAACCAAATCGTTTACGTTCAAATAATTAGCACGATACGAAATGTGCATAACGTGACGTTTTCGGTTGAAGTTTGGTTTTGGTAAATACGTTGACGTTTAGCACGATCGCCCCCCTGAGTACGGTGCTTCAAGTGGTCTTCTTGCCGGACCCTGACGAACGAAGACATGTGTTGCTGTTGGCAGGTCCTTAGGCACGTAAAATGTTCTACTGGAACTGCTGTGCCATTACGTAGGTAGCGGCGTGAGCTTGCTGACGTGAGCACGTAGTCTAGCAGCCAGAGTTGTGATATCTGTTTCAGCTTCGGAGCCAGGAGAGAGGAATTGTCCAGGTAAACGGAGTGGTTCACCGTACACAATTTCTGCTGTAGACGATTGTAGGTCTTCTTTCCACGCGCTTCGTATGCCAAGGAGAACCCAAGGTAGAACTTCAACCTAGTTGGATGATGCATGGCAAGTGATAGCCGACTTTAGTTGTCGGTGCAATCGTTCAACAAGGCCATTAGCTGCTGGGTGGTACGAGGTGGTTGTATGATGGTTCGCGCCAATCAGTGCGGCGAGTTCCTTAAATGTGTGTGATAGGAACTGTCTGCCGCGGTCGGTGGTAATGTGTTCTGGACAGCCAAACCGCGAAATCCAACCATTGACAAGGGAGGCAGCGCAGGTTTCGGCAGTCATATCCTGGAGTGGATACACCTCAGGCCAACGAGTGAAGCGGTCGACTATCGTGAGACAGTATCTGTTGCCAGAACATAAGGGCAATGGTCCTATTAAGTCCAGGTGGATGTGCCGGAAACGTGCTGATGGTAATTGGAATGTAGCTAACGGCGCTGTTGTGTGTCTGGAGATCTTCGAGCGCTGACACTGTTGGCATTCCTTTGCCCATTGTCTACAGTCTCGTCTAACACCTGGCCAAACGAACCTTTGTGTCACCAGTTTCACTGTTGCTCTTGCACCTGGATGGCTAAGGTTGTGCAGGGTATCGAAAACTTGTTTTCGGAATGATGGAGTAATGTAAGGCCGCGTACTTGCAGTAGAAGTGTCGCAATACACATCACAGTTCGACTCTGGTATTTGTATCTTCTCGATCTTTAAAGTGGAGCCGTTTGCTAGTAGTTCCTGCAGCTCATTGTCGGTAACTTGTTCCTTAGCCAATGACTGGTAATTCAGCGTATTATTTATCTCACTTACGCGTGAGAGAGCGTCTGCGACAACATTATTGGCTCCAGCGACGTGTCTGATATCCGTCGTAAACTGGCTGATGAAGTCGAGGTACCAGAATTGACGTGGCGAACAATTCTGCCGGTTACCAACGAAGGCGAATGTCAGAGGCTTATGGTCTGTCATGACCGCGAAAGTCCGTGCTTCGACCATAAAACGGAAATATTTTATGGCTTCGTAGATGGCTAACAGTTCGCGGTCATACGGGCTGTACTTTTGCTGGCTTGGACTAAGTTTTTTCGAGAAGAAGGCCAATGGTTTCCACTCGCTATCCTGGAGTTGTTGTAAGACCGTTCCAATCGCTGAGTCTGAGGCATCAGTGTGGATTGCCAACTCCGCTTGCGGGTCGGGGTGAACTAGAAGTGCGGCTTCGGAGAGACTATTCTTGCAGCGATTGAAGGTCTCCAGGAGTTCGGGTGTCATCTCAATCTTATCCGAGCCTTTCTGCTTGGGGCCGGCGAGAATTTTGTTGAGAGGAGCTTGAATTGCGGCTGCATTTGGTAAAAGTCGACGATAAAAGTTCAGCATGCCGAGAAATCGTCGTAGTTCTTTGACCGTTTTTGGGAAAGGAAAGTCTTGAATGGCCTGAATCTTGGTTTGCAAAGGCTTGATTCCTACTGCTGATACTTTGAAGCCAAGGAAGTTTACGTCAGACTGCCCAAAAACGCACTTATTTGTGTTTATCAACACGCCATAAGTTGCTAGCCTTTCGAACAGTTCTTTCAGATGCTGCTGATGCTGTCTACTGTCTGAACTGTAAATCAAAATGTCATCCAAGTATCCAAAGCAGAAGTCCAGTCCCCGGAGAACCTCGTCCATGAAGCGTTGGAAAGTTTGAGCTGCATTACGAAGTCCGAACGTCATGAACGGGAATTCCTACAGCCCAAAAGTGTGGTGATAGCAGTTTTGGGGATATCATCTTCAAAGACTGGTATCTGGTTGTAGGCCTTTATCAAATCGACAGTTGAGTAGACGATACTGCCTGCCAGCTGGTGGGTAAAGTCCTGTAAATGCTTGACTGGGTATTTGTCGGGGATGGTTCGTGCATTTAGTGCCCTATAATCCCCACAGGGACGCCAGCCATCGTTTTTCTTGTGGGCCAGGTGTAGCGGAGAAGACCACGGGCTATCCGATCTGCGGGCTGTTCCGCTTTGTAACATTTCATCGAACTCCTGCTTCGCAATCTTCAGGCGCTCTGGATCAAGTCGGCGTGGACGATTGGATACGGGTGGCCCTGGTGTAGTGCGGATGTAATGTACCGTCGAGTGCTTAACGACGGCCGGTTTGCCGGCAGGACGAGTGACATCAGGGTACTCCCTCAGCAGGCGGTGGTAAATGGAGTCTTCGGTTGTAGTGCGGACGGATGAAATGGCCTCTGTAGACGTTTGGTTGGGTGCGGCAACTGCTAGCGATGTGACGCCATCAATAAGTCGCTGGTTACGGCAATCGACAAGTAGGTTATAGAAACCGAGGAAGTCGACGCCGATAATAGGTTTCGATACATCAGCTACCACGAATCGCCATGTGAAGGCTCGCCGAAGTCCCAAGTCTAGCGTCAGAGGCAAGTCTCCGTACGTGGCTATGATGGTTCCATTTGCAGCGAACAGCTCGTACTTGGTTTTGATGCGTGGCTCCCAAACAGCGGATCGCGGAAAGACACAAAAGTCTGAACCCGTATCGACGAGGTACTGTATCTTCGTTTTGCGGTCCGTTATGAACAGGCGGCTTGTTACTGTAAGGCAGTCGTTCACCGCCACTAATGGCTGCCTGTGCAGTTTTCCGCCTTTTTATATGTACAGGGCGGGGTACATTTGCGTGCTCGTTCACCGAAGCGGAAGTGGTACCAACAGTGTGGGTGATCAGTTTGGCGGGAGCGTGACCGAGAACGATATCTTGGGCTTCTTGTTCTGGAGTAGGGACGGCTATCCCTCTGTTGATTCATACTCATATCTTCTACTCTTCGAGTCAGTTCAGCTACGGTTTGTGTAAGCGTCTCGATGGGGTTTGGTGGTGCAACGGGTTCCGATGTACTAGTTATTTGACTAGTTACTGCCGTAGTCACTGGAACGACATCGTGGACACGGTCTGCGAGTTCAGCCAGGTCTTCGAGCGTCATCTTCTCATGCTGTGCAGCCGTGCAGGTTTGTAAGTGGGTGGGTAACCTGCTCGTCCAGATAGTCCGTATGAAGTCTTCAGGGACGTTTACTCCAGCCAGGTGTTGCAGGTGTCGTAGGAACTGAGACGGCTTTCTGTCACCCATGTCCTCGTGCATCAGCAATTGTTTGATTTTGCGTTCCTTTGAAGCTGACAGACGCCGTATTATTTCTGCCTTCAGGGTCTCGTATTTGTTTGATTTGGGTGGATTGACAGCCAGGCCGCGCACCTCTGTTGCATGTTGTGCGTCCAACTGTGACAGCACATAGTAGAATTTCGTGATGTCGGCGCTCATGTTTGCTAGAACAAACTGGCCTTCCGTTTGGGCGAACCACAGCTCCGGGTCATTTGGGTTGAAGGGAGGTACCCTAACTCCAACGCGGAAGGTTTCTCCTAATACGAGGTCTTTTCCTTGATCTTCCATCTTGTATCACGTCGGGGTCACCAGTGAAGTGATAGTTGTCACTTACAATATGCGTGTTTAAGTGTTGCGGTAGAAGGTGAAGCGTGTGAGGAAAAGAAAGTAAAGGCAGAAGACGAATGCGTAATGAATTTATTAATTTCAAGCATGAGTATCTAATATATAAAATTCTCGTGTCACAGTTTTCGTTCCCATACTCCTCCGAAACGACTTGACTGATTTTGATGAAATTTTTTGTGCTTATCCGGTATCTATGAGAATCGGCCAACATCTATTTTTCAAAAAAAAAAAAAAAAATTTGCAAAACAACGTATAATTACCGATCACGCCTGGCACTTTTGTAATTAATAATAAAAAAGGTTCGCGCTTGGCACTTTTTATCGAGGGGCGTATACAAGTAGACAAAAGATCTGCGGCGGCCATGTTGCGCAGGCGCCGGTCGACAATAGCAGGTAGCTAGCAGGTAGCTGACCCTTTTCTCGGGGGCGCGGCCTAATCGTCGCCGGTGGTCTAGTCATAATTGTGGCGTGATTTTACAAGGCCCAATATGATGACTTTCGCGACGATATATGGTAGCGGATTCGGGTCGCTACAGTACCACAACAAGCGTGGCCTCGCAGACACGCACATCGAGCAGATTTTGGGTTTGCCCACGCTCACTCGGGTCTTTGGGTTGCGCACCCAACTTTTGAACCCGCTCTTGGTGGCAATAAACGCACTTAAGTGCTTGGACCTGCCGGTGGACCAATGGTCCTACCTATTGGTGCACATTGTGCTCAAAAAGCTGCCTGCCGACCTGAGGTCGCGTTTTGAACAGCGCTTTGGTTTCGCTTAGGGATAGCGCGACCCATCTGTCCCCCTTTGCAGACTTGAAGAAGTTTCTCGAGGATGAGTGCCGGGTCTTGGATAACTCCGGTGGTGATACGCCGGCTAAGTCGCAGGCGCCCAAGGTCAAGGAGCAGGCTCGCGTTCACACTCGAGCCAATGTTGACCAGCGCCCTCCTCGCTTTGCAGTCACGCAGAGCCCAGCGGAGTGCTCTTACTGCAAGGTCACGGGGCACAGAACGGCCAGTTGTAGGGCATTCTTGGACCTTCATGTCGCCTCTCGTAGGCGCATCGCGAATGCCCGCCGCCTTTGCTTCTCTTGCTTGGGGTCCCACTACCAGCGAGACTGCCCAAACTCTCGCCCCTGTCCTCACTGTGGAGGACAGCATTTGGATATTCTCTGCATGAATGCCAGAGAGGTAGGCCGCTTGTCCAATCAGCCGACGCCGCGCACGGGCGGGTGTTTTGAAGGTGGCAGCCGAGGCTCACCGGCGCGCAGCCGAGAGTCGCCTCGCTCTATTGATTGCCGCTCACCCTTGGCTTGGAGAACCGTAGCGTGCGCACGCCTCCTCTCTCTCGCGAACCAGAATGTGCGACCGCCCAGCGTCACCAGCACCATGACTGCTGCCCCAGGTATTGCCCTCCCTTGGCGCGCGGATCGAGTCACCACGCCTTTGAGGACTTCAAGCCGCACCTTCATTTTGATTTGCCTGGTCCTGGCCAACGGTCGCCGCCCAGGCAACAATAGGTCATTGACTCCTGCCCTATAACGCCAACCACCCCCATTGAGACCGATATCCTACCAACGGTTGCTGTTAGGGTCTGGGGACCCACGGTGACCTCTATTGTTGTCCGTGCTATATTGGACACAGGTTCACAAGGTTGCATTGTTTCCACTTATTTGGTAGGGCATGATAAATTAAATATGGGCTCTTTTCCAGATTGTATACGGGGAATAGGTAGCCTCTAATGTTGAAGGGCAAGTTAAAGTTTTGTTTGCCCCTGTTGAATCTTCACACCCGAGGATTAAAACCTCGGCTATTGTGGTGAAGAATATTTTGGGTATGCATCCACAGAAGTAGCTTCCTGCTGCTGTGGTGAATTTGACATCGGGATTGGATCTGGCAGACCCCAAATTTTACACACCAGGACAAATCGACTTGTTGATTGGCTCTGATGTCCTCGGTGGAATTTTGATTGGTGGGAAACGGGTCTTGGTGCCAAATGGTTTGACTGTCATCCCAACCATATTCGGATTTGCTTCGATGGGACCTGTACCTAGGGATCCCCCTCCACCTGAACTTGATAATTTGTTGGCTGTAGGCTCCGCTCTCTCTGATGCGGTTCAGAGGTTTTGGGAGGTAGAGGAGCCCCCTCAAGCTGCTCATTTGAATCCAGAACATGAAGAGTGCGAGCTGTTCTTCCAGAACAACACTGGTCGACTCCGTTCTGGTCGGATTCTTACGAAGCTACCTTTTCTGTCTGTTCGGCCTCCGCTTGGTGAGTCGCGACCTTTAGCCGAAAGGAGATTGTTAGCTATGGAGCGTCGCATGGGTCGTGATCCGGAGCTCAGACAGAAGTATATTGAGTTCATGAGAGAATATGAACAATTGGGACACATATCGGTGTCAAATTTGGATTGGCGTTCGGTTGAGCACTACTTTTTCCCGTATCATGCGGTATTGAAACCATCGACTGGCAAGCTGCGCACAGTGTTTGATGCTTCTGCAGACTTCTACGGGCGTATCCTTGAACCAGTGCTTGCAGTCTGGTCCCAAGTTGGTCAAGGACCTTTGTGACGTCATCACCAGCTTCCGACGACATCAGGTTGTCTTTGTGGCCGATATAAAAATTATGTTCAGGCAGACGATTATCCACCCTGATAACCGTCGCTTCCAGCTGATCCTTTGAAGAGAGAATCCTCGCGATCCCATGGTCATCTACGAGCTCAATACCAATACGTACGGGTTAAGGTCGAGCCCCTACTTGGCAATACGTTCTCTTTGGGAGCTCGCAGACCGCGAGGGCTTACGTTTCCCACGAGCCTCCGCCATCTTGAAAGTCGATATTTACGTCGATGACATTTGCTCGGGCGCCTCCACAGCGGATGAGGCGATCCTCCTGCGGGACGAATTGATAGGTATCTTGGCCTCCGCTGGTTATGAGTTACGCAAATGGATTTCCAACTCACCAGCGCTTTTGGAAGGCTTGCCAGAGGATCATCAGCAGGATCCACATTTGTTTGAGATTGTTGACAACCACGCCATGATGGTTGTTCTCGGCGTTCAGTACAGACCAGTCCAAGACATCTTTACGTACAACGTAGACTTGAAATTGCCTTGTTCTTGTACTAAACGTCTCGTGTTGTCTACTGTCGCCAGAACCTTTGATCCAAACGGTTGGATTTGTCCTGTTATAATTTGGGCAAAATGCTTCTTGCAGAAGCTTTGGACAGCAGGATTGACCTGGGACGAACCTCTACACGGTACTCTTGTTGAGGAATGGACCTCTTTTGTATCCTCACTTCCTGCCGTCAACGAGATCTCCTTGCCTCGTCCCATCCTTCCTCCCGGGAAGTACAAGGCCACCCTTCACGGGTTTTGTGATGACTCGGAACGTGGTCACGCGGCCGTGGTGTACTTGCGCACAGTCAGTGCCTCAGGTCAGGTGAGGGTCTCCCTGATCATGGCGAAGAGCAAGGTTGCACCCCTTCGGACATCTCTGACCATCCCAAAATTGGAGCTCTCGGGAGCAGCCTTACTTGTACGCTTATTAAACTACGTGTTCTACCCAATGTACTAGAACTTTGGGTAAAACCATTTGTATTAATGGGACCTACGCCTAGACAGACAGCCAAATTGTTCTTTGTTGGTTGAAAGCTTCTGTCTACACTTTGGAGGTATTTGTCGCTAATCGCGTTTCCCAAATACAAAAATCCGAAGTCAAGCTTGTTTGGAGACACGTGCCAGGTGAGCTCAACCCCGCTGATTGTGCCTCGCGCGGATGCTTGACGCCTAGTTTGATAGGTCATTCGCTGTGGTGGGGTCCGGAATGGTTGAGTCGACTAGAAATTGATTGGCCTCAAACGCCATTTTTGAATACTTCCAATTTGCCGTGTCTACGAACACTCGCTCTTGAGAAGGTGGAATGCGCCTTCAACCCCGATTTTTTGTTGAATCGCTACAGCTCCCTTGACAAGTTGTTAGGTGTTACTGCTTGGATAAAGCGTTTTGTTTTCAATTTTAGGCACCCACAGCAGAACAGAGTCCCTCACCCTTTGGATTCGTTCTGTGCAATTGGCGCATTTTGAGAAAGAGATTGCTATCCTTAAGTCAGGGAAATCGAAATTGTCGGGAGCTGTATCTAAATTGAACCCCTTTTTGAACGAAACGAGTCTCTTGCGCGTTGGAGGGCAACCTCCCTTACGGGGCACGTCACCCCCTTTTGTTACCCAAGGACGGTCATTTGGTACGCTTGTTGGTAACTGACCGTCACCTTAAAAATTCGCATGCTGGTTGTAATGCGCTCTTGGCCATTTTGCAACGCGAGTTTTGGATTTTGTCTGCCCGATGAATAATTCGGAGTGTAGTCTTTCGCTGCATTCCTTGCTATAAGCTCAAGGCTTCTACCATGCAGCCGTTGATGGGAGACTTACTGGCAGATCGCGTAACTGAGAGCAGGACGTTTGACGGTGTAGGCACGGGCTTTGCTGGTCCCTTTTTGGTGAAAACATCGACACTTCGAAACAGCAAGACTGTTAAGGCATACTTGTGTGTCTTCGTTTTCCTCTCCACAAAGGCCGTACATTTGGAACTGGTCACCTCGCTTACAATCGAGGCGTTTGTAGCCACATTTGACAGATTTGTATTCCGCAGAGGGCTGCCCTCCTTGATCCGTTCTGATTGCGGCACTAACTTCAAGGGCAGCTATAATTATTTGAATGACGTTGTTAATTTCCTTGAAACCAACAAGGCTGATATAGGCAATAGGCTTGCCCGACGTGGGATCAATTGGTTGTTTTCCCCACCAAATTGTCCACACTGGGGTGGTATTTTTGAGGCCGCTGTAAAATCGCCCAGAACACACTTGCGCAAGACAATCGGGGAATCTGTCCTTACATATGAGGAACTTGCAACTGTGTTTTGTAAGATTGAGGCCGTTTTGAACTCTAGGCCATTGTGCCCGATCTCCTCAGAGCCGAATGATTTGGAGGCCCTTACGCCGGGCCATTTTTTGATTAGTCGCCCACTTGTCGCCTTGCCTGAGTACCCCTACATTGATACGAGACCTAATCGTCTTTCGCGTTTTGAATTGGTACGCCAGATTACTCAGAGCTTTTGGAAACGCTGGAATTTGGAATATTTGCACATACTCCAGCAACGCGTTAAGTGGACCGACAAGACCGATCCACCCAAGATTGGAGACCTCGTTTTGATCAAGGAGGCTAACACTCAGATGGCGCAGGGGGCGCATTCTTCGTTTGGTAACTGGAGCTGATGGAGTTCCCAGATTTGCTGAGGTCTTGGTGGACGGTTCGATTCTGAGGAGAGCGGTTGCAACGCTGTCACTTCTACCAACTGATTAGCGGACCGGTAGGCCGGTCCGGGGCGGCTGGATGTTTGAAATAGAAATATTATTTATGATAAGTCAAATCGATTATATCGGTTTAGTAACGTTTTGTTTAGTCTATTGTAAATTTTGACTATGGTCACACTATGAACTGTCATTCATTCACTCTGGTTCATGGTCTTAAAAAATCGTCTTGCGATCGCGCCGTTTTGTCTCTCGCGTGGTTTTGTAATTGAAGGAAATTAAAAAACCCCTTTGAATTGCCGCTAATTGATCTGCCAGCATCGGTTTATTTGTGATAAAAGATTTGTGAAATATTGAACATTTGCAAAAATTGTGTGAATCCGGTGTCGACGTCCACGTGCCATCGTGTCTTGAAGACGTCGCGTTTGCAGCCTAATAGCTAAGTATTTAGATAATTCACCAGCTAATATTGGCCAATTTTAGATCTGTGTGTGTTTTCAATTTAGCTCCAAGCCTGACATCCAGTGAAAATTTGGTAAGTAAATTAATATTGTAATCTTGTAATTCACTATGCAATCACAGTATAAGTGTTTAGATCTTTTGCCTTGTCGTGGTCAGGTGGATGTATTACAAACTTCCACTGCGCACTCTGAACAATTTCCTACCTGCCTACGGCAATTCTAAACATAGGTACATGGGCAATATCGTATTAACTGAATTGGAAATTAAGGTGTTGTGACCGATAATTTCCATCGTTGAATAGCGATACGTTGACGCCGTTACAGTCATCATGATTCTTGTACTTCGGCTTGAGTCCAGAGCTTGTTTTTAGCCTACCCAAACTGGACGAACATTTTTTGCCAAAATTTTACCATCTCTGCAAGCATTTTATCTATATTAATATAATAAAGCTAAAGTGTTTGTTTGGTTGGTTGAATAAAGGATAATAGGTAACACTGTATGGAGCACGTACCCAAAATATGAAATTGACTGTAGCAAACAAAACCATAATGTATGGTTTTGTTTGTCCTATCTTTTTGTAGAAACGCGCAAAACTCAAAAACTACGAAATGAATTTTTGTACAGTTTTCAGTAATAGATAGTGTGATTACTAAGGAAGGATTAGTGTATAATTTATGTGGGCGGTAACTATTCAAAATAACGTCCTTTCCAATATTTCATTAAATGCTTTTATCAAATCAAATACGTCGTATACCTTTTTTCTCCAAGTGAATTCGGACATGCGGTAATATAATTATTTAAACTAGGTACTTTTTAAGAGCAACTAAACCAGTTATGGTTCATAATGCTACAAATAATCCTCCTTTGGTTGTTGATTTCTGGTCTTAATTGAAAATTTTTTTGTTAGATAGTCCATTTATAGGTCACATGCATACATAATATTAACATAACGGAAAACAACAACATCTTATTGTAAACCATGGGTGCAGTTACCATAAATAAATCACGTTTTAAACCACGGGCATAGGTAGTAATATTATATAAATATATTTTATCTATTTGTTCTCCACACTCTGTATACAATCCTTATTATTATTTCTATCACAGTCGCCAAGGCTGGTTGTCGAGACCCGAATTTCTTGCCCAAAACCGTAGAACATTTGTATGCGAAAGGCCAGTGGACACCTACTATAACCGAGTTATCGTGGTACTTTTTGCCATAACCCTTTCTTGTTCCACCGAAGTCAACTTAATAAATACGCTTGGTACAAAATACCCTTAATAATTAACGCGTTTATTGTCCAAAGTAATTTAGGGTCTAAAGATACCTTATTAAGTCGGGAATTAAAGGATGTTACGGAACATGTTTTGAAGGGTTTGTTAAGGTTGGAGTCTAATGGAGGCTGATGCAGTTGATCTTTCAGAGCCCGCTCCCATTAGCTTTTGTTGAGTTCACGCGTTTGCCCAAAGCATGGTAAATGTTGACTTCCGGTTAATCGCATAGTGCGTGGGATCCCTTTTTCGGTATTCATAATTAACATGGAAAAGGGGAAGATCAAAGGCAGTGAGAAGTATCTTTAGTGATGGCTATGTCACATATGTATAGTAGAAAAAGGCTTCTGCCCGATTTCTTATCGGTACAGGGCATGATTGTATTAGGCCTATCTCTCCTTTTTAGTTACACTATGAGTTAGATAACTTTAACCCATGCGCTGTATAACGCGAGACATAATAAAAATCAATTGTCTCGTTATATCCACCACTAAAGGTGCTGATAAAGTTCAGCATTCACTCGTTATGAGCATTTTTGCGAATGTTACATTACAGAGAAATAACAAGAGCATTTTAGCGTGCA
Source organism: Euclidia mi (assembly GCA_944739405.2). NCBI lineage: Eukaryota > Metazoa > Arthropoda > Insecta > Lepidoptera > Erebidae > Euclidia > Euclidia mi. The sequence goes on along the minus strand of OX123187.2, from coordinate 62,997,179 downwards.
TTCTATGAAGCGTTCTAGTTAGCACTCTAGCGAAAGGACAGTAAATTGGCTTTGAACATTTTGCCGATTAGACCGTTCGCTAGAAAGATCATGAAATGTCGAAAGTAATTTTTGGCTCCTTGCTTGGCTCTGTCCGTTGTTCAGTTCGATCAATACAACGGCGAATGCTCAATGTTCTGTCACAAGTAAATGCTCAAGTCTATAACTAGCACCTTAATAATTCCTTTTATTGACATTTAAATTGAGTATGAACGGTTTGTTGCTAGTTGAGAAAAGTCATTAATTTTTGTGAGTAACAAACAGTTGCGCCCTCTGAAAATCATTTTGTGACGAGAAGAACATGTCAACTAACCAGCCACTCTCTTAATACATTGCGAATGATGCTCCACGACTGTCGGTCACCTAAGCAGCCAGCAAACCAATTAATGGATTACACTATCTGTAATACTCTGGAGACAGAACACGTACCTGCAAATAGGCTAAATGTAACCACAGTAGCGGCAGGCTGTGTGCATTAGTTATAAGCGAAGCGAGAAGCGATGAGCGAAGTAATAATAATAATGTCCTACCGAACGATTTCGGTCACGGCAGCTTGTCTATATATGAGACTTGCCAACTACGCAGGACATATTATAGTGCATAAGTATGTGCGCATACACAAGTGCACTCTCTATTCCTCCACTCTCATAGTCCGATAGGACGCCACGCGACACGACCGGAGAAAGATTGGGTTGGATTAGGACTAAGGGTTTAACGTGCTTTCCGAGGCACGGGGGTGGGACACCGCCAACTCCCTGACTCCGAACTTCTATTGGATAATTCGTAACAGAAAAACTCAATAACACTTTTTGTTCGACCCGGGAATCGAACCCGAGACCTCATGAACCGCAGTCGCTAACACTACCGCAGGACCACAGAGACAGTCTATGATGAGCAAAGTAATATAAATGACAACTACCACCATATATAAGTGATGTGGAGGAACGAGGATTGGTGTTCCTCTAGCAAGTGTCACCAAGGATCCAGTGACCAGGCTCAGTAATACTCAGAAACTGGTAAACTACGGCCCTTTGCTAACGAGAACTTATATACCTAATTATACATAATTATAGACATCTCATGTGTAACTCCTTATAGTGCGATTGAGGATCTTTAATCTTAACATTATTATGTCCAATAGTAGTAGTTCTGTCGACGTCCGATAGATATCGCCAGTACTTGTATCTTCACCGTTGACCAATAGATGGCATCAGTGTTATATAGCTGCTGCTATAGACATATCCTGTCACTTGGAGCCTATCGGCTGTCGGCCGGTTTCAATATTCAATCTATCCATGGAGGGTTGATAACCTGAGACACAGGAATCATCCTAATTCAGGTATCAACCCACCATATTTGCTTCAATGTAACACAATAACTTATGTACTAATGGTGAGAAATAAATAAATTATTATTATTATTCCGTTTATTTCTTTTCTTTCTCATACATCTCATTTTATATACTTAATAAATAATAAAAAAATATATAAAACTAAATATATAAAATGGGACCTCGGAGACCCACCGGCATCGGGCACAGGGACCAAACTACCGGTGGTTAGGGCTCCAGAGAAAGGAACCTCCGTACGATACGTGTCGTGTCCAGCAATACTGCCTTCTGTCTCTATACTTGATACAGCCATCTAACGCGAGCCTCTTGAGGTGGTCGAGGCTCTTGGCAATAAGACCATTTACGGTCACGACTATCTGTACAATGATCACCGAGTCAACATCCCACATGTCGACAATCTCTTGAGCCAGGTCCAAATACTTAATTTGTTTATCTTTTTCGGCTTTCACGAGATTCTCGTCATGGGGTATGGTGACGTCGATGATCATTGCAAGGCGCTCTAATCGGTCTATCACCACTATGTCCGGCTTGTTAGCCGCAATAGTTCTGTCAGTAATGATAGACCGATTCCAATACAGAGTAGCACAACCATTTTCAAGAACTGGGTCGGGCACATACCTGTAGTACGGTATTTCAGAGTCGACAAGTTGGTACTTTAAGGCAAGTTGCTGGTGGACAATCCTGGCTACTTGGTTATGTCTATGCAAATATTCACCGTCGGCAAGACGAGAACAACCGGATACTATGTGTCTGAGCGACTCACCAGGCTGGTGACATGCGCGACATATGTCGACCGTCCCATCCCTCAGAATATACTTCCGGTAGTTGTTCGTCATGGCAACTTCGTCCATAATCGCAAAGACAAAACCTTCTGTTTCGGCGAAAAGATCGCCAAAACGCAGCCAGGACACCGACGCTGGAAAATCTACATCGGGCCCATGCAAGGCCCGGTAAAAACGTCCATGCAGCTCTTTACCTTTCCATACTTCCCTGCGCTCCTCTACACCACGTAAGGCAGGTTTGCGCCAGTTCTCTTTGGCCAGCCCAGCGGGGTAAGCCCTCTGTCCACAGCGACCACATCTCGGTGCACACCCGCGCCGGTGTGGAGAAAGTATTCTCTGAGATTGCACACCTCGCGATTGTTGAGGGTCTTGGCACTCAAGAAGCCACGACCCCCACACTTGCGCGGGATGTACAATCTCATCACCGACGAACGCGGGTGATGCATCCGGTATGTCGTGAGTAGACAGCGAACTTTCCTACCCAAGGCGTCCAATTCTGTTTGAGTCCATCTGAGTATGCCGAAGGAGTACATTAAGACGGGCATGGCCCAACTGTTACAGGCACGCACCTTATTTCCGCCCGATAAAAAGCTTTTTAAGACTTTGTTCAGGCGGCCAAAGAAACGTGCCTGCAACGCCTGTTTCATGCCAGCGTCATTAATGCCTAATGCTTGCGACATACCCAGATATTTGTAGGTTTCCGTTGCAGAGAGAGATCTAAGTTGTGTGAAATCTGAGAGCTCTATACCATCAGATTCCACACTCCTGCTTCGCTTTACATGCATGACCGCACATTTATCCACACCGAACTCCATCTTAATTGAATTACTAAAGCTTTCAGTTATCTTTAGTAACTCAGTTAATTGGAGGTCAGTGGGGGCAAATAGTTTGAGGTCATCCATGAAAAGGAGGTGAGAAATAACCTGACTTCTAGTCTGCAACCGATAGCCTAGCCCTGAACTTTCGAGCAAAGTGCTCAGCGGGTTCAGTGCTAGGCAAAACCATAGTGGACTCAAACTGTCGCCTTGGAAAATACCCCGTTTGATCTTTATAGGCACGCCATATCCGCAAGGCTGTCGACACCCTGGATAGCGAAGCACCGTACTCCACTGCCCCATACATGCCCTCAAGAGGGTGCATAGAGTTGCATCTACTTTGTACAACTCCAGCACCCTGAAAAGCCACGTATGTGGCACAGAGTCATAGGCCTTCTTATAGTCTATTCAGCATGTCGCCAGTTCTGTTGTCTTCTGTTTGTTGGCTAATGGCCATGTCGATAAGGAGTAGCTCCTTAGTACCACGTGCCCGGCTTCTACATCCATTTTGAGACTCAGATAAGATATTATTGTTGAATGTGTGTAATGCCAATTTTGTTCTCAAAATGGATGTAAAAACTTTATAAACTGTAGGCAGGCAAGTTATAGGCCTATAGTTCGTAGGCTCCGTGGTACTACTAGACTTAAAGAGCAGGTGAGTTACGCCAGTTGTCATAAAACTTGGCAGCGATCCTGAGTCCAGAGATGACTGGAATTGGGATGTCAAGCGAACATGTGCACTGTGTAGCCATTTTAACCAGAAATTGTGCAACCCCCGGACGGCGGGCCCGCAGATTTCCAATTGGCTAACGGACGAACTGCACAATTCACATCGTTGGCGTCTATGGCTACAGGCTCCATGTGAGGTATTACCTCACATGATCGCTCAATTATTATTATTTTGAGATTCGAGAATCGTATTTGACATATTATGTATGGAGCTTATGTCAAAAACGTATATAAAGTCTCAAAAATATGTATAGATCGAGTATTGAATTCCGCGGTAGGTATGTCAATATCGCCTATTTTATGGCGCATCGTCCCTCATTAAGCTTGAAGCCGTAAATGTAACTACAGAAGCCATGTAAACATAATTAAACCAAATGGCAATTTCGATTTGCCCGCATGTTTCGTCTCAAAGGAATTATGAAAGGATTCTTTTAATCACTGTTTCTTCGATTTCGGGAACAAGTTTGCGTATTTGGTAACAAGTAATCCTGGGTAAAGATCTTAGGTAAAGATGGCGTATTTAGGTAATAGTCTCTATACTATAGAGACTATTACACATACATCACGCTCTTCTTGACAGTCTATACTATGTCAAGAAGAGCGTGATGTATTCATGACAAAAACATTCAAAAATATATTATGGACTATACGCAATTTGGTAATTTCACGGAAAAATCTTTCACTGCTGAACAAATTTTCCAATTGACGAGTAGCTCCAGTCGAACTATCAACCAACAAGATATCTACAATATATACTAGTCAAAACAAAATAAGGGCTACTGCAATTTTCAATGACACTCATGTGTTTATGGAACTTAGGGATTAGGCAGTGATTTAGATCATTAGATTTATCATTTTTTTATGTACCTAATTAACTCGAAATTTAATTAAAATCGATACCAAAAAGTAACTTAAATTCTTTTTTCGCCAAGTACTCATATTTGGCAAAATATTCACTTGAAGAAAAATGCTATCAACCACTGTCAACATTTGTGAAGTTTCTTTTTTTGCTTTATCTGTAGCGTGTGCCTCTCCCCTTTTTTGAACGCATTCCTGAAGCATGGAAGGCACACTTTCAATCAGGTGTCGCACTGTTTCTTCAGGTATTCACTCGCAGATTGATTTGAGCACTTCAATCAGCTGTCTCTCGTTAATTACGAGTCGGTCAGTGCTTCGAGAGCTTCGTTTGAGTAGATCCCACATGTGTTCTATCGGGTTATAGTCAGAACTGTTCGCAGGCCACGGTAACACCTGAATGTCAGCCTCCTACAGAGCAGCTGTGGTGGCTCTAGCAGTGTGTGCGCGTGCATTGTTGTGCATCAACTTGTATCTTGCACCGATCCTCTGTACAAATGGCACCACATGAGGTGTTATAACCTCCTAGATGTATCATTGAGCTGTTACAGTGCCTCCGTTGAAGATTACACGCTCAATTCTACCCGATAGTCTGATGCCTCCCCACACCATTACATTGGGACCCCGAATCTCTCACTTTCGTGGATGCAAGCATCTGAAAATTGCTCATCTTCTCATCTTTTCACCCTAACACGCCGATCATCACTAAAAAATTTCACCTTACTCTTATTAGTAAACAACACTGTGCTCCAATCACTTATGTCCCAGACAAGATGTTGCCTTGCAAACGCTAATCAGTTTGCACGATGAGAACTTGTAAGTAGAATTCTCACTACTCGTCTCCTGGATAACTGCTGGTCTTCGTGCTACCGTTTCCTAATCGTTTGATCACTAACGCGGCTACCCGTAGTTTGCCGCAAGCGTTTTTTATGCAGTGAGCAGTGAAAAAACGCTCCCTTTGCGCATGCAAGCGAACATATCGGTCTCCTTGTGCGGTGGTTGCTCTAACCCTTCTGGTCCTGGTCTTCTGGATACTATTCCCGTCTGTTGAAAACGATTTCAAGCATTCTGGATTGCCATCGTGAATAGCCGAGCTGTAGAGCCACTGAACGCTGTGAATGTCCTTCTTGAATTAAAGTTACAGCTCTAGTTATGGTTGGCAAGTCAATATGTCGTCAAATATGCGACAAAGTCTTCGCAAAAGGTCAATATAGTTAAACAATATTTGAACAGTTCACGACTAATTCCAAATAGAGACTGAATTTAACGATGAACTATAAGGGTAAAATTGAGTGGTACCAAAAAATGTCTTAATGTACTTTTGCAATTTTTTGCCTGTGGTATACTGAAATAACGTTAGTCAACACTTAAAATTAACGTATCATAAGTATCAGCCACTCAACATTGCATTCATGTAAATAACTTCACCGAAATCATAAAAATACGTAGTGGCCATTATTTTGTTTTGAGTAGTGGTTCAATGGATAGCGTATGCCTCTGCTGAGGAGAGAAGAGGAGGTAGGGAGGCCCCAGTTTCAATTCCCGCGTCGAGAAAAAGTGTTACTGATTTTTTCCGAATTCTCAGTAGCGGCACAAGTCTGGCAAAGTCCCCGGTAACGGCAATAGGCACGCCCCCTATTACGTGGGACCTAAAATTGCGTGGGACATAAAATTCATAAGGCGAAATGTAGGTGTAATAATTACAAATTAATAATTGCGTGATGATATTAATAAAAAAAAATACATTTTCCTTAAGTCTAAAAAACCTTTAACGTTTACTAACATTTCATTATCCTGCATCCTAAAAAATAAACAAGTATGAACACGGAATGGCTCCACGAAAACTATCTCCACAAAATCGACCCATTATCAGTTCTAAGCTGCCCATTTGACCCAAATTTATATCTTCATAATCTAGCGATACGGCCACTACAATACCTACTAAGTTCTGCTGACAAAAGTTCTTTTTATAAATTTAGCTTTTTCCTTATTTTCTATCCCTCACTTACTTACGTACTTTGGTCACGTAAGAAAAGGACCAAAAGGGTATAAAATGTTTAGCGACAGCTGCGTTAATGGTAAAGAAACGACTTATAGGACCCAATAATCCCGATATGCCTTATTTGATTTCTTTGCACGGGTCTTTACTAGTATTTATATAATCTAGTTTCAAGAGGTTTTGTCTTTATAATGTATCAGACTGCGGCCGCGGCTACACCCGTGTGCATAAATACCTTAACCTTCCTCGGAAATCTCATTATCCATCAAAATTTGTTGGGCAGTTCTTGAGTTTATCGCGTTCATAGAGACGACAAGACTTTATGTTATGATATGAATTGACAAACTATTACGCGCCTTTCGACTTGGATGAAAGGAAACAATTAATCACAGAACGAAATATTATAAACCTATATTTATATCTTAAGCTTAAAAAAGTTATTTATCTTGCTGCTCGTATTAGATTAGCAAAGTCAAGCAATGTCCACAGAGGTCACTTCTTGTACGGGTGACTACTTGTGCGGCATTTTTATCAGAGCTTGCTTCGGAGGACACTCAAGCCTTTAGTCCTGATTCTTTAGAACTAAGTGAAAATACCACGTATAATCGATATGAAAGGTGAAAAATATTCACTAATATATCCCATTTATTTCAACGCCTGAATTCCTATCCCACACTTCATTCAGTACCTAAGCCCTAACCGGGTGAAGTAGACAATTCTAAAATTAGGCACGTATTTACCGCACACATCACATTCCGATAATGCGTCAATCCCTACTTTATATTCCCAATGGATTCGGGTCGAAATTAAGCGGAATTCAATATAATCTAAAATCGATTCGGAAATCATTTATCACTTGGCCGTGGTCTTGGTAGATAATGCGAAGTTCGAACCCTATTTAGTTAAGCACCTAATAATTGATGGCTGACCTACGTGTGTATGTGGTTGAGTTTATATTTGTATTTTCTACTTCGGAAAGGGCATATCTTGTCATTTTATAGAGGTGACATAAGCAAAATGGTGTAATTTGTAGTGGTAATATTTTAAGTTTGTTTTATAACGCGAAAATGTTAGTTTCCTATGTCATAATATTATTAATTATATAATAAATAAATGTTCTTAAGCTTTTATAATGTAATTCTATGTCACCATTGTTCAGTTTATCGAACTAGGAAAAAATTAAAATACCTAACTAGGTATTCGATGATAATTTATTGTCATGATTTGCCGTAAAATTCTCTAATACAAAATATAATTTAAGTCTATTTCTGTTCGAACATCTGAAACAACTCGTAATAGATTTATATTAAAGAGCTTTGAAGCGAATTCAACATTGAAGAATTCTTGTGACCTTTGGCATTTACCTACTTCGTTCGTCACAAATTGTCGTTTAATTTTGATTTTTTTTTCAGAGAGTTACTTTAAAATATCGTTTAATTAATCAAAAATTTCATTTAAAATTATTCTTGATTATATATACCCACGGTTTATATCCGGTTTGACCATTAAACTTCACCTGTGAATTAAAAAATGGAAAAATTGCTTTCGATTTCTTCTTTGTTTATTTGTGTTTGAGTAGTTATTATTTACATGGCAGGCATTTTAACAAACTTTCAGATCCAGTCTCGTCGATATTGACTGCACGTAGACCTTAGTAGTCCAAGTGACCGCTTCACCGTAAAGCACTGCAGCGAGTGTCATGAGGTGCGATTCAACAGGTAAAATAAAATGCCCTAACATATCTGAAAAATTTAAAAAATCACAACTAAACTAAATTAGATACATCGCTGTATGTTTTTTTTTAACTTAAGAGGTCTTGTTGGTGGAGCCTCTTCCATGCAGTCCTACCTTCAACCAACGCTATGACCTCTTCTTGATACAAGTACTTGATACAACCTTACTTTTACTTTTCCCTCCGCTTGGTATGTCCACCATAACTTGTCATATTTATTATTTGGTAGAATCAGCACTATTGCAGTACTCCAGTAAATGACTCGATTTAGAATGATATGTAGAAATATCGTACGATCAATGCCATCTCCGCCCCTCAGTAGTACTGGATGGGACTGACTAATTTGATTGCGGAGCGCATCTTCCATAGTTGTGGCCAACCGCACCTAATGCGCTCATCATATTAACACAGGAATTTTTGTGTATTCATAGAATGTCAGGCTAATTAAACGCCCACGTAAATGCACTATCATACAAACTAGCTGTTGACCGCGGCTTCAACCGGCCCAAATTGTCCGTATTCATATAATTCATTATAATGTAAACATTATAGTGAAAACCACCAACGTGCAAATTGGTTTATCGCTCGTAACGTCTCTTAAATGAAACCAAGTTGGCCAGACGAGTTGGGATAGGGATTGGTGTGGAGTTTTCCGTCTCTTTGCAAATATATTATTTGCTACATCTATTTGCTTTAAAATAAAGATAAGGGGTAGTAACATTTTAATTTCTTAATCCAAGGCGTTTATAATATTAGTATGGATTATTTAAGGTCGGTGCTCTATTCCCAGAAAATTAATTGAATACTCTGGAAGCCTTTGCATGTTGGAGCCCTAATCCATTACCAGCGTACCACCTTTTCTTAAAAATAAGGATTAGACAATATGTTAAGTTTTGGGCAATCTAAGAAAGTTTAACAAATTTTGTAAACAACATTTGGAAATCTTCAATATTTTACCTGCTTTCGTAATAGAACTATTGACGACTTATAAAAAAAGCAAAACATATTTAGCTTTTGTACTTTGTAGAATATTAACAGACTACTCAACTCTTAGCCTTAACATCCAAACTTGTCTTGAGGGAAACGCCAACAAATTACAGCACTAACATAACTAGTGAGTGCAGTGCAGTTAGTGCCGCTAACGTACGCTAAAGACGTTGGCTACATGAATTTCAACTTTGGTCTATAAGGTCTTGGCAGTCAGTTATAATATTACCAAACTTGAGAAAGGCATCTTATCCAGATACATCTATCTCATGAAAAGCAGCGTATCCGATAATGCAGGCATCAACAAATTGGTAAGTATAGGGTCTCGAGTACAAACCTCGACTCACCTATTTTTTTAAGTATTCAGTTGTTAATTATCGCCTGGTAGACGCTAAGAAAAACCATAAGTATACCTTGACATCTAGTAGATAGACAGTATTGTCTAGAATTTTCTCGTTGGTAAGACATGTGAAGTCTGCCAACACGCACTTGGTCTTAACCTTCTTATTCTAGCAGAGTTGTAATTATTATGGCTTCCACATGAATGGGTTTTGTCAAACACGTGCAACCTAGAAAACTAGCTAAACAAAGTCAGATGTAATAAGCACCCGCCCGCGTCTTTGGCGACAGGTAGTCTAAATTAACCTCGCATAAATTTTGGCGGGAAGCACCTTGATAAATAAAATTAAAACAGCAGAGGGAATATAACTTAAATTCAAAAGGTAACTTTTGTAGCTGAAATTGAAGCTATCTGTTACTAAAATGAGTTACGAAAACTTTTTTCGTAATTCGTTTTAGTAATAGATAATATATAATTATTCGGCGCAATTAAAAGTAAATTATGTAATATTTTCGCATTATTCTTAATATGTCGTTAGACGACGTAGATCATGTGGTTTTTTTCTATGACATTTTGTGAGTTACTTTTCGCATTAAACAGATATTTCAGAAACATTAGAAGCTCGCTAATACTTTTGCAAAATATTTAGCAAAAACCATTAATTGCAAAGTGACCCTCACCCATCTATCTTCTAAACCGTAGTATTTGGGTGTGTGTAAACTATATCTTAATATGACATACATAAACCTTTCATACATACATACATACATACATAACGTCACGCCTTTTATCCTCGTAGGGATAGGCAGAGGTGTATTTCTACACCCACTTTTCGCCAGATATACTTTAGTCCCACGTAATAAGGGGCGAGCCTATTGCCGTACCGGGCACATTTCCAGACTCCGTGCTGCTACTGAGAATTTCGTGACAGAAAAACCCAATAACACTGCCCGACCCAGGAATCGAACCCGGGACCTCCCGATCCCACGCGCACATTTATGCCGCGAGACCAACGAGGCAGTCGTATAGGGTTTGATTTCGAGTTTTCCGTCTCTACGCAAAGATCGTATTTGCATCGTGTTATCCCTTAGTCGCCTCTTACGATACCCAAGGGAGGATAGGGGGTGGTGACACTTGAATTCTATGCCGTCAACAACACGGCAAACCTTTCAATTAAAATTATAACGTATTATAAGGCTTTACTAATTGAGGGACTAAAGTCGGTTAACTTAAATTGACATCTGCAAGCGATCAAATGCACTTGGCTGGTTTTAGCTTTAATTCTCGATTCTAAGAAATAGAGACTTCACTTACTTAGATCGCCGCTGCAGGTGCTGCAAACGTTTACTTCAGTGAAATGGAATCTGTATATAAAAAAGAAAGTCGTGTTAGTTACACTATTTATAACTCAAGAATGGCTGAACCGATTTGGTTGAAAATTGGTGGGGAGGTAGCTCAAAACCGGGAAAAACACACAGGATACAATTAGTTGCAAAATTAATCTGGGAGGAATTTTAGAGAGGGTCGAAGTTTATAGGTACAAACCTACCACACATTGAAGTAAGAACGCATGCGCTGTAATAATTGAGTGCTTCGCATGTGCTATCGTATAACTATCTGTCAGTACTGACACATTATACATTGTCACATGGTGCACTGTCATTACTTCGTTCGCTTTCTTACATATATAAACTAATAATTATTGTAACAGCCTTGGCTAATCCCTACTAATATTGGTATAAATGCGAAAATGTGTATGTATGTAGGTATGTACCTACCGATTTCATGCTAAACCGGCTGAGCCAATATTCTCTACTCTACTCATAAATGCGAAAGTGTGTATAGAGATATATCAGATCATGGCTTTGACATTTGACTGTATGCAAAATGATGTTGTTGAGTACCTTTCGGTAGATAATGTCATGAATACTGACCAAGTTGCCCTATACCCTATAGAGTTTTTGAACTCCTTACAATTATCAGGAGTACCTTCACGCAACTAGAGACTGAACGTTGGTGTTCCAGTCCTGTTAATGCGGAATCTTAATGCACCAAAGCTTTGTTATGGCAAACGGCTACGAGTAACACCTAGGATGAAACATTATAAAAGCTATTCGCTATTGCGAGTTAGACTCGCTCATGAAGGGTTTCGTAGTGGAGGTATCCATAGCCATTATCTTCGACTAAAAAGCTATATTTGCGGTTTTTAAGATGTGCTTTATTTCAAAAACTGCTGACTACATATCGTTCAAACTAATGTTCGTTGGAAGTTTTTATAACAATCTACATCATATATTTTTTTAGATTTGTTACTCTCTACTTTAAAAGTTAGAGGGACACACATCCATTTTACCACATTGGAACCGTATATCTTTCAAACGATTGACTTTGAGAAGCAATGGTTTTAGGAACCTTAAAGTAATTATTAACGACCCATTTTCCACATCAGTGCCATGTATGAAGAGGTCCCCTTAATATTCAATATTTTTTATTTTCTATAACGTCGTAAAGCGGTTCACAGAATACATCTACCGACCAATTTTCAAATGTGTAAACTAAATAGTTTCGGCATAAAGTGGCTGTGACATACGGATAGGCTGACAGACATAGCGCGTCTATAAGGATTCCGTGTATATGCATTTTTGACTACGGAACTCTAAAAATACTGTTTACAGAATTTTTTAAATACTTCTTGCGGTCATATTTCTTATTAGTCCCAATGAAAAGAATTAAAACGAAAATAACCATCGAACGATGAACGAGTTTTGTGGATGAACTACGAGAGTATGTTGACCATGTGGTGGCGGATGAAGAATACACATAGGCACCACTCAATTTCGTTCCATGGGTGATAGGAGAAAATACAAGAAGCAAATTAGTATCTTTGCGAAGAATGGTAAATATAAAATAGACAAAACCAAATCAAAGCATTCCAACAGGCACATTTTCCAAATTGGAATTTAACGTTATATTTTTTTTTTGTAAATAGTATCTTTGCTTTTAAGTTAATTATTCATTAAGAGATTAGACTGTAATTGATAAATACAGTAGAACAATGGAAACTAATACAAAACAAGTTTGAAACCTAAATATGTTAGACCGTTTGTAGTGCCAGCTCAAATAGAGGAATGACCAAAATTTGATACAGTTAGGGTTTTACTCTAATTTGTATTGTTTAACGAAATATCCTTTATCTTCCTAACTAAACATAGCTTACGTTGCATAGAAGGGCTTAACTAGGTCCTTTGTGGTTTATCGAAATGCTTGGAATTTCTTTGATGACGATTAATGTTGAGAATTAATCTATCACTTTATAAATATCTTGCCATACTGACACACTGACAGACAACGGAAACTTTGAAAGATATATAACTATTGCTGGCAAGAAGGTGATCTAAGAAAGGATTTCTCATAATTCCTTCGGCATCAGGAATACGCTTCTGTTTGTCTATGTGAAGATGATAAACTCAAAAACTGTAAAACAGATTTTAATTCGATTTACACCAATAGATAGTGTGATTTCTGAGGAAGATTTAGGTATGTAATTCACGCGGGCGTAATCGCGGGTGAAATCTAGTGAGAAACAAAATATAAAGAGGATGATGCGGCGCAGTAGGTCACTACGTAAAAAAAATCCAAGTGACCAGCCCGTAATATGAATATCACAGACCTACATGAATATGTACTAGAAGGCAACATAATCCTGTGGACTTATACATTTTAAGTTTATATTTAAATATGATTCAGGCAGCGATAGCCTAGTGGAGATACCAACAAACTGCCATGCAGAAGGTATCAGGTTCGAAACCACGGCGTGCACCAATGACTTTTCGGCGTTATGTGCGTATTGAATTGTTAATTATCGCTTGTCCCGTGCCTCGGAGAGCACGTTGAGCCGTCGGTCCCGGTTGTCATGAAGATCTTTGACAGTCGTTATAGGGCGTCAGTACCTTCTAAATAAACTGACACTAGTCTAAACCATGGAATATCGCTATCCCTTCGGGTTGCGGAGGGCAGACAGGCAGTCGCTCCGTGGAAAAGCTAATATTTCAGCCAAATTCGGTTAGACTAGTAAGCGGACCCCAGATTGAAACTGGGATAACGCTAAGAGGATGATGATTTAAATATGATTCATAAAAATTCTAATCCCTGCCAGCCATGTTAAATTTGAATATGAATATTTCGTTATAAATTTTTAAATTCGACGGTGCAAAATATTACGATGAATTAATAATCCTCCTAAGTAATAAAAATACACAAATTTATAACAGTAAAGACATCTCATTACTCAAAGAAAAAAGATTGAAATCCTTAATTACGGGACATTTTTTCTTATATTGTAGGGTGACCGAAGCGAGTGGAGTAAAGGAAAGTAATAAAATATATTTTATATCGTTACTCTTTTGCGATTTTCTGTAGGCAGCAATGAAACCTAGGCTAGGTAGGAGACGAACAGTTAACTATGCAGAAAGTATCGGATTCAACCAACGGTACGCACCAATGACTTGAAACTATATTATCGATTGCTAAACCGTGAATGAAATCATTTTTGTGCGAGTTCTCCATAATTTTATTATAAGACATGTTATGCCGTATGCACATACCTGACACTACATCTAACTAGCTTGTCTATCTGCTTTTAGACCAGACTGTTGACTTTGAAACTAAAAAGGCCATATAGTCAAATACGTTTGTTGGTAGACATGTCATTCGGGATCACTATCGAGGACCCTCAGAGATGCAGATTTCAGGTCTCATGATGATATACTATAGAGAATAGATAAAGAAACTAAATCGTAGTAACTTTTCAGTGGTTGCGCCGTGAGTTTGATCTCGTGACTTCTACTCAACAACATTTAGTCCTCATTCTATGACATTATTTATATTTTTATTTATTTATAGTCTCACGCCTGTATCCCCGAAGGGATAGGCAGAGGTGTAATATTACACCCACATTTCGCTATGAATTTGTAGGTCCCACGTAATAGCGGGCGAGCCTATTTCCGTTACCGTGCACATCACCAGACTCCGTGCTGCTACTGAGAATTCGGAAAAACCCAGTGACATTACAAGCTTTCTATTTGACTTTTGCAAACTTTGTGATTCATGGACACTCTTTAATTTATACTCAAGATACTTTATTAAGATGTCCAAGATTAATTAGTGTCCGCAAATATTTGAACAGATATAAATGTATACTTTTGAGTTTTAAGACTTAAATGAGAGATATTGTCTTCTGTATCAAAGGTAAATACGAAAGATATTAAAAACAGTTAATTATAGTGAAAGAATATCTTTGTAATTATTTAGTATGAGATTGAAAAGATAAAGCTATTTAAAGAGAAGATACATATGTATATACTATTATTATATCTACATATATCTCTAGCCGATAAGATATATATTAGAATGTATAAATGATTAATGTTGATTTATGAAGTATTAACCAGTGTAGGTTTTCCAACTGACGTGATTTACAACAAAGTCGTCCTTCAGACTTCATATGTCTCCATGGATGGCGTAAGAAAAGGCCCCTAACCGCTATGGGACAATTTATATAAAAGGGCTAATGATGATGAAACTCTCTAATAATCTCAGTGAAGACGCAGAGAAAATGTTGAAGCCAACGTAGTGATGACATGATGACATTAAAATACATGTAGCTTTGATGTGTTTCAAAAGAGTCTTGTTAAAACTAATACATCATCATCATTTTCTATCGTAACTAACTTCCATAAATATGTATGGGTGCCTAAAAAGTTTTTACTAAAATATCAATAAACATAAACTTGCCAATCCAAAATGGTAGCGCCATCTACCTTCCTATCTATAACGAATCGCATCAAGATCAATCGTTCCACGTCTAGTGCGAGCGATACCATATTTCCGTCCCGCTCTATCCCACTCCCTGGAAGAGGCACTGCCTTCGCCTGATTCGTCGACGCGATCGTGGACGCGAGTGACAGTCTAGAACATTCCGCTCGCTAAGAACGCCGTCTCGATACCGCTCCGCGCCGCACCGCTGTATGTGATTTACCGCTTCCACCAAGGAAAACCCGCTCGTGAGTGAAGTGAAAACAAGCAGCTGCATCACGAAACCACCAGGAGACTGCCATACGGAAACGAAGAAGGTTGTATAAGGTAGGTGCCCTCCATCCTTGAAATATCCTATACCCACTCAATCTCCTCTTCCCTTATTCCTTTTTAGGCGACCCAGAACTCGCCCTAATACAGTCCATTCCATTAATCCTTCCCAAGTCGCCTAGAACCCTACGGTTTCGGTGTAAAGCCGAACCATTTTTTTTTTATCCATACGAGTCGGATTCATTTACGTTTTATACGTTATACCGCTATACCTAGGCAGTTAAAGCACCTAGCTATACTCCTAATATATTCACATAACCGTCACATGGTTATTTCCGCCCGCATTAGTAGGTAAACTTTTATGTAGCTACCTACTTATTAAATTATTATTTCTGCAACTATCATAGTTGTCTTATAAATCTCATATTTCAATCAACTTTAATTCCTCGGCTCTAAGGTGTTGCCTACTTAGCCTACTTAGGTAAAATAATAGGTACATTAGACATTCTTATTTTGTTTCGGTCTCATTAGCTTATACTTACGTAAGCATGTCACAACAAAAGAAGTCACGCGTGTCGGAAGACAAAGAGATGACAATCTTAGAAGCAAAACGCAATATTTTATTTGAGCGCATTCAAAATATCTATGAATGCTCAAAAACCGCATCTATGTCTGACAGTAATAGCGAAGCATTTTTCAGTTATTGTATAACAGTAGATAGTATTCGAACGGATTTTCATAAGTTGTTAGACGATTATAAAGCAAGATTACTTTCTATCAATCCTGATGAAATACCGAACTATCAGGCGTATACATCATTCGAAGATCTTTATTGTATTATTAAGCGTATACAATCGCAATTGGAGGGTAAATGTTCAGCAGAGCCCGTTGCCCGCAAACCGAGATTACCGCCAATCGAGATTATGTCGTTTGACGGAGATATACGAAATTGGCCGTTATTCTATGCGAGTTTTAAGTCTACAGTGCACGATAATGGTTCTCTGACAGATGCTGAC
This sequence comes from Euclidia mi, assembly GCA_944739405.2. Taxonomy (NCBI): domain Eukaryota; kingdom Metazoa; phylum Arthropoda; class Insecta; order Lepidoptera; family Erebidae; genus Euclidia; species Euclidia mi. Next base: position 62,980,450 of record OX123187.2, on the reverse strand, counting down.
AGGTTGTACTATTTAATAGGTAAACTGTCACCGAAGGCCCAGTCCGTATTTGCAGGTGTCACACCCAGTGCTGAGAATTATCAGGTCATATTTCAGTCACTACTTGACAGATATCAAGACACGCGCGTCCTAGCGTCTACGTACTTTGACCAAGCTTTAAATCTCAAACTGTCCAGCAACGCGTCTGTCTCGAATTTCCAGCTGTTTATTGATAACTTCGTAACCGCGGTTAATTCTCTTAGGAATTTAAAATTAGAAGATCTTTCCTACTTTATGTTGCTTCAACTCGCTTTAAAAAAGTTTGACACTGATACAATTCGCGCATTCGAGATGACGGAACGCAATAATAAAATACCTACACTAGATAGTTTTATTTCGTTCATCAAAGATCAGTGTCGAATATTTCATAATACGCAGTCGGGTTCACCTGGCCCGTCTAACACTAACAACAACAAACAAAGGTTGAATAAATCGCGAAATTGTAATAATAACTCAGTCCCTAATCCACAATCTTACGTAACATGTTCGGAATCTAATAGTAATAATTCACAGAAGTGTCTGTGCAGTAATATAGTGCACGACCATTACTATAAGTGTCCCACCTTTAATGATTTAAATCCAATTGCTCGTTTTAAAAGCGTAAAAGATAACAAAGCTTGCATTAATTGCTTAAGCATAAAACATAAAACGAGTAATTGTTCCAGTAGAACGAGAACAAAAACATCATACACTGTTACATTTCGATAAAAATAACCGGTTGTCAAGTCAAGCCGCTAACCTTGACACACTTACGCAGGTGCAGACCACGGTAGCAGCGCCTTCCGCGTCTGAGGGCGAAGTATCGTTGTGTATGACATCCATTGCGCGGGCGACGCGCACACGAGGACGGCACTCGCGCATCTATAATGATCCGCGCAGGGCCAAAACGCAGTGTACGGCGTCTAACACGGTACTGTTAGCGACAGCGCAAGTTATCGTATACGATGTTAATGGGTCGCCGCACATGGTACGTTGTCTGCTAGATAGCGCATCTCAGACCAATCTAATAACATCGGAATGCTTCAAACGCCTCGGATTATGGAATAACTTTAAAAATACTAACTCAACCGTCAAAGGGATCGGCGGATCAGAAAAGCATTGCAGGGGTTCCGTAGATATTAAAATACATTCGCGTTTTGATAGGAACATTAATTTTAACATTTCTTCGCTTATCGTGGAGCGTATCACGGACGCATTACCGAACGCTAATGTAGACGTAGCATCACTCACTCATCTCGAATCATTGCCGCTAGCCGACGCGGAGTTTGCGAATCCGGCAGGCATTGATCTTTTGATCGGAGCTTCAATATTTCCGCACTTGCTACTAACTAAAATAGTACGTAGTGAGCGATATGATTTACCGCCCGCTATTAAGACGGTATTTGGGTATGTGATTATGGGTACCGTACCTACGTTACATACTTCTCATTGTATTACGTCTTGTTGTTGTTCTGCTCTTCAAGAGATCAAGGTGGGTGCTAAAACTGTGTGTAAGATAAAGCACTAATTAGCTATGCTATGCTATGCTATGCTACGCTATGCTATGCTATGCTATGCTACGCTATGCTATGCTATGCTAAGCTACGCTACGCTACACTATACTATACTACACATCCGCTTTGTATATAGATGACATTGCCTGTAATGTCATACCCGCTCCGCTAGCAATTTCGCTTTGTGAAGAGCTTATTCAGCTTTTCAAGCGAGGCCAGTTTGATCTTGTCAAATGGACAAGCAACTCTTAGGAGGTTCTCGCACGCATACCAGATTCTCATAAAGCTTCTCCAGACATTGAGTTTGAGAAGTCTGTACCGCATAAGGTTCTCGGTTTACGCTGGGACAAATCCTGCGATAGTTTTCGGTTTGACGTCTCACCACCAGATGATAAGTGCACCAAACGCACTATGCTGTCCACAGTGGCTCGACTATGGGACATAATGGGTTTTGTGGCTCCCACAATTTTGTACGCCAAGCTCTTGATCAAAGAGCTTTGGCTATCAAAGTGTGAGTGGGATGAAACACCCCCTGACCATATTGTCGCCGCTTGGGGCCAGTTTGTATTGAGCCTACCGCGCTCAATCAAATTACTATTCCGCGTCATCTTGGGTTGGTAGATGGATGTACCGTCAACTTGATAGGTTTCGCTGACGCCAGCGAGCGTGCTTACGGCGGAGTCGTATATCTGCAAGTCCGCATTGGTTCTAACTACTCGGTGCAGTTAGTTTGTGCCAAGTCTAAGGTCTCGCCTGTTAAAACCATTTCGGTTGCGAGACTGGAGTTGTGCGCGGCCCTTCTGCTGTCTCAGTTGCTCCGCAAGGTTCAAGACACAGTTTTGCCCCACCACTCTATTAATAAATATACGCATTTTCCGACTCCAAGGTAGTGCTCGCTAGGATTTATTCTCCTCACCGCTGGCAGACTTTTGTCGCCAACCGCGTTAGTAAATTGATTGAACTTGTTCCCGCTACTTGTTTCAATCACGTCGCGGGTTATCGTACTCGTCTTCAGGAAGAACTCTCCATAGATCATATTGACTGGAAGTTTATTCCACCAGCATCACCACATTTCGGTGGATGTTGGGCAAGCATGGTCAAAGTAATTAAAACGCATCTCTTCAAAGTTATAGGTCAACAGATCCTCTCTTACGAAGAGCTTTTAACTGTCCTTGCACAAGTCGAGGCACTGATCAACTCGCGTCCGCTCACGGCATTGAGTAGTGACCCTGCAGAACCATCCGCGTTAAGCCCTGCACATTTTCTGAACACAGTGCCATTATCGTCATTTCCGGCTCCTGAAGCAGACTCTTCAAGCTTGCTCCAGAGACATACTCTGCTGGATAAACTCGTGCAGTCGTTCTGGCGGCGCTGGCGTGCGGAATATCTACACCAGCTTCAGGCTAGATCCAAGTGGAATAGTCCTGTATCCCCTATACAGGAGGGTACGTTGGTCGTCATAATACATGATAATGCTCCGCCGCTTTCATGGCCGTTAGCCATCGTAGAGAAATTGCATACTTTCAAGGACGGTACAACTCGCGTTGTTACCGTGAAAACCGCCAAGGGGAGGTACGTGCGCCCTGTTGTACGTCTCTGTCCGCTTCCAACTCAGTGAGATCTAGCCTGAAGTTGGACTTACCTCTTAGTTTAAGTATTTAGTTAGTAGTTTTCGCTATTATTGCGTTTGTAGCTTTCGCTAAAGTTAACTTAGATTAATTTTATTGTCATATCGCTGTCTTAGCCTATTGATGGGTTATGCGGTAGTACACCCAACATAGCTAAGTTCAATTCTATTTTTTTTAAAGGCATCCCTTTAGGGCCGGGGGGATATGGTAGCGCCATCTACCTTCCTATCTATAACGAATCGCATCAAGATCAATCGTTCCACGTCTAGTGCGAGCGATACCATATTTCCATCCCGCTCTATCCCACTCCCTGGAAGAGGCACTGCCTTCGCCTGATTCGTCGACGCGATCGTGGACGCGAGTGACAGTCTAGAACATTCCGCTCGCTAAGAACGCCGTCTCGATACCGCTCCGCGCCGCACCGCTGTATGTGATTTACCGCTTCCACCAAGGAAAACCCGCTCGTGAGTGAAGTGAAAACAAGCAGCTGCATCACGAAACCACTAGGAGACTGCCCTACGGAAACGAAGAAGGTTGTATAAGGTAGGTGCCCTCCATTCTTGAAATATCCTATACCCACTCAATCTCCTCTTCCCTTATTCCTTTCTAGGCGACCCAGAACTCGTCCTAATATAGTCCATTCCATTAATCCTTCCCAAGTCGCCTAGAACCCTACGGTTTCGGTGTAAAGCCGAACCACAAAACGTTTTCAAAAGTTTTAATAACGAAATTATTTGAACGAAGTTCAAGATTTCGTTTTAAAATTAGAGAACGAAAATTATTTTCGTCACCATTACTGCATTAGATAGTCAGAATATTTTAATATTACGAATCAACTTATCTGCATGTATTTGTATCACCTAAATTCAAAATAAATTTTATTTTGGCTTACAAAATTTATTTGAACTCGATTTATCTTCAATAATTTTTCATAAAATAGATGAGTATAGAATATTAAAAGATTTTACACATCTAAAAATAAAGCCAACCAATTTCGAACTATGTATATTTAATCCCTGTTTACTATAAGGCCGATTAACTCTTTAATATTTTAAGATTACCATATCTTACTCAATCAAATACTAATATCATACTATATTTATCAAATTCATGGAAGTAGGTAAGCGTTTTATCAGTTTGCTTACAGATTTACAATTAACCCGGGAGTTTTTTTATGACTTATGTGATTAAGATTATACAACAATAATTACACGAAATACGTATAATCTTCCAAGTAATGATACTGGTCTCGATTACAATTGTAAAAATACAATACATAATAATATTATAAATATATTATTATATTCTAAAGAAATTATACAAAGTGTCCTTTTCAAGGATGTATTACCAGAGGAACCCGCTCCAGGTCTTAGTAGTCACAATACTCGCGATGGCGGTGTCGCATTTTTCACCACTCGTGGCCATTTAAACTAGTATTGCCCTCTATCTTGCAAACACTATTTGTTGTTCAGAGAGTTACTATATCGTTGTAACTATTTAGTAATCTGTGACTGTACTTTGAACTCGTATACCTGTTTAACACCAAAGGATCGAGTATTTGCATTAAAGAAAATTTGTAAAAGTGGTCAAAACAGATGTTATTCCAAATAAATAAAAATATTCAATATTAGAGAATGCCGGCATCAGCCCAGACATTTAATTCTAATTTAACCGTTAATGTCCGATCCAGTGGGAATTTAGGGAAATCCTTTCTTAGTGCATAATTCGATCTACAAGTAAGATACAAACATGCTAAATTTTATCTTCTAGCGCCCAATAGTTTCGCTGTAAGTTGTCTGTCAGTCAGTCAGTAACGCAAGAATTTTGTAAATACATACATAGTCTCACGCCTATATCCCCGAAGAGGTAGGCAGAGGTATATTGCTACACCCACTTTTCGCCAGATTTATTTAAGTCCCACGTAATAGGGGGCGAGCCTATTGCCGTACCGGGCACATCAGGCCTATGAAACTTCCCTACTATCCCGTAATTAAAAATTATACATACCAACTAACGCCATCTAGCGTCGGGGGAATGTCATTTTAGCTTTTATACCTAGAAATATCTGTAGCGATAACTGAACGGTAATTTCGCCAACTTCGTTAAAATCTGCGTGGCGCAGTGGTAGTGTGCTGGGCTCATAACTTAGAACTCCGTGGACCGAAACCACGCTTAGCTAGAAACTACTTTTTGAGATTTTATATTTTTTACTTTTAAATTGCATATTTTATATAATAGTTGTCATTTACTTATTTATTAACACTGAAATTAAACATTTATTTTATTTTGAAAAATGAATCCACTACTAACGCCATCTATACGATCGGAATAAAAATGAAATGGATTTGTACGCCATCTAGTGCTCGAGGATGCTTATTGAACTTCAATTTTCGAACTGTGAGTGGCTTATCTATACCAGTATAAGTGTATAATCTATGGGGCACATTACCAGACTCCGTGCTGGTACTGAGAATTCAGAAAAACCCAATAACACTTTTGTACCACCCGGAAATCGACCCCGGGACCTCCGATCAGCAGTCGCATGCTATATCCACTGGACCACGGAGGCAGTAAATACAGATAACTGAATTAATTACGTCACATAAGACCTAACTTTATGTCTTCCTACCTACTTCCCTTTTTTCGTTCCTCTAGTGCAATTTCTGTAGAAAACTTAAACCTACAATGTCAGAAGGAGAGTCGACATTGTGACCACACGAACATATTGGCGGAGTAGTATCAGAACTTTAATCCGAACTGCGCTGTGTGAACAATGGAACGTCTTATGAAAGAATAATAGGATGGACACAATGGCCTTCCCCCTTAGTGTCAGCGCACACCGAACTGCAAAATGCTCGAGCATGGTCGAGCAAACTTTTGATTGCTCGACCATTTAGGCGGCATACTCGGCCCTTCCGTGAGCAAGCTCCGTTGAAAATGCTTTGGGTTGCCAGGCGGGCGTATATGACCAGTTCGATGCCAAAATCTGACGTTGGCAGACGTGTTCAAAATGGTTGATTGGGATTTAGTAATTATTGCCCTTTTGGCAGAGGAAGAGGAAGATAAAGAATATCAAAATAAAACAAGACGTCATAAAATGAGAAGAACAGTAGACTAACGGACGGTAGACGAACGTGGCAGGAAAAATGTACCTTAGACGAATATTATTCATTGTGTAAGAATTTACCATTAAAAGGTGTTCACTTTTATGACTATTATAAGTTAAACTACGATTTTTTTTTATTTGTTACGCCCGCATATCCAAAAACGCAATACGGATCATCGACCTAGCATTTCTGTTGAGGAACTTTAACACTCCAGCTTTAACGAGACAAAGTGAAAATATAAAAAACTGTAGAAAAAAAAAACTATATTTTGTTTCGTTCATATGAAGTTTAAGGTCGCCGCAACAAACCCAGATCGAATTCTGCCATTGTTCTTTTGGCGTCTAGTTTTATTTATTGGCAGATTACGATTACGATGCTGGCAATAATCAATTGCACTGCGGCGTCGTCGGCGACGGCTCGAGCACGCTCGCGCATGTAGAACGAATATTCGAACATTTACTTGGAAGCTCGAGCATGGTCGAGCATGAAGTTTGGACGTGTATTCAATTTTGAAATGTATAGAATTGTCATAAGACTGATTTTTCAACGATTTCACAAAATGCTCTGCTCTGCTCTGCTCTTGGTGTGCGCTGACGCTTATACTTCGTCGACAAAGTTCCGACAAGTGCAAGGAAATGTTATTCAGTTATAATATTTTGTCTGGAATTCTTTTTACAATGGATTCTGCGTTAGGGTCTTTACATGGGTATGAGCTAGGAATTTTATAAAAGCGCTACTTAGGGTGCTTCTACACGGTGCATGTAGCTGGAGCAAGTAAAGGTGCGGGTTACACGCGTGGGTAATATGCGCAAGCTACTTGATCAAGTTACTCGCTTGTACTTGTACATGGTGCAAATAACTGGAGCAAGTAAAGACGCGGGCTACTTGCGCAAGCTGTACCTATGTAGGTACAAGTTATTTGTTCGTGGTCAAGAGCTACATGTGCATGCTATTCGCGCGGTAGCTTTATGACTTGAATCGCGTCAAATGTCTCGACGAACGAAAATTATTTTAAAATCATATGTTAAAAATGTAATTTTAACAAATAACATGCGCGAGTGACCCGCGCGCGTCGCAGAGCACGCGAATTACTTGCGCGGGTGGCTCGCTTTGGTACATGCTCGAGTCGCTGGACCCGCACATTGTTTTAAACGATATGTTTACGGTGCATGTAACCCGCGCAAGTGCCTCAACATGCTCAAGCTACATGCGCCGTGTACAAGCACCCATAGTGTTGTTTATAGTGAGACTATAGTAATTGTGTTTACAGAATAGAACTAGGTACTGAAAATTCTTCTTTTTAATTATTATTATATAAAAGAAGGCAAACTAGCAGACGGACCACCTGATGGTAAGGCACTCACTAGCGCCGCCCATGGGCAACCGCAACACCAAGGAGTCACAAGGGCGTTGCCGGCAATTCGGCAGGATTCCCCGATCAGCCTATAGCATCGAAAGTAACTGCAATTTGATCTGTTTGAGAGCTCTGGCGACTAATCATCTATTTCCTCTAAGAACAGACCACAAAAAAGAAGGGAAAAAGCTTAGACACCTATCAAAAACTCAACTCTTTTATCCATAATAGTATGTAGAAACTTAATGTATTATTACTAGACATCGTTTTGGTATACATGTAGGGTCTAGGGGTATAAAAAATATAATCTTGTAATGTTTCAAGAACAAAAATAATTAATAAAAAAGTTAAAAGCCGCTGATTAAAGAAACGTAATCGAACCAAGAGATCATTCACAAACTTACGTTGTCATGGACCATGTAGGTCTTTTTATCTATGTCATATTTGGTTCGTGCCATCCCACAGGGAGATCTCGTATCCTATTTGTCATATCCTGATTCAATGGAATTCCAATTTTCTTATTGTTCCCCGGTGTATTGAAACCGGTTTTCAGAATATTTTTTTCCATAGTTCGATTGGCACCTGACCTTTGCAAAGTCAAAGGCACAACAATATTTCAAGATTAAATTTCGCCGATATTTTTAGAAAATTGTTAAGGAAATACTATCGAAATAATTTAAGAAAACTTGATTAGAGTTGAGGGAGGAAATGAAAAAATAAAACAGTTTTACTTTTAGAGCGAGAGTATTTAGCTTAAACGAGAATCAAAATAAGAAATACGTATTCTGTATTTGTTTGTCCATGTAATGACAGATAAGAATACGAAGTTCTAAAAATGCATCATTTTATCTTCAGACAGCGTTTGACTGTCCGCTTCTGGCCACAGGTCTCGCCACATTTCAGTCACAAAAGATTTTGGCCAACTACTATACCACGCTGACCAGACGGGTTCGTATAGAGTGATAAAGTTGTTAGTCACTTCACAAATATATAAGTTGCTATAAGTAGTGAAACTTAATCCATCAACACACGGATAACTTAGTACTGGCAAAATAAAAAGAGTTTCGTTAATTCTGTTCGTGCAGGAAGCCTCGGCAAAGAAAAACTCATCGTAACTTTCGTCAAATAAATAACTCTTTTGATTTGAAGCGTTCGTTTAAACTACAATTATTATTACTTTTCAGAACTGTTCTTGCTTAGTGACAAATCCATAGACGTTGTAATCGAGATGGTATAAAGTGACATTACGTTTGACCCTTACGTTACTCCGGTTGGTACTATGAAGGTTACCATCGCAATTCCAACAGCCTTTTTATTCCAATATTGGATTTCATATCTTTTGCTTCATGTTTGTATAACTGCCTCCATGGTTCAGTGAATAGTGTATGTGTCTGCTGGTAGGAGATCCCGGGTTCGATTCCCGGGTCGGGCAAAATTGTTACGAAGTTTTACTGAATTCTCAGTAGCAGCACGGAGTCTGGTGATGTTACCCTGTAACGGCAATAGGCTCATCATTCATGGCGAAATGTGGGTGTCATATTACACCTTTGTCTAACTCTTCGAGGATACAGGCGTGAGTCTGTTTGTATAACCAAAATATCAGATTTATGAATAAATAAACTGAATACATTAGATTCTGTGATATTGTTTGTATGAGCTTTGCTCTCAGAAAACTCTCAATTTTATAACAAAATCAGCTAAAGTCTCATAGAAACGGTTCTACATCAATTCGATTTTAAATGTGACCAATAAAAAGGAAAATAAAGCTTCTTTTAATTATCGAATGTTTATAGATTAAGAAAAGAGATGAAGTCTATTTGTTTGGCGATGTTAGTGTATGATATAATTATAACTATATAAGTCTGTCATCTAAAAACTCATGAATAGCAATACTAATTGAAGACGAAGAAATAATTACGTACACTCTTCTACTAAAGTCGACGACAATCTATCAGTACCAATAATGCCAATAAAAGTGTCCTTCTTTGTTCAAATATAGCTCACAAGAGCTCCTACACATGTCGCTGTAGTATTTCGACACGTGCCATCATACATTTACACCTGTCCATACTTTTCATTATAAATGTTGTTTTTTAGTTAGTATTTTCTTATGTTGCCTCGAAACGTTTACCTCGTTCAGTCTTTATTATTTCGTACATGTTTAAATATTTTCTCAATGGCTAATGATTGGGAAACGAAAATAGTTCATCATGTCAGCCTAGAGACGTCCACTGCTGGACAAAGGCCTCCCCCAAGGTTCTCCACACAGGCCGATTTTGAGCCGCCCGCATCCAACCGCTTCGCGCAATCTTAATCAGATCGTCGGTCCACCTTGCGGGAAGCTTACCCCTGCTGCGTCGTCCGGTACGTGGTCGCCACCCCAGAACCCAGAAAAGTAGCGGCCACGAAAATGGTTGATCAGAATATATTGGATGACTGTTGTAGTGGTAGTGAGAATGATTTCGAAGTATTGTGCTGTGAACTAAAACATGGTAATAAATACTAATGATAAAAAATAAAAACATGGGTGACCGAGACCAATGTAACCAGGAGATATGATATATACGAACAGGGCTCACAAGAAAAGAGCTGCCTAATAATACGTAAAATGGAGCTCACCTTATATTACGAATCTCACATTCCAATTTTAATAAGGGAAGGTAGGGGTACAGAATCGGATCCTTCATCGGTAATTCCAAAAATCTTTGCTCACGCCAGTTTTTTCATTACATAAATGTGAGAAATATAGATAACATGAATCCCGCAAAGGTAAACCTAGACGACGTTTTCTAAATTAATTTCTTGAAGCAAACTCCAATTATAGGAAATCGAGGAACATTTTATAAAGCCATCGTGTTTGAGTTTCGGTTTCAAATTATTTTAATTTACTCGTATTTTCGCTTGATGGGCCGTGAACTAATTAGTTTGACGGTGATTTATTTCTGCAATTTGTGATGCATTATCTTCAGTACCGGTGATAATCTTTGTCTTGGATCCCCGGGACTACTGTCTGACTGTTACAACCGAAAATGAATAGCTATGTGCCATGGCTTAGACCAATTTCGTTATTTGCGGTGTCAACTATCTAAATTAGATCAGGGACCGACGGCTTAACATGCTCTCGGAAGCACGGAGTAGATGCGATTATCAATTAATTAAGCCCGTAGCTTCAAAAAGTCTAGGGCATCTGCGTGGCAATATATTGATCCAGTTAGATCAAAGGGCAGGCATTGAATAATGTTATAATTATTCAAGCTATTCTACTCGTCATCTCTTATTTCGTATTCAGCTCCGGGAACTGGAGTTATAGAAGATCAATGTTTAAAAATATTTCCTTTTAATATTAGATAAAACATTTTTCTTGAATAAATATATTTTTGTCCCATGTGTTCTCCCAATAATCTGCAAAATGTGGCAACCATTGAAAGCACTCCGTCATCATTCACCGATATTTCAATCTCTTTTCTTATTGTAGACTTATACCATTATTACATCACATTTCATTCTATTTTTGGTTAAGACTCACAACATACAATTTGGCTTTTTATTACGAGAAAAGTGTGAGTCGACAAAAAAAAAACAAGCAACGTACGGATATTACAAGGGCTGCCTCTAACTGAAATAACGTCGATTCCTGGTAATTGAGTGCAGAAAGTAAAACTGTATTTCAAGACTCTTATATATTATAAGTTACAAGTAAGGACGAAAAAGAGCACTAGATCACACAAAATGTTTGTTGTGTGGGAATAAAAAAACTGCAGAATGCCTTTTTATTCGCTATATCTGTGTATAGTCAGTGCCACGAGAACATAGACTTTTTGTAAACAAAGAATTTCTACTAAGTAATTTAGCGACAGTTCTATCAAAAACAAATAATGTCAAATCCAATGAGTGCAACGGTACATAGACATGTGTCATTGCAAAGTAATATGTCAATTGATCGGGTTTTTATCGATATACATATGCGCTGTCAACAGTGTTTTGTGGTACCGGAACATGTCAGACTCCTGAAACGTCAACATTTTGAGTTAATCCATTGAAATATTACAATCATCGACTTAGCTGGCATTTATTAGAAGATAAAAATATTTTTTGGATGTCAAGACGAGTAGTTTAAAGTAAAATCCCAGATAACAATGCAAACTTGCCAAACTTGCAGCAAGTTTAAATCAAACTTGCTAGTTTCACTGTGACAAACTTGCATGAAGTTGGTTTTTCAAAAGATTTGGATGACGACGAGCACAGAACACAGTTGGTAGTCGGTCGACCTCCTAGATACAGCAGGAGGTGCTCGACGACCAGCTGTTGTCGTACCACCAACCTGTGCCTTGTACCTGTGCAACCTTTGAAAAAGCAAACTTCATGCAAGGTTGATGCAAGTTTGTCACAGTGAAACTAGCAAGTTTGATTTAAACTTGCTGCAAGTTTGTTGCTATCTGGGATGCAAGTTTATAGTGTCGCAACGCTCGTCCTGTGGCCGGCATCTCGGAAAAGCAGGTGCACAATTGCAGATGGCAAACTATAATTAGTCACACAGAAGATTCTTTATACCTAATAAAAATAAATAGCTTCTTCTGACGAAGGTAGCCCCAAGTGTTAATTTACCGTTACTTTTAAATGGATTTTGTTTAAGTTCATTCTGTAATGTGTAATGTTTTTTTTTCATATTCAACGTAAAACCTCCATGCCTAGAAATTTTAATGCAATGTATTGCATTATTTTGCATTTGTGGTTATTTTTTAATATTTTAGGATAGCTTAGCTTTTTTTGTTGCCTATGATTAAGAAAATCAAGTCAATAATAGAGTACCATGTTTGTACTCTATCATTGACATACATGGTTCTCTATTATTGTCTTGCATTTACAAAATACTTACGTGAAAAAATCTACAAAAATCCGAAAATTCATGAAAATACTTCCGGGAAATTCGACCACTCAAACACACAATCAAATATGTTTATTTTTGTAAAAATTGAAATTTTTGGTCACAACAGGAAGTCATAGATAATAAAATATAAATTCGAATACATAATACCATAATTAAGCATTAAAAAAAACGACTGTACGAAAAGTATAAAAGTTCACTAAGGCAGAAAATCTCAAACACAACTGTTTGAAACAAAGGTTGTGAAGCCCTGAATGTGTGTTTACAAAAAGTCTATCTTCTCGTGGCACCAACTATAGATAAAATTGTTACGTTATTGACTGACGGACAGACAACGCACAGCCGAAACTATAAAGCGCAAGAAGCTGAAATTTGGCACATATGTTCCTTTTGGACCCTATGTATGAACTACGAAGGCATTTCTTGAAACTCCTACCAGATTGGAGATAAATGGTTCATTCATCATCAGCCTTTATCAGTCCACTGCTGGACTAGGCCTCTCTTTTGAAAGGAGGAATTGGCCTACTATACCACGCTGGCCAAACGGGTTGGCATAGGGTTTGTATTAAGTTTTCCTTCTCTTACAGTGCTGTTCTATGCATAATATTATGCTCCCTCTTACAACACCCATGGGATGTTATGGGGTGGTGACAATTCATATTCTTAATCCGTCGCCACACGGACAGAACAGTTAATTGGTTAAATAAAATCAAAAATGCTTTTCGACTCCAAGCTACTGATCATAAACATAAAAACCAATATTGCTCAACATTTGTATTCAATTGCTTTTGTAATTTTTTATAACTTATTTGACACACTAGCACTGTGTGTCAAGAGTAGGATTCGGTTTACAATACCATGCTGGCCAGGATCAGTATACGGTTTCATATCGTTTTCGGTTTCTTCACAAAGATTTCATTTCGCTCGTGTATTTGCCTCCTGGCTGGGCAGACGGGTTGGTACAGTTTAAAGTCATAATTTTCGTCTCTTTGCAGAGATTCTATTTTCTTCCTATATTATTTTTAGTTGCTTCTTATTGCACCCACGGAATGAAATGTGTAGCGAAATATTGTGATCTTTCATCACCACACAATTTTACAACTTCTTACGACTTATCTTTTTGCGGAAGCTAGCAGCCCTGACCGTTTGGGTTCGCTAAGGGTTTGATTAATTAATTTCCTTGGATAGTGAGCAACCGCGCCCGGAACCGAAGTGAATCGGAATAAAAACTAGTTCCTTTGCGCTCTGCAGATTTATGAATATCGTTTTGATGAGGATAAAATACTTGTACATATGTTGTATGTTTGTTGGCACTGCGAATTAAAATTGCATCAGTCAGTGATTGCGTTAAGTAAAAACTCGTACATACTTTTGTTGAGTTATTTAAAATAACTACTAACTGAGCCGACGGTTTAAATCTGCGTTAGTTAGCGCTACTGCTCCGTACCTTGCGTTGCTTATGGCGTATTATTATAATATCCTATAACTTTCCTCAATAATTGGTCTATCCAACACAAAAATAAATATTAAAAAATGACCAGTAGTTCCTGAAATTAGCGCGTTTAATCAAACTCTCAGCTTTACTATATTTCATAAGTCCAGTAGCACCTTGTTATCTGGCAATAGATTGACACCAAATATAAAAGAAGAATACGTAAAATCAGGCGCCTATAGAGGTTCAGTATTAATATCCTTTTCAAAAGCAAAAATCAGCAAAATAGTGCACCAGTTACCACATAGTACGGTGATATACGAAGACGATGGTTTGAAATTAATATAGTGATATTTCTAAATTTTCCGACATTTCGTATAAAAAGCGGGGTCTCGGTTGTACAACTCTCATTACTCACTCTATTGACACAGGCCATAGCCCACCTATTTGTCAGCGTTATTATCGTATGTCTCCCGATAAAAAACGCATTTTGATACAACAACTAGACGAAATGTTGAAGGAAGATGTCGTAAAACCCTCTGAGAGTCCTTGGTCTAACCCTGTTATTCTAACCCCTAAAAAGAACGGCGAACTAAGATTTTGCTTAGACAGTGGTAAATTGAATTCTGTTACTAGAAAATATGCTTATAATTTGCCCTACATTTCGGAAATTTTAGATAACTTGAGAGATGCTAAATACCTATCTAGTTTAGACCTTTCTAAATGTTTTTGGCAGACGTTAATTAAAGAGGAGGATCGTTTTAAGACCGCTTTCTATGTACCTACTCGTGGCACGTTTCATTTTAAAAGGATGGCATTTGATCTAACAAATGCGCCCGCTACTCAACAACGTTTGGTCGATACTTTGTTTTACGGTCCTGAATTTGAAAATAAGGTCTTTTGTTTTATTGACGACATTGTATGTATATCGTCAACGTTCGAAGAACACATTACGCTCTTATTACGTATTTTCGAAAAATTGAAAATGGCAAATCTCACTATAAACTTAGATAAGTGTAATTTCTTTCGTGATAAAATAAAATATTTAGGTTATGTTGTCGATTCGCAAGGTCTTCATGCGGCTCCTGATAAAATTGATGCCATAATTAATTACCCTACCCCTTCTTATAAAAAGGAACTACGTCGGCGTCGTTTTCTAGGCGTGGCTTCATGGTATAGGCGATTTATTCCAAATTTTAGTCGTATATTGTCACCTCTAAACAAATTAATCTCTCAAGGTAAAAAGGCTCCCCCTTTTTGTTGGTCTAAAGAGGCGGACCAGACTTTTATCAAATTGAAAGACTGCCTGTCCTCTCCTTCTATTTTATCTTGTCCGGACTACTCCGAACCTTTTGAAATACACACAGACGCCAGCGACTACGGCGTTGGCGCTGTCCTCTGCCAGGTTTTGAAGGGCGAAAAAAAATCATAGCCTACTTCAGTAAGTCTCTGTCTGATGCTGAAGAGAATTACAGCGATACTGAGCGCGAGGCACTCGCTGTGTTATCTGCCATCGAGCACTGGCGTTGTTGATAACTTGAGCAAAACTTTTTGGAGTCGGTGCCAAGCCAAGTATTTCTGATCTGCGTATAAAACCTCTACACTTTTTTATATAACTTTCGTTGTTGATAGAATAGGTAGTTTGTAATTTAGTAACTTTTTGTGTAAGGGCTGGGCACCGACTCCAAAAAGTTTTGCTCCATAACCAATTATTTTTTGCTTTTTAGTTCTTTAGTGTTTTTGAAGTCGGTTCTTTTTTATTTAAAAATAATTTTATTTTTTGCTTTTTAGTGGTATACCAATAAAAAAATAGTAATAGGTGGTAAGTAGGTACATAGTATAGTGTAGGTGGTACATGATGGGCCTTCCTTACTTGCCTCAATACTGAAATGTAGACCTGTAACTTTCTGGCAATTTCAAGTACCTAAGTATTTTTTTTTTGTTTTCAACTAGCCTAACGACGTTCGTTTCAGTTTCATCATCAGATCCCGAAAATCATCCAGTACCAAAGTGTTTGCCAAGACAAAACAAACGAGCCTAAACTCGATGAGATTGCGTTATTGTGTTACAAAGATCCCATGGCCACCTTCCTGCTCTCTCATCAGACTTTGGAAAACATTCAGCACTAAAGTCTATGTAAAGACAAATCAAACGAGTCCAAACTCAATGGGATTGCGTAGTTGTATTACAAATATCTCATGGCTACCATCCTGATCCATCGTCAGACCCTGGAAAACATCCAGTACCAAAGTCCATGTAAAGACAAATCAAACGACGCTAAACTCGATGAGATTGGGTTGTTGTATCACAAAGATCTCATGGTTACCTTCCAGCTCCATCATCAGACCATGGAAATCATCCAGCATCAAAGTCTATGTAAAGACAATGAAGTGATTGTGGTCACTTACAATATACGTGTTTAAGTGTTGAGATAGAAGGTGAAGCGTGTGAGGAAAAGAAAGCAAAGGCAGAAGACGAATGCGTAATTGGAATGTAGCTAACGGCGCCGTTGTGTGTCTGGAGATCTTCGAGCGCTGACACTGTTGACATTCCTTTGCCCATTGTCTACAGTCTCGTCTAACACCTGGCCAAACGAACCTTTGCTTTCTTTTCCTCACACGCTTCACCTTCTATCTCAACACTTAAACACGTATATTGTAAGTGACCACAATCACTTCACTGGTGACCCCGACGTGATTTTACAAGGCCCAATATAATGAATTTTGCGATGATCTGTATGGTATCGGGTCGCTACAACTGCCCCCTCTTGAGCCCGTCGTTACGGGCGATAGTAATCCGGGAATCTCACTTTACGGCCACTCCTTGTCCTTCTAATTTGGTTTTGGTCTTCGGCCGTCTTTTGCGGAGTTGTCTGCGGTGTTTCTCTGGCGATGTAGGCTGGCTTTAGGCGATCCAGTGAGATGCGTTGCATTTTACCCCGGATGTCCACGTCAAAGGTCTTCTGATCGCGGTGTAAAACCTTATAGGGACCTGAGTACGGTGCTTCAAGTGGTAATGGTAGCGGATTCGGGTCGCTACAACAACTCAAACGAGCCCAAACTCGACGGCATTGGGTTGTTATCGTCAAATCGCTTCATGTATGCTTATAAAATTTGAAGAGTTCCTTCGATTTTTTCAGGATTCCATGATCAGATCCTGACCTGATGATCATGGGACCAACTGGAAGGTATACTCTTTCAATCCAATTAAGAATTTTTGAAATCGGTCCAGGCGTCTTAGAGAAATCGGGGAACATAGATTAAAAAAAAGATTTCGACGAATTGAGAATCTCCTCCTTTTTTTGAAGTCGGTTAAAAACAGTTCGGGCGTAGCAGTGTGCACCTCTAATTTAAAAAATAAATGTGATTACCTCATATTTAGCTTTTTAAGACTTGTTAAATAAATAGGTTTCTTTAGATAACGGAAAAATCACGACAGCATGCAAAAAAGTGAGCAAGTAAATACACGTATTAAGCGTGCTCATATATTAGGGTTCCTAGGTAAGTACGATAGCTATACATTCTAGCCAAATACCTACATTTTTAAATTTACATAATTATTGCTATGTTTACAAGTCGAAGAATGTTCAAAAGTATTCGAATAAGTTTCTTTTTTTAACACGCTTTTATTAGGTCAACATGTATGTTACTAACTAATATTATGAAATTAAACTCCTCTAGTAAAATCACTTAGTAACTTTTATTTGTTCACTTTTACACTTTGTAGGTATGCACTGATTTACAACTATCAACCACCAAATAACTTGCGCTAGACGTCTTTACTGCTCGGAAGTACCAAAACGGTTGCCCTCCGGCCTACTTTATCTAACAAGCTAAAATATTCTCCCACTCTAAACGGACAACTTTATAAGCGACAGACAATCGGAATGCAGCAAACAACATCTATCACAATTTATTTACAAAATTGCTTGATTAATTGAGTAATAACAATTTAAATTAAATATTTAACTATAATTAATTATTTACTGATTTATTTATAAATATGATCCATCTCGTTGGAACATCGGCAAATTCCTTCTTAGTGCACTCCTTCGGTCCCCAAGGAACATACATGCCACATTTCAGCTTCCTACGCCCAATAGTTTTGGCTGTAGCTTGCCTGTCAGTCAGTAACGCAAGAGTTTTATATTTACAGACAGATAATAACCCGATTGAGAGCTGGTAGATAAATACCCATTAAAGTATATGTAATGTATGTAGGATGTACAAGTCACGATCAATTGAAAGTATACATTGTTGGATATTCCAAGTTATACCTACTTATATTTTTGCCCAGTGTCACCTCTCGATACAATTTTATCACCGCTCCCTACGGACCGCGGACAGCCACCGTTTGATAAAGCACGATATACAGGAATTGGATTTCGCCATTTGTAATTCAAATTATACAAATTTTATTACAGATCGTTTATTTCCCAACGCTGGGCATTAGGATAAGTTAGGTAACGATTATACAGATAATTTTGGAGACTAATTGCAGAGCTAAATTAAGCCTTAAACATAAAGTCGGCAGATTTCAGGAAAATATTTATTTTCTTTTGGTGTCGTGAACATCTTGATTTACCTACCTTAAATGGTTTGCTCACAGGGAACCAAAGGCCACTACATAATTTCTACAGATTTCTATCTTTTAAGCTTTGGATTGACAGATTAAAAAAAAATTAAAAAAGGAAACAAAATATAGCCAAATTTTTCTATGAAAATTGACAGGATCTCTTTATTAGGTGCATTTACAAGAGTTTTAAAAACATATATAAGAAAGATACTCAGGACTTATAAGAACTTTATCCATTCGGGCAATGATTGAAATACTCTTATGTCATATTTTACACGATCTTAATTTTACATATTTTTTGAGAAAAAACGGAACTTTTCCACCAGAAATGTGCTATGGTATTTGCCAATCACTATAAGTAAGCACTAGATGAAATGGGTTCAACTTTGCTGCGCTTAGGCTGGTTTCAGAGTCACGCCGGCGAGCGGCGCTGTCCAGACGCGCGCGCTTAGAATTACACTAGTATAGTAGTAGCGTTTCATAGTCACGCTGTTCAAAAGCGCCGCGAGTGAGACGCGCGCCGTCGGCCGGCGCTGCCGAAGCGCGCGCCGCCCGAGCTCCTCAACGTGAAACGCGCGATACTAAAACTCGTTTCAGTGTTCCGCGTGTCATGCGCGCGCTGGCTGACGGCGCGTGCCGCGTGCGTCATTCTGAAACCAGCCTTATGGATGGAAGTCTGACGTCTGCCACAGGTTTGTTTTTATAATAGGTGGCAAATATGGAGGAATTGCCTATTGGTAAGCGATCCCCGCCACCCACGACATAAGTAACACCAGAGGAATCACATATGCGTTGCCGTTCTTTTGGATGGCAAAAGAAATAGTAGGAAAATCCGCGTAAAGAAGAAAATCCCAACGGACCGTTCTTAAATAAATACCACTATAATATATTGTGAGAGGATCTTTTGTAGAGAAATATTGAGAATAAACCGTCTATGGCTTTAAGGATTTGGTACGAGAATTTTCTTATGTAAGAGAAAAATGCCATAGGTATGATATACAAGCATACATAGGTTTATTTAAGTACTTCTTATATTGTACTCGATAAGCCTGCTTTTACACCCGCGTTATTTAAGGCTACTGCTACGTATAGGTGACACATAGCGTGCTGTTGTAGCCTATCCTATAAAACGTTTCTCGATAAATGGGCTATCTAACACAAAGATAATCAATCAAATCGAACCTGTAGTTCATTAGCGTTTTCGACCAAACAAACGAATTCCTCAGCTTTATAATATAAATAGGTATTGTTGTTATATGTATTAGATTTGGAATATACGTCGATGGCCTCTTAACCTGCAATGAACAGCCGATAGGTATCCGAATAAGTGAGAGGTTAATATTTTTTTATCAGAAACGGCCATGCACGCTTCAGAAATAAATTCTCCTGCCAAATTTCTACAAATGTAACTTAAATGAAAAAAAAAACTCTGTACTGCATTTCCATTATTTAACCAATATTCACTACACTGCGTTGAATAAAAGACAAATTAAAGAAAAACAAATTCTCGTCGAACTATTCCATACCCATATTTTTTTCACAAACACGCTGGACAAAAAAATCCTGCGAAATTTAGTAAAAACCCGCACTGTGTTCGCGTTGGTCAACGTTGCGAAAATACATGCGGTATTAAAAAAGATTTTGTTTCTTTTGCAAAGTTTTTGTAGTATTTGTATGTAATTGCGTTTCACTCGTGTTATATGGTTTTCCGCAACTTCAAATATGTAGTGAAAATCGAACAACCTGATAGTTCTTCGTAATCTGTCGATATAAAATTCTTGCGTAACTGACTGATTGACAGACAAAGCACAGCCGAAACTATAGAAGGGTGCAAGAAGCTGGAAATTTGGCATATATGTTCCTTGGAGACCTTAAAGAGGCACCAAGAAGAGATTAGCCGAAATTCCTACAAGATCGGGCAGAAACAGTTTAAGATAAAATGTGCAGGCGTAGCTGCAGGCATCCTATAGTGCTCCT
The DNA here is from genome assembly GCA_944739405.2 of Euclidia mi. Classification (NCBI taxonomy): domain Eukaryota; kingdom Metazoa; phylum Arthropoda; class Insecta; order Lepidoptera; family Erebidae; genus Euclidia; species Euclidia mi. The sequence continues at coordinate 62,959,960 of OX123187.2, read as the reverse complement.
ATTTGCTGGTATATTGTCCTAGGACATAATTAGGACTTGTAATTTGCTTAGGTATTGATGTATGTGCGGAGTAAGTTTTAAAGATAAAGTGCGTAACAGTGTGATACGAGAATATTGTGGTCTAAAAGAAGATGTAGTGACAAAGATTGAAAAAGGAATGCTGCGTTGGTTTGGAAATTTAGAACGGATGGATAAAAGAAGAAATATGAAAGGAGTGTATAGTGTGAGAATAAATGGAAATGTCGGAAGGGGACGCCCTAGGCGGACGTACGCCGACCAAATAGGTGACGTACTGAAAACGGGCCAAATTAAAAGTACCCATAACCGACGCGCATGCATGATGAGGTTAATGAATGTCGAGGAAGCGAAAAAGGTATATTTGAACCGAAGCATGTGTCGTTCCATAGTCTCTGCCTACTCCAATGGGAGCCATGACGATATAGATAGATAGAACTTGCGTAGGTATCTCGTTACAGTAGTTGCGAAGTTTTTCTTTCATGTGTTAGGTACGAAAGAAATGGTATCTGGCTGATGTCGAGTGTCTCACCAAACCTAAAACACTACTTACAGAAAGAAATACTTTACGTTATTATAAAAGCATTTCCCAAATCTGATTAGTAACGTTACTCACCTTCCCTGTATACTGAATTGTAATTGTGTACGTTGATGTATTATACCGTAGTAAGTTGACTATATAACATCTTTCATTTATCGATCGATTAATTTCATTTCGTCTTCTATCACACAATATTGCAGATTATTTCCGTTTAATAATTATTCCAAACAGCAGTTACTATGGTATAAAACTGGTTCAACCTAAGTTTGCGAAACAAAAGTAATAAATTATCTATAGATATCAAACAGATCGTCTACGATGTGTGCATTGTAGCCATAAAAAGCGAGAAAACGTTTAACACGCAGTATACACGTTAAGGATAGCACACACCGAAACTGTACGATATTAGGTTTATTTTGAAACTAGCTTTTGCCCGCGGCTTCGCGCGCGTTAAATTTGGGGTAACACATAATTATCTACTTTCAGGCTCAAGTTGTGCGAAGACACTCCTGATATATCTCTATAGGGTACAAAGTAACTCGGTCAGTATCCATGACAAATGTCAAAGCCATGTTTCAATACAATATGTCCAATATATATCTATAAACACTTCCTCATTTATAATTTTAGTAGGTAGAGAAAATCGTTTCAGCCGTTTGAGCGTAGTATATAATAATTAGATTGGATATGTGAAAAATATAATCATCGTGCACCTGTCTACGCCGTGCATAATATGACACGACGTATGATGTGACAGTACTGACAGATAGCACATGCGCAGCACTCAATTATTCGCGCATGCGTTCTTACTTCCAAGAGGAAAATTTCTGCCGTACAAACTTCTATCCTCCCTACAATCCCTCCCAGTTTAATTTTTGCAACTTATGGTAGCCTATGTCCGTCTCCATGGCCCAATATATCTCTATATTAAATTTCAACAAAATCGGTTCAGCCGTTTTCGCGTGCAAAAGGAACATACATACATACGTACATACACACTTTCGAATTCATAATATTAGTAGGGAAAGGGATATATACGCTTAATCTGTGTGATGACAAATACAAACTGTTAGTAATTCATTTTATTCCGTGTGTGTCTTAAGAGGTGACTAAGGAATATACTAAAGCAAATATTATCATTGGAAAGAGACGTCAAACTGTTAGTATAGTAGGCCAAATGCGTCTATTTAATCACAATTATTATTCTTTTGTGACAAAAATTAGGAGAGATCTGCGTCTGTACGTAGTGGACTGTAAATACATGTTTGATGATATAGATACACCTAAAAATTAAAGTCTAAGTTCTGTCAAGGTAGTAAAGCCTTGCTGATTCCAGCATGAATGGGCCGGCTCGACCGGGGAAGTACTACCCTCTCACAAAAGATCGACGTAAAGTAACAGTACCTAAACTGTTGCGTTTCGTTCGATGAGTGAGAGTGCCGGAGGCCCTATCCCCTATTCCTTCTCCCTCATCCCACTCCTCATCCTATCCTTTTTCCCAACCCCAAGGAAAGTCAGTCGTCGTCATCTTGCTTTAGAGTAGTCACAAAAACTTACATCCCTTCGTGCTTCAGACAGCGCATCAAAATGAGCACATCAAAATATTGAATGTGTGCTGTCAAACCAAGTAGGTAAAAATGTTGCGGTCGCGAGAGGGAAGTAACTGGCGAGCACGGCAAGCGTAGCAGCGTTGGAATCTATACTTCAGTGCAACTTCATATATAATTTATGGCCTGTATACCATATCCTGACACAATGGTTAATTTCATCGACGAGTATCCTTGCCATATGCGACCAGTGTTTTGTCAGTTAGATATTAAATAGTATCTCACCTATTCTGCATTTACCTGCACCTAATATTGCAAACAGCTGTTCTAGTGAGCATGCATCCTAATCCCCGCACTGTTTGCTCCTGCCACGCGATGCGAACATTTGCTCTGGTTAAATTTTCGTTTTGCTTTTACAAACATACGGTAAATCAGGGGTGGATATTTTCGTGAAATGTTTACAATTTATGACGGTGGAAAAACAAAAGTAAACGTGTGAGGCTTAATAAATACGTGCGAAGAAACTGAACTGCTAAAATGTACCACAATATTAAAACACTGTGTTTTAAGCAAAAAAAAAATATTATTCTTTATAAAGGAAAATCCTTTTTAGAGCAATATAGAAACATTCCGTTTTGCGTCAACGAACGTCAGAACAATTTATCTCACGGACGCAATAAACACTAAGATTCTACGCAACAATTACCGTAAAGTTCGATAGAACCCACAAAAGTGCAATGCTAGTGCTAAATAGCAAGACATCCGTTTAAATTACTATTCGTACACTTAGTTAGAACATATTAATTAGGCATGGTGCACAAGAATCTATCAAATCACGCGGTTATACATTCTTCGAGTCCAAAGTTTTGTACGCAGCCAGGATACCACTATGACGACACAGACTATTGTCACCGGCATTAATTGTAGTATATATTTTTAGGTTTTTATAACATAAACCTCTTAGTTAAAGCTATAAAATCCCTTTATATTTTACATAAAATGACAATTACAGAACATATTTCAGCTTATCAAAAATAATACAAAACATACATACATAAATATTGTCCGTGTGGTGACGGATTAAGAATACGGAATGTCACCACCCCATATCATCCCATGGGTGTCGTAAGAGCCGACAGAGGGAGTATATTATGCAGAGAACAGCACTGTAAGAGAAGGAAAACTTGATACAAACCCTATACCAACCCGTTTGGCCAGCGTGGTATAGTAGGCCAAATCCTTCTTTAAAAGGAGAGGCCTAGTCCAGCAGTGGACTGTTAAAGGCTGATGATGATGATACATAAATAGACTCACGCCTAATTCCCGAAGGGGTAGGCAGCACTACGGAAGCCATTCGCAACGATCCTGTCATATCTCTCTTGCTTCATTCACTCTCATCCTCATCAAATTTCTCATGCATGCTCTTCGGTTAAGTGCTAACCCTTCCTTGTTTAGGATGTCTCCAATCTGGTCAGAGGACGTCCGTCTAGGTCTTTCTCTTAGAATAATAATGAAAATCTTGTAAAATAAATATCAAAAATAAGTTGCCTTCCTCATTACGGCGGCACTCCTCAGACAATTGTCACAACACCGTCTACTGATAACTTCGATTATTTCTAGTTAATAAAAACACAAAGAGCTTGCAAAGGAGGCTTCGTTAAAGCAAACAAAGAAAAAAAAACAAAACGAAAATGAAAACTTAAAAATCGCAACAAAAATGTTAACTAGGTATTTAGTTTCTTTTTAAAAAAAAGAGAACCGCCTTCAAAAAATCGACCCACTGAAAAGTACGAAATAATTTATACATACGCTACCCTAATCCTCTCAAATTTCCTTTCGAATTTCTCCCAAAACCTAATTACTAAATTAAACTAAATACTTAGTTTTTGAAGTCGGTGCCAAACCAAAAAAGCCTATTGTTTGCCGTCATCCTTTCCAAACCAGCGCATTCAATCTACATAGGTACATACTTATAGCTCAAAATAGCTAAGAAGTATAATTATTTTATAATTAAGCATTTATTTCATACTTTATATATTTTAAATATTTGTTACCTTTTAGAGTATATAGGTATATTCTTTTAAATTTTATTAATTCAGATATTTTTTGAGGCTTTATTGATTTGATACATTCGTCGTATTATTTTCTCTGTTTGCCAGTACCTATTCTTTTTGTTGGTTTGGCACCGACTTCAAAAACTAAGTATTTAGTTTAATTTAGTAATTAGGTTTTGGGAGAAATTCGAAAGGAAATTTGAGAGGATTAGGGTAGCGTATGTATAAATTATTTCGTACTTTTCAGTGGGTCGATTTTTTGAAGGCGGTTCTCATTTTTTTAAAAAGAAACTAAATACCTAGTTAACATTTTTGTTGCGGTTTTTAAGTTTTCATTTTCGTTTTGTTTTTTTTTTCTTATTATTTTTATTTCACACTTTTTAGTGTTAGGTTCTTCGTTCGTTTACTTCAGGTTTTGTGTTAACTACTCTTTTATTTATTTCATACTTTTTAGTGATAGGTACTCCAATTACTTTAAGTTTTGGGCTAAGTAATAGTTTGTTTATAGCTAGATTCTTAAATTATTTTAGTGATAAGTTTTCTGCTAGTATCAGTCTGTAATCATGATTTTGACATAGGTACCTACTTTTATTCTGTGTGCCTATGGGCTTAGGCTTGATGCTGCAAGAGAGAGATGAGTCTAAGGAATCAGCCACATACGGAAGGATGCCCTCCGCAAATGCTGCTCCGGCTGATCCAAACAAATGCGGCGGACTTGTACATACTATTGAATTGGCTGCGAGCTCTCGTATTAGGTATGCTCCAGAGAAATATGTCAATAACGGATGGCTTAGCGCACGGGGCAATGGGTGTTCCTAAAGGATTCAAATGGCACTAAGAAGAGATCCACTTGATCCAGTGAACTGCCTGATGCCATTTTGATATTATTTGCGTCTTAAAGATTATGATGGATACTTGATACTTGATGGCACGGGCTGTCTCCGCAACTCCACGTCTTGGCGTGTATTTTGCGTGCAGGTGGGAATGGTGTCTTCACGGTGGTCAATGGTCACTTCAGCGGGCTGTCGGTGATACCTATAGTAAATAGGTGTTTATTAAAGAATCCGTGTCCTGTGTAGGCGGCCGTGACTGTCCGCAGTTGTTGTTTGGACAGCCGGAGGATTTGTTTGGCTATCTTACCGTCTACTGCGGGAAGAGCCTCCTTGGCCTGCCTACATGTTTCAATACCAATCCAGGACTGGTTGTGTTGGGTCCCGGTCCTATTCCTTACCAGGTTGCGATAAAAACCAGAAGGGAGGGGAATAATGGGCTCGGGTCCCACCACCTCTAAAGTGGCCCCTCTTCTGGCAAGTACGTCGGCTGCGTCATTCCCTCTTGAGCCACTGTGGCCCTTGATGCATTGCAGTGTTAATTTGTTTTGTTTACCTACCTCTGTTAGTTTCTGGTGGCATTCAAGCGTGAGTGCCGAGGTGATAGTATGGCTTTTGAGGGCTGAGAGGACAGCCTTACTATCTGAGAGGATCCTAATGGATCGTTCCCTTACCTCACGTGCCATGATTGCTGTGGCAGCTAGGATTATGCCAAAACATTCGGCCTGGTAGACCGTGTTGTAGGCTCCCAGCGGTGCTGCGATGTTGATGTTAAGGTCCGCGGAGAATACTCCTGAACCCGTACCTGTATCCGTCTTAGACCCATCTGTGAAGATCGTGAGCTCGTTGTGGCCAACCGCTCCCTCGTGTAGATCCTCGTACAGTTGGATTTTGTATTTCTTATCGAAAACAAATTGTTTCGGTATTCGGTCGCCAATGGCTTGTGTGAGAGGAACTTCTTTAAAGAGTGTGTTTAAGTTGCTAGTGTGCGGTGTGTTAGTGTCTTTCCAGAGCTTCAGAGCTCTTAGCCGGATCGCCGACATCGTTGCTTCCTGTTGTATGAACAGGTGCAATGGAGGCAAGTCCAGCAACACTTCGAGTGCCGCTGTAGGTGTAGTTTTCATGCAGCCCGTGGCCGCTAGGCATGCAAGTCTTTGAAGCTTTTGAAGCTTGTTGGCGGCCGTTGTTAGGTTGGTCCGAGGCCACCACACTACTGCGCCGTAGCTTATCATCGGACGTATTATTGTCTTATAGAGCCATAAGACAATTTTGGGGGATAGGCCCCATCGTTTACCTATCATCTTCTTGCACTGCCAGAAGACGATGCTGGCTTTATTGAGCTTACTTTCCATGTGGCTGTTCCATGTCAATTTGCTGTCAAGAGTGACTCCCAGGTACTTTACCTCGGTGGACAGCTTGAGCTCTGTGTTGAATAGCCTGGGCAGTCGGTAAGTGTGAACATTACTAGTTCGGTCTTGTACGGGTTTACTGATAATTCGTACTCATTACACTACCACTCTACTATGCGTAGAGCCTGTTGAGTAAGGTCGTACACTGTACTAGTTACCTTACCTGAGGTGAGAATGGTCAGATCATCTGCATATCCTATTGTGTAAAAATATCTCGCGTTGAGTTTGTCTGTGAGTTCATTGATGACTAAGTTCCACAATAGCGGGGAGAGTAGCCCGCCCTGCGGGCAACCTTTAGTTATCAAGGCTGTCTGGGAGTCGCCGTGCAGGCGCACTACTCTTTTGCTGAGCATGTTTTGGATCCACTGTATGAGCATCTGATCCACACCATGTCTGGCTAGGGCGTTGCTTATACTGGAGAAGTTTGTCTTGTCAAAAGCTTCTTCTATGTCAATGAAGGTGCCCAGACAGATGCTTTTTTGTTGTATAGCAGCTTCTATCTGGTTCACGACCTGATGTAAGGCCGATTCCGTCGATTTCCCTGAGCTTTATGCATGTTGATTGGCATGTAGGGGTAGGTGTTTAAGTGCCCCACTTCTTAATTCCCTCTCGCATAGCCTTTCCAAGGCTTTAAGCATGAAGGAGGTCAGGCTTATTGGTCTGAAGGACTTTGCATCTGTGTAGTCTGTTTTGTCTGGTTTTGGTATGAAAATTAGTTTGACTTCCCTCCAATTCTTCGGTACATATCTAAGGGCCAGGCTAGCCCTCATGATTGCCAGAAGTCTTTTGCGGATCGGTTAACCCCCCCATTGTAATAACCCAGGGAAGATGCCGTCCAGTCCGGCTGCTTTGAAGGGATGGAAGCTATCGATGGCCCATCGGAGTTTTTCTTCTGTGACCACGGTGTTTGCGTGTCTCCACTCGTGTTCGGTCGCCACTGTTGGTGTATCGTGCCACGTTATTACCGGGGTGAGGACGCAGCCTGGGAAGTGTGTTTCTAGTAGGACGCGTCTTGTCTCCTCCTCCGATGTGGTGTATGTGTTATCCGGTTTACGGAGAGTACCTGGTGCAACCATCGGTTGCTGAGCCAGTAGTTTCCTTACCCGGTTTGCTTGTTGGCAAGATTCAATGCTCCCACAGAATTTTCGCCATCCCATGTTGCGTCTGAATCTGAGGCATTTCTTGTAGCTTTATTTGGCCGCTTTATAAGCGTCCCAATCTGCGTCCGCGCTTGTGTTCATTGCCCTGTTAAGGGCCCTTCTTACCTTCTTGCGCTTGCGTTCAAGCTCAGCGCCCCACCAGGGTTGTTTACCTGGGGTTGAGGGTAGAGTGGTTTCTGGGCATGCTGCGTGGTAGCTGTCTAGCATTGACTGCGTCAGTGTACATACCTGCTCGTCGATCTGTTCATTGTCACCCAGTACCGTCGGCGTAGCAGTAAGGGTAAGTTTCTCTTTAAGTAATTGGACATACTTTGCTTTGTCAGTGTTGTGTGGTTTCCTGCGTGGCTGTGTAGGTTGTATAACGACTTCTATAGAGAAGCTGATCCATCTGTGGTCTGAGCACGATGCCTCTTTCGAGACGAGCCATCCCTTGATGCGTTCAGCCGCTCCTTTTGTTGCGAGAGTTAAGTCGATAATTGTCTGACTACGTCTTGTGACGAAGGTGGGCTCCGTACCTGTGTTTAATAGGGTAAGATTAGTGGTGAATAGGTATTCAACCAGTGATTTACCTCTGTTGTTATTGCAGTTCATGCCCCACATTTGGTGGTGGGCATTGGAGTCCGTTCCTATTACGACCTCCGTATTGGTTCTCTCGCACTGGTTAACCAGACGCGTGAGGTCGAACGGTGGCGGGTCTTCGGCCTCGGGCATGTAAACCGATGCAAAAACAACCGCTATACTCCTTGGCTGCTGTGTTATTTCAATTTGTATCGCTGTGATGTCTCTGGAACAGAACTCCGTTAGAACTTGGGCTCTGATGTTTTTAGTTGTCAGTATGCAGGTTCTTGGATGTGTGTGGTCAGTTGAAGAATAAATCTTACCTCCCAGGCTGGAGAGGCCTCTGATGAGGCCACCCCTTATCCAAGGTTCCTGGATGAGCACGATGGCTGATTGTTGGACCTCCATCCATTTGCGCAGTTGCGCAGTGGCCGTTTGGCTGTGATGGAGGTTGATTTGGAGGCAACTGACGTCACTAGGCAGAGGGTTCATCTTTGGATGATGTCCCCACCTCCCCGACCGTCAGCTGCGTTAGGCCGGCCAGGATGTCGCCAGCCTCCACCCCGTCGTCCCGCCGCACCGGGCTCAGCAGCAGGCTCTCATCTTCCGAGTTACCCTCGGCTGACGGGCCAGCCCCCGAGCCAGACACGGCCGGCTCTGACGGGCCGGGTTCTGCGTCGCACCCTGGCTTGGTGTTTGAGTCCTGCTTGACTCGTGTGGAGTTGTCGTCCGGCGGATGGTCGACAAACTTACCTGAGGGGTCCCGGAACCTGACGTAGACGGCACCTACCCCCAACGCGAGGCGGCGCTCGTTCTTCATCAGGATCGGAACCTGTTCTACTGGGACGCCCACTACTAGGAACCACCCACCTGACTGCCTTTCAGAGTGCAGCATCGACCATTTGTCAACCTCCAACCAGGGGTTCTGAAACTCCAGAGCGCGACCCACGTCGCGCACGTCGTCCAAGACCCCCTGTTCGTCGGGTACGACAATGCCGCACCGCACTCTCTTCGGGGTCTCTTCCTGGCCCCTGACCTCCAGTTCGAAGCCCGGTGGTGGGACCAGGAGAGAGACTGCCTCCGTCAGCCAGGTACGCGTTGCCTCGTCGGTGCACCAAAGTTTGAGGACCCCGTCCGCGTGCACGGGTTTCCCGGTGAACGCTGGAGCGGGGCGTTTGGGGGTTTTGGTCGACCAGGCATCACTCAGGATCTTCTTTTGGAGCTCCCGGAGTACCTGGTCCACCAACTCCTTCGGCAAGTTCCCTGTGCGTTTGCATGTTACTGCAACACCCAGGGACGCCTTGGAGGCCTGTGCGTAGGACTTACCTTGTATCCTGGAGGAGTCGAGGCGGGGCTTCTTGTGCTCCCCTCGAGGCGAGCTGGTCTCGTTGAGAGCACGTTTGGCCTCACCTCTTTCCTTGTTTTCGGCAGTTTTACCTGCCGCGTTTCCCGGTGGTGCTGGGGCTGGATGCCGTCCAGGGTGGCCAGCCCGCCGCTTGGCGGCAGGCGGCTTCCCCGTCCTGCCTCTGGCCTTCGTGCACCCCTCGCTACTGAGCGTGGGCTGCGCGCTGGTCACATTGCTGGGACCTGCGACGGCAACCTGCTCAGCTGTTTGATTATGATGGATAGCTCCAGGATAGCTCCAGTGAAAGCGACCTATCAAAGCAATCGCGATTATGGTGATATCGAGAGGCGGATTTTGAAAGTCATATTGAGTTGGGCTGTGACGGTACACAAGTTGCAAGGATGTACACTTAGTTCCGCGGTAATCGACCTAGGGCCTAAAATCTTTGCTAAAAGACAATGCTATGTTGTCTTGAACTCTTAATTCGGGTCAAATCCCTAAAAGGCATGGCTTTAAGTGATATTAACTCGAACAAATTACTCAACCATCCCCACGACAACAGAGCCTTATCCGAAATGACAAGAATGAGAAATATGCTCTCGCATTAGATTCTTTCACCGACTCTCTTTGTTTTTTGTAAATCGCAGAGACATAGACACGTACACAAGAACAAACACATACACATAATACATACAAACAAAGTAAGAACCAATATATGTATACGGGTCAAACTGAAAACCTTCTTTTTTTGAAGTCGCTTAAAATACTAAAACTTTCTCCTAAGTGTAACAAATACTTTTTTCTGAAAACCGCATAACAATCGGTTCAACCAATCACGGTTTAATCGTGGGCAAACTTATATATTATACATATATGGGTCAAACTCAGAACCTTCTTTTTTAAAGTCGGTTAAGGGCCTAAAGCCTTCTCCTAAGTGTAACAAATACTTTTCTGAAAACCGCATTAAAGTCGGTTCAGCCAAACGCAAGATAATCGCGGACAAACATATATACATACATACATACATACAGGTCAAACTGAGAACCTCCTTTTTTTGAAGTCGGTTAAAAAACGAAGTCATTGTTGGGAGCTTCACCGAACGTTCGATAAGGACCGCCTTAGAATTAGAAACATTCATGCTTGTTGCTTCATAATTATCAAAAACTAGATGAGCCCGCGGTTACATCCGCGTTATTTAAGGCGAGTGCTCCGTTCCCCTCATAGCGTGATGTTAAATAGCGTATAGCCTTCCTCGAGAAATGGCTATCTAACACTGAGAGAATACTTCAAATCGGACTAGTAGTTCCTGAAACAAGCAAACAAACAAACTCTTCCTCTTTATACAGGGTTGATACGACGGTATGACTTTAATTTAAACCACATATAGAACATGACATATACAAGCTCTACACTAAAGTCACAGGATTAGTCACAGGATATTGATTGGGATTGTAGTACTTGTATCTTTACATTCTGACATTTTTGATTTGACATTTGTAATTTTATTTATTTTGTTTTGACATTGTTATTTTCTTTTGACATTTAAAATTACTTAAGTAATATATTATTATTTTATTTTTTAGACATTCTTAAATTGACATTCAATAATATTTTTTGACATTTAAATATATGACATTTTATTGTTTAAATTTGTATAATTTTACATATTGTTTACAACATGTATTTTACTATGTATTAGCATGTCAAGTTGTGAGTACGATGTGGGCATTATTAAACATATAAGCAAATAGTTGTGGCAACCTGTCTGATGGCTTAGGCTGACATGCTTATGCATACACCTTCTGATGGCGTGGAGGCATAGTCATACAGATCGCGCTGGCTCCCTCAATCAAGGTTGAGCCGTACGATTGCTGTTGAATGCGGGCCATCAGTGGGCCGAGTCAGTCAAAAGCGTCAGATGATTTCCTGCATTGTACTTGCATACTAAACCCTTTTTTTTGTCTGGACTTTAAAAGATCAAGAAAAGACTAAAGAAATTGAAGTGACAAAAAAAAATAATGACTCTGAGTTTGTTTCGGCTTTTCTTCTCAAGAAGTCATTTAGCTAGGAAAAGCCGGCCTCATCTAGAATAGGGTTTTGACATGTATAAGTGTTGTAAACAACCAAAATGCAGAAATAAATATGTCTTTATGTCTTTATGTCTTGATAGATCTTAAGTTTCACTAAATTGAAACATTCTGTAGCCGGCGGTCAGCTGATTGGTAAAGGTTACATAAGGTCATACACCTTATAGCGCAAAAAATTACGTCAATGCGTAGCAGCTCCTATTTAGTCCTAGGCCGCGCGCACTTTGGACACGTTTTCGTACGAATTTTACTCGTGCGTACACGTACGAATACATACGAATGATCCCGATATTCCAAGTACTATGGGAGCGCGTAGACTGGGTGCGAGTTAGTCGTGCGTATACGTACCTACATGTAGTTCAGACGTCCGAAAACAATCCAAACTTGTTTGGATTTCAAAACACATTCGTACGTTTTAACATAAGAAGTGGATGTGGAAAAGTTAATTAAATGTGATTTACGAGCAAAAATGTTTGTGGGACCAAAGTGATTGCATAAGTGATATCATAAGTCTGCCATGATATTATGAAATTTACAAAATCGTGTCTTTTTAAATTTCACGCACCAATTCGGTTCTACGATAGCGACGACGCCACCGCAGTCTTCGAGTTGTAAGAGAATTGTCGTGAAGATACAGATTATTCATCGCGCTCCAACCAAAGCAGACTTCACAAATCCGATATCACTGGAACACTGCTCCTTTGACTAATAAAAACGTATACAGTGTGCGCACTCAATTCGTACGACCACGATCGTACGTATACTGTAAGATACGAATTCGTGTCCAAAGTGCGCGCGGCCTAAATTTTACTCGTGCGTACACGTACGAACACATACGAACGATCCCGATATTTCGAGTACTATGGGAGCGCGCAGACTGGGTGCGAATTAGTCTTGCGTATACGTACGTGTAGTTCAGACGTCCGAAAACAATCCGAACTTGTTGGGATTTCAAAACACATTCGTACGTTTTAAAATAAGAAATGGATGTAGAAAAGTTAATCAAACCTGGTTCACGAACTTAAATGTTTGTGGGACCAAAGTGATTGTATAAGTGATGTTATAAGTTCAAATTCAAATTCAAAATTCAAATTCAAAAATATTTATTGTGTAACATAGGTACATAAGTTGGAATGTTTGGTTATTTGAACATGCTATGTCCCGCCATTTAGGCATACAATAATACATGTATTCTATCATAATATTATTAAGTTATATATAATAATAATAATATATAATAATAATAATTTATTTATCCTCAAAAATACAAAAAGGTACAGTACAATTAGCCTTAAATTAGATTAATTGGTATAACTAGCCTAAAGTCTTATATTTAGTTTTACATAATATCATAATTATATGGCATATAAACAATAGTGTACATAAGGCTAAAAAATACACTAAGATTGCGTTATAATACTTATAATACATCGGCTACCCGCTCGAACTAGGTTATACCTGTGTTTCGAGCTGACGCTTGATTATTACGTAATGATTCAAATGACTATAATATTTAATTGTATGCTATAATATAACTTATTGTAAAAGTAATTAAATTAAGATTTATAGTAAATTATTAGAGACTAATTTATTTAAAATTAATAATACAATTACGAAATACTATTTAAAATTCTGTTCAGTTAGTAATGTAACATATCAGTGCGAAAAAACACGTAAAAATAGTAATATTATTAACGTTCATTTTAAAACTACTAGTAATTTTTCTGTGTCGTCGTAATTAAGCTTTTGCAAGTATTCTGATACTGTTGTGTTGCACATTTTATAATTATGACTATATATATAGAGTAATTTATTGAACTTATTATATAAGAACGGGCCTAGAAAAGTGTAAAATCTATTAACAAAGACATGATTCGTGTGAGGTGTTGTACATACTAGGTCCTTTCTTCTTCTTTCAAAAGGAATAGGAGAATAAGGGATTTCGGTGTGCTGTTTTAGTATAATGTTGAGTATAAATAGTTGGCGCACTGTAAGCACGTTGCATGACAAATAGAGCTGGTGCGTAGGGAATTTAAAAGGTCGAAAAGTAGCAACTTTAAGTATTGCTCTTTGTGCTCGTTCTAGCGGCAAAAGAACTGATTTTGCTACACCACCCCACGTTGTAATGCAATATGTTAATATGGATTGACACAAAGCTAAATAAACCTGTTTTATTAATTTGTAATCGGCTATGTTACGTAGTTTTTTGAAAATATAAATTAATTTACGCGTTCTCGCACAAACAATATCGATGTGGTTACGAAAATTTAGATTTGTGTCAAGTGTTATACCTAGATATTTAATATTGTCAGTTTTAATTAATGTGGGACAAGTACATGCTAGGTCAGCGTGCATTCTACAGTTGTGTGCATAAATGTGTAGGTTAATAGGTGATGAATTAGTATTTCTCATTTTAAATAATATGTACTTCGTTTTGTCAATATTCATGGTTAGCAGGTTTTGGTGTAGCCAGTTCGAAACAATATTAAAACCATTTTGGGCACGATCATATAGCTCAGAGTATGTATTGGCCGAGAATAAAAGCGCTGTGTCGTCAGCATATGATATTAATTTACCATTTTGAACATTTAAGCTGCAAAGGTCGTTTATATAGATGAGAAACAAAGTTGGGCCCAAAATACTACCCTGTGGTATGCCAAAGCCACTATTTTTACGTTCAGAACCAACATATTTATCAATTTTCACACATTGATAGCGATCACTCAGATATTCAGAAAAAAGTGCAAGTTGTGTACCCCTTATTCCGAATGTCTCGAGCTTGCGCAACAGTATGGAGCAAGATATTGTATCGAAAGCCTTGGCAAGGTCTAAAAATATTCCCATGGAGTACATGCTCTTATCTAGACTATTGGTTATGTGCGCCGTAAGCTGGTGTACTGCTTGGTTAGTGGATTTTTTAGGCCTGAAGCCAAATTGGTTATCTGAAAGCAGTTTATTATCTTCGAGGTACTTAATCAATCGAATGTTTATTATTTTCTCTAAGATCTTAGAAAGGCCCGTTAAGACTGAAATTGGCCTATAATTAGTAATACATTTTTTGTCTCCGGATTTAAAAATAGGGGTAACTACTGCTTTTTTAAATAAGCGATATATAGATGTACATTGATGACATTGACAATTATTAAAATAGGTCAACAAATAGGATACATTCATGCCAGATTAAGAATACATTGGAAATATAAAACATAACCATATCATTAAAATAAATTACAGTCAATTCAAAACAAAATAAATTACACAGAAACCCTTCCATTAAAAATTCAATCAATAAATCACATTATCTTTTAAATATTCTTTTAGTGAGTAATAACATTTTTCCACCAGCAATTTGTGCAGAAGACATTTAAACCTATTTATATTTTCAGTTAATCGTATTTCTAAGGGTATTTTGTTATAAATACGAGGACCCAAACAAAAAACACTCTCATGTAATAACTGCGTTTTGCTAGCAACTATTGATAATTGATCATTGTGTCGACTTCTAGTTCGGTATTCAAGTTTATCAATATTTATCTTAACAAAAGTTGCAATTTCGTAAATGAATAGACACGGCAATGAAAGAAGACAGAATTTCTTAAAATATGGCTTGCAAGAATCAGTTTGTTGCAACTGGAACATATTTCGAATACAACGTTTTTGAGCAATGAACACTCGTTCTTTTTCTGATGAATTTCCCCAAAAAATTACTCCATATCGTAACGTAGAGGCAACATATCCATAATAGGCAGTCAATAAAGTGGATTGGTTAACTATTTGTCTCAACCTAAAAAGTGCATATGAAAATTGAGAAATTTTTTGACAAACATGTTCTATATGTTCCTTCCAGTTTATTCTGCTATCAATATATAGACCTAAGAATTTTGTGCTATCTACTTCTTCTATTTTTGTATTCTGGTAGGACACATTTAAGTAATTTTCTATTCTATTTCGTTGCTTAAAATACATTATTTTTGTTTTATTTAAATTGATTTTTAAATTATTCTCTCTGAGCCATTCTATTATTATTTTTAAAGATGTATTAATGTCATATTCTAAATTTGATAAATTTTTATTAGTAAATAATATGGTGCTGTCGTCGGCAAATAATGTCATGTTATGGGTAATTATTTTTGGCATGTCATTGATATAAATGATAAATAATAGAGGACCCAATATACTACCTTGAGGAACTCCTGACAGCACATATTTTTCTTTAGAGTGATATGTTTCTTCAATTATACTTGGAAAAATGAGTCTTTTTACTTCCGTATACTGTCTTCTGTTAGTAAGGTATGATTTAAGTAGTTTATGGACATTGCCCCGAACACCATATGTATATAATTTATCTAATAGGATTTTATAATTGACATGGTCGAAAGCTTTCGACAAATCCATATAGAGTGCAATTATTGGAGATCTTTCATCAACTTTTTTTAATACTTCATGTAAGAAATTGTATATTGCTAAATTTATCGATTGATTTCTCCTAAAACCATACTGACAAGTTGTGAACAAATCATTCGTTTCAAAGAAGTTATATAGACACTCGTAAATAACTTTCTCAAACACTTTCGAAAATATATTTAAAAGGGCAATAGGTCTATGATTCGTTAAATCTGATTTGCTATGTTTTTTATGGAGAGGCTTAATTACTGCTATTTTTAAACTGTCAGGATAGGTGCCATGTTCTATGCAAAGGTTCATAATATGACATAATGGGTAAGCTATTAGTGGTGCTACATCCTTTACAATGTGTGTGATGATGCCGTCGTGTCCTGCACTAAATGTATTTTTTAATGAAGTTATAATTTCATAGATATCGTGTGGTATCGTTGGACGCATAAATAGGGATTTGGAGTTGAAATTAAATTTTGAACTATTAGTTGACCCTTTATCTGAGCTAGTAACTGCTGTCTCAATAAAATAATCGTTAAAAGCATTTGCAATGTGTTTAGGATTCGTTATTTCTTCGTTATTTATATTGAGTTTCATCACACCTTCTTTAGGATATTTGCATTTGATGTCATTGATTACTTGCCAAGTCGCTTTACATTTGTTTGTAGATGAATTAATGAAATGGTTGTTTTGTGATTTTTTTGTGAGACGTATAATTTTCTTGTATCGCTTAGCATATGTTTGAAATATATTCTTATTTTCTAAGTTAGGGTGTATTCTGTATTTCCATAAGAGGTCACGTTTTCTCCTACTACAAGTTTGAATACCTCTTGATAGCCATTTTGGTTTATTCGAGCTATTTATTCTTGTTTTCTTTAATGGAAAACACAAATTATATAGTAATGTAAACAAATCAATGAAATAATTGTAGGCTTCGTTAGGGTCGGTTGATTGGTAAATAGTTTGAAAGGAAAGCTGTTTCATATATTTAATGAATAAACTTTTGTTATCTTTAGTGTAAGCTCGTTTATAGCTGTACCAATGCTTTATTAGACAATTCCTTTTTATCGGACATTTTAGTAATTGAGCAGAATGATCAGATAACGCGAAATCGATAATTTCGCCTTTGCACCCTCTAATGTTGTGAGCAATGTTGTCTATACACGTTTTACTGACAATGCGTGTTGGTTGTTGAAATTGAATAACCAAATTAAAACTCAAAAGTAATTCCCTAAAGTCCTTGCTTGCTAATGACCGACTCATCAAATCGATATTAAAATCGCCACATAGTATTAGTTTTTTACCATGAGTACACAGTTTGGTAAGAATTTTACTTAAAATTAGGAAAAAAGTATTTATTGAACTAACAGTTTTGTTGGGCGACCTGTAAATGCATAATACAAATATTTGGTGATGTATTAATTCAATACTCGAACATTCAATTATATTTGCCATAGACATAGAGTTAATTTCATGAAGTGGTTTAAACTTAAGACCGTTCTTTATTAAAATGCATGAGCCCCCATGTCTAGTTGACCTCATGAAGAAAGATACCAACTTATAACCCGGCAATATTTGGAAAATTTCATCACCTTGTACCATATTATGCTCCGTTACACATATTACATCTACTGAAACATCCTTCAAAGTCAGTTCATTAAGCGTAACTGTAAGCATATCTGATTTGTTGAGTAAGCCGTTGATATTTTGATGAAATATTGACAGATGATTATTCACGAAATAACTGATCTGAAGATATGTTTTCGGTTCGGTTTTGGTCATCAGAAAATTTGTCTTCCCTCAAAACATCCAATGAGTTGCAATTAAAATCAGTTTGAACACCCTTGTCACAGTAAAGTCTAGCAGGATCAATATTTGCATGTTCTTGTGATAGTTGAAACATTTGTTTTTTATTGTAATAATCAATACGAAGAATTTCCTTTAATAACGATCTTGCTACATTTTTTGCATAACTCAACTTACTTGGTATCAATCTTGAATAATCCATATCAAGAAATATAGCATGCTTATAACTTTTACAAATAAACCTCAATAAGTAGTTCAATTTAACTTCACGCAAAAATCTATAATATGGTACTTCACTAATAATAATATTCGTATTTTTAACAGACGACAACCACAGACGCAAATCATATTCCAAATCTTGCGGGTTGTTATCATGACAACCACCTAATACGATTACAAAATCTTGAGTGTTTAACGTTTCGATGATTGATTTTTGAACAGATAATATGTTACTTAGCCCTGCACCGGGCTTTACAAAAGAGAATACTGAGAATTCTGTACCAAGAAGAATTTGTAAGGCATCGCGTAAACCCTTTCCTTGCTGATCCGCTAATATAATGACTCGACTCTTCTGTCTATTTCCGAGATCGTTTTGTAATGGTTCACTGGGTTTCTTTGAGTTAATAAGTAAACGAGATTTATTTGCACATATTTTTTGCTGTTCATTCACTCTACATGACTCAATTTGTGGAGTCGATTTTAAATCTGCATTGCTTTTTTGGACGGGTAGTCGCTCTTTCGACATAGTTTTATTTTTTAATGTAAGAGGACTCTTATTAAAAGTTTCTGTCAGACGACGTTTGACACAGTTTTTTGATAGCGCAGATTTGTTTTGTGAAGATATAGGGCTTGAACATATTTCTTTTAATATTTTTATTTCCTGTATTAAGTGCGATACTTGTTTCTTTAATTCCATATTTTCTAATGATATGTTATCTAGCTCATTCTGAGTACTTTCTAAATTCTTTTTCAAACTATATATTTCGGCTTTCATTTCTTCTCTGTGTATGGACGTGAGGTTCGTTGAGAGATCCATACTTTTACTGAATAGTTCTGAAGAAGTTGATGTATTCATAGAAATACTCATATCCATGTTTTCTAATGATCTAGCTTTGGCAACCGGTTTTCGGAAAGTAATATTTTGTTCTTCTTCCATTTTTGTATATCCTTTCCGACGGCAAAAAATGTGCAAGTATTATTTCTGTAAGTAGCAATAAGTAGGTGATAGTCGTTAGTGTCCAGCTTTATTTTGAATTTTAAGATGACATCATGAGTGTTCGGCTTTAGGAATAGACACTACCGAATTTGAAGTTTAATGTGTTAAGTTCGTTGAACTGGAACGCGCCCAACTTAATAAATGTTTATGTTGGTAGCACTGTTGTTTGGGCACAATATTCAATTTGAATTGACTTGATGAAAAATAACGAAACCTCATACAAACAATATTGTTTATAACTGGTAATTTGTTTACTGACCACCTTGAAATGTGTATCTAGTATCTTTTACTGTGTTTATACACGATAAATCCTGTTATTCACTGTCCACTTGGAGATTTTATTATGTACACTAAACACTTTCGTAATGCACTTTTTTAAGTTTAAATGATAATGAGATGCAAATCAATAATATTTTGGAACGTTTCACTACTTTTGTATCACTTTTGATAGTTTTTTATTATATTTACACTTAAAAATCTTTTTTTAGAGGAATTTATTACGGAGCTATTGTTTACTTTGCAAATGACAGCTGTCATCCCTAGTCTTTCATGATATGATGAAATTAACCAAAATCGTGTCTTTTTAAATATATTTCACGCACCAATTCGGTTCTACGATAGCGACGACGCCACCGCAGTCTTCGAGTGATAAGAGAATTGTCGTGAAGATACAGATTATTCATCGCGCTCCAACCAAAGCAGACTTCACATATCCGATATCACTAGAACACTGCTCATTTGACTTATAAAAACGTATACTGTGTGCGCACTCAATTCGTACGAACACGATCGTACGTATACTGTACGATACGAATTCGTGTCCAAAGTGCGCGCGGCCTATGCGTGTTTACATAACAATATCTGAGAACGCCAAATTTGCACTTTAAATTTACAGGAATAAGGACGAAATTAGCGAAACATGTGTCCTTGCACTTTTATGAGATGAATCTAAGCTATCCAACTTGCTCTAACACATTACGCGTGAAAGAAATAGAAATTGGAAGCCTTGGGTCCTTGCGATGCAATTGGGTGAGCGTCATTCGTTTTTTTGTGTCGTGATGAATTGAGCGTGTCACCCGTGACGCATGCTAAGGAGCCGGCATCTTTTGTTGCGCACGCGCCATATTGAAAAAAGATTTTGCTCTTCTTTATCGTTTATGATAAATGAAACGCATTATCTGGACACCAGGTGTTTGTGGTTTTGTTTTTGTGTGTTACAGGACACCGGTCTTTGGGTAATTAAATAGTGTAAGTGGAAAGGCGAAAGAAAATACTGAAATGTGACCGGCTACCGCAGGTTTGTGTAAATGTTTATTAATGGTGTTTGCGTTAAAAAAAACCTAATTTTTCATTGTTTTGAACTGAAATTTGGTGTAGAGCTTGTATATGTCATGTACTGTCTGTCGTTTGAATTAAAGTCATACCGTCATATCAACCCTTTATATTAATATTAGATTATAATCTATCTTTTGAAAAACAACTCCCGCTCTAGGAATAATACTATAATCCTGTGTCACGCGGGACACTAGAAACAAACAACCAACGGACTCAATTAACACCGAGATTCGAAACAACAATTTATGGATCACACAGTGTTGCTCGTGTGGGAATCGAACCCACAACACTCGACGCAAAAAAATGCAGTCATTTGTGATCACGTATTTGCTTCGTTCAATGTGGTTATAAAATGTCTGACCATACTGTTGCTGTGCATGATCGCCTCACATTAATGACACATATTTATTTATTTTCATTTGTCTGGACTTTACAGGAGACTGTGACCTCTGACCATATTCTAGTTACAAACTACTACAGTTGGTCTGCAGTCCGCAAAGACGATCACTGAGCCTGATCAGAGGATCCTCTCCCTAGTATGAGGAACATGAGAACATCACACCTTATTCCTCCACATAACTATTCCTGATCACGAACTGTGTCACGATCTTTGCCATATATATCGAAAATAGATCCAAAAATAGATGCTGTTCTACCAAATAAATCGATTCAATACCCAATAAATCGAACTACGTAGAAACACCACACTGTAGGAAAATCAAATTTACCCGCAATATTGTATCACAAATGTTTCATAGTGGACGCGCCACTTCAAAATCTCCCCAGTTCTCGGTAAGGCGAAGTGTTGCCAACGTAGACGGTTTATAATTGCTTTACAAGACGCTTTAAGTTCCGCAGCGGATAATCATCTGTTTTTTTCTGCTAGGATTTTCTATAGACTTTCCGTTCTGAGCTATCTTGTTTTAAGTTTAATGAGGAAAAAGCTGTTCTAATACTAAAATTATTAGTGAAGTGTATGAAATTTGATTAGTGTGCTTTTTGAAACGATTTTATCCTCACTTAGATAAAATAACTTGTCCTGAATAACTTACTATCATCCCAGAGCATCAACTACGGAAACTGGAAATATGAAATTTGGACAGCAGGTTCGTTGTATGACACAGACTATAATTTTTTTTATACGCAAGGAATATAAAATAAAGGTTGAAAATTTGGGATAGCCGGGAATGACTTCCAGTTTTAACTTATCATTTTAATTATGTACTATTTTAAACTTAAATAATTATGTTCACCATTTTAAAACACTGCAACATCAAAAGCGCAAAACTTAGTCCATGCAATTCTCTTGTACATTAATTTTATTGCTTTTTAAAGTTATGTAGGAGTTGGAACAACACGGAGCTGAGTTTAATGCGAATGAAAGTTTCTGTTCAACATATGTATGTACTTCCGTTTTACATTTCCATTGGGTTTTTGTATGTGTGATTTTGTTTGGCGGAATAATATCCGTATATCCTAAAATTCTTGCGTACACTGACTGACAGACAAGCTACAGCTAAAACTACAAGGCATATGAAGCTGAAATTTGGTATGTATGTTCCATAGGAACCGTAGAAGCGCACTAAGACAGGATTTTCGGAAATTTGTACGGTATGGAGTAGAAACAGTTACAGTAAAAAAAATGTGCGGGCGAAGCATTATAGTATTTAATAAAACCAGTACATCTATTGCGTTCATCCAAACTAAAAAGGTTTTTAACATTATGAATACACTTAACTTAACTTATAATTTTCACTTTATCATAGTACATATTCATGCCAAAAGTTTTTACGAGTTT
The DNA here is from genome assembly GCA_944739405.2 of Euclidia mi. NCBI lineage: Eukaryota > Metazoa > Arthropoda > Insecta > Lepidoptera > Erebidae > Euclidia > Euclidia mi. The sequence continues at coordinate 62,937,864 of OX123187.2, read as the reverse complement.
AGTACAACAAAATACGAAATAAGTATAAACTTAAAAGTGCCGCCACCCCTATGAATAAGAGAATGCATTATTAGTTAATGTTTATGAGAGCAATGCACTTGTAGTACATAAATCATGCAATCTGTAGAGGAATTTAGCAGTAAAAGAACGCTTAGTATAATCTTGTACTATATAAATCAAATTGAAATGTCTGATTAATGTGATTTAAAAAATAAACAAAGAATATACTTTTTTTATTTGATATATTTATGCGCACTGTGTAGTGGCGAATAAAGAACACAATGTGACACTACTCTTTTTTATTCAATAGGTGTCATAAAAGGCTATTAGGAAAAAAACACAAAAAAATAGTATGATGCGGAGAGATGGAAAACTCGACATATAACCCTATGACAACCCGTCTAGCCAGCGTGGTATAGTAGGTCAAATCCTCCTGTTGCCTCACAATGCTTAAGTGATGCAATTTAGAAGAGGCCTATGTCCAGCAGTGGACTACAAAATACTGACGATGGTTGTTTCCGTCTAAACAATTTATCTTAATTTTTGTCCGTCTTTCTGTTTGTTCACTTTGGAATGCCAAGACCGATTTTGATTAACTTTTACTGAAATATGGATCTGTAGGGCTATATATAAGCTACATTTCATCCCTATATACTATATATATTTAGATCGCCAGCGCAAGTATCGAAAATCTATTTTAGTAATTCACTGCCGTATTGCGTACCCTAAATACGCACGAATGCACTCGAATGATACTGAAAGTCGAGAATCGAATACAAAATACTTGCGTACTTTCACGTATGTGTTTTAACTTATTCATTTCGAACGGAAGATACTTTACAGATGTTTGGAATGAATACTCAATCAAAAGACGTAAGTTGATGCTCCTGTTTCACCACATTTACTTTGGGAGGCTGACGAAATGAACATCATTTATTGCTTGAGTACGATATCAATAACTATTAAAATTTTGCATTTGTAGATGACTCACAATGTGAAACAGTTGCAGCTCCTTACAAAGATAACATGTAAAAACATTATACTGGCAGTTAAAAAGAGTGGCCACGAGTTTCATTGCCCGTTCTTTCTCGTGGTTCTACCTATTGCATTGTGAACGTGGCAGTAAATGTAAATGTAGAATCATCTAGTAATTATTTAAATTTTTGACGTTCATAAGCGTCACTTTGTGGCCTAAATTAATAAATGATTTTGATTTGATTTACTAACTTATTTTGAAGATAAAAAAATTTATACTTGTCTTAACTAATATAATAATTGAGCTGAAGAGTTTGTTTGGTTGAACGCGCTAATCTCAGGAACTGGATCTGGTCCAATTAGGATAATTTTTTTCGAAGAAGGCAGTTCGCTGGCTCAGCTAGTCTAAAATATTATCCTCTTATATTGTGACACCTCAGCCATTAACGCACCTCCTGAATTCATTAGATTGGAGCGCTTGGCACTCGGTCGAATGTCCGTGTGATCGATTCCCATACGAGACAACAATTACTGTGATCAAAAAATTGTTGTTTCGATTCTGGGTGGCCTTTGTGCCCGTTGATTAAATATTTGTAAAACCACCCGTGATAAAAGATTTATTCGTAGCGCTATAGGTGACTTAACGAATAATCCCCTGCCGTAGCCTGTCGATCAATCTTGCGGAGAGGCAATCTTATAAAAAAAATACTTTAAATGGTACATATCTTGGAATAATATTATATATTCATTGTTGTAATATGGCTTATTAAGATATAGTTATTCTCCATATAAAAACTATCTGTATTTACGGTAATATTCAAACATAGTATATGACACCTACAACATAAGCTGTATTCGCCGCTCCACCACAAATGTTTGGCGCTGACCGTAGCACTGGAGCTGAGACTTTGAGGGCTCTGACAGCGGTTTAGCTGCGCCTACAGCTTTGCGATCACGACTTATACACACAGTACACCTGAGGTTATTCTGGACAAAGGCGGGTCGAACACACGAAAGCACGTAGCTACTGTATATGTACCTCTTTGACTTCACTTCAATCATTGGACAGGTAAGGGGAAAGGAAAAAACAAGAAAAGTTAAACATACTTTACGTCAAATGTTTATTCTACGTTCATAGTCTGGGTGTCATTGGCTTAGTTTGGTATCAGATAATCATGTGAGGGATAATCCATAATATTTCTGGTGCTCTTATAATTAAGCTGATTGCGATTATGTAGCTGAACCACAGAATAATTAATAGTACTAACGTACAGAAGCTTCACTTTTCAAACCAATTTATTGAAATTGCGACTCTTGATACTAAGCAATAAAGTTCAATTCAGCTCGCATAAGCACTCAGTGCCTAATGCGATATTAACCTAACAGTTCCCGTTCTTTTCTAACACGCTGTCGCTGTCTGGCGCGGAGTGGCGCGCTAGGGTTGTTGACTTGGCGCTGCTACTATATTTATTCATCGTCTATCTACCTACTTGACCACGTACCTAATAATAAATAATTATCCTATAAGTATCCTATCCCACTATTTGAGCTAGTAGAACAAAAGCACAAAAATTCTGGTCGTTAACATTTTTACTATACAAATTCTTAGTTATTTCCTAAACGCGTGGACTGATTTACATGATTCAAACAGATAAAATGGTTTTTGAACTAGATCTTTAATTTGACACTATAATCGTTGAGATATCTCAACAAACAAAAAATCAAATTTTCAAGTTGCTCTCGTAATAAAAATAAAATCAAATTTTCAAGTCGCTTTCGACACACAGTTAATTGAGCAATATTTTGCATTAGACTTGTGATGATACATTTTTGTTGTTAAAGGCGTTTAAGTATATAATTTGAACAGTGTATGAACACGGCGCGTGAGAATACGGAGCGGTCGCACTCGTTGCGTGACGTCTAATGTGAGCGGCGCGCGGCAACCTACTAAATCCAACCATGTTGGCATGGTCGGCCGAGGTACTTGTAAGTTTGTACCTAAAATGCGAAGTGCGCCCGGCCTGGCTGAACGTCAATTACCAAAAAAGTGGCATGACAACTGCAGTGAAAATTTACGCTTCCGGCGTAAAATATTCGGACAAGACATGAGATTGAGCTTCTAAGACTTACGACGTATAAAAACCATCTGGTATAAAATATAATTTATTGAATTGCCACCGACACAATCGAATAATCTGTATTTCATATTAATAGCATGCCTAATTCAGACATATAGCGAACAGTAACCTATCATTGTTGACACTCGCCAATGATATAGTAGGTCCGTTAATAAATAATAAATACATAAAACTGCATGACATGACAACTACATATCCAGCATAAATAAATGTATTTCCAACTGAATAATGTGAAAACTTGCATCTAGCGAAATATACCTCTATTTCATTTTAAAATTAATCTACAGTTTACGGATTTTATCGCGTTATATTGGTTTCACTTGTTATTACATTTAAACCGAATGATCTAGAAACTACATTTTTATTACTAGCCGACGTTTCGAATTCTTTACAGGATTCATGTTCACGGCAGACTGAGGTGATTTTATAATGTGTAACATTCGCGTAAATTCAAGAAAATACTAAACCTCTATTTCACCACGTTGATCATTGTAAATCTGACGTAAAACAATAGTGTAACAGAGTATTACGTTATACAACATTACAGTTATCGCAGTGGGCCTGAATCAAAACAACTGTTCTGTATTCTAACAATAACGTTTTACATTAGCCATTCAGTAATAAGAATTAGAGGCAAAAACCATTTAGGGCGACTACACACAAAAGGATATTCTGGTTGAAAATTACGATTTGGTTTAATTGGCTAATACGACGGAGTTAATTTAATTATGCTCTACCACTACACATAACACCATTTAGTCCCAAACTATATTATAGAACTTGTACTAGGCAATAGATAAACTTACAGAGAAATACCCAGACCAAGATTAACATCCATAAATGCTTGAATGAAGGACGTTTTGTCGAAAGAAATACCAAATATTTGCTTCATCATCATCAGCCTTAGCTATACCACGCTGGCCTAACGGGTTGGTATAGGGTTTGTATCTAGTTTTCCTTCTCTCACAATGCTGTTCTCTGCATAATATGCTCCCTCTGTCGGCTCTTACGACGCCCATTGGATCATATGGGGTGGTGACATTCCGTATTCTTAAACCACCACACGGATTATATAATATTTGCTTATATGTATTTAATAACTGTCCTTTTAGAGCGCAGAAAAGCTAGACCTGGTCAGATTAGATTGTAAACAACGGGCTCCAAGGTTCTTCCAAGATGATGATCTTTCTACGCGATGGATTTCTTGTCATTGAAGGGATGAATAATAATCTAAAAATCATCTAAGTTAAGGCAACTTTATACTTTATAACTTTTAACTAAAATTATACGTATATCCTACAAGTTCAGGTAATGTGATTGTAGGCAAATGCATTGAACACTTTTCGTGCATCAAATTTTTTTTAAAGCTTTTGTAATCTCAATATTGGTCTGTGTGCTGAGTCTTGGGTAAGGCCATAGATTATACAGATATACTGGTATAGATGCGCAACTCCCTCTAAGGAAAAAGTTCAATAGGCATCCTCTACGCTGGATGGCGTACAAACAATTTTATTTTTATCCCGATCGTATAGATGGCGTTAGTAGTGGATTCATTTTTCAAAATAAAATAAATGTTGAATTTCGGTGTTAATAAATAAGTAAATGACAACTATTATGTAAAATATGCAATATAAAGTAAAAAAAATAAAAATCACAAAATGTAATTCTTGGTAAGCGTGGATTCGATCCACGGACATCTAATTTATGAGCAGAGCACGCTCCCACTGCGCCACGCAGATCTTATCAATGATGGCGAAATGACCGTTCAGTTGTCGCTTTTTCTTTAGTTCTTGCCCTCATCGGTAGATGGCGCTGATTATATGAAATTTATCCATGTATGGAACTTTCACGGCCCTGGGTAAGACACTCAGAGGTGGACATCATTAGGCTGAAATGAGATAAAGGTTCTGCAAACTTGAGGTCAACCCAGTGGAGAGGTGTCTGAGATAGAATCATCCCGAAACTACGTAGTATACGTACGTATAGTACTGTTACGAATGGCTATAATTGAAAATAACGCCATCTATCGGTGAATGAGAGAACTAGGAGAGATTGGATGTATCGGTGGTTTAAAGGTATTTCATCTACTCTCTACTAGATGGCGTTGCTGTAGCAACTGGTCCCGACTGTCGACTGTGACGAGAATATTTCAGAAACGTCTAGAATTAACTAGTTTGTTATCCGGCCGGTATAAATACCGCGCGGACGAGCTAGTTCACACAGTCACAGTTGAATACTGAAAGCGATCAAGCGAAAGAATGCGAAGATTAAGGAAGTCTGAAGTGTTTTCTAGTAGTGTGAAATAGTGTTTTATTAGTATTGTGTTTAAAATTAAGTGTGTATAAGTGTTGTTGTTTGGAAAATAAACTGCAGTTTTAGTGGCATAGGAATTTAATTTATCACCGAACCCCAGCTCGTAACAGTACGTACGTTCACCCAAAGTAGATTTCTTCAAATTACAGCCACTTTATAAAAGATCACACATATGCAACTGTCGGTTATAGCGTGTACTACTTTCTCAAGAATTTAGCATCGTCTCTGCAAGCAAACGCATATATTTGATCAATCCCATTCGTTCCTACCAAATTTCATAAAAAAGCGCATGTGTTTCTGTAACGAAACAATATCTAAATATACAATGCTTTTGTCCAATAATTCTTACCGAAATAAACCTGCAAATCTTAATATATAAAATCCTTGCGTTACTGACTGACTGACAGACACACTACAGCCGAAACTATTGGGCGCAGGAAGCTGAAATTTGGCATGGATGTTCCTTGGGGACCGTAGGGGTGCACTAAGAAGGGATTTTCCGAAATTTCCACGGGACCGACCAAAACGGGTAAATAAAAAGAAATGCAGGCGTAGCTGCTGGTGTCCTCTAGTAAATTATAAAACCGATACATCAGTATCCGTTTTAGAATATACTCGTAATAGCAATTTCAACCACAAACCAACCGCTTTATACAGTATGTATGTAACAGGCCTTAATTGTTTTAACTGTACACAGCCCGCAATTCATCCTGTACTCTCCATAATAAAATAATATGAACCTACAAAATGCAGTATACCAGTGTAATTTTGTTCATTAATTCTTGCTTTCATGTTTTGGCAATTTTGTGTGCGAAATTTTAATAGTATTATGCTGGAAATTAGTATAAACTAATTACTGACGACGCTAATAAGTTAATCAGGCTTAAGACCGTAATGTTTTGCTTTTCAGTTATACGTTGTAGAAATTTTAAGCTATTTATACATACTAGTTGATTTATTATGATTTGATTTGGAGTAACAACATATCTCCAAGCGGCGAGAAGAAGACGTTCGACTTTTAATCAAGGGTGATTGATGATACATGTATTGTGAATTAATAAATTGTTCAAGAGCTGTTTTAATGGATAAAGTATAATGTACTAATGATAATTGTGTATGTCGGCGATACGCCAGGGTTATGGTGTCCAGACTCCATAATAAAAGCACTCACGTAATATTACTTGGTTTATTATCAGTTGATTTCTAGCACGGAATTGAATTAAAATGTGACCTACAGTCCTTTTTATAAACTAACCGTCATTACACTAATTAATGTTTAACAACTGCCACTACTTCCTTTTCAACATATAATTGAAATTACTGTACAATTAATTATAAAGTAATCAAAAATTGACATTAATATTGTAATGAATTTTGCACAACACCAAATGATTTATTTTACACGAATAACAAATTTATTTTATGAACTAAACGCTGCTTTACAATATTGTCAACAGATGGCGCTATCAACAGGATGCAAATATAAACGCATGTTATTTATTACCGTAAAAATAAGTGTCAGAATAATGTTATTTAATACTAATTGATTTTACTTTGAAATTTCTGGAGTTATCTTAATAACTAAGCGATAAATTAAATACCCAATCTTTATAAAACAGTTAAGCAGCCAATACAGTGTCTAATATTGTAAAGTAGTGAAGTTCTCAGTTCTGTGTTCACAAATAGTTATTTAAATATCAATCTTAACTATTATTAACATTTTCGTAACAATATAATCATTATATATTAATTTGCGCCCATACGGCCATTCTTATCCAGCGCGCTCCTCGCGCTGATTATTTAACGGTTACAGAATAAACAGCATAACAAACAAAAAGAATGAATATAAAAGTTACATAAATAAGCGTTTATCATACAGAATGAACTAAAAGTTATTTACAAGGCTTCACCTAGTCATAGGATCTTAGCCTGTGGCATGCGTCACCCATAACGGGATCTAACAAACAATGCTTCACCCATGGCTAAGCCAACTCGTGGCATCACCGATTACGGGATCTAGCAAACAATGCTTCACCCATGGCTAAGCCAACTCGTGGCATCACCGATTACGGGATCTAGCGCACACAGGCATCACTCACATAGGGATCTAGCCCACAAACGGCCTCACCCACATAGGGATCTAGCCCACAAACGGCATCACCCATCACGGGATCTAGCAAACACACGGCGTCACCCATCACGGGATTTAGCCAACACACGGCATCACCCATCACGGGATCTAGCCAACAAGACCAGGAGCAAGGATACGCATGGTGGCCAGCCAGCGTTTTGGGAAGGATGTTGGATAGGAAAAATAAAATTTTACTCAAACACAAATGCAAAATTTGCCTCATAAACACATCAATGCATATACATAAAATAATCATCATCGTTCGTCATGATCAGTTATATCAATACAATGCAATTACATAGGTCCGACAACGACAGTGGAGGAGGTAGAGGACCCCCCACGTAAATCGGTATCTGACGAATCCTCCGCCCATACGGTCAAGCTGCTCATACAGTTGTTGATGTTGATCAACAAAGGTTAGCAAACAATGCTTGACTCCAGCTCAGTACAGCACCCATGCGGCACGTGTGCGCGCAGCCCACACAAAACCACCGACGTCAAAAGGGCGGGCCACAGTCATCCATACATACCAATCAGTAAAGGACCGCTCGTCCATCCTCTCTTCACACTAAGGTCAGGTCATCTGCTAGGATGTCATCATCAACCTGCAACACTCAAAAGACATGTGGTGGGCAACATTTCCCACCCAAATATTAGTTTCATGAACTTTCGTAACTGTAGATGAAATAAAGTTTGACTCTTACAAAGTGGTCCGGTCTATTAAGCTATATCTATATATCAGGCATGTTCAACCTGTGCATTGGTCTAAAGTTATCTTACTTATCTTAGCTACAACAGTGTTGGAGCCCATATTTTACGCATAAGGTAAAATACAAAAGACACTGAATTTTCTCAGGTTCTGTCTGACAGTGCCATTTTAGATAGTCAAATATATAAAGTAATCAGGATACCCATATTTTGCAGTTTTGATAAAACAGTTAAAACCTAATATATTCAGAATAAGTTTTATTCACATCAAACAGGAAAACAAAATGGCAAGAACAAAGAGAGGCCTATGTTCAGCCGTGAACAGTCGGACTGTTGGTGATAAATATGAAATGATTTCAAACCATGCAGATCCAAGGATTTCGAAAATACTAGTGCTACAATTATTATTCATGTAAGAACATGTTTAATCCAATATTGAATATTTTTGGGCATAGTGCAAGCTGTGAAATTGTTTAACTGTTTGCCAACTGAGCCATAACAGATAAATTTACAAGCTTCCAATATTACAAAGCAAGAGTAGTGCAGTCTTATTTCTAAAAATGATTCCATTCAGTTTGTATAGTTAATATGGTAGTGAGTTTATATCAATAGTTTTATTTGACTTTATATTTAAGGGAATTTTCTAAATAATTTAACATTTATTTTAAACTGTTAACATGTGGTGCTAATGCAATTCTTATTTATTCATACACAATTAATAATTGTTTATCTGAATAAATAAATTTAAACTGACTAATCACAACTGACTTGGAAATAAAGCATGAGTAGTCCATACATTTACTTTTATTTGCCAAGAATAAATACTGCTAAATGGGAAAAGAGATAACATGGATTTTCATATCATGTTCTTTAAACCCACTTATCATTATCCTAATAATCATATTCCTAACTCTCTTTTATGCCACAAGAACTAAGCAATAAGGTTGGCACTAAATTTTATTGGTTTATCACTGGTTGTCATCTTGAATATAGATGCAACTAACTTTGTAAATGAACTCACAAATAAAATAAATTGTATTTACCAAGTATAACACTAAAGCTTGATATTTATAAAAGACTAGCAGTCACCTTTCAACCTAAAATGCTTAGAGGTGGACTATTATAGAACCTAAGTGAGTGCATATGTCCATAAAGAAATCTACTGTCCAGATCTCATGTTTCTAGCTTGAGTAGTTTGGGTTAAGCAAGGACGTATCATGGTCGGAACAAATCATTTTATACAGGTATAAAATTAAACGACAAATATTAAGATACTTGAGCTGCAAGTTGACAGTAACAATTTCAACAAAATGTAAAAATGAAATCATGCAGGCACCTACAGAGTCCACAAATATATAATAAAACCTATTTTGTAACTTTACAAATATTAGCTTTAAGAATATGTAACACAAATTTATTTTTATATCTACCTTATGAGTATATCTGTACTAATTTAATAAAACTGAAGTTTGTTTTGTTGAATGCATTTATCTGTGAAACTGCTGGTTTTATGCAAATAAATATTTTTGTGGTGGATAGTCATTTATCAAAAGAGGCTTCATATAATCGCGCCGTGAGTACTAGCCATAAGTAATGCAGTTAGTAAGCCTTATGTAATGTGTAACCAAGGGCTGTAAATAATGTTTTGATTCCTTTAATGTTTTACTATTGGGATAACCTATTGACTACCAATTGAATTCATATTCAGCACATCAATTAGCTTATATAAACTGAAAGCAAATCAGGTAATTTATACAATGGATCTATATCAGAGCTTCAACTTGAAAAGGGCAGTTATACCGTTCTTTACTAATATACATATACAATAAATTACATTAGTAGAACCACATAACAGTGCTATTTTCTCTTTCTTGTACAGATAAGTAAGTTTTACAGAAAGTTTCCGACATGGCCTAACGATTAATAAACAGACAAGAGCCCCAGCCGACGGCATAACGTGACTATTAGCACAGTAGCACTGCCACAGATTACTAAATAGTTATGGCACTGCTATGTACCAAACGTGGATAAACAACAGTTACCTATAAGTTCTATTTGGGGTGTAACGCTCGTAATTTTAACAGTATAATGTTTATTTGGCAATCCTTACGGGGATAGTACGTAATCGTGCAAGCACCATAATTTATAAAATTAGGATGTTTCTCAAAAACTCTAATCAAATCAGCTTTAGATAAATACCTGTTGTCAGTGCATTAACAACCCGCATCTGCAACCTCTGGTAGCACTCAGAGCAGAACAGCGTTCACGCCACAGCACACCCCGGTGCGTGCATCCCGTCGTAGTCGCTCTGTCGCTCTCGCTCGCACGTGGCCTCACGCGAAGTGTAGACTTGCTCGCCATAACTCCGACACACCGTGTGGTCTCCGACCAGGGTTGACTAGTGCCAAACACGGCTTCCAAGCGCTTGTCGCATCAGTCTTCACGTCATCCTTGGTAATGGCGGCCAAGCCAAGAGACCCATCACTCTCGCGCCTACCGTAGATCCCGAAGTCTCTTAGGGGCGTTTATCCAACCGCTGCTGTCGGCGATACACCAGGGTTATGGTGTCCAGACTCCATAATAAAAACACTCACGTAATATTACTTGGTTTATTATCAGTTGATTTCTAGCACGGAATTGAATTAAAATGCGACCTACAGTCCTTTTTATAAACTAACCGTCATTACACTAATTAATGTTTAACAACTGCCACTACTTCCTTTTCAACATATAATTGAAATTACTGTACAATTAATTATAAACTAATCAAAAATTGACATTAATATTGTAATGAATTTTGCACAACACCAAATGATTTATTTTACACGAATAACAAATTTATTTTATTAACTAAACGCTGCTTTACAACATTGTCAACAGATGGCGCTATCAACAGGATGCAAATATAAACGCATGTTATTTATTACCGTAAAAATAAGTGTCAGAATAATGTTATTTAATACTAATTGATTTTACTTTGAAAGTTCTGGAGTTATCTTAATAACTAAGCGATAAATTAAATACCCAATCTTTATAAAACAGTTAAGCAGCCAATACAGTGTCTAATATTGTAAAGTAGTGAAGTTCTCAGTTCTGTGTTCACAAATAGTTATTTAAATATCAATCTTAACTATTATTAACATTTTCGTAACAATATAATCATTATATATTAATTTGCGCCCATATGTACTGGGGTTCGATCGCATAATTATCTAAAAATAAAAATTGATGAGCCATGCCGTGGTCACAGCCGGTGGACCCATACGAAACGTCGGCACAAGAAGAATTTATTACCTTTATTTTTTTAACAGTTACGTGACTGTTACTTAAACTATTGATATGTTTACAAATTGCGAAAATTTGCAATACTAATCATATTTAGACTTTTTAACTTCCATCCATTATACACTGTAACAATAAATACATGGGAACATCGTCAGAACTATATAACGAACAGACCACCGTCCCTTTTCAACGTCCATTACATGAGTTCGAAAAACACAAGAAAAACACTTATACACACAGTCTTTTTGTGATTAATAAATTATTGTCTCAGACTTGAAACTATAATTTAAAGTCTTCTTTTGTCTGGGATTTGAACCCACAGCAGACAATGCAGATAAAAATACAGACAATAAAAAAGCTACATAGATATTCCTTATAAAATCCTAAGTTCTGCGAAAATCCAGCCAACTCTAATTACTCAGTAAAACAAATTTCACTCCAATCTCCTACGAATATGGCAGAGGCGGCTCGTGAAAGATTATATTGGGTGTTCACTAAAAAAGAAGATGAAACTGCTTACAATTTATTTTGTGAATGCTTTTACAATTAACAGTAAGATGTGCAAAATCATCGATACCTACCTGAACCGTCCACGCAGTATCAACTCCAGCGCCACTAAACAAAATACCTACACGAAAAAGAAAACGGCTTCTTACTTCCTTCGCATTTTTGCAACCACATAACCAAAGCGTTTTATCATATTGGTCTTTTTTTTAAGTTTTTCACAGTTTTTTATAAAGTTCTAACTATCTATCTATATCGTCATGCCTGTTTCCCATTGGGGTTGGCAGAGACTATGGAACGCCACATGCTTCGGTTCAAACATACCTCTTTCGCTTCCTCGACATTCATTAACCTCATCATGCATGCGCGTCGGTTATGGGTACTTTTAATTTGGCCCATTTTTAGTACGTCACCTATTTGATCGGCGTACGTCTGCCTAGGGCGTCCCCTACCGACATTTCCATTCATTCTCGCACAATACACTCCTTTCGTATTTCTTCTTTCATCCATCCGTTTATAAAGTTTACGCTGTTATATTCCATATTAGTTACACAATTTAACTGTCTTTCTTAAACATATACACACAATGACATACAATTAATAATATTTTAAACACCAATTCTTTTCTAATTACCAACGCACTTGCAGAGAAATGTTTTGCTATTGTTTACATTCAAATGATACCGGCAAAACACTATTAAAAAAACGGCGCATACGTTTTAATTTTTCTTCGTGACAAATGGTCATATCATTTAGTCGGATAATATATTCGCGCATGCGCACCTCGTCAAGCTAGCCAGGAGCGGCGCTCCGTATTTGCCTTATTTCTCATACAAATCTTTTGTCTCACGCGCCCAGCGCATAGAACGCTCTCTCTTTCGCACTCATTACATTTCAGTATTAAGCGTTGTACTAAGCTTTCGTCAACGAAGAGCGCTGTTATGAGCGCTCCACTCAACAAAAATACCTATGCATGTTTCAAGAATGTTGACAAAATTATGATAAACAGTTTTGTAGTCAAATACTTATTTGTAGATATGCATTATAGAAAAGAGACTAGGTGTGTATTAAAATATTGAGCATGTTTATAGAAAAAGTTTATATACATATATTTTATAATTTTGGGAGTTCACTGCTCCAGCGCTCCTTTGAACGAGCCGCCACTGGAATATGGTAATATGATTATAAAATAAATATGTCATACAAAGACACATACTTAAGGGATTGTGAAGTCGGGTCGCTAGTCTCGGCAACTTATCGTTGCCCAGAGGGGACGTATTGCAGTGTCATCCGACATACTATTACAGGGTTGACGAGATTAGCGTAACATGTTTTTTTATTTGTTGATTTTTAATAATACGTGTAGTGACGAATTAAGCATACGAAGAAAAAGCAAGGTAAAGAAAAATCGAACATCACTTCATCTTTTGATTTCGTGGGTGTTTTTCGAAGCGACTCATCGTCCTCCTAGCGTTATCCCAATTTCAACCTAGGGTCCGCTTATTAGTCTAACCGGATTTGACTGAATATTAGGTCTTCCACAGAGCGACTGCCTGTTTGAGGTACTGACCATGTTAAGTACAACTGTCAAAGATCTTCATGACAGCCGGGACCGACGGCGTAACGTGCTCTCCGAGGCACGAGACAAGCGATAAATAGCAATTTAACTTCGAACAGCCAATGGTGCGCGCCGTGGATCCGAACCCGATACCCTCTGCTTGGCAGTTCGTTGGTATCTACACGAGGCCAAGGAAAATAAAAGAAGCAAATAATAACATGGTGAAGAGATGGAAAACATAATTTCAAACCCTATACCAATCCGTCTGGCCAGCGTGATATTGTGGACAGTGTGTGTGTGTTCACATATTGATACACAGTGATATTGTGACTCAAATTAGGACAGACCTACGTCTAGCTGTTAAAACTGTAAAACGCTGTACTTATGATAATAATTTTAATATGGGGGATTATTATTTATTATTACGTAAATTGTTTATTCTCGAACGTTAAACTGAATTTGTCGCGTGTTCTAAAGTCTACAGTCTCGCCGGATGATCACGAGCGAAGAAACTAGGTGTTTTCTACGATCCATGGCTGCTTGAGCTAGCTGCACAGGTGATACCATAGTTGTTATGAGGGTGGAGTAGTTTAAGATCAATTGCGTGGCGACGCACCGCACCGCTGACTTTGCCCGTGTGTCAGTCCTTAAAATCAATCAAGTTCCACTTAGAAACCGACAATCTGGATATTGTATTTTCAGTTGGTAAATCCACTACTATGGCCAAGCGGTGATGCCGTAGTAGTGACATAGTGGGACAGAGCTTTGAACATAAATAACAGGGAAAACTTGCAATTGATGTAATCATCATCATCAACCATGTAAGCTGTACCACTGCTAAGCACGAACTTCTAGTCACTATAAGAAGGGCAAGGCCATAATCCACCACGATGGGTGAGCACAGGTTGGAAAAATGAAATAGTGTTTTTAAAATTATCTTATTTAAAATCAAATCTTCGTGTGTTTTGTATAAGGCTGCCTACTTATAATATGAAAAAAAACTTTGATTCAAGGGGAATTCGTCTCTTCGCACTTACGAAACCTTTTAAAATACATTAGCTAATGTTCTCATCCCTAAGCAGCCCTAGACCACAATAAGCGCAGTACCTACGCGGGACAAGAGAGAAGTAGTTTCAAACTCTGTGAACCACTTTGAAATGTTTCCAAAGAAATGAATTCAAAAGATTGAACGCCTTAATGGAATTTTTCAATTTATACGTCAACAAAGTGCAAGTTTTGCGCCTCGAGACCAGCTGAGGCAATATCATTTATATCAAGAGCTTTTGTCTTATTCAAGAGAAAATATTATAGTTTGTAAACATGAATCCGTATAACTTTTAGTTCTTCAGTCAAAGTTAGTCGCTAAATAGTGCTGTATACCTCTAAGGTGGGCGACAAAAACGCAGTCATGAGGGTAATTCTTTGTGCTAGTTTTAGTACGATCTATCGAAAAATCTCTATTTTCCTTGGGTTGCACAGGTTAGACTACTTTTACTTCGTGGAAAGGCGCCGTTGATTGGTAATTTGGTATGGAAATTGTCAGCCGGTCTGTTTGACAGGACTAAGGCTCCGTATCGTCACCTCTTCCTGTCTATCCTGTATCTTTTAGGTAAATTCAAACGATAAATTCGTACATATTTATTGAATAGGATCTATTCGGACCATAGTGAAACTGGCTCTAAGTCATATCGGTGATGCCTGTCTGGTAGTTTATGTTAGAAAGGTATTCCATCTACATGGCTTAATATATTATAATAAAGAATCAGATTTGTTTATGGAGACACTGTCTGTCGCTGGTCTCTTTTTGTCTATGAACCTTCCCTTCCTTCCTTTTTGGTCATGGCTTCATCTCTGTGTATACGTCTCAGTTTGCCCAGTATTAAGTTATTGTTAAATCCAATTTTATCCAAGCTATCAATAGTTCTTAAACAAAAAGGTTGTTAATCTTGAAGATTAAAAGACTTTTTGCTCCTGGTGAGAAATATATTTACCCGACTGCGCGACGCAAAGGAGGGTCATGTGTTTATCAGTCTATGTATGTATGTATGTATGTATGTATGTTTGTTTCTGTGTGGCGTTCTAGAGACCAAATGCGTAGGCCGATTTTGATGATTCTTACGTCAATCGATTCGTCTTAACCTTGCGAGTGTCACTAAAGACATGACAGTTATCAAAATTCACCACAGCGTCAACCAGACGCCATATTGTCAAAATGAAAAAAAAATGCCGATGAACTATGTCATGTGGGGTGTCGTTGAATTGGTATTTTAAAATCATCTTTAGGTTCCTTTTATCATTTTTCATTTACAATTATAGTTTACGATATATAACGATTTAAAGTTGTTTAACAAAACAATCATTCTCGCTAATGTTGTTACTTATTGATTTAAGTTTCTACTTCAAGTATAAACGATAAACAAACAAAAAAGCAGTGAATAACTAAAAAGTATAAAATAAAAAAAAATATTTAAAGAAAATCAAAAAACCCGACTGCGTAAAAATAATTTTAAAAAAAACGTGACAAAAATAACTTAAATAAAAACTAAAAAGAAAGAAACAAGGCTAGTAGTTTAGAATTCTAATGCAGAACAGAACGACTCACAGTCGGGGCCCATTCAAATTTTACTAATCAAATGTTTCCAAGGGGCCCCGACTGTGAGTCGTTCTGTTCTGCATTAGAATTCTAAACTACTAGCCTTGTTTCTTTCTTTTTAGTTTTTATTTAAGTTATTTTTGTCACGTATTTTTTTAAATTATTTTTACGCAGTCGGGTTTTTTGTTTTTCTTTAAATATTTTTTTTTTATTTAACATCTCCCCATTGTCCGCTGCTAGACACCACTGCTGTATCCTCGGCCTCTGATAATTTAATAGGTTATGGACCCAGAGTATTCGCAGAGCTAGTACCTAAAGAATTGTTTGTCAGCGCGAGAAACAAAAATAAAATTTATACGGTAATTCACAAATTCGACTATGGAAGCGACTCGGAATGAAAATGGCGCCGGGAGCAATGACCTTATGAATGTCGGCGCAAGCGGTTCTTTTTACAACATTGAAAAGTTGCTTGGTGTTATAAATTACACAAATTGGAAGTTTATAATGCGGATGGCATTAACACTGGAAACTTTATGGGGCTGTGTGGAAGGTACGGACATGGATCCGTTGCGAAATCAACGTGCACTCGCTCATATTTGCATATGCATTCATTAATCATTGTATCAATATGTACGAGAAGCAAAGACTGCAAAAGATGCCTGGAGAATGTTATCAAGCATATTCGAAGATAAGGGATTGTACAGGCGTGTCCTTTTGTCTCGTCAATTCCATCAAACTGAATTTAAGAGCTTTGCTTCAATGAGCGAGTACATTAATCAAGTAATGACGTTGGTCCAGCAATTATCAGATATTGGCAAGTCGATAGAGGATCCCGAAGTTGCGGAAATATTACTAAGCGGACTGCCAACGGAATACGATGTCCTTGTATCTAATCTGGAGACTGCGTGTATTAGCGGCAATCTGACAACTGAGCTCGTTCGCACGCGACTGTTACAGGAAGAATTTAGGAAAGTGAACAGTGATAATAATAATACGGCTTATATTGCTTAAAGTAAAAATAAAATAGTGTGTCATTATTGCAAAAAGGCAGGCCACATTAAAGCGAAGTGTTATAAATTTAAACGTGATAATATAGGTGAACGTTCTGACAAAACGTTTGTAACCTCAGAAGTCGCTTTAATTAGCTCAACGGACTGGATTGTAGACAGTGGCTGCACATCACATATGACGAACAATAAAATGCATTTAATGGACTTTAAGCCTAGTAAAACGAGTGTATGTATAGCAAATAATGACAAATTGTCAAGCGTCGGCTCAGGTAAAATTCACATTTTATTTAACAATAATAAAAGTGCAGTTGTCGATACTATGTTCGTATCAGATTTATCCACAAATCTATTATCTGTTAGTAAACTTGTTAAAGAAGGCTTTACTGTGGTGTTCGACAAGGGTGGTTGTCACTTGTATAGGACATGTCAAATTAATGGGGATAGCTTTGAGTATGCTAGAAATATCAACGTTATCTACAAATTAGATAGTATTGTCAATAGGGTTTTGCACGTGGAGCATTCTTCACCTTCTCTAACTGAAGTGCAGGGAAGAGAGAGTGCGATGGTAGCAGCTGTACCAGCTTGTATCTGGCATAAAAGGCTTGGTCATCTGGGTTATGCTGGTATGTGTGCTCTTCGGAAAGCGAATCATTTTAAGTTTCAGGACAGTGAAGATCAACTGAAAAATTGTGTGGTATGTTTTGAGGGGAAGCAGGTAACTAAACCATTTCCTTCAAGCACAACGCGTGCCACTCAACCGCTGGAACTGGTTCATTCTGATGGGGCTGGACCGATGAGCAGCTGCAGTTGGGGCGGTACTCGATACCTTTTGACATTTACTGATGACTATAGTAGGAAAAGTTGGGGATACCTTGTTCGGAATAAATCTGAGGTAATGTCAGTTTTTATTCAATTTAAGACTCTAGTAGAGAAACAATCCGGCTACCCTTTGAAGTTTCTCAGGACAGATGGAGGCGGTGAGTACTGTAATGGCAAGTTTGAGGCATTCTTGCGTCATGAGGGAATTGATCATCAGACAACAGTTCCGTACTCCCCCTCACAGAATGGAGTCGCCGAGAGGCTTAATAGGACTCTGATGGAGAAGGCGCGTTGCATGTTGCAGGAGTCTGGTCTCTGCCAGCGCTATTGGGGAGAGGCGGTAATGTCCGCAGTATATTTGAAAAATAGGTCCCCTTCTGTTGCTGTGGCAGGATTGAAGACACCTGAAGAGGTTTGGACCCGTTCAAGGGTTGAACTAGGTCACCTGCGTGTATTCGGTTGTATTGCCTATTCATTAATACCTGAGCAGAAAAGGACTAAACTTGATGCTAAATCTAAACGATGCATCTTTGTAGGTTACAGTGACACTACCAAAGGATATAGGCTTGTCGACCCTTTAGTGCCTCATAAGGTGTTTTTGGCAAGGAACGTGGTATTTTTAGAGACTGAATTTTTAAAGCCTGATGGAAATAAGCCAAATAGCTATAATTTTTATGAATTTGACTGTAGTACTTATTCTTATAACCAGTCTTCTAATAATGTAAATGATAATTTTAATGAAAAAGACATTAATAATGATAATATATTATTAAATGAGAATAGTAATAATGACAGTCTTTCTGACCAAGATTTAACTGTGGTTTCAGCTCCTAAGTCGGAGTACACAACTGGTGATGAAGTGCTAAGTCCAGAGTTACCGGACACCATTGATTGTGTAAGTGACACATCATTGCAGTCTGAGGGGTGTACACCTGCAGGGGAAGAAGCCGTGACTAGTCGTGAAGGTTCAGTGACCGTCACTAGGCGACCCGCTAGGAATACCCGTGGTAAACAGCCAGACAGGTATAAAGACTATGATATGTCATTGTTAGTTCAGGGTGATTCTGACCCTATGAGCTATGCGGAAGCTATTTCTTCATCTGATAGTGAAGAATGGCAGGCAGCTATGCAAAAAGAGTATAATGCTCTTATTAAAAATAATGTATGGAAGCTTGTAGACCGGCCTAACCACCAAAATATACTTAAGTGTAAATGGGTCTACAAAACTAAACAGAACTGTATGGGTAAGGACAAATTTAGGGCACGTTTAGTAGCACGCGGTTTTTCACAACAGTATGGTGTAGATTATAATGACACTTTCTCACCTGTCGTCCGCCACAGTTCTATGAGAATTTTATTTGCATTAGCTAATGACCTAAAAATTAACATAGATCACCTAGATGTAGAAACTGCCTTTTTAAATAGTGACTTAGATGAGCATATTTTCATGGAACAACCGGAAGGTTTTGATACCGATAATGATAGGGTATGCCTGTTGTTAAAAAGCGTATATGGTTTAAAACAAGCAAGTAGAATGTGGAACTTGAAAGTGCATCAATTGTTAACCAGTAATGGCTTCAGTGTAGTAAAGTGAACCATGTGTGTATATTAAGAAACATAATAAATGTATAACTATAATTGCACTATATGTTGATGACTTTAATATATTCAGTAACAGTGACACAACTAAAAATGAACTTTGTAACTTGCTTGAGCGTGAATTTAATGTTAAAAACTTAGGGACATTAAAAACATGTCTAGGTATGAATGTAACATATGATAAGGACAATGGCATACTTACTTTGGATCAATCTGACTATATTAAAAGATTATTATTAAGGTTTGGAATGCAAGATTGTAAAGCAGTATCTACTCCCATGGTATTAGGGAATAAATTATGTAAACCTCAAGGTAAATGTCTAGATGAAAATGTACATAGGTATAGAGAGTTACTGGGTTGCTTGATGTATCTATGTGTGTGTACAAGGCCTGATATGAGTTTTGCTTGTAGTCAACTAAGTCAGTTTACTCATGGCTTTGATGAGTCTCATTGGCTTGCAGCTAAACGAACATTGCGATACTTAGCAGGTACGATAAATTATAGACTATGTTTTTATAGGAACTGTAATTTAACCTTAACTGCTTATGCAGATGCTGATTGGGCCAACGATATAGTTGATAGAAAGTCTTATACTGGCTATGTGATTAAGTTAGGCATAAATACCATTAATTGGGAGTCTCGTAAACAAAAAAGTACAGCACTATCCAGCACTGAAAGTGAGTACATAGGTATCACAGAAGCACTGAAAGACCTATGTTTTATTAAAAAAAAATTGTCTGAGATTTTGGATAAGAAATTAGAAATTGTCTTGTATAATGATAACCAAAGTGCTCACAAATTATTGGAATCTAAAGAATACTGCCACAAAAGAACCAAACATATAGATTTAAGATATCATTTTGTGAAGGATTTGATTCAGAATGGCTTTGCCAAAGTAAAGTACTTATCGAGTGATCAAATGATAGCAGATGTGCTCACCAAACCGTTAAGCTCTGTAAAACATGTGACATGTATAACACAAATGAATGTAAAATGTGACTAAAGAGACTAAGCAGATATAAATGTATTATATAATTATGTAATAATTGATTTATTTTAATGGTGACCTGACAATGCATGTAATTATCTGTGTTAAAGATTGTTTGTATAATGTTGTTTCTCTGTTTTTGGCAAACTTATTATTATTGTGTATTGTAAGTTTTTTTTGTGTGTGCATGTCATGGATTGATGTTGGTATGACCATGTAGAATAGAATAAGGGGAAGTGTTAGAAAGGTATTCCATCTACATGGCTTAATATATTATAATAAAGAATCAGATTTGTTTATGGAGACACTGTCTGTCGCTGGTCTCTTTTTGTCTATGAACCTTCCCTTACTTCCTTTTTGGTCATGGCTTCATCTCTGTGTATACGTCTCAGTTTGCCCAGTGTTAAGTTATTGTTAAATCCAATTTTACCCAAGCTATCAATAGTTCTTAAACAAAAGGGTTGTTAATCTTGAAGATTAAAAGACTTTTTGCTCCTGGTGAGAAATATATTTTATTTAACATCTCCCCATTGTCCGCTGCTAGACACCACTGCTGTATCCTCGGCCTCTGACAATTTAATAGTTTAATGACAAAACTTATCAATTATATATATTTACTTTGTGAGAACAATGGCCAAGTTCAACGCTGTCTTACGAGTTCCTGTAAATTAATTTGTCAGATAAATTATACAATATGAAAGTGGATTTATCTACTCACAAGAGGTAGTAAGTGAATAATTAATATTTGTACTCGACGTGAGGGCGTAAAGAAATTGTCTTAGTTACCTTGAATCCAACCGAACGCACGACCATAATCAAAATTTTACTGCAGCTATGAACGTTTCAACGCGCCTTAACTTTATACTTTACGAGTTTAATGTATCAAAAGCCTAATATCGTATTACATTTTACGTACATTTAACAACAGCTTTATAGTGCACGGAGGAGCGAAAATAATACTTAATACTTGATGGCGTGTTGCCATTTGCCGTTAATAATAATTCCAATGACAGCAGAAAATGTTTCAGCGTATAAAATATTGTTGTGATATTGTTTAATGGTTGCAAATTACATAAAACATTTGGTCATCTCATGGTATAAAGTTAAGGTACGCTGTAGAAGATAACATAGAAGGCAGCGATAGCCTAGTGGAGATACCAACGGACTGCCATGCTGAGAATCCACGGCGAATACCGCTGATTTTTCGAAGTTTTGTGTGTATTAAGTTGTTAAACTGTTAAATATCACTTGCCTCGTGCCTTGGAGAGCACTTTGAACCTTTGTACCTAGTTTCCCTTGTCCTGAAGGTCTTTGAGAGACGTTACGGAGCGTCAGTACCCTCAAATAAACTGATACTGGTGTAAACCATGGGATATCGCTATCCATATGCCGCAACCCAACGGGATAGTGATACCCGATAATACATATATCACCGAATAACAGACGGCAGTTGCTTTGTGTAAAAATGATATTTTGTGATATCTGGTTAGACTAGTAAGCGGACCCGGGCCCCAAGGCGTGTAAATCTTGGATGCAACCGGAACAACACTAAGACGATGATGATGATTACGCTGTAGAAGACAACAGTGATGTTGACTTATTAATATCTAAGAGCTGAGATATTTACATAGAAGCGCATTTCTTATGGGCGCTTTGAAGACAAACTTTCTGTGACCCAAATTGCCGCTTGGCGGCGTGGCAGTCGCGCTGTGACAGCTGTCTCTACGAGAGCAAGAGAGACGAACGTTCCTCCTGTGTATATTAACTAGGAGAGCAAGAGAGACGGAGAACGACGCCAGCACTGCCAACGCCGCCAACTACGAACTAGGCTGGAGACAGTCTCCACTTGGAATCGGCACACGAAATCCTCAAAAACTGCGCTTCTATGTAAATCTGTCTTCATTGTTATTATTAAGCTTAGTCAACATGTGTAAATCCGCAAGTAACGGTGTCAATGCACTTTATAAAATAGAAAGTTGTAAAGTAAAAAATCTTTCTTACACACATAGTTAATTAATAAACCTAAGGGAAATTTAATTTTATTATAGTAACCACTGCAAAAAACACACACGGGCAAAAAACGACAAGTAAACTGGTTGCATGTAAAGATAAACTTATAAACGGTATGTCATTATTATCATACAGTCTTTACCTAGGCTCTTGGATGTTAATATATTGTTAATCCTAGGTTAGATCTCTCATCTCATCACTTCAACAACGCTTATGGTACACCCTTGCACTTGTATCTCTGCTTATCCGCTCCAAAACCGCCGGCTACGTGTTTTTTAAGCTCGATGACTATGAACTATATCCACATACTGCCTATTTTTACTTCATCGTGTTCAGGTGTATACACATTTTCATTATATCTGAGTCACCCAAGTCAAAAGTTATTGAAAGTTTGTTTAATTCGACAATGGATAAGCTCAAATAAAAAACTGCCACGCAATAAAGACCGGTCTTACTTTCACAAGTACATTTTTTTTATGTAAAAACGCCTAACCTATCATGACAAGTACAAATAATTTTGACCGGTCATAAACCTCCTTAAACAGAAAGGTTTCTTTCAAATTTGGTTTCATTCACAATAATTGTTATTTATTTTTACTGATTATTCATATAAAAATACGACATAAACTAAAAGATTTTTTTTACCCACGTAATAGGGGGCGAGACTATTGCCGTACCGGGCACATTACCAGACTCCGTGCTGTTACTGGGAATTTCCTAACGGAAAACTCAATAACACTTTGCCCGACCCGGGATTCATTCATTCTCAAATTCATGGCGAAATGTGGGTGTAATATTACACCTCTGCCTACCCCTTCGGGGATACAGGCGTGAGTCTATATATAATGAGCCTATAAACTAAAAGATAGTTTTGATATAAACAAATTAGCTTACCTCCAGCCAGATGGCAACCTGACCGTGACGACATTTTGCTAAAAAGTGACACTGATAACCAAAAGTTGACATGACCCGTCTAGCATGGCGTAATTGAAGATAGAAGAATGAGAATAGCCCTAGCTGAGTGGCCATTCAAAAATATCTACACGGTAAACTAGGAATCAAAAAAATTTACTTGGGTGAGTACATTAGGCAGATACTCTTGCTATGCATTTTAAATGGCAGGACTGAGCTACTAAGCTTTATATGTACTTGTATAAGTTCACGGGGACTTACGAGGTAAGATAAAAATCACAAGTCAAGTTGAAGTAAATATATTGGGTTTAACCGCCGTTGTTGCGCGGTTTCTATGTATTTTCTTTATTCCAAAGCTCGCCAGATTGTTCGTAAGAATGCTCGCTAAAACACACTCTTTAGTTTTTATGTTTTGTAACTTTCACACGAATGCTCATTACAGGTGAATGATCAAGTGTATCAGCGCCATTATTATTTAATGTATGTATGCATGCAATCAATCATTTCTATCAGTCGTAGCATTTTTACTATTACGCTGCGATTTCTATTTAATGCCTCTATAAGGTCAGACATCTACCTATCTAGTTTACATAAGTGGCCCGTGGTAGATAGTGGCCAGCCAGTGGTTAGTAAGCTCACATGGGGTAAATGAGATAGTTAAAATTCAACGCTATTTGCCTTGTTTTCATTGTTTAGGCGCAAAGGTTACCTTGTAATTGTTGTTATTTTAATTTGCATCGCTGATTTTACTCTGAAGTAGAAAGTAATGCTATTCTAATCTGACCGCTAAATGTTTTGACAAAGTTTTTAGTACAGTCGATAGAATTTTATGTTATTAATGTTTGTAATTAACTAATAGACACTTTGTATTAAAATTGGTACAAAATCAATAAGGCAGTTCAAGGTCAGATCTTATGTCCATTTTTCTGACTTAATTACAGCTTACGTTAACATTTACTGGAATATTAAACGAGGAATAATTAGGATGGACTTACAGTAAACTATTATCATCATTATACTAGGCATCATCATCATCATCAGCCTGCTATAGTCCACTGCTGGATATAGGCCTCTTCACTGAGCCCGATTTTCGGCATGCACGCCACTGAGCCCGATTTTCGGCTTAAACATACCATAATTAATTGCCACTGCCCCCATGCGACACAGGATTTATTCCTTATGCGGGAGCTATCTTTCAATTAGAGTTATCTTTTTAATGAATAATTAATTAGAGTCTTTATTTTAATTGCATTCAGAGTTAATATTCATTTCTGCCTATTATTGCAGTTAATACTACTAAACAACCAATCAAATTATATTATACGATATCTAATATAATTTTTTAATCTTATGAAAAGGTCAATTTCATATGTAAAAGGAAAAAAGAAGAGTATTTTTTATTATAGCCTGGTATTTGTAAATTGTATTTTTGTGCTTTAATTGTAAACTGTTGAACGAAAATTGATCAAACTTACATAACCTCTTAACTTCACTCCTTTATCCCGAAGGGGTAGGCGAAGTATGGGTGTGTAATACACCTCGTATTTCACAGCCATACTTCGCCTACCCCTTGATACCCCTGATTTTGGAGCGAATAAGCAGAGGAACAAGTGCAAGGGTGTACCATAAGCGTAGTTCAAGTGATGAGATGAGAGATCTAACCTAGGATTAACAATATATTAACATCCAAGAGCCTAGGTAAAGACTGTATGATAATAATGACATACCGTTTATAAGTTTATCTTTACATGCAACCTGTTTACTTGTCCGTGTGTGTTTTCTACAGTGGTTACTATAATTAAATTAAATTTCCCTTAGGTTTATTAATTAACTATGTGTATAAGAAAGATTTTTTACTTTACAACTTTCTATTGTAACGAAAATTGATCAAACTTACATAACTTCTTAACTTCACTCCTCGTATTTCACACCCATACTTCGCAGTTATATTTCGGTTCCAAAGTAATAGGGGGTGACCCTATTGCCATCTACCGGGCACATTATTAAGCGAGAGATACTGAACATTTTTAATACACACATAACTTCAAAAAGGCAGAGGTGTGTGCCCGATGTAACTGGGGATCGAACCTGAGACCATCGACTAGGCAGTCCGTTACGTACACCACTAGGCTAACACCGCTCCTTTTCTGATCAAACTTGTAAAGTAATATAGTTATTATTATTAGCTTTTATGTCAGAATAACAGATGGGCTAACTTGTGTCGTGATAATCGGCAGCCACCCGAGCGGAGCAACGAGCGTTCTATTGTACAGCAGAGGAGTTTGTACCAATGTTTAATGCGACGCGATAATCTCAGTTATTCCTGTTTTTATTTGACCCATTGCCTTTGTTTTAGATAACCCTTTCATTTAGAAATGCTATAATAGGCTATAATAATAAAAAGTCTTCCTATGAACCATATGTCAAGAGCAGTAAAGTAAAAATAGGATGTAACCGCGGGCTCAGCTAGTTCAAAATAAATTTCCAGATTAGCGCACACAAAAAAAGCAAAATTTTAAGGTTACCGTTAGATGACATTAGTTATAACCTTTTGTTGACCCTAACAATTTTATTGGCGCAATGTTTTGCCCCAAATGGCAGAATGATATTAGAGAGGAAAAGATGACTTTTGACGATAATGGACGAATGATAAAATTTTATGAGATAATGCCAGCACGTTTTAACGTTTTGCTACAAATACAATCCTCACGTAATGTAATTTGAATATCAGTGGTTAAGTTGAAGCCGCTTTTTCCTGGCTGTAAATAATTTTATGGGATTTTATCCAACAAGGTAATAGGAAACCTGCAGCTTTGGAATAATAAACTACCCCTATGGTACAGAAACGATGTATGAAACCTGGAAAAACACATACACAGACTCAGAACCCCTATCAACCAGAGTGGAAATCGATCGCATGACCTGTACAGCGATACGAATCACTTATCACTAGACAAGATGAAGCGGAAGACCTAGGCGGACCAAGACCTTCTCTGACTAGATGGGAGACATCCTAAAAACAGGACAGGTCTGAAGTACCCTGAACAGAAGAGCATGCATGAGAAACTTTATGGGAGTGAATGAAGCAAGAGAGATATGTCAGGATCGTTGCAAATGGCGTTCCGTAGTATCTCCCTCCCCCGCAGGGAAACAGGCGTGAGTCTATGTATGTATCACTAGACCAACAAGTGATTGACAAGCTTATTTTTACAGTTTTAGTACCTGATTGCTTCCCGTACTGACAACGGTTCTCGTCCTGGGTTTGAACTCGAGATTCTCTGCGTAGCAGTCTGTTAGTGTCTCCCCTTGGCTACCACTGTCTTTTGGCTCATGCCTCATGCCTTGCCGGATATTATACACTAGATGAGCCCGCGGTGACACTTGTGGTATTTAAGGTTAGTGTTTCGTTATTATGGTTCATAGTGTGATATTATTTAGGCTTCGTCGATAAATGGGCTATTTAACACTGAAAGAATTATTCAAATCGAACCAGTACTTCCTGTGATTAGCGCGTTCAAGCAAGCAAACAAACAAACCAACAAACAAACTCTTCAGCTTTATATATTAGTATTAGATTATATTTGATATCATTGATATAATTTTGGCACCAATGCCACAATCACGTACAGAATTCAAATTACCGATCACATTGCGATATTAATTAAGCACGAAGCTTGATTACACTCAAGTATTTGTAAATTTATTTAGGTTCTATGATTGTCTCAGTTTCAATTATTAATATATGTATTATATATAGAAGACACAGACTGCCATACAAAGGTTATCGGCTACAAACCCACGGCGCGCTCCACTGATTTTCAAAGTTAGTTTCATAATTATCACTTGCCCCTGGCCCCAGAGAGCACGTTGCTCGTGAGCCGTCAGTCCCGGCTATTATGGAGATCTTTAAAAGTTTTTATGGGGAATTTGTACTTTCGAATTTTACTGACACTGGTTGAAAACATGGAATATCGCTATCCCTTCGGGTTGCGGAGGTTAGACAGCAGTCGCTCCGTTATAAAACGAATATGTTGTTAATCTGGTCAGAATAGAAAAGGGGTAACGTTCTCCAAAAGTCTTGCAAGGAAGATAGGCTGTGATGATGATGATATTGAGACTTGCTGCAACTCTGGCATTTGTGCAATATTGTTGATATCTTTCAAATAGGTTGGCAAAGGAAATTTGACTAAGTACAAGCCAGATTTGTGTGCATATAAATTGACCAAACATAAACATTGGTAGCGATATTGACTTGTCATTGTGGTGTGGTAACTAGTTCCACGACATCAATAGCTACTCATGGGGAAGACCAGAGCCTAGATATCGTTCTACAAATAGGCTTACTACGTCTCTCCATAAACATTATTAAAACTGGTACGTTGTAAACATAGCGAAACTTTGCCCGTATCCAAATGCCGGAAGGTTTAGAACGTTCCCTACATGTTCACTAGGTAACTAGTGTGATAAAACCCCAATCTTCTTCAGTGCACAATTTTATCATAATCGTTCAAGACCCGTGAAAATATAACAGGCAGATCCTTCTTTTGCCTGCTCTGTTCCCATATTACTTGGGGTCGGCGCAGAATGTCTTTCGCTTCCATTTTCTCTTATCAGACGTCATCTGATTATTCACTCCCTTTTCATTTATGTCATCCTTCACAAAATCCATCCATCTTTTGTTTGGTCTTCCTCATGCCTTATATCCTTCAACTCTTATATTCATCACCTTTTAGTCACATGCTTTTCATCCCTCCTCATTACATGCCCATATCATGCTAGACGATTTCCTTTTAGCTTTTCTTGCACCGGTGCAACTTTCAAACTTCCCCTAATATACTCATTTCTAATTTTATCCATCCTTGTCACTCAACATATCCATCTCAACATCCTCATCTCTGCTACATGTAATCTTCTTTCATCCGTCTTCTTCATGGCCCAGCCTTCCGATCCATACAGTGCGACAGGTCTTATAACGGATTTGTATATTTTGCCCTTTAGTTTAAGGGGCATCCGTGGGTCGCAAGCTGTTAATGTGACCTGTCGCCATTTCATCCAACCTGAGTTGATCCGGTGCGTGACATCGCGGTCTATTTCACCGTCCCCTTGAATAAGTGACCCGAGGTGCCGGAAGTTGGAACAGACTGATATGGACTCTCCAGCAAGGGATATGGACACAGGATTGGAGAGACCGCCGAAGTCGCAAAACATGTACTCGGTTTTGCTTTTGCTGACTTTCAGGCCCACACTCTCCAGTCTTTGCCACCAATTTGTCAGTCTATGTCGTCGGCGAATAGCAAACACCAGGGAGCCTCTTCCTGTTTGTCCGCCGTAAGGGCGTCCATTATTAGCAAGAAGAGGTAAGGGCTGATCCGACCCCTGGTGCAAGCCTACAGCCACATTGAATAAACATAATCTTAATATATAAAATCCTTGCGTTACTGACTGACTGACAGACACGCTACAGCCTAAACTATTGGGTGCAGGAAGCTGAAATTTGGCATGTATGTTCCTTGGGGACCGTAGCGGTGCACTAAGAAGGGATTTCCCGAAATTCCCACGGGATCGGCCAAAACGGGTAAATTTAAAAAAAATGCAGGCGTAGCTGCTGGCGTCCTCTAGTTATATATAATATTCGATATTTTAAGAGAGGCAGATCCTCTCTTATAATATCGAATATTAACAAAAGATACGTCGCATGCAAAGAATAATCAATTCTCATAGTTATACTCTACTCCAACAACTTCAATCAAGTTAGCTGTATTAGCATAAAACACACATCTTTAGGTAACATCTCCCAAGGTCCTTAGCTATTCTAAACTTACGAAGTGGAATATTTATGTAAAATTTATATCCCTTGAGGCGTTCAACTGCACGTTGATCGTATATTAAGGTATACTCTCGTGTGTATGGCTACGGTGTATAGTACGTGCATAAGGCTTTGATATTATGATGTCTTGAGAGGTGAGAACAGTTAGGAGCGATACGTGCTCTATATAATTTGATCGCTACGACAAGTAAGGCTATGTCGGTAGCATCTTGAGATGGTGCGCTGTGAGAGTTTCCATTTGAAACTGAATGACATTATGAAATATTTGTTTTGATTTTATGCCTTAACTTGCCGACAGGTGGTATTTTTCCTTCTTTCTTTCGAGTTTAAGTTCAACTGAATTGAGACCCGATACGTACATGGTCTTAAAAATATCACCATTTTAATCACTTAACAAGCCAAGCCTTTAAAAAGGTACCATCAGAAGATGGGTAGTTATTATTCTGAAGCAAAGACCAAGATAGCAGAATTACTATTACTAGGAATGCACTTAGAGAAAATATTAAAACAAATTCAGAAAACTTACTACAAGATAGTACGTAATATTATTTGTCTGTGCAGCTTAATTTATGCAATTTATTTTTTCAGCTGTTAGTATAAATTCAAGTTCGCCCCTCGTTCTGAAGTAGCCATGCTATCGGAATTACCAGAGAAGTCCTGTTGTTAAGCCTGTCTTAAGACAACTGTAGTGAGAGTATTGATCATCGGAACCGGTAAATTGGTATAGGATGGTATATATTAATGTCGAGTCCGCCTGCTAACCGTATCCTGTTTTGGATTGTAATTTCTACTGCCTTCTCATAAAAAGCGAATCAATGAATATAATGTATATTTTATTGAAAATGGTGAAAATTATTTGACTGTAAGATTATTAAGACATACCGTATTTGTATGTCTTAGTATATGATGTTTTAATTGTTGCTCTTTTTTTAGATAGCGCCCGCACGTGATCACATGCAATAAGCATTTAAATATTGGACGCAAAAAACACCTAGAATCGGCCCAGTTCTTATTAAATAGCACGAGGTTTTCTACTAATTGGGGGTAAATTCACCCGGTTTAGGCTAGGGTTTTTTTTATGGTAATAGGCGGCAAACGAGCAGACGGATTGTCTGATGGTAAGCAATCACCGCCGCCCATGGACACAAGCAACACCACAGGAGTCACAAGTGCGTTGCCGCCCCTTGGGGTTGGGAAAAGAATAGGATGAGGAGTGGGATCAGGAATAGGGATTGAGAGAAAGTCTTTAACTTTGAATCTTGTCTTTTGGGATATATACCACGTACATTTGTTTATCGTGACTGATATTTCGGCATTGCTGCAAGCGCCATGATCCTGGATGAACAGATCAGTTCATCCGAAAGACAATATTCAGATATTTTATTTTCAACAAATTCAATATTGTTGGTCACCCTACTTCAGTTTCAAGGTAATTGCGACTGAGATTGCTGGTTGGCTACTGCATTTAACTTGAAATTATCCTGGCGTTTTAAAAAATATCACCGTCTAAGATGCAACGCTTGGAGAGATGCAAATTTGATCATATTATTTTCAAATTAAAAATAATGTTTGTGGCGAAAACTTATATTAATTTTATATTAACTTTGTTTTGACCATAGAATTCTGCATGAATTTTGTCCAAGTGGCTTAGTTACATACATACATACATACATAGTCTCACGCCTATAACCCCGAAGAGGTAGGCAGAGGTGAATTTCTACACCCACTTTTCGCCAGATAAACTTTAGTCCCACGTAATAAGGGGCGAGCCTATTGCCGTACCGGACACATTTCCAGACTCCGTGCTGCTACTGAGAATTTCGTGACAGAAAAACCCAATAACACTGCCCGACCCAGGAATCGAACCCAGGACCTCCCGATCCCACGCTCACATCTATACCGCGATACCAACGAAGAAGTCGTATAGGGTTTGATGTCGAGTTTTCCGTCTCTACGCAAAGATGGTATTTGCATCGTGTTATCCCTTAGTAGCCTCTTACGACACCCACGGGCAGATAGGTGGTGGTGACACTTGTATTCTATGCCGTCAACCACACGGCTTAGTTTTAGATCAGAATTTTGATATTATTGTATGACTGAAAAGATATTTCAGTTGGACTTAGTATACTTATCGCATATGCCAAGCCATCGCCGTGCGAAAGGACCTGGATAAGATTCCCAACCGTCGGGCACCGGTAAACGAGGTAGGCCTAAGAAGCTTTAACGTTGTTAGCGATGATATTCGTGCCTGTGGTTTCATAATTAAGGATGCTGAAAACCGGGTGTAATGTTTTAAGTATTGCCAGAAAGCGTACTCTAATCTCCAAGGCGATTGTCTTGGCTCACTACCGTGTAATCGCTGAGATGATGATGTTGATTTTTAAAATAGAACACGTTGTTTTCGTTTCTATAAAATTCTTCATTACTGAATTTCATATCCCATCAAATTTAAAATTCAAATTAGGAAAAAGTATCGAATCGTTAAGTGACGCACTTTGAAATCTATGCAGTTAAACTTTAGTCATTAAACATTTCAAACTATCATTCAATAACAACTTTAAAAGAAATTTTGCCTCCAATAATACTACAACATTTTGATTTTTAAAAAGTTTTATTAATTTCCCCACACATAGCAGAGTCGAAAGTTTTAATTGGATTCCGATGAGGGATGCTCTAGGTCATATAACCTCTGTCAGTTATTTATTGCGTGACATGTAAATCAGTTGGTACTACGCTTGTGGCCGCATGTTGTGTACAATCTAAGGTTCTGTTTTAAGTTTAGAATTCAGTTATTGTTTTTCCTGTTATCTATACAATTAGTGTCCGTAGACCCCGGGCCTTAAGACATGGGGCTTGAATTATCATTGAGGTTCAGATGCAGTTGCGTTTAAACAACGGTGTCAACAATGAAGACAATTTTTGGTTTTAATGCTTATAGTGTCAAAAAATCGATCTGCCCTGTGTTTTGCCTTACTATTAATTTTATTTGCTTGGCGTTAAAACATCTATAGTCGCATACTTACAACATCTTTAATAGCCTTTGACTACCATGACGGCGCACAATCCATATATATTCTACACAATAACTGGAAAATTCTTTTATCAAGTGCATTACTTGCACCTACAGGTTTAATTAAATAATTTAAACTTCGCGTGCTACCAATCATGAGTAAGCAACATTTCTGGTCAGCCAACTAATAGAACGCCTTTGTAGCGAAAGTATGACCACTAAAACATCGCCAGATAGATTTGGTGTATAGGGTTTAGTAAATTATTGTGGAACGTTCTCATAATTGATTGACTCGATAGTCTAAGTATGTTATCTCATCTCATCTATTGCAGTAGACTGTTAGACGTAGACCTGCCCCAGGGTACGCAGGAGGATCTCATAAGTATACGCATAATTTATAAGTGAAGGTAAATTTGTATCTATGTGTTAAAACACAATCAAACTTCCCCAAAACAAATCTCAAGTTGAGATCAGATTATAACATGAACTTAGGAAATAGATCGTTACCATTGTTTTCAATTTCATTGTAACGATTGCTTTCAAACGTTTTAACCGAGTTAGTTGGTAAATGTCAAAAACTTTGGACATTGCTGAAACTTATTAATTACTTTGGGCCTCGGTTTAAGGTTAATCGGCAATCAAGAACTTTGCATTAGTTTTATTTGTATTGTTAACAATTGTTTTAAGTTTCGAATATTAGGACGATTCTTTTGAATTAAGGTGTTGATTACTAGTAATTACCTTTAATTGTCTTGAATGTATATCCGTTCGTTTTATAAGAAACCAGCTGACCCGATGAACTTCGTACCGCCATATACCTATGTATTATACATATAAACCTTCCTTTTGAATCATTCTATCTATTTAAAAAACCGCATTAAAATCTGTTGCGTAATTTTAAAGATTTAAGCATACATTATTTTAAGCATACATTGGGACAGAAAGACAGAAGGCAGACTTTGTTTTATACTATGTAGTGACGTAATGACTAGATAATGGAGGGTTGGTAATCTGAGATATAGGATTCTCCTAGTTCAGGTATCAACCCGCCATAATTCTTACTAGCCCTCTATATTTATAACAAGTTACCCTATTCTGTATTAACTGTATTCAATTAAAAACTATTGTATGTAACATGTATGGCGAGAAATAAACATTATTATTTGTTTCTCTTTCACGGATATTATTGTAATTTGTTAGAACAATACCCGGCCCTTTGGTAGGCGTACACGGAGACATAGGTCCAACGCGCAGAGGCCCTTTGAGAGTTTTGATTTAGAATGTGATGGGACACCTACTGAGGAGCCTCCATAACTGCACTATTAAGTACAGTCACGGGTTTTTTTTTTAATGGCACCCGTCATCACAGGGTGTTGAGCCCAGTTCCTTCGATTTACGTCGAAGACCTTTTTTACAACATTCGTCCGTCTCCATTCTCATTCGTTCATCGCTTGGGGAATCCTTTATTAGTGTATCCATTTTTACATAAAGTTCATGATACATTATTATACAAAAACTCTTAGTTTACATATTTTCTTATCCTAATTCTTATATCTAACATGGTAACTGTTTCATTCGGGTCTGCACGAGGGCCGCGGCGCAGGCCGTGCACAGACAGGTTTATTAGGGCGTCCAGTCGTCATATTTAACAAATAGGAGCTTACGCCCCACTTTACCTATTTCTGTGCACGACTCGCCCCGCGACGTCCGTCCGTGCAAAATAAATAACTTTCTTGTTATGGGATCAGCCATAAGTGCGGGCAGATTATCGGCAGTTATGGCTGCTCCCATATCTTGTTCGGCATTGTATCTGAACATCACATAAATCGGACAATCACATAAAATATGGAGCACGGTCTCCCGCGTTCCAGGTTCACAAAGGCACGACGGGTTGTCCTTACACTTAAACCAGTGTAAGTATTCGGAGAACCCGCCCGTGCCCCGTTAAAACTTGTACCATTAATGCGGACAGGCTTGTCTTGCGGACCAGCCTGTACGCATTGATGGCGTCGGGGTAAAATAGTTTGGTGACCGCGGCGGTCTCACCCTCCCTGTATCGACGGTTCCATTCGTGAAGCGACTCCTGTCGGATATGTCGCTTCACGAATGAAACCGGACACTTGTCGTAATCAGGGCGGCTCTTGCTCCTGAGGGCAGCCTCTTTGGCCAGTTCGTCGGCTCTCTCATTCCCCTGCAGCCCAGCATGCGCTTTTATCCAATGTAGCGCCAGTCGCCCTTCATTTTGAGCGACTCGCGCCACATTAGTGCGCACTTGCACCGCAAGGGGATGAGAACACCAGCCGCTTGTGACCGCCTCCAGAGCCGAACGCGAGTCCGAGTATATGTCGACCGCCGCGATCCCTTTCGAAAGTACTATTTCAGTCGCCTTACTCAGCGCGAGGAGCTCCGCCTGATAGACGGTGCAAAACCGCTCCAGCACGAGCTTTTTCTTCCCGGTCTCTGCCCCGTTATCCCACAGGAATACCGCGGCCCCCACCTTTCCCTGAATCTTACTCCCGTCTGTATAGACCTTCAGGTTACTTGGCTCGTGCTGGAGGAGCTGTTCACCGTCAACCACGCAGTCAAACGTTAGCTGCTCCACTTCTGCAGGGTGTAGGTTATCTATATGAGCCACAGGACGCTCCACCTCCCGGTCCCCTATCACTCTCCGGGAGTAGCTTTTCCTTATCTCATAAAGGGAGGCTGCTTCCCGGATTCTTATATCCAAAGGAAGCAGCCCGGAGAGTAACAGCGCCGAGTTCAATAACACCGTCCTGTAGGCCTTCAGCATTTTTTGTGCGAACCCACGTTGCACCGCGTTAAGCTGCTTCTGAGTCCCCGATTTATTGGACGCTGAAGCCCACGCGCTCGCTGCATAGAGCATGATGGGCTCTATCACTGCGACGTACATCGTCCTGATGATCTCGGGCTGCAGTGCCCAGCTGACTTTGGCTGCTCGTATTAATTGCTTGTAGAGACCCATCGCCTTCTGGCAGATGTTATTTACGTGAGAGTTAAAAGTGAGCTAATCATCTATGGTAAGACCCAAGATTTTAATCTCTCGCGAGTAACCAATCGCCTGGTCGCCAACGCGCAGATGTGGAGAGTCATGCTTGAGCTTATTGGTTATAAGCATAGCCTTGGTCTTACTAGGCGCACATTTTAATTTGTTACGCACTCCCCACTCCTGCACATGCGCGAGCGCACGATTTGCCTGCTCTGAATCCCCACGGCCTCGTGTCCCGAGAAGCTCAAGACGATGTCGTCCGTGAAAGCTTGCCCGTAGTCCCCTCTGGTATGTTCCAGGTCCTTGAACAGCGGATCCAGAAGAAGGTTCTAGAATGTTGGGCCTCCAATGGAGCCCTGGACGCAACCCTTCGTGGTTTCCGCTGCAACCTCTTCGCCGGCATATCGCACAAGAACCCTTCTGTCCATCAGGTAACTATCAATTAGCCTTCTTACGTTTGGTGGGCAGCCAGTTTCGGCTAATCTTGTCTTTATAGCCCGCTACCATGCACTGTCAAAGGCTCCCTCTATGTCGAGTGAGACAACCACGACGATTTTCTTTTCCGCCAGTCTGTCTTTTATGTGTCTCATCATGACATATAGGGAGTCCTCGGTGCTCCGTTGGGGCGTAAAGCCGTACTGTCTATCGCTCATATGTGTTCTGATGTGCCATCTTATTCGGTTCTTTGTCATTTTCTCTAACACCTTCCCCAGCACTGGTAAAAGACCTATAGGTCTGTATGCCTTAGGTTGGGTGTAGTCGTCTTTGCCAGCTTTCCGGAGGATCACTACAACGGCTTCTTTCCATTTTTTTGGGAAGCAGGCTAGGCTCAAGCATTGTTGAGCAGTGCAAGGAAAACCGCGTGGTCGGCATTGACGGCTGCTCCGCAAATATCAGCCGTAAGTCCGTCTCCACCTGGAACTTTCTTGGAGTTGAAGCTACTCACGGAACTCAGCATCTCTTGCTCCGTGAAGGGAGGATTGCTAAGTTCATCCAGTACCCTATCATTGATCTTCCTAGCGGCCTCCCTCGTAGCTCTCTGATCTGCGTTGTCTTCAGCCTCGTTTTCAGGTGGATAAAATGTTGCCGCCAGTAGTCGTGCCGATTCGGCGTTGGGTAAGGCTCTGCCATCCTGTACCAAAGGTACGTCATCCTTCTTTGTGGCAATGCGGCCGATTACCCTATAAATGCCGTCCCACATTGTTTCCCGCTCCTGCTTGCCACAGAAGCTTTGCCAGCTGGTGGTCTGAGCGTTCTTGACCTCACGTTGGTAGTGCTCCTTCGCCTCCAAATATTGCTCTACTACGTGTGCCCTTCGAATCTGCGACGCGTTCGCTATTCTCCTGCGCTTCGTCTTAAGCGCACTCTTGAGTGCCGCCAGCTCGGCAGTCCACCACGGCAACCCTGTTTGTTTTCTGTTTTTTAATTTGGGTATGTTGATTTCACTACTCTCTATTATTGTTTGTGTGGTGTGTACTTTTCTATTGCTGCTTCTAGTTCTGTGGAGTTATTTATCTTATCTATTTCGGTTGTGTTAAGGTTATTTTCTATTTGCAATTGGGAGAGTTTCGAATGAAACTCTGTCCAATTTGCCTTTTTCGTGTTGAATTTTCTGGTTCTTAGTCTACTGCTGGACTTAAGCCTCTGCAGATTTACTTTATAGTATCTCTGAGAGTCAAAGAATTTGACCCATTATACCACATTGACCATGGGTTGGTATCGGGTTTTGTGGCTAGACTGCCACCGCTTCGCAAATTTTCATTCGTGTTTTTACTTCGCAGCCTCTGACGACATTTGCGGATTGCATGGGTTGTGCCTGTTTGCATTTTTAGTCCATCATCACATAGACCGTCTGACTTCTGCATCTTACAGGAATATTTATTTTTATGGCTTAGACTAGTGTCAGGATATCTAAGGGTGATAACGACTCGCTGTAAGAGTTGTTTTCATGATAGCTGTATCGGTGGCTTCGCGCGAGAGCAACAACAAAAATGTATTAATTTATCAACAGTGTACGTCTTACATATTTTATTATTGCTGTTTTCGATGGCGTGAATATTAATTAATAGTCTATTGACAAATATGCATAAAACACGCTATTATCCTCAAACCCGGATCATAATACTAGAAGTTTCTTAAGATTTAACATCTTGGACACCGTTTGCTAATTACAATACCATGACCTTCATTAATTAACTTTACCTGTTCCCTGACACTTGACAAGGATGTGCGTGAAGATACTGTTAACATAAAAATAGAGGATATTTTGACAGTTTATCCTGTCACAGTTACTTTATCCTGTTTCGACTGATAATATAAAAGAGGTGTTGGATGTATCGAAATCAATATATATTGGTTCTTACGCCCTGTGATCACTTGTGTCAAAGTAAAACAATTTCAACAAGATGCTCAAATTTGTAAGTATTGAACATTCTTACTCAATTTTCTAGAATTTGTTTGTAAAGCCAAAAAATGTTTTTGATAGGTATTCAAAATGTATTCACTAGTTTTCAATTCATCCTTTAATGTGTTTTAGATTTGGTAAACTTTGCATATAACATAATATCATTAAATTAAGTTGTGCACGTAAGTGAGTTTTAAGACAACTGCTATAAATAGAATTAAGTTGACTGCCTCGTTGGTCTCGCGGCATAAATGTGCGCATGGGATTGGGAGGTCTCGGGTTCGATTCCCGGGTCGGGCAAAGTGTTATTGGGTTTTTCCGTTAGGAAATTCTCAGTAGCAGCACGGAGTCTGGTAATGTGCCCGGTACGGCAATACGCTCGCCCCCTATTACGTAGGACCTAAAAATTCATGGCGAGATGTGGGTGTAATATTACACCTCTGCCTATCCCTTAGTGGATACAGGCGTGAGTCTATTAAAAAAAAAAATCACTTTTCAGATAAGTATTAAATTTCGAGTAACTCTTTTATACGAATAAAATAATTTACCAACGGATTCAATATCCAATCTTTCCATGAATTTGGAGATAAGATGCGCAAGTTTGTCATAAGCTCCGAACTAAAAAAATTCAAATATGACTGTATCTCATAAGCAGTGTAAAAAAGTACCATAATTCAATAATAGGTATAGAAGCTTTAGTTATAGCGACATGATACACAGCAGTTGTTATTTGGTCCTGCCATGAGGTTCTTGAGGTTCTGCTATGTGTTATTCATATTGTGGGCAAAACTACCGCTCTTTTCAAGCCTTTATTTTTCTTTATGTTATTTTATAAAAAAATCGTATGTATGTCTGTATTTATATAATTTAAATTCTATCTCGAGGAATATTCTATCTCGTTTGTTTCTTGATTATAAGCATGTATTTCGTTTTACAGGTGCTGTTATTCGCCACTCTCATGGCTTTCGCCGCCGCCAAGCCCAAGCCATTAGTAGTGGAGTACCCAGCGTATGAGTACGCGGCGTACACTGCACCGGTCGTTGCGTACAGCTCGCACTACGACCACTACGAATACGCGCCGCATTACGCGTATGAGTACGCGCCCTACACATACTACGAGTATCTAAGTCGCTGAAACTGCTTGCACCACATCGGCGATTCTCAACGGATAAAGCTTTGTAATAATAATAATAATGTATTATTAAGAAACAATTCAAAGTAAATTATTTTTGATACGAGATGTATTTTTTAATTTATATTCCTATATATTTATATGGACTATGGCCTTACCCTTCTCATAGTAATAAGAGGCCCGTGCCCAGCAGTGGGACAGTTTATATACAGGGCTGACGATGATGATGATATTCCTATCTAAAATGTGATAATAACCCACCGACCATGTGTTACAAATGATAAAAGCAGCGATATTATTTTAATCTCGCATTTTACCAACAGTTACATCGTTGTCATTAGTTATTACTTCCAAAACCTACTTTATTATGTTTTTTGTCTTACATTCGACTGCCAATACTACTTTAAATCTCAACGCAATGTCCTAGCGTTGTCGCAGTTGCAACCGACGCAGTAGCTGTCCGCTGACTAGTCTAACCGAATTTGACTGAATATTAGCTATCCACAGGGCGAAAGCCTGTCTGACCGACGCAATTCAAAGACTCCATTCATTTTAAGGTGCTGATTGCCTATAACGACTGCCAGAGAACTCCATGACGGCAAGGACCGACGGCTTAGCGTGCTCTGTTAGGCAAACATAGTTTACTCACACTCAAATGCAATGGCTTAGAAGACAAAGGGGCGGGGGGAAGGCATATTATACACTTTTCAATTGGTGGTTTTTGATAAATGTTTAAAAAAAACGGACCCCTTAATAAAAATGGTTAAAGCAAGCACTCACAAAAAATACTTTTTGAACACTACTTTAGCGAATACATTGGAGTCAAAAGACAGATGTGGATACCCAGGTCAATACGTTCTCTGATTTTATTAATAGGGTTTCTACGATAGACATATTACGTCGAAATGTAAAAAAATATTTAGAACCCTTTCCTTCTTATGATTGGTGAACATGGTCTATGTTGTTAAACTGTGCCGTCTACTAGCTTTTGGGCATGAACATTCTGCCCAGTATTATGTTAAACCAAATTGCCTTCGAAATATTTATCAATAAGGTTTATCGGAACAATAATTATGTCAAATACCATTTTTTTTTTGTTACTACATTAAACTTCATTTCTATACAGTTTCTATATCATCCGCCCTTTTCTTGATACATACACAAAGAAAACTATCTAAGTAAGTTCTCACTGATAGTTTTCTTACATACAATGGCATTTTCCTTTTATACATGTCACAATACGATGACTAGAAATAAAACAGTTAGATGGAAATATTTGGTATTTAGCCGAATGCAAATAAAAATGGAAACTAGAAGAAAACCGTCAAGCAAATTTTTTAATGCATTTAATTAGCATTTAATTTTAAATGTGTCTTGTTATTGAAGAAGGTGTATAGTTAACTAATAAATATATTTTTATTTCTACTTTCGAATAGTTTAACTAAAATGTGTCTTTACTCAACGATCCAACAACAATCAATAAACAGGTTAAACTAGGACTAAACCTCGATCCCCCCGTGGGATCTCCACCTTGTCGTGGTGAGGGGGCTCAGTAACCGTGGATTGGTCACCCGCGGTGAAGCTAAGAGGGATCCAGGAGGGGACGCTCCGCGTGGGCTTGGAGGGCCCTGCGCAGGATGCGTCCAACAGTACGGGTGCGGGGGACAGTTCTGTCTGTCCCTCGCAGTCGGGTGCGGTCGCGGGAGGAGAGGCGTGTCGTCGGTGTTGCGTTGCCGCGCGCCCTATCTCCCGCGGCCGCTGGGTGTTTTGTCGTCGGAGCCCAGCACCTTAATCCGCCGCCAAGGGGGTTTTGTTCGGGGCCCGCCTAACCATCTGGCGGGCCAATGCCCGTCGGAGGGTGGCGACGAATGCATCGGCGATGCCCTACCCTGCGACACATGGGTACATGAGAAAGTCGAGGTGGTTTTTAGTGGAAACACCACATACTCCGGCTCTCATTTCCCCCAAGAGTCGGAGATCCGAAGATATTTTCCACCTCGTAAAAAAAAAAGAAAAAAAGGACTAAACCTCGATAAATATTTATTACTACTAAAGATTTATGCCTGATTATATCTGATTCAGAGAAATATCAAGTTTGAGCTAAACTAGATTTTTTTAAAATGAAAATGACCCTAACATTTCCACCCCAAACGGCTCAAATACGTAAACCGCTCAGTAGTTTTTAAGTTTATAGCGTTACTTTTCATACTGTATGTCTGTATAAGCTATACAGACAGACAGTATGAAAAGAGTACGTTATTTTATAATAAGTTCTTGGCTGTAAAATATTGCTCTTTTTTCATTACTTTTTTTTCAGTTGCAGCTGAATTAGCAGCAACAGCAGCTTATGTCTGGTGAATAATAAAGGTATGCCTCTACCCTGGATTTATAAATGCAATGGATAATATGCAAACATGGAATATATGCAGATTAAATTAAACAAATATAGCTATATTCATTATTTTCAACTGTTTAGGGCTACCAATATCTGTAAAATTAAAATAAAGTAGCAATTTTCATTATTTTAAACTATTTATGAAAATCATCAACATATTATTATTATATAACTTTTTGCGTTAATAACTGACTGACAGACAACGCACAGTCTACTATATAATACTACTTGGTGCAAGAAGCTGAAACATATTTTCGTTGGAGAGAGCAGGGGTTAAAGGGTAAAATAGTTTAACGCGGGTGGAGCTGTGTGCGAAATTTTGTTTAAATAAAATCCAAAAACGATTTCGCTTCGATTTCAATTTACTTCGATTATTAATCAACTACATAATAAATATTTCGTTGCATTACTCGTCACAAAAGTTCAGCGTAGTGTACGTAGTATCATCGGCGTAGATACTCGAAGTACGTGTACGGCGCGTAATCATACGTGTAGTGCGGCGCGTAGTCGTAGTGGTCGTAGTGCGAGCTGTACGTAACGACCGGCGCAGTGTAAGCTTCGTATTCGTGTACAGGGTGCTCGTACTCTACTACCAGAGGATTAGGTTTGGCGAACGCGCCGGCCATAAGGGCAGCAAATAACAGCACCTGAAACACAAAATAAATTTTGTAAATAACTAGCAGTATCCCTTGGCTTCGTCTTTCCTAAAACTTCACATCCTGTTTTATCTACTTAGGTGTGAAATATTACAAAATCTGCGGCTGCATACGTTTTGTATAGTAAATAACCCATTGTATCTAGCTGCAATAGTTAGGACTCTGTGAAGATATAACGTCAGTCAGGAACAAGTGATTATATAATTATAATGATGATTATCCAGACGGATTACAATATTATGATATTAGGACCGAGAGTCCTGGATACAAAGCGCAGATGTTGTGACCCGAGAGTTCTAAAACAAAAATATTATTGTCAGACCTTAACGCAGCTCAGATGTATTGAATGTTTTAATTATTCTAATTAAAACACAGTATTGTTTAGATCTATCATGCAATAAGCATGGCATAGGCTCACCTATGCTAATTGTTGTGGGTTGAGCAAAGTATTAACTTTTAAATTTATATTCGAGGTCCTATATCGCTTAGCCGGATCAAAGCCACATTAATGAATACATTTTCAACTATAGTTATCTATTGATCTTATTTTAAAAGAAAAACCATTACTTCTATCAAAAATTCAAAAATATATAAATCTAGAAGAGAACAAAAAAATCTAAAACACTCACGTATTTGAACATCTTGTTTCAATTATTTTATTGTTATTTTTAAGACGTGATGACAAGATGCAAGTGCCGATGTTTAATGATTGATATAAATTGGCACCGCTTTTATATAAGTCATAGATACAGGAAAAATATGTTTACTATATGTATGGCAACCGAATAGTCCAAATATCCTCCGTAAGCTAATTAGTAGTACACCCATGCGCTGTTACGTTAAAAGGCATTGCCCTCCGTGTCGTACGAATCATTGAATATATTATGAGGAATCGTCGATAGGTACTTAAAAACCCTGACATATTATCTTGACTTGTCGATCTGTCTTTACTTTTCAACATACATAATGAATCAATACGTAATTCCGAATAGTTATATGGGATATAGGATGTTTTGGTAATTCGACCTTTTCCTTAGAGCAGGTTATATTTGAGGTCATTTGCAACAAATTGACTCCCACCAACTAGGGGCCCAAAATTAAAGATTTCTGAGATATCGGGGTATAAAGTTGTTTTTTTAATTTTTGACCTTGTCATCAGTATAAACGAAAATTAAAAAATCTTTTCATTTGTTGACTCTAAATTGCTACTTTTTGGAAGGCCTGTTAACTAGCAAGTAATTT
Source organism: Euclidia mi (assembly GCA_944739405.2). Taxonomy (NCBI): domain Eukaryota; kingdom Metazoa; phylum Arthropoda; class Insecta; order Lepidoptera; family Erebidae; genus Euclidia; species Euclidia mi. Next base: position 62,894,647 of record OX123187.2, on the reverse strand, counting down.
AAACTAAACATTCCGTGAAAATATCTAGAGATTTCAGAAATAAAGGGTCTTAAGTTACAAAATTTTTCATTTTTGGATGATTTTCTGAAAATTAAATTGAATTTATTAAGAAAAATAAGTACTACACATAACGTAAAAATTAATGTAAAAAAATGAAGAGTACCTTACCTTTTGAAAATGGTACAAAAATAGTCCACTTTTGTAACAGTGGAATAATACGAGCAAGTATAAGATACTACAAAAGCAGAGAATTTCTTACATTAAAATTAGGTCATGCTTGATTTTTCAGAATTGCGTTTTTTGTATTTTCTAACAGTTATGTAAAATAATATTACTCAACATTGCTTAATTATTTATGAAAAGAAGTGGCTAGTTACATCGAAGTAAAGCCATTCGCAGCAGTGCACTACTGGACATACGCCTCACGTAATCTGCATCACAATAACATAGGCGAGTTCGTATAGGTAATTCAGATTCTTCAATAAAATATCTTCATGTATTTGCCTTAGTTACCTCTTGGGTAAAAAGAAAAAAAATGGGAAATGGAAAGTAAAGAATTAATGGGGTAATAACACTCTCTCACTCTCTTAGTATGATAAGTGTCCAAAAAAACGTATACCAAAATAATAATATTACCTATGTAAGTGTATATGGTTATAGCAGGCAACTTTTCACTCGATTCTAGTGAAATTTAATTAGATTTCATGATTTCTTGAGCTATGAATCCAATGTAAGTGAAACAATATTTAGTCTGCTTTAAATAACATTCTGTCATAATACAATACACATCTAAACGACATGAAAATCCTCTCAATATTTGAGGAGGATAAATACACCAAGAAATGCACAGTACAGCAGTAAATCTGGGAAGAAAATAACACAAACATTTTCTCTTTTCTTTAGTCTTTCCAATCCCTTTACTTTTTAATACATGTACAGGTACATCGGGTCTCGCTGGATTATTGTGTGTGTGTTTAGTATTGCCATAATCGTTACATATAATAGTAATAGTCTAGTTATAGTACCTATTGCTGATCCTACATAATAATTTGCAACACAACTGCCGATTATGCGGTATGCAGCATACTGTAAGCTGCTTATCAGTATATATGTATATCTATAACAAACATAGACCTCAATTGTAGCAGGTCTAAAATTAATTTAAAATTGTTGTCGATTTTGCTTTATAGTTCACGATTTACCCAGTAACAGACGACGCTAAAATATATAGCAATATCTGAAAAACTTGACAAACGTAAGTTCTGCTAAAACGGTAAAATCATTTGTTAGTGTATCCGATATTTCGCCATTATCACGGGTGTGACAAATGTACAGCAGGTATGTGGTATTTTTGCTAAAGACATTTTGAGAGTAACGTTGAAAGTTTCAATTCGTAGGTATATTTTGAATTAGTAGTCCTGTATAAGTCATCTTCATAATTTATATTTATTTGTCCTGACTGATATAATATCATCATCGCAGAGTTATCATATGGACAGTACCTTTTATGACGTATGGCTCACTAAGGAAGGATTTTTTAATATGTCGCCCCAGAGGGAGAAAATTATACGTTGAGAGTTTAGGGTTACTTAATGGACGTATTGGGAGTGCTAGAACTCCATTAATACGATGTGTATTAATGGAGTTCTAGCACTCCCAATACCAGTGACCCTTACCCACGGAGGGCAAAGACTTGGTTGCGCGTGAGCTCACTATCAACTGCAATAATAAAATATTTTGTTTATTTATCCGGTATCGATGCCTTATGTTCTATGTTATCCTGTATCTGTCACTTATATAAAAGCGGTGTCCACTGAACTGAATCATTATTCATAAGTACTTGTGTTTAGTGGTCAGTTGTCTCAAAGAAAAACAATCTACAAAATGTTCAAATACGTAAGTAGTTTTGTAAGTTTATAAATATAACAAAATTATCATCATAGTGTGCATGTATTCACAAAAAAATAATAATACTTTTTTTCATATTATGTATGTTTATCCATTATCTAGTACCCATAGTACAAGCTTCTGCTTAGTTTGGGACTAGATGGTGTTGTGGTGTTGTGTGAGGTTCTCTATTTTATTCCTACGATTTTATGTCATAATTTAACGTTGCATAATGTTACTTGTCCTAACATTAGTTACGCATAATACTCATTTGCCATAACTTTTTAATCATAATTTTTTTAATCCTATTTTATAAGCATAATATTTAATAGGCATACTATCCCAAAGCATAAGTTTACTTAAGCATAACGACGCATAACCATAACTATTATAAGCATACAAACTATATTCCGAAAAATTAACAACATTTTTAATAACAATTTTACACTATTTTATACATTGCTCTCGTCAAACCAAACCAAGTCGACGGAGCCCTGCTTCGCAGGGCTCCTATTTTTGAGTGCGGGGTCACAAGAGAACCTAACATAACCTATTTAGTTACTTGAGTTACAGTCGCACCTAAACTTTATATAAAACTTTTGATAATAAGACTTTAGTACGTTTCCTTTATGCTTTTTGATCTTTATCCCAAATAACTATTAGACAAATAAACAATATGCTTTACAACTTTATGCATATCAAAGTTATGAATTAAAACAATAGGATATACAATATTTATACTTAATAACACAGTATGCTAAAAACCAATTATGGCACACTATTATTATGACAAAGAAAATTGTGCCTAACTTATTATGACAATTTAAATTAGGACAAAAACCATTATGAGAAAAAGAGGAATCCCGTTGTGTGAATGTGGTAGAATATTCTAATTATTTTTATCATCATCAACAGCCTGTCATAGTCCACTACTAGATATAGGCCTTTCCAATGGCATGCCATTAAGCCCGATTTTCGGCTTTTTGTGTCAAACTAACTTATCGAAGTCAATAAACTTCTTTAGATCTCTTGAAGAGTAGTTATTTTTAAACAGAAAAGGTTAAAAAAGAACTGTATAAAACAATCATAATTGTAATGATTCATTGGCAAAAAGGTTTAACAACAAAGGATTTTGTAACATCGTAATACGCCCAGAAAATAAAAGGCAGACGTCCTAGAAAATAAAAGTAAATATAAGTGTCTACCAGGAAAATAAGCATTTTCTTTTGCGTATACATACATACTACATAGACTCACGGACTCACTCCCGGAGGGGTAGGCACAGACTACGGAACACCATTTGCAACGATCCTGACATATCTCTCTTGCTTCATTCACTCCCATCAGATTCCTCATGCATGCTCTTCTGTTCAGGGTACTTCTAATCTGTCCTGTTTTTAGGATGTCTCCAATCTGGTCAGAAAACTTCCACCTAGGTCTTCCCCTTCGTCCTGTCCCATTCACACTTGCCTTATATATCTGCTTGGTCAATCTTTCGTCATCCATTTTTTGTGTAAGTCACTTGACTGCCTTAATGGGCCAGTAGATAGCATATGCGTCTGCTGATCAGGAGTTCCCGGGCTGGGTTACAGGGTCGGGGAAAGGTGTTACTGCGTTTTGCCGAATTGTAAGTAGCAGCACGGAGTCTGGCAAAGTTCTCGATAACGCTAATAGGCTCGCCCGTTATTACTTAGAACCTACAAATTCATAACATGGCGAAATGCAGGTATGAAATTACACATCTATCTACCTCTTTGGAGATTAGGTGTGAGTCTATAAAAAATTAACAAAATTGATAATTTATGTAGTCAACGTATTATGCATATTTTTTTACAAACAAAATAATAGAATAACATACTAAACGGTTAAAATTTTGAACTTACAACCGTAGAGTCGTGGGTTCTAAAACGATTTTAGGGCTAAATAATCAACAGGATATATTTTTGAAATTAATTGAAATTAAACTACAGTCTACAGATTTTATCGTGTTATATTGATTTCACTTAGTTACAGAGATGTAGAGTAGTTTTTTATTTTTTTATTTATTCCTAGCCGACGTTGAGAAGTCTTTACAAGATTCATGGTCACGGCAGAGATATCCTTTATAATATGTGTGCTATGTATGCTATTTATCTTTTACTTACTTATTTGACATTTGCCTCGCTTAACTTGTTTAATATTTTTTTGCCATCCATAGTTCTAAACTGGGTGTTCTTTGTTTTCGTTACCTGAATATCTTTAAAAAGTCTTCAGTTAAACCACATTTATTCCTGGTGAAATCTCTTTTCTTTAAACAAGTTATTTAATCTAGTTATTACTTATACAAATATTTTATTTCCCCAGGTGCTTTTCTTTGCTGCTCTCGTCGCTTTCGCGTCCGCCAAACCCAAGCCGCTAGTAGTGGAGTACCCAGTACACGAATACGAAGCGTACACTGCGCCGATCGTTACGTACAGCTCGCACTACGACCACTACGACTACGCGCCGCACTACACGTATGAGTACGCTCCTTACACACACTACGAATATCTACGCCGCTGAAACTATACTAACTTGAAATATAAAAACGGATAATGACTATGTATTTATTTATTGAGAAGTACCTAATATTCAGAATTACATTGAAGTCTATTTAAAGCTCTTTTAATTTACTATCATTAATAAGGGACCATATGCATTTAGTCGAATTTATTAGAGTTTTACCGTGCATCTTTAATGTCATCGACAGAAATAATGTGGTATATATGTCGCAGGGATTTAGTAAAAAACGTGATATTATAATTTCACTAGTGAAATTATAATTACACAGATTATAGTAAGTAACGACTAGTTCGCATAATTACTCAGGCTCTTTTTAGTGATATTGCAATTTCACTGAGCTGTAATAGTGATATTATAATAAATCTATTGCCGCAATAGAGATATTATAAAAAAAATAGGTTTATTATGAGTTGAGTTTGTGGTGGGAGCCTCGCGTGTTCTGTTTGGTCAATTAACTTAATCTTTCGCACAGACTTACAGATGAACTACAGTGACCAATCTGATAAAACGAAGAAACCGGAACTTTGGCGATGTTTATGAGGCTAAGTTGACGGGGCCCTATATTAATGTCCAGCGTCACAAGAAAACCTAACATAACCTAACGTGACGTGACGTGACGAAACTGGTGCCGACCTTAATTTCAAAAATCACGATCTATTTGTTAATGAAACAATCTCGTGAAACTGTCTCGCTCTGATAATCTAACGGCTTTCTTAAACCAGTTTTATTGTCAAAATATCACTGCCTTTCAATTTCACTGTATCGGTCTAGTGAAATTATAATGGCACTGAAATCGGCCAATTAAATTGTAAGGGTGCATAGGGTTCCCACCAAGAACTCAGGGTCCCAAGCCAACCTCACCTGCAAGTGGTGCACCTGCCGATCAACGGACGAGGCTCTGGCAAACAAAATGTCCCAATAAGCGACAATAGGTTCGCCACCTATTACGTGGGATCAAAACACTGGCGAAAAGTGGGCGTTTAATATGCCTCTGCCTACCCTTTCGGGGAAACAGGCGTGAGTCTATGTATGTAAATTGTAAGTGATACAAACATTTGACTATAATCTGTGTAATTATAATGTCACTAGTGAAATTATAATATCACGGCTTTTGTAAAATCCCTGCGACATATACAAATATTACGAATGTAACACATCCAACAAAAATCCAGGCAAAGCTAAACATAGTACTACGGGATGTCAAAAATTATAATATTTATATTAAAAGGATCAATAAATGCCAATACGACTATATTTGACGTAAACTACTTGATCTGTGGTTTGACCAACCTATGTAAACATAATTATTACGATTTACAAGCATAGCCACCTCAAAATATAACAAAACGTTTCTCTAACAAATTTATCATAGTACGAGGCTCAACTCCTCAAACAGGAATCACCATAAATTATTTAACAGAAAGCGTCTGCCCGAGCACTTAGTCTAAACATTTGAGCCTTTGATGCCAAAGGTATCTCTGGTTATCGCTTTACGCTACTAACCGACCGTGCGCCGTTGACCGCTGGAACGGTGTGGCATAAGTGTAAGAGGAAGCGGGAAGTGGAGCGAGTGATGATGCTAATGGACTTCGTCAGCATGACCGATATACTTTTTATAAGCAAACTCGCTTCTGCCCGCGGCTTCGCTCGCGTTATATTTGGGGTAACACAAATCTCCTTTATTGTACGGATGCTGCTTAAATCACGCCCGTCCTCCTAACGACACCTACCAGTTTTATTTTTTCAACAAATGGTAGGCTATGACCATCTCCATGGTCCAATATCTCTATGTTTATTTTCATCAAAATCGGTTCAGTTGATTTAGAGTAAAAGCGGAACATACATACACATTTTCATATTAAATTTACTCCACTCCGTTTCGGATCTCTGCCTTTTCTCTTTTAAAATTGTTCAGCCGATTATCACTTGCCAACTAACATCATCATCCTCTTAGCGTTATCCCAGTTTTCAATCTGGGGTCCGCTTTCTAGTCTAACCGGATTTGGCTGAATATTAGCTTTTCCACAGAGCGAGTGCCTGTTTGACCTCCGCAACCCGAAGGGATAGCGATATTCAATGGTTTAGACTAGTGGTGACTTGCCAACTAACGTTTCGCAGAATTTTATTACGCATAATAATCATTTGCCAACTTGTGATATAATTTTGGTTTTATTTGCCAACCTCACAGTTGCCAACTTTACGTTTGGTCTTCCTTTTATTGTCGCAGTTCTAACCTTACTGATGTAGCATATTTAAATGCCTTGTGTAGTGAAATAAAAGCGATTTGGTTCTGGCACTTCGCCGGCCGCTGCCGCGGCACGCTCGCTTCGCTCGCTCGGCTCGTGCGTTGTGGTCGCAGTTCTAACCTAACCTAACCAGCCATTGTTTCAGTTGACGTGCATTGTTTATGAGCATACTAACCTAACCTAACCTAACCGATTCCTTTCGATTTCACCTGAACTTCCCGAAACATCACCTGAACAGACGAAACGTTATTCGTCTAAAAGTTGTCTGGCCTAATAATTTGACAAAAGATAAATGCCCGAAACGTTTTTTGTCATTACAATAATCTGCTTAACAATAATTCTACTAAATGAAACGTTGTCATACACAAATTTGACAATCGTTAGTAGTCAAAGTGAAAAATTGGCGAAACGTTGGTTGGCAAGTGATAATCGGCCAAACAATATTCGGCGAAAAGGCAGGATCCTCTCCGTTTCATACAGTTGCGGAGCAATCAAATCTGTTGTGTGCGATTTCATACATTGCTTAGTATTATACATACTTACTAAACTATTAAGAGATGTAGGCTTAGCTCTCTAACATTCATAGGGTGAACGAAACATGTATGATAATCCTGCCAATCTCATTTTCAATCGTGGCTTTAAGTGTTGCCATGCCGCCATATACTATCATTGTGTAGTCTTAAAATACTACGAAATATTGATGTTTTGCTTGAAGCTGATTAAAAAATATTCATCGATAAAATTGTTGCACGTTTGTAGGAATCTTACACATGATATGAAGGTCGTAGAAACTTAGGCATATTTCTTTTTTTTATTGCCTAGGAAGACAAACGAGCAAGCTACTTACCTGATGCTAAGTGATCACCGCCACCCACACCCACCTGCAATGCCCGAAGGATCACAAGAACATTGCCGACCTATAAAATAAGAATATGCACGCGTCTTAAAGGTTCCAATGTCGAATTGGTTTGGAAATACCGCTGCAGATAGCTTATTTTATAGCTTGGTCGTTTTGCTTCTGCTAACACTAACACTCTAGCTTAAATAAATAGGAGCAGCCTAATTAGTTGCATAATGTTTCGTCATCCAGATTTTCAGAAATAGTTTTAGGCATTGTAATCGTCCGTAGCTAAGCGGTTATCATCAGCATTCCTATAACCTTAAGGTTGCATAGACCAAAGACTATGCCAAGCTGTGCTTGGACCGTACCTTTAGAGATACGCCGCAAATTGGACATGGTTTGAAGTACTTCCATTGAAATCCTAGATTTAAAGCCGGTATGTTTTGTGTTCTAGCAGAGGTAAGGTGCCTTAAGTGCATATCCACAGTAAATATGGAGACCAGTGATTACTCGCTTTCGAAATTCGGAGAAAGAATGGTTCCTATATGCAGACCGAGCTATTTAAAAGTAGTATTGGATTGCATGAATGGAAGAACATCCATTCCATGGATATTTAATGCACTTCTATCGCAGCCTGAATGTGATGGGTCAGCACATATTGTAGAACTATGTACTCAAAAGTTGATTGAAGTCCAGATTTTTTGTGATTGTATTGTATTAAATATTGGTAAAATCCAGTGGTCAATGTTCCCTACTTGAGCTAGTATGCTAAAGCGCTAATATTTTTACGTAAAATTATTTTACAATTAAAGTAACCTGCTGAAGAAATATACCTTAACGTTCTGTTATTTTTAATACCAAACAAACAACGACCCCAAGAAAGTAGTTAAGTAGTTCGTAATAAAAGAAAAATGTAATCGAAGAACCAATATTTTCTTCGCTAAAAAGCACTACTTCCATTTACAATAAAGTGGGTCAAGCTAACAAAAGACGGCCATTTTAAGGAATAACAACCCACGATGTGCTTTTATTTTTAACCTCTTTAGAACATAATGCCGTTGTAGCGGAGACAGGGGAAAAGTTGCACTGTAACTTGGTCGTGAGTGAGGGTCACCAATCCTTTAAATAGATTTTTAGTCTTCGAATTTGCAATCATGAGCTTGCAAGATACGTGTTTTGTATTCGTGTGGGGCAAGTTTGATATTGGCTTGTTTACACGAAAAACTAAATGTTTTAAGTGTTTTGTCGATCTCTTTTAAGGTAGTTACTATTCTATGCAATTGTTCGAGGATTTTTAGTCTTCGCATATTGACAGCAAAAGCAAAGGTAAAGTCATAGTTTAAACATTACGCTTTTTAACTATATTAATTACATAAATAATTATTATACAAGACTAGAGATACTGAGTATATTTTAATAATTTGGGTTAGTAATTAGTCCCATTTGTGTAAGAATTCGATTTTTTTATTTAGAAATTTGCTCTAAATTTATTAAGTTCTTTAACTTACCTGTCCAATTTCTATGATATAATTTATTTTCAAAGTCGCCTTAAGATAAACTTTATGCTAGTCAAGAAATAACTACCGAATATTGACAGTGTCTCTATGATGCTATTAAAAAGATAACCTTTGTCGCAATATTTGTGGGTATACACACTTTATCATTCACCAAACGAAGGGTGAATTTCGATAAAAAATGGCGTTGTGTAAAAGGTGCCTGTATTGTTCATTGATAAATGGACCATATACAGCCCGCATAGAATCTTAGTAAGAATGAAAGGCCGACCACGCTAAAATATAATTTTACATTATTTATGAAATCATTTCGCTAATAAAAAGGTAATAGATAAAGTATCAACATAAATTAATCATAATCTGCCTTTTGCCTCGGTGAGCACGTTATGCTGCCAGTCCTAACTTTCAAAAAGAGCTTTGACGATCGTTTTGAGGAATCAGTACCCCAGGGTCCTGAATATACTGACACTAAAGTTATCCTTTTGAGCTGCGGTAGTAAAATGACAGAAGTTCTGTGGAAAAAGAGGTGACTGCCTCCGTGGTCCAGTGGATAGCGTATGCGACTACTGATCGGAGGTCCCGGGTTCGATTCCCAGGTCGAGCAAAAGTGTTACTGGGTTTTTCCGAATTTTCAGTAGCAACACGGAGTCTGGTGATGTGCCCGGTAACGGCAATAGGCTCGCCCCCTATTACGTGGGACCTAAAAATTCACGGCGAAATGGGTGTAAAATTACACCTCCGCCTCCTCTAGGAGGATAATAACGGTAAGATAAAGTCCGCAATGGTATCAACATGCAAAATGTCTAGGAGCCTGAAATCTGCTGACTATTAGCTTATATGCAGAGCGACCACCTGATTGCGTATCTCCGTAATTCTGAGGACAGGACTAAAAAGATTGACATCTGGTATGATGGTTTTAAGTTCGCAGATGGGTGCACGGTGTACAGGTGCCCATCTGTAAAGATGTGAGCAAAAGTGGAGACGGTGACAGTGTAACCTTACGAATCGACACACTTGTGTGGTCACCGTGGTCTATAGAGGATGTCCGATTAGAATACACGTCCTAAATTGTTTTTCTTTTTTATTGTAACCTTTCAAAATTTATCTGTGTCCTATGCCGCCTGATCTTAAGTAGTCATGGAGTCCCATAGCAAAAGTCATCATACCATACATACATACATACATAATCTCACACCTATTTCCCTAAAGAGGTAGGCAGAGGTATATTGGTACACCCACTTTTCGCCAGATTTATTTTAGCCCCACGTAATAGGGGGCGAGCCTATTGCCTTACCGGGCACATTACCAGACTCCGTGCTGCTACTGAGAATTTTCTAACGGAAAAACCCAATAACACTTTGCCCGACCCGGGAATCGAACCCGAGACCTCTCAATCGTGGGATTGAGAGGTCTCGGGTTCGGTGCCCGTGGGGGCACATTCTATTGGTATCATCATACCAATAGAATATAAATAATAATGGCATGATGGCCCCTACTATGATGGCCCAGATATAAAGCTTTTGAACGCCCTCTTAAAAGACTCGATTATATGAAGAAGAGAACACGTATTTTAAAATGTTCTTTTCCTCTCTCTGATCAAAAATAAGGTACTCCCGTAGCCACACATTCTCATGCACTTATTTTACTGTAGTGTTACTATTAATATTTAGTAAAACCCTAACGTTGATAGCATCGCCACAAACCATCAAGAAAACTGACACTCCGCACTACCCACTAATCCATATGCATCCCTAATTCAATGAGTAGGCGAACCATTACGTAATTGTGTTGTAACCCCTTAGGGTTGCGACAATGTAGGTCATTCCGTATAAATTAATAACGACCCCAATTGTGCTAGTCATCTTAGGAAATAACATGCAACGTATGATTGAACCATTCACACTGTTAGAATCAATAAGCCTACACCACAATATGCGCAGTTTGAGGACTTAGTATGCGTTAACCAGCTTACTTAACAGCTCGATTTGATTGGCCTTCGGCGATTTGATTTAGTTGGGTCTGAAACCGAACCACGAAATTTTAAAATATAATTATTTGATGCCTAAGAAGAAAATACGTTTTTTGCAAATATTATAAAACATTATACTTAATTTGATATCAAGAGATATATGGTTCAAAAGTAATCAGCTGCTTGTAACGACAAGTAATAAGCAAATAACAATAATAACTTATAACAAACGCAGACAAAATCATTGTGATAGTAATATTTCATCAATTAAAAAGCATTTGCTGTAGTTCCTTAGAATAGTAAATTCTTTCTATATAATTCCTATGTATATTAAGAAAAGAACTTTCAACAAAAGTAAAAGAAAATAGAGAACTGCTAGCTACCAAGGTTGTTCCAACCGCATCGAGATTGTCACCAACAATTACTTAACTTTATCTTAACAAATGAAGCCTTCTACTTAAACAGACTTTGATGGTTACTTCTCATTTTAAATGCAAATTAGATATTTTCCATCTCACTTTAAACGGACGCTTTTGTTGATAGCAGGACAATATTATTGCTTTAATTAGGGCAATAATTTAACTATGTAAATTGTAATAACACTCATTTTACTGAACTAGGGTTCAATCACAGCTCCGCTTGCTATAACTTAGGGCGCTGATACATTGGAGGAATCAGACGACCGGTTGGCGCAGCGGGAGTGTAAGCGACTGCTACGCCGATGGTCGCGGGTTCGATTTCCGCTCAAGTCAAACATTTGTGTGCATGAACATGGATGTTTGTCTTGGTCTAGGTATATGTGTGTATTTACAAAAAAAGTATATACGTATGTTTATCCATTATCTAGTACCCATAGTACAAACTTTGCTTAGTTTGGGACTAGATAGCGATGTGTGAAGGTATGTGGTAGAATATTATTATTATATTTGTAACACAACATCGAGCATTAGCCATTTCTAAATCTGTCGAACTGAACAACGTACAGAGCCGAGAATAAGGCCATACATCGCTATGTACATTTTCATGATCTTTCTAGCGAACGCTCCTGTCAGTGGTCGTCAAAAAAATGTTTTTCACGAAGATGTCAGATTTGCCGGTCAGGGCGCATCTCTTTCGGTAGAGTGCTAGAGTGAGTGTAGAGTAACATTAGCAAGAACGCTCATCAGTCTGTTAACTGTTGCTAGAGTATGTCTAGACATCAGTTGTATACCTATAATATAATGACTACATGCAATTTATCATACTATAAATAGTACCTACCTACCCTTTTAGACAAAATTTCGCTGTAAGATGCTACAGAAAGTATTTTATCTTTAAGGATAACATGTAGTATAGAAAGCCGTTGAAATGTTCCATCGCTTTACTGCGTATGCTGTATTTTAATCATCATTAAATTCCCTTTGTGCTAGCTCATACAACGCTTTCATTCGCCGACCTTTCATTACATACGATAGCTTTTTGCCCATAAATACGCCATTTACACACCGTTGAATTTTGATGGACGTTTAAGATGTATTGTTCTTTTTGTAGGAATAGCGATATCATCCTTTCATCGAAATATCTAAGCAAACTTTATTTTGAACAAAGATATTATGACGATTTTCGATTGAATTTTTCAAATCTATTTGTTAACTTTACTATCATGGCCTGTGAAAATAATAGTCTAATATTAACAGAAGGAGGGCTTCAATTTGAATCGATGACCTCTTTACACCCATGCTTTAATTTGCTAAAGGCTTAAATCCGTAAAGCTATAGATTATGTAGAAGTGGAATAGTTAGGATTTGGATTCACGAGCGCTCTATTAGTGACAGTGTTAGTGACTTAATCAGCTGACTAAATATTAGCTTTATTCAGACTTAGGCACATTTTCTGACTCAACCTTGAAACATACAAATTTGAAGTTTTATTGACAGTTTGTAAACAAAAAGAATTACAAAACTTTATCTTATATGCAAATAAAGGACACAGGACTAAGTAAACAGTCAGATTGCTACACGCCAATGAGGCAGTTCTACGATTACGTGTATAATCTTCATTTGTATACTCGACCATTTACAGACCCTCCAACCGCAATATAACACATTAAATACTCTCTGAGGTATATTCAGTATCCCTATTTTTGCATCGAGGTGCTCCAAAATAGAGCACGGGAAATTTCCATGAATAGTGTATGAGGCATGCTGTGAAACGGTACTGGTACTCCCCAAGGTGTTATTTCGTTCCTTCGACGAACTTTGCCGAAGTAAAACGAATGAACCCGGAGTGAGCCCTTCGGCACTGATAGACCGTTGAGGTTTATACTAAAAAACTTACTTGCTTATAGCCTAGAAGTTGCTGTGTAGGACTATTTCTGGTAATGGAACGGTTGAAAGAGAGTAAAATGGTAATCACATATAGGACTTGCAAGGAAGCGTGGTATGCGTTAACATTTATCATCTTGATTTATTGGGCAGCTTTTTAATTTTGCGGTGGCTGGACCACTCTTGTGGTGGCAGTATTTTGTATATTCCTTATTCCGTTAAAACAACAGGCACGGGCACAACATGCCGATTCATAACAACTATTCATGAATCGCAAAAATATTTTATTCTGTGCTCTAAATATTTCAAATAACGCTTCCTCATATATAGGTATTGTACATATATATCAATGATTAACAATGAATAAAATAATCAATAAGCATAATTTAATACATCTTTTATTTGAAAATAAGTTTTTTCATTATAAAGGCTCGATGTTAACCTGTAAACAAAAAAGAAGAGTTTTACTTCTGAAGTAACGACAAACCATAGGAATATGTGACGGGTCTTCCTTGTTAGGCCGAAAGGAATTAGACAAATTTTCACGTCCCAAAAAATTTTTCGCATAATTTGATTTGCCAAATTATTACTTAGCAAAAAATCTATTCACAAAAAATTGTAACGCAAACCTAATGTTTGGGAAATTAACGTTTAAACTATAACTTGTTTACCAAGTAGTACTTTTAACATTTTTTATTTAGTCAAATATTTCAGTTGGATTAACGGTTTTTACGCAAAATCAATAATTATCCTAATCTCTTTTTCTCTTAATGCAAGTCGTTTCTGGCATTCGCCGGCCGCTGCCGCAGCACGCCAGGTAAAAATTTGACCAAATAAAAATATGCGTACTAAAATCATTCGAAATATTGCAATGGTACCTATAAAAAAAGGTTGCTAAAATTTGTTTGAGTAATGAAATGTCAAAATCTTTTCGGCAAAACGGCAGGATCCCATATTTCCAATTTGAGCTAATCTGCCACCTTTTAAACTTCCCGTATAAAGATAGACAATTATTTATAATTCTGAACATTTGAAAGTGTTTGATAAAATAAATATTTCAGTTTACCTGTTGGGAAGAACATCCATTCTTTCTCATCTGTATCTTTTGGGACCGCAGGCATAAGTTCAGTCCACTCTGGTGCGTCTTGGCTTATCTTTATATGATCGAATAAATCCTGCAAGTGAATCCTGGATATTTAACAAAATGTTATATTGATAGTATGTTTTACTAGAGCAGTTTTATTTATTTATTGTTTAGCTAGTAACGTCGTGCCGATTTTAGCATGAACGGGCTTGCTTAACGAAGAAAGTACTACCCTATCGCAGATTATGATAATTGCTTATGTTAAATTGTGGTACATTCATGCGTATTTACTTTATTTATAACGTTAATACATTATATTTGGTAAATATGGCTATTTTAATGTTTACCTGAACTAGGCTGTAACACCTGTGTTTCAGGAAAAATTGTAAATTATAATATTATAGGGCTATGCTTTTCCAAAATAATCATGAACTGCTAATATGTAATAGGAAATAGACTTAATTATGATTTATTCTAACTTAGAGTAGGTACTTACACACTATTTTATAACTGTAAGCAAATTCTCTGTATCAGAGTAGGTCATTGTCATTAGGTGTTTTGTAACAATAAGGTGACACTGCTTATAACTTATGCTATATAAATCTAAGGTTTTATTTAATTTATTATATAGGAAAGCAAAGAATCTATTTACATAAACATGTTTAGCTCGAGGTTTGATGCAGACTAGATCTTTCCGTCTTTTGCCTGATGGGATTGGTGTATAAGGAAGAAGGGTGTGTTGTTTTAGTATGGTGCGTAGAATGAATAATTGGCGCACAGTTAGAACTCCGGTGGACTGATATAACTCATAAGTGGGAAAAATGAAAGGGCGAAGGGTTGCTACCTTTAAAATAGCTCTTTGGGCTCGTTCCAAAGGCAGTAGGATCGTTTTAGCTGCCCCACCCCATGAGGTTATACAGTATGAGATGATTGATTCACATAGTGCAGTGTAAACCTGTCTTAACAATTTAAAGTTTATCACGTCGCGTACATTTTTGAATATGGAAATTAGTTTCCGTACTCTTTTACACAATGATTCGATATGTTTGCGGAAATTAAGATTAGTATCAAGCGTAATACCTAGATATTTTATATAATCTGTTTTTTCTAAAGTGGGGCAAGCGCATGCAGTGTCAGCATTTGAATGAAACGTGTTGTGAGCCACTAAACAGTTAGATGAGTTGTGTCTGCTATCATTTTTCATTGTAAAATGAATGTACTTTGTTTTATGTGCGTTTAGGGTCAGTAAATTTTTAAATAGTCAAGTGTTGACAGTGTTGAAGTCATGTTGAGCCAGTTCATATACCTCATCAAGTGACTTTGCAGTAAAAATAAGTGCTGTATCGTCTGCATATGACATAATGACACCATTTCGAAGTTTTAGGTTGCAAAGGTCGTTTATATATATCAAGAACAGAGTAGCTCCTAATATACTTCCATGGGGTACACCAAATTTAGTGTTAGGTACATCGCTACTTATGTTGTTGCCTATTCTTACACATTGATACCTGTCAGAGAGGTAATAAGTAAACAGTGCTAACTGCTTACCTCGTATACCGACAGATTCAAGTTTCTTTAGCAGTATAGAAGACGATACAGAGTCAAAAGCTTTAGCAAGGTCTAGAAATATCCCAATAGCATGCTGTCCACTATCTAAATTAGATGTAATGTGGTCAGTCAGTTGCTCAACTGCCTGGCTTGTTGACCTGTGAGGCCGAAAACCAAATTGTCTGTCTGAAAGAATGTTGTTGGTTTCGAGATATTTTATTAGTCTATTGTTTATTATTTTCTCTAATATTTTAGACAGCACTGGTAATATTGATATAGGCCGATAATTATTTACACTGCTCTTGTCACCTTCTTTGTGCACAGGTATCACAATAGCCTTTTTTAAGCATTTTGGAAATATTCCTTCAGACATACATATTTGGAATATGTGTGTTAGTGGCGGTGCAAGAATGTGCTTAAACCTTTTAATTATGTTTGTGGGGATGTTATCCCATCCCATCGCACAAGTATCTTTTAACCCAGTAATGACTTAAATAACTTCGTCTAAATCGGTATCCAGCATAACAAAAGATTTAAGCCTAGAAATAGGTGAGGTGATCGAAGCATGGTGAGTAGATGAATGATCGGAAAAAGAGATTCTGTCTGCTAGATTTTTGCCAACGTCGGAAAAGAATGTGTTGATTTCATCTAGTGTTGCTGTAGGATTTGATCGATTTTTGAGCAAATCTAAGGGTTGCTCAAATGCTTTTGCAGTAAATGAACGCCTTTTTAAGAATTTCCATACTAGTTTAGTGTTGTTACCTGCTTGATTCAACTGGGATTTATCGTAGTCGACCTTTAGTTTTTTAAGAAGTTTGTTGCAAAAGTTTCTATATCGCCTATATGTTATAGCCAGAATCTCATTTTCAGGTGCCTTTTTAACTTTTATATGTAAATTATCTCTGTGTCTAATACAGCGGAGAAGACCCGGAGTAATCCATGGCTTTATATTCCTATATTTTCGCGACAATGTTACTGTGTATGTGTTTTTTCTAATTGCGTACTGTATGGAATTTATTAGGTAAGATATTGATTCGTTAACGTCGGCATAAAAGTAAACTGGGGCAAAATTTGTATTGCGAATGCTTTTTTCAAGGCCTTTCATATTTACTTTTGTATAGCTAGGTATGCAATTAAGTTTCGCACATGATAATTTTAACGTTAATAAGATGGCTTGGTGGTCTGTGATAGTTGAGTTAGTAACTAAAGTAGTAGATGGCTGTTTAGTTTTAATAATAAAATGATCCAGGCATGATCCACTTTGATGTGTAGGGAAGGTATGCGCCGGCAGAAGACCATGGAAAGAGCAGATATTTAAATAGTCGTCTCCTTGAAGGTTACAATTTCCTGACAGGATATTTATGTTTATGTCCCCCGTAATTATAATATACTTATATGCTGATAACTTACTTAATTCTAAATCGAGAGATCGCAAAAATGTCTCGGTAGTTTGCGAAGGAGGTCTGTACACTCCTAAAATAGCAGTGTCAGAATTAATTGTAATAAGTAAACAATTACAGTCCTGAATTTGTGGCTTTGCAACAATAACATTTAAGTGTTCTTTTGTATAGACCACTACACCATCATTTTGGTTAATTATGTTCTCAGTTGAGTGTGAGTTGTAGCCATCTAAAGATGGTAAGCAGAAAACCCGCTTAGACAGCCAGCATTCGGTTAGGACAATTATGTCACAGTTTATATAAATAGTCTGTAGGAGTACTTCTAGTGCGTGTATATTCTTATAAATACTTCTGATGTTCTGTGTCATTATAACTAAGTTTTTATCAGACTCGGGTAATAAACTTTTGCATTCTTCTACTTTACAAGTCATACTATTTGATACACAGTAGTTATCTAGATCAATAAGTACTTGATTATCCATAACTATAATAAAGACCTTATAAATAATTAAGAAAATACAAACTAGTTTTAAGTGCCTATTAATAAACTTTACTGGTGACGCTCTTAGGCGCCCTCATAATCTATACTATTAATATAATTGTCCTCTGCATATTTACGTGCCGGGTAACCCATTTCTCCCGTTTGGTGATCACATTTCCTCTTGAAGCGTTTACAAGTAGCACACTTAGGAGGTGATGTTTTGCTGTTACACTCCTTAAAAGAGTGACCAAGCTCTCCGCAATGATGGCATGTGGGACTAGTTTCAAGGCAATATTTGGCTGCGTGACCAAACTGTTGGCAATTAAAGCACCTAGTCACAAAAGTGAAGTCTTTAACCGGGCATGACGTCCTATTAATATAGATACGACCTTGGTTAATGAGACATTTTCGGATGTTAGCGGCTACTTCTAGGACGTAGGTACAGGTTGGCAAATTTTTCTTACCGGCTTTGTGGCTTAGTTTCACAGCTTTCATAAAGGACTCACGTGTAGAGCTCGGGAACTTATCGGCTATATTCTGCTCGTAAATACACTCAAAAACTTCTTTTTCCGTTAGAGTATCGGGAACTCCAACTACAGCTATTCTAGGGCGGCGTTTAGTAGGCTCTTCGACGGTGAGGCCAGACGAGACAAGTTTCTCTGACTTCCTAAGCTTTTCGATGTCTCCTTTTGACTCCGTGCTAATTATGACGCCCCCATTCTTCACTTTCCTCACAGCACGAACATGTAACTTCATCTCTTCAGGAGATATAATTTTTTGGACGAGGGACTTCGTTTCGTCACTACTTTTGTTCTTGTCGTTAGGGTAGATAGCAAGAGAGCTCAATTGTTTGGGCGGACAAAATTGTTTGCGCTCTTTTTCACCATGTCAGCAAAAGAGTGGTGCTCGACTGGTTTCAGCTTTTCTTCTACAGCCTCTTTGAACTGCTGCAAAGAACTCGTCAAGTCTTGCTTTTCTTGTAGGTGTTGAATAGTTGCGTGAGCTAAAATAGTTTTCTGCTTGAGGGATTGGTACAGGGTGGACATTTGTGCCGATACTGATGTTATTTTACGGCACTCGTGAGCTACACGCAACTTCTGATCAGAGTTCATTTTGCTCTCTGAGGTAATGGAGCTAATTTTGTTCAAATAGGACTCAACTGTGGACATCCATCTTTGGATCTCTGAAGTTGGTATAACTTCAGCAGGTAGGTCATAATTCTCAGGAGCAGGTGGGTTTGGGTCAAGAGTTTGGGCTGCTTGGCTCGGTGTTGGTGTAGGACTTCGCGTAGTTATTCGGCTTTTGCCAAAAGGGCTAAATCCAGGCACAGACATATCTGTTATTCAGTATAAATCGTCCACACAAATGTTTCTATTTCATATTCGCAGTTTATGAAAAGTATGCACAAATCACTCGCGACACACTTTAATTTACTTATTGACACTGCAATTTGGTAAAATTAATTAGTATCCGTATTTATTTTAATTCATTTTAACGTTAGCAAAAAACGCGTCTGCATAGTCGCACGAACGTCTAACAATCTTATCTTATCATTGACTTATACTGCTGCATGTCGTTCGATGAGTGAGCATGCCGAAGGATCCTCCACTTTTCCTTCTCCCTTTTTCAATTCCTTTTCCTATATTCACGATATGTGGCGGCTTGATTGTGTTTGCACACAATGACTTGGGCTTCAAATAATCATCAGGTAGGTCACTGGCTCGTCTGTTTGTCTATGGCTAGCAATAAAAAAAAGATTTCTTCTTCCTAATAAGAGCAATTATTTTAATATAGCTATCTACTAATCTCCATGAAATTGTATTTTGAAGCTTTATGCGTCATGTCACCTTAAGGGAATTATTCGGACCAACAAGATGTATAAAACCGCTAAGAGCTAAAAGTTAAAAAAATGCTCATTCATACGTTAGCAAATACATCGGTCAACACTCGTGCATTACTGACCATAGCAAAAGTAAAAAAAAGATAGAGCGAGGAGGTATAAGAGGGACAAAAGATGAGAAAGCAATAAAACCATTGATACTTTGATTAACAAACCTCACAAGAACTAGGTCTACAATTATTTTTTATATCATTTTCTTTATAATTTTACCTGGCTAGTAAGAAACCACGTCAATTTCGGATTGGGATCTCGGTGCACTGGTGGATTCGTATCTTGTATGTCTATATCTGAACTAACATCGTTGTAGTCCTCGGTTCTAGTTGGATTTTTGTACCGCCTATCAATACGGAGTCTTTTGGAGTAGCCATCGTAATTCAATTGAGGTAGCTGGAAAGAAAATAAAAAGTCAATGTGATGACTTCGGATGCTAGTCTAGTAATAGATTGCTAGTCGTAAAGCAACGCTTGCACAGGTCACCACTTGGATGGGTGAATACGTGCGGCACTTACATCAAGGCGCTACCGTGCTTTGGGGGGCTCGTAAACTGGTCCAGGCCTTGTCTCAGGACTAGAATTGTTAGACCATGACAGAAGCTATCGAGGGACCTATAGCCGCCATAGACTCACGCCTGCTTCCCCGAAGGGGTAGGCAGAGGCATATTAAACGCCCACTTTTCGCCAGTGTTTTGATCCCACGTAATAGGTGGCGAGCCTATTGCCGCTTATTGGGACATTTTGTTTGCCAGAGCCTCGTCCGTTGATCGGCAGGTGCACCACTTGCAGGTGAGGTTGGCTTGGGACCCTAAGTTCTTGGTGGGAACCCTATGCACCCAATGATAATTGCCCAAACACACACACAAAACATGCTTGCATGAATCGCCTTCATGATCGTCTCAGGACCTAGTGTTATCCTGACTGCAACCAAGATGATGTCTTTAATGTCAATCAGACAATTCATTGATGCAATTAAAAATATTAAAGACAGAGCAAATTGTCATGCTCATCAACAACGATTTGTTTTGGATGAATAAGGAGTCCAACTTAACGTGATTAAACTTTAAATCTGTCATTCTGTTTAACTAAATAAATATTAAAACAGTAAACTCAATCTACACTTACAGCTTTTTGTTTAATGTGTGCTCTGAAAATTAATAACATAATAATATTAATTTCATTTATAATTTGCACCACAATCAATGGGTGGAAGTTAAAAATGTATTATTACATTCCGTGTCGAGGCTCAAACTTAGTTAGTTATTTTTTTCTTATCAGTGTTTATTATTGATCTGTAAAACGTGACTGCTGAAATACATAGATATACATACTTACATTTTACCCTGTAATTTCTTTGCGAAGTGATCAAAACGTGAGCCTGCATCTACCTGATAAACATAAATAAATAAAATAAGTGAATGTAATTTTTTTATTAAAATGTCCACAGTGAGGATTAGCCAACTGCGCAAGAGATACTTAAGTGCATAAGTGCACCAATGCCGTACAGAGCACCTTCTATTCCCTCACTTTCATAGTCTGTTCGTACGTCATATACGATACGACCAGAAAGAGATTGGGCACAAGAGGATTTAACGCTTTCCCACGGACGGGGATCGAACACTGTCAAGTTTCTAATCCGGAACTTCTATATATCTAATTCATTCTGAACAAAAACCACTCAATTTAATTTGATTGGTCTACACAGATATCTGACAGAGAGCTGAGATATCACGGAGGAGTGAAAATATTACTTATTTGAACATTTTTTTAATAATTAATATATCTGTATCAGTACCTTTTTTTAACTATCTTTATACCACATTTGGTTTGACAAAATTCATAAGTTGTGCATGAATTCTAAGAGAGATATGTCAGGATCGTTGCAAATGGCGTTCCGTAGTCTCTGCCTGCCCCTCCGGGAAACAGGCGTGAGTCTATGTATGTACATATATGTATGTATGTGCATGAATTCTAGGAATTCGGTAATTCTAAGAATCCCAACACACGTTATAATGTAAATAATACTTTGCAATTAAATGCAAATTTTGTTCTAATACAATCTTCATTAGTGTTCAGTATTATAGCTTTCGCTCTGCGGTTTTAAGTTCCAAAATTAATTTTATGATGACTGGTTTTAATGGTTCACTTTATGCATTCCGGTTGTGTGTACACACAATCGGAATGCAGTTGTGGTTTGATGATACATACATACATAATATTTAGACTCACGCTTGTCTGCCGAAGGGGTAGGCAGAGACTACGGAAAGCCACTTGCAATTGTATCTCTAAATAATTAATCTGTCGATTCGTCATTATTGCTAAGCTTACAGAGCCTTACATCAGAGCCATATATAATAATAATAATAATAATTGTTATGGCGTGGTGCCGAAACCGTGGGGTAGGGTTCTAGGCGACTTGGAAAAGGAAATGGACTGTATTAGGGCGAGTTCTGGGTCGCCTAGAAAGGAATAAGGGAAGAGGAGATGGATACGGGAGGAGGTGATTGAGTGGGTATAGGATACTTCCAGGATGGAAGGCACTTACCTTATACAGCCTTGGTGGTTTCGTGATACAGCTGCTTGTTTTCACTTCACTCACGAGCGGGTTTTCCTTGGTGGAAGCGGTGACAAACACATACGGGAGCGGCGCGGTACGAACGAGACGGCGATACAGCGGTGCGGCGCGGAGCGGTATCGAGACGGCGTTCTTAGCGAGCGGAATGTTCGAGACTGTCACTCCTCTCGACGTTTCGCGGCGACGAATCAGGCGCAAGGCAGTGCCTCTTCCAGGAAGAGGGAAAGAGAGGGACGGAAATATGATATCGCTCGCACTAGACAAGCGTGGAACGATTCATGTTGATGCGATTAGTTATATATAGGAAGGTAGATGGCGCTACCATATCCCCCCGGCCCTAAAGGGTTGCCTTTAAAAAAAATAGAATTGAACTTAGCTATGTTGGGTGTACTACCGCATAACCCCTCAATAGGCTAAGACAGCGATATGACAATAAAATTAATCTAAATTAACTTTAGCGAAAACTACAAACGCAATAATAGCGAAAACTACTAACTAAATACTTAAACTAAGAGGTAAGTCCAACTTCAGGCTAGATCTCACTGAGTTGGAAGCGGACGCGAGTTGATCAGTGCCTCGACTTGTGCAAGGACAGTTAAAGGCTCTTCGTAAGAGAGGATCTGTTGACCTATAACTTTGAAGAGATGCGTTTTAATTACTTTGACCATGCTTGCCCACTAGGAGGACAAGAAACGAAGAAGGCTGAATCGCCATACCATTTTTTTTTATCCATACGAGTCGGATTAATTTACGTTTTATACGTTATACCGCTATACCTAGGCAGTTATAGCACCTAGCTATACTCCTAATTAATATATTCATATAACCGTCACATGGTTATTTCCGCCCGCATTAGTAGGTAAACTTTTATGTAGCTACCTACTTATTAAATTATTATTTCTGCAAC
Source organism: Euclidia mi (assembly GCA_944739405.2). NCBI lineage: Eukaryota > Metazoa > Arthropoda > Insecta > Lepidoptera > Erebidae > Euclidia > Euclidia mi. The sequence continues at coordinate 62,871,458 of OX123187.2, read as the reverse complement.
TATCATAGTTGTTTTATAAATCTCATATTTCAATCAACTTTTATTTCCTCAGCTCTAAAGTGTTGCCTACTTAGGTAAAATAATAGATACATTAGATATTCTTATTTTGTTTCGTTCTCATTAGCTTATACTTACGTAAGCATGTCACAACAAAAGAAGTCACGCGTGTCGGAAGACAAAGAGATGACAATCTTAGAAGCAAAACGCAATATTTTATTTGAGCGCATTCAAAATATCTATGAAAGATCAAAAACCGCATCGATGTCTGACAGTAATAGCGAAGCATTTCTCAGTTATTGTACAACAGTAGATAGTATTCGAACAGATTTTCATAAGTTGTTAGACGATTATAACGCAAGATTACTTTCTATCAATCCTGATGAAAAACCGAGATTACCGCCAATCGAGATTATGTCGTTTGACGGAGATATACGAAATTGGCCGTTATTCTATGCAAGTTTTAAGTCTACAGTGCACGATAATGGTTCTCTGACAGATGCTGACAGGTTGTACTATTTAATAGGTAAACTGTCACCGAAGGCCCAGTCCGTATTTGCAGGTGTCACACCCAGTGCTGAGAATTATCAGGTCATATTTCAGTCACTACTTGCCAGATATCAAGACACGCGCGTTCTAGCGTCTACGTACTTTGACCAAGCTTTAAATCTCAAACTGTCCAGCAACGCGTCTGTCTCGAATTTCCAGCTGTTTATTGATAACTTCGTAACCGCGGTTAATTCTCTTAGGAATTTAAAATTAGAAGATCTTTCCGACTTTATGTTGCTTCAACTCGCTTTAAAAAAGTTTGACACTGACACAATTCGCGCATTCGAGATGACGGAACGCAATAATAAAATACCTACACTAGATAGTTTTATTTCGTTCATCAAAGATCAGTGTCGAATATTTCATAATACGCAGTCTGGTTCACCTGGCCCGTCTAACACTAACAACAACAAACAAAGGTTGAATAAATCGCGAAATAGTAATAATAACTCAGTCCCTAATCCACAATCTTACATAACATGTTCGGAATCTAATAGTAATAATTCACAGAAGTGTCTGTGCAGTAATATAGTGCACGACCATTACTATAAGTGTCCCACCTTTAATGATTTAAATCCAATTGCTCGTTTTAAAAGCGTAAAAGATAACAAAGCTTGCATTAATTGCTTAAGCATAAAACATAAAACGAGTAATTGTTCCAGTAGAACGAGATGTCGCTCGTGTAAACAAAAACATCATACACTGTTACATTATGATAAAAATAACCGGTTGTCAAGCCAAGCCGCTAACCTTGACACACTTGCGCCGCAGGTGCAGCAGACCACGGTAGCTGCGCCTTCCGCGTCTGAGGGCGAAGTATCGTTGTGTACGACATCCATTGCGCGGGCGACGCGCACGCGAGGACGGCACTCGCGCATCTATAATGATCCGCGCAGGGCCAAAACGCGATGTATGGCGTCTAAGACTGTTCTGTTAGCGACGGCGCAAGTTATCGTTTATGATGTTAATGGGTCGCCGCACATGGTACGTTGTCTGCTAGATAGCGCATCTCAGACCAATCTAATAACATCGGAATGCTTCAAACGCCTCGGATTATGGAATAACTTTAAAAATACTAACTCAACCGTCAAAGGGATAGGCGGATCAGAAAAGCATTGCAAGGGTTCCGTAGATATTAAAATACATTCGCGTTTTGATAGGAATATTAATTTTAACATTTCTTCGCTTATCGTGGAGCGTATCACGGACGCATTACCGAACGCTAATGTAGACGTAGCATCACTCACTCATCTCGAATCATTGCCGTTAGCCGACGCGGAGTTTGCGAATCCGGCAGGCATTGATCTTTTGATCGGAGCTTCAATATTTCCGCACTTGCTACTAACTAACATAGTTCGTAGTGAGCGATATGATTTACCGCCCGCTATTGAGACGGTACTTGGGTATGTGATTATGGGTACCGTACCTACGTTACATACTTCTCATTGTATTACGTCTTGTTGTTGTTCTGCTCTTCAAGAGATCAAGGTGGGTGCTAAAACTGTGTGTAAGATAAAGCACTAATTAGCTATGCTATGCTATGCTATGCTATGCTATGCTACGCCATGCTATGCTATGCTACGCTATGCTATGCTAAGCTAAGCTACGCTACGCTACACTATACTATACTACACATCCGCTTTGTATATAGATGACATTGCCTAATGTCATACCCGCTCCGCTAGCAATTTCGCTTTGTGAAGAGCTTATTCAGCTTTTCAAGCGAGGCCAGTTTGATCTTGTCAAATGGACAAGCAACTCTAAGGAGGTTCTCGCACGCATAACAGATTCTCATAAGGCTTTTCCAGACATTGAGTTTGAGAAGTCTGTACCGCATAAGGTTCTCGGTTTACGCTGGGACAAATCCTGTGATAGTTTTCGGTTTGACGTCTCACCACCAGATGATAAGTGTACCAAACGCACTATGCTGTCCACAGTGGCTCGACTATGGGACATAATGGGTTTTGTGGCTCCCACAATTTTGTACGCCAAGCTCTTGATCAAAGAGCTTTGGCTATCAAAGTGTGAGTGGGATGAAACACCCCCTGAACATATTGTCGCCGCTTGGGGCCAGTTTGTATTGAGCTTACCGCGCTCAATCAAATTACTATTCCGCGTCATCTTGGGTTGGTAGATGGATGTACCATCAACTTAATAGGTTTCGCTGACGCCAGCGAGCGTGCTTACGGCGGAGTCGTATATCTGCAAGTCCGCATTGGTTCTAACTACTCGGTGCAGTTAGTTTGTGCCAAGTCTAAGGTCTCGCCTGTTAAAACCATTTCGGTTGCGAGACTGGAGTTGTGCGCGGCCCTTCTGCTGTCTCAGTTGCTCCACAAGGTTCAAGACACAGTTAGGCCCCACTACTCTATTAATAAATATACGCATTTTCCGACTCCAAGGTAGTGCTCGCTTAGATTTATTCTTCTCCTCACCGCTGGCAGACTTTGTCGCCAACCGCGTTAGTAAATTGATTGAACTTGTTCCCGCTACTTGTTTCAATCACGTCGCGAGTTATCGTACTCGTCTTCAGGAAGAACTCTCCATAGATCATATTGACTGGAAGTTTATTCCACCAGCATCACCACATTTCGGTGGATGTTGGGCAAGCATGGTCAAAGTAATTAAAACGCATCTCTTCAAAGTTATAGGTCAACAGATCCTCTCTTACGAAGAGCCTTTAACTGTCCTTGCACAAGTCGAGGCACTGATCAACTCGCGTCCGCTTCCAACTCAGTGAGATCTAGCCTGAAGTTGGACTTACCTCTTAGTTTAAGTATTTAGTTTGTAGTTTTCGCTATTATTGCGTTTGTAGTTTTCGCTAAAGTTAATTTAGATTAATTTTATTGTCATATCGCTGTCTTAGCCTATTGCGGGGTTATGCGGTAGTACACCCAACATAGCTAAGTTCAATTCTATTTTTTTTTTTTTATTTTTTTTTTTTTGGTACCTTCGATCTCAGCTTTTAGTTCCTCATACAGGTCTGGCTTGCGCCGCGCGCGCTCTGCCAGCGCGGCGTGCAGGTGGTACAGCAGGAGGCCGCGCAGGTGTGCGTCTCCCGCGCCCAGCGCCGCCAACGTTCGCAGAGTGCCGCGGCACAGGCTCTCTTTCAGCGCCAGCCGGGACTCCGACAGCTCTTATACAGCCTTGGTGGTTTCGTGATACAGCTGCTTGTTTTCACTTCACTCACGAGCGGGTTTTCCTTGGTGGAAGCGGTGACAAACACATACGGGAGCGGCGCGGTACGAACGAGACGGCGATACAGCGGTGCGGCGCGGAGCGGTATCGAGACGGCGTTCTTAGCGAGCGGAATGTTCGAGACTGTCACTCGCCTCGACGTTTCGCGGCGACGAATCAGGCGCAAGGCAGTGCCTCTTCCAGGGAGAGGGAAAGAGAGGGACGGAAATATGATATCGCTCGCACTAGACAAGCGTGGAACGATTCATGTTGATGCGATTAGTTATATATAGGAAGGTAGATGGCGCTACCAATAATAATAATAATAATAATATAATATTCTACTACATTCACACAACACCATCTAGGTCCAAACTAAGCAGAGCTTGTACTATGATTATAGATTGACTTCAGATATCTGGAAGAGCTTTAATTCTAGTCGCTTTCGGTGAGCAAGGGAAAAGCACACGGAATAGATGCAACGCCAGCACATTGCTAAGCTAAACTAAATTAAGCTTTGCTGAATCTAGTTTGTTTAGTAAAAAAATAATCGATGTGAAAGAAGCAGAAAGTAAGAAAATCTATTTGTTTGTCACAAACACAGAAAAAGCATAACAAATAAAAAACATCGCAAAGCATAGAAATTAGTCTGTGACAGATAGGTGCACTCTCAGCTATATTGTTACATTGCGGTAGTGATATCTATCATACTTACTTTTCTAAGTTTGTCTAGCTAACTAAAACAGAAATACATACCTATTAATATATTGGATTATAATGTGAAAAACTTTACTTGCCGTCTGCGTATAGATTGGCAGGTTAGGCGCCCTTTATAGACATGACCACGTGCAAAGTTTAATTTTGATAGGTGACGGTATCATCATCCTCCTAGCATTATCCCAGTTATAGCCCCCGGGAAGGAAAGTGGACCCCGGTCCACTTTCTTGTCCAACCGGATTTGACTGAATATGAGCTTTTCCACAGAGTGACTGCCTGTCTGACCTCCGGAACCCAAAGGGATAGCTATATGCCATGGTTTAGACTAGTGTCAGTTTATTTATATGTACTGACTGCCTATAACGACTATCAAATATCTTCATGACAGCCGTGACCGACGGCTTAACGTGCTCTCCGAGGCACGGGACAAGCTATAATTTTCAATTCAGTACGCACATAACTCCGAAAAGTCATTGGTGCGCGCCGTGGATTCGAATCCGATACCCTCTGCATGGCAGTCTGTCGGTATCTGCACTAGGCTATCGCTGCCTTGACAGGTGACAGTAGGTATGTGTGGCATTTATGTTAGAGTGCTAGCTTGCTTCAGAGGGTAAGTCAAGAGGTCGGTTCCAGTTCATGTCTTACGGCCCGGTCACGGCCTACAGCGGCGGGCGGCAGCGGCGAGCGTGTTCGTTGTACATGGCGCATTTACTGTGACGCGGCGTGCGGCCGCCTCAGAGTAAACGCGCCATGTACATCGCCTCTGCCGCGCCGCTCGCCGCTTAGACCGATCTCGTGACCAGGCCGTTAGGACTAGAATCGCTATGCCACCTCAGAGGCTTTTGGGTGCTCGATAATTTCCGACAGTAGAGCTGGGCACACATTCACACGAATATGAATGATGATCAATTTATTGATCACGTCTTGGTCTCCTTATAGTCTCGACAGGTCCTTATATTTTAGCTGGACTGAATATTACTCGGTTGATGCAAAACTGCGCTGAGAACACTAAATGTATGTTGAAGCTTAGAATTCGCGGCTAAAGCGGAATAATCGAGTAACACCTGAGCTCATGCCTTTTCAGTCTCTCATCATCAAATCCGTCTACTCCCTCTATTCAAATAGTTAGCTGAGTAATTCGATGGTGATTAGTGAATCGCCTATCCCATTCATAAAACAATGGTGTGCCGACAAAAAATGCCTGACATATTTAATTGTTAACTTACAATTTGCTGTGTCTCTTTTTGGCTTCATTTAATTTGAAAAGCAACTACGAACAGAAAACAAATCATTTAAGAATGAATGATGAATAAAATGATAAAAACTTAGTTAAGAAACCATTAGAAAATGAATAAAAATGCTCTGCCATTTATCCATTTTATCCATTTTGACGATATTGATGATATTGACCAATCAGAATAACATTCCATGTCCGATAATATATAGACACAATAGAATAACAATTGTTATAAACTTATAAACCATAACCAGTTAATGGGATAGGTAAATTCTCTAGCATAGACAAGTCTAAGTTTTAAGCTACACTATCAGATGTAAATAAACTTATACGTACCTTTTCTTTATTATTTTTTCTGGAATAAAAAAATATATAGAATTTCAGTAGACGTATCGAAGAAGATACGACGTATATAGAAGATAGAGGCTTATGCAGAGGATTTGCAAAGATTACACTAAGACTTTTATTCAGGAATATTGAAACGCGACACACGTCCTCGACTTCCTCAGGATCAGAATTAAAAAAAATAAACTTTATGCAGATCTCAAACAAGTAATTTAACTTTCCTAAAAATCTGATCTCTCTGCTCACTACTTACATCTGTTTCTCAGACGTTGCTGGATTGTACCAAACGTCTTTTCGACCCTTTAACAGAAAAACGAAAAAGCGGTCGGCAAAAATTAAGAAACACTGAGGAAATCTTGGTCATCTAGGTACTTCAATACTTCTACGATCTATGTATGTACGGTAATTGTTTGGACGCAAGTTAAAACTTACCTTATTAATAAGTGGCCTGAAATGAATAAAATTTTACATGAAGATAATTCTAATCTGAATAGCACTGTAAGAGAAGGAAAACTTGATACAAACCCTATACCAACCCGTTTGGCCAGCGTGGTATAGTAGGTCAATTCCTCATTTCAAAGGAGAGGCCTTGTCCAGCAGTGGACTGTTAATGGCTGATGATGAGGAATTATAATCGGAATATATAAAGCTCTGGCGTTATTGACTGACTGACAGACAACGCACAGCTGAAACTATTCGGCGCAAGAAGCTGAAATGTAACATGTATTTGCCCTGGAGACAGTAGGGATGCATTAAGAAAGAATGTCCTGAAATTCCCCATGGGATCTGGTAGATACTGTTAAATTAAAATGTTCGGGCGTAGCTGCGGGCATCCCCCAGTGTATTATAATTGTCTAGGATAACTCACACACAGACACAACTGATTCTAAACTAAGCAAATGTCCTATGGCAAACAGATATGCATGTGAGGCATACTTATAGTCTTATTATTCTTAAATATTAAAGATATCCCACGTTTCGCCAGTTATGTTTAGGTCGGTCGGTGAAGCGCGGGTTTCAGCAGCTACCCTCACTTGTTTTATATTTTTGATTTTATCCGCACTGTCGGTACTTCGACAAACTACACTTATAACGTCTGAAACCTGAAGTAAGAAGAGTACCGGCTTACATGCCTTATATCAGGGGAGTGACGGACAAAGTTGGAACAGTACTACAGAAATACTCCATCAAGACTGTATATAGTCCGCTCTCCAAGGTAGCACACAACTTGCGTACCCCAAAGGACGTTGTTCCTCTACAAACACCAGGCGTCTACAAAGTCGATTGCAGTTGTGGTAGATCCTATATCGGACAGACCAAACGAACAATCGCTGAAAGGGTCAAGGAACATATCGCAGCTGTGAAAAATCGACAAATGAATAAATCTGCCATAGCTGAGCATTTGCTAGAATCTGGACCAAACCACTGGATAGAATTACATCAACCACAAGTCTTATCCACCGATCGTCACTATTACTCCAGGATAGTACGTGAAGCGGTTGAAATCAAAAAACATAGAAATTTCAACCGGAAAGACGGATACAGACTATCGACCACTTGGAACCCAGTCATTAACAAATGCAAACAACGCCGCAGTAACACAAATCATCAGTGTGTAGACGTTATTAGTGTAGTTTGTCGAAGTACCGACAGTGCGGATAAAATCAATAAAAAAATTTTAACATAAAATAACCGCCTCCAAAAATCTGGAAAATGTGTGAAAATAGCACTAAAAAGTAAAAAATAAATTCCGTTATTTTTACTTCAATTTACTTATAAACATCACCTATTCAACTTAATATTACATACTTATACGAGTTATATACGTATCTACCACCTAATTCACATACCTGACACAATACATATTTTTATATGACTAACAAACTAAATTAAATACCTATCACCAGAAATCAGATAAGTATATTATATTTTTGGACTAAGTACTTAGAAAAAAATATTTGTTAGGACTATAATATACAATTATACTTTTTTTGGAGTCGGTGCCAGCTGCGATTAAGAATTAAAGATGTTATTAAGTGACCGACCCGAACGCGAGCAGGGCAGACGCGTGAGGGTAGACGTTGCTGACGGTTGTCTCCGATATCCATTTTTTCTATGCGCTTGTATGTAGGTAATTATTGTATTGCAGTGGATTGTGGTTCTTTAGAGTTATTTTACACGAAATCTGTATTCATTGAAATAGGTTTGATTTGGTATTGCTGCATTTTAGTATTGCATCTTTACATAATAAAATTCTGTTTGTCTTGTTTTTCAAATTTTGAGATCTTTTTGTAAAAACTTCTCAGAATTTGATTTGTACCAATTAGTATCGCTTTAAGTTCTTGTTTTGGTTGATAGGTAATTGTAAATAGGTATTTAGATTAATTTGTAACTGGGCTGTCGCACATGTTGCCAGGTTTCGTTGTTTTCTTTATTTGCAAAATAGGTTTGGTTAGATCCTACATTGTGGTATTAATGTAACTGTAGGTACTTACATATATTTTGTGTTATAGAAAACTTCCTAAAATTTGATTTATATTTGTTGATTTCATTTCTCGTCATTTGTAAATTACTTACAAGTTTAATGAAGTTTTGCTAAATTATCGTATCAAAGCAGCTTTTCATATATTTTGTACATTATCAAGAAATTATTTACTAAACCGCTTGGCTGGCACCGACTCCAAAAAAAGTATAATTGTATATTATAGTCCTAACAAATATTTTTTTCTAAGTACTTAGTCCAAAAATATAATATACTTATCTGATTTCTGGTGATAGGTATTTAATTTAGTTTGTTAGTCATATAAAATATGTATTGTGTCAGGTATGTGAATTAAGTGGTAGATACGTATAACTCGTATAAGTATGTAATATTAAGTTGAATAGGTGATGATTATAAGTAAATTGAAGTAAAAATAACGAAATTTATTTTTTACTTTTTAGTGCTATTTTCTCACATTTTCCAGATTTTTGGAGGCGGTAATTTTTGTTAAAAATTTTTTATTTCCTGTTTTTTAGTGAATTTTCCTTTCTGCGGTTATCTGATTTATCGAAATTAAAGATGGGTAGACTTTTTTATTTTTTTACCTGGGGAAACTCTTTTGCCGAGTGCCTCTCCGCGTGGCGGGCAAAGAGTGGGACACAGGGAACGCGGGTGTGCTGCTCCGTTACGCTTGTCCCGTAAGTAGGGCTCAGTCTCTGGAAGTGTCCTCCGAGACCGCTTTCTTCTCGGGGACGTTCGTGGTCGTCAGCCAGATTGCCATATCTGATTGCCCACGGCCCTAAGGAAGAGTCAGGCTAGCGGCCATTGCCACCACCACGACGCCGCCTGCGTCTGCGAGCGGGATCGGCTCTCTCGCGATCCCGCTCGGCGGCCTCCTCCTGGAGCATAACCGCTTCGCAGAAGGAGACCACAGCATCCCACCGGATGTCTTGCACCAACATGGGCTGGACGACGGCCTGCGGAGAAAGATCGCCTCCAATAACAGAGACCAAGTCTCGCCGCTCGGATTCACATGCAGGACACTCAGAGAGCGTATGCTGCGCAGAGTCCAGGTCACTGTCGCAGTGGTGGCATGCCGGCGTCGCCTCGCGGCTGATTCGGTTCAAATACGTCAACCTAAACATGACGCAGCCACTTCTCTCGATCAAAGATGGGTAGTATTGGGTAGACAGCTACTAAACGCGCTGCTCATATGAGACAGCGCCGTTTAAATGAAACTATTTTTTTATTGCTGCTAATGGCAGACGAGCGAACGGCCCATCTGAAGGTAAACGGTAACCACTGCTCATGGACTTCGCTAATGTCAGGGTATACACCGCAAAGCCGCTGCCTACCGTGAAAGTAATGCTTTCTTTAAACCTCGTTTGAAGAAGGACAAGTCATAGCGCTCGGGAAACACCGCAGCAGGTAGTTCATTCCAGAGCTTACACGAACATGGTAGAAAAGATCGCTGGAAGCGCACCGTACTAGATGAGAACGCTTCCAGGTAGTACGGGTGAACTCTACTGCGTCGGCGAGTGGTACGTTGGTAGAAGGGTGACCCTGGTACCAAATTAAACAATTCTTCGGAGCACTCCCCGTGTAAGAGTCGGTAAAATACGCAGAGAAAACTAAAGTCTCTCCGCTGCTCCAGCGACTCTAGTCTAGCCGTGAGATCATCGACGATTCGAACAGCTCGTCTCTGTAGGGAGTCAAGTGGATCAAGCTGATATTTTGGCGCTCCGGCCCAGAGATGTGAGCAGTACTCCACAACTAGCGAAGAAATGGAGAAACGTCTATCTCAAAGTGGGGAATCTCGGCCTTAGGCTATTTCAAGAGAAAGTAGTGAACTGCGTGAAAAGAGGTTATCACAAATGCGGGCTTATAGTGAAAAATATTAAATCGTGTAAACACTGAAAAACGTAGCTACTCATCGTCTGCTCTTTGAATTAAACCGTTCTACTATTAGTTATTCTGTGATTTAAAATCAAAGTTATTATATGTATAAACTAGCAGTTGGCGGCTTCGCTCGCGCGTAATGACGGACTTTCCATATGAAAATACAACCCCTATTTCCAGAAATGTGTAAATACATGATCACATATTTCTAATCAGAAGCTAGTTTATGAAATTTCATTTCGCATAAAAACTTTCAACCCCTATTTCACCCAAACGGTAGATTTTAGAAATCGCTAAAACACGTACCTACTTATTTGTTTTATTTCTAACCAGAAACTTGCACACAAAAGTACATCTTTTTAAAAATGACGGACCTCCCATATAAACTTTCTACACCTATATAACCCTCTTAGTTGTTAGATTTGAAAAAAATCTAAATTGCGTGTTTATTTTTTCTAACCAAAAATATGTATAAAAATCCTTCTTAAGTGGGAACCCTTCCATAATATGCATTGACTGTCAAAATTTCAAGTCTCAAGCCCCTGTGGATTTGGCTCTGCGATGATGAATCAGTCAGCCCAAGCAATTTTATATATGTATATAGATTTACTCTCCAACCTTTCTTCCTCCCGGTTTCATCAATACCTGGTAATGAAGCCTGAGGTAGGTCGGTTGATTGCAACTATTCTAGTGTCCACTGATGAAAAGTCACAGTAAATGCTTAGTTTCGTTTACTTGGATGACTTAGTTTTTTGAGTTTTTAATGAAACTATTGGATTTATTTTGATAAAATTTGAGTTTTTTATTAAACTATTGAATTGATTTTGATAAAATTTAAATTGGACCCACCTGAAAGTATATGCTTTCAAACAAAAAAAGAATTTTGGAAATCGGTCGATAAATAACGGAGTTATGAGGTAACAAACATAAAAAAAAGAAAAAAAAACATACAACCGAATTGAGAACCTCCTCCTCTTTTTGGAGTCGGTTAAAAATATAAAACAAGTGAGGGTTCCTTGCCGAAACACGCGCTTCAAAAGGACGGCGCTGAGCTGACATCAGTTGCTCCGCGACCACAACCGTTGCAAGCCGGTAGAAACGTAGGAGAAAAACAGAGGTATTTATGCCTCTAAATAAGTAAATTATCGCGACTAAGACCCGCTAAATAATATTGTATGATGTATACAAATCGCGAAAGTTTAAAATCGAAATCTGACCATAAATGAAAAGGGCCAGGTCGAACATATAGCTCGCACACAGAGAGAATATTGACATAAACTAACAGCTGTGCTAACAGTATCTATACTGTTGCGTTTCGATCGGTGAGTGAGGCATATATCTGAGGCTCGTTGGTCTCTCTAAGTGATGACAAGATGCAAGTTCCGATGTGTAATGATTGATATCAATTGGCACCGCTTTTATATAAGTCACTAGCAGACCCGACAGACGTTGTCCTGTACACGCGTCTTTAAATTGAAAATTTTATCCTTTTTAGGGTTCCGTACCTAAAAGGTAAAAATCGGATCTCTATTACTAAGCCTCCGCTGTCTGTCCGTCTGTCTGTCTGTCACCAGGTTGTATCTCATAAACCGTGATAGCTAGAAAGCTGAAATTTTCACAAATTATGTATTTTGGTTGCCGCTATAACAACAAATACTAAAAATAAAAAAATGAAAATATTAAGGTGGGTCCCATACAAAAAACGTGTATTTTTCTTATTTTTTGCTCAAAATTACTAACTGTAACAGGTAGACGCTTTTAATTTTCACAGAATATGTAGTTGTATATTACCTTTTAAAGTATATAATTAAATTTAAAAAAAAAATAATAAAGGGGGCTCCCATACAACAAACGTAATTTTTAAGCAATTTGTTACTCGATCTTAATAAACAGGTAGAAACTTAAAAAGTATTTAAGAATACATACAACAAACGTGATTTTCTTTTATAGATGATGGTACGGAACCCTTCATGCGCGGGTCCGACTCGCACTTGCCCAATTTTTAATAAGCTATAACGATCTGGACCGTTTTGATAAAAAAAAAATATTAAAAACTTCATATCTAACATCATTACATGTACATTTATCACAATTCTACCAATCGATAGCGCGTGAATATGTATAGTGAGTATATATAATTATTTTTTTCCATTTGATACAAATCTCCTTTATTGGGCGGATCATTCCATAATTGCCATTTTAACTGTTTAAGAAATATAAATGCAAAAAGTATTTACACATACAAACTACTTAGTAAAGACATAATAGTACTCAAAATGTTATCCGGTATCTGTGACGTTTCGCTAGAGAGGCCAATATGGCGACTGTGATTTGTCTGTCAGAACCATTAGAATATAACAAAAAAATATTTTTAAATAAAAAAGAAAACCGACTTCAAAAATCACTAAGGAACTAAAAAGCTAAAAATAATTGGTTTTGGAGCAAAACTTTTTGGAGTCGGTGCCAAGCCAAGTATTTCTGATCTGACTATAAATATCTGCACTTTTTTATATAACTTTCGTTGTTGATTGAATAGGTAGTTAGTAGTTTAGTAACTTTTTGCGTAAGGGCTCGGCACCGACTTCAAAAAGTTTTGCTCCAAACCAATTATTTTTAGCTTTTTAGTTCCTTAGTGATTTTTGAAGTCGGTTTTCTTTTTTATTTAAAAATAATTTTTATTTTTTGCTTTTTAGTGGTATACTAATAAAAAAATAGTAATAGGTGGTAAGTAGCTACATAGGATAGTGTAGGTGGTACATGATGTGGAGGCTTTTCTTACGTGCCTCAATTCTGAAATGTAGACCTGTACCTTTCTGGCAATTTCAAGTTTTTTTTTTTGTTTTCAACTTACTAGCCTAAACACGTTGTTTTAGTTCCATCATCAGGTCCCGGCAATTATCCAGTACTAAAGTGTTTGCCAAGATAAAACAAAGTAGCCTAAACTCGATGAGATTGCGTTATTGTATCACAAAGATCCCATGGCCACCTTCCTGCTCTATCATCAGACTTTGGAAAACATTCAGCACTAAAGTCCATGTAAAGACGAATCAAACGAGACCAAACTCAATGGGATTGCGTAATTGTATTACAATTATCCCATGGCTACCTTCCTGCTCCATCATCAGGATTTGGTAAACATTCAGCATTAAAGTCCATGTAAAGACGAATCAAACGAGCCCAAGCTCAATGGGATTGCGTCTTTGTATTAAAAAGAGCCCATGGCCAACTTCCTGCTCCATCATTAGACCCTGGAAAATATCCAGTACCAAAGTCCATGTAAAGACGAATCAAACGACCCTAAACTCGATGAGATTGGGTTGTTGTATCACAAAGAGCTCATGGCTACCTTCCAGCTTTATCATCAGACCATAGAAATCATCCAGCATCAAAGTCTATGTAAAGACGACTCAAACGAGCCCAAACTCGACGGCATTGGGTTGTTATCGTCAAATCGCTTCAAATGTGCTTATAAAATTTGAAGAGTTCCTCCGATTTTTTCAGGATTCCATGATCAAAGCCTGACCTGATTATCATGGGACCAATTAGGAGGTATACTCTTTCAATCAAAACAATAAATTTTGAAATCGGTCCAGGCGTCTTAGAGAAATCGGGGAACATACATAAAAAAACAAAGGTTCCGACGAATTGAGAACCTTCTCCTTTTTTTGAAGTCGGTTAAAAATACTCGACAATCCGAATTTTGCGGATATATGTTATCGACTCGATATCTTTATTTTTTAATGTTTTATTATTCAGGTAAAGTTTCAATGTACTCCTTGACGAAATTATTAATATAAGATTTGACACTGCGATAGCAGCGCAGTCCGTCGGTTCCAATGTGAAACATTCCAATATCCACAACTACTTACATATTAAAAATTAAGTAAAAAAACATTTTCCAGTGGACTAAATTGTGAATCTAAACCATTCTCATGTCCCCTTGAACACACACAAAAAATTTCATCAAGATCGGTCCAATCGTTTAGAAGGAGTTCAGTGACATACACACGCACACAAGAAATATATATATTAAGATAGATACAGGAAAAATATTTTTATTATTTTTATGGCGACCGAATAGTCCAAATATCCTCCGTAAGCTAATTAGTAGTACACCCATGCGCTGTTACGTTAAAAGGCATTGCCCTCCGTGTCGTACGAATCATTGAATATATTATGAGAAATCGTCGATAGGTACTCAGAAACCCTGACATATTATCTTGACTTGTCGATCTGTCAATACTTTTCAACATACATAATGAATCAATACGTAATTCCGAATAGTTATATGGGATACTAGAGGATGCCCACGGCTACGTCCGCAACATTGTTAAATTTATCCGTTTTGCCCGTTCCCGTGGCTATTTCGGGAAATCCCTTCTTAATGCACCCCTACGGTCCCCAGGGAACATACATGCCAAATTTCAGCTTTTTGTGCCCAATAGTTTTGGCTGTAGCTTGTCTGTCAGTCAGTCAGTAACGCAAGGATTTTATTATACAGATAGGATGTTTTGTTAATTCGACCTTTTCCTTTAAGCAGGTTATATTTGAGGTCATTTGCAACAAATTGACACCCATCAACTAGGGGTCCAAAATTAAAGGTTTCTGAGATATCGGGGTATAAATTTTTTATAATATAAACAAAATTAAAAAAATATTTTCATTTGTTGACTCTAAATTGATACTTTTTGGAAGGCCTGTTAACTAGCAAGTAATTTAAACTAAGCATTCCGTGAAAATATCTAGAGATTTCAGAAATAAAGGGTCTTAAGTGACAAAATTTTCCATTTCTGGATGATTTTCTGAAAATGAAATTGAATTTATTAAGAAAAATAAGTAATACGCATAACGTAATAATTAATGCTAAAACATCAAGAGTGCCTTACCTTTTGATATTAGTACAAAAATAGTCCACTTTTGTAACAGTGGAAAAATACGAGCCAGTATCTTAACAAAAGCAGAGAATTTCTTACATTAATATTAGATCATCCTTGATTTTTCAGAATTGCGTTTTTGTATTTTCTAACAGTTATGTAAAATAATATTACTCAATATTGCTTAATTAATTAATAAAAAAAAGTGGCTTGTTACATCGAAGTCAAGCACTGCTGGACATACGTCTCACTTAATCTGCATCACAATAACATAGTCGAGTTCGTATAGATAATTCAGTTTCTTCGATAAAATATCTTCATGTAATTTCCTTAGTCACCTCTTGGGAAAAACGCAGAATTAAATGGGGTAATAACACTCTCTCACTCTCTTAGTATGTTATGTTTCCAAAAAAAAACTTATACCAAAATAGTAATATTATGTAAGTATATGGTTATAGCAGGCAACTTTTTCACTCGATTCTAGTGAAATTTAATTAGATTTCATGATTTCTTGAGCTATGAATCCGATTTAAGTGAAACAATATTTAGTCTGCTTTAAATTAAATTCTGTCACAATACAATACACATCTAAACGACATGAAAATCCTCTCAATATTTGAGTAGGATAAATACAACAACAAAATGCATATACAGCTGTAAATCTGGTAAGAAAATAAACAACACAAACATTTTCCCTTTACTTTTCTTTAGTCTTTCCAATCCTTTTACTTTTTATTACATGTACAGGTAAATCGGGTCTCGCTGGTTTATTGCATGTGTATAGTATTGCCATAATCGTTACATATTATAGTTATAGTCTAGTTATAGTACCTATTGCTGATCCTACATAATAATTTGCAACACAACTGCCGATTATGCAGTATGCAGCAAACTGTAAGCTACTTATCAGTATATGTATATCTATAACAAACATAGACCTCAATTGTAGCTGGTCTAAAATTAATTTAAAATTGTTTTCGATTTTTCTTTATAGTTCACGATTTACCCAGTAACAGACGACGCTAAAATATATAGCAAAATCTGAAAAACTTGACAAACGTAAGTTCTGCTAAAACGGTAAAATCATTTGTTGGTGTATCCGATATTTCGGCACTTTTTGCAAGCGCCATAATAAAAATAAGCGACAAATGTACAGCAGGTATGTGGTATTTTTGCTAAAGACATTTTGAAAGTAACGTTGAAAGTTTAAATTCGTATATTGTAAATTAGTAGTCCTGTATAAGTCATCTTCATAATTTATATTTATTTGTCCTGACTGATATAATATCATCATCGCAGAGTTATCATATGGATAGTACCTTTTATGACGTATGGCTCACTAAGGAAGGATTTTTTAATATGTCGCCCCTGAGGGAGAAAATTATACGTTGAGCGTTTAGGGTTACTTAATGTACGTATTGGGAGTACTAGAACTCCATTAATACGCATCCCAGTGACCCTTACCCACGGAGGGCAAAGACTTGGTTGCGTGTGAGCTCACTATCAACTGCAATAAGGAGGATATTCTGTTTATTTATCCGGTATCGATGCCTTATATTCTATGTTATCCTGTATCTGTCACTTATATAAAAGCGGTGTCCACTGAACTGAATCATTATACATCAGTACTTGTGTTTAGTGGTCAGTAGTCTCAAAGAAAAACAATCTACAAAATGTTCAAATACGTAAGTAGTTTTGAAGTTTAAACATATAACAAAATTATCATCATCATCAACAGCCTGTCATAGTCCACTACTGGATATCGGCCTTTCCAATGGCATGCCATTGAGCCTGATTTTCGGCTTTTTGTGTCAAAATAACTTATCGAAGTCAATAAACTAAAAAGTCTTTGGATCTCTTGAAGAGTAGTTATTTTTAAACAGAAAAGGTTAAAAAATTCGGGCAAGTGCGAGTCTGACCCGCACACCGAGGGTTTCGTACGCATTTTACCTTATTTGAGGTTGGTGCTAATTACGCTAGTCCTCTAAATCTGTATGAGCGCCCATACAACTTAGAGGGCTATCTTAAATGGAGTCTACTATGTATGTATGGGGAAACCCTTAAATTTTCCACTTTTTTATTTTTTGTAATTTTCCTTTATTTGTGCTGTAAGACCCTGCTTTTGGCAAAATTTCGTGATTCTAGTTCAACGGGAACTACCATATAGGTTTTCGACCCAAAACCTATAGGGTACTTACAGTTGACCTAGAATTGACAATTTTGGTTAAAACCAAGGTCTTACAGCACAAGTAAATGAAAAATTCCGAAAATTAAAAAAAGTTGAAAATTAAGGTTAATTTTGGTACTTACAAGTTTTCGCAAAAATCTCATATTGACCATATCTTTTTATCGGGTTGACCCAGGACCCTGATTTTATATAGACCTAATAGGAGCCATAGACCTCAGTATCTGGTATACATTTAAATTTGCTAGGTCCACCCGTTCCTGAGAAAATCGGTGGTGACACACGGACAGACAGACAGACAAACAGAGAGACAGACAGACGGACAAGAAAGTGATCTTATAAGGTTTCCTTTTTTTACCTTGTGAGGTACGGAACCCTAAAAATAACTCTATAAAACAATCATAATTGTACTGCTTCATTGGCAAAAAGGTTTAACAACAAAGGATTTTGTAACATCGTAATACGCCCAGAAAATAAAAGGCAGACGCCCTAGAAAATAAAAGTAAATACAGGGTGGCGCAAAAGTAATGACCCTATAGAAATTTCTTATATTTTTTTAAGACATCTCCTATCATTCTGATATTGAAAATTTTGTAGTAGTCAAATGCAAAAATAACTAAAAATAAATAATCATGGACCGCTTTACTACCCAAGAACGTGGAATAGTCTTGGCAATGTAAAAATATTTAATGAAAATATTGAAGCTGTGCGCAAAAATGTGGAAGAGTGTCCAGAAACATCAACGAGGCGACGTGCCACGCAATTGGGGATCACCAGGAGGACTCTGCAGCGTATTTTGGTCAAAGAATTGAAGATGTTTTGGCCTGCTAAATCACCCGATCTCACCTGTCCAGACTTCTTTCTTTGGGGTTATTTGAAATCTCGGGTATATGTGAACAAACCACAGGCTTTCGCAGCTTTAAAAGAAAACATACACCAAGAAATAAGAAGAATATCGCAGTAAATGTTACCGCTAGTTATGGAAAATGTCATAAATAGGGCTCAAATGTGCTTCAACTCTGTAGGTCAACATTTAATAGATATCATGTTTAAATCATAGTGCAACTAAATTTCATGGCACAAATATATATATTTAAAAAAACTAGTTCTAGTTTTCTAATTAAGAAACGAAGTTGTAGCTGAACCAAATAGGGTCATTACTTTTGCGCCACCCGTTATAATATCTACCAGGAAAATAAGCATTTTTTTGTGTAGACTAAAAAAATAAATATTAAAGTCACTTGACTGCCCTAGTGTTTCAGTAGATAGCATATCCGTCTGCTGATCAGGAGTACCCGGGCTGGGTTCCAGGGTCGGGCAAAAGTGTTACTGGGTTTTCCGAATTGTAAGTAGCAGCACGGAGTCTGGCAAAGTTGCCGTAAACGCCAATAGGCTTGCCCTTTATTACTTAGAACCTACAAATTCATAACATGATGAAAGGTAGATATTACACATCTGCCTACCTCTTTAGAGATACAGGTGTGAGTCTATAAAAATGTAATAAAATTGACAATTTAAGTAGACAACGGATTATACAACATATATGTATTTAGCAAAAAAATAAAATAGAATAACCATACTAAACGGTTAAAATTTTGAACTTGCTACCGTAGAGTCGTGGGTTCTAAACCGATTATAGGGCTAAATAATCAACAAGATATATTTTTGAAATTAAACTACAGTGAACAGATTTTATCGCGTTATATTGATTTCACTTAGTTACAGAGATGTAGAGTAGTTTTTTTTATTTTTTATTTATTCCTAGCTGACGTTGAGTATTCTTTACAAGATTCATGGTCACGGCAGAGATATCCTTTAAATACATATGTGTGCCATGTATGCTATTTATCTCTTACTTACTTATTTGACATTTACCTCGCTTAACTCGTTCAATAATTTTTTGCCATCCACAGTTCTAAACTGGGTGTTCTTTGTTTTCGTTACCTGAATATCCTTAAAAAGTCTTCTGTTAAACCACATGTAATCCTAGTGCAAGAGGTATCTCTTTTCTTTAAGCAAGTTATTTCTAGGTATTATACAATTTATTTTATTTCTCCAGGTGCTTTTCTTTGCTGCTCTGTTCGCTTTCGCGTCCGCCAAACCCAAGCCGCTAGTAGTGGAGTACCCAGTACACGAATACGAAGCGTACACTGCGCCGATCGTTACGTACAGCTCACACTACGACCACTACGACTACGTGCCGCACTACGCTTTTGAGTACGCTCCTTACACACACTACGAATATCTACGCCGCTGAAACTATACTAACTTGAAATATAAAAACGGATAACGACTATGTATTTATTTATTGAGAAGTACCTAATATTCAGAATTACATTGAAGACTCATTTGAAGCTCTTTTAATTTACTATCATTAATAAGGGACCATACGCATTTAGTCGAATTTATTGGAGTTTTACCGTGCATCATTAATATCATCGACAGAAATAATGTGGTATATATGTCGCAGGGATTTAGTCAAAAACGTGATATTATAATTTCACTAGTGAAATTATGATTACACAGATTATAGTAAGTAACGACTGGTTCGCATAATTACTCAGGCTCTTTTCAGTGATATTGCAATTTCACTGAGCTGCAACAGTGATATTATAATAAATCTATTGCCGCAATAGTGATATTATAAAAATTTAGGTTTCTTATGAGTTGAGTTTGTGGTGGGAGCCTCGCGTGTTCTGTTTGGTCAATTGACTTAACCTTTCGCACAGACTTACAGATGAACTACAGTGACCAATTTGATAAAACGAAGAAACCGGAAGCTACGGGAAGTCAAAAATTATAATATTTATATTAAAAGGATCAATAAATCTCTGTGGTTTGACCAACCTATATAAACATAATTATTACGATTTACAAGCATAGCCACCTCAAAATATAACAAAACGTTTCTCTAACAAATTTATCATAGTACGAGGCTCAACTCCTTAAACAGGATCACCATAAATTATTTAACAGAAAGCGTCTGCCCGAGCACTTAGTCTAAACATTTGAGCCTTTGATGCTAAAGGTATCTCTGGTTATCGCTTTACGCTACTAACCGATCGTGCGCCGTTGACCGCTGTAACGGTGTGGCATAAGTGTAAGAGGAAGCGGAGAGTGGAGCGAGTGATGATGAGAAAGGACTTCGTCAGCATGACCAATATACTTTTTATAAGCAAACTCGCTTCTGCCCGCGGCTTCGCTCACGTTATATTTGGGGTAACACAAATCTCCTTTATTGAACGGATGCTGCTTCAGTCACGCCCGTCTTCCTAACAACACCTACCAGTTTTATTTTTTCAATGAATGGTAGGCTATGTCCATTTCCATGGTCCAATATCTCTATGTTTATTTTCATCAAAATCGGTTCATTTGATTTAGAGTAAAAGCGGAACATACATACACATTTTCACATTAAATTTATAATGTTAAGTACAGATATCGACTTATACTCCACTCCGTTTCATACAGTTGCGGAGCAATCAAATCTGTTGTGTGCGATTTCATACATTGCTTAGTCTTGATATTATACTAAACTATTAAGAGATGTAGGCTTAGATCTCTAATATTCATAGGGTGAACGAAACATGTATGACAATCCTGCCAATCTCATTTTCAATCGTGGTTTTAAGTGTTGTCATGCCGCCATGTACTACTACTGTGTAGTGTTAAAATACTACGAAATATTGATGTTTTAAGCTTGAAGCTGATTAGAAAATATTCATCGATAAAATTGTCACACATTTGTAGGAATCTTACACATGATATTAAGATCGTAGAAACTTAGGCATATTTCTTTTTTTTATTCCCTAGGAAGACAAACGAGGAAGCCGGTTACCTGATGCGATTAAGTGATCACCGCCGCCCATACACACCTGCAATGCCCGAAGGATCACAAGTGCAATGCCGACCTCTTAAATAATCATATGCACGCATCTTGAGGGTTCTAATGTAATTGGTTTGGAAATACCGTTGCAGATAGCTTGTTCCATAGATTGGTCGTTTCGCTTCTGCTGACACTAAAACCCTAGATTAAATAATTAAGAGCAGCCAAATAAGTTGCACAATGTTTCGTCATCTAGGTTTTCAGAACTTGCCTTTGGCATTGTAATCGTCCATAGCTAAGCGGTTAACAGCAGCATACCTATATACCTCAAGTTTGCATAGACCAAAGACTATGCCAAGCCGTGCTTGGACCATACCCTTAGAGATACGCCGCAAATTGGCCATGGTTTGAAGTACTGCCATTGAAATCCTAGATTTAAAGCCGGTATGTTGTGTTCTAACAGAAGTAAGGGACCTTAAGTGCATATCCATAGTAAATATGGAGACCAGTGATTACTCGCTTTCGAAATTCGGAGAAAGGAAGGTTCCTATATGCAGACCGAGCTATTTAAAAGTAGTATTGGATTGCACGAATGGAAGAACATCTATTCCATGGATATTTCATGACCTACTACGTCAGGCTGAATGTGATGGGTCAGCACATACTGTAGAACTACTCAAAAGTTGATTGAAGTCCAGATTTTCTGTGATCGTTGCATTAAATATTAGTAAAATCCAGTGGGCAACGTTCCCTAGTTGAGCTAGTATGCTAAAGCGCTAATATTTTTACGTTAAATTATTTTACAATTAAAGCTACCTGCTGAAGAAATAAAGGCACATTAACGTTCTGTTATTTTTAATACCAAACAAACAACGACCCCAAGAAAGTAGTTAAGTAGTTCGTAATAAAAGAAAAATGTTATCGAAGAACCAATATTTTCTTCGCTAAAAAGCACTACTTCCATTTACAATAAAGTGGGTCAAGCTAACAAAAGACGGCCATTTTAAGGAATAACAACCCACGATGCGCTTTTATTTTTAACCTCTTTAGAACATAATGCCGTTGTAGCGGAGACAGGGGAAAAGTTGCACTGTAACTTGGTCGTGAGTGAGGGTCACCAATCCTTTCAATAGATTTTTAGTCTTCGAATTTGCAATCATGAGCTTGCAAGATACGTGTTTTGTATTCGTGTGGGGCAAGTTAGATATTGGCTTGTTTACATGAAAAACTAAATGTTTTAAGTGTTTTGTCGATCTCTTGTAAGGTAGTTATTATTCTATGCAACTGTTCAAGGATTTTTAGTCTTCGCGTATTGACAGCAAAAGCAAAGGTAAAGTCATAGTTTAAACATTACGCTTTTTAACTATATTAATTACATAAAGAATTATTATACAAGACTAGAGAGACTGAGTATATTTTAATAATTAGGGTTAGTAATTAGTCCCATTTGTGTAAGAATTCGATTTTTTTATTAAGAAATTTGCTCTAAATTTATTAAGTTCTTTAACTTACCTGTCCAATTTCTATGATATAATTTATTTTCAATGTCGCCTTACGATGAACTTTATGCCAGTCAAGAAATAACTACCGAATATTGACAGTGTCTCTATGATGCTATTAAACAGATATAACCTTTGTCGGAATATTTGTGGATATACATACTTTATCATTCACCAAACGAAGGGTGAATTTCGATGAAATATGGCGTTTTGCAAAAGGTCAACCGCCTATGTTGTGATACGATGAAAAATATGCCTGTATTGTTCATTGATAAATGGACCATATACAGCCCGCATAGAATCTTAGTAAGAATGAAAGGAAATGTAAAATTACATTATTTATGAAATCATTTCGCTAACAAAAAGGTAATAGATAAAGTATCAACATAAATTGAAATGAAATGAAATACTTTCATTTCAATTTATTTATTTAGTGTGTGGCCGCCGACAGCGTATACGCATTGAGAACTCAGTTTCTTCTTGGTGTAACACAACGGCACCGTAATTCCCATACAAGACAAAGTTAAGAACTTGGGTCTCATTATGGACTCTAATCTCAATTGGCGATCGCAGATCCAAGAAGTGAGTCGTAAGTTATTTGCTTCAGCAGGTTCACTGAGAAGGCTTAGGAATTTTCTTCCTACTGCCACCAAAATTGCGCTAGCAAACTCTCTCCTTTTGCCCATTATCGATTATGCAGATGTCAGCTATTCAGACCTCGCCGAAAACCAACTAGATAAACTTGAGCGCCTTCAAAATCTCTGTATACGATTCATATTTGGATTACGCAAATATGATCAAGTTTCACAATTTCGAGCACAGCTCAAGTGGTTACCTATACGACATCGCCGGAATGCTCATATTCTTTCTTTGCTGTATAACATATTGTTTAACCCTTCAACACCTTCCTATCTTAAAGGAGGATTCGAGTTCTTTCATGATACGCATAACCGTTATTTAAGGTCATCAGAAAATTTGAAACTGAAAATGCCGGTACATTCCACAGCATTGTATAACAAATCATTTTGTGTAACCGCTGTTCGCCTATGGAATGCGCTACCATTACATATAAGACAGGCCCAGACGATAGCTAAATTCAAAGCTTTAGTAAATGTTCACTACCTATCACTGTAACTTTTTCTCGTTATATAAAATACATGTATGCATTAAATATCATGTAACTCCTTATCGATATGTATGTATGTATGAGTATATATGTATGTATGTATTAAGTATGTATATAAATGATATAGTTTGTTTACTGGTACAAATGCAACTACCGTTTTTCTCCGACCAATAATATCTCCATCCAAAGGTTGCCTGGTAGAAATCGCTTTCAGCTATAAGGCCGCCCTTTGTACTTTACTTCGATATAATGTCTCTAATAATATTTTTCATAGTGTACAAAAAAGTGTAAATAAATAAAAATAAATAAAATACTTCTTTATTTCGTGTAAACTTTACAAGTACTTACAAAACGTCATAAAAAAACATTTTATACAACTATTTTTGTGTGTCGAATTAGGAAAGATCAGTCCCAAGCGTTTTGGTCGTCTTTATATTCAGATATTTTATAATATGCTTTTGAACACAATTTCGCTTTTACAATAATTTTGAACTTATTTATAGATAGGTTTCTTATATTATAAGGGAGCTTGTTATAAAAGCGTATACATTGCCGCTTAAAACAGTTACTTATTTTGTGGCGACCAGTGCTATGAACTACGAGATTATTCCTGTGTCTTGTATTTACAGAATGTATATCACATTTTTTTACAAAAGTTGTCAATATATTTATGCACATCTTTTCATAAATATATTGTGATACACCAGTAAGAATGTTTATTTCTTTGAACTTTTTTCATAGGCCCTTCTCTCACGAAGCGATTTGGATTTCGTACGCGTATCCTACGCGTCGCTTGTGAGTAGCCGCCATACATATTCAGCTAGTTTCGCTCACGACGAGACGCGTCGACGACGCGTTTGATATCAGTCGCACGCTACCGTCTTGCTGGTCGCACGCTACCCGAGTCGTATACGTGTTGCATTACAAAATGGCGACGGAACAAGCTTTTAATATTAATTTTGTCCCGGAGGTAAAATAATCCATGTTTGTATAATTATAAGCTGCCAGAGTACCACAGAAAAGATGTTACAGGAAAATCGTGGATAAAGATTGAAAAAAAAATCATATTGACGATGTACGGATGCACCCAGAATCTTATTTTTTATATTTTCGTTTATTCTTGTATTTACAAGTACATTTGTAATATAAATACAGAAGAACATTGTCTTCATCGCTAGAGTCACTAGACATCGTCGTACGAATTTTGTGCTTCAAATGATAAAAATATAGTCTCATTTGCGTAGCATCGTGTGCGGAAACGAGTAGCACACCCGTAGGCGATTAGGGTTTGCATCTCAGTCCCGTAGCATTTGAATAGCTTCGTGAGTGAAGGGCCTAAGATAAATTTTTGGACCGAGGTTATAAATTCCCCTTAATCATAATCTTCTGCCTTTTGCCTCGTTAAGCAAGTTAAGCCGACAGCTTTCCTAACTTTCAAAAAGAGCTTTGGCGATCGTTATGGGGAATCAGTACCTTTGAATATACTGACACTATCGTTATCCTTTTGAGCTGCGGTAGTAAAATGACAGAAGTTCTGTGGAAAAAGCTGATATTGAGAGATTAATTCTGGTTAGCGTAGTTAGTAGCTGGCTCTAGGTGACAAGATGGTAGCAACTGAGAACTAGTGTTGCCCAAATTCAGTCTTGGTCTTGCAGTCTTGGTCTTGTTCTTGCGTTTTTGCAAGACCAAGACCAAGAACAAGACCGCGTATTTTTAGCAAGACCAAGACCAAGACTGATCGTGCAAGACTTGAGCAAGAACAAGACTAAGCCTGCAAGACTCTTGCGTCTTGCAGCTAGGACTTAGCGCTATTTCACGGAGTAGTTAGGTGTAACAGTTCGGTGTATAGGTACGCTTAGGAATTCTATGAGACGCAAAAAACTGTATCAAAGAATATGAAAAACTGGACCTATGCGCATTACGACTAATAGGTACCATAAACATACCTACATAGCGAATAAAAAAATATCCATTAAAATCAAACTGAGTGCATGCATAGTTATGTTTTAACCATCGGCACTTTGATAATGCGGCATCAAAGGTTTTGTACTTACTTCTCAAAGAAATTTGCCGCTTTTCGGAAGTACATGGTTATGATACACGCGCCGGCGGCTTCTTTTGAAATCATATACAACAATCGTTGCCGCCGCGCCGAAATCACAACATTTGACACTATTTGATTGCCGCCACAGGGCGTAGGTAGACTCATGCAAAATAATTTCGAATTTTAAGAGTACCTACAGGTGTTCCAAAGAATAAATAAGTTTCAGAGTGCTTAGAATGAAAATGAATACATTATACTGATCACGCAAGCAGTATTATGATTAGGATAAAATGGTAAGGATAGGTAGTAGATGTCATAATAATTTATTGTATTAAGTATACAGGGTGTCCAAGTTAGGCCCAACAATATTTAAAGGTGTTTATCTATATCAAGTTTGGAATCGTATGCGTAAATGTTAATAATGAAAGCGAAACTTTTTTTTCCATACAAAACTAAAAAAAATATTTTTTTGTGTTTTTTTCGACAACCCTAACAACTCTATAGTCGTGGTTGTGGCACGCACACACGTATACTATCACCCGTCATCCCCGCTCCTCCACGCCACCCGCGCCACGTTCAGCGCACGTGCACCTACTTAAAAAAACTTTCTGTAAGTTATGCAATTAATCGCATGATGTAATAACTTGCATAGGTACACATTTTAACTAGTTTAATTATTATCATCATCCTAACCTTATCTGTGGTCTAATTAGTATCTAACTAAACCTAACTGGATAACCTACCTGCCTATGATTAGGTACAATTATTGATGAATAGGAAAATAAATTGCGATTATTTTAAATCGAAATGTAACAGGTGCCTAGATAGAACCTGACACATTACAAGTAATTCGCTTATCTTAATTCTAATCTAAAAATTTAATTATCTGAATTAAAATACAATACTAAATTTATTTACCTATCATATCACCAAATAATGTCAAGGTGCATTGCTTACCTTAGGGTACCTAAACCGAGGGAGTGAGAGTGATTAAAAATACCATTACTAATTAATTAATCAATGCTTGTTTATTGTTACATACACTTTGGTTTATTATTCACATTTATTCGTAACAAAATTACGATTAACATTTTACTTTCAATGTACTTTACGTACAACGGACGGGTCGTTAGTTTACCTACTTTTCTTTACTCACGACGCATTAAAGAAAAGGTTCGAAGTGCTGGCCTCCCTTCTCAATACACAGCCGGGCGCGCCGAGAAATCGAACTCATGACATTTTTCAACATTTGTGGGGGTTATGTTGTTGAATGCCGCTGTAATGCGCGGTATCATATCTTCTCTCGTGTTGCACGGCTCCGAATACACAATATTCTTTATGTAACCCCACAAAAAGAAATCCAAGGGCGTCAGGTCCGGGGAGCGTGGAGGTCACGACCTCGGCGCATCTTCGCCGCGACCGATCCAACGGCCGGGAAAACGAGTATGTAGGTATTGGCGGACGCGACGTGCGAAATGCGCTGGCGCTCCGTCGTGTTGAAACCACATGATATGCCCCACGGCCAACGGCAAGTTGTCAATTTCATCTTCCAGCTCACCCTGCAGATGCTCCTAGTAGCCTGCAGCAGTCAAGCTGGCAGGCAAGAAGATAGAGCCGATTAAGCAGTCTCCGATTATGCCCGCCCAGACATTAATCCGCCACTGATGCTGAAAACTGCTTTCGGTAGACGCGTGCGGATTGACGTGTGCCCATACGTGGTCATTGTGCAGGTTGGCAAGTCCACTTCGTGTAAATGTTGCTTCGTCAGTCCATAACACTTTTGCCACGAACGAAGAATCCACAGCAATTTGTTCAATTAACCACTCACAAAAATCAACTCTAGCACTGTAGTCTGCCCGAAGTAGTTCCTGTGTTCTGCGGAAATGATAAGGGTGCTGGCCGTCTTCATGAAGAGTCTTCCACACTACCCTGTGATCGACGCGAAGCCGCGCACCCGCTCGACGAGTGCTAGTACGCGGATCGTCGGCAAAATGCTCCAGGATCTGAGTTTCCACATTACCGCTGATGGTTCGGCCGGCCCTGTTAGTTGGTGCATCATGAAAACTTCCGGTGCTGTGCAGACGTAAACAAAGTCCGCGGAAGCTTTAATATGAAGGGAGACGCCTTTGTGACGCTAGCGGCCTGCCGTCGACGAATCGTTGACGGTACAGCTCGCGACCCCCGCTCCAGGACCCGTTCCCAGCTCCGACGCAAAGTATCATATCGTAATACTCTGCGTTTGAATAAGACATCGTCTGTATGATAAAAAAATAAAATAAAACAAACGTGAAAAAATACAACCTCAAACCTCTAATGACGAAAGCCGAGTGAAGATTTTTAAAATAAAAGCGGCATTTTCAAAGCGGCTCCGTTTAGGGTTCCGTTTTTATTTTTTAATATTCGAAGATAAGCGTTACACTTGACCGTCAACTCGCCTGATGTCAAGCGGATGTTGCTGTCTACGATGGAGCACGCTTTAATGTAATTCTTTAATGCAATACTGTAATGTAATAGTCATTTGTTTTATTCGAAGATAAACTTTGCTCTTGACCGTCAACTCGCCTGATGCCAAGCGGCTGTTGCTATGATGGAGCACGCTTTAATGTAATTCTTTAATGCAATGCTGTAAGTAATACTCATTTTTGCACTTGACCGTTAACTCGCCTGATGTCAAGCGGCTTTTGATGAGCTCCAACCTCGGCCACACCGTCGCTTAATACGTTAGGCAAATTGGTGGTCAATCGGATCTATCTTGCGTAAAAAAACACAATTTTCAAAAATATTTATGACGGAACCCGCAGGGCGATAAATAAGTGTATTTTGTGGGTGTGATTTTCTAAGCGAATTGATTTAGGGTTCCGTTTTTTATTTTTAAAATAATTTCAACATTTTTACTCAAATTTTTATTCGAAGATACTTTGCACTTGACCGTCAACTCGTCTGATGTCAAGCGACTGTTGCGGTTTACGATGGAGCACGCTTTAATAGATTCCATTAAAAAGTTTCAATTTCAGTTTAGTCATTTGGTTTATTCGAAGATAAGCTTTGCACACTCTGAGTTTCCGGCAGTCTAGTCGGGAGACCGCATGACTTGCGATCTACAGGTCATGCGTTCGAATCCCGCGGCACGCACCCCTGTGTTTTCGAAGTTATTTGCGTATTGTTGATTGCCGCCAACTTTAAGCGGTGAAGGAAAACATCGTGAGGAAACCTACATGTCGGAGAGTTCTCAATGATTTGAAGATGTGTAAAGTTAGCCAACACGCACTTGGCCAGCGTGGTAGACTATGGCCTTATCCTTCTCACAATGAGCTTCATTAAAATTTTATCAATTTCAATCTAGCAATTTTTTTTATTTAACCAACCAGACCTGTTTTTTATTATATCAGTATTCATTCAAACTTTGATTTTCAAGGCAAGAGTGAATAGATATCTTCTAGATTGACGAGCTTCATCCTCGGCCATGCTTTCGCTTAACACATCAGGCAAGTTATTGGTCAATCCTACGAGTAACCACCAACTACTTTACTTTTTTTATGCAAGATAGATCTACATCTATCTTGCGTTAAAAAAAAGTAAACACAATTATCAAAAATAATTATGACGGAACCCGCAGGGTGAAAAATAAATGTATTTTGTGGGTGTGGCTTAATTGCCGAAAGGTCTGGGATTGCCCGCTATTGGCAGGCGGCTTTTATTTTAAGCCGGCGGCTAAGCTACGATTGGTGGTCGGCTAGTCTTTTATTTCTCTGTCGGCTTAGTCGGTTTTCTTTGGCGGCACCAGCCGCAGCCGCGGTCGGCTACTCCGTAATCAAAGAATAAATAATCAGATGTGTCAATCATTGTCAACCTTTTGGGTTTATTGAAAGTTATACGAAATTTACCTACCTAATTTACAATACAGGTATTGAATCTTTTTAATTTATGTACTACCTCGATCAGTTAAAATAACAAGATCTATTGTTTTTGAGTTTAGCTGAGCTGACTTTATTCGCCATCTTGTCATTTAACGCGTTTGCCTAGATAAATATACGATTCAATCGCAATGTTCCCATGATCATAAATTTCCCGAAATTGGTCGTATAATTGTCGTAGTAGTTTAGAGAGAAAATGAAATAATAGGTTTCGAAACATTGGACCAATGTCGCTGTTGATGTACATAAATAAAAACCAACTTCAGGGAGTAGTAGTAGGCATACTGAGTAGAAACATATCCTTGATAAATATTGTAGCCTCTTTTAAATATACTTGAAAAGTGTAAAAAAATTCTACAAAACTAATAAAATAATATAAAAAGCGTAGGTACTTACCTACTAATAAAATAAAAAGCCTGCGATAAGAGTTTTGTATTGCTTACCAGCCCGAATATCTCTGAGAGAGATGATGAGAGTAAGTATTTACTAGCAGTGCCCGCGACTTCGTCCACGAGGAATAGTAACTTTGGAGGTATAGTGACGTTCAGGATTTATTTATTTATTTTTAAACTTCAGTCATCAAACATACAAACAAACTCTTCAGCTTTATAATATTAGTATAGATTAGTATAGATGTACGCCAAAACATTCACTTATATGTAAAGAATAGTGATTGGCACTAATTCTTTACATATATTTTATTCACGCGTCGCGTCTGTACAAGTAGGTAATAATCTGTGTTTGTACGCGGCACGCGGCATCGTTTGATTTGCGGCCGCATCCTTTTAATAGAGCCGGCACGTGGCGAGGCGGCGCGGTAGAAAGCAAGGAAACGTAGGTACTATATATAAAGGAATTATTTTAATTCCAGTCATTTCCAATTGAGCTGTGCTTCGAGTCTAACTTAATAATTGTTTTTACTAATTCTTGTTGTTTTCTAAAAACGTATCACGTGTACAATTTGATATGAGTGACGAAGATTCAAATTATTCTAGTCCGAGTAACGAGAGTTTGAGTCACAGATCTAAAAGACCCAAAAGCAAATTTGAGGAGTTTTTCGAAATAATTCATGCATCCCAAACTGCCTTGTGTAAATTGTGCCAACATAAAAAGATTGAAATAAAAATGAAAAACAGAAACACTTCAGGCTTAAGGAAACATCTAATATCTTTCCACAAAAAGGAATCACAAATATTTCTTCCTGTTAAACCAAAATTAAGTGAAGAAGGAGATATCACAAGCTTTTTAGTAACCGCTGGAAGAAGTGGACAGGTAAGAAAATTTTTTTAACAACGGTCGAAGTTGTCGCTACGGGAATTTTAACTCCGCGTAGCTATTCATGCGATACTTTCAAAAACGCCATTAACTTACGTAAGTATTTTTGAGTTAGTGGTGTTTTCATCTAGGGGTGCGACATATTAAGTATGTAATTATCGTCTTAAATATTTTTTATAAACACCCATATTTTCATTTGTTTTCATAATCGGCCAGTAACAACTAAGTACTTTATTTTGGTAAATTACAGTACAGTGCAACCTTAATATAACAAATGTCAATTTAACGATTTTCTCGATTTAACAACAACAAACCTCCTCCTCCTAAACGCTCAAACCTAGTATGTTTTAAATAATAACAGAAGATTTATTGTTTTATTTCAGTCGGAAAACAGCAGTGACAACATCACGACAGCTACAGTTGATTGGGTGGTGAAAAAATATCTTCCCTTCTCATTTTTCGATGACGAAGCTACACAAGTATATTTTCGACGTATTTGCCCTAATATGGTGTTTCCTAAAAGGTCTACACTTAGAAGGAAAGTCAAAGAGAGATTTGAAGAGCTCCAATTGAATCTCAAGGAACAACTTCAACAATTATCATCTAAAATGTCGTTTACCATTGATGGGTGGACGTCAATTGCTGGTAGGAGTTACTACGGGGTTACTATGCATTATATAGACAACGAATGGAAGTATCGATCTGTAGTTCTTGATTTTATACCATCACGCGGTCGACATACTGGGGAAGATATTGCAACGATTTTCCATGAATGTTTATTGGAATATGACATAATTGATAAAATACAAGGTATCACGGTCGACAACGCAACTGCAAATACCAAATTTATGTATGAACTGGGCAAACAGCTGCCGCCACACTTTGATTCAGACAATCAACATTTCCGGTGCTTTGCTCACATTTTAAACCTTGGTGTACAAGATTTATTAAAGACCTTAGCATTACACTGTGAGTCTGACACTAACGCGCAAGATCAGCAGTATGAAGACTATGCAGACGAAACTGAGGATGAGGAAGATAAAGAATATGCACCAAATATTGCTGATTCGCGTACATCTGTAACAAAGTTACGCAGTATTTCCAGTAAAATAAAAAGAAGTGAGATAGTGAAGAAGAAGTTTCAGTCTGCTTGTGAAGCAGCTGGCGTGCCATCAAATCTAAATGCCATTCTTGACTGTCCAACGAGATGGAATTCCACACATGATATGATTGGATTTGGTTTAAAAGTGAGAGCGGGCATTAACATATTGTGCAGTTCTGTCACCGAATTGAATGATTTTCAAATCACAGCTAGTGAATGGCAGGTACTCGAAAAATTACATAAATTCCTAATAAACTTTAAACTTTTAAGTACAAAACTTGGTGGAGACAAATATGTTACTTTACCGCTAGTCATTGTATCATTCAATCTCTTGCTAGATAAAATTGAATCCATGGTAAACCAGTTAGATGAGAAACCTAATCGATCTGAAGTGGATGAAAGGCTCATTCTAGCTTTCCAAGCAGCTCGAGACAAAATGCTTAAACATTATAAGAAGAGCAACTGGATTTATTGTACTTCTTTAATTTTAGACCCAAGGCATAAGGCTCAGACTTTTGACCTGACAATGTGGGGGAAGCAACTTAAAACAGAAAGTCTGCGCAAGTTCAATGAACTTTATGAAGAATATAAAAGTCTACACTCACTGAACAAATCTCTGGAATTACCAAAAAAAGAAAATAAAGTATGTGATGAAGATGAAGACGTAATAGACTTTGATAAACTCTATGAATGTCCCTCGACGTCATCTGGATCTTGTCTTCAAGGCTTAGTGATAGACGAGTTGGAGGAGTACCTGAGAAAACCAAGAACTGCCAGCTCGGAAGACATTTTAGATTGGTGGAGGACGCATGAGACAGAGTATCCGACTTTATCGAAGATGGCCCGTGATTTTCTCTCAATACCTGCAACTTCAGTACCTGCTGAGAGATTATTTTCTAAAGCATCATTAGTAATTAGAAAACATAGAAATAGGTTAAGTGATGAGTCAGCCAGATGGTTACTTTGTATTAATTCTTGGTCAAAAGAATTGATATAAAGTAACATAACCTAATGATAAAGCTGTTGTGTACTGTTATGTTTGATTTGTGTTGTATTTTATTTTTTATTGAAATAAATGATAAATCGTAAAACTCTTTTATTAAATTTCATATAAGTTGAGGGTTCAATCTCTTTCTAGACAGATATTGTTCTTTAAAATACAGTCAAGTTATTGTAATTAATTTGGTTGTTTTTACATGTTTTAGCAAATGTAAGCTTATAAATCATAAATGTTTATTAAGAAACAGTTACTTCCATGGAAAACGACATATAGGTCAGTTGATTTTTCGAATTTCTTATCAAATCTTCAGTTATTTATTAATCTGCTTGATCTTTACTATGGCTGTGTTAATTCAAGCTCACAATGTTCCAATTCTAATACGTTTTTCTAAGATTTAAAAACTTTAATAAATAGTAATAGACTGATAGGTAATTGCAAGACTTGCAAGACTCTTGCTGCAAGACCAAGACCAAGACCAAGACTGGGAGCGCAATACCAAGACCAAGACCAAGACCAGGTGTATTGGCGCAAGACCAAGACCAAAACTGGCTAAGTCTCGTCTTGTTCTTGCATTTGGGCAACACTACTGAGAACACGCTAGGACGTTAATAACGATAAGATAAAGCACACAGTGGTATCAACATGCAAAATGTCTAGGAGCCTGAAATCTGCTGACAATTAGCTTATATGCAGAGCGACCACCTGATTGCGTACCCTCTTAAAAGACTCGATTATATGTAGAAGAGAACATGTATTTTAAATGGATTTTTTCCCTCTCTATGATCAAAAATAAGGTATTCCCGTAGCTGCACATTTTCATGCACTTATTTTACTGTAGTGTTACTATTAATATTTAGTAAAACCGTAACGTTGATAGCATCGCCACAAAACCATCAAGAAAACTGACACTCCGCACTACCCACTATTCCATATGCATCCCTAATTCAATGAGTAGGCGAACCATTACGTAATTGTGTTGTAACCCCTTAGGGTTGCGACAATGTAGGTCATTCCGTTTAAATTAATAACGACCCCAATTGTGCTAGTCATCTTAGGAAATGACATGCAACGTATGATTGAACCATTCACACTGTTAGAATCAATAAGCCTACACCACAATATGCGCAGTTTGAGGACTCAGTATGCGTTAACCAGCTTACTTAACAGCTCGATTTGATTGGCCTTCGGCGATTTGAGTTAGTTGGGTCTGAATCCGAACCACGAAATTTTAATATCCTTATAAAAATATAATTATTTGATGCCTAAGAAGAAAATACTTTTTTTTTTAATATTATAAAACATTATACTTAATTTGATATCAAGAGATATATGGTTCTAAAGTAATCAGCTGCTTGTAACGACAAGTAATAAGCAAATAACAATAATAAATTATAAAAAATGCAGACAAAATCATTGTTATAGTAATCTTTCATCAATTAAAAAGCATTTGCTGTAGTTCCTTAGAATAGTAAATTCTATCTTTATATATTAAGAAAAGAACTTTCAACAAAAGTAAAAGAAAATAGAGAACTGCTAGCTACCAAGGTTGTTCGAACCGCATCGAGATTGTCACCAACAATTACTCAACTTTATCTTAACAAATGAAGCCTTCTACTTAAACAGACTTTGATGGTTACTTCTCATTTTAAATGCAAATTAGATATTTTCCATCTCACTTTAAACGGACGCTTTTGTTGATAGCAGGACAATATTATTGCTTTAATTAGGGCAATAATTTAACTATGTAAATTGTAATAACACTCATTTTACTGAACTAGGGTTCAATCACAGCTCCGCTTGCTATAACTTAGGGCGCTGATACATTGGAGGAATCAGACGACCGTCGACCGGTTGGCGCAGCGGGAGTGTAAGCGACTGCTACGCCGATGGTCGCGGGTTCGATTTCCGCTCAAGTCAAACATTTGTGTGCATGAACATGGAGGTTTGTCTTGGTCTAGGTATATGTATGTATTTACAAAAAAGTATATATGTATGTTTATCCATTATCTAGTACCCATAGTACAAGCTTTGCTTTGTTTGGGACTAGATAGCGATGTGTGTAGGTATGTGGTAGAATATTATTATTATATTTGTAACACAACATCGAGCATTAACCGTTTCTAAATCTGTCGAACTGAACAACGTACAGAGCCGAGAATAAGGCCATACATCGCTATGTACATTTTCATGATCTTTCTAGGGAACGCTCCTGTCAGTGGTCGTCAAAAAATGTTGTTCACGAAGATGTCAGATTTGTCGGTCAGGGCGCATCTCTTTCGGTAGAGTGCTAGAGTGAGTGTAGAGTAACATTAGCAAGAACTAGGCATCAGTCTAGCTCATCAGTCCGTTAGCTGTTGCTAGAGTATGTCTAGACATCAGTTGTATACCTATAATATAATGGCTACATGCAATTTATCATACTATAAATAGTACCTACCTACACTTTTAGACAAAATTCCGCTGTAAGATGCTACAGAAAGTATTTTATCTTTAAGGATAACATGTAGTATAGAAAGCCGTTGAAATGTTCCATCGCTTTACTGCGTATGCTGTATTTTAATCATCATTAAATTCCCTTTGTGCTAGCTCATACAACGCTTTCATTCGCCGACCTTTCGTTACGTACGATAGCTTTTTTGCCCATAAATACGCCATTTACACACCGTTGAATTTTAATAGGCGTTTAAGATGTATTGTTCTTTTTGTAGGAATAGCGATATCATCCTTTCATCGAAATATCTAAGCAAACTTTATTTTGAACAAAGATATTATGACGATTTTAGATTAAATTTGTCAAATCTATTTGTTAACTTTACTATCATGGCCTGTGAAAATACTATTATTTTTTCCTTTTGTTAATATTAGACTATTCTAATATTAACAAAAGGAGGGCTTCAATTTGAACCGATGACCTCTTTACACTCATGCTTTAATTTGCTAAAGGCTTAAATCCGTATAGCTATAGATTATGTAGAAGTGGAATAGTTAGGATTTGGATTCACGACCGCTCTGTTAGTGACAGTGTTAGTGACTTAATCAGCTGACCAAATATTAGCTTTATTCAGACTTAGGCACATTTTCTGACTCAACCTTGAAACATACAAATTTGAAGATTTATTGACAGTTTGTAAACAAAAAGAATTACAAAACTTTATCTATATATGCTAATAAAAGACACAGGACTAAGTAAACAGTTAGATTGCTACACGCCAGTGAGGCAGTTCTACGATTACGTGTATAATCTTCATTTGTATACTCGACCATTTACAGACCCTCCAACCGCAATATAACACATTAAATACTCTCTGAGGTATATTCAGTATCCCTATTTTTGCATCGAGGTGCTCCAAAATAGAGCACGGGAAATTTCCATGAATAGTGTATGAGGCATGCTGAGAAACGGTACTGGTACTCCCCAAGGTGTTATTTCGTTCCTTCGACGAACTTTGCCGAAGTAAAACGAATGAACCCGAAGTGAGCCCTTCGGCACTGATAGATCGTTGAGGTTTATACTAAAAAACTTACTTGCTTACAGCCTAGACGTTGCTGTGTAGGACTATTTCTGGTAATGGAACGGTTGAAAGAGAGTAAAATGGTAATCACATATAGGACTTGCAAGGAAGCGTGGTATGCGTTACCAAATCAAATCAAATCAAATCATATTTATTTGCATAAAACAGGTAGGTATGTACATAATAATATATCAGTTGTTACAAAATCAGTAAGTCCGCTGTATTATTACCTCTTAGAGGTGTGCAAATTTTAGTTTGACATACATAGATGTGTTTTACAGTGCTTTAGTATTGTGATATCCACTAACGTGGACATCAGTCTTGCGT
The DNA here is from genome assembly GCA_944739405.2 of Euclidia mi. NCBI lineage: Eukaryota > Metazoa > Arthropoda > Insecta > Lepidoptera > Erebidae > Euclidia > Euclidia mi. Next base: position 62,834,374 of record OX123187.2, on the reverse strand, counting down.
GGACATCGCTCTAAGCAACACACATTTAACACCTCGGCATTCTCTGTCATAAATCGTCAACCTTTTGATAGTCCTTGTTGATCGTCATGAAGTGCGATATATGTAGTGCAAGTTTCAACGATGGTGTCCAGTGTACCTCGTGTTGTAAACACTTGGATTTTGCCTGTGCTGGTGTTACTGAAGCAGGGTGGAAGAAATTGGGCGCTGAACGCAGATCGACATGGAAATGCCAGACTTGCAGAGCATCTTCACCTGCCCCCGCGTCTAAGTCACAGATTACACTAGAGAGCCTGATGAAGGAAATAAAGGACGTTAAGTCACAGCTAAGTGCCTTGCCATCAATAATTAGCGACATAAAAGACATTAAAGAAGAGTTCAAAGAGCTTAAATTGGCCTGTCAGTTCGCCAGTGACAAAATTGACGAGTTTAGTTCAAGACTGGATACTGCTGAAAAAAGGATGGAAGATCTTGAAGTCAAGTATACAGCATTGGATAACAGCTTAAGCGAAACAAAATTTCAGCTACTGAATAGTGAACAAAGGTCGCGATTAAATAATGTCGAGATAAAAGGCGTCCCTGAGAAGAAGGATGAAAATCTGTTCAAAATTGTCGAAAATATTAACAACAAAGTTGGATATATGTTTCCTAAAAATCAAATCAATTATATATCGCGAGTACCTTCTTACAACTCCAAGGTCAAATCTATAATCATCAGCTTCATAAATCGCTATGTCAAAGAAGAGTTCTTAGCATCCGCACGAGCTTTCAAGACACTTAAGGCTAACGATATTGGATTTCAAGAATCAACCCAGAGAGTATACTTCAATGATCACCTTAGTTCAGAGTCAAAATTATTATTGAATAAGACTAGAGAAGCGGCTAAGATTAATAGTTACAACTATGTGTGGGTAAAATATGGTAAAATTCATGTTCGGAAAAATGATACATCTCGTGCTTATGTGATTAATAAGATCCAGGATTTAAACAAAATTGCATAAACATTTGCTTAATATGTTATTTCTTTCTAAGTTTGATATATAAATTCTCAAGTGAAAATATTTTTTTCTATTTAGGGGTATTTAGGAAAATGCAAGTAAAAGTTTGTAAAAGGTTTAGCATCTCGGCTCAGGGTTCACTATTAACACATAGATCGGTTCGCTACAAAGTACGCATATTTCACTTGTCTGTTCATATGCTAATAAAAAATGCATATTATATGGTTGTCTCGCTCGCTCCACGCATATCAGTATCGACAAAGTATCGTTGGAAAAGGATGTCTACGTTTATTCTAAGTTACTCATTTTATACTTCTCCACCCTCAACTTATCTATCTAAAATAATAATTATGTACCGCCGTCACTTTATTACTCTAAAAAAGGACTACGTCCTTTATATAATAACTTATAATCTGTTTTTGTTAACTGGTTGCATCAATGGCTACAAATAATAGTGCATCCCAATGCGGTGAATTAAGTGTTTACTATCAAAATGTACGAGGTCTGCGTTCCAAAACAAATAAGTTTTATAGAAATCTTTGTACTTCATCGTACGATATAATTGTTTTGACTGAGACGTGGTTAACTGGCAGTGTAACAGACTCGGAGTTGTTTGATAATCGTTATATTGTGTGGCGTCGCGATAGGGATTATGAAGTTAGAAATCAAACCCGCGGCGGCGGTGTGCTTATTGCTGTGCGGAAAGACCTTTGTGCTAACTCACCATCTCATTTCAATTCTACGGCAGAGGATTTATGGATCTCGCTGCCCATCAGACAACATACAGGTAAGTCTCACATTAACCTTTATGTATGCGTACTGTATTTATGTAAGCAAAACGAAGGTTTATCTTTCTCGAACCAGCTTAAAAATTTCTTATCTAAATTAGATGAAATTGTGATAAATAATCCGCAGGATAAGTATATAATTCTCGGTGACTATAATCTTAGCGGTATTCAGTGGAAACTGGATTATTCAGACTTATCATTATATCCTTGCAACTTAAATTATACAAATGATGAGTATATTTTTATTGACGCGCTACATACACATAACCTAACTCAGTATAATAGCATTTGTAATGTGTATGGTAGAATATTAGATTTAGTATTATCTACTGAGTATTGTTCCGTGTCGGAATGTGCAGATCCCCTGGTCCCTGTCGATCCACATCACAAACCACTTGTTATAAAGATGGACCAGATAAATCTCTCGTATTTGAATAATGCACCGCGTATTAAATATCAGTTTGGCAAAGCGGACTACGATGCTATTAACGCAGAAATACGTAAAATAAATTGGTATGAGATTTTTTCTGAATTAAATATAGAGGAAGCTAGTAGTTATTTTTATACAATCACCCTTCAACTAATAAAAAAATATGTACCTACATTAAAGACGTGTAAAAATAGTAGCTATCCGATATGGTATTCTACACCGTTAATTAAATTAATTAAAGAGAAGTACAAGGTATTCCGCAAATATAAGACTTATGGTAATCGTTCGGACGAAGAATCGTTTAAATTATTACGGGATCGAGTAAAACGTTTAGAGAGCGAGTGTTATTCTAAGTACATGTCGTCAGTGGAATCATCTATTAAGAAAAACCCCAAACATTTTTGGGCGTATGTAAAGTCTCGTCGACAAGTATCTGGCATCCCCGCCTCTGTTAAATACGGTAACACGCTCGCTAACAGCGGTAATACTATATGTGACGTATTTTCACAATATTTCCACTCCACATTCTTACAACCAAGTCAATTAATTTCTCCAAGTAATCATCTTAAAAGTTCTGACTCACTGGCTGATATAGCAAACATTGAGATATCTGATACTGAGGTGAATGACATCCTTAAGAAGCTCGATCTCACAAAATCTGCTGGGCCCGATCAGTTACCACCTACCTTCCTAGTCAATTGTTGTGACACAATCTCGGTCCCAATAGCTCTTCTTTTTAGAAAATCTCTCTCAGGATGCGTCGTTCCTTCAATATGGAAGTCAGCATTTATCACGCCAATTCACAAAAAGGGATCAAAAATGGAGGTCACAAACTATAGACCGGTATCTAAATTATGTGTCATTGCCAAGATATTTGAAAAAATTATATATAAACAATTATATGCGGCATTAAAAACCTCGTTTAACACGTTCCAACACGGTTTTATTAAAGGCCGATCTACGACTTCTAATTTGATAATTCTGAACGAATTCATATCAGAAGCTATGAGTAAAGGGAGTCAAGTCGATGTCGTTTACACTGACTATTCCAAATGTTTCGATAAAATTGAACACAACACGCTTATCAGCAAGTTAGAACTCGCCGGAATACGGGGAAACCTTCTGCGGTGGTTCACGTCCTATATATCTAACAGGTCACAGGCTGTTGTGATCAATAATTATGTTTCCAGTTGGGTAATTGTCCCCAGCGGAGTGCCGCAAGGCTCTTTGTTGGGACCGTTGCTGTTTCTAGTCTTTGTGAACGACATCGATAAATGCTTCCATCATTCACATATATTGTGTTTCGCAGATGATATGAAAATCTTTAGAGCTGTGTCATCTGAGGCTGATACCTTAGATCTGCAGTCGGATCTTAATCGTTTAGAACACTACTGTACCCTAAATAAGCTCGAGCTCAATCCTTCTAAGTGTTCGGTTACTACCTACTCTAGAAAATCTATCATCATTCAGTCAAAATATACTCTACATGGACACATGATTCAAAGGTGCACTGGTACACGAGACCTTGGCATTATACATGATTCCAAACTCTTGTTTGATGAGCATATAAATCATATTATTGCTAAGGCATCACAATCACTAGGATTTGTAATGCGTATGTCTAGCAATTTTAAGGAAGCAAAAACATTTAAAATATTATACTGTACTTTCGTACGCAGCATTTTGGAGTACTCTTGCCAGGTGTGGAATCCTCGGTATGATAAATACATTTTGCGTATCGAGAATATCCAGGTTAAGTTTATTAGATACTTATGTTACCGCATACAATACTCATACTCGTCAAAAGACTACCAAAAATTATGCGCAAAATTTCACATTCTGCCATTAACGAAGCGGCGCGAGATAGCGGATGTTGTATATATGGTAAATATCATATCAGGAGCTGTGGATTGCCCTAATCTTTTATCCAAAATTAGTTTTAATGTGCCTACTAAAGTCGTGAGACACTACACTTCAATTCATCTTCCATTGGTTTCTTGCAATTATCGACAAAATTCATTTCTGTGGCGAGCGAGCAAAGCCATGAATAATGCATGTAAAAAACACAATTTAGATATATTTAACATGAAAGTGGAAACGGTGAGACGGATGCTAAGCCTTGATTTTTTCTCTCAATATTGTTAATTCTTGTTTATTGTAACTTAATTTTAGTATTTTTTTTTATTTTTTTTTAATGATGTTCAAGTCTTTACTCTGTTATCAGTTATTTTATAAAATGCTCAGTAGTTCATGTCCACGCACCTTATGAAATCTAACACATAAACGTGAAAACCTTTAATTGGCTGTCTGTTGTATAAACTCACTGCAAATTTAAGTGTTAAATGCTGTTGGTTTTCCAAATAATAAATAAATAAATAAATAAATAAATAAAATTAATAAATGACGCATTAAAATAAAGTAAAACATTAAAAAATATATCAGTGACTAAATTAAAATAAACAGTAAAATGAAAATTAAAATTAAATTTGATGTCACCAAGCTCATGTCAAATAAAAATTTAATATTGTCAAATGTCAAAAATAAAAATGTAATATGTCAAATAATCAAAGAATAATAAACGTCAAATAAATTATGAATAAATATATAATTTAAAAAAGAAAGTCAATAGGTTATGAAAAATTTAAAGTTTAATTATATTAAATTATGTTATCTGACAGGAAATCTGCGACACTATAATAACATTTTTCATTGAGTAGCTTTCTTAATCTAAATTTAAATATAGCCATATCTGTTTCCTTTAGACGTTTTGGTAATTTATTATAAACTTTAGGGGCCATAGAAAAAACACTGTCATGCATTAACGTAGTGTTTGTCTTACGCATACATAGTCGGCTTTTGTCTCTTTGTAGACGCTTTGAATTATCAGAAGCCAGCTCAAAGAAACTCATGTTACGCCTGACAAAAACTGCTATTTCATAAATGTATATGGACGGAAGGGTCAAGATGTTATATTTTTTAAAAAAGGGTGCGCAACTTTCAGTCATTTTGAGGTGAAACATTGCCCTTATACAACGTTTCTGAGCCTTGAAAGCAATATCTTTGTTTGTGGAACTACCCCAAAAAATTATTCCATATCTCAGGATTGAGGCTACCAGACCATGATAAGCAGTCAGAAGAGCATCAATATTAACAATCTGAGCTAGTTCATGCAGAGCATACACAGCTTTATTAACTTTTTTGCATAATTGTTCTATATGGGGGTTCCATTTCAGTTTTTTATCTATAGTCAAACCCAAAAATTTTGTGGTATCAACTTCATTAATTGGTTTGCCATTAATATGTATGTTTAGTAGTTTAGTTGTTGGTACCATTTTTTAGTTGTTGGTACCATTTATCATCTTGATTTATTGAGCAGCTTTTTAATTTTGCGGTCTTGCGGTGGCAGTATTTTGTATATTCCTTATTCCGTTAAAACAACAGGCACGGGCACAACACGCCGTTTCATAACAACTATTCATGAATCGCAAAAATATTTTATTCTGTGCTCTAAATATTTCAAATAACGCTTCCTCATATAGGCATTGTACATATATAACAATGATTAACAATGAATAAAATAATCAATAAGCATAATATAACACATATTTTATTTGAAAAATAAGTTTTTCATTATAAAGACTCGATGTTAACCTGTAAACAAAAAAAAAGTTTTAGTTCTGAAGTAACGACAAACCATAGGAATATGTGCCGGGTCTCCCTTGTTTGGCCGAAAGGAATTTGACAAATTTTCACTTCCCAAAAAATTTTTCCCATAATTTGATTTGCCAAATTATTACTTAGCAAAAAATCTATTCACAAAAAATTGTAACGCAAACCTAATGTTTGGGAAATTAACGTTTAAACTATAACTTGTTTACCAAGTAGTACTTTTAACATTTTTTATTTAGTCAAATATTTCAGTTGGAATAACGGTTTTTACGCAAAATCAATAATTATCCTAATCTAAATAGTTCAGTTCCGGGTAACCTACTAAAAACAATCTCTTTTTTCTCTTAATGCAAGTCGTTTCTAGCACTCGCCGGCCGCTACCGCAGCACGCCAAGTAAAAATGTGACCAAATAAAATATGCGTACTAAAATCATTCGAAATATTGCAATGGTATAAAAAAAGGTTGCTAAAATTTGTTTGAGTAATGAAATTTTGTCAAAATCTTTTCGGCAAAACGGCAGGATCCCATATTTACAATTTGAGCTAATCTGCCACCTTTTAAACTTCCCGTATAAAGATAGACAATTATTTATAATTCTGAACATTTGAAAGTGTTTGATAAAATATATATTTCAGTTTACCTGTTGGGAAGAACATCCATTCTTTCTCATCTGTATCTTTTGGGACCGCAGGCATAAGTTCAGTCCACTCTGGTGCGTCTTGGCTTATCTTTATATGATCGAATAAGTCCTGCAAGTGAATCCTGGATATTGAAAAAAATGTTATATTGATAGTATCTTTTACTAGAGCAGTTTTATTTATTTATTGTTTAGCTTGTAACGCCGTACCGATTTTAGCATGAACGGTGCTTAACGAGGAAAGTACTACCCTATCGCAGATTATTGACTTATACTGCTGCATGTCGTTCGATGAGTGAGCAAGCCGAAGGATCCTCCACTTTTCCTTCTCCCTTCTTCAATTCCTTTTCCCATTTTCACGGTATGCGGCGGCGTGATTGTGTTAGCACACAATGTATGTGTATATACTTGGGCTAGTTGACCTTCACGTCATGTAGGGTACCTACATGACGTGAAGGTCAACTAGTTTATCATACTATAAATAGTACCTACCTACCCTTTTAGACAAAATTCCGCTGTAAGATGCTACAGAAAGTATTTTATCTTTAAGGATAACATGTAGTATAGAAAGCCGTTGAAATGTTCCATCGCTTTACTGCGTATGCTGTATTTTAATCATCATTAAATTCCCTTTGTGCTAGCTCATACAACGCTTTCATTCGCCGACCTTTATTACATACGATAGCTTTTTGCCCATAAATACGCCATTTACACACCGTTGAATTTTGATAGACGTTTCAGATGTATTGTTCTTTTTGTAGGAATAGCGATATCATCCTTTCATCGAAATATCTAAGCAAACTTTATTTTGAACAAAGATATTATGACGATTTTCGATTGAATTTTTCAAATCTATTTGTTAACTTTACTATCATGGCCTGTGAAAATAATAGTCTAATATTAACAAAAGGAGGGCTTCAATTTGAACTGATGACCTCTTTACACCCATGGTTTAATTTGCTAAAGGCTTAAATCCGTATAGCTATAGATTATATAGAAGTGGAATAGTTAGGATTTGGATTCACGACCGCTCTGTTAGTGACAGTGTTAGTGACTTAATCAGCTGACTAAATATTAGCTTTATTCAGACTTAGGCACATTTTCTGACTCAACCTTGAAACATACAAATTTGAAGTTTTATTGACAGTTTGTAAACATAAAGAATTACAAAACTTTATCTATATAATTATGCAAATAAAAGACACAGGACTAAGTAAACAGTCAGATTGCTACACGCCAGTGAGGCAGTTCTACGATTACGTGTATAATCTTCATTTTTATACTCGACCATTTACAGACCCTCCAACCACAATATAACACATTAAATACTCTCTGAGGTATATTCAGTATCCCTATTTTTGCATCGAGGTGCTCCAAAATAGAGCACGGGAAATTTCCATGAATAGTGTATGAGGCATGCTGTGAAACGGTACTGGTACTCCCCAAGGTGTTATTTCGTTCCTTCGACGAACTTTGCCGAAGTAAAACGAATGAACCCGAAGTGAGCCCTTCGGCACTGATAGATCGTTGAGGTTTATACTAAAAAACTTACTTGCTTACAGCCTAGACGTTGCTGTGTAGGACTATTTCTGGTAATGGAACGGTTGAAAGAGAGTAAAATGGTAATCACATATAGGACTTACAAGGAAGCGTGGTATGCGTTACCATTTATCATCTTGATTTATTGAGCAGCTTTTTAATTTTGCGGTCTTGCGGTGGCAGTATTTTGTATATTCCTTATTCCGTTAAAACAACAGGCACGGGCACAACACGCCGTTTCATAACAACTATTCATGAATCGCAAAAATATTTTATTCTGTGCTCTAAATATTTCAAATAACGCTTCCTCATATAGGCATTGTACATATATAACAATGATTAACAATGAATAAAATAATCAATAAGCATAATATAACACATATTTTATTTGAAAAATAAGTTTTTCATTATAAAGACTCGATGTTAACCTGTAAACAAAAAAAAAGAGTTTTACTTCTGAACTAACGACAAACCATAGGAATATATGCTTGTTTGGCCGAAAGGAATTTGACAAATTTTCACTTCCCAAAAAATTTTTCGCATAATTTGATTTGCCAAATGATTACTTAGCAAAAAATCTATTCACAAAAAATTGTAACGCAAACCTAATATTTGGGAAATTAACGTTTAAACTATAACTTGTTTACCAAGTAGTACTTTAACATTTTTTATTTAGTCAAATATTTCAGTTGGAATAACGGTTTTTACGCAAAATCAATAATTATTTTGACGGCCGGTTGGCGTAGCGGGAATGTAAGCGACTGCTACGGCGAAGGTCGCGGGTTCGATTCCCGCTCAAGTCAAACATTTGTGTGCATGAACATGAATGTTTGTCTTGGTCTGGGTGTTTCTATGTATAATATGTAAGTATTTACAAAAAAAAAAGTATATATGTATGTTTATCCATTATCTAGTACCCATAGTACAAGCTCTGCTTAGTTTGGGACTAGATGGTGTTGTGTGAAAGTGGCAGAATATTATTAAAAAAAATATATATCCTAATCTAAATAGTTCAGTTCCGGGTAACCTACTAAAAACAATCTCTTTTTTCTCTTAATGCAAGTCGTTTCTAGCACTCGCCGGCCGCTACCGCAGCACGCCAAGTAAAAATGTGACCAAATAAAATATGCGTACTAAAATCATTCGAAATATTGCAATGGTATAAAAAAAGGTTGCTAAAATTTGTTTGAGTAATGAAATTTTGTCAAAATCTTTTCGGCAAAACGGCAGGATCCCATATTTACAATTTGAGCTAATCTGCCACCTTTTAAACTTCCCGTATAAAGATAGACAATTATTTATAATTCTGAACATTTGAAAGTGTTTGATAAAATAAATATTTCAGTTTACCTGTTGGGAAGAACATCCATTCTTTCTCATCTGTATCTTTTGGGACCGCAGGCATAAGTTCACTCCACTCTGGTGCGTCTTGGCTTATCTTTATATGATCGAATAAGTCCTGCAAGTGAATCCTGGATATTGAACAAAATGTTATATTGATAGTATCTTTTACTAGAGCAGTTTTATTTATTTATTGTTTAGCTAGTAACGCCGTACCGATTTTAGCATGAACGGTGCTTAACGAGGAAAGTACTACCCTATCGCAGATTATTGACTTATACTGCTGCATGTCGTTCGATGAGTGAGCAAGCCGAAGGATCCTCCACTTTTCCTTCTCCCTTCTTCAATTCCTTTTCCCATTTTCACGGTATGCGGCCGCTTGATTGTGTTAGCACACAATGTATGTGTATATACTTGGGCTAGTTGACCTTCACGTCATGTAGGTACCCTAAGGGAATTATTCGGACCAACAAGATGTGTAAAACCGCTAAGAGCTAAAAGTTTAAAAAATGCTCATTCATACGTTAGCAAATACTTCGGTCAACACTCGTGCATTACTGACCATAGCTAAAGTAAAAAAAAAAGATAGAGCGAGGAGGTATAAGAGGGACAAAAGATGAGAAAGCAATAAAACCTTTGGTACTTTGATTAACAAACCTTACAAGAACTAGGTCTACAATTATTTTTTATAACATTTTCTTTATAATTCTACCTGGCTGGTAAGAAACCACGTCAATTTCGGATTGGGATCACTGTGCACTGGTGGGTTCGTATCTTGTATGTCTATATCTGAACTAACATCGTGGTAGTCTTCGGTTGTAGTTGGATTTTCGTACCGCCTATCAATACGAAGTCTTTTGGAGTAGCCATCGTAATTCAATTGAGGTAGCTGGAAACAAACCACAAAATCAATGTGATAGCGTGACTTGGCTTGACAGTCGTAATAGATCGCTAGTCGTAAAGCATACGATTGCACAGGTCACCACTTGGATGGGTAAATACGTGCGGCACTTACATCAAGGCGTTTCCCTGCGTTGGGGGGCTTGTAAACTGTCAGGGCGGGCCTTGCTTTAGGACTAGAACTGTTAGACCATGACAGAAGGTTTCGAGGGACCTATAAACGCCCACCGGAATTGGCCAAACAGACACACAAAACATGCTTGCATGAATCGCCTTCATGCTCGTCTCAGGACCCAGTGTTATCCTGACTGCAACCAAGATGATGTCTTTAATGCCAATCAGACAATTCATTGATGCAACAAAAAATATTAAAGATAAATTTAAGACAGAGCAAATTATCATGCTTATCAACAACGATTTGTTTTAGATGAATAATGAGTCCAACAGGTTGGTCAACTTAACATGATTAAACTTTAAATCTGTTATTCTGTTTAACTAAATTAATATTAAAATAGTAAACTGAATCTACACTTACACCTTTTTGTTTAATGTGTGCTCTGAAAATTAATAAGATAATAATATTAATATCATTTATAATTTGCACCACAATCATTGGGTTGAAGTTAAAAATGTATTATAATATTCCGTGTCGAGGCTCAAACTTAGTTACTTCTTCCTTATCAGTATTGGTATATTATTTATCTGAAAACATGACTGCTGTAATACATAGATAGACATACTTACATTTTACCCTGTAATTTCTTTGCGAAGTGATCAAAACGTGAGCCTGCATCTACCTGATAAACATAAATAAATAAAATAAGTGAATGTAATTTTTTTATTAAAATGTCCACAGTGAGGATTAGCCAACTGCGCAAGAGATACTTAAGAGCGTTTAATCCGTCGGAGGCGATTTTGCGGGTTTTTATTGTTCTATTACGTTACGGATAAATGACAATTAATGGAAAAGATATAGAAAATATGAAAGTTCAGTTCTTTATCAAGAGAGTGCTGGAGAAAAATATATGGGTTACTATAGTAAATATTTTAAAACGGATGAATTTAAAAAAGTCATTTTCGTAATTTCTGTAGTTTAGGCCAGCATTAATGGTCGCTAGTGCTATGAAAACTTATCGTTCTATAATTCTGTAAATGTAAACTGTACGAGCAAAAGCTATACAAGCGAGTCCCTAAAAAAGAAATTGTACTTTCATTCATAATTTTCAAGAAAATCGGAGAACAAAACAGTGCATTTTACTTAATTTTAGCCCGCAAATTTGCATTTATATCTAAAAAACTACTGTGATTATTAAAAAGGTATATACATATTTACAAACCTTAAGATTCATTTTAAGTCATATAAAAAAATTGGAATCTAAACTTTTCGTTTGTAATTAATATGATTTTTTAAAAAAGACCTATAAAACTCGAAGCGCGATGCTACGTCCGCCATTCAGCGCTGAGCGCTCTCAGAGGACGGACCTGTCGCTCGCGTCCGCGTCCGCCATTTTACGTAAAATTGCATTCCAAAACGTTTATAGCGCGGCTAAAGCTTCTTGATCCTTATTTTTTTCTCAACGTATTTTTTTTTTATAAATATGAAAAGTTGATGTACTTAACTTTATTTATGTATTACGTATTAAACTAGTGTGTTAGTCGAGACATCTGGAGTCTAGTGGTTACTGGTTAGTATAGTAGCGCGGTCAACTAGGGGCTGGGCGAGACTGACAGAAACGGACCGTTAGATATAATACCTTGCTGCAAAAATCAAGTTGCAATATACAGTATAAACAGGTACAGTAGTTAGACGCATTTGATCTTTGATGGGTGACCATGGGATTGGCTTGCAAAGCCTTTATCGCAGGTTTATTTTCGTACAAACTACATAAGTTAAGGTAAAGTAATTGACATCACGGTCATAGTATGGATGGGTGACCGACCGATGAATTTACAGATCCCATGTATGAGGTTCTTAATGGGGGCAAAATTGTGGTTATTTTTAAGCTAGGACGCGCCGTCGTTAGCATGATACCAATGTAATAGCTATTTACCTAAAATGTACTATGAAATGCAATTAAAAGCACACTTGAATCGAATATTATCTTACAAACCGCCGCAGCTCAGCTGATCCCCACGAGCTCGCATTGCAGGTACCTAACACACACAAGCACACCTACCTACTGTGCAGTCTTATTCTGCACCAGTTAACAGTTTATTTTGACTCAATTCTTCTAACTATATTTGTTCAAAATGCAGTTTCGATCTAATGTCAGTGTCATACTCATGTCACAAATGGTATTCTCCTAAATAAACTGATATTGGAATGTTATCGTGTCTAGATCGTTAATTGAACAATGTCATCATCATCGTTCTAGCATACCGTGGATTCGAACCCGATACCTTCTGCATAGCAGTCCGTTGGTATCTCCAGTAGGCTATCGTTGCCTGTTGTTAATTAAACAATGTGTCAACGTCAGTGAGAACAATAGAAGTCAAATTATAGTTGGTGCCACGAGAAGATAGACTTTTTGTAAACAAACATTCAGAGCTTCACAACCTTTTTTCGAACAGTGGCGTTTTAGATTTTATGCTTTTGAACAGTCTTTTTTTTCAATGCCTAATTATGCCACTATGTTTTTAAATTTATATTGTTAAATTTTACTGAAATAAAAATATTTGATTTTGTGTTTTAGTGGTCGAATGTTCATAAATTGGCCGATTTTTTTGTTGTTTTACACGTAATAATCTGTAAATTAATGAAAAATAGAGTACCATGTATGTTAATTATAGAGTAGGTACATACATGTTACTTTATTATTGACACGATTTTAAAAAATCACTACGCAATAAATAATATTGCTCAAAGTAGCATATCTATTCTAAAATATTAAATTATTGACCAACAATGAATAATATTTATATAATAGTTATCTGTTATAACTAGCTAATACATTGCATAAACATTTCTAGGCATAAAGATTTTACGTTGTCTGTGAATGAAGAATGTGTCGTCAGAATGAACTTAAACAAAAACCATTAAACGTTACGGTAGTCTGAAAACGCAATTTCTTTTTTAGGTATAAATAATTTTCTGCCATCTGATATTCTGCACGCGCTTTTTCGAGATGCCGGCAGCGAGAAGAGCGTTGCAATCCTATAAACTTGTATTTAACTTAACACCAACCCTTTCCTGATAACTAAAAAATTAATTGTATCCTCTGATAAAAAGATGTTAAGCCCAAGAATGTATCACTTCAATGAACTAACGCCAAATGTTGACACTCTAGGCGTCAGTACCTCAAAACATTAAAAGATCCGTTTGACAGCGCATAATATCGATAAAAACCCGATCCATTGACATATTAGTTTCCAATGACACGTATCTATGTATAGGTCGGTTCACGAAAGTTGACCAGGGGCCCAATTCTGCTATTTTACATGACATCGACATCATATTTTGAATGGAATGAGATTATATTTTGAATTGACTCAAAATCGGTATTCTGCTACACAATGTCATTCTATTCTAATTTCGATATATTCAATTTAATGTCAAATATCCTGACATGAGTAGGTACTGCCATTAATGAAATAATTAACTTTATTGCTGGTAATTTGATGTTACAGCGTTGCCTATGATTTGTTTTTTTATGTAATATGCACGCAAGTACGCTCTCACATTTAATTTCACTTTAACAGTTCCTTACGATCTGGTAGATGTTTCGGGAAATCTCTTCTTAGTCAGGGCACATGAGTAAATAAACCGAACAGAGAGACAGCTTCTTAAGAGCTTGTAAATTAGTTACCTATTTTGGTAGGGTTGTCACAATAGGTTAAGACAAATCGCTTGTTCGGTATACGACAGATTCTGGATTGGACAGATTCGTGATTTGGCAGATTCCTAACTCGACAGATTGGTGGATTGGGCAGATTCTTGGACTCGACGGATTCGCTATACGGCATAAGTACAGCTGTTGTAAATAAAATAGCGAGTGGTACCAAAAAAGGCATGCACCTGAAACTTTTAAAAGCACGGAATAAAAATATACATTTGTTACCAAGGACACGACGTGACGACATGATTTATTTGACATTCCCAACGATACCACTAATCGTGTTGAATATTTACTGGTAATATGATCTATTTTGCTAATAAACATAGGGATCTCCTTTAGCTATTATGGCCACTAGTTTTACCACGGGGATAGGTATCTAAAATAAGTTTAAAAAGAAATTGTGTAAGACAAATGAGACGTTCAAACACGCGCACAAAACAAATGACTATAAAATGATCAACCATCGATAGGGCTCACAAAAAACAGGTGCATGCGATTTTCGACCTTATTCATGACAGACTTTTATTTGGTATTTTCTTGCTTTCTGACATTGATACGTTATTAAAATTGTAAATTCTGAGTTACGTCAATAAGGTCGAAAATCGCATGCACCTGTTTTTTCTAATCCCTATCGATGGCTGATCACTTTCTGATAGTCATTGGTTTTGTAAACATTAATTGATTTTACACAATTTCACAACTAATGAGTTGTTAAGTATTTCGTTGCCAACATTGACAATATTTATTTCAAGATCGAAATATTCGCGAAACTTTTGCTCGAGCAATTCAACAAATGCGACAAAATTATCAGGAGTTATACCTAATTAAAATACCCAATTGTACGTTACCATTGTTAAAATCTTTATAATGATTTAATTATTTCATCTAGTATTAAATCAAAATCAAAAATCAAAATCAAAATCATTTATTCATCTAGGCCACAAAGTGGCTCTTATGAACGTCAAAATTTAAGTTAATTACTTAATGATTCTACATTTACATTTACTGCCACGTTCGCAATGCAATAGGTAGAACCACGAGAAAGAACGGGCAATAAAACTCATGGCCACTCTTTTCAAACAAATATAATGGTGGTACATTTTATTTTTGTAAGGAGCTGCAACTGTTTCACATTGTAGACATCTACTAGTAAAATTTTTAGTAGCTATTGATATCATACTCAAGCAGTAAATGATGTTCATATGGTAAGCCTCCCAAAGTAAATATGGTGAAACAGGAGCATCCACTTACGTCTTTTTAATGTAGGCAACTCGCGAACATGGTCAGAACTATGGTAGAAGTAAATGAAGCAGAAAGTAACGGTATTATGAAACCAAAGCAATCGACAATCTATTAGTTAGCCCATGACCACGAGTTACCCACATCTTACAAATCCGCAAAGTTATAATGAAAGTGTGGAACATGAATGCAAAATATAGTATGAAATGAGAATATCGTAATTAACTACACTATAAAATAAAACTACTAATTATTGACCTAGTCAAAAGCGAACAACTACTTCCAAGCGCTCCTGTCATCAAAATAATCCTTCAAACTGTAATATGCCTTATTTATAAGATTCTTTTTAACTTCTGCCTGAAACGAACTTAATGGCAAGTCTAAAATATAAGTTGGTAATTTATTGTATATGCGAATACTGAGCCCAATAAAAGAGCTATGCGTTTTGTGCAAACGAAAATACGGAACACATAATTTATGTCTATTTCTAGTATTGATATTGTGTCTGTCACTATTCATTTTATAAGAATTTATGTTTAGTCTTACATGCATAACACTGGCATAAATATATTGTGACGCTACAGTAAGAATACCAATAGTTTTAAATTTTTCTTTGAGTGAGACTCTTGTCTTTAACTGGTAAATGGCCCTAACTGCCCGTTTCTGCAATATAAAAATATTTTGGATATCAGCAGCTCTACCCCATAACAATATGCCATATGACATAACACTATGAAAATAACTAAAATAAACCAATCTAGCCGTATCGACATCGGTCAACCTACGAACCTTCTTAACGGCATAAGCAGCTGAGCTAAGTTTCCCTGAGAGATATGTAACATGCGCACCCCATTGTAACTTCGAATCAAGTGTTAGTCCTAGAAATAATGTGGATTCAGTTGTTTCGAGTACATCGTCATTTAAAACTATGTTAGGACCAAGGTTTCTGACATTAGGCAGAGCAAACTTAACACATTTTGTTTTTTTGGCGTTCAGTACTAGATTGTTTACATTAAACCATTTAGTCACTTGTATGAGTGCACTGTGTATTTCGTTAAAGTGTTCCTTATTTCTATCTTCTTTAAATATCAAAGAAGTATCGTCAGCAAACAGTACAACGTCACAAATGTTTCTCAAGTACTACCTAGCAGTGCAATATTATTCATACACACAGAACAATAAACAACCATTATTAATAATAAAACACCACTTTTTTACATTAAAATATTAAAACTTGCAACGTACAAAACAAACAACGTGCGTCGTAATAACCCTAAGATTGTCAACTACAATCTTAGGGTTATTACGACTTGCCTACGTAAACCGGTTCTTTCCACTCTCGCCGCGTATACGACAAGCGGCCAGTGGTCACGCACACATGCGCCGCGTGCTCATAGTAGTGCAACCGATTCGCGCTGTTGTATAAGCTGTGTCTCTGTTCCGTTTATCTACTCATGTGGTCAGGGACCGTAAGGGTGCAGCATACGGTCCTCGAGGAACGTACATGCCAATTTTTAGCATCTTGTGCCCAGTAGATTCGGCTGTGCATTGCTGTTAGTCAGGGAATTGTGAATGAATTTTATATATACAGATGATACTACCTAGCAGTGCAATATGGCAATGGCAGTCTATAATACTAACCAGTACCATTTTAGTAAATGAATTTATTCGTTGGATTGTGAGAGATTTTTTGATACATAATCAATAATGTTACGTACGATTTGATTCGAACATTTAAAATATGGGTGTTTTGAATATGTGTATTTACAGTTTGACGTTTGTCTTTGTACAAAAATATATTTAGCAGAATATCGTTTATGTATTGTTCAACTCTCAATATATTCGCAATATCATTTCAATGTCTCTTAATTTAGGAGAATACCATTATGACGTAAATATGACACTGACATCATATCGAAACTGCATTTTGAACAAATATAATAATTGGGCCCCAGAAATGGCGGCCGTCGCGCATATGTACATTCGTGCACCAATGGCGTGGCTCCATTCTTGACGCATTTAGGGAATGCGTCAAGAACGGAGCCACACCATTGGCATTCCACACGCGCCTCACCCCGCACCTCCACGGAGACCTAAAAAATGATTTCTGCGCAGTGGTCATCTTTCGTGAACCCGACCTATACCGTTGCGCTCATTGATTTGAAATTATTTGTTTTTGACAGAACTATCGCTAAGTCACTTAGTAAAAATTCTTTGTTTACAAAATGTCTATGTTCTCGTGACACGGACTCTAGATGATAATGACAATTAAATTAGAAGAATACCAATTCTGAGTCAATTTAAAATCTAATCTCATTTCGTTCAAAATATAATTTCAATGTCATATAAAATACGAGAATTGGCCTTATCTATGTAAAATTTTATAAAAAGAGGGATTTATATCATCGCACACTGTGTGAAATAATTTTAGGTGAATATGTATTGTATAATTACAATATTTTGTAAATACAAATCAACATATTGTATATTTTTTTCTTTCTTTTAATTAATTAAGTATTTTCTTTTACCCGACTCTTTTGGTTTTGTATTTAGTGTCATTCGTGGGTTTTCATGCATTAATAACAAAATAGATGTATATTTGAAATGTAACAATTATATAGATGACAATTATAAATTATTTCTATCATATAATAAAACTGCGCCAAATTATTATAAATAGTCGTTGTTATCCTGAGGAACATCATCCTACTAAACAAATATGTAATATCTATCGTTATTTGATACCTTTAAATGCATGTGCATTGAAAATAATTAATTTGAATACTTTCATATCATAATCGACGTATTACATAAACGAATAATGTTCATGTATGGCAAGAAGGATCAAGATTATTATTCCACGCGATACCGTCATAGTGCGCCGGGTCTCGCATGCGCGGCGTGCGGGCGACCGCGGTACTATAAAAACCTAAACTCGAGCCGCCGCTCGAGGCGTATACGCTCTTAAGTGTATAAGTGCACCAATGCCGTACAGAGCACCTTCTATTCCCTCACTTTAATTTTTTTTATAATTAATATATCTGTATCAGTACCCTTTTTAACTATCTTTATACCACGTAGGTTTGACAAAATTCATAAGTTGTGCATCAATTCTAAGGGAGATATGTCAGGATCGTTGCAAATGGCGTTCCGTAGTTTCTGCCTACCCTTCCGGGAAACAGGCGTGATTCTATGTATGTATATGTACGTATGTGCATGAATTCTAGGAATTCGGTAATTCTAAGAATCCCAACACATATTATAATGAAAATAATACTTTGTAATTAAATGCAAATTTTGTTCTAATACAAACTTCATTAGTGTTCAGTATTATAGCTTTCGCTCTGCGGTTTTAAGTTCCAAAATTAATTTTACGAAGAGTGGTTTGAATGGTTCACTTTATGCATTCCGGTTGTGTGTAGCGTGGAAATGATAGTTGTGGTTTGATGATACAAACATACATAATATGTAGACTCACGCCTGTCTGCCGAAGGGGTAGGCAGAGACTGCGGCAAGCCATTTGCAATTGTATTTCTAAATAATTAAGCTGTTAATTCATCGTTATTGCTAAGCTTTCACAGCCTTACATCAGAGCCATATAAAGATTGACTTCAGATATCTGGAAGAGTTTTAATTCTAGTGGCTTTCGGTGAGCAAGGGAAAAGCACAGGGAACTGGCCTTAACGTTTGGTCAACGCCAGCACATTACTAAGCCAAACTAAATTAAGCTCTGCTGAATCTAATTTGTTAAGTAAAAAATAATCGATGTGAAAGAAGCAGAAAGTAAGAAAATCTATTTGATTGTCACTAACACAAAAAAGTATAACAACAAAAAAAATCGCAAAGCATAGCATTTAATCTGTGACAGATAGGTACACACTCAGCTATATTGTTGCATTGTGGTAGTGCTATCTCTCATACTTACTTTTTTTAGTTTGTCTAGCTTACTGAAACAGAAATACATATTAATTTATTGGATTATAATATGAATAACCACTTGCCGTCTGCGTATAGATCGGCAGGTTAGGCGCCCTTTGTAGACGTGACCACTTCTACGTTTAATTTCGACAGGTGACGGTATCATCATCCTCCTAGCGTTATCCCAGTTATAGCCTGGAGTACGCTTTCTAGTCTAACCGGATTTGACTGAATATTAGCTTTGCCACAGAGCGACTGCCTGTCTGACCTCCGCAACCCAAAGGGATAGCTATATTCCATGGTTTATACTAGTGTCAGTTTATTTATAGTTACTGACTGCCTATAACAACTGTCAAAGATCTTCATGACAGCCGGGACCGATGGCTTAACGTGCTCTCCGAGGCACGGGACAAGCGATTATTTACAATTCAATACGTACATAAATTCCGAAAAGTCATTGTTGCGCGCCGTGGATTCGAACCCGATACCCTCTGCATGGCAGTCTGTTGGAATCTCCACTAGGCTATCGCTGCCTTGACAGGTGACGGTATGTGTGGCATTTATGTAAGAACGGTAGCTTGCTTCAGAGGGTAAGTCAAGCTGTCGGTTCCAGTTCATGTCTTAGGACTAAAATCGCTATGCCACCTCAGAGGCTTTTGGGTGCTCGATAATTTCCGACAGCAGAGCTGGGCACACATTCTCACCAATTTTTTTTTTATAAAAGACAAGTCCCGCATTAGGGCAATACTGTGTCGCGAGGGACTTTACAAACATACAACTAACGGACACAAATGAACACCCAGAGTCGAAACAACAATTTCTGAATCACAGAAAATGTTGTCTCGTGTGGGGATCGAACCGCGACTAAAGCGGAATAATCGAGTAACACCTGACCTCATGCTTCTTCAGTCTCTCATCATCAAATCCGTCAACTCCCTCTATTCAAATATTTAACTGAGTAATCCGATGGTGATTAGTGAATCGCCTGTCCCATTCGTAAAACAATGGTGTGACGACAAAAAATGCCTGACATATTTAATTGTTTACTTACAATTTGCTGCGTCTCTTTTTGGCTTCATTTAATTTAAAAAGCAACTAGGAACAGAAAACAAATTATTTAAGATGAATTAAATGTTAAAAACTAAGTTAAAAAACTAATAAAAAAATGAAAAAATCTGCTCTGCCATTTAGCTATTATATCCATTTTGAGTTGGACTGTGAAAAGTCTAGCTTGTAATAAAATTGATTTTTTTTATGACAAAACAGCGCCGGATAAACACGTTAAGCATTTTTTTGACGATGTCTCTTTCTAAATACTTTATATATTTATATAATTATATTCCTGTACTGTATTACGTATGATGTAACCTCTATAATATTGCAGCAGGCAGACAAATTATATTGTAAGACTAGATGTGCCCGCGGTTACAACCGCGTTATTTAAAGCTACTACTGCTCCGCTCCCGTGGCTCATAGCGTGATGTTACTATATAACCTTTAAAGCTTTCTCGATAAATGCGCTATTTAACACTGAAAGAATTTTTCAAATTAGATTCTGAGATTAGCGCGTTCAACCAAACAAACAAACTCTTTACCTTTATAATATATAAGTATTAGATTAGATTTCACTGGCCTAGGTATAAATATGGCTATAATAACAGTAGCTATGGCACTGAAGCATTTTATTCTTTGGCCGACAGGTACTAGCATACGCCTTTATGACCTGGCCAGAAACCATACCTTTTCTTCACCTTCCCCTCATAAGTTCAGGTAACGAATTGAATATGATACCTCGGTATTGCTGCTGAAATAGTAGGTAAGATAACGCAGTCAAGTCAATCAGCTATGGTTGCCTGCTCTATCAAATGAATTTTAGACTCGTCTTCTAACGACCGATTAAAATAACATTCCATGTCCGATAATATATAGACACAATAGAATAACAATTGTTATAAACCATAAGTAGTTCATGCGATAGGTCCATGAACTACTTATAGTAAATTCTCTGGCATAGACAAGTCTAAATTTAAAGCCACACTATCAGATGTAAATAAACTTATACATACCTTTTCCTTATTATTTTTTCTAGAATAAAAAAAATATTGAATTTCGGTAGACGTATCGAAGAAGATACGACGTATATAAAAGAAAGAGGATTATGCAGAGGGTTTGCAAAGATGATACTAAGATTTTTACTCCGGAATATTGAAACGCGAGACACGTCCTCGACTTTCTCAGGCTCAGAATTTAAAAAATGAAACTTTATGCAGATCTCAAACAAGTAATTTAACTTTCCTAAAATCTGATCTCTCTGATCATTACTTACATCTTTTTTTCAGACGTTGCTGGATTGTACCAAACGTCTTTTCGACCCTTTAACAGAAAAAAGAAAAAGCGGTCGGCAAAAATTAAGAAATACTGAGGAAAGCTTGGTCATCTAGGTACTTCGATATTTCTACGATCTATGTATGTACGGTAATTGTTTGGATGCAAGTTTAAAACTTACCTTATTAATAAGTGGCCTGGAATGAATTAAATTTTACATGTAGGTAATTATAATCTGAACAGCACTGTAAGAGAAGGAAAACTTTATACAAATCCTATACCAACCCGTTTGGCCAGCGTGGTATAGTAGGCCAATTCCTCCTTTCAAAGGAAAGGCCTAGTCCAGCAGTGGACTGTAGTTAATGGCTGATGATGATGAATTATAATCGGAATATGTAAAACTCTGGCGTTATTGACTGACTGACAGACAACGCACAGCTGAAACTATTCGGCGCAAGAAGCTGAAATTTAACATGTATTTGCCCTGGAGACAGTAGGGGTGCATTAAGAAAGAATGTCCCGAAATTCCCTAAGGGATCTGGTAGATACTTTAAGTTAAAATATTCGGGCGTAGCTGCGGGCATCCCTTAGTGTATTATAATTGTCTAGGATAACTCTCACACAGGCACAACTGATCCCAAACTAAGCAAATGTACTATGGCAAACAGATAAGCATACGAGGCATACTCATAGTCTTATATATTCTTAGATATTAAAGACAACCCACGTTTCGCCAGTTATGTTTAGGTCGCAATGTAATAGGGGGCGAGCCTATTGCCATCTACCGGGCACATTATTAAGCGAGCGATAATTAACATTTTTACTACACACATACAGAGATGTATTACACGTGGGTGTGTAATACACCTCTGCCTACCCCTTCGGGGATAAAAGGCGTGAAGTTATGTTATGTTATTAAAGATAAATGACATCTAGACACAGAACAACATAGTGGTGCTTATCTCACAAAGATTTGTTCTGGGTGGGACCAAGAGGTCAGTCAAGTCAATGATGATAATGCAAGTTACAGTCACAAGTATTTACATTTTACCGCGAGTTTCCCACTTGGGTTTCCAAGAAGGTAGTTCCTGTAATATAAAAATATGCAAACATTAAATCAATTTGTATATTTATAATTATGTTCTATCTGAAGTTACCAATTACACAAAACAGAACATAAAGTTGTGCGAGTCCCGTCTCACGGACAGAAGGAACACCCAGTCACAGGGGATTGAACCCACGACTGGCACAGTCAATTTGAACTGGGGTTAAGCAGATAGGATGCGTCAGTAATAATGACGATCGTGCTTACTAGTCAAAACCAAATGCCTGTCTAATGACCCGTTGTGAATCACTTGGACTGCGCAGACCGCGCAGACTACGTGGTAATCACCATCTCGAGTCTGCCTTTAGCTTAGCGCGACTTATATAAAGGTTACAGGAGAAAAGGTTTATTTTGGAAGAAATGATTCTTTAGCCCTTCTCCGCCATGTGGCAGTTTTATGTCAGATGAAATCTGTCCATAAATGAAAAGGGCCAGGTCGAACACAAAGGTACTACCCACAGAGAGAATATCGACATAAACTAACAGTAGGTACCTATACTGTTGCGTTTCGATCGGTGAGTGAGGCAGCCGGAAGCTCTAACCTCTTTTCCTTTTCCCTCATACCACTCCTCCTCCTCTTCCTTTCGCCATAGAACGCGGCCTGTTTGTGCCACATATACAGCCATGTGTATGAGCCAGGGTTACCACTTAAAATCAGGTGGACCACAGGAGCGTCTGTTTATTGGTAGAAATAAAAAAAAACATACATACATCTGAGTTTCTTTTTCTGTAAATGATGAACAATATTAAATAATATACACTGATTGGTGATTTTTGTTAGATATTGTCAAATTTACTTGAAGGCATATTTTAATAAAACTTCAACGAATGGGATTTTAGCTGCTATATAAATATGTAGATATTATGTGAGTTTGTTTATCTAAATCAGCATAAGTTCTAAGCTACTCATCACAGCTTAAAAATGTGGAACCATGAGAAGCTGGTTAGAGTTACGTAATACTAATATGATAAATCTGAAAGCCATTTGATTTGAGATTCTTCACAATAGGGCAATATTTAAATTTATTGTGTATATGTTACGGGTAATGCTAGAAGATCGAGTAAACCTTTTTTTTTTTTTTTGGTTTCGGTTTGGAAAATCCTCATGGAGTCCCTCCGCCCTGGGGGATGGGCGAAGGGGACTGTCACTCTTACTGACTAAAAACCAACCCGTGTGCCTCATGTACCCGTGTGTCGGAGGGTCGGGTTTCGCCCAAGCATACGTCGCAACGCCCCGACGGGTATCGGCCCGCCAGATAGTCAGGCGGGCCCCAAACAAAACCCCCTTGGCGGCGGATTAAGGTGTTGGGCTCCGCCGCCAAAACACCCAGCGGCCGCAGAGGATAGGGAGGACGGCAACGCAACACCGCATCTCCTCTTCCTCTGCGGCCCCACCGCGACGCATCGAATGGTGCGCCCCCATTTGGTCGCGTGAGATAGGGCGCGCGGCAACGCAACACCGACACGCCTCTCCTCCCCCGACCGCACCCGACTGCGAGGGACAGACAGAACTCTCCCCCGCACCCGCACCGTTGGACGCATCCTGCGTAGGGCTCGTCAAGCCCACGCGGAGCGCTTCACCGCGGGTCACCAATCCACGGTTACTGAGCCCCCCCACCACGACAAGGTGGAGATCCCAGGGGGGGAGATCGAGTAAACCTAGGTTTATCCGGGTTGACTTAGTATTACCCAAGCTTTTTGGGTAAAGTCCGAATAATTAGTTAAATAAATTTTAATTCGGAGTTTACCCATACTCACCTAGGTCTACCCAACTCTGGCTGGGTAATGTTAAAAATGTATCTAATTAATTAGTAAAATGAAAATCCAAGGGCATTTTTAACTTGAATTATTAAAAAAAAAAAACATTAAAAGACGAATGTCTGAACTTGTTTTAATAGCATAAACTAATAGCAGGCTGAAACATAATATCTTTAATAGCATAATGATATTAAAAGTTTGTGTAACAATAAGTTCACAAAACTACTACCAATCAATGTTTTAATATTTAAATTGAAATTATTTATTTCAGCAAGACAAACTACTGTGCCATTTTGAATTGCAAAATTTACCTGCAGCTTTGCATGAACACTTCTTAGTAGCACATATTGTTTTGCAATTACACCTTTTAAAAGTTTGACCTCCTGAAAGCGACTGTTCATTTGCAAGCTCTTATAAGCTTTTTCTCTCTGCTGATATATTTTCGATATCAATCAGTATCACACAGAAAACTGGTTCCTTGAGAACATTTCCTCAATAGTACCACGTTCGTTTCCTAGCCTATACAGATCATCAGCTTATTCTACAACTGCCAGAAGCACGTTCCGAAACTCGCCTCTTCTCTACAACATCTGGTATTAGGATTCTTACCGTATCTCCAACAAAACATGGAGGAAATTTTAAATTAGATAAGGTTTTCATTTTTTGGCTTGATTTTTAAGCTCAGTCGTGCAGATAATTTATTTTCAGTTATATTTCGTTGTGTAGTACAAATTTCACACAATTTTATTTTTTTTGTGTACTTGTGCCTGGATTTATACATCTACAACACTCCATTTCGTCTTTCTTTTTGGCCAATTCTTGTACACTTATTCCCCGTAAAGCTTCCCAATCGCCTTCTTTTGTATTTAAAACTTCTGTTTCAAATTCGTTTATCGTCTCCTTGCTCTTTGAACGTCCATTCTGTGATTGCAGCTCTACATTTAGTAAACGTGCTCGAAAATTATGCACCGCCTAACATTACCCAGCCTGTTTTGGGTAGACCTAGGTGAGCATGGGTAAAATCCGAAAAAAAAATTAATTTTACGTATTATTCGGACTTTACCCGAAAAGCTTGGGTAATACTAAGTTAACCCGGATAAACCTAGATTTACTCGATCGTCTAGCATTACCCGTAACATATACATTTCCAGGATTCAATAAGCATATTTCAAGTTTATTTTAAAGGACCTTTTAAAAAAATGTGCGAGATTTTATTCGTTATTAGATTTTAGTTTGACAATTTAACTTACATAAATTTTGTGTAGACAGGTCCACGTTTGCGCATATATTTAACGGCTTAGGGTTCCATAAGCTCTTACTATATTTGGTTGACAAACTAATAAAGGAGAAGTTGCAACTTCCATATAAAATTACCCCACATCCGACAGCTGAGAAAAATATCTCAAATAATAGATAAAAATAAGTATTAATAAATTGCATATCACTGATTGTCATCCTTACTGGCTATCATACTTAGAAATTCCTTCAAATATTGTTTCAGGCGCAAAATATTTAACTTTCAATCATGCAATACCTACTACTCTAACGACCATAAAAAAGTGGAATATAGATTAAACAAATGAACATATTTTTATAGGCTCTAGCCTGTATCCCTGAACAGATTTTTTAAAAGCGCTCCTAACGGAGAGTAGCGATCGATACAGTCCGCTAGGGGGCGCATTTAGAAAATGTATGGAAATTGTTCCCGACGACTAGGCTATCGTCCACCGTGACGATCGAATGCAAACTCGTACTAGACCGTCTGATATCATAATTAATTCCTCATATGTCTCGGAAAATCATATTAACTTCTTCGCTAGTTGCTTCCAACCTCGCAAAGGTAACTCTGCTGGTTTAGATTATGTTCTTCGACTTAATCTGCTAACAAGTTTGGTTTAAGCATATTTAGTCTTATTGTTTGACAAAAGTCTTCAGTATATGTGCTTTATTACTAACCTAGTATAATAACTATTATGAAACGTGAGTTATTACAGTGTTTAATTGCTTTTTAATGCTATTCTAAAACTAAAATTAGAAGTTAGTATATTACAGGTTTTCTACTCCTGAATTCATATTTAGAGCAATTTTTTTATGTGCTAGCCAGTAAAGATGATTACCGGAAGTATATAATTTTTTTATACTGATTTTTAGCGATTTTTTGAGATACTTATCTTTGCAGTCGGAAGTGGGGCATTTTTGCTACTTCTTCTTTAAATGCCTAAAGGCCTTCCGCCACCGACCGATGACTTCCGGATAAATTAACTGCCGATTTCATTGCACTAATATAATACTATTCTACCACATTCTACGACTGCCTCCGTGGTCCAGTGGATAGCTTAAACGACTGCTGATTGGAGATTCCGGGTGCGATTCCCGGGTCGGGCAAAAGAGTTACTGGGTTTTTCCGAATTCTCAGTAGCAGGAGTCTGGTGATGTGCCCATTAACGGCAATAGGCTCGCCCCCTATAACGTGGGACCTAAAAATTCATGGCGAAATGTGGGTGTAATATTACACCTCTGCCTACCCCTTCGGGGATCCAGGCGTGAATCTATAAATAAAAATAAATAAAAAAAACACATTCACGCAACACTATCTAGTTCCAAACTAAGCAGATCTCGTACTATGGGTACAAGATAATGGATAAACATACATAGATACTATTTTTTTAAATACATACAGATTATAATATGATTCGAGGCAGTCTATATATTATAATATTATAATATATATAGACTGCCTCGTTGGTCTCGCAGCATAAATGTGCGCGTGGGATTGGGAGGTCTCGGGTTCTATCCCCGGGTCGGGCAAAGTGTTATTGGGTTTTTCCGTTAGGAAATTCTCGGTAGCAGCAAGGTGTCTGGTATGTGCCCGGTGCGGCAATAGGCTCGCCCCCTATTACGTGGGACTAAAATAAATCTGGCGAAAAGTGGATATAGCAATATACCTCTGCCTAACTCTTCGGGGATATAGGCGTGAAACTATGTATGTATGTATGTATGTATTATAATATTATTCACTTTGTTAATTTAATTGGTAGTTTATGCCTGTTCAGAGGTGTTAACTATGTTTTTCCATTTAACTATAGGTATGCTTCTATGTTTGTATTTTAAAGGTTTCATTCCATTTATTTATAAGAATTAGATATACTTATACACTGGATAGTTGTTTATTGTTATACATATAACAAAGAAACAGCGAACTAAATTATCTTTGTAATTTTGATAACCCGTATTTATTTATTTGGGTTAACCCATATTTAATTTAAAACATGAGTCCAAAAATGTTAAAATAAGTTTGCGAAAATACTTTTCAATCACAGATTTATCACTGCCAACTTTAGTTGTTTACTAAATGTAGTTGTCAACTAAAACAAATGTAGTTGAATGTAAATAATATTTACATTCAACTACAAATATTATATTAATAATGCGGTTAAATTGATGTAGATAAACTGAACTTGCCAAATTAAATTTAGTTTCACAATCGAAACATTCGGTACTCAAATGAATTTATGATTTGTATTGTTGCATGTTTGTATTTATGAATATTCGGATAGTATTCCACTGCTTGTAGTAAAATCAGTCCATGGTAAAATATATAATTTTGGAAAGGATAACAATCACGTCAAGCTTTATGCCCATTATAATTATGTTTCCATTGAGAGTATACCTAATCATTGTTTTTCGTATTGGATTTTAAACATCTTACAAGTTCTCTGTCTTGACTCTATCAAGAACGTGCATAATATTTGACGTGACTCGTATGAGGAAGGGATGAGGAAAAGACAGATATAAACTGGTATAATATTATATTATGCGTACTCATGAAGTCTCTTTTTCTTCGCTCTTCGAAGCCTCGATTTCTTTCCGCTTCTCGCCAGATAAAAGTTGTTACTGATTGCCTGGAAAATAAAGTGTAGTGCCTGAAGATGACTATTTTTGCAGAATAACGCAGAGATATGATAGTATGAAAGGAGCTTGAATATTGTTTTACAAAAATAGAAAACTATTGTAATCCTTTACTTTCAAGAAAGCAGATCAAGACAGGGTTGTTAGCTTGGACAAGGAGTTCTTCATGCCACTTCTTCTAAAGTTAAACGGTTGGTCCATAAATGGGATTGAAAATCATTCAGAAAGAGCCATTTTAGAGAGCCAGTTAGATCTGGATCAAGTTATTAGTGTCTACAAAAGGCTAGACGTATAGAAAATGATTTTAAATATTATTTAATGACATTTTATGATTGTCTATCTCTAGTACTCCAAAACCATTATACTGGCGATTAAAAAGAGTGGCTATGAGTTTTACCGCCTTTTCTTCCTCGTGGTTCTTTCTACCTATTGCATTGCAAACGTGGCAGTAAATGTAAATGTAGAATCATCTAGTAACTAACTTTAATTTTTGACGTTCATCATAAGCGTCACTTTGTTGCCTTAACGAATAAAATATGATTTTGACTTTGACTTTGGCTTTTATTACTTTTTATATTATACAAATAAAACAAATATTAATCCAAAATAATAACTTACCGTTCTATCGTTATTGCTTTTCTTCGATCGTGGAAGCAATAGTAGAATCCTGGATAAATTAAAGCATTTTTATTTTATGTATCAGAATTGTATTTATCTATTTAAACATCATAACAAACACAGGATAGGTGCTTCAGTTTCTTTATGAAGCATTTTTGATGCTCAACTTATACGTATCTATCATAATATACCACTGAATTCAATATTCATTAAGCTCAATGTCAAACATGTATATCTAATCTCCAAATTCTTGGATAGATCGAATATTTGGACCAGCGATAGACCATGTACTCTAGAAGTTACAATAAAAGCATATTTATATTGGTGTATCACGCATGTTTAAATACTTACAAGGCCTCTGGCTTTGACTTCTGTAACAAAACACAATATTATCGATTTTGTGTTACGTTTTCTTATAATTCAAAACGACGCGACGTGTAGAATTTTCCAGCATGAAAATCATCGATTTTATTGTGATCTGATAGGTGTATTTAAAAATAATAAAAGAATATTGTAGAATACAAATAAATAATGAAAGCGATCAAGCTTGCCTCATCATCATCATTTCCCGTTCTTCGGAAACCAGTGTATAAAACTCTTTCATTTGTACCACCATACCTGCAAAAGCACAATAAATATATGAAACACTTTTTGAGATAGGCAGTAGGCAGAATAGTTTGCTTTCATACACACAAATAATAATATTTTTGTTAGGGTTCAAATAACAGTAGCTGTTAAAAGAATGAAAACAGAATATTCGACATAATTGAAAATCGGACGCAAGAAAAACGTAAAAAGTAATATACTGCAATGCACTCTGAAAACCCTGGCGAGCCAGTTACAAGTCATTTGTGAGAGCAGATATTTTAGAGAGCAGTACAAAACGAAACTATTGTGTAGCGAATTGAAATGTAGAAATGAAAGCTAAAATTTGTAGTAAAATTTTAATAGAAGTCAGAAATCTAAAATTTGAGAAGCTTCGGGGTCGCGCATGCTATATCGTACTGTGTAGATCGCCTGATTCTGTGACTTAAGGAAGTCGAGAACACCATGGTGGTTTTTGGTGCGTAGGCTGATCATTTTTTAATAGTCAAACATATTCAGGCCCAGAATACTGAGCTAAACTAAATTTGAGTAGTGAAGAGAAACTCACAATTGAGAATTTTCACCGCGACGCAAAAAAGGTTTAAAAAGATAATATAAGTTGCAAAAATTGTCATAAATTTTGACTCACGTTATGCCCAAGCTATTGAGGTTGCCATAAACTCCTGCGCCATTATCCCAGTCCCTATGAGGGAATTTGACAGAAGACTTGAGCATTCCCAGCGCTGGTCGGATCAGCGTATGACCAGGCAGGATTGGCTCAGCTTCTGGCAGATGACTTGGCATCGACGGCGACCCAAGAATAACCGAGTTGTCTCCAGGGTTGAATGACATGAATCTTCTCTGTAGGGTTTATTAATAAAAATTAAAAAAAAAACAAATATTATTGGTATGCACAGTAGATGATTTTCACTAGAGTTGGCCACACACTCACACGAAAAACAAACAAACAAATAATTATTGTTCAGATTCATCTAGTGAAGCAAAATTATCCTAGTCATCTCATCTCATAACTGAGAATTTACGTAATACTCCCGCCTAAAAATATATGTAATGTACAAAATTATTGGTTTCCTAATAATTATCGAAATGTCTGCCCCGTTGCCTGAGACTGGGGCAATTTAGAAATTTCTTAGGTGTTTTACTATGATCAGGAAAATTATGCTCCACTGGAAGTATCTCGCAGTGGTAAACGATTTATCTGCTTTTTTTCATGTGAGTGTATTTTTCTATTTTTTTTTTGTGAGTGTAGTTTTGTATCCAAGTTTATAGACCACCCAAAGGCCCGCAGCATAGCTGAACGACGCTTGTGCTGTCAAGTATGGAGTCCAAAGTATGGTATATGCCAAACAAATGGTCACCCATGCAAGTGGTGGTCTTTGTAAACGTTACTTAACTTTACCGATTTCCAACGAACGAACGCCACCATATTATATTCTGAGACTGTAAAATACTCTTGATCCCTGGAATATAGTCGCAATTTATTTATTCTTGGGGTGAAATAAAGCGAGAAGCTCAAGACCGAATGGAATGGTAGAGCACTGTCGTGTGGATGCCCTCTGCCCCATCTAGAGGACATAGGATCCTAAGTCAAGTAAGTCAAATTATTTATTCTTAACTGCGTCAGTATTAAAACTCAGGCCGCGTCCGCCGTTCATGTAGTCTTACCGTTTTACTTTATTAAATGTAATTCTCAACCAAGTATACGTACTTATCTTAAATTGCTGCTATTATTAAAATGTCTATTTCACATTTTATAAACATGCGAGGCATTCACAATCATTAAATTAAATTTGGTTGGTTTCGCGGCATAAATGTGCGCGTGGGATCGGGAGGTCCCGGGTCCGATTCCTGAGTCGGGCAGTGTTATTGGGTTTTTCTGTCACGAAATTCTCAGTAGCAGCACGGAGTCTGGAAATGTGCCCGGACGGCAATAGGCTCGCCCCTTATTACGTGGGACTAAAGTATATCTGGCGAAAAGTGGGTGTAGAAATACACCTCTGCCTACCTCTTCGGGGTTATAGGCGTGAGACTATGTATGTATGTATGTAAATTAAATAGGTACTAAACAATAATACTTACAAATCCAGGCAACTCATTATAATAACCTTGATTTTCCAGCCGTTTTAACTGGGAACAAATATTATAACAGTCTATCATCCTCTTAGTGTTTTACCAGTTTCAATTTGGGGTACGCTTTCTAGTCTAATCGGATTTGGCTGAATATTAGCTTTTCCACAGAGCGACTGCCTGTTTGACCTCCGCAACACGAAGGGATAGCGATAATCCAGGGTTTAAAGTAGTGTCAGTTTATTTAGAAGGTACTGACGTCCTGTAACGACAGTCAAAGATCTTCATGACAACCAGGACCGACGGCTTAACGTGCTCTCCGAGGCACGGGACAAGCGATAATTAAATATTCAATACGCACATAATTCCGAAAAGTCATTAGTGCGCGCCGTGGATTCGAACCCGATACCCTTTGCATGGCAGTCTGTTGGTATATCCACTCGGCTATCGCCGCCTTTATTATTTATATATATTATAACAGTCTGTAGTAACTGTGATAAAGAAAAAATATATTACAATTTATTTTTACTGGTTGTCTACCTATGCATCTATAATAGAAATAGGCCTACTTGAAAACGTCTGTGTAATCACAATATAGAACTAAAAAGCTTAAAGAATAGGTGTGCTTTTTAAATTTATGTATAAACAATTTGTTGAGACAATTATGCCTCTGTCTATAAACCAACGTATTCTTTATTTATTTAATTTTATTTTAAAAGTATTATAACATAATATTTCTACAACTTAAGACTACATTGTGAAATACACTACGTTCCTTAAATGTGAAAGGCATTAAATATCTACAATATAAGAATACATTTTGGAAAAACTCCACGTTCTTAAAATGTGCAACAACATTTTAAGATACACAAGGAGCTAAAACACGTCGTATGTCAAACTCAATCGATGGTACATCGTGCTCTTGTAGACAGCGTAGGTGCTTCTACTGACAATCCCACTTGTTTCGGAATACGTTGAACATTTTGTTTGTTTGTTGGTCAGTTACTTGCACACATAAGAAGCAAGCTGCGAGTTCTTTTTCAATTTAGTTGGCAGTGTCTTCAATCCTGGCCATTTCTACTTAGGCATTAAAATGTGATTAAAAGTACCAGTTAATGCTAGCCTGAGCACTGATTTAACTTGGAGTGAAATCATTTTTCGGCGCCCCTAATGTCACCTAAAACATTTACTACGCCTGACGCTTGACTCTCTGAAATACTGTGGTTAACTGGAAGATCATTTACACCAATAGTTTCGCCAATGAATACAGATTTACGTAAAAGCGCAGTTCTTAAGGATTTTGTGTGCTGATTCCAAGTGGGGACTGTCTCCAGTTTAGTTCGTAGTTGGCGCCGTTTGCGGCGCTGGCGTCGTTCTCCGTCTCTCTTGCTCTCGCAGTTAAGATACACTCGAGGCACTTTCGTCTCGCTCTCGTAGAGATAGCTGTCACAGCGTGACTGCCACGCCGCCAAGCGGCAATTTGGGTCACAGAAAGTTTGTCTTCAGAGCGCCCATAGGAAATGCGCCTCTATGTAAATATCTTTATATATGTAAATAGCTCTTTGGTTTTGCCAAATTGATTACCTACACGTGTCGTACATAAAACCATAGATAAAAAGCAAACGTCATATCTTACCGCAACATGTTCCAGTTGTTGTTTCACCGAAGCTCCATGGCAATGAGAAATGTACTGAAACAAATTAAATTATTTATACGAAAAATTTCTTTAATCACATTGCCAATCCAAAAATGTTAAAGCTAAACTAAAAATATATTGGTTGCAAAATGATCGCACTACACATTTCTGGATTATCAATGCCAATAAGTACAGATAAAACTATTAATTATGATCTTGGATCTCAAAATGAGCCAAAAATCTCACGTGTTGAGTTCCTAATGCCATTTAAAGTCCACCTAAGTTTTAACTTTATATACGGGTCATCTGAAATCAAATTGATAATCAGAACCTTCTACTTTTTACTATTATCAGGTGGTCCTCAATTTTAAGTACTATAAATAAATTAAAACTAAAATATTTTTGTGAGATTTTATCTGCCAAATTATTTAAACGAAACTTATTAAGGGTGGTGAAACTGGCTTTTTAATTTTTAAACACTACTTTGTAAATAAATATGTTTGTAACATAGGACATAACAGTTATGTACTATGAATGCTCGGTTAAACTATCTACTGTTAATTTTTTCGATAGACTTTTTAATATCCAGATATTAAAAAGTCTATAAAAATATTTTTCAAATATACTCGTTTATTTGTAAAACACCTTCAACCTTTCGGGACTATGTTACTAACATCCTATTCAACAACTTTTGTTCTATGACTTTTTACAAAACATAATACTGTTACGAATTGAAAATGACGCCATCTATCAGTGAATGGAAGAACTAGATGAGATTAGATGTATCGGTTGTTTAAAGCTGTTTCATCTATCCTCTAATAGATGGCGTTGGTGTAAATAGAACAATTACAGAAATCTAGAAACACGTTACACGTTACCAGAAATTTCGTGAGTCGTCTCGAAAAGGCTAGTTATATGTTCCGGCCGGTATAAATACCGCGTAAACGCGCGACACAGATATAGTTACAATTGAATATCGGAGCGATAATCATCAAGCGAAGGAAGTAAGTCGCAAGTGTTTAGTTGTCTTTCTAGTGGTGTGAATAGTGAGTTTTATTAGTGTTGAAAAATTAAGTGTGTGTATCTAGTGTTATTGTGTTAGTGAATATAGTGCAGTTTTTCTGGCATAGTGTATAATTATAATTAATCACTGAACCCCTCGTAACAATACATTTACCAAAAACAAACCTTCAAGATTTCGTTGTCCTATCTAACACATTTCAACTCGTGTATTTTGCTGTACCTACCTACGCCTGCGCGCCCTCGCCGCCCGCCGGCCGCACCCCTCGCCATTCTTCTATCGCATAGACTTCTTTAGAGCGTTAAATTTAAATATTTTTATTTTTGTAGGAAAATCTGATGAACTAAAATATAATGAATTGTTTTAAATCATAGAACAAAAATTGTTGAATATGATGTTAGTAACATAGTCCTGAGAGGTTAACGGTGTTTTACAAATAACCCTGTATAGTCGTCGTCATAATATGATACCCAATATTGACTACATTCATATATTCATTCACCACAAAACACATTTAACACAACACAAAAAAATGGTATAATAAAATTCTATCTCTTACAAGTGCTATCAGAGTAGCGATAACGAAATCCATTTTCAATGCATGCTTCGGTGTTGCAAAACTCAAAAATCTAACTAACAATGAAATGGTATCAAAACCATAGCCGTGAAATAGCTTTGACGAATGACGTAAAGTCAATAACAAAGATTAAAAAGTTTATGCAAGATATTGGACTAAGTCAGTGCACACTTTAGCATTTGCACAAGGAGTTTTCGCTATTTTGACAGATTAAATATTTACTGACTCCGTGGTCCAGTGGATAGCGTATGCGACTGCTGGTCGGAGGTCCCGGGTTCGATTCCCGGGCCGGGCAAAAGTGTTACTGGGTTTTGCCGAATTGTCAGTCGCAGCACGGAGTCTAGTGATGTGCCCGGTAATGGCAATAGGCTCGCCCCCTATTACGTGGGACCTAAAAATTCATGGCGAAATGTGGGTGTGATATTTACACACTACTTAGGGGATACAGGCGTGAGACTATCTATACCCAGTAACAATTTTGCCCGACCCGGGAATTGAACCCGAGACCTCCGATCAGCAGTCGCATACGCTATCCACTGGACCATGGAGGCAGAGAGCAGTTGTAATATGTAAGAAAAACATGTGACAAAGATAAGAGTTGTTTTAGTCATTCAGAAAGAGGTACACATAGTATCATGTGTACGTGTGAATAATGAACCAAGAGTGGCTGAACCAGAAGAGATATGGAATGTAAGGAAATCCGTATCCTTATCTACCCCTCCGAAAATCTAGTATACACATATGTATGTAGATGTATAAATATGGTGAGCATCGGTGTTTATAATTTAAAAGTCGTAAACAGTGCTGGGTTGTTCGTAGAATCAATAAGATCTGATTATCACTTTCTATAGAAATAAATTAATAAGTAAATGTTTGTTATATAGCAATAACCGATGTTTATTGTAAGCATTTCGAAGACAGAAGCACGTACAAAGCTGTTCTCAGAGACCTTGTCTCATAGGTCTCTTGATATTCGCAACGAATTAAATTATTTTATTTTATATAATATATTATTACATCAGAATTAATAATATTAATATGTACTAAAATTGGCAAACCTTTATCAAAAATATATTGGAGGAGTTGGTGGATACATAAACATTTAATACATATGTTTATAACAGAATTTGCCAAGGCCTGGTTGAGAAACTTTTACAGGGTTAATATTTGGCTGTTGCCAAAACTTTGTACGAAATAACACAAAGTAAGAATCCGTTGAAACATAATTAAAAGTTCAAGTAAAGGGAAAAATATTGCCATAAATTTTTTCTTATTATGTTTAAAAACCTCTCATGTTGACTGCTTAGTTGTTTAGAAGAACGATTACAAAATTACGTGTGGCTTTGGTAGCAGGATGACGTTCTGTTTGACTTCTGTATAGAAATAAACTGGCTTCGCCCGCTTAGTATCTTGTTAAAAACAATTATTTATATATTTTAATAAACTAGTCTTATTCTGAGGTATACCTAATATTTAGCTGGGCTAGCCAGGTTGAAAGTTATTATACGCATATAATGAAAATTTTGAAAAAGATATGATAAATACATATTTGTGATGAAGTATCACATTATTGTCTCTAAAATTTCTTTAGTAAACAACGAATTTTATGCCCCTTAAATAAACTGAAATCATTAAGTCTAATAAATTATCAGATCAGTCCATTTTTGTAAAAAAGTGTACTAATGCACATGTTTTTACTACCAGTAATTAATGATATTAAACATTGATGGATCCATTAAACTCCTTATGAAGATTTAATCGCCTTAGTGCAACGTTAATGAGGCTTAAAAACACTAATTCAAAAACAATCACGAGAGGTATCTCGTGGTAACGTGCGTGGACGAGTTCTAATGAATTGTGATCTTAGAAAAACGAATAAGACTGATGTTTGTGGCAGAATTATCGACTGTTTTTTTTAGTTGCAAAGATGAGAAATGGTATCTAAATAGCACTATAACTACATTTTTACAGTAGCAAAATTGGTGCTGCTTGCTTTTCGCTTGAGTTATGTGGCCACTTAAGCAACATGGGACTTGGCTGCCACTACGGCAGTGCAATGTACTTTATTTATTTATTTATTTTATTAAGTATACCAACAATTGTTACAATATGACAAAAGTGACAATAGCTAATTATACAATTACTTATAGGTATACACCGCTTGCTTACACATATAATATTATAAAGGAAGATAAACTATTACGAAAACAAGTTATGCATAAAAAACAACATTTTCTCAAACAGACTCTACACAGCAATGTATACAAAATATTAACAACACAGTGTCACTCAAACTTGACAGCAATTGATGACTTAAACCAATGAATACAGATTTACATAATAGAAGCGCACATCTTAAGGATTTCGTGTGCCGATTCCAATTGGCGTGTTGGCGGGTGTCGTCAGTTCGTCTCTCTTGCACTCATAGAGACAGCTGTCATAGCGCGACTGCCACGCTGCCAAGCCGCAATTTAGGTCACAGACAGTTTGTCTACAGAGCGCCCATAAGAAATGCGCCTCTATATAAATAGCTATGCTCTATGCTTAAACTTAGCCAAGGACATAAAGTGTACATCTATTGATTCACTGCAATAAAATTATACAGCTCACATATTCTTGACACTAGTAAGTTAGCTCCTTAAACGTTTCTACGAAATGGGCGGTAGAAGGGTTTTATAGGCATACGAGGTATTCTGTATGGTACAATGAAGTTAAATTTACTTAATAAGATTGGACAGTGTATTTGGTTTCTCATAATTGTTTCATTTTTTTATGGTAATAGGCGGCAAACGAGCAGACGGATTGCCTGATGGTAAACAATTGCCGCCGCCCATGGACACAAGCAACACCACAGGAGTCACAAATGCGTTGCCGCCCCTTGGGTTTGGGAAAAGGGATAGATAGGATGAGGAGTGGGATCAGGGAGAAGTGGTAGGGGATAGGGCCTCCGGCACTCTCACTCAC
This sequence comes from Euclidia mi, assembly GCA_944739405.2. Taxonomy (NCBI): domain Eukaryota; kingdom Metazoa; phylum Arthropoda; class Insecta; order Lepidoptera; family Erebidae; genus Euclidia; species Euclidia mi. The sequence goes on along the minus strand of OX123187.2, from coordinate 62,796,495 downwards.
CGAACGAAACGCAACATTTTAGGTACTGTTACTTTACGTCGATTTTCTGTGAGAGGGTAGTACTTCCCCGGTCGAGCCGGCCCATTCATGCTGAAGTCAGCAAGGCTCTACTACCTTGAAAAATGCATATAGTTCATTAACCAGTATTGCAATACTAATTGGTGGCTGCCCCGTGCCAATAATAATTTTATATGTGATCATCCTCCTAGCCTTATCCCAGTTTCAACCCGGGGTCCGCCTTCTAGTCTAACCGTTTTTGGCTGAATATTAGCTTTTCCACAGAGCGACTGCCTGCCTGACCTCCGCAACCCAAAGGGATAGCGATATTCCAGGGTTTAGAATAGTTTCAGTTTATTTTTGAGGTACTGACGCTCTATAACGACTGTCAAAGATCTTCATGACAGCCGGGACCGACGGATTAACGTGCTCTCCGAGGCGATAAACACACAAGCGATAATTAAAAATTCAATAATAAAAATAATTTTACTAATAAGGGATAGCAAATTTTGCTAACTTCGGTCGTTGTTATTTATCTGATCGAGTATACAGTATACTCGTTATCTCTTATTTGCCTTACAAATACTGACAAAAGTTAGTCTCGTATTCCTGCTTAAATGCAAATTGTAATATCGATCCAAGAGACGATCTGAACTGCTCTATTTATATTTTAAAATCAAATTGGTCTTTATATTATAGGACTACGATTGAAAATTGCTTGGCTGGCTTATTAATAATTGTACGAATGGTTATCAGTTCATGAATTTTCGATAGTAGTGTTATCTCGCTGTAACTGGAAAATCTGGATAAAATAAAAAGCCTTTAAGGATTATCTTTTCTATGTATCTTCAATGAAGTCGTCTGTTCATGGCTTTTAAGGTACCTGATTCTCACACAGTTCAACGTAGGCGCTGGAGCAGTGATAAGCAAATAGAAAGCAGGTTATATTATGATAATGTTTTGCAAAATTTTATTTAGTTTGCATGACGGCCTGTAATGTTGGTATTTCCATTTGGTTGTTGCTTCCCGAATATTTTTGTTAACCTAGGGTCCACTTACTAGGTCCGTTTAATACTTACGATATTTTGTTAAGTATAACATTGACTGCCTCCGTGGTCCACTGGATAGCGTATGCAACTGCTGATTGGAGGTCCCGGGTTCGATTCCCGGGTCAGGCAAAAGTGTTACTGGGTTTTTTCGAATTCTCAGTAGCAGCACGGATTCTTGTGATGTGCCCGGTAACGGCAATAGGCTCGCCCCCTATTACGTGGGACCTAAAAATTCATGGCGAAATGTGTGTGTAATATAACACCTATGCCTTCCTTCTACCTTCGGGGATTACAGGCGTAAGTCTATAAATAATTATAATAACATTGTAAATTATATGTACACGTATATGTATGTACATATTGTACGTTAAGTTTTTTAGGTAAGTTACAGTTTATTTACATTGCAATGTCACGAAGTGGAAGCAGTGGCTAGTACTTTGTTCAGAATATATGGTTTGATTTGATGGCATGACGGTAATATACTGGCAAACCCAATCTTTCGTAGTTGACCTAGTGACACGGGGTTATAGCGCCGGGAACTTCGAGGTGGAGTCAAGCGTCGTAGTTTATTTTTACCAAAGAATAAAGAACATTCGTTTAATCTGGATGCTTTTAAGTGAATAGGCCACGTTTTGATGGGAAGTAGTGATTTAAGCGATCTTCTTGCTTTATAGAACTGTGCCAAGTGTTGTGGGTTCGATTACCACACACAATAACGTTTTGTGTGAGCCAAAAATGTTTGTTTCATGTTTGATTTAATAGTTTGAAAGTCCTCCGCAACACATGATTTGTTTTTAGGATAGGAGATGTCTTCTTAAATACATTTTGACATCATCATCATCATCATCAGGCCTTTATACTGTCCCACTACTGGGCACGGGCCTATTCTCACTATGAGAATAGTATATAAGGCCATAGTCCACCACGCTGGCCAAGTGCGGGTTGGCAGACTCCACATGTCTTTCGAGAACATTATGGAGAACTCTCAGACATGCAGGTTTCCTCACGATTTTGCCATCAACTATCGCAAAATCAATTGTTAAATTAATATACTCATCAAATATATTTAAGGACCAAAAAAAATTCGGTATATGGAATAAATAGTGTAAGTATATCTATCACAGAAAAGTCCTCAAACAAGTTCAGAAAACTTGCCACTTCTTACGATAGTGCAACGGTGATATTACCCGTCTGATCTTACAAGCGGTGCAGACTCGAGACGAGGGATACGCCGCCGCCGTGATAATATTTTACCTCGTGTCGAGCTATATTACAAAACTTTGTTAATAGTCTCACCTTCAAGGTGTAAGCAGACTTATATGTATATTTTGGCACGTGTAAGGTTTTGGGCTGTTCTTACTTGGGTACGTACGACGAATAGAATATAGTTTCAAGAGGTGTTAACCCCATGGCGCCGATCAAGAAAGTTACTATCACGCCTCTGTGAAGCGTTAGGTACACTTCATAAGAAAAGTTCAGTGAGATAAGCATTCTGTATTGCAATATACAGGGTGTCACAAGACCCTTCACCAAGCCGAAGCCTACTCGTTTTAGACATCATGCTAAGTCGTACTAAGCAAAAATAAAACTTGGGAAATGATATTTTTTTTCAAATAGACACATTTTTTTAACCGCAATTAAAAGTGCGCACGTACAATTTTCGAAATACCTACTTATCCATGGGTGCATAGGACATCCATAGCACAGGTTGGCGTGGTAAATGCATCGATTTTGTACCTAATTACAAAAGTTGTATTGTAACTTTGAGCCTTATTATCTGCTGAACCTGTAACTTTCCAGGTATGGTGCTGAAGTAAAAAATGTTCGTAATAATTGGTACAATATGGGGTTTAAGTTTTCGGCAAGGGTCTTTTTACACCCTGTATATACGATAATCTGTTACATGTCCACAAGAATATAGACACATATAGTACACACTGTAATTACTAGACAAAAGCATAATCTCGCAGTGCATAGTACCCTCCTCCACAAAATAAGTGAATGTTTAATGGGGTAGTGTATACGCTATTATAACAAGCTCCCTCTTATTAAGAAAATAAACTATGTTTAAAGCATATTATAAAATTGTTATTGAGCTGCTTTAATTCAAAACAAAAATATATTCAAAACTCCGTATAAACTGAAAAGTAGTAATTTGACTTTTCGTAAGCACTTTAAAAACGTTTACACCAAATAAAGATTAACTTAATTTCCTGTTATTTTTTTTTTCATTTCAAAAGTTTAATGCAATAAAGTTGCTGTCGCTGAATAGGCCAATGACCACGTTAGAAAGTTTGCTGTTATATATCTTAATTAAGTTTAAGATAATTATGTGATAGGTAGCATCGACTTTGAGTCTGTCAATATAGTAAATTCGAAATACAAGACATCGTGAAATTCGGACACAGCTTTCAATCAGCCAGAATGATTGAATTGTCACTCAATTTGGTTCCAAGGCTTATACCACATCCATCTCCGTTTTCTCTCACATCGTACAGGCCACATAAGAAAGGAACATTTATCTGAACTACTGGACTGTTCCATTTTCCTTGAACGAAATAGTTTGTGGCAACCCTAGCACATAAACACAAAACTCTGAAGTATAAGCTAGTGAGAATAAGTCGAGACACTAAAATTGTTACCGAAACTTCGCTCTCTTCGGCTATTTAGTACAAAAATCTGCTGCAAGTCCCTTCCAATTCTCCTTTTAATTTACAAAAAGCCTAAGCACTGTGGAAGGTAAACCGTCTTCTATTTTAGGTCGCAAAACCAGATTAACATGATCACAACATTGTTTCTGAATCCAGATTTCTGTTTGAATGGGATATTTTGGCGTTCTGAGATTTACTGTCCTCAAATATCTTTTAATCAGCTTTGAGACATTCTTTTTCCCTTATTAGTTATTACAAACAGAAAATATACCATTGCAGTAAGTTTATATAGATAAACACATAGTCATTATTGAATTTGGCGGTTAGGCCACACTGGTTTTTACAAACACCATTTTTGCGATCTAAATAGCTTCCTCATCGCCCACTTTATCAAATTTCTACTCCTTTTTAAGCAATTAGAAAATGTTGTTTGAAAATAAAGTCATCTTGCTAGTGTTTGTATAAAGCAGCTAATTCAGGGGTGGAACACAGCAAAAGCGTGCTAATGGCAACGTCGGATGCGTTGGCTCTACTTGTGAGTCCAAGTCATAAGAGTGTTGGTACCTTAATCTTAAGTTGCTTCGAGATAAAAATAAAATAAATGAGGTTGTGAATGTAACGAGACCTAAGGTCAGATTTAGTAGCTTGTGCTCTACAGTTGAATGGCAATAAGCCAATCTCGCACATAATCATAATTGAAATCTCATCATAACAATTAAAATGTAAACACTTATCATAATGCGAGTACCTACCCACTCATTGTAATAATAAGTAAAATATAAAAACCCTTTGATAGACAGATAAATCAATGTGATTTTTTTTCATAACTTCGATTGATAATAGATTTTACACTTTTACGTCATGTGAAGTAGGTATAAAAAAAAACAATCTACGAGATTTGCGGGAAAGCCATATATGCCACACCGTTAGAAAAACAGCACGAAATTCTATTATAATCTGGAATATACTGAAATATACATTGCCAATTATTGTAGAAACCAAATAAATTCATCCGGTGAGACCGACAGACTGCTACGCAGAGGGTCCGGGTTCGAATCCACGGCACGCACCAATAACTTTTCGGAGTTATGTGCGTATTAAATTGTTAATTATCGCTTGCTTAACGGTGAAGAAAACATCGTGAGGAAACCTGCATGTCTGAGAGTTCTCCATAATGTTCTCGAAAGACATGTGAAGTCTGCCAACCCGCACTTGGCCAGCGTGGTGGACTATGGCCTTACCCTTCTCATAGTGAGGAGAGGCACGTGCCCAGCAGTGGGACAATTTTTATATAGGGCTGATGATGATGAAATAAATTCATAATTCCAAGTAGGTACATTAAAAAAAGAACGCGTCAGATGTGTTTCTATGAGAATTTTAACGAGATAGCAATAGACTAACTTATAATTGTTATGGTCGCGGATATTTCGTGACTTGTCCCGAACAACATGCCGCCCGTGAAGGTATGAAATTGTTTGCAGTTTACCATTCTTGTTAATATTTTGTTATGCACCTGCAAAACCCCTTCTCATAATGGGAACAGGCTCGTGCCTAGTAGTCGGACAGTATAAAGGGCTGATGATGATGACCTGCAATACACTGCTATACTGTACAATTGGGTTTTTAATAATACGTGTATGTACATGCCGCGCTGTACTCCGCCGCAGCCGATTACGCGTCAGGGCAGAATGTGCGATGGACATCGAAATTGCTGCCGCTGCCGCTGCTTTTCGTGGCTGTGCCGTAAGAACTCATTACAAATTGTTTTCATATAGGTACTAATCTGTCAAGAAAGTACCGGGATAAGATCAATAATACACAAACTGTTTGTTATTCATCCAAATTTATTTAATTACCTTCAAAGTATGCTCCTTCAGAAACGATACACTTACGCCAACGAATAATCCAATCATCAAAACATTTTTAAACGCTGATTCCGGAATTGGGTTCAGTTCTCGCCGCGAATTCTTCTTTATGTCTTCTACCGATTGAAAATGGGTGCCACGAAGTGATAATTTGAGTTTAGGAAAAAGAAAGAAGTCGCCTGGAGCCATAATTGGTGAATATGTTGGTTGCTCGATGGTACTTGTTGAGTGTTTGGTCAAACATTCGTTTACAACGTGTGTGTGTGTGTGTGTGTGTCTGTACGGAGTTTTAGTGCTCCCTGCAGCCTCTTACGCCTAGTAGTCTCAGTTGTCTGTCAGTCAGTAACAGGGTTAATCTTGTATCGCGGAGGACTTTGCAAACATGCAATCAACGGTTACAAATTACACACAGACGCAGAACAACAATTTACGGATCAAACAAAGTGTTCTCCCATGAAGTTTATCAAACCCACAACACTCAACCTAGTGTTTGACGACGAGGCAACCACTACGCCATATAGGCAGTCAAGTATGTAGGTATAAAACATACATACATAGACTCACGCCTGTTTCCCCGAAGGGGTAGGCAGAGGCATATTAAACGCCCACTTTTCGCCAGTGTTTTGATCTAACGTAATAGGTGGCGAGCCTATTGCCGCTTATCGAGATATTTTGTTTGCCAGAGCCTCGTCCGTTGCTCGGCGGGTGCACCACTTACAGGTGAGGTTGGCTTGGGACCCTAAGTTCTTGGTGGGAACCCTATGCACCCATAGTAGGTATATAAATAATAATGAAAATGATAATCAAGATATATTGATTTAAAAAAAGGGACAGTAAATACGAAATTCATTTCACGACCAGACAATGTCGTGACCTACAAATAAAAAGTAAAACTTATATCCGTAATGGGACAAAAAATATAGAAATTGGCTACCTAAATCCCCTTAAGCGAAACAGTAAAAAGCCGATCATTTATTTACCGAAGGGATTTAGGGAAAGGTTGAACGCTGAGCTCTTCTGAGTAAGTTTGGCTTAATATTGTCTTATTGGCTTGACCGATGAGCATTCATCTTTTATACGGGTTTATAGGGCAGGTATCAAAGCGTAGAATAATATAGTTTATTTTTCATTTGACTTAATCCAGTAAAAGACGTATATTAATTACGTTGTGTTCAGTACAAACTTTGACTCACTTCGAGAATAAATTTTAAAACCAATATTTAAAGCTGTCTGAGATGATCCTTACTAATATTTTAATAAGAATTTGTTAGAATATTACCTCCAAATCTAAGCACTGATCTGTTACAGTTTTATAACTTTTACATGGCTTAGGCAACCCTTCGAAGTATTAAGAAAATAATAAGACCCTAAAAGTTAATCATCATTATCGGCTTACCGTAGTCCACTGTTAGATATTGATAGGCCTCTTTTGATTGCACGGCACTGAGCTAGATTTTCTGTAAATTCAAATGAAAATGGACGGACATTTTTAATTATAAAGTTACGTCTAAAAAATATTTTCAAGCAATATGACTACCTCAAATAATGGGTAATCCTTTATTCTGACCCAGTCAGGTGAAACACTAAGTTCCCCTCCGTGGGATCTCCACCTTGTCGTGGTGGGAGGGCTCAGTAACCGTGGGTTTGAGGGTACACCCACGGTGAAGCTAAGCGGGATCCCGGGAGGGGACGCTCCACGTGGACTTGGGTGATACCTGCGTAGAATGCGTCCAAAGTGAGGGTACAGTTGTGTCTGTCCCTCGCAGTCAGGTGCGGTCGCGGGAGGAGATGCGTGTCGGTGTTGCGTTGCCGCGCGCCCTATGTCCCGCGACCAAATGGGGGCGCACCATTTTTGCGTCGCGGTGGGGCCGCAGAGGAAGAGGAGATGCGGTGTTGCGTTGCCGTCCTCCCTATCCTCTGCGGCCGCTGGGTGTTTTTGCGGCGGAGCCCAACACCTTCATCCTCCGCCGCCAAGGCGGTTTTGGTCGGGGCCCGCCTGACCATCGGCGGGCCAATACCCGTCGGAGGGTTGCGATGAAAGCTTCGGCGATACCCGACCCTCCAACATACGGGTACATGAGAAAGTCGAGGTGGTTTTTAGTGGTAACACCACATACTCCGGCTCTCATTTCCCTAATAGTCGGAGATCCGAAGGGATTTTACCTGACCTCGTAAAAAAAAAGGTGAAACACTAAGTTAAATCAGTAAAAGTGCAGAAATAACCTACTCCCAAACTAATCCAACGTTCGTTGTTCCTTGTCACTGTTGCATCGCTTTGTTTTTGACGCGACTAAAGCCAGGAAGTTTGACACGGGCTGTGTGTACGTCAATACCATTAAGATCGCAGTGAACGTGAAATTCATAGCTTTGCAGGTGGTTTTCATAAATCGAGGCCACAAATGTGATAGGATTTAGCGTGATTTAACCTCATTTACGAATTTCTACAGTTCAGTTTGCGTTTGTTGTACGAGTTTAAAGCATCATCGTATAATCTGAAATCAATTTCAGTTTTAATTTATGTCAGACTACACTCATGGCTATGCCACCGTGGGACTATTTCAAGCCCGTGGTGGTAATACAGAAAATCTTTTCTTAGTACCCTTGCCAAGGAACATACATGTGGCATTTCAGTTTCTTGCGCCCAAAAGATTCAGCTGTGCGTTGTCTGTCAATCAGTAAGTAACCCAAGAATTTAATATATAGTGCTAGATCTCTCTATATAGAGCTTGCGAAGAGACTTGTCGACGCCTTGCGTGACCAGAAGGCTGGTATGTATCTAGGACAAAAAAATTGCATTGCCATACAGCGTGGCAATGCTGCCAGTCTTCTGGGCACATTCCCTATAGACGGCGCTGTGCAGGACTTTCACGACGCCCTTTGAATATATATTTTCTTTTTTATTTGTATTGTATTTTAATATTTTAATTTAATTTTAGTAGTAGTATTTAAGTAGTTATAATTGGTTCTAAAAATGTATAGAATTTTGTTATAAATAATAAATAAATACGCATTATAAAAAAAAGAATTTAATATATATTATTTATTTTTCTGTTCGCAAAATTAGTTTCTTGTACATATGCTAAAGCGCTGTGTGCAGATGTCATAAGTTTAACGCTCACATCACGTTTCTAAACGTCACTCGTGTCTCTGTAACCAGTTCAAAGTAAAATAAACATTTATGTACGAATATTTATAAGAAAATATTGAAGTGTGCACGACCCATCATAGTCAGCTTTTTTCATATCCCAGCTCAAAGGCCGGCTCATCATATTTCTCGTATTCGTATTTGAGGTCCGAGTCCTGTATCAATTTCTGTCCATGCCAATAAATTTCGGTTCGCTGCCCTAAAAGCTTTGAAAGCGTTTCAGCTATTGTTTCTAAGGTTATTTGTTATTGGGCCTCTGGCGTTCATATTTATTGCCTATTAGTAAATGCTAGTCTAGACTGGCGTAATTATGACTAGACTTTGTTATTGACGTGAACACATTACACAAAGTCATTAATGGAACTTTAGATTAATCTTATATTTATAGGTATCTAGAAATATTATAAAGCCGAAGATTTTGTTTATTTGTTTGTAGAACGCGCTAATCTCAGAAGCTACCTGCTCGATTTGAATAATTATTTTTGTATCGGAAAGCCTATTTATCGAGGATGGCTATAGGCTATATAACATCACGCTTTGAGCCACAAGTGTGGAGCAGTAGCCCTAAATAACGCGCGTGGACCCGCAGGCTGAGCTAGTACTGAATATAACGCTGAAGAAGTTGTTATTTGTTTGGTCGGTTGAACGCTCTATTCTTAGGAACTAGTAGCCCGATTTGCAAAATTATTTTTGTATTGTGCTGTCCATTTATCGATAGTGGGTATATAACATCAAGCTATGAGCCACGAGCGCGGAGCCGCAGGCATAAATAAAGCGGATGTAGCCACGGAGATAGTACGTAAATCATTAACGTTATAACATTTTGAATTAAATAGGTTATAGGTACCTACCTTGATACCTACTTGTCTCAGTACGCTAAATTGTTTGTAAAAATACAATGTAGGTATACTGTTGTAATTAGACTGCAGGTTTATGAAACGGTACACTACCGACGATGCATTGTTAACAATGTTGTCTGTGAATTGTCACCATAATAATTATTAAATAAATTTATTTACGGTTAAACAAAGTATCTGTAATGCTATTCCTGTTTTAATATTTGAAAGCCAATGCTGATATCTGGATTTGACCTGAATCGTGATATCTATAGATATAAAATTTTTGTGGTACTGTTTAACTAACTACGGAATTCAATATTCGATCTATAGATAGATCTGTAGATTTTAGATTCGTTTTTGACATAAGCTCCATACAAAATATGTCAAACACGAATCTCGAATCTCAAAATGTATCGAATATTGAAAATGGCCTTAACAGACAACGCACAGCCGAAACTATTGGTAGGTGGTGTGTTACTTGTACTGGTGGTGGTAGGTGGTGGCCACAAGTAGCTGCAAGTTGGCGTGTATTTTCACTGGGCATGGAACTTAGAAGGTTTTCCCGAAATTTCCAGGGGCGGGAAGAATTATAAAAGTTAAAAATCCTCTAGTGTGTTTTAATTCAGAATTTTACTAATGTCCTGATGTCTCGTCTTCCATTTTGTTCTGGCTTAGATTATCATATTTTTTTACCACTTCAAGACACGATCCTAGACAAATGATTGGTATCGCTTCGGTAGAGGAGAGCGAGACCAATCATTAGTCTATGGACACGATATACATAAACTCTAGACTCTTGGAGACGACGACAAAATGTTTCTTTATGGAAATGTCTGTAACAATGAAGTTTTCGTAAAATAATATTTGAGATTATCAAAAACTATTAGGTCATGAAAAAATGCGTTAATCTTCGTGTAAGATCTGTTTCTTTATTCAATGCATTTTATGTCTTATCTTTGTTTAAGCGAAGTCAACTTCAGCCCTAATAAAAATCTGTTCTTAACTGACGTCTTGTATCTGTATCCTACATCAGTGCATCTATAAAATGTGCTTAAATATTAACTTATAACATACAATGTGTGCATAATCTCACTTTTTCCTTTTCCCACCTTCATCAAGTCGAGCAATAATAAAATACGAATTCATTCAAAAATTAAATCCTGAATATTAAAGTAATAAAATAAACATGTTTTTCATCAGAATAAAAAATGAAGACCTATTCCGGTTATATGAAGTTTTTATGAACACCCTCAAGATGGCATCCACCGGGCTCTTTAGAAATATTTGTTGCGGTGCGAAATGGATTTCTTTTAAGAAGGGTTTTCAAATAAAGAACCGAACAGTTCTTTATTTGAAAACGTTGTTGAAAAGATGGCCACTATAAACCAATTTGTGACGTTTGAACGCCGAAGGGTAGTTAATCCGATTAATACATACATACAGACATACATAGACTCACGCCTGTTTCCCGAAGAGTTAGGCAGAGGCCACGGAACGCCATTTCCAGCGATCCTGACATATATCTATCTTTTTTCATACACTCTCATCAACTTTCTCATGCATGCTCTTCGGTTAAGGGTACTTCTAACCTAGATTAATATTTAGCGTTATTGAGGAAAAGTTAACATGTATTTGTATTTGACATAATTTTACTTTCTTTAGCAGATCTACTACTTTCATACTAACACAACTGATAAAGGCATTAAAATAAAAAAGAGGGAAAATTAATGCCTATATTATCATATAAACTTTAAAATTATTTCACGCTGTTTCTGGTTCATCCCATGGGCTTATAGTCGTCCTGAAACAAGAAAAACAAAGATAAGGTTTTAAAATACTCATTACTGTCGACCACTATTAATTCTGTTCGAACTTGAACTTACCTGATTAAAATACCACCACTTTCTGCCGAAAAATAGATCAGCTCCAGGCGGTCCCAGACTTGCAAATGGTGGACCAAAAGGATTTATATTCATGTGGTCACCATCCATCTGCATATAGCATTATTGGCATAAGTCAACTTAGATTAATATTATTCACTTATTGCGCAGTCAAAGAGAAGATATTAAAGGATTCAGACATAAACCTAAACATAACACTCCTGTGTTAGAGCAGTAGTGTTAAAAGAACAGCATATATGAAATATTCTCAAATTCTTTAAATTTTTGACTTTTGTGATCTTAGCAAAGCACACTTTAAGAGCAGAATTATTATCATCGTCCTAACGTTATTTGAGCTGCATTCAAGACTGAAACGCTTTGGATTGAGGGGTCCGCTTACTAGTATAATCATCATCATCATCATATCAGCCAAACGACGTCCACTGCTGGACATAGGCCTTTCCCAAGGTTCTCCACACAGACCGGTCTTGAGCCACCCGCATCCAACCGCCTCCTGCGATCTTGACGAGATCGTCGGTCCACCTTGCGGGGGGCCTACCTCTGCTGCGTCGTCCGGTACGTGGCCGCCACTCCAGAACCTTTCTGCCCCAACGGCCATCGGTTCTTCGAGCTATGTGCCCTGCCCACTGCCACTTCAGCTTGGCTATCCGGAGAGCTATGTCGGCGACTTTGGTTCTACTGCGGATCTCCTCATTTCTGATTCGATCTCGCAGGGAAATTCCAAGTATAGCTCTCTCCATCGCCCTCTAAGTGACCTTGAGCCTTCTGATAAGGCCCATAGTGAGCGACCACGTCTCGGATCCGTAAGTCATCACTGGCAACACACACTGGTCAAAGACTTTCGTCTTGAGACATTGCGGGATATCGGACGAGAAGGTATGTCGTAGCTTCCCGAACGCTGCCCAACCGAGTTGGATTCGACGATTGACCTCCTTCTCGAAGTTGGACCTACCTAATTGGACTACTTGTCCCAGGTAGATATACTTGTCGACAACTTCGAGCGTAGAGTTCCCAACCTGAATAGGAGCAGGTACAACATGGACGTTCGACATGATTTTCGTCTTGTCCATGTTCATCTTAAGACCTACTTATTGGGAGACTCTACAGAGGCCATCGAGCATTGTGCCTAGGTATTCCATGGTCTCAGCCATGACTACGATATCGTCTGCGAATCGAAGGTGAGTGATGTACTCGCCGTTGATGTTGATGCCGAGTCCATTCCAGTCCAGAAGCTTGAAAACATCCTCCAGCGCAGTGGTAAACAGTTTCGGGGATATGACATCCCCCTGTCTCACTCCTCGCTGGAGTTGAATAGGTTTCGAACTCTGGTCCTGGAGGCGGACTGACATAGTGGCGTTTTCATACAAACACTTCAGCACTTCGATATATCGGTAGTCAATCCGGCACCGTTGGAGGGACTGTAGCACCGCCCAGGTTTCGATCGAATCGAAGGCTTTCTCATAGTCCACAAATGCCAAGCATAGGGGCTGGTTATACTCCTCGGACTTCTGTATAACCTGCCGTATAATACTAATAGAATATTAGCTATTCCACATAGCGACTGCCACCTGTCCACCGCAACCCAAACGGAAAACGATATTTGATGGTTTAGTAGATACCTATTTCAAGAGCAGAATAAACTTACGTAATGATTCCACATCCAGTTCTGCACGTATTTGTTTCTGTGAATGGTGAACGGATTGCCAGGGTTCTTCTCGTAGTCAGAAGATGCTGACAGATCTGACTCTTCCTCGTGGCTGTTGTACTTGCTGTCTCTGTCTCTGAACTTCTTCCTCTTCTTTTTAGGTGCTCGGCGATAGTTGGGTTGCTGAACAGGCATTTACGATAAGTTTAATGTACAGTTGATATAAAATGGATGCATAGTAGGTATTATTTGTTAGGTTTATAATATATTTTTGTCTGAAAATAATTGCAAGTAATTTTTGATAGACTAAATTAGTTTGACAATCAATTTAATTTAATAATATATCTTATAGTAAGTTAAAAATATTGATTATGTTAGCCTGAAATTGCGGAATAGAAAATGGCATATCTAGCACACTTTATCAGAATGAGAAAAAGCCCAGACCTAAAATATTCTTGACAGATAATTTAAAATAAATGAGATACTGATTTACTTCGAAACAGAGTTATTGCTATTATAGCAACAACACTGAAAGTATCTTGACTAAAATACAACATTGTATTGTTGTCAAATTGAGATCTTATTTTTATTTCATATGGAACTTTGTATTTCATCATGGTACTTTTAGCTAAAATGAGATGTTGCAATATATTTACTTAATGAAGGAATACCTATTTTTAAAAATACAAACCTCATCTGACGCGTCTCTGAAAATCGAATACAATTTTTAATACAGCCAAAATTATGTAAAAGATTTTCTATAGTAAAGATACATGAGATATTGTTATCATATTACTGGAATGTTCGTAAGCTTGTAATCTTTTGAAATATAAGATACTTGTGCACCAACTTTACGAACTGAACAAAGTTTATTGACACGTGCAAAGATGAGAAAACAGCGTTCTGGAAAGAACGAAAGTTTTGCTCTCTTTGTTAATAAATTACTAGTTTTTAATTTAGTTTACTTACGGCCGGTTGGCGTAGCGGGAGTGTAAGCAACTACTACGTCGAAGGTCGCAGGTTCGATTCCCGCTCAAGTCAAACATTTGTGTGCATGAACATGGATGTTTGTCTTGGTCTGGGTGTTTTTCTATATATAATATGTATGTATTTACAAAAAAAAGTATATATGTATGTTTATCCATTATATAGTACAAGCTCTGCTTAGTTAGGGACTAGATGGTGTTGTGTGAATGTGGTAGAATATTATAATATTATTATTATTACTGTGGAGAAAGCCAGCTGTTAAGACCGAATGTCACTCGATTTTGTGAGTTGTGGCTGGAAATCTTTTTAATTTACAATTATATTTGATGATATGAATTATCAAATAAGATTGAGGTGTCTTTGTTTGATTTCAAAATATAACAAGTCAACAGTATTTTCTTAAGTGTTATTTACGACAATTGCATGATTTTCAGTCGAAAGGGGATATAATATGCGTTTATAGAACTCAATATAGGCTACATGTTATCCCAGGCAAAATATGTAGACCATTGATAATTCTCCTTTAAAATTAAACAATATAAAATGTCACTTATCTAAACTAATATTATGAGTAACGCTGTGATAATAACGCGGGTAGAACCGCTGGGAACAGTTCATATACAACTAGAGGATGCCCGCGGTTACACCCGCGGTATTTAAGGCCACTGCTCCGCTCCTGTCGCTCATAGCGCGATGTTATATAGCCTATCGCCTTTCTCGATAAATGTGCTATCTAACACTGAGAATTTTTCAAATCGGACCAATAGTTCCTGAGATTAGCGCGTTCAGCCAAACAAACAAACTCTTCACCTATATATATTACATACATACATACATAGACTCACGCCTGTTTCCCGGAGAGGTAGGCAGAGACTACGGAACGCCATTTGCAACGATCCTGACTTATCTCTCTTGCTTCATTCACTCCCATCAAATTTCTGATGCATGCTCTTCGGTTAAGGGTAATTCTCTGTAAATCTGGTCAGAGAACGTCCGTCTAGGTCATCCCCATCCTCCTGTCCCATTCACACTTGACTTATATAACTTCTTGGTCAGTCTTTCATCATCCATCCTCTCCATGTGTCTAAACCATCTTAGCATACTTTTCTCAATGGTTGTCACTACCTCTTCTTTTACCTCACAACACTCTCTTATCACATAATTCTTTACTCTGTCGTTCAAAGACACTCCACACTAACTTCTCAGTGCTCTCATTTCTTCGGCATTTATTCTACTTCCATGTCTATTCTGCCATACCCAACTTTCACTACCATACATAAGTGTAGGTACTAGCACCCCTCTATGCACAGCCAAACGTGTCTTTTTGGACACGTTTTGACTGTTCGTAAAAGCCTTCAAAGCTCCATTCACCCTATTACCTGCATTAACTCTTCTTTCAATATCTTCTTCATGCTTACCATTCCTAGTAAACAGCGTACCTAAATATGCAAAAGCATTCACTTGCTCCAGACGTTGTCCATCGATCATAACATTACAAGCCGTAACACATTCCTCCTTTTCAAAAACCATAACTTTCGTCTTGCTCACATTCACTTTCTTTCCTTTCCGCCCTAAAGCACCATACATGATGAGCTCGTATGAGGCTGCTGTTCACCCCATACATCGACAGTACCGACCACATTTCATTCCTCACCCCTTTATCGTAAGCCTTTTCCAAATCCACGAATGCGCAGTAGATCTTTTGACCTCTGGCCAAAAATTTTTCGCCTATGCACCGTAAGGAAAAGACTTGTACATCCCATATTTCGGTCTTGTCGGTTCCTTCCATAACTCTTTCAATCAGTACCTTCGCATACAATTTGCCAACATATTAAGTACTAGAGGACGCCAGCAGCTACGCCTGCATTTTTTTTAAATTTACCCGTTTTGGCCGATCCCGTGGGAATTTCGGGAAATCCCTTCTTAGTGCACCCCTACGGTCCCCAAGGAACATACATGCAAAATTTCAGCTTGCTGCGCCCAATAGTTTCGGCTGTAGCGTGTCTGCCAGTCAGTCAGTAACGCAAGGATTTTATATATTAAGATAAGATATAAGATAAGAAAATATGCTTAAGCTGTCAATCCCCTGTAGTGGAGTATATCGGCTTTTGTAACCTTTTTCGCCCCTTACGGCTTAAGTATTCGCCCAATTGTGATGGTATTTATTACAGTTGTTGTTTAGTTACACAATTTTATAAAAATGAAAAAAAAATATTATTTACTTAATTGATTATCATAAACTGAATTCCCAATGAGTAATATCGAAAATTAAACTGATATTACACTAAATTATAATTGGTCACCCATCCAAGTCCCATTCCTTTCAAACGATACTTAACTTGCTAATCTATCATGAACGGCGAGTCATGTCACGATTGGAGCACTAATATATTTCATTACGTATCAGCTAAAGCTTTTTTATTATAATTTGAGCAGAAATGAGATATATTTACATGATGGACTATATATTAGGCATTATGCAGATTACAACTAAATTGTAGAACCAATCTTAAAAACCACGAATATAAAGGCAAAAGGGGACAAAAGAGCAAAAAATAAAATAAAAGAATGAAAAGAAAACCAACTTTGTTTTCTGAGGTTCAACGACACTGCTCCGGTACGACGTAAGTTTTATTTTATCTTATTTGCGTTCGTAGCTGATACCGCTAATTAAGAGGTGCAATATGCTGTAGATCGCTCCAACGATGATAACAATTTATAACGAGCTCACAGCTCCCGCGAATATTTATTACTGAAAATAGTTTTAAGCTTGGTGTGAAATTACAACGCCGTTTATTTATTGTAAAATTTACTTAGACAAACCGATGTTACGTTTATTTTTGCAAATAATTTTTGATTGGGTTGGCTATAACAACGCATGTAAATAAAAGTAACTGGTGTCATTAAGATGACTGCTTTGATAATAATATATTTAAAATATATTTTATAATCAAAATAATACTATAATTTCACTATTATTTTGATCGTTTTAGGCTACGTTAGTGTAGCTATAATTTTATGGGTTAAAGTGGAATTAACACTTTTAATCTTGCAATGAAATCGGCTTAATTTACAGTTTTATTTATCATCCCCGTTGAAATTGTGTCGTTGACTGCAGTGGGTATGTGAGGGCAAAGATCAGAAAAAAACGAGCTATATAATTATTATAGTATAATAATATATTTCCAAAGTTGCAGTGAATAAAAGTAAAAATAGACGGATGGTGTTCAAGGATTAAAAGTATTTGAATAATTTATATAATATATATTAAACACTTACAGATCCATTATTTCGTTTGCATTATTTTCTGCTTCATCGATCTATTAAAGAAGTATACAGTAAATCAAATAATTATAAAACAAGAAATGAATGCACTGCACTGTTTATGAATGCTCTTATATTAAGCTTGCAATAGTAAAGGATAAATATTTGTCACTTACTTGGTCTTGCCGGCGATGAGCCTATTTGAATAAGTTCAAAGATAAATAAATTATTAAAACGTATAGTAATAAAATATTTACATGCACAACCACTTCATACAAAAAAGTATATCATATACATGAGAATTTAAAAAGCAAAAAATGCCAATAAATTAAAATAAATAGGTGACGTCGAGGTTTTGCGGTTGATTTATCTTCGGTTTGTTTTATTAAAAAAATTCTTATATTATTTCTAAACAAAGTAGTCTAGCAAAAAATACCTTCTTGTTTATACTTACTGCGTTCAAGACATTAAAAATGGTGTGCTCACTAATATTTCTATCATTTCTGAAAATAGTAACCCGACCAGATTAGGTATATAAAATCTCAAATTATAACAATTACTTTTACATAGATTTGCACATTTATTTGTATACCTATAGTACAATCCGTCTAATAATTAGCAATTATCGCATTTTAAAACAAATACTGTTTTGGAAAATAATTTCGTATTGTATGGCACCACAATGATTTAAAATAAGTCAAGGGCGTCTCAATATAGGATTCTTAACCCATTAGTTCGAATAAATATCAATCCAAATAAATGAAAGTTGTATTCAGGAATAGTAACGTCGGTCAGAATCACCTTGGTAAGCAATTTAGTATTTCATACTTACAAAGAATCTCTGTTGACAAAAGCCTGCAGACAAAAATTCTGGTCACTCTCTGAAGAAAATAAATCTTGGCTCAATAGTTCTGTCAAAGTGCTATCGAAAAATGCAGTGAAGTAACTTAGTAATATTACACGGCAATGAAGACCTCTAGCTCTCAATAATAATACCCTTTATACGGCACATAACATTCTGTGTACAGGTTTACTTTTATAAAACAGAAAGTAGCTGTTATCCCGTGACCATGACTGGTCTAACCCATGCTGAAACGTCAACTTATGTACTTACTGGTACTTGCTTGTTTAGAAAATCTTGAATGCTCTTTGTTTTTTCAATCCTGAAAAAGAAAAGATACCAATGTCATTAAGAAAGCAAGACCAACTCTATCTGCATAATTATGTTGAAGAAATATATTTTTTTTCACCATACGCTGACTGAACATTTTGATTACCAAGTCCAGTTTAGATCATAAAAATACAAATAAATATCAGCGTTATGATTATTTGTCGATTGGAACAGTTCTCAGACAAGTAAATATACAACACTCAATTCTGGAAACTCAAGGTATTTTTATGTACTTAGAAATCTTGTATCTTCTTGGGTTTAGGCAAATGTGACACAGTGAAATCAAACAACAGTTTACGGTTTTAAACTTTCGCGATTTGAATACATCATACAATTTTATTTAAACGGGTCTTTGGTCACTTTTACGTCAACACGTGAGCTGGCAGTGAGTTCCACATCTTTATGGTACGGCATACATCATCGACGTACCTTTTCCATAGCTTCACATTGGATGCCTGCATGTCTATGGATTCTTCGAAGTACTCCATCCAGATATTGGCCATTACCGGTGCTACTGGGCTACCCATAGCCACCCCGTCGATCTGGAGATAATGTTGTCCTCTGTATAAGAAGTAGTTTCCTTCTAAGCAATTCTTTAGCAGAACAGTGTATGCTTTAGATATACCGTTTTCCTCTAACTTCCTCTCAACGACCTCAAGGCAATCTTGAACTGGAACATTGGTCAGTCGAAACGTTGACAAAAACCGAGGTATTTATGCCTTAAATATAGGATTTATCGTAAAACCCGCTATATAACCTTGTGTAATGTATACTAATCGCGAAAGTTTAAAATCGCTTAGACCTTATGTTATAACTAGAGGACGCCAGCAGCTACGCCCGCATTTTTTTTAAATTTACCCGTTTTGGCTGATCCCGTGGGAATTTCGGGAAATCCCTTCTTAGTGCACCCCTGCGGTCCCCAAGGAATATACATGCCAAATTGCAGTTTCCTGCGCTCAATAGTTTCGGCTGTAGCGTGTCTGTCAGTCAGTCAGTAACGCAAGGATTTTATATATTAAGATACTCGCTCCAATTACCAAAAAAAGAATTTTGAATTTAGGTATAGATTCTCTTTTTCTCTGTTCTCTCTCTAGCCGTTGGGGCAGGCGGGTTCTAAAGTGGCGACCACATACTGGACGACGCAGCAGGGGTAGACCTCCCGCAAGGTGGACCGACGATCTGGTTAAGATCGCGGGAAGCGGTTGGATGCGGGCGGCTAAAAATCGGTCTGTGTGGAGAACCTTGGGGGAGGCCTATGTCCAGCAGTGGACGTCTCTAGGCTGATATGATGATAGATTCTCTGTAATCTGGTACAAAACAAATCCCAACTCCATCTGTTACTGCACTTTTGGATAAACGGTCCGCTTTTTCATTTCCTGGTAAACCAACATGTGCTGAAACCCATTGCAAAATCAACCCTGCATTCTTCTTGCTAAACTTCCAGATAATTTCTAAAATATCGTAGGCTATCGGTGTACCTCTGTAACCAGAGGCGCATCAAGCCACGTGTTGCAAAGCACTTTAAATATCGGTGAAGATAGCTACTTTATTATATTTTTTCTCTATAGCATAGTACAGTGCTTGCCGAATTGCAATGAGTTCCAGTGTCATAATAGATAAATTGGACGTCCATATAATTTTAAAACCTGCTTTATGGTTACAACTCTCATCATAGAATCCCACACCCAGTCCCTGATCACACTTCGACACATCTGAATACAGTTTATGACACCCAGTATAATTTACATTTATTTCTGTTATAACACTATTTAATAAAGTACTTATTAGGTTCGTAATTTGATTTAGCTAACGAAATACATTCCATAAGTGTTTCTGGAAATCAATAGCTGTTAACCAAATCTCAAAAGTAAACATTCTTAGTTTGTCTTCCGAAATTCCATCAATCTGTTTAACTTCTTCACATGTTTCTGATAGCGAAGGCTTTTTTTTATTTGCCCAATAGCTCATGTGATATAAATCACTTAATTCTGAAATGAGATTAATAGTATTCTCCGTGGACCAAGTACTAATCTTTAATAGATATTTGTAAGCTAGATAGGTATTGTCTCCTAATAAAAAGAGGCGCAATGTGTAACTCACTCTCCATGACATGTATGGGAGAACTCTTAACAAAACCACCTACGACTCTCAGCGCCTGATTCTGAATTTTATCTAATTTGCTAATATAACTATTAGCACCACTGTCGTATAAAAAGGAAGCATAATCAATACGGCTCCTTATAAGGGACACGTATAATCTTCACATAATTGTGTCATATGTACACCCCGGGATCTACCCGCCAACACTTTTAATATGTTAAGGAACTTTGAACATTTATAAACCAAACCCAACCTCCTTGATGTGTTTACCAGTGATATTGCGGAGGAATTAAGGGTGTTCAGGGACCATGTGCGCGCCATAAATAATGAACTGTCGCCGTTCAGAGACGACTTAGCAGATATCAGAGCGTCACTAAAGGTTTATAATAATATAGTTGATGACTTGGAGATTAGGGTGAGCGCACTTGAAAATTGGCAGCCTGTGGAGGTGGAAGACATGAGAGGAGTCATTGAGCAGCTAAAGCAGGATCTTCGTAACCGGGATCAGGATGTCCTAGCGAATGACGTCGACATAATTAACTTGCCCGAGACCAATGGCGAAAATCCCATCCATATGGTGATGCAAATCGCTACAAAGATCGGCGTGAGCATCGACGAACGCGACATTGTGAGTGCCGAACGCGTTGGAGGCCGACATGTCGTGGCGACTAACGCTTCGGGGCCGGAGATAGGACCGCGCCCACTAGCTGTGCGGTTGGTAAGGCGTGAGCTACGCGACACGTTATTACGCAACGCTCGCACACGCCGGTCCACGACTGCTGACTTGGGAGTGCCTGGTGCCGGTGCCCCTGTACGCGTTTACTTCAACGAGCGCCTGACAAAGGAGAACCGTCAGTTGTTTCGCCAAGCGCGAGAAGCCAGCAAACAAAAAGGTTGGCAGTTTGTATGGGTACAACATGGACGCATCCTTGCCCGATATAAACACGGGGACAAAGCCCACCCAATACGCTGTGTTACAGATATTGACAAGGTGTTTAGCGTTAGCACTAAGTAAATATTATATTACAGAGTATTATAACATAGGGTATACTATTATAAAGGCATATATTTCACTATTTTATTGCATTGTGATATGGATTGCAAATAAACTGCTAGGTTTATGTGAATATAGACATCATGTTCTATACCATATATTTATAAATCATAATATCATCATATATATAATTCAAACTAATATTTACAACACAAATTATAATCAGAAATCATCACAACATCAACACATTTATAAGCTATGTACATACACAAAACATAATTATAATTCATACTCATATACATGTACATATACTTTGTTTAATAATAGATATTTACAAGACTATACAAAACATTCATAAGCTATTTATATACACAAATCATGAAAATCATACTAATATTTACATTACATATTATCATCAGCATTCATTATTTTATCACAGAAATATACAAAACATTCATAAGCTACATAATATATACACAACAAACAGAAAATCAATTATAATTATTTATATTATATGTTTAAATGATCAAGCTTAAAAACTTGACAGTTGGGTTATTCAATGCTGGGTCGTTGGGTACACGCCATGATGAATTTCTGATGGCGATGGATGAGCTTGCTGTAGACATTATGGCCATTAATGAGACCTGGCTCCGGAATGGTGAAGAAGGTCGGGCGCCGATAGTGCCTAACTACCGGTTACGACACGTACCGCGGCCGCCTAGCATACGGAACCGGGGCGGTGGAATCGGATTCTACATACGTGGTGATCTATCAGCACGGGTTCTGACACATCCTATTACGTCAAATGTCGAGCAAATGTGGCTAAAGCTAACTGTGAACAAAGAAACTGTAATTATTGGCACAGCATACAGGCCTCCATGGTTAGATGTAAATATTTTTCTAGATGCTATCACAGAGTGTCTTACTTCCTTTAACAAGGCTGATAGGATAATACTAGTAGGCGATTTCAATATTGACCATTCAAATAATAGTGACAGTAAAACTAAGCAGCTGAACAGTTTTCTACAATGCTGTAGTCTGACACAGGTTATACAAAAACCAACTCATTTTACCGAGCACAGCGAGACACTAATAGATGTGGTGTGTACTGATGCTAAAGTAAAAAATGTTACTATTTTACACAAACCAGACTTGGGACAACATGCAATTATATCTGTACAATTTACATTCAAAGTTAATAAACCATCTCCTTATTGGATCTGGCACAGGCCATTAAACGGCATAATGTTAGATGTATTTGATGCTGACCTATCTAACATAGACTGGCATAGCATAATCTCCCAATCAAATGTAAACGAGATGGTGTTGACATTGAATGCATTCATTATTTCTCTGTTTGATCTGCATGCACCAGTAAGGAAAATGTTAATTAAAGAAAAATCACCCCCATGGATCACGGATACAATTAGGCAAATGGTGAAACTGCGTGACAAATACCATGAGCGCTACAAAACAACCAGATCAGACATACATAAAGATAGTTATAAGAATCTTAAAGCTATAGTTGCTACTGCATTTCACAGTGAAAAGGTAGCTTACTTTAAAATGTTTATTAATAACAATATTAAGAGCCCTAAGAAACTATGGAAAAACCTGAAGGGAACAATTGTTGTACATAAACAAAGAAATAATGTTTTACCGCAATTTCTACTTGACCCTGAAGTTTTAAATAGGCATTTTCTGGATGTTCCTGGTAAGGACGCTATTACACTCTCTGACATAATTTATTTTGAGTCCAATCGATTCCACACTGCCACTTTTAAGCTTGAGCCAGTCAGTGAAGACATAGTCTTGTTCCACCTCCGCAGTCTTAAAACAAATGCCATGGGTACAGATGAAATTTCACTGGAGATGTTAATGATGACGCTGCCACAAAGCCTTCCTTGTATCTCTGAAATTATAAACAAGTCCATTAACACTGCCACATTCCCAGATGCATGGAAGATTGCTTTAGTTAGGCCGATACCAAAAACTGCTAATCCTACATCTGCCAAAGATCTCAGACCCATTAGTCTACTGCCATGCCTATCCAAGGTCTTGGAGAAGGTGGTATGTAGTCAGCTAAGAAGGTTTGTTGAGAAAAACAAAATCTTACCTCTAAAGCAGTCTGGTTTTCGCCAAGGTCACAGCACTACCACCGCCCTTATTGATGTTGTTGATGACATATTGCAGGCGAGGGATTAGGGGATGGGAACTGTGCTTGTACTGCTCGATTTTTCGAGGGCATTTGATTCAATTAACATTTCTCTTCTTCTCGCCAAACTCTCTTACTACGGATGTGACTCGGCAACAGTAAAATGGTTCCATAGTTATCTGACTGATAGATCTCAATTTGTCCAAATAGATAGTGATTTGGAAGGTAATAAAGCCAGTTCTTCTTGCTGTCAGGTAGCCAGGGGTGTACCTCAGGGTTCCATCCTTGGCCCTCTCCTTTTTATATTGCATAGTGCTGATGTTGCCAACCAAATACTCAACACCAAATTTCATCTGTATGCTGACGATCTCCAAATATATCTATCCTTCCTTCCTCAGGACTGTGGACTTGCTGTAAATAAAATTAATGCAGACTTAGATAATATATCTAAATGGGCAAAAAGTAACTCCTTAGTACTTAACCCCTTAAAATCCAAATTTATTATCATGGGCTCCAAGAAATGTATCCAAAAAATTAAGACCATGAATCCTCTCATACATATTGATGGCTGTCCAATAGAGCAGGTGTCGGAGGCTCGCAATCTGGGACTAGTAATGGATGGTCAACTTCAGTTTGAGACGCATGTTCGTGAGGCTGTACAAAACTGTTTTTACCGTCTCAAATTGTTGTACAGAGTGCGGCAATACCTCAGTACAGACATGAGAATCATGCTTTGCGAGTCTCTGATACTATCTAAACTGAACTATGCCGATAGTGTGTATGGTGCATGCATAATAGGCAGAACTCAGAGGCTAGTTCAGCGGGTACAGAATGCATGTGCACGGTTTTGTTACAGTATTCCACCCCATACCCATGTCACTACTTATTTGAATGATGGCAACCTATTGAAAATGTCTGGACGCAGGCGTTTTCACCTAGCTTCATTACTATTTGACATTGTGCGGTCTGGGCACCCAGATTATCTGTTGAAGAAGCTATCTTGGTCCAGGGACATCAATTGCCATCACACAAGAGCATCTGGACACCTCTTAGTTGTATCGAGACATAGAACAACTGCTTTTCGTGGTAGTTTTAGGTATGCTGCCACAAGATGCTGGAACGATCTGCCGCCTCCTCTTCGTACTCTTAAAACGTCTTACACTTTCCGCATTAGGCTTAAGAAGCTTTTATTAGACGAGCAGAAACTCGGGAGGTAGGACTTACACTTACATATACATGAACGATTGCAGCATAACGACAGCTTTAATTAGTACTTACTTGTAATAGCATAGCAGGTTGAAAAATAGTCTCGCTATGACATCTTGCAGTCATTACACCATATACTTATACACACATATAATACACTACACAAATATAGAACACACA
This sequence comes from Euclidia mi, assembly GCA_944739405.2. NCBI lineage: Eukaryota > Metazoa > Arthropoda > Insecta > Lepidoptera > Erebidae > Euclidia > Euclidia mi. The sequence goes on along the minus strand of OX123187.2, from coordinate 62,771,346 downwards.
AGTAAATTATAATATAAGTATATTTCTTTATATCGTAATGTAAACTAAGATTATTATTTATTATGAATAACAATTACGCCATTTTTGATGCGCAATGCCATAAAGATTAAGTGTCAAGTGTCAGTGTCGTAAACCTCTATGGTCAGTGTTAATGCAGAATGCTTCGTCCAGGAACTGGAGAGAAGTGTTGTTGTAACAAAAACTTAATAATTAGATATAAGTATGGATATAAGGTTAAATTTTTTTATATATATATACATATTTTTTTTTTTTGTGTTTGATGTTTATAGGTTTTATTTTGTATGCTTTTATTTTTCTTATTGTGAATCCGTGACGCCACTTACTGGACTTGCCAGAATACCAGCGCTGCGGCAAAGTTTGTCGCAGCATTCGCTGAGGCAGGATCCAATTTTGGCCTCACTAATGATGTTTTTATATTATGTTTGTTACTTTTTTTTTTTTCTCTCTCTCTCTTTGTATGAGAATTTAGTGTACAAAAGTGTCATGTGAGGACAAAATAAACGTTTTCTTTTCTTTTCTTTTTTTTTTCTTTGTTTACTCCAGCTTAGACTTCTATTTAGCCACTTCCGTAAGTACTTTATATTTTCGTCGTACCTCAAAGGTAAGGCATATCCTTAGAACAGACAGTTTTCTTCTACGTCCTCAATCGTTAGGCAAACTAGTTAATGTAGATATGTCTTAGTCAACTGTGAGTGATTGTACGTCTGATGGTGTAATTGATCGGCGATTTTGTGGTATCGTTTATTGTGCTAATCAGGTGAAATCGAAACATGCTGCCTACCTGATAGTAATCGGTGATTATCAAAAGCTATTTAAAGCTTGCAACAAGCGCACACTGGTCGAGGCTCACTGAAGCAAGTTGGAGTAAGTAAAGCAATATAGTTTTAAGATTTTTTGGTTTCCATTGGTACCCAAACCGTAGTCGAGATTGATGATTTAAATCTGGTCATGTATCTTTCAGTCCTTTTCGAATACTTTATATTTCTAGCACCTATATGAAATAAAAGTATGTAAAAATTGTATTGGGGATTCAGTAGCAAATATTTACCTTTTGTCGTTTAATGTTAAATAATGTATGAATTTTGTGGTGAAATTAACACTTTCACGGACAGTAAACGAGACACAATTGAAGTTTTATTGTTATCACGTATATAGGCGTTTACTGTCCATGAAAATGTTAATTATCATTTAAGAAGTTATCTTAGCGAGGTACTTACAATGATTGTTTGTCCTTTGTTTCCTGTTAAAAAAATTATTTCTAATGTAAAATTATACATTAAGACGCTGTTCATTAAGCAAAGCAGTAATTTTCGTAATTCTGACAGAAGCAGTCTTCCCTTATTTTTAAGGAGGCGGGGCCTGCCAACACCAACGGCGGCCCAGTCCCAGGCGGTGTCACGGAAAAGTATGCTATCCGCGAATCGCGTGACCCCACCACTACACGGGACCCGTAGGGACACCGCGGTGGTTTTAGTGGGTATGCCCCGAAGGCCTGGGGAGAGCCTCCACACACGACTTCCGCCAGTCCCAAGCCCGGTCGATCACACTCTTCGTCAACAAAAAACACAAGTCTTCGCTTATTTTACATAATAATAATCAAAAATAGTCATACAGCTCCTAGTCTACAGCTTCACTTAATGGTGCAACCTGACAGCATGCGTACCGTCCCAGTTTAAATAGAAATTCTGTACGCCCTAGGTTTGACCCATGTCTCATTGTACTCAAAAGACCAAAAGTTATAAGAACTGTAATAGTGAAACTGAGAAACAATAATAATATACTGGTACAAAGCACACACCATAATATGGCAACAAGATTACTGATAAACATTTTTGAAATAGAATAAACAGAAAGAAATAAGTCGGTCAATATTGTTATACAATATCCTGGTTACTTTGAGTTGATCTAATAAGGGAGATTGAAGTTACCAAAAGAAAGTCCCTAATAAAACAGCGCATACTTTCGAGTTGCGTCGGTCGGTTCGATCAATTTTAAATCTTTGTTTGAACGCGTTTATCTCACAAACTGCTGTTTCGATTTTAATCAATTATTTTTGAGTTGATTAGTCAATTTATGAAGAAAGTCTATGGCTTTGTAACTACACGCTATCAGTCTAGGGTACGAAGTAGTAGTCCAAAATAACGCAGGCTCAGCTAGTTTCTTGTATATTTCATTACTTACTCGTATCGGTACTCGATTGCTCAGGAATTCTTGTATTTTCTTAGTTCTGTCGCCTCTGAAAATATGTACAGATTATGTGGTCAATTGATGCTTGCATAATTTTTCTTTTGATGCTTGTATTATTATGTCAGGGAATTTGACTTGCAACCTGATCTACTTGCAATTGATCAGGTTCGGTCAACTAACATTGTATACTGACGAGATGACAACAATCTTCAATAAGTTTATTAACTGTAGTGTGGACCAAGTAACTGAAATATCATCGTCAAATTCTTAAAGCTTTTAATACTTACGTAGTATCTTGACTGTTTGCTTGTGCATTAATGACCTAAAAGAGAAAATCGTAAATAAATGAACTTACCTCATAGTAGAAATGTACCTTATGGCATACAAAGAAGTATAAAAAACCCCTACGGTCCCAAAGACACATACATGCCAAATTGCAGCTTCTTGCGCTTAATCTTGTTGGCCGTGCGTTGTCGGTCAGTCAGTCAGTAAGGACATCTTATACTAATATATAAAGCTGAAGGGTTTGTTTGTTTATTTGTTTGTTTGATTGAACGCGCTAATCTCAGGAACTACTGGCCCGATTTGAAAAATTCTTTCAGTGTTAGATAGCCCGTTTATCGAGGACGGCTATAGGCTATAATACATCGCGCTTTGAGTGACGGGAGCGGAGCAGTAGCCTTAAATAACGCGGATGTAACCGCGGGCATCCACTAGTAATTTTATAAAATTAAAGACGAGATCGAACAAAAAATTTTAAAATGTTAAATCTTTTGTTGAAATACAGAAGTTATAAACTTACTGGTATATGGCTGTTAAGAAAATCTTGAATCTTTTTTGTTCTCTCTTCTCTAGAAAAAATATATGAATAACTTATTAGATAGGTACTTTTACTTGCCCCCAAACAAAAATCAGATCATTATGTTATTATGTAAAGAATCAAACTTATTAATCGACTAATAGCTGGAACTTACGCGGCAATCGTACCACCAATTATACGCCATATGGTGGCGGCATGAAAAACCTTTTCGACCGGCCGGTCGAAAAGGTTTTTCATGCCGCCACCACCACTTCAACCCATTTCACGTTCATACTTATGTCGACATTCGACAAATTATATGGAGTTTAAAGCGCATAGTAAAATATCAATGAACTTACAATTGAATATCTCCATGGGGCACCATTTCAAATTCAATCTGCAAGGAAGTACAAACTTTACAAAAGATATTATGGTTATAAGTCGGCTTCTAAGTATAATAATGCTGATGTGTTTTATGGGTATGGTTGAAGTGGTACACGTAGAATGATATCTCCGACTTTGCAGCGTAATGGACTTGATGGGTCCATGGCCATCATCACTACGTATGGCGCTACTTGAGGGCAAACCCTTTAAGCAGTTTGCTAAATACGAGTATGCTTCCATTTGAAAATATAGACAGATCTGTATAAGGTATTTAGTGTTAAAAAATCGTAACATTGTCAAGTTTTAAAAGAGTGGCGTTAGTTTCTTCCACATTTTCCTCATACTTTCCCGAATCTGGACGGAAAATGATTTATTATTTTTTAGAATTCATAAGTTTTACCATGTAAACTTAATTAAATAAATTGAATTGAATTTCTACTACTATAATCAACGCTAAAGTTTGTGAAGATGGATGAGTGTGTCTTTCATGAAGAAAAGCTACCTTTTTGGCTATTTTGATAAAACTTTCTGTAACTTATCGTCTACATCATCATATTAAAGTCCTAATAATATATACTTACTTTATTATGATCACAAAAATCGTTTCGGATTTAGATAAAAATGATGATATTCAGAGGAGCACTTTTGTAACCGCGATAGATAACACCCACACGGTCTAAGCCGCGGGTATAAACTAGTAAAACATATTTATATAAATGGATCAGACATTATACTTATACATATATACACACAATTAAATTTGTTACCAATATCAGTGTAGAATATAGTCAAAGAGAAAAGGCACGTTCAGGAAACTATAGAAAATAGAATAGGTACAATGGTAGGGCACTTGATACGATATGACGCATTCGTATAAAATTTCTTGGAAGAAAAGGAGAAGGAAAGAGAGGGTGAGATAGACTCAGAAGGACATGCATAGACCAACTGAAGAAAAAGTAAAACAAACGTCGTATTAAGAGGCCAAAGCGCTGGCTGAAGATACCACTACATGGAAGAGGCTCTACCGACAAGAGCTTAGCTCTTAAATTGTGTAGAACTCTTTATTACCGAGGTAGTAGAGCCTTGCTGATTTCAGCATGAATGGGCCGGCTCGACCGGGGTAGTACTAACCTCTCACAGAAAATCGACGTAAAGTAACAGTACCTAAACTGTTGCGTTTCGTTCGGTGAGTGAGAGTGCCGGAGGCCCTATCCCCTTTTCCTTCCCCTGATCCCACTCCTCATCCTATCCCTTTTCCCAACCCCAAGGGGCGGCAACGCACGCTGATGATCAGGTTCTTTTTGCGCCGTCGGCGTCTGATTTACGGCAGATGGTGACCGTAATGAATGAGGCGTATAAGAAGAAGGGCAGGAAAGTGAATGTAAGCAAGACTAAGGTCATGGTCATAGAGAGGGAAGACTGAATATCTGAATGTAACATAATGATAGGAGATGAAAAAGAGGAACAAGTGAATGAGTTTGTGTATTTAGGGTCTATGTTTACGAGAGATGGCAAATGTGAAGGAGATGTTGAAAGGAGAGTGAAAGCAGGAAATAGTGTGAATGGCGCCTTACAGTCCATCATCAGTAACGAAATTATTCCAAGTAAGGCTCGCCTTGCTGTACTGCAGGGAGTTTTGGCGCCAACGCTGATGTATGGTAGCGAATCATGGGTATGGCAGAAGAAGCATGAAAGTAGAATCAATGCTGTGGAGATGAGAGCTTTAAGGAGTATATGCGGAGTAAGGCTGATAGATAAAGTGAAAAACAGTGTGATACGAGAGAAGTGTGGTCTGAAAGAAGATGTAGTGATAAAGATTGAAAAAGGAATGTTGCGATGGTTTGGACATTTGTAACGGATGTATGAAAGAAGAAATACGAAAGAAGTGTATCGTGTAAGAATGAATGGAGATGTCGGTAGGGTGAGCCCAAGACGGACGTACGCCGACCAAATAGGTGACGTACTAAAAAAGGGCCAAATTAAAAGTACCCATAACCGGCGAGCATGTATGATGAGGTTAATGAATGTCGAGGAAGCGAAAGAGGTGTGTTTGAACCGGAGCATTTGGCGTTCCATAGTCTCTGCCTACCCCAATGGGAGACAGGCGTGACGATAGATAGATAGATAGATAGATATTCTTGTAATAATACCCAAAATAATATTCCTACAGTCTTTTGGGACAAAGTAGTCATTCATGCGTATGAATAATGGCCGCACGCTCGCACTCACAGGGAAAGTTTCATTGTGTCTGGCTGGACGAACGGCCCTTCGGATTGGTCTGGCTGCGTAGGAAGGGTCTTAAAATAGTATCTTAAGTAACATATATCAAATTTAGGTTTGCTAAAATGACGTAGTTTGCTTCATTTTGAAGTAACCTTTAAGACGTCTGGCAGAAGTAATGGCCCACGGCAGGTGTCTGGCAATAATGAATTTCAATTTTAGACAGTATTTTTAAACACATATTTGAATACGAGCTTTGCTACTTTAACGTAGGTGAGTATGTTTTTTTGGTACCTTTACTTCGCACTACCTTTGAAATGGCCCGGCTTTCAAGCTAGTGGGTCGGCATACTTCTTAACAAGATTTTATACTAATAATCCTCAAAATTTCAGCTTTGCTAAAATGACGTAGGTCTGGCGGCTCCGGGATCTTACTCTATAAACTGCTTGGCCGTATTTAGTGACTTTAACCTCCGCGGTAAGAAATATTAGCAGAAACATAACATAAACTATTACAAGGACAACGGATGATATTAAGAATAAGGCTTAGGCCGCAGAAGAATAGAGGCCGTAGGTTATGTTGTAATATTTCTGCTGTATCGAATCATTATGTAATATTATATTTATTTATATTTACTTACAGGATTAACGTTGGCAAGAAAGTCCAGCACATTCATTATTATATCCTTCCTGGAAAACAAAAATAAGATACTTTGAAATGATTCATATAATACTTGAACCTGCATCCAAATATAGATCATGTGCGATGCAGTTTCAAGTACAGACCTAGAAACCGTATTATAAGAAAGAAACAATTCATTTAAAATGCTCTTTGAAACAAACATATAATATCCCATACGAGTTCCACGTGTTTTTTAAAGAGTAAGGTCCGGACGGAAGAAAAGAGTCTCACACTCCCTCACACTCACCTCTTGCCTGGACTTGGATGATAGAGTGGCTGAGGAGACGAGTCAAATAAGGATATCCACAGTGAGACAAAAGACCAGACCTTACAGCTGCTCAATCGACTCAAAAGGTGACGAGATTGCAAATTGTGGTCAGCACAATGGCCGGGGTCGTTTGAGTTGTGCTACTGACTCGAAAAGAAGAAGAAGAAGTGAGAAGAAAAGAGATGATCATATCACGCAAGAGATGTAGCGAAAACCGTGGTGGTTATAGTCAGTAGGCGCCGACAGATTGTGAGGTAAATACAATACTTATATCTTCGACTGAAATTGAACCATTAAGTGGCGGGAATGGACAAATAGGATTTCCTCTACGTCAAAAATAAAGTATTTGATTAGAAAGCTTCTAGTACTTACAATTTATTTCCCATGGAAGGCGACTTTGGTTTTGGAACTAAAATCTGGAAAACGATAAGTATAACTGTTTACATCGGTTCTACGATAGTTATAATATATTTATGGTATTCAAAATTATAAGAATTCCATTAGTATGTTCATAAGATTTTCATAAATATTAAGAATTGCCCTGTATAATAACGAATAATAACAAACACTTACTTGTACCGATTGTGTTCTGTAACAACAAAATATTGGTAAATGTGCAATAACATACTTAAGGTTTAATAGTAGTTGGAATCAGATAGCAATTTTATCAGCGGCAGCGTTCACCTCTTTAAGAACCAACCCTTAACTACTACAAATGCACGATGCGCTAAAATACTTCAAAGTTTTCTTTTCAATGTGTTTACATTAGTCAAGTTTAAGAAGAATCTTGCTGCTGACAGCGTGATTGGTCTGCTTTGACCCCACCATAGCTTCTTATACAACATACATTATAATAATAAGGAGCTACAGAATTTGATGATAAAGGTTATTTTATTTTTCAACTCTAAAAACTTTAAAACAGTTCAAATATAACTGTGAAATTTCAGCACAAATACAATAATTTAATAGCACAAATCAAATTGCACACAATTTTAGTTAGAAATCTTAATGAAGTTCATTCAGCTTAGAGTTATGAAAAATCTTATTAAAAATCTGCGCTGCCTGTCGCTCCGAATGGACCAGACAATCTTTATTTATACAGCTTCAGAAAAAATTCTTCAACTAAATTGAAGAGAAAATTACTAAATTTACTATTCAAAGTAAAGACAGACATTTTATTAGTCTAACTATTCTTTGAAATTCTTTTAAAATAAGTCGATGTACGTCATAGCTAACGTTATTGAAAAGCGATGTAATTTAGAAATTACAGAGCAGCTCTGGTTTGAATTATATTAGGATATGACCCTCCTGTGTGGCTATTTTTAGAGCTAGTATACAAGCACTGATTTCAAGGATTGCTAGCCTTAAATTTACTGCTAGTAAGTGCCACTTATACGCTTTACGCTGCCCACACCTCCGTCCGCGTGAGGGTTGGTTTGGGCGGTTTCAGATTAGCATTTTTTAAGCGCGTATAAACTCGTTTTTGGAAGCGCATGCAGGCGCGTATAGGCGCGCTTTTTGGCACACGCGCAACTCGTATGAGCGTTACTGCGCTTCTAAGCTCGTATAAGCGCGAGCCGTCAGAATCCATGTTGACACTGACACGATCACTACTGTTTCGAGTGAACACGCCGAAATATGCCCGATTACGCGAGTACGGTTTTTTGAAGCGCGTAATGTAGCGCGCGTATACTGAAACGACCGTATACGCGCAGAAAAATACGATAATCCGAAGCTGCCTTTATCGCGACAAAGAGGGGTTACCCCTTGTGTGTATTTGGGGGTTACCCTATGTGCTATTCATGCATAACCCATGTATCTTTCTGCAAAATTTCATCGAAATCTATTCAATAGTGTTATTGTGGTAAAGTAACGTTTCAAAATCATATGTATCCTAGTAGTGAGATCCAACAACGGATTTTGACAGCATATTGCTTGGCAATTGCTTGAGAGTTTGTCTGCTTTATGATGCAAGTAGATCAGTCTTGTAATTTAACCTTTAAGTATGGACGTCACATTTTTATAACATTACCGTCTCACAGGCTTTTACACTTCCTAGTGTTTTTTTTTAACAAGATTATGCAAAAGAGCTTCAAAATTATATTTAACTTGAAGTATGGGTTATTTACAGTGTTAACATTGGGACAGTCTTTGGGGAGTTTTAAGTGTAGCTATGTTCTTTGCTAGTAGGCAACTAAAATAATAAAAAAAAGCAAAATTAAACTTGTTTTTATTAAATTCTAACATAAAAGGAACTCAAAAATAAAAACATCGCTTTAGTCAACAAATAACAAAAATTCTGACAACTGCCATTACGCTTAATTATTGACAGTATTTTCTCTAAGAACGAGAACATTGAAAGCACACTGGCTTGTTGTATGGAACACAAATGTATGCTTCTTTTCAGGACAAATTCTACATGCATTTCATGTCCTTTTTATGAGTGGAGTGACTGGTCATCCACTGTTACTATATCACATATTTTATACCGTACTTATGGACGTGTAGCCTGACAGCCTACAGGTGATTTTTAAATAAAGATTACTCACTTGTTTTTCATCGAATGACGCAACCTCGTCCTTTACTGATCGTTTCCTTACTAAAACTGAAGCTACTGAGCAGCTCAGGTATGGGCAGAGTAAGGTGAAGTTCACAAAACTTAGAAACCAACATTCGTCCGGAGCCTATGAAGCTTCACAGGCTCCGGACGAATGTTGGCTTTGTTAGTTTGGACGTATAGCCACAGGTCCATACTTAAAGGCTAGTACATATCTACTAAAAGATACACTGCAATCATGGTAATCATGTAGCTTTACTGTCTATTATACGGTGTATGTTTATAACATATAACAAAGTATATAATATTCGTATTGCCTTGTGTTATTATTACCCGTATTAGTCCTCCGAGAACAACGGAACAACGGAGGTTCTCCGAGGCTTCGAACGGCTTACAAATGGTCTTGTTCCAGAAAGGACTTAGTCAAACTGGTACGTATGATGTATACGAATCCCGTAAGTATAAAATCGCTTATTACATTCGTATGTATAAACCGTACATGTGTTCTTAATATCGTAACACACTGTGCAAATATTTTTTAATCAATATTAATTTTACGATTCCAATTACACATCAAACAGTTTAATTTATGTATGTTAATAAGGTCTACGTTTTTATAATTATCACATAGGTACTTTATAAATCCGATCGGGCTTATAATATTCCAGATGCTTATGTCGGAAAATTAATTAGTACCTACCAGCTGTTTTTTATTCCTAGTACATTATATACTTTTTTTTTTGGCGGTAGGTGTCAAAAAGTCAACATATACGCGAAATTTAATTATTTTGAAGCATTTTTAAGAAAAATATTTGTCTACTCTGAGTATTGTAAGTGATAAATACACTGTACTCACATTTGTAGAGGAGTTACATAGCTGTATGTAAACTTAATTCTGAAAGTTACACCACCTGCCAGCACTTCACATTCTCATCAACTTTATTATTGTAAGAAGCACAAGATCACTTGAATCGAGGAATCACAATGTCTGAACTAACGAATATCAAGAATGCGCAGAACAATCTTGAAGATATGTTTAACAAGCGGATGGCGGAACTCGAGGCGCAGCTTCATGGAGGTACAGCAAAGGACACGGTTGCAAAGGTCGCAGAAGAGTTTCGCACCTTCAGGGAGCTCATGTCTGCCATGCTTGGTCTTCTACGGAAGCAAATAACAGAGTGCTCTCAAGCGATCGACGTCATCGACACCAGGCACAGACGCAAAGCACTGTTATTTCTGGGTGTGCCGGAGGTAGAAAAGGAGGACTGTAGGACTTCTGTGACAAGAATTCTTCAAAACATGGAGCTTCCTAGTACCACCACAGATAACATCAGTGTCTGCCACAGAATTGGTGCTCCCAGCGAAGGCCATCACCGTCCAATCCTGGTTTGGTTTTCTGCGATGGATCAGAGGGCTGCAGTCTGGAGAGCTAAGACCCGGGTAAAGGGTACTTCAGTGTCCGTAAAGGAATTTCTGACAAAGCCCAGACAGACGATCTTTGGTAAGGCTCGGCTGCATTTTGGGATGCGAGCGTGTTGGACCCAGGACGGTGTCATCGTTGTGAAAGCGTCGGATGGCACTCGTCATAAAATATCCACCACCGAGGAGTTGAACTGTTTGCTGCAGAAATATCCAAAGCGATTTGAAGCGGCAACCGTGGGGAAGAATGGCGCCGGAACTGCGGGTACGTCGAACGCAACTTCCAAAACGCGTAAATAATATCATTTTTCATATTATTTCTGTTTTCTTTTTGTCTGTCACTTCTTTATTTATTACTTAATTAGCGAGTATTATTGTTTTCATTTCTAGCTTTTATGTTTGTTTTGTTATAGTGTTTGACATATTGGTGACAGTTAGATGTCATATTTGTTGTAAACTACGTTCGGAAACTGTGTATGTTCTCTTCTTAGTGCTGCGTTTAGTTTTGACTTTTATTGTTTGTGTATGCTGGCGGGTGGTGCAGAGAGGACTGTGTTGCTCATAGTATATTCACTCTTTTTTTTCAGTACATATTATATTTATCAGTATTTATATTTATATATTTATTTTATTATTTACTTATGGACTTAGATACATATTTGTCGGCCAATGAGTCAGCTACTTCATCGGATAATGAAAGTTTCTGCTCGGCTGATGGGACGTTGAGCGAATGCCTTCAAAAGTCATTTGGACATCAATTATTTTTTAACGTGTGTCATATCAATGCACAAAGCATTCCGAGCCATTACAGTGACTTGCTGGAAGCTTTTTCAGGTTCAAATGTGCATGCCATCTTGGTTTCGGAGAGTTGGCTAAAACCAGTTCTCCCTTCTACTTCGTACTCTTTGCCCGGCTACATCCTTATTCGTAATGATCGAGTCGGTAAGAGAGGAGGTGGTGTTGCAATTTACCTCCGCAGTACCTGCTCGTTTAAAATCTTAGCGTCTTCCTCACCTACCTCTTCATCTGCGGAATACTTATTTATTGAGATTAACGCCAAGGGCGCTAGAGCTGTTCTTGGCGTTGTCTATTGTCCCCCTAGTGCCGATTATTTCTCCAGTCTCGAGCCGATTCTGGAATCTTTAGGGTCTCAGTATGCTCATCATATTGTCATGGGCGATTTCAATACCGACCTCCTTTCCCGTAATTCCTGTCGTTCCCGTAAGCTACTCGACATCGTTCAGTCAGTCAGCCTCCACGTATTACCGTTACAAGCCACTCACCACAACGATAATGGTGAGGACACCTGGCTTGACTTAATGCTTACATCCTCTCCTTCATTAGTCACATCCTATGGCCAACTGCCTGCTCCTGGATTCTCCCGTCACGACCTTATTTTCCTGTCTTACCGTCTGAAACCTCCCAAATCCCCGCCCAAAGTTCTGCACATGCGTTGTTTCGGTCGCATGGATGTGGATAAACTGAAGCAAGATGCTTCAAGGTTAAATTGGGACAGATTGGTATCCGCCTCCACGGTGGACGAAAAAGTGGATATTTTCAACGCAGTAGTCTGTGACCTTTACGACGTCCATGCCCCCGTGAAACGGGTGAAACTGAAGCGTCCACCAGCACCCTGGATTACAGCGGGTGTTCGGATGGCTATGCGACGAAGAAACCGAGAGTTTAGGAAGTATAAAAAGGACCGATGTGTAGAAAATTGGGTGCGTTTTAAGTCTGCAAGAAATCGGTGCAACCAGATGGTGCGCAATGCCAAACGCCAACATATTCTTAATAATATCTCTTGCTCATCGCCTGCTAGTACCTGGAAGTTCCTTGGAACACTAGGCATTGGCAAACAGCGGCATCTTGATTTTCATGGGACTCATGACTTGGATGCTATCAACCGATATTTCACCACTACTGCTTCGCTGGATCACCAAGTCATGAGTCACACTGTTAATTATTTAGCGGGGTTACCTCAACCCAACATTGATTCTTTTTGCTTTTCTCCAGAGTCTCCCGACGATATCAGAAAGGTCATCCTATCCATAAAATCTAATGCTGTGGGATGTGACAATATTAGTCGTCGTATGATTACGACGATCCTGGATCATCTACTGTCTGCGATATCCCACATCATTAATTTTTCCTTAGTCTCTGGTACCTTTCCCTCCCTGTGGCGCAAGGCCTATATAATACCTTTGCCCAAAATCCAAAGTCCCACCCTCCCTGAACACTTCCGTCCCATTTCTATCCTACCCTTTATTTCTAAAGTGCTAGAGGCCTGTGCGCACAAGCAACTGTCTCATTTTATCCAACACAACAAGTTGTTGAGTCCTCTCCAATCAGGCTTCAGGCCTGGTCATAGCACAACTTCTGCCCTCCTTAAAGTGACTGGCGATATTCGTGAAGGCATGGAAAACACCAAAATCACTGTCCTGGTGTTAATTGATTTTTCAAATGCCTTCAATACCGTCAGTCACGATATCCTGTTATCTATCCTCTCCCACCTCAAGGTCTCGGCTGGAGCTTTGGATTGGTTCTCAAATTATCTTCGAGGTCGCCAGCAGTCGATCCACGTCAACGAGTTATCGTCGAGATGGTTTGATACTACTGCGGGCGTTCCTCAAGGCGGCATTCTTTCTCCTCTTTTATTTTCTATTTTTATAAATCTCCTAACTCGAAATCTTCAGTGCGCTTACCATTTGTATGCCAATGACTTGCAGATTTACTCCCAAATAAGTGTGGAACACGTCAATGAGGCGATCGACAAAATCAACAGGGATTTGACTGCTATATTGTCCTGGTGTCAGAAGTTTGGGCTAACCGTAAACCCTGGCAAGACCCAAGCTATCATTGTGGGTAGTCAATGGTTGTTAAAACGACTAGACTTATCATCTCTGCCGCCTATAACCTTTAATGGCACCACCATCAATTTGAATCCTGCTGTCAAAAACCTTGGGCTACACATAGATACGACGCTGAATTGGCAAGTCCAGGTAACCCAGGTAAGTCAAAAGGTCACCGGTACGCTGCGTGCTCTCTACCGCCTCCGAAACATTTTACCACCTGAGATTAAGACAATGCTTGTGCAGATTTTGATTTTCCCCCTCATCGACTATGGTGATGTATGTTACTTTGACCTGAACGCAGATCTCCTTGATAAACTTGACCGTCTTCTAAATAACTGCATTCGATTCATTTTCAACCTTCGCAAGTATGACCATGTGTCTACTTATCGTTCCCAATGAAAGTGGCTTCCCATACGTCAACGCCGTAGTCTGCGTATTCTCACTACCCTCTATACTATTCTTACATCTTCAACTTCTCCCCAGTATTTATCTTCCTATTTTCAATACTTATGCTGTAACCATGAACGAAATCTCCGTTCATCCAATAATCTTCTACTCACTGTACCCTCTCATAACTCTAACTTTCTTCATTTCTCTTTTACTGTAAAATCTATCCTTCTCTGGAATGCCCTCCCTCTTGAAATCAGGATGGCTAAGACTAAAATTACTTTCAAGTTCAAGGTGAAGGAACTTCTATTGGCTGAGTCGGCGATTGTGTCCTAAGTCGTTTAAATTTCATATGTGTTTAATATGTATATATATACCTTATGTACGTGTATATATTTATATATGTATTTATATATTCATGTGTGTATGTATGTATGTAGTTTTATAATACATCTATATTATGTATGTTTATTTGTAACTTATGTATATATATATTTGTATGTATCTTTAGATCTACAATATTTGTGTTATTTCAAATTCATTTTCATTATAGTACACCTACTTCTTTTCTCTCTGTACCACTCTAAGGTAGACTGGGAGATAATGCCCATGGCATTAAGTCCGCCTGTATATGCTGTGTATATAAAGATTAAATAAATAAATATAACTATTAAACGTCTAACTAAATATTGGCTTGCACATTTTATAAATTTTACGTTGATTTTGCATACTTGAATTTTCATTTTTCTCATTATTAGATTATACGATTTAGTTTGCTATCATAACTATTTTAAAAAGTTGAAATACACCATATTTTTTTGTCTACCTGGTAAATATTGTTTCTTGGTCGGGTACTCTAGCTGTCACACATACCTGCTTTTTCCTCTTATTTATATTTTTTGACAATAATTATAGTAAGTACATCGATAGCTTAGTAGAATTACCATTTAACACAGAGATGGTCACGGGTTCCAACCAACGGCAGACATCACTTTCGAAATTATGCGCGTAATAAATTATCAATTGTCCGCGCCCTGTGCCTCGGACAGCACGTTGAGCCTGCGATCTCAGCTGTCATGAAGATTTATGATTTACGTAGAGGAAGTCACCTCAAATATCCTGACAAAACCTCAGAATATCGCTATCGCTTTTGTTTTGTGATGATGATGTCAAACGGCAGGTAAGGTAACGGTAAAAAAAAAATCTGCCAGATCTAGTAAGGCGAAAAGCAAATAGAATATCTTGAATACAATAAATGTGATTGCAGGATGATGATGGTGATGACTCGGTCTTTTAAGAAGTCGTCGTTTTGACGAAGTAGAGTATGCCTAAATCTTAAATAAGTAAATAAAATGTACTTACTTTTTATTATTTTCCTGTTCAATAAATTTTTTGATCGGCTTTATAATTGATGCCTGAAATGAAGAGGGAATGGCGAATTAATTGTAGACACTGATTAAAATCATGGTCTTATTCTGACCGTTTGAAGTGTGTTGGTTGTGCATCAGCAATCCAGCATTATTTGTCTAATTTAAATCCGTAATACGTAAATAGTGAAATAAAACGTTTTTAGAATTTATTTTTTGAAAATTATAGAACCAACAGATACATACAAGCAATATTTTGTATACATTGTAATATTATTGATGTTGACGACTGGTTGGCGCAGCGGGAATGTAAGCGACTGCTACGCCGAAGGTCACGGGTTCGATTCCCGCTCAAGTCAAACATTTGTGTGCATGAACATGAATGTTTGTCTTGGTCTGGGTGTTTCTATGTATAACATGTATGTATTTACAAAAAAGGTACCTATATGTATATGTATTTATGTTTATCCATTATCTAGTACCCATAGTACAAGCTTCTGCTCAGTTTGGGACTAGATGGTGTTGTGTGAATGTGGTAGAATATTATATATATATATATATATATATATATATATATATATATATATATATATATATATATATATATATATATAAAATATTATGATATCTCATATAACACAAGAATTTCAAATGTTTGGTTTTGTTATGCGGCTTGCCTCAGATTTTGTGCGACCTTCCACTTATCTTCTTTTATATTATACCCTTATTCGCTCACAGCTAGAATACGCTTGCTTGGTATGGGATCCTTTATATGATAAGTACAAACAGGGCATAGAGAAGGTACAAAAGAAGTTCCTACGTACAATGCAATACAAATGTCATCGTACCCGATCATCTTACGAACACCTATTAGATCAACACAACTTGCTTTCTCTTGAAAGACGGCGAGTGCTTCTTCAGACAATGCGCTTTATGACTTAGTGCATAATAACCTAGACTGTATCGGCTTAAGCAGTGTTATAAAACTAGTAGTACCCAGACTTGTTCATCGCCGCGGGGTGCGTGATTACCCGCTCTTTGCTATAGACCCGTGCCGAACGAATGCCGGTGCGCGCGCTCAACTCACACACCTTGCACACATGTACAACAATTTTTTTCAAAATGTTTATATTTTTGCCTTACCAAGACACGTATTTAGAAAACAAATAATTGAAAAGTTAAAGTTAATGATATGATAATTATATTCGCTTGAGACATAACCAAACTCGAAATAAGATTAAATTCAAACAAATAAATTAGCAAGTAACTTGCAATATTAAAGTACCCAATTATGTTTGTTTGCAAATGAAACTGATAGCTTATTTGTTTGTAACACATTTAGAACAGCAATGTTTAAACTTAATCTGTGGAAAATGTCGCAGTTATTACGATAAGTAATTTAGAAGAAAATGTACAAAAATAAAATGTACTACCTTAAGCATATATATTGTAATATCGTTTTTTTCCAAATAAAGTAAAATAAAAATAAAATAAAATATCTCAGTTGGTGCGATACTTTTTTGCAACGTTTGCTTTATCTTTGGAGCGAGATAAACAAGCGTGGCGGTGAACAACTTTGTTTATCGCTAGGATTTCTAATGGTTCAGAAGCATATACGAGTAATTTGATAATGTCCTTGAAACACTTGAATACTGTTTATGATATTGTTTTAAGAGAGTGAATATTGTTTATAGTTCTATACATACCAGAAAAATTTTAGGATGATATTATTTATACTTACTAAGTTTGGATTTTGTAGGTAACTTAAAACTTGTACAGCATCGTTACTGTAAGAATGAAAAAAAAAACTCAGGCAATATAATAAAATTATGATGTTGACCATTTTATACAATTAAAATGTATCGTATAATACACATTTTATTTTACTTTAAGTGGTGTAAATAATATTTATTTTGTTCTTCAAGTCTTGTTTATTTTTTAATTTTCTTACTATGAACCCGCACGCACTAGGATTAGGTTAAGTAATAGACACAAAGTTCATCTTTATCTGAAACAACAATTATTAATGGATCGCACAAAGTAGGGCCCCACAACAATATTCTAGGTGAATGTCATCCACAGACGATCCTCATGAGCCGTAATGAAGTTCTTTAATTTGAATAGTAAAAACTGTTACAGCTACTTACAATTTATTTTTAATAGCCGGCAGATATTTTTGTTTTTGTTGAACTATCATCTAAAAGTAGGAGAAAAAGATTTATCTATATTCGATAGTTCGGTAGGTATTGATCGCTTCACGAAAGTTGACCATAAATGGCGGCCGTCGCGCATATGTACATACGTGCACCAATGGCGTGGCTCCATTCTTGACGCATTTAGGGAATGCGTCAAGGACGGAGCCACGCCATTGGCATTCCACGCGCGCCTCACCTCGCACCTCCACGGGGACCTAAAAAATTATTTCTGCGCAGTGGTCATCTTTCATGAACCGACCTATACTATTGACGCGAAGGTCTGTCAGCATGATAATTATTTCATACCTTCTATCCGTATAATTATATAAAATTCTTGCGACAAACAAGCAACAGCCAAAATTATTAGGCGCGGGAAGCTGAAATTTGGCATGTTATGTTCGTTGGGGACCGTAGGGATACACTAAGAAGGGATTTACCAAAATTCCTACGGGCTCGGGTAGAATCAGTTAAATTAATAACAATGTGTGGGTGTAGCTGCGAGCATCCTCTAGTATAAATTAAGAGAGACATTTCTAAGCATGCCGCTATTTATAGTATAGTAAACTAATAATTACTAGTCAGTGTGTTAGTAAGAAACTTACCGGGTTTTTAGTTTCAAGCAAACCGAGGGCTTTAAATGTTAAATCTTTTCTGAAACAATCTTCAGTGTTAATATTGTTGACAAATACGATGAAATTGGTAGCAATTTGGTGATACTTTTTTATGGTGGCACGGGCTGTTTCCGCAACTCTACGTCCTGGCGTATATTTTGCATACGGGTTTCACTCGTACCTACGCAAAGTGTTGTTCACCTGAACAGCGATTACCGCCACCCATGCACGCAAGCAACATTAGAAGATCACACGTGCATTGGAAGGAACGGACGAAGGAATATAAGGAGGAGCGGGAGAAGGTAAAGGGTATTAGGCCTTCGACACTCTCACACAACTAACGAAACGCAACAGTAAAGAAACTGTTACTTTACGTCAATATTCTGTGAGAGAGTAATATTTCCATGGTTCAGCTAGCTCATTCATGCTAAAATTAACAAAGCTCTATTACCTTTAAGATTATGTAATGAAAATAAAAGAAAATTTATGTTTTCCCTTTGTGAGTAATAAGAGTCGTTTAGGAAATAATAATCGAAGGTTTACTGCTTGGCTGCAGAAGAAACGGCTTGGCGCGATTCAAATAATGTGGTTCAAACTACGGATGTCCTTGGTTTCTATATTATTTGTGGTGTCCTAGCGATACAGGTGTTACAGTTGGCGTAAAGTCATGAATCCTATAAAAACAATACTTGTAAAAAAAACAAATTGCTTTTATGGGATCTCATTTTTTTTTTTGTAGTTAGTCTTACTGTTGTCCTTTCCGGTACCTTCTACTTCTTGTACACCAACAACGAATTTTCTTAATTAAGGGCCTAACTGCAAATATAATTTTGTAATCCTATATATTTATATGGGATAGATTAGCCCGCGGTTACACCTGCGTTATTTAAGGCTACTGCTCCGCTCCCGTGGCTCATAGCGTGATGTTATATATCCTATAGCCTTCTTCAATAAATGGGCTTTCTAACACTGAAAGAATTTTTGAAATCGGTCCAGGAGTTCCTGATATTAGCGCGTTCAACCAAACAAACAAACTCTTCAGCTTTATATATTAGTATAAGAATACAAAGTTATTTATGCAGTTGATGTATCTCAAAAACTAGACACAAATTGAAAAATATTTTAGTTTTTCCTTGATTCATATACTAAACACTAATTGTATTCTAAATTTGAAGCTTCTATGTCTGCTAAAAGTGCCTTAGACTTTTGATGATCCGTCAGTGAGTGACAAAATTAAGAAATTCGACTAGTTATAATTCTTAAACTACTGCTTTAAATTGAATGAAATTTGAAATACACCATGTTTAAACAATGCCTGCTTGGTTACTAAAAAACCAAGCTTCTATTTTTATCCATAACGAAGTTATAACGGGTTGAAAATGGCCTGAAATGCTTCGAGAGAATAATAATAATAATAAATATTGTTTATTTCTCTCAAAAAGGTACAATGGTATACCTACCTACTTATATTTATAGATACAGTAAAAACAGAAACCTTGTTGAGAGCTGGAGTCTGAGCTAGGTTCGAAACCTGTGTGACAGATCTCCAGTCCTCTCCTCTAAACACTACAAAAGTTAGCTAAGTATCTACACCTATCAAAACAGTGTCACAAAAACAAAAATAAGAGAAATAATTTATAAACCGTAGTTGTGTGTGTGTCTGTCTGTGTAGGTTTGTGAATGTGTGTGACTGTTGCTTGTGAGAGTTGTGTGTGTATGTGTGTATAAGTGTAGTGTGTGAGAATTGTGTGTTGTATGTATATGTGTATTTATGATAGTCGTCTATTTTAATATGGTAATTATATTTTCAGTGCCGTCATAATCTAAGTCACATAGCCATTGAGTTACTGCCTTTTTACACTCATTCTTGGACATAGGGTATAAATTTAGAGTTTTGTTTAGCCTATTGTATACGTAATTTCTCAGGAAGTAGAAACATCTTTGAGCTAGACTAGTTTTGACCGAAATCAAGGGACAAACGTTATGTTTCCGACGAGCGTGATTTTAAAATCGACGGAGCGTATTTGGTGTTTGTATGGGTCGTAAGAATGAGGTTCAGAATAAATAATTTTCGCACGGAGAGTACAATACAGGTTTTGTAAAGTTTGGTGGTAGGAAATTGGTACGGGAGTCTCCAACCTACTTTTAGTACCGCTCTTTGGGCGCGCTCTAACTTTAGCAGATGTGTTTTATGTGTTCCTCCCCATGCAGCGATGCAATACTGTGTGACCGATTGGCAAAGAGCTAAATAGGTGAGCTTGAGGACCTGAATGTCGACTATATTATTGAGAGCTTTGAATACAAATATAAGTTTTCGCAATCTTGTGGTAAGTATGTCAATATGTGAGTGAAAAGAAAGAAGATCATCAATTTGTACTCCAAGATATTTAACATAGTTGGTTCGAGACAAAGCAGGGCAACTACACGACGGATGGGCCAGGACATCGCAGGAGTGAGCAACGAGAGAATGGGAAGATGACAAAGGCTTGCCTAGAGTGGTCAATGAAAAGGTAAGATAATGTGTTTTTCCAGTATCGAGGTTGAGCCGATTCCTAGCCAACCAATTAGTGACTGAGTTAAGACTGGACTGAGCACTCGCGAACGCTGATTCCCAAGTATCACCATAAGATATGAGAGCAGTATCGTCGGCGTACGTAAATATAGTGGTGTTATGTAGTTGAGATTGACAGAGTTCGTTAATATATAATAAGAATAACGTAGGTCCCAAGATACTGCCTTGTGGGACTCCATTTTTAGCAAGAAGCTCATCTCTACAGTAATTACCGATCCTAACACATTGCCGTCTGTTGTCAAGATAGGTTTTGAAGAGGGATAGTTGAGTACCTCTAATCCCGACTTTTTCGAGCTTTGCGGAAAGGATAGAGACTGAAACTGTGTCAAACGCCTTAGCAATATCCAAGAAAACACCTATAACTTTTTGTTTGTGGTCAAACTTAGCTACTATTTCGTTGGTTAGGTCTACGACTGCGTTACTCGTAGATAATCCAGACCGAAATCCGTATTGCCGTGGGGAGAAAACTTGGGTGTGCTCTAAGAATTTGACGAGCCTGTTGTTCACTAACCTTTCCAGTAGTTTGGAAAGAGTGGGTAACATAGAGATAGGTCGATAGTTATGCGGCCGGTCTCTATCACCTCCTTTGTGTATAGGGTGAACCACTGCAAGTTTAAAAGCTTCTGGAAATGTACCCGTTCTAAATGAAAGATTAAATAAGAATGTAATAGGGTGGTATCAGATATTCTTTAAATCTTTATAGAAACATACCGAATATGTTGTCGTTACTAACTGTACAATCACTTCTCAAGTTCATTATAAGAATCTCAAGTTCAGACTCATTTGTTTCTAATAAGGCAAATGTATGTTGGTTATATGGAAGGATGTCTGACGGTTGCGAACAGAGATTGACAGTGGCTGCATTATCGGCTTTTGATCGTCCCATATCAGCGAAGTATAAGTTAACTTCGTTCACCGAGCGAATTGGGTCGGATGATGAAAGAAGTCCGAGAGGCTGCTCTATATTTTTGACTGTGTGCGTGATAGATTTTATGGCTTGCCAGACTTTTTTAGTATTACCCTTTGCATTATCTATTTGACGTTTATTATATTTTATTTTAGTAGATTTAAGTAGGTTAGCGCAGTAGTTCCTATACCTTTTAAAAGTTATTATTAAAATCTCGTCATTTGGGTTATTTTTAAGTTTTAGATGTAAGTGATCCCTATTACGCAAGCATTTTAATAGACCAGGGGTCATCCATTCTTTCATACATCTTTTGGGATTTGGCACAGTCTTCAGAATTGTGTTTGCGGTTATAATCGTATTCAAAGTAAGTATTAATAAAATAAGAGGTTGCGTCGTTGACATCAAGAAAACTAAATATAGGGGTGAAGTCAGTATTAATCATTTATAATTCAATATTTTCGTAATTAATATCTTTGGAAATTTTAAACTTATTTGTCGTGCGATTCAAGTAATGTTTAGAACGAAGAAAAAATTAAACTGTATCGTGATCAGTAATAGATGTATTCGCTACATAACAGAAAGCCGGTAATTTAGTTTTTAATATAAGATGATCTAGACAGGACCGATTCTTTCTAGTGCACAGTGTGTGAGCCGGCAACATTCCGTGAAAAGCAGCCATATTTAGGTATTCTGCCGAGCGTTGGTCGCTATTTGTTTCAGCAATATCAATATTGATATCACCGGTTAGCACGATATTATTAAAAGAGGAGTAAGATGAAAGAATTTCGTTTAGGGAGCTAATTAGAAAGAACATTGACACATTTTGATTAGCAGGCGGGCGATAGATTGCTATCAGTATCGTGTTTTTGTTAATCCTTAAGCATAAACAATTTGCATCCACCAAAAGCGGTTCGGAAGTGGTAATACTACACCTTCATTCTGTGACGAATGCCTTTGAGTCGCTACTGAGGTGTAACTATGAATTGTCGGTATACGGGGCGAGCTTTTTAACCAGCATTCGGTGAGAACAATACATATTGTTGGTATACGGGGCGAGCTTTTTAACCAGCATTCGGTGAGAACAATCAGATCCCACACTACATCACTTCTATCAAGTACCGTGATTAAACCATCAAAGTTTCTATTAATGCTTCTGATATTTTGGCAAAGAAGCTTTAACGATCTTCCATGTGAGCGAGATAAATTACGACAATCCTCTATCATACAAATCTAGGAATGAGCTGAAGCAATTTGGTCTAAATCCTTATTTATGTCCTGTATACAATTGAATTTTTGCGTCGAATTGGGTAACTATGCAGTTTGAGTGACGTTGATACATACATAGACTCACGCCTGTTTCCCGGAGGGGTAGGCAGAGACTACGGAACGCCATTTGCAACGATCCAGACATATCTCTCTTGCTTCATTCACTCCCATCAGATTCCTCATGCATGCTCTTCTGTTCAGGGTACTTCTCACCTGTCCTGTTTTTAGGATGTCTCCAATCTGATCAGAGAACGTCCGCCTAGGTCTTCCCCTTCGTGCTGTCCCTTCCACACTTGCCTTATATATTTGCTTGGTCAGTCTTTCGTCATCCATCCTCTCCACGTGCCCAAACCATCTTAGCATACCTTTCTCGATGCTTGTCACTACATCCTTGTCATACTTGTGACGTTGATAATTATAGGTAATAGGTACAATAAAAACTGTCATCCCAGGAATAAATACAAGTATGGAGTGATAAACTGAAACTATCATCGTATTGTCGAAATAGCAAGTAAGACATCTATGGCATATAGACGGGTGAATATTGTTGTTGCGGCAAGTGATTTGTAACATATATTTTAGTGTGACTGTAATTGAGTATGAGTAAGTGAATGTGTACGTGTAACAAATTGAGTAAATGTGTAGAAAAATACTAAAATAATGGTAAAAAATGTGGTTATAAATATAACATGCAAATAGCCTAAGATATGGTATGAAGTAACATAGTCATTGTTGCTTTGACAATAGCTTAAGACACTTTTCTGATTTTATATGAGTTGGTTACTCGCCTGCGCTTTTACGCAACAAGATCTTTCCGTTTGAGTACCAGCATGCGTAGTTGTGGGTCTTAGCAAGTTGACGGGTATTATACGACAGTTTTTTCATAGCCGGTGGTAGGTGTTCGTCTACGTAGAGTGGCTGTTTGTTTCCAACCAAGCCAATGGTATGCGTATTGAGTTTGTCATTGGCAGTACGTTGTTTGTTATACTGCCTCACCTTTGCCAGGAATTCGATCCTACTATTAACACAGGTAAATTCAGCCACTACTGGTCTACAAATGCCTGGCTTTGCGGGCAATCTGTATATGTCACGTAGGGCCTGTGACTGAATATCCATCTCGACGATCTTCCCCACACCAGACACAGTGGCCACAAGATCCTCAGTATTTTCTTGCTCCTTTGTAGGCAGATTGCGAATTTCGATGCTTGCTACTCGTGATTGAAAGTGTAAATCCTGCAGCTGGTTCTGTAGATGTACGATATTTGCAGCGTTCTCTTCTTTTTCCTTCTCCAGGATTTTTACCCTATCGACCATGTCGTCGTATTGATTGCTTATGAATGACATACTACGTTCAATTTCAGTATTTGAACCCTGAATGGCAAGGCACTGTTTCTTAAGCTCCATGACGTCGTGTACTAATTTGGATAGAGTTGCGTCTTGGTCAGTTCTCCAGGAGGTAAGAAGAAGTTCCTGCTCAGCCTTCCATGTGTTTAGCATGTCAAGCAATTCAGCTTTCAAGTCAACAAGTGGGTTGACAGGCGTATTTGGGGAGTCGGCTAAACGTTGACGTTTGGAACGTGTTGTAATATTAGTATCGCCTAAGTTTTGGGTGCAGGCGGCTGGTAGATCAGGTTCGGAGGTGGATTATCCAGTTGCAAACGCTGCTGGGACGGTTTTATTCTGAGGGGATCGTTGTAAGTTCGGCATAATTCTTATAAAATCTTCCAATAAAAATGTATAAGATTTTTTCAGAAAAAATTCACAATTTTTTAAAATAAATTATCCAGGTTGGCAGTTTGTGACAAAAATAGTTCGAAAATGAGAATATATGCCGGGGATCGAACTCGAGTGCGCCTCTACTGCAAGCACCTCCTTAGCGGGTACGACTGAGCGAGCTTTATTTAAAGTGTTGAAATAAATGGCCACTATTTTGCAATAATCAGCAGCAAGATAAAGCTTAAGTTGTAGTTGTCGCCGTGCTAATGAGGTTAAAGTCCAAATCTAACAACTTTTATAATTATCTACCGACAGTTTGAATATTAAAATCACTTATTTATATTTAATGATGTTTTCATAATGTTTTTGCACACAATTATCACTGTTATGTTTATTTACACTGTGTAAACTTTTATTTGTGTATAAAGTCACTTTTGACACTGTTTTTGGAATTAAAACTGAGACAGCTAGCAATACGCGTGCGTAGGCTGTGGTGTCACGGACGAGAGGGGATGGTACGGCCGTGCCGCTTTTTTGCTCGACTTGGCGGGGGCACTGCCGTGTCCTCCGATAGGAATACTGTTATTCGTATTGATATGACAATCTTAATTTCTAATTTAAAAAACGCTATATTTAATAAGATCGGTCTGTGCGGAGAACCTTGGGCGGGCCTATGTCCAGCAGTGGACGACTCTAGGCTGAAATTACAATGAAGATCTTTAATAAGCGTTACTGTTATTACTTACAATGTATTGCCTATGGTTGGTTGGCGTTTAAAAGTTATTTGGTCTGATTTCTGCAAAACAGAAAGCTTTGTTAAATGCGATATCAGAAACTTTGATATAATTATAATAAAATCCATTAGAAATCTAAGTCCTTGACTGAAATTTTACAATTTTCGTTACAGAAACTTACCGCTTTGCCATTGTCTAGCAAGTTGAGTGCCTTTACAGTGAGTTCTTGTCTGAAATAAATAAAATATATTCCAACGAAAGACATACATTTTGTAATACCCCTCAATTTTATAAGTCCATCATCCAATTGCAATAAATGAAACTATATTTATGTACCTAAAAACTAATATTACTTACATCCTTGACAAAACAAAGGCTACGCTCTTGTTTGGACACAAGGCAATCTCACTAGTGCAGTTACAATTCAAATAGCTCTGAAGTCCGGAGAGCTATGGATAAACAAAGCTTTGAAATACTTACAATGTATTCGCTATAGAAGACTTTGAATTTGATTTCGCTTTAGGTACCTGTCAAACAACAAGAGCAAGAGATAGATATAGAGGTAAGAATAAATTTAAAGTCAAAATCTTTATTAATGGCAAGCTTTTATTTAAATGCAAAAAACACTATTTTTTCTATAAACATATAATATCAATATTGTATTACTTACGAGGTTAGTATTGACAAGATAGTTGAGTGCATTCGCTGTTTTATCTTTTCTATAGAAAATATAATACATGTTTAACATTACGTATAGTCGACTCCGTTTAGGTACCTATAGTTAAACTCTTTACAATAAGTCAGAACAAATTAAATTATCTCGAGTTAGCATAACTGTAAAATAGTTCATTAGTAACTATCAAAGCTGTAAAAAAATACGAATATTAAAAAGGAACGGGAACTTTACAAACCCAAAATCAAAACACAAGAGCATCCAAACCCGAAAGAGAAATTTGTAGATCCCATAAACAGTTATCCAGAGTGAACCCAAAGTACTCGGATTGTCAAGCAGAATGATGACCGCTTAAATTGCTACTCAATACAAGCAATGAAATAAAAACCTATAACATAGCATAGCCTTAGCTCACAGTAAGAATGTGAAGTAGGAAGACGTGTAACAAAATAGTCGCAATTTCTTTTTTACTTACAAGTTATTTGAGAACTGCGATTTTGGCTTCGGTTTCTCCTTTACTAATAACTGTACAGAAAAATACCATTTGACATTGCATTTTAATGCCATTAGAAAAAAATACTAAACTTGCAAAAACACTATGAGAGTCTTAATCTAAATTATAATGGTTTATTATTTTTGTTATTATGCCGAACTGAGTTTTTACTTACCACTGTAGGAATTCTGAAACAATGTAACTCAAAGTAAAACGTGAATTTCGTTCTGTAGATTGGTCTTTACCAACAAATTTGTAAAAGTTCTTGAATTTTTGGGAATGGTATGTAAATACACATTTTAAGGTCGGCAACTCTTTAATTCTAGCATCAATCAAACCTTGATATTAAACTCTTTGGACTATAATACCAACTCGTCAGGCCCGCGTGACGTATTAAGCCAAACCCTCCTATTGAACTTACAATCCTATTGTGAAACAGGAGAGGTCTATGTCAAGCAATGGATTGCGAAAGGTGATGACGATGGTGAATAACGTGATTGAGACCCGTAATATAATATTATAATTATCAAGCTCATAAATATACTACATATATGTCAAAATTATATTAAGATGTGTGTCTAAATTCCTGTGGATGAGTTTATAATAAACTACTTACAATTGATTTGAGGATTTTGGTTTCCATATCGGTATTTCATCTGGTTCCGGTGATTTTGAACTCTGTAAAGTATTGTAAGTTTTTATAAACCTTTCTAGCTAAGTCCGGATACTCATAGCAGTTACTTGTTTTAAATATTATATTTATGTATAACCTTCTAATATAGTATAACCTTCCTTCTAGTAATTTTTTCTATATATTAAATTTTGAATTAGGTATATGTATTTTATAATTTTAATACAAGTCGGTCTATAAATTTTTGGAAAAAGAATTATTATAATTTTTTTTACGTGTGCATGATTCTTCTTAAATACCATTTTCTTGAAGATTATATTATATGTTTATATGTCTCCTGGCGGCCTTATAAATAAATTATAAAATTAAATACATCAATACCGTTATTTTACTTACAAGATCCTTGCTTTGTAATTTATTTAACACCTCCATAGTTATTTCTGCCCTGGAAAAACGATACAATAAGTTACGAGTTCTTTAATCTGTACACATCTAGTTTGAAAAGTGCAATGTGAGCATTGATATACAAAAACCCAAGATGCACAGTGTGGAACTAAAGTGACATTCGAAACCATCCACGTTATGTAAAACTAGTTATAGTTATTTTAATGATCATATTATTTTTAAATTCAACGTTGATGAATTTTGTTCGTAACATTTTACCATTTAACGTCTGCGCCGTACGACGAACGATACAGTACTATTTGTACTATGTGAAAAAAGCATGCAAAACGCATGTATTTTTTCCAAACGCAGATTGTGTATCTAATTTTGAGTATTATTCTAATACGTCGGATTATTTGAAAGGTTTGAATTACTTACAATTTATTACCTATGAGTGGTTTTACTTTCGGTTTTGGCTCTGGTTCAATGAATACCTGAAAAACGTTAAAAATAATTGAAATCATATGTTCTTAGCACGGGGTATTGAAGATTATCATTGTCATAATCTATACGTTTACTGTTTTACGATATTACTTTACTACTATTTACTATTTTTCTCTAATATTATAATTCTGTAGAGTATGGTTGGTTGAATACGCTTATCTCAGGAACTACCGGTTCGATTTGTATGTTATTTTTGTGTTGGACAACGTATTATTGGAGCGAAACATTTCTGCATTTTGTTCTGAATAGCAGAGTTATTTAACACCCGCGTTATTTAAAGCTAATGCTCCGTAATCCGTGGCTCATGGCGTGGTTCCTGAGATAAACGCGTTCAACCATAAAAAACAAGTTAACTCTTCAGCTTTGTTCTATTAATACATAAAAGATTTAACTAAGTAGATAAATAAATTTAATTAATTGTTAATCATAAACAGGAACATTCATTCCCAATTTTGAGGTGAAACATAATGTTATTGGGTTTCCCTGTAACAATTTCTAGAAACGGAGTTTTGATAGGCGTTTTGGAGGAAAGCAATGAAAGTGAAATAAATGTTTAATTCACATAATAATTGCTTTAAATATATTTCACTTCGTAGTTTGAAATAATGGTGATAAATGTATGGATTGATTTCGTTCTCTCGTCCGTACTTACCAAAGGTGCACTGAAAATAAAATATCAAAATCAAATATATTTTCCACATAAACTAATCAAATTTCTTTATTTTATATATATGTATCCGCGGGCATATTTTCTTTATATAATATTTCTATTATGTCTATTTATCTATATACTTCCTGGTAAGCAATTGCTTATAATTATATAATTATCACACCTGACTTAGTCCCAACAGAAAACAGGTCATCTGTGAAGTATCCTTATTATTATCCTCCAGTAAGTTTTTACACAAAGAATGTTATAAGAAGGTTAGCTTCATAACTATATGAAATCCTGGGAAATATTGAGTAGGTATAACTGTCTAACAGTAGATAATAATTATTGTTATCCTTCAATTTTATCTTTGTCATTGTGTGTTAATTTTTTTCGTGAAATTTAGAGTGATGTAATGTTTGGAAATATAACTAAAGCTGACGTACCTAAAAATATACTGATCGAAACGCTGAGCTTGGATTTGTAATGTTTTATCGTACAGTAACAAAAAGTTAAGATACCTAAGATATGCCGATGATACAACGATCCTTGCAGCCAGCGAATCCGAGATGGCTACGATCTTGGAGCGAGTAGAGAGAGTGAGCCTTGAATTTGGCCTGCACATAAACCGCTCTAAGACCAAAGTGATGACGGTGGACAGAGCTCAAGTTTTAAGTCCATCAAATGCGCTCAAGGGTTATGAGAAAGTGGAGGAGTTTATATACTTGGGGTCGCTGATCTCTAACAGTGGTAACTGCGAGAAAGAAATCGGACGCCGTATCGGGATGGCTAAAAGTGCCATGACTAGCCTCGATAAAATCTGGAAAGACCGTAATATTCGCCGAGCAACTAAGATGCGTTTGGTTCGTACGTTGGTCTTCTCTATTTTCCTGTACGGGGTGGAGACCTGGTGTCTCAGGAAAAAGGAACGCGAAAAGATAAATGCGTTTGAAATGTGGTGCTGGAGGAAGCTGCTACGCATTCCTTGGACAGCTATGAGAACCAATGTCTCCATCCTCGAAGAGCTGAAGGTCACCAAGCGCCTGCTGAATACGTGCCAGGAAAGGATCCGGAGTTTCTTTGGGCACATATTGCGATCCCCGTTGCACAGCCTGGAGAAACTCATCATTCTCGGACAAATGGAGGGGAAGCGCGCTAGAGGAAGAGCGCCAGCTAGATGGGTGGACCAACTCAAAGAGGTGACTGGACGCCGGATACAGGGTGCGGTACATATGGCGCAGAACCGGACCGAGTGGAGAAAATTGACATACAGTCACGATCCTCAGCATTGAGGGAACGACTAGAATGAACAAAAAGTTCAGTTAATTAAGGCAGCGATAGCCTAGTGGAGATACCAACAAACTGCCATGCAGGGGGTATCGGGTTTGAATCCAAGGCGCGCACCAATGACTTTTTGGAGTTATGTACATATTGAATTGTTGATTATCGCTTGTTCCGTGCCTCGAAGAGCACGTTAAGCCGTCGGAACTGGCTGTCATGAAAATCTTTGACATTTCTTTGTCGTTAAACCTCAAATGGCTGGTAGTACCTCTAAATAAACTGACACTAGCCTCTACCATGAAATATCGCAATCCCTTCGGGTTGCGGAGGTCAGACAGGTAGTCGCTTTGTAGAAAAGCTAGTAATAGGTATTCAGCCAAATCCGGTTGGACTACTAAGCGGACACCAGGTTGAAAATGGGATAACGCTAGGAAGATGCAAGATTTAGAATGCTTCAGACACATATAATGTGGCCAATACTCACGCACTAATGCGAATCCATCTTTTTAATTTGAAGGCATCATTATTACGCATATACCTAAAAATAAATAATTGTACTTCTTGATTTAATTTTCGATCCAATAATGGAAAAGAAGACATTCACAGCTAATTTCAATTACCACCAAAAAAAAGGACAAGTCTTTTGCGATCGCGTCATTCAACGTCACTGACCTCACTGAAACCACAGTTGCTCACATTCCAGAAAATTATTCCAAAAAACTTTTTACATTAATACGAAAATATCAATTTAAAAACCAATTTGACCCTCGTCTCATTAAAAAAGTAATTACACATTAACGTATCAAATAAAAATACTTACTTTTTATATTTTTCTTTTTTTCCATTGATAGCTTTTATTGCTTTCACAAGAGTTGTCTGAAAAGTTGCGATAATTAATTAAAATTAAAACGCCAATTATTATAGACACTCAGTACGTTGTTCGCTGTGACGGTTGAACAGTTTAATTATAATAATAATATTCTACCACATTCACACAACACCATCTAGTCCCAAACTAAGCAGAAGCTTGTACTATGGGTACTAGATAATGGATAAACATACATATATACTTTTTTTTTTTGTAAATACATACATATTATACATAGAAACACCCAGACCAAGACAAACATCCATGTTCATGCACACAAATGTTTGACTTGAGCGGGAATCGAACCCGCGACCTTCGGCGTAGCAGTCGCTTACACTCCCGCGGCGCCAACCGGTCGTCTATTATAGATATTTAATTAATTAACTAAACTAAATATCTTCGTAATAGTGTAATGTGAAAATCGGATTCTGAATTAATGTAATTTGATTATTCACTTTGGTAGTAGTGAGTGTGGGTAATTGTCTGTAGTATTTAAATTTGATTGTGCCGTTAATTTCCCGTTATTGTGAATGAGTTTTATTGTGAGTTTTCAGATTTAATAGTTGTTGTCCAGGATTCTTTTCTTTACTAAGTCCTGATTTAAAGTTATACTTAGATTATCCAACGGCTTACGAAATTTGCTTATGTCTTGGTCCAAGACGAGAACCGCAACCGACGGCTTAATGTACGCTTTGAAGTATTGTAGTGGTCTAGTAAAGTATCTAGGTCACATCAAGAGGTCAAACATTCAAACATTAGACGCTGCAAATGTTGCTTATCCTTCGCGAATGGGCATAAAGGCAAGACTGAAAACTCGTTAGACTTAGTAAATATGTAGTTGGTAGAGCCCTTGCTGATTTCAGCATGAATTATATAGCCTCTAACAGAATACCAGCACTAAGTTGCAATATATAATACTATTGCGACTCGTTCTTTAAGAGCACCACAGGCGTCTTCCTCTTTGGCATCTCTCTCATCCCGTTACTCTTCCTACTTTCCATCCTAGCGATAGGCAGTGGGTTGGGTGGAACTATATGAAATTATGTATGAGCTAACACGTCTTTTATGGTTAGAATCGATCAAGGTTTTGTCTGCCTATTACTAGCAACAAAAACAATTCAACCGAATTTCGCATGACATATTATGTCTTCCATCTTTTATATAATTATTGTTAAAAAGCAACTCACCATAAAATTGCCATTTCTAAATCCGCTAGAAAGAGCCCGACCAGTCGTTTTACCGAACCTATAAGTATTAAAAAATACAAAAATATTAAATATGTAAATAACTGCTAATTCTGAAAATAATAATTATATAGGTATATAAAATTGGGCCTTACGTAACACCAAGATTGTCCACATTCCCGTAAACCAGATTTTGGTCATCATGTGGGATCTTCACGGCAGATTTGAGCATAGTCTTCGCTGGCCTGATCAAGGAGTGACCTGGGAGGAGAGCTTCTCTCTCAGGTAGTTCGTTCACGTTGTCACGTCGGAAGCCATGGTTAAAAGATCTTCTCTGTAAAGAACACAAAATTATGTAAGTGTGGAAAAACGTGCGTGTAAATTTTTCTTCCTTGATGCTATAGCAAGTTGGTTGATACGATGGAAAACAGAGTATGAAGGATACGATTGCAAATAACATGGATTTCTTTGGATTTCACGCCAGTTTTCATGATTTTTTGGGGATTCTATATCATGCAGTAACTCATTGAAGGCAATTTTATTTCGGTATATTTTTTTTATTACAAAATCGTATCATTCCGAGTCTGGACGAGTACGTAAGGCTGTTGGTCCCGACTGCCCTGAATATAAATTGTTATCATTACACCATGTCTGTACCTTCAACTATACTGGAAACTGGTTTCAACCATAGATTGGCGATAGCTTTGATTTTTAGAAGTCAAACTGTCTCGGATTTCACGTCTTAGATACAGCGTCAAATATGATGATGGAAGTCTTACGATTGCATTTTTCATGTCAGAGTTGTAAACTCAATATTTTGGTGATTTATTAAAACAATATGTCCTGTTTTTAAACGCACAATTCTTTGCAGGGTTGGAATAGGAATACTACCTAAGAGATTAAGTCAACAGAAAGTTCCTACACCAATTAAACAATGGTATGCAAATAATCAAAAAGATATCCCAATTCCCTTTCTCCTTGCTTCGAATATCAGAAAAATATTCATCGTAGCAACCTTGCATATATAAGTTTCTTCCGTTAAACAAATACTTACACAATCTGAATAAAAGTGAAGTAGTCAAAGTTGCTAACATTTATAAGTTGTAGACGGACTTGGCAGACAATATCATGAAACAATGAAACTCTAACAGTTCGCTAACCAAAGTTTGTATACTTGAAACTTAGCTTTAGTATCTGAATAGTGTTTCGCGAGAATAGTTGTATATGAAACTGGCAGTGAATGAGTATTTTATGTACAGTTGTTGTTGACTGCACGTTGACATAAAAGAGAACCACGAAAAGACATGGTTAGCGAGTCCACGTAAATTGCTTGTGGTATGCGAAGATATCTAAGACCAACGCACTCACGCTCTTCTTACTACACATAGCTGGTACTATAACAGACAGATAACCGATGAATGGTGCCCTGCTTAGCATTGTCTTACATCCTATCACTGCCCTTTCGAGACTATTAAAACTGAGGCCCTGTATTTGATTCCCATCTATGACATATCTTTGTGTGATGATCACAACCATTTGTTCTGTTAATGTATGTATTCATCAGGGGATCCTGCCTTTTCCCCGAAAATTGTTCAGCCGATTATCACTTGCCAACTAACGTTTCGCAGAATTTTATTTCGCAGAATAATCATTTGCCAACGTGTGATATAATTTTGTTTTTATTTTCCAACCTCACAGTTGCCAACTTTACGTTTGGTCTTCCTTATACTGTCGCAGTTCTAACCTAACCGATGTAGCATATTTAAATGCCCTGTGTAGTGAAATAAAAGCGATTTGGTTCTGGCACTTCGCCGGCCGCTGCCGCGGCACGCTCACTTCGCTCGCTCGGCTCGTGCGTTGTGGTCGCAGTTCTAACCTAACCTAACCAGCCATTGTTTCAGTTGACGTGCATTGTTTATCAGCATACTAACCTAACCTAACCGATTCCTTTCGATTTCACCTGTACTTCCCGAGACATCGCCTGAACAGACGAAACGCTATTCGTCTAAAAGTTGGCTGGCCTAATAATTTGACAAAAGATAAATGCTCCAAACGTTTTTTGTCATAACAATAATCAGCTTAACAATAATTCTACCAAATGAAACGTTGTCATACAACAATTTGACAATCGTTAGTCGTCAAAGTGAAAAATAGGTGAAACGTTGGTTGGCAAGTGATAATCGGCCAAACAATATTCGGCGAAAAGGCAGGATCCCCTGATGAATACATATATTAACAGAACAAATGGTCATAATTATCACATAAAGATATGTCGTAGATGGAAATCAAATACAGGGCCTCAGGTTTAATAGATACGAAAGACCAGTGAAAGAATGTAAGACAATGCTAAGCAGGGCTCGAGATTTAGAACAGGACTCTTGGATTCGAAATTATATTGAATATCGCACAATTCTCTGCTTTCAGCTCGGAGTAGCGGGTATCTCGATAGTAAAAAAGCAGTTGGACTTAATCACTTAAAGCAGGCAGTAATGATTTATTTATCGTCATAAGCTGGTGTACATATAACACAGCATACATCTGACTCAATAATAAGAGATATAGTTTGAAGGCATTTTATATCCACATAACATAATTATTCAATTTATAGTTGTAACAAGCATGAGAAATATTTGTCAATCATTTATTTGCCCACAATGTTTACTTAAGCGGTTGCCTCGGACATCAAAAATTTCGAAGGAATAGATTTAAGGAAGAGGCTCTGCTTCATAGCAATTGATAGCAATGTATTGCTTATTAATATTCACAATCTGAGAATATAAAAAAGACTGTGAGTATTATAGTGCAAATTAAATTTGGAAGTTTCTGTTTTGTTTTTCTGGAGGTAGATTTGGGCTCTTCCTTAAAACCTCATGGTTATCCCTTTATATAGGTAGTACAAGTGTGACGAGTAAATGTTCTGTAAGGTTTTAAAAATACTGGAAACGATGCATCATCAGCATAAAATAAATGGAATCAATTGCAAAATTTTAAAAGCCGTGTATTACTTCGTTGAACCATATTATTGCAAATATTGGACAAATCAATAGATCAGTTGTATAAGTCAAATATTTGAGTGAAATTTTAATATTCCGTCAAAATAAACGAGCCCAAATTGTTGAATCGACATATCAGTGTAAAATTGACGGAATATAACTGTTTGGTTAATGATAATACTGCGTGGGCTGTCGGTAGCCTCTTGATTGGTGAATGAGGTAGTGCTTTAAATACATATTGATGGATTCAATTCTCGAATCAATAATACTTGACAGTGTCATCTATAAATATAATGATCAATTTTATTTACTAGTATTTCTGCAAACTTGAGAGGACTCTCAAGTTTGCAGAAATACTAGTACACGTTAAGCACAGGAATTAACTATTTAAATAATGAATGTATACTAGCTGTGAAAATAAAGGGACATTATTTTGTGCAAACTAGGGATAACCCAGCTAACATGGCTTTCGATATTTCTAGGTTCAATTTATTCATACACTATCACTAAATCGAGTGGAATAAAATTAACCTGTTCATTCTATGTACTATAACTTAGATATAATAATAATAATAAAACCATTTATTCTCAGGTAAAAAACCCATAGATACATACCTTAAAGTCTAACATAAATACAAAAAAAAATATAATTATTAAACGAAATGCGTGTTGTTGTTTACACTGCTTTCATGTTAGGCTGCGTGTTATTTCGTAGCCTCCCATGATAACGCCGATATACAACACCCTTCGGCCAAAACTCTTCCTTTAAGAAAGTCTCAAGTTGTTGAGTCGGCACCCGAACCACGTACGACTTGAAGTTCGTATTATGGCGAGACTCCAATCTCTCGACTCTCAAGGTCCAGTTGGTCTTCGTGCGTAGGTACTCCACCACCTCCTCGTCCTTGGTAGAGTGATGCAGCCGGGACACGTACATCAGTGTGGTTGGTACTGCGGGACGCAGCAGCATTTTAGGTCCTGCTAATCCGGTACCACAAAGATTTCGACAAGTAGGCTTCTTCTTCTTCTTCCTCTCAACCTTGATGAAGCCGTCCTTGTCGCACGTTTCCTTTTCGGGGACTCTCAGTTCCACGACCTTGTGATGGGGAAGTTCACGATGCTCCTGTTTACCCCCTTTATTCGCCTGCCGATTTTGCCTCGTTTTGCATTCGGCAGTAACATCGGCCTATATGTCATGGACCTAAGCATTATAAACACACTGTATCCAATGCCGTGTTTTTTCTGTCCTCCTCAGTCATATATGTAACATTCAACGTAATTGGTGCTAACTCTTAAGAATAAACTTCTTTAATAAACTGTTATAGTTTGATGTCATAACTTTTCATTAGAATGGATTGAAGTAACCATATACATACATACATACTCAAGTATACATATACAACATGTAACATGTTTATATGCACATCCTGAAAGTACTTTGTTCAGAATCGGCTACTGAATCCATTTTCGTCATTTATAATATTGTTTATTTTAAGTCCTAAAATAATTAAAATAACGTAAATTATAGACACTCATTTCTTAAAAAATAATGTGTTATTCGAAAATAAACCTTAAATCAAAGCAGAACGGCTTCTTTTTAAATGCATTTGTAAAATGGTCCCAGGTTGACTTACACGAACGCACACATTAATACAACACAATAGACGGCAAAAGACAATAGTACACAATTGACCACCAAAATATCTATCATCTATCTATCACTAACGTAGGTAATAAACAACGGGAAAGAGCGAGACATGTCTCGCTCACGCTGGCGCATGACAAGCGCAGCTGGCGATGCACTTAGACATGTTATGACATGATTGACATGACAAGTACAACCGGGAATATCTATCTATCAGTGAGTGCTGTGAAAACTGTTTGTTAAAGCTCACTTGTTTACAAAATGTGTATAATTATCAACAAGACGGTGCTGGTGTGGAATGTTCGACATCATCTTGATGTTGACTTGACACCCCTGGACTTTCTCATTGTGGAGAAATATTAAATCACTAGTTTATCGTGGCGAGATTAAGATACTAGCTGCTTTTGAAACAGTGAAAAGATGTGATTTGTGAAGAAACAGTGAAGTGATACACACTAAGTGGACTAAAGAAATATGATTTAAGCCTGTAAGTTATTACTTATTGTTACTATTTAGATTCACAACTTTAAACACGCCGTTCTTGTTTATTTCTCTCATTGATATTCTTTTAGGTACTTTATCGATCAATAATGCTAACTAGGTATGATTAAGTTATGATAGTCACAATAGTCACTTACGATGTTAAGGAACAATAGATCGTGCATGTTAATAACAAACCATAAATAATTCGACTGTCCACTCCATAGCCTAAAAGTGTGATGGAATAAAATACTCATAGGTAATATCTTTGGTGATATCAACAGTGGTCGACAAATTATTCAAACATTATTTTTGTAAACCCCACTATCGGAGTATGCTTTACAGACTGAATTTCAAACATATTGTTACATCATATCGTATTTCGTTCCTATCAGATAGCTGTTGTTTGTTTACCATAGCAACCGTTTCGTTTGTGTGCGTGCGCAGATTTACAGTGACCACGCACTTTTCACTTTTAATCGAGTTCATACTTCCTTAAAAAAACAATATTTACGCAAATAAAAAAAATATTTCAATGCATGCATTATGATTGTAACAAGGTATTCTAATTGGGGTGTCTGAGGATGTGCGTTATTTCCATTACACGTTGTATATAGAATATTAAAACTGACAATGGCATTTCTGTTTTTCTAACAATCTCGTCAAATCATCATCATCATCAGCCTTTAACAGTCCACTGCTGGACTAGGCCTCTCCTTTGAAAGGAGGAATTAGCCTACTATACCGCGCTGGTCAAACGGGTTGGTATAGGGTTTATCAATTCGTGTAACAAGTTTTCCTTCTCTTACAGTGCTATTATCTGCATAATATGCTCCCTCCGTCGGCTCTTACAACACTCATAGGATGATATTATAGGGTGGTGACATTCCGTATTCTTAATCCGTCACCACACGGACGCTCGTCAAATAGTTGTATTCATTATAGCCATGGAGGTAGGTATAATGATTATAGCAATTGGCTCGTGGACTATGCAGAACCCCACTCACCGCTCGGGATGCGCTCGGCAAACTTCGCCAGACGTCGGCGTCTATCCCGTGGTCGAGCGGTTATTACGGCTTCACGAACAGCAGCAGCGGGTGGTAGTGGCAGCTATTTCGCTGTCCATGCCGCGTTCTACTTTGACGCGACATTGGCCGCGGCGAAGTAAAACGCGATATGTACAGTAATGTACACCGAAATCGCTACCACCGCCGCCGCTTTACGTGGACGGACCATTAGATAGATTATCTTGTAATTCAACACGGTCTTACAAACTCTTATCGATATTTTCCACATTTTTCTAATGCCCACACTTATCTTCTATAAAAATTGCTTATTTATAATAACAATAAGCTATAACTTATTGTATTATATTTTTATGAAAATAGACGCTTCACAAAGTGCTTTTCGAGAAGAAAACCTAGTTATCTTTGTTTTTATCGTTCATTAGTGTCAGAATAGAATTTATGTCGGGGAATAATTTCATTGCCATTAAAGAGCTATGGCTGGCTTTATACTTTTAATTTTATCATAACAGCGGTAATTTTATTAACATTGATGGTTTTGTGAATAAACTTTATTTTAGTTTATTTTATCAGTTTCCAATTTTATTTTTGTAATATTTTAAGTGCCGTCGTAGCTTTTGGCTAATTTGAATGCTATGCTCCTGTTTCACCATATTCACTTTGGGAGGCTTACCAAATGAACATAATTTATTGCTTGAGTATGATATAAATAACTATTAATGTTTGCATTACCAGATAACTCACAATGTGAAACAGTTGCAGTTCCTTACAAATATAACATGTAAAACCATTATACTGGCAGTTAAAAAGAGTGGCCACGAGTTTTATTGCCCGTTCTTTCTCGTGGTTTTACCTATTGCATTGCGAACGTGGCAGTAAATGTAAATGTAGAATCATCTAGTACTTAACTAAAATTTTTGACGTTCATAAGCGTCACTGGCCTAAATTAATAAATGATTTTGACTTTGACTATGTAACCATGCTATGTTGTATCGAGTAAGGTATTCCAAAACCTTATTCGCTAGTAAAAATGTTTTTGTTTTCTTAAGAAATACAAAATCGCTTGTTTATCGGGGAAGGAAAACATCGTGAGGAAACCTGCATGTCTGAGAGTTCTCCATAATGTTCTCGAAAGACATGTGAAGTTTGCCAACCCGCACTTGGGCAGCTTGGTGGACTGTGGCCTTAACCTTCTTAAAGTGAGAACAGGCCCGTGCCCAGCAGCGGGCCAGTATATAGGGCTGATAATGATGATGATGATGATGATCAGATTCACTCTGAGCTTCATATTGTATTTTTCAGATTTTGCGTCTGTATATATAAATGTATTTGACCTACCTAAATTCCATATAAAATAGTCGCCTAAAAACACTAAAGACTGTTAAATAAAGTACGCACAGACGACCTAACCGTACTTTATATATGAAGCCATCACTTTAATATTCAACAGGTGAAAACAAAACGGTGTAGATTACGAGAGAAAAACAGAAAACGTTCGTATAAAACCCAACAGCAGATTTAGTTTTTTCATCGCGGCGGTTTATGTCGGAGATAGATTGTGAACAGTGCAGGCCGAATTGTTGAAGCACCGGTTTTATTTAAAAGTATTTTTTTATATAGACTTACGCCTGTATCTCCGAAGGGGTAAGCAGAGGTGTAATATTACGCCCAAATTCCGCCATGAATTTTTAGGTCCCACGTAATAGCGGGCGAGCCTATTACCGGCATTGGGCACATCACTATACTCAGATATAAAGGATCTAAGAAGACTACTAGTGCGAAATTTGGAGTAGGTTAAAAAGTGACTAAAACTTTGTAGCATGAATTATTATCGAAGCGAAATTGACAATAATGTAATGAAAGCTTTTTATTTCAAGTGTAAGTCCGGGCAGGTATGTACGATTTCGGGTTTCGTAATTGCCTTTTCTTTTTTTCTATAGCAGGCAAACAAGCAGACGGATCGCCTGATGGTTTGCGATTACCGCCGCCCATCGACACCAGCGTCACTGGAGGAGGCGCGAGTGCGTTGCCAGCATTTAAAAAAAGGCTAGGCTCTTTTTTTTAAAGTTAGACGTTTGGATCCATAGCTCCAGAAATACCGTAGGTGACAGCTTAAAGATACTGTTGATGATTATGTTATACCTACATAGGAAAACATAGCCAACTACGTCTAACTGATAGGTATTTCAAATTCAAAAAAGATTTATTTGAGTTATTAGTATTATACATAATTTAATAACATGACAAACAACACGATAATTGACTTGTATACTATGAAATAGTGGCATAATTTGTAGAGAGCAGTGATGTATATAATGTGAATTAGTTTGCAAATAAATGCTCGCTATATAGGTAGGTACACAGTAAACATCGCTGCAAAATCCGTCATTCTAACACACGGATACTTTGCAATGTATGTTCCTCCCACTAACCCTTCATCAATCGCTTAAAAAAATATATTTATGCTTACGTGGGGTATATATTACCCCAATTTCAAAGGTACAATCCGTGTGGTAACGGATGAAGAATTCAAAAAAATCACTACCCTAAGACCAAGGACAATGTACAAAGGAAATAGTATATTGCTGAAGGAAGTAAAAACTCGATATCAAACCTTGTACCAAATTGTCTGGCTAGCGTGGTATAGTAGACCAAATCATCCCATTGATTCACAGTGCTACTATGAAACAAATAAGGAGTGGGTTAAGACCAGCAGGCGACTATGTCAAGAAAAAGAAGAAGGCTGTAGAGAAATATATTTACTTGACAAAAAAGTCTCACTAACACTCGAGTGGGGCAATATATACCCCAGACGCGATAACCTGCCAATACTTCACTGTTCAGTGCGATACTAGCGATTAAAACAATACAGGAGGGAGATATCTAAGCAGTAACTGTGGCCAACGTTACGTTCAATTTTAAAACAACGCGAGTACGAAATGGGGTTAAATATACCCGACGCATGTAATTAAATGTTAAACGAGAAACTTCAACTCCATTTATTTAAGAGTATAGTTTGGTAACATAATTATTTGAACTAGGTATTTAAATTTATTTGTTTATGATAATTTATTCATAGCTTGTGATGAATAATTTGTAGCATAATTATTGCTAACGAATATTAATGCTTGTTTCCCACAGACGGCAACAAGATACCAGATTTGTTGGACTTTTATATCACCAAAAATATTCAACCACTTTACGTTCACATAGTATCAAGCCTCGACGTCTCCTCGGACCATAGTCTAGTGATGCTGATGATAAGCACAACAATAATTTACTGTGTACCCTATAATGAGAACCTGTACAATGCAAAAACAGACTGGGGTAATTTTCGTGAATTTCTGGAATCCAATATAATTCTTAAACTTCCACTGAAAAATCCCGAAAACATTGACCACGCATGCCCATACATCACCAACCTAATACAAGTAGCGGCTTGGAAACACACTCCCACTCTAGATACACCCAATCGTAGAAAACTAATTCCAGTTGATATCCGCAGCAAGATATCTGAAAAGCGCAGACTTCGCAGAGTGTGGCAACATTCACGCAATAGAGAAGAAAACACAACTCAACCGGGTGATCACTGAACTAAGGGCTGCTCTCGCACAGGTTGCAAATGCATAGAATCTACCAAAAGATAAGACAAAGTCTCGAAAATAAGGAGTACTGCTCAGCAGCATTTCTCGATGTCCAACAGGCTTTGGATCGGGTTTGGAACAAAAGCCTATTGTGCAAAATAAAGAGGACCCTGCTCCACACGTTCTTCCTTCTTTTGACATCATATTTAAAAGATAAAACCCTCCAAGTCAAGCAACGCGGCTCCAGATCACCTCCGCACACTTGCGACGCAGGAGCGCCTCAAGGCTCGGTCCTTGGCCCAGATATGTATAACATATTTACTCAAGACCTACCGCAAGCCCCCAACCGTAATTATTGCGACGCCTGCGGATGACGCTGCATTTCTGACATCTAGTCACTACACATCTGGTCACTACCCAGATGAAGCCAGGGGACCCTTACAAATCCAAACAGACCAAACCTATAGCTGGTTGCAAAAATGGCGAGTTAGAGCGAGTGCCCCCAAATCGCACCACATCACTTGCATGGCGCGAAATAAACTATGCCCAACAGCAAATCCCGATCAAGTACCACTACCTCAATCTACATGTGTGAAGCCCCCGGGCCTCCACTTGGAACAACGTAAGACCTGGAAGGAGCATGTAAAACAAACGGAACGAAGTCAACTTTCGTTTTAAAAACCTATTGTGGTTACTCGGTAAACAATCCGCTCCGTCCCTGAGTAACAAACCCAAAGTCTACAGCTCAGTTATAAAACCCATATGGACTAATGGATTCCAACTGTGGTCCTCAGCCTGCAAATCAAACATCCAATGCCTCCAGAGCCCAAAATAACATCCTCAGGACTACAAGTGGCGCCGCCCGGCCCACTCGCAACTCTGAGATCCATGAGTACTTGGAGACGAAAACTTCTGGAGGGGTCATGAGGCAGCTCTTTGTCGTCCCGTTCAAGACGGCATCGCTGCTCACCTCGGCCGTCCTTTCGAAAAGACCGCATCTCATCCTGTCTCAATGATGTCGGTCTATGCGACGATAACGGCATCGTCATCAAGTCAGAGAAAACCAAACTGCTAATAACACACTATACATATTTGCGACCATCAGTAGAACCAGTATTGTATACACACAACCATTCATGCTTTCATAATTTATCAAACCGTCAATGTAAAGCTATTGAAAAAGTAAACTGTTTTAAATACTTAGGCATGAAAATAGATGAACATTTTTCATGGTCCCATCATTTAGATTACCTTTGTGACAAACAGAGTATTACTTGGAAAATTCTATCATTTAAGCTTTAAAGTACCTAAAGGAACATTGAAATCCTTATATAAGTCACTCTAGGAGTCTATTCTCGGTTATGCTTTAGATTGCCATGGTCTTACATTCAAAACATATATAAATAAATAACAATGTAGGTAAGTACATAATATTATTTAGATACCACTAAATACCTATTTAATTAAACATAACTTAAATGTTAAAATACTAAATAAATTAGAATCAATCCAAACAAAGTTTCTTAAACTTCTTGTCAATAATAAAACTAGAAATCAGCATAAAAATGTCTACACAAAATTAAAATTTGTAAAATACTACCAATTTCCCTAAAACATAAATACTTATTGGCTGTAAACAACCATGGCAGTCTTGGGCATAACTTGGAACCTGTTACAAATAATCATAACACCCGATCGATGGCCTCTGGCAAATATATTGTACCAAGCGTGTTTAATTATTACGGTGGTAGAACTTTAAAAACGTTTGCAATATCCGCCAAATAATGTCCCAGAGGACATAAGGAACGAAAATGATGAAACTATATTTAAAAGGAGACTTAAGCAATATTACTTAGATAAGTGCTAGAATTTAAGAGTGAGGTTAGCTATAAGTAGTTATTGTAATTTTATCTATGTAAACGTTCTAATTTACTGTACGGAGACTGGATCCCACAGTCAAACCGATGACACGGTTTTGTGGGACACTGCACTATTCCTGTATGAACGTGTGAATGACAAATAATTAAATAAATAACAAATATGCGACGTATTACGGTCGTTGCGACGATAGTTATGCCGTCGGGAACTCGGTCGATGACGACTCCGTTGCAAGTTGATTTCCTCTTCCAAGCGCCCGACTCCGTCTCGTTCTCTCTCCGACTTAGGATCCCCGTCCCGGATGCTCCGGCTGCAGACGCCGCGATGAGCAGGGCCACGGCTCCGATAGCGAGTGCGACCTCCACAGTCCACCTCACTGCGCAGTCGACTCCCGCCCAGCTCCTTCGCCATCGTGTCCCGATCCACCGGGCTCCGGCGTCTCCAGGCATCAGCTTGGTCCATTCCCGCCTCGCTCCATTTTCTTTAACTCAGAGACGAAAAGTTCGGTTTGAATTTGTATTTTTAAATAGACGGTAAATTATTTTTTTGAAAAAATCGTCCATCTCGAAAACGGTGCGCGTTAGCGCAAAAATAATGAAAAATTCATACCCCTTTATAAAACCCCGCAGCATATTTCTTAGAATCCTTTTCTGACCTTAACATGACCTTGACCCTGGTCCTCCGAACCACAACCAATGATACCCTTTATTTAATAATAAAAATAGACGGTCTTGGAGCTTCCTCCTCAAGACCACGGTTGCACCTTAATGTGACCTTGACCCTACGTTCACGGCACAAGCTAACCATAATCAAGTAGTATTCTTTTCGTAATTATCCGTTACATACATACACAGTCTCCCTTCTATATCCTCGAAGAGCTAGGCAGAGCTAGATATTGCTATACTCACTTTTGACCAGACCAAAGAAATCCCAACAATACATTGCCCGATTCGGGCATCGAACCCGGGATATTTCCCACGAGAAAATTTATGCCGCGAGACCAACGAGACAGTAATAATCCGTTAGACAATTATTACACTATGAAGAGGGTAAATTTAAGTTTGTTAGCGTTGTTACATTGTACGCTGGTAACTAGTTTTCTATTCAAATATAT
This sequence comes from Euclidia mi, assembly GCA_944739405.2. NCBI lineage: Eukaryota > Metazoa > Arthropoda > Insecta > Lepidoptera > Erebidae > Euclidia > Euclidia mi. The sequence goes on along the minus strand of OX123187.2, from coordinate 62,726,820 downwards.
ATTTAACAAAAGTTCAAAACTAGGACGAATACAAAATACCCCTATACGCGCACACGTAAAATCATAATTTGAACTAAAACGAATATAAATTAATGTGAGCATGTACTTACCACTTCTGATTTGTAGTAAAACTCCAGTTGTATTCCAATACAATTTAGGCGTCCATTACACGCTAGGTTATTCTTCAATCAAAACCATCAGGCAGGAATTACGAATGATTGACCGTGATTGATGGAATTTAATCGACATTACACGGTCACTCTGATTGATCGTCAGTCAGACCCGATATTTCACGGTGAACACACGGACAACATGGATTTTCATTAAAAAAAGACCTGTGTTGCAATTTTGATTGCGTTGTCAACTAAAAAACGAGTGAAAATGAACGAAATAGATGTTGAATTTCGATTCCCCACCTCTTAAAATATTGCAGACGATACCAATATTGACTTTTTTTTAATTTTCCCATCCGCCATCTTTGATTTCCCATCCGCGATCTTTGATCATGAAATAGATGTTGTATTTCGATTCCCCACCCCACAAAATATCGAAGGCGATAAATATATTGATTTTTTAAATTTTCTCATCTGCCATCTTTGATTTCACGTCCGCCATCTTGGATCATTAAATAAATTTTATATTATTAATCAGCGTCCCGAAAATGTGAGATTAGCCAACATTATTTTTTAGCCTTTTGCCCGGCCCCAAAGGATCGCAGCGTTATAATAGCCTATAGCCTTCCGGAATAACTCTATCGTATACAAAAATATTTTTTCAGATCCGACCGGTAGTTCCTGAGATTAGCGCGTTCAAACAAACAAACAAACAAACTCTTCCGCTTTATTGTATAAGTATAGATTAGTGGTATCCCTTAACTCAGGAATAGTCTCATATGTTAAAATAAAATCCTTTTCTGGTTTTAAAACATTAGAAGGAAGCGCAGCTGATTGGCTGCGCGATCTCGCAGGCCCAGCCGGCGGCGCCGCCTGTTCCTCGCATTGATCGTATTCTGATTTCTGCTTCCGACTCCATCACTGCCCGCGCGCTGAGTGACGGATGATTGACGAAATGACATTACACGGTCACTCAAAACCATCAATCATGAGTTGCATGACGAAAATATCAAAATATTCAGATAATCGTCAATCACCGTCATGCAACCATCAGTCAGTGCATTAGACGGCAGGTTGGTCGTCAGGCAAAGCTTTGACCATGGTTAAACTGACAGCAAAACCTATCGTGTAATGGACGCCTTATATTTCGGACACACCTTTACACTGTACAGATATTATAATATTTCCTAAGAGCCACCGTCCGTTCGGTACCGTCGCCTGGAATAGAATGCCCGCTCTCGCCAACCGCCATTTTGAATTATTTCGATAGTGATGTGACTCGGACGAGTCAATCGACTACAAATTATTAAATTCCAATCGATATTAATTTTAATAAAAATGGGGACCTTACACTATTGACTACATTTTTACACCGAATCGTCGTAGTTTCTTTGTAAAGCAGAACTAGTGCACACAGAGGGCTGTAATATACTTACATTCTTTTCTATCATACTTATCTTACATTTTATATCACCATGAGCACTGACCCTATTTCCTACTTGGTAAGAATGAACTAGCCTCCGAGGTCGCTATTCGCGGAGAGGAGCCGGCTACCTCTGTTCTAGTTTTACGGAAGCAGCAACCTAAGCTACTCGAGCTGATTCCGAATGACGAAATCCTAGAGTTAGGCCTAGGCATAGCAGACGACTTCAAGGGAGCTAGCGTGTCAGTTGCCGATTTAGATTCGCGAATCTCTTTCAAATACGACTGCAACTTGGCGAAGCGAACTGCGGCTTTGCACAACCAGGTCTACCACAGATTGGGCAGATTAGACAAATCCGAACCTAAATACGGCAAGAAAATATCCGACCTGACTGAACGCTTTCGGATGCTGTCGGCAGAGCTATCTAAGATAGAACACTCGAATGTTCCGTCGGCGGAAGTCGGAGTCACGATGACTTGCACGGTATCTACCCCTGCACAGGCAGCGTCGTCTCCGGTAACTGTTCAATGTGAACATTTAAGGGTTGGTGAACTATCGAAACTCAAATTTGACGGAACAGGCTGCGTTCGCGAATTCCTACAACGCGCGACTGAATTTAGGACGGTTAGAAATCTACCTGCCAATAGATTATTCGATTACGCGTCCGAAATTTTTACTGGTAATGCGTTACACTGATTTCGCGGTGTTAAAAATTCCATTTCTACATGAGACGAACTAGCTAGTAAACTCACAGCTGATTTTACACCGTACGACTATGACTATAAACTTTTAGCCGAGATTCGTAATCGTACCCAAGGGCAAACTGAGGGTATAATCATCTACTTATCAATTATGTTCCAACTTTTTGAGTGATTATCACCGAATACGTTACTAACCAAAGATGAAAAACTAAATATTTTGCTTCACAATATTAGACCGTGTTATTCTACTGTACTACCTTCATGTACTACGGCTATAGACACTCTTAAAACACTTTGCCTAAACTATGAGAGGTTCCAGTGTTTAAGTGCACAATTTCACGAACCTAGCTACCCTACGTCTAACACAGTAGCACCTGATTTAGCTTACATAAATAAAAAGAACACGCACGGTCACAATAATAATTCACAGTACTATAAACCGTCTAAACTAAAAAACTACGCTTCCGTCGCATCTTTAAATGTTGAACCGAACGATACACCTGTGCCTAACCTACAACACTATAATGTCGACATGATATCTAAATCAGCTGTTCCTACAACAATAGCTAATAAGAGGTCTGTGTTCTGCCCGCGATGCCGTTCAACTGATCACTCGCTAGGGACGTGCAAGCGTGATCGTTATCCTTTATGTTTTAAGTGTGGCCTTAGGGATGTCACGTTCGTTAATTGTCCTAACTGTAAAAATTAATCTTTTTCAAAAAACTAATTTACTCATAGTGCATAGGGTTCCCACCAAGAACTTAGGGTCCCAAGCCAACCTCACCTGCAAGTGGTGCACCTGCCGATCAACGGACGAGGCTCTGGCAAACAAAATGTCCCAATAAGCGGCAATAGGCTCGCAACCTATTACGTGGGATCAAAACACTGGCGAAAAGTGGGCGTTTAATATGCCTCTGCCTACCCCTTCGGGGAAACAGGCGGGAGTCTATGTATGTATGTATGTAATTTACTCGGATCGTAGTTCGTCAAATAAGATGACAAACCCTACCGTTTGTACATCTTCTAAACCTAAATATTTTGACAAAGAAGACTAGAAAAATTGGCTGGACACTCTAAAAGTGTATTTTTCCAGTTATTCTGTGGCTGCGATCCGTGATCAAAAACCTAATACTGGTTTTCGACCTTACGTTAATGTAACCATTAAGAATCTACCCCTTACTGGGTTACTTGACTCAGGTTCTGCCGTGACAATATTGGGCAATAATTCTCATATAGAAATTATACCCTATACTATTATACCCTATACCTTACTACATTTTTTCGCTCGGCAGGTGGTCATCGTTTGACACCGATCGGCTATATCAACCTACCCACCACTTTTAAAAATAAAACTTGTTATTTAAAAGCGTACGTAATTCCAGAAGTTACTAGTTTGTTGATTTAAGGTATTGACTTCTGGAAAAGATTTAAATTGTTACCAAACTATATTAACTCTGTTTCTTTATCTAATAATGGCTCTCGTAGTAATTCCTTGCCTAATAAACCTTATGCTACCGTGTCGTCTATTTATATTAATACTGATAACGACACTACTATAACCTTGGATAAGTGGAATACTATAATCTACAATGGCTGTAAAAACTCACCTACATCTTTCCCTAATTATTCTATCAAAAATGATAAATTATATATATATATATATAACACGGTATCGAAATGTACACTGCGGAAAGTATTCCAGTGGATAGAGGTCCTACATACCTCGGATAGATCTACAGCTATAAAAGAATACCATTCGGAACTCGCTGCGGGTCATTTAGGTATTTTTAAAACGTATAAACGTTTAGCGCAGCGTTATTATTGGCCGGGTATGCACGCTGACGTTGTTAAATTTATATCTTCGTGTGATACTTGTGTCGCACATAAACACCAAAACAATGCTACTTTATATACACACACATACAACTTACGTCGTAAACAGGCTGATTATAACGTAGGTGATACTGTTTGGAAGAGAACCGTCTATTTCAGTGATAAGGATAAATCATTTAGCAAAAAATTAGCTCCTAAATTACCAAGTGTACTATTATTGCTAAAAAGTCACCACTAGTATACGAATTAGCGGATTCGTCGGGTAAATCTATTGGCAGTTGGCACATTAAAGATTTAAAACTAATTAACTACGCTGATTCCTAACCTAATTAGATTCTTTCATTGTACCTACCTGCAGTTTGAGTTTCATAGTTCACTATCTACTTAGCACTGTCAACAGAAGTTCGGAGGACTTAGTTAGACGGATTTTCTTGTTTAGACACGTAAAATCCTGCTGTACAGAGCGGGGTATTGTAACGTAATACTTCTACGTATTGCGTTATAATATCTCGCAGGTGCTTAACGCCAGCTTAGCCGAAGAGCTCTCGCAATATTACCAAATATGGTAATGTTCAGAGCCACAGTCAATCACTGACTCATAGGCCTATACCTATATATGCGCGATCTAAATCGGTCACTTTCCCTAGTCGGAACGCTGATGGTTGTAGTGTCAACCAAGTATTATTCTACTTCCCATCTACTGTCCCGCTGGGGGTAAGCATATTCTAGTCGTCTGTGTGCCTATATGTTCTGTCTGTAGTATCTGTGTCTCCTAAGCATAACAGCCGATCTAGGGATAGCCTGTTCCTGACCGGTGGTTGTGTATTCTCTATGCTGTTTCCAGTTCTTCCTACGGGCCACGATTCACCCTACGTGCTACAAGCCTCAAGCTGCTGGCGCCGTGCCGCTACTAGCCGGCCGCCACCCAAGCCTCCGTTCCTGCCTACGAGTTCCTACAGCCAGGCCACGGACGCCTTAGCCTCACCGCTCGGCGCATATCGGCTACACTGCCTGAGACCCCGCTTAGCCTGAACCTCGACCCCCGAACTGCCTACACCCAGCGCACCTTGGCCAGCTCATCGGCGACCCTACAAGCAGCTACCCTGCGAGCGTCGGAGAGCAGCAGGAGTCTACACTCCAGCCTTCAGGCCAGTGCTTACCTAGTTCGGTCATACTGTATGTGAGCGGTAGTGAGACATAATAAAGAACCTGTTCATGCTAGCAGTGTTTCTCTTGAACCCCGACATCCTACCTGAGATCCTCCGTCTCAGCCGTTATAATGACATGACAATCGGAACATGTCTTGTTATCATCATACAGAGATATTTATATGTATTGTGTATGTATATATTTATACGTATGTATCATATTATTATATAATTTATTATTATATGTTATTATTCCTTATCTATGTACTATATTATTATATTATGTATAGTATCCCATGTTTTAGTTAGGTATATTGTTATAACCAATATTATCTATTATATTTCATAATTACTGGAAAACGTGTGAAAAAACACAAATCTCTTGTGCACCTACCACATTTATCTCTGCACTACCTAAGGGTCAACAGGTAGAGAATGCCACAAGGCATTATGTCCACCATTGTACAGTATGCATGTGCAAAAAGTTTTAAAATAAATAAAATAGATAGATGCTTTAATATTCTAACGGTTTTCAAATATTCTATTTTTAAAAGGAAAGATTGTTCAATTTCTTTATGATTTTCCATAAGTGTACCTACATTACTTTTGCATTAGACTTTTTACCAACATTTGGTCATCAATTTTCCTACTATCATTTACTACGCTGAATTTTAAAAATAAAATCGATTCCTATTTGGCTTACAAATACTGGCAAAAGTTGGTCTCGTATTCCTGCTTAAATGCAAATTGTAATATCGATCCAAGAGCCGATCTGAACTGCTCTATTTATATTTTTAAAATACAAGTGGGCTTTATACTAAAGAAATACAATTGAAAATTGCTTGGCTGGTTTATTAATAATTGTACGAATGGTTATCAGTTCATGAATTTTTGATAGTAGTGTTATCTGGCTGTAACTGGAAAATCTGGATAAAATAAAAAGCCTTTTTTATAAAAATTCTCTTTTCTATGTATCTTCAATGAAGTCGTCTGTTCATGGCTTATAAGGTACCTGATTTTCACAAAGTTCAACGTAGTGCTATAATAATATTGAAGTGAGAGCGCTGGAGCATTGATAAGCAAATAGAAAGCAAGTAATTTTATGATAAGGTTTTGCTAGGTCTTTTATTTAGTTTGCATGACGGCCTGTAATGTTGGTATTTCCATTTGCCTGTTGCTTCCCGAATATTGCCATGTTTTATTTCGTATTCTTCTTCGTAGCGATCTTTTATTGAGTGTCATCCTCCTAACGTTATCCCAGTTAACCTAGACTCCGCTTACTGGGTCCGTTTAATACTTACGATATTTTGTTAAGTATAACATTGACTGCGTCCGTGGTCCAGCGGATAGCGTATGCGACTGCTGATTGGAGGTCCCGGGTTCGATTCCCGGGTCAGGCAAAAGTGTTACTGGGTTTTTCCGAATTCTCAGTAGCAGCACGGATTCTGGTGATGTGCCCGGTAACGGCAATAGGCTCGCCACCTATTACGTAGGACCTAAAAATTCATGGCGAAATGTGGGTGTAATATAACACCTATGCCTTCCTTCTACCTTCTGGGATTACAGGCGTGAGTCTATAAATAAATATAATAACATTGTAAATTATATGTACACGTATATGTATGTACATATTGTACGTTAAGTTTTTAGGTTAGTTACAGTTTATTTACATTGCAATGTCACAAAGTGGAAGCAGTGGCTACTACTATATTCAGAATATATGGTTTGATTTGATGGTATGACGGTAATATACTGGAAAACCCAATCTATCGTAGTTGACCTAGTGACACGGGGTTATAGCGCCAGGAAATTTGAGGTGGAGTCAAGCGTCGCAGTTTATTTTTACCAAAGAATAAAGAATATTCATTTAATCTGGATGCCTTCAAGTGAATAGGCCAGGCTTTTATGGGGAGTAGTGGTTTAAGCGATCACCTTGCTGTATAGAACTATGCCAAGAGTTGTGGGTTCGATTACCACACACAATAACGTTTTGTGTGAGCCAAAAATGTTTGTTTCATGTTTGATTCAATCGTTTGAAAGTCCTCCGCAACACATGATTTGTTTTTAGCAGATACATACATACATAGACTCACGCCTGTTTCCCCGAAGGGGTAGGCAGAGGCATATTAAACGCCCACTTTTCGCCAGTGTTTTGATCCCACGTAATAGGTGGCGAGCCTATTGCCGCTTATCGGGATATTTTGTTTGCCAGAGCCTCGTCCGTTGATCGGCAGGTGCACCACTAGCAGGTGAGGTTGGCTTGGGACCCTAAGTTCTTGGTGGGAACTCTATTCACCTTTTTAGGAGATGTCTTCTTAAATACAGTTTGACATCATCATCATCATCAGCCCTTTATACTGTCCCACTACTGGGTCCTATTCTCACTATGAGAAGGGTATATAAGGCCATAGTCCACCACGCTGGCCAAGTGCGGGTTGGCAGACTCCACATGTCTTTTGAGAAAATTATGGAGAACTCTCAGACATGCAGGTTTCCTCACAATTTTGCCATCAACTATCGTGAAATCAATTGTTAAATTAATATACTCACCAAATATATTTAAGGACCAAAAAATATAAATACCAAATTTAAATACGGTATGTGGAATAAATTTGAGTAAGTATATCTATCACAGAAAAGTCCTCGAACAAGTTCAGAAAACTTGCCACTTCTTACGATAGTGCAACAGTGACATTACCCGTCTGATCTTACAAGCGATGTAGACTCGAGACGAGGGATACGCCCTGATTATATTTTTTTTTGTTAATAGTCTCACCTTCAAGGGGTAAGCATAGTTATATGTATATGTTGGCACGTGTAAGGTTTTGGGCTGTTCTAACTCGGGTACGTACGACCAATAGAATATAGTTTCAAGAGGTGTTAACCCCATGGCGCCGATCAAGAAAGTTACTATCACGCCTGTGTGAATCATTAGGTACAATTCATAAGAAAAGTTCAGTGAGATAAGCATTCTGTATCGCAATATATACAGGGTGTCACAAGACCCATCAGCAAGCCGAAGTCTACTCGTTGTGAACATGATGCCAAGTCATACTAACTAAAAATAATACCTGGGAAACGAAAACTTTTTTAAGTTTTCACAATTTTTAAACTGCAATTAAAAGCACGCGCGTGCAATATTCGAAATACCTACTTATCCATGGGGTCATATTTATAGCCCAAAGAACATATTGGCGGAGTAAATGCATAGATTTTGTACTTAATTAGAAAAAATCCATACTAACTTTAAGCCTCAATATCTCCTGAACCAGTAATTTCCCAGGTATGGTGCCGAAGTAAAAAATGTTCGTAGTGATTGGTACAACATGGGGTGTCAGTTTTCTTTAAGGGTCTTTTTACACCCTGTATATACGACAATGTCCACAAAAATAAAGACACATTTAGTACACACTGTAATTACTAGACAAATGCATAATCTCGCAGTGCATAGTAATGTCCTCGACAAAATAAGTACCTAACTGTTTTATGAGGTAGTGTATACGCTTTTATAACAAGCTCCCTCTTAATATAAGAAAATAAACTATGTTTAAAGCATATTATAAAATTGTTGAGTATATACACGATAAAAATGCTTGGTAGTGAGCTGCTTTAATTCAAAACAAAAATCTAACTCTGTATAAACGAAAAAAAATTTAATTTGACTTTTCATAAGCACTTTAAAAACGTTTACACGAAATGAAGATTAATTTAATTTCCTGTTATTTTTCTTTTTCATTTCAAAATTCTAATGCAATAAAGTTGCTGTTGCTGATGTGAATAGGCCAATGACCACGTTAGAAAATTTGCTGGTATATAATTTAATTAAGTTTAAGACAATTAAGTATGTGATAGGTAGTATTGACTTTGAATCTGTCAATATAGTAAATTCGAAATACATGGCATCGTGAAATTCGGACACAGCTTTCAATCAGCCACTGATTGAATTGTCACTCAATTTGGTTCCAAGGTTTATACTCCATCCATCTCCGTTTTCTCTCACATGGTACAGGCCACATAAAAGAGGGACATTTATCTGAACTACTGGACTGTTCCATTTTCCTTGAACGTAAAAGTTTGTGGCAACTCTGGCACATAAACACAACACTCTGAAGTATAAGCTAGTAAGAATAAGTCGAGATAATAACATTGTTACCGAAACTTCGCTCTGATTAGCTATTTAGTACAAAAATCTGCTGCAAGTCCCTTCCAATTCTCCTTTTTTTACAAAAAGCTTAAGCACTGTGGAAGGTAAACCGTCTACTTTTTTAAGTCGCAAAACCAGATTAACATTATCACAACATTGTTTCTGAATCCAGATTTCTGATTGAATGGGATATTTTGGCGTTCTGAGATTTGTTGTCTGCAAATATCGCACGAGGTGCCACGAAGTGATAATTTGAGTTTAGGAAAAAGAAAAAAGTCGGCTGGAGCCATAATTGGTGAATTTGGTGGTTGTTCGATGGTATTTGTTGATTGTTTGGTCAAAAATTCGTTTACAACGTGTGTGTGTGTACGGAGTTTTAGTGCTCCCTGCAGCCTCTTACGCCTAAGTAGTCTCAGTTGTCTGTCAGTCAGTAACGGGGTTAATCTTATATTGTGGAGGACTTTGCAATATGCAATCAACGGTTACAAAATACACACAGACGCGGAACAACAATTTACGGATCAAACAAAGTGTTCTCCCTTGAAGTTTATCAAACCCACAACACTCAACCTAGTGTTTGACGACGAGGCGACCACTACGCCATACGGGCAGTCAAGTATGTAGGTATATAAATAATAATAAAAATGATAATCAAGATATATTGATTTAAAAAAACGGACAGTAAATACGAAATTCATTTCACGGCCAGAAAATGCCGTGACCTACAAATAAAAAATAAAACTTATATCTGTAATGAGACAAAAAATATAGAAATTGGCTACCTAAATCTCCGTTAAGCGAAACAGTAAAAAGCCGATCATTTATTTACCGAAGGGATTTAGGGAAAGGTTAAACGCTGAGCTCTTCTAAGCAAGTTTGGCTTAATATTGTCTTATTGGCTTGACCGATGAGCATTCATCTTTTATACGGGTTTATAGGGCAGGTATCAAAGCGTAGAATAATAGAGTTTATATTTCCTTTGACTTTATCCACGTAAAATATGTATATAACGTTGTGTTCAGTACAAACTTTGACTCACTTCGAGGTTGAATTTTAAAAACCAATAGGTATTTAAAGCTGTCTGAGATGATCCTTACTAATATTTTAATAAGAATTTGTTAGAATATTACCTCCAAATCTAAGCACTGATCTGTTACAGTTTTATAACTTTTACATGGCTTAGGCAAAACTTCGAAGTATTAATAAAATAATAAGACCCTAAAAGTTAATCATCATTATCGGCTTACCGTAGTCCACTGTTAGATATTATTAGGCCTCTTTTGATTGCACGGCACTGAGCTAGATTTTCGGTAATTTCAAATGAAAATGGACGGACATTTTTAATTATAAAGTTACGTCTAAAAAAATATTTTCAAGCATATGACTACCTCAAATTATGGGTAATCCTTACTTCTGACCCAGTCAGGTGAAACACTAAGTTCCCCTCCGTGGGATCTCCACCTTGTCGTGGGAGGGGGCTCAGTAACCGTGGGTTTGAGGGTACACCCACGGTGAAGCTAAGCGGGATCCCGGGAGGGGACGCTCCACGTGGACTTGGGTGAGGCCTGCGTAGGATGCGTCCAAAGTGCGGGTGCGGGGACCAGTTCTGTCTGTCCCTCGCAGTCAGGTGCGGTCGCATGAGGAGAGGCGTGTCGGTGTTGCGTTGCCGCGCGCCCTATCTCCCGCGACCAAATGGGGGCGCACTATTGTTGCGTCGCGGTGGCGCCGCAGAGGAAGAGGAGATGCGGTGTTGCGTTGCCATCCTCCCTATCCTCTGCGGCCGCTGGGTGTTTTGGCGACGGAGCCCAACACCTTCATCCGTCGCCAAGGGGGTTTTGGTCGGGGCCCGCCTGACCATCGGCGGGCCAATACCCGTCGGGGGGTTGCGATGAATGCTTCAGCGATACCCGACCCTCCGACATACGGGTACATGAGAAAGTCGAGGTGGTTTTTAGTGGAAACACCACATACTCCGGCTCCTATTTCCCCCAAGAGTCGGAGATCCGACAGGATTTTCCACCTCGTAAAACAAAAAAAAAAGGCCTAAAATATTCTTGACAGATAATTTAAAATAAATGAGATGCTGATTTATTTCGAAACAGAGTTGTCGTGGTGGGGGGGCTCAGTAACCGTGGATTTGAGGGTACACCCACGGTGAAGCTAAGCGGGATCCCGGGAGGGGACGCTCCACGTGGACTTGAGTGAGGCCTGCGTAGGATGCGTCCAAAGTGCGGGTGCGGGGGCCAGTTCTGTCTGTCCCTCGCAGTCAGGTGCGGTCGCGTGAGGAGAGGCGTGTCGGTGTTGCGTTGCCGCGCGCCCTATCTCCCGCGACCAAATGGGGGCGCACCATTGTTGCGTCGCGGTGGCGCCGCAGAGGAAGAGGAGATGCGGTGTTGCGTTGCCATCATCCCTATCCTCTGCGGCCGCTGGGTGTTTTGGCGACGGAGCCCAACACCTTCATCCGCCGCCAAAGGGGTTTTGGTCGGGGCCCGCCTGACCATCGGCGGGCCAATACCCGTCGGGGTGTTGCGATGAATGCTTCGGCGATACCCGACCCTCCGACATACGGGTACATGAGAAAGTCGAGGTGATTTTTAGTGGTAACACCTCATACTCCGGCTCTCACTTTCCCAAGAGTCGGAGATCCGAAGGGATTTTCCAACTCGTACAACAAAAAAAAAGGTGAAACACTAAGTAAGTCAGTAAAATTGCAGAAATAACCTACTCCAAACTAATCCAACGTTCGTAGTTCCTTGTCACTGTTGCATCGCTTTGTTTTTGACGCGACTAAAGCCAGGAAGTTTGACACGGGCTGTGTTTACGTCAATACCATTTAACGCGGCGAACATGAAATTCATAGCTTGCAGGTGGTTTTCATAAATCGAGGCCACAAATGTGATAGGATTTAGCGTGATTTAACCTCACCACCTTTACGAATTTCAACAGTTCAGTTTGCGTTTGTTCTACGAGTTTAAAGCACCACATCATCGTTTAATCTGAAATCAAATTTCGGAACTCGTATTTTAGGTTGTATGTTTCAGTTTTAATTTATGTCAGACTACACTCATGGCTATGCCACCGTGGGACTATTTCAAACCCGTGGTGCAATTACAGAAAATATTTTCTTAGTACACTTGCCAAGGAACATACATGGGGAATTTCAGTTTCTTGCGCCCAAAAGTTTCGGCTGTGCGTTGTCTGTCAATCAGACAGTAACCCAAGAATTTAATACATTGTTTTTTTATAGACTCACGCCTGTAACCCCGAAGGGATAGGCAGAGGTGTTATATTACACCCACATTTCGCCATGAATTTTCAGGTCCCCCGTAATAGGGCGTGAGCTTATTGCCGTACCGGGCACATTACCAGACTCCGTGCTGTTACTGAGAATTTCCTAACGGAAAAACCCAATAACACTTTGCCTGACCCGGGAATCGAACCCGAGACCTCCCAATCCGACGCGCACATTTATGCCGAGAGACCAACGAGGCAGTAATATATTTTTCTGTTCGCAAAATTAGTTTCTTGTACAACATATGATAATTCGCTGTGAGCAGAGGTCATAAATATTTAGTCACGTTTTTAAACGTCACTCGTGTATCTGTAACCAGTTCAAAGTTAAATAAACATTTGTGCAAAAATATTTTGAAGTATGTACGACCCATCATAGTCAGCTTTTTTCATACCCCAGCACAAAAGCCGGTTCATCATATTTCTCGTATTCGTATTTGAGGTCCGAGTCCCGTATCAATTTCTGTCGATGCCAATAAATTTCGGTTCGCTGCCCTAAAAGCTTTGAAAGCATTTCAGCTATTGTTCCTAAGGTTATTTGTTATTGGACCTCTGGCGTTCATATTTATTGCCTATTAGTAAATGCTAGTCTAGACTGGCGAAATTATGACTAGACTTTGTTATTGACGTGAATACATTACACAAAGTCTTTAATGGAACTTTTGATACATCTTATATCTATTTCTAGAAATATTATAAAGCCGAAGATTTTGTTTATTTGTTTGTAGAACGCGCTAATCTTAGAAGCAACCAGCTCGATTTGAACAATTATTTTTGCATTAGAAAGCCTATTTATCGAGGATGGCTATAGGCTATATAACATTACGCTATGAGCCACAAGTGTGGAGCAATAGCCCTAAGTAACGCGGGTGGAACGGCGGGCTGAGCTAGTAGGTACTGAATATAACGCTGAAGAAGTTGTTTATTTGGTTGGTTGAACGCGCTAATCTCAAGAACTAGTAGACCGATTTGCAAAATTATTTTTGTGTTGTGCAGTCCATTTATCCAGAATGGCTATATAACATCACGCTATGAGCCACGGGCGCGGAGCAGTAGGCATAAATAAAGCGGGTGTAGCAACGGAAACAGCTCGTAAATTTTATAATATTTTGAATTAAATAGGTTATAGGTACTTAGATACCTACTCGTTTCAATACGCTAAATAAACAACAGTAGATATATATTGTATGTTTACAAACAGTAAACATACAATATATATCTACTGTTATAATTGGACTGCAGGTTTATGAAACGGTACAACCGACTATGCATTGTTAACAATGTTGTCTGTGAACTGTTACCATACTAATTATTAAACAAATTTATTTACGGTTAAGCAAAGTATCTATAATGCTATTCGTGATTTAATGTTGGTAAGGGAATGCTGATATCTGGATTTGACCTGAATCGTGATATCTCTAGATATAAAATTCTTGCGTTACTGTTTAACTAACTACAGAATTCAATATTCGATCTATAGATAGATCTGTAGATTTTAGATTCGTTTTTGACATAACCTCCATACAAAATACGTCAAACACGAATCTCGAATCTCAAAATCCATGAATGGATCGAATATTGAAAATGGCCGTAACAGACAATGCACAGCCGAAACTATTGGTGTTACTTGTACTGGTGGTGGTAGGTGGTGGCCACAAGTAGCTGCAAGTTGGTATGTATTTTCACTGGGGATGACACTAAGGTTTTCCCGAAATTTCCAGGGGGCGGGAAGAAACATAAAAGTTTAAAATCCTTAAGTGTGTTATAAATTCAGATTTTTTCCTGATGTCTTGTTTTCCATTTTGTTCTGGTGTAGATTACCATATTGTTTTTATCACATCAAGACACGATATTCATAAACTGTAGTTGGAAACGATGACAACATTTTTCGTTCTTGGAAATGTCTGTAACAATGAAGTTTTCGTAAAATAATGTTTGAGAATAACAAAAAATATTAGGTCATGAAAAAATGCGTTAATCTTCGTGTAAGATCTGTTTCTTTATTCAATGCATTTTATGTCTAATCTTTGTTTAAGCGAAGTCAACTTCAGCCCTAATAAAAATCTGTTATTAACTGACGTCTTGTATCTGTATCCTACATCAATGCATCTATAAAATGTGCTTAAATATTAACTTATATCATACAATGTGTGCATAATCTCACTTTTTCCTTTTCCCACCTTCATCAAGTTGAGCAATAATAAAATTCGAATTTATTCAAAAAATAAATCCTGAATATTAAAGTAATAAAATAAACCTGTTCTTCATCCGATACCTTTTTGTGACAAAAAAGCCCATCCGAATAAAACATGAAGACCTTTTCCGGGTATATGATGTTTCTGTGAACACCCTCAAGATGGCATCCACCGGGCTCTTTAGAAATATTTGTTGCGGTGCAAAATGGATTTCTTTTAAGAAGGGTTTCATGAACGTGTTACTTCGGAATGTTGTGATATTTCACCGGCCAGTATTAGATATTTATTTTCTTTAACATACGACGATAGGAATAAAGAATCCAACGGTTCTCTATTTGAAAACGTGATAGCCGCTATAAGCCGATTTGTGACGTTTGAACGCCGAAAGGTAGTTAATCCGATTAATACATACATACATAGACTCACGCCTGTTTCCCGAAAGGGTAGGCAGAGACCACGGAACGCCATTTTCAACGATCCTGACATAATATATCTATCTTGTTTCATTCACTCTCATCAACTTTCTCATGCATGCTCTTCGGTTACGGGTACTTCTAACCTACATTTATAATTAGCGTTATTGAGGAAAAGTTAAAATATATTTGAATTTGTGGGTGTGTAATACACCTTTGCTTACCCCTTCGGGGATAAAAGGCGTGAAGTTATGTTTATTTAAATTAGTATTTGACATAATTTTACTTCGTTTAGCAGGTCGACTACTTTAATACTATCATAGCTGATAAGGACATTAAAATAAAAAAGAGCTGGGGAAATTAATGCCTATATTATCATATAAACTTTAAAATTAATTCACGCTGTTTCTGGTTTATCCCATGGGCTTATAGTCGTCCTGAAACAAGAGAAACAAACATAAGGTTTAAAACTCCTCATTACTGTCGACCGCTATTAATTCTTTTTGAACTTAAACTTACCTGATTAAAATACCACCACTTTCTGCCGAAGAATAGATCAGCTCCACTCGGTCCCAGACTTGCAAATGGCGGACCAAATGGATTTATGTTCATGTGGTCACCATCCATCTGAATACAGTATTATTGGCATAAGTCAACTTAGATTAATATTATTCACTCGCTTCCCTTGCAAAGAGAAGAGAAGACTAGTGTCGGCCAAATGTTAATTACGTTTGTTGAATTTATCACCCAGGACCGAGACTGTTGACCGTGTGTGTTTTCCTAGGAAATTGTACAAAAGGATTCATACATGGACCCTTACACAACAGTCGGAAAAAAAACAGATTTTATAAAATAGTCATTTAGTCTTAGCAGAGCACACTTTAAGAGTAGAATTATCATCATGGTCCTAGCGTTATATTAGCTGCATTAAAGACTGACACGCTTTGGAGGCCGGGCTCCGCTTACGAGTCTAACCGGATTTAGCTGAATACTAGCTTTTCCACAAAGCGACTGCCTTTCTGACATCCGCATTCGTTTGGTTAAGTACAATCAAAGTCGGCGGTGGACCAGTTTGAAAAAAAATCCCTTGGCTCGCTAGTCGAGGCACACTCGAAACTGGTTTTGTATACGAGTTTCAATGTGTGTGTAAAGTAACACTGGAAGCGAAGATGTCTTGCTGAGCGATTCTTACCCTTATGGTGGTCTAGCGGGAAGTTGTTCTTTTGTACCTATTTCAAGATCAGAATAAACTTACGTAATGATTCCACATCCAGTTCTGAACGTATTTGTTTCTGTGAATGGTGAACGGATTGCCAGGGTTCTTCTCGTAGTCAGAAGATGCTGACAGATCTGACTCTTCCTCGTGACTGTTGTACTTGCTGTCTCTGTCTCTGAACTTCTTCCTTTTCTTTTTAGGTGCTCGGCGATAGTTGGGTTGCTGAACAGGCATTTACGATAAGTTTGATGTACAGTTGATATAAAATTGATGCAAAGTAGGTGTTATTTATTAGGTTTTTAATATATTTTTGTCTTTAAAATAATTTCAAGTAATTAATTATTGATAGGCTAGATTAGTTATTGATAATCATGTTGATACAACAATATGTCTTATAGTAAGTGCATGTGGAAAAATACTGAGTATGTAGCCCTGAAATCGCAAAATTGAAAAAAAGCCCATTAAACACACTTTCTCAGAAATTGACAAGTTCGCGAAAAATCACAAAGCTGTCATTGACAGATAATTTAAAAATACATTGAGATTGTTATTGTGGCTTCACTGGACGAATCTCCTAAAATACAAAGTTGTATCGATGTGTCAAATGTGATCCCATTTTATTTTGTGTTTCGGTATAGTAATTTTAGCTAAAATGAGATGTTGCAATATATTTTATGAAGGAATACGTATTTGTAAAAATACAAACCTCATCTGACGCGTCTCTGAAAATCGAATACAATTTTTAATACAGCCAAAATACTGTAAAAGATTTTCTATAGTAAAGATACATGAGATATTGTTATCATATTACTGGAATGTTGGTAAGCTTGTAATCTTTTGAAATATAAGATACTTGTGCATCAACTTTACGAGCTGAACAAAGTTTATTGGCACGTGCAAAGATGAGAAAACAACGTTCTGGAAAGAACGAAAGTTTTATCCTCATCTTAATAAATTACTCGTTTTTAAATTACTTTGAAGAAACCCAGCTGTTAGACAGAACGTCACTCGATTTTGTGAGTTGTGGCTGGAAAGCTTACAGGATCTGGATTTACAATTTTATTTGATGATATGAATCATCAAATATAATTGAAGTGTCTTTGTTTCATTTTAAAATATAATAAGAAAACACAGTATTTTCTCTAGTGTTATTTACGATAATTGTATGATTTTCAGTCGAAAGGGGATATAATACGAGAACTCAATATAGGCTACATGTTATCCCAGGCAAAATAAGTAGACCATTGATAACGCTCCTTTAAAATTAAACAATATAAAATTTCACTTATCTAAACTAATATTTGGGGTCTTGCATTCGAATCCACGGCGCGCACCAATGACTTTTCGGAGTTAAGTGCGTATTAAATAGTTAATTATCGCTTGCTAAACGGTGAAGGAAAACATTGTGAGGAAACCTTCATGTCTAAGAGTTCTCCAGGATGTTCTCGAAAGACATGTAAAGTCTGCCAACTCGCACTTTGGCAGCGTGGTGGACTATGTCCTTACCCTTCTCATAGTGAGAAGAGGCCCGTGCCCAGCATTGGGACAATATAAAGGGCTGATGATGAAACTAATATTATGAGTAACGCTGTGATAATAACGCGGGTGGAACCGCGGGGAACAGTTTATATACAATAAGAAAATATATACAAAAATTTGTCAATCCCCTGTAGTGGAGTATATCGGCTCTTTTAACCTTTTTGCCGCCCCTTGCGGCTAAAGTATTCGCCCAATTGTGATGTAATACAGTTTTATTTAGTACAATTTATTAAAAATGAAAAAATAAGAAATGTTCTTTACTAAATTGATTCTCATAAAATGAATACCTAACGAGTAATGTCGCAAATTAAACTAGTATTACACTAAAGTATAATTGGTCACCTATCCAAGTCCCATTCCTTTCAAACGTTACTTAACTTGCTAATCTATTACGAACGGCAAGTCCTGTCACGACAGAAGCACTAATATATTTCATTACATAACAGCTAAAGCTATTTTATTATCATTTGAGTAGAAATGAGATATATTTACAAGCTGGACTACATATACATTATGCAGATTACAACTAAATTGTAGAACCAATCTTTAAAACTACGAATACAAAGGCAAAAGGGGACAAAAGAGCAAAAAATAAAATAAAAGAATGAAAAGAAAACCAACTTTGTTTTCTGAGGTTCAACGACACCGCTCCGGTACGACGTAAGTTTTATTTTATCTTAGTTGCGTTCGTAGCTGATACCGCTAATTAAGAGGTGCAATATGCTACAGGTCGCTCCAACGATGATAACAATTTATAACGAGCTCACAGCTCCCGGCGAATATTTATTACTGAAAATAGTTTTAAACTTGAAGGCAAATTCTCGTATTTAACAGAGACTGACACTGAATTTTGACTGAACTGCGATTTAATTTTGAATTGACTCACAATTGGTATTCTGCTCCACTTAATCTCCTTATAGTATAATTTCGATATAATCAATTTATAATCTCTTGTTGATCTTAGAGGTAATGACAAAAACTCAAAAAACAAAAACATGAATTTTGCCATTGTATGGGAAAGTACATTAATAGGAATGGTTATTGGATGCCAATACGTTTACATGCCAAATTAAAATTAATATACAACTAAGTAATAAAATTTCGGTAAGTAAATATATTGGTTCCTTGGATCGTGTGAATTATTTTCAATAGGTATTCAATAATTAAAAAATTTGATATTCAATAATAGAAATAATTCAGACATTATAAAGATTTTAACGATGGTAACGTACAATTGGGTTTTTTAATTCGTTTTTCCCTCCTGATAATTTTATCTCATTTGTTGAATTTCTCGAGCAAAAGTTTCGCGAATATTTCGATCTTGAAATAAATATTGTCAATGCTGGCAACGAAATACTTAACATGTTTGCATGTTGTCCACCAGGATCTCCTAGCCAGATCCCCCAGAGGATCCTCGTGAACTCATTAGTTGTGAAATTGTATAAAAGCAATTAACGTTTACAAAACCAGTGACTATCAGAAAGTTATCAGCCATCGATAGGGATTACAAAAATCAGGTGCATGCGATTTTCGACCTTATTGACGTAACTCAGAATTTATAATTTTAATAACGTATCAATGTCAGAAAGCAAGAAAATACCAAAAAGAAGTTTATCATGAATTGTCAATAAGGTCGAAAATCGCATGCACCTGTTTTTTGAAAGCCCTATCGATGGTTGATCATTTTATAGTCATTTGTTTTGTAGACATGAATTTGTCTTACACCATTTCTTTTGAAACTTATTTTAGATACCTATCGCCGTGGTAAAACTAGTGGCACATAATAGCTAAAGGCGATTCCTATGTTTATTAGCAAAATAGATCATAAATATTACCAGAAAAATATTCAACACTATTAGTGGTATCGTTGGGAATGTCAAATAAATCACGTCATCACGTCGTGTCCTTGGTAACAAATGTATATTAAAACTAGAAATACCTTACCTGCTCTACTAATAATTAGCAGAATACCGTTCACACTAGTTCACACTTGGTTCAACTTTCGATGTAGTCCCGATCTCATTCAAGTGTCAGTTAAGTTACGAGAATACCATTTATGACGCCGAGACTAGATCGATATTGGAATTTGAACAAATATAATTACCAGAATTGGCCCTTTGGTGTAAAATAACAACGCCGTTTATTTATTGTTAAATTTAAATTTACTTAAACAAACCGGCGAAGTTACGTTTATTATTTGCAAATATTTTTGATTGGGTTGGCTATAACAACGCATGTAAATAAAAGTAACTAGTGTCATTAATATGACTGCTTTCATAATTATATATTTGAAATATATTTTGTAATTAAAATAATATAATTTCACTATTATTTTTATCGTTTTAGGCTACATTACTGTAGCTATAATTTTATGGATTAAAGTGGAAATAACACTTTTAATCTTGCAATGAAAGCGGCTCAATTCAGAGTTTTAGTCATCATCCCCGTTGAAAGTGTGTCATTGACAGCAGTGGGTATGTGACGGCAAAGATCAGAAAAATAGCCATAATCATATCTTTCTAAAGTTGCAGTGAATAAAAGTAAACATAGACGGATGGTGTTCAAGGATTAAAAGTATATATTTGAATAATTAAACACTTGAGGCCTTATTACAAAACGAGCTTTAAATATAATACCAGGTTTAATCCTTAATTGACAATTGAAAAAAAAGGCTTTTTGAAGAAGGTTTTTATTTATTTTAATGCGACATGTATTCCTAATAACTTTAGTGATGATAGTTTAACAAAAATGTGTGTATAGTCTACGTACAATTAAATTTAAACAAGTGAGGCTAGGTTTAAACTTCAATTTATATTAAGACCATGTTTTGTAATAAGGTGGTTACAGATCCATTATTTCGTTTGCATTATTTTCTGCTTCATCGATCTATTCAAGAAGTATACAGTAAATCAAGTAATTATAAAATCTAAATAATATTAAGAAATGTATGCACTGCACTGTTTATGAATGCTCTTATATTAAGCTTGCAATAGTAATGGATAAATATTTGTCACTTACTTGGTCTGGCCGGCGATGAGCCTATTTGAATAAGTTCAGAGATAAATAAATTATTAAAACGTATAGTAATAAATTATTTACATACACAACCACTTCATACAAAAAGGAGTACCCCAAGGAGTACCCCTGCATATTGCCGAGAATATTGGGATCCTCGGCGTCGAAATATCGAACAAAGTCCAATTTGGGAGTCATTTGGAGGATAAAACCAAATTGGCAAGCAAGAAGCTGGGAGTGCTGAACCGGGTTAAGTGGTACTTCACACCAAGCCAACGGCTTATGCTTTATAAATCGCAAGTCCGGCCACATGTGGAGTACTGCTCACATCTCTGGGCTGGAGCGCCAAAATATCAGCTTGATCCACTTGACTCCCTACAGAGACGAGCTGTTCGAATCGTCGATGATCCCGATCTCACGGCTAGACTAGAGTCGCTGGAGCAGCGGAGAGACTTTGGTTCTCTCTGCGTATTTTACCGACTCTTTCACGGGGAGTGCTCCGAAGAATTGTTTAATTTGGTACCAGGGTCACCCTTCTACCAACGTACCACTCGCCGACGCAGTAGAGTTCACCCGTACTACCTGGAAGCGTTCTCATCTAGTACGGTGCGCTTCCAGCGATCTTTTCTACCACGTACGTGTAGGCTCTGGAATGAACTACCTGCTGCGGTGTTTCCCGAGCACTATGACTTGTCCTTCTTCAAACGAGGTTTAAAGAGAGCATTACTTTCACGGTAGGCAGCGGCTTTGCTGTGTATACCCTGACATTAGCGAAGTCCATGAGCACCGGTTACCGTTTACCATCAGATGGGCCGTTCGCTCGTCTGCCACTAGCAGCAATAAAAAAAAAAAAAAAAAAAAAAAAAGTATATCATATACAATAGAATTTAAAAAGCAAAAAAATGCCAATGAATTTAAAATTAATAGGTGACGTCGAGATTCGATTTATCTTCGGTTTGTTTTAATAAAAAAGTATCTTACATTATTTCTAAACAAAGTATTCTAGCAAAAAATACCTTCTTATTTATACTTACTGCGTTCAAGACATTAAAAATGGTGTGCTCACTAATATTTCTATCATTTCTGAAAATAGTAACCCGACCAGATTAGGTATATAAAATCTCAAATTATAGCAATTTATTTTACATAAGTTTGCATAATTTGTATACTATATGTATACTACGTATAGTATACAAATTATGCAAATTTAGACGGATTGTACTATAGATAGTACAATCCGTCCAATAATAAACAACTATCGCATTTTAAAACAAATACTGTTTTGGATAATAATCTCGAATTGTATGGCACCACAATTATTCAAAAATAAGTCAAGGGCGTCTCAATATAGGATTCTTATCCCATTAGTTTGAATAAAATATATTAATACTGGTATATAAAAGTTGTATTTAGGAATGGTAACGTAGGTGAGAATCACCTTGGTAAGCAATTTAGTTTTTCATACTTACAAAGAATCTCTGTTGACAAAAGCCTGCAGACAAAAATTCTGGTCACTCTCTGAAGAAAATAAATCTTGACTGAATAAGGGCCGGTGCTATCGAAAAATACAGAGAAGTAACTTAGTAATATTCCACGGTAATGCAGACCTCTAGCTCTCCATAATAATACGCTTATATGACACATAACATTCTGTGTACAGGTTTACTTTTATAAAACAGAAAGTAGCTGTTATTTCGTAACCATGACTGGTCGAACCCATGCTGAAACGTCAACTTATGTACTTACTGGTACTTGGTTGTTTAGAAAATCTTGAATGCTCTTTGTTTTTTCAATCCTGAAAAAGGAAAGATACCAATGTCATTAAGAAAGTAAGACCTAATCAAATAAAGTTAAGTATGTGCATATGTTGAAGAAATTGCTGACTGAACATTTTGATTACCAAGTCCAGTTTAGATCATAAAAATACAAATAAATATCAGCGTAACAATTATTTGTCGATTGGAACAGTTTTCAGACAAGAAATTATACAACACTCAATTCTGAAAAATCAAGGCATTTTTATGTAGAAATCTAGTATCTTCTTGGGTTTAGGCAAATGGTACATATTGAAATCAAACAACAGTATATTGGTTTTAATGATATTACACTTAAACCGAATGAACTGAGAAACTATATTATTTTTTACTGTCCGACGATTCAATTCCTTTACAAGAATCGCGGCCACGCAACGTGGTCTTCCGTGACCACGATTCCTGTGATTAAACTTTTTTCTCAATCTTTGAAGCTCGATATCTTAGAAAGCGTTAAATTTTTGACACCTAGTTGATGGGGTCAATTTGTTACAAATGACCTTTACAAATATAACATACTTCAAGGAATAGGGTCAAATTAACTGTCGCCATGTTTATAGAGAGCCTTAAAATTCTTTCATAACACACATGCAAGGTCCTTGAGCCTGTCAAAAGACCGGGGACGGCAGAGGTTGAGGAAACGGCGTTGCAAATGTTGGTGGAATGCCCCGCTTAGACGTCCCAGCGCCATGAACTCATCATCATCTTAAGCCATTCTCGACCATTTTGGTGTAGGCCTCTTCAACGACATTCTGTTCTGTTTTGAGCAGTGTTCAACCAATTACTGCCCTCTATCTTTATGATGTCATCTTTCCATCTTATGTGCGGTCTTCCAGCTGGCGTTGACGATCCCACGGTCTCCATTCCAATATTTGCGCCCACCTCACTACTCTTTTGACCACATCTGATCCTCGACTTTCTTTTCGGAGCCATTTATTTGTCTTTCTGTCTCTTAGTGTCACTCTTACCAGTATTCTCTCTATCGCCCTTTCAGCTACTATAAGTTACTGGAGAGCTGTCTTTGCAGTAACACAAGTTTCGCCTGCTTAGGTAACCACTGGTAGGATGCACTGGTTGAATACTCTTGCTTTTTCTTGCTTCGTAATATTTATAGCAAAAGCAAATGCAAGTTTACCAAAAGCGGCTCAACCCAAACGGATACGTCTATCAATCTTGCTCACCTGGTTTGCTTTGCCCATCTTTATCTCTTACCCTAAGTAACATATGGACGAATTTCAATGGGGTACTTCCTACTGCAATTGTTATTCCACTGGAGTTTTCACTGATCAGATTTCGAATTGGCCGTGAACTGGTCGCGACAATTGTTACAGTCGTACCCTCGCTCCCTGCCCTGACCATGGTCCGGTGCGTGATGGCTTGGAACGTCACCATCTCCTTCTGTGAGGCAGTCATGCTGAGCAAGGAGACGGTGAAGCGGGAGAGGGAGATGATAGCAGCCATAGGGGCCGCTCCCCGTCCGTCAGTAGGCTGAGGCGGCGGCGCCGTGGCCACGTACGCCTCCAAAAATGATGATTAGCAAATATAACATGGCCCGCCAGCATCCAAGGGCGAACCGAACCCTAAAAGAGTCACGATGTACGACGCGATGCTTACCGCAATTCGCGTGGCCGCCGTCAAGGTACACCGTGGTGGTTATAGTGAGTAGACCCAACCACGCACCAAACAAAGGTGGCTTGCATATCTAATGTACCACACAATGCACATTATATGGTACCAGCAGCCGATTGTTCTTCTGCCATTAAGGCATACTAAGAGAATAATAGCGCAGAGAACGAACACGCGCAGATCGCAGTGCGAATTAGAGCGAGACAGCGTGACAGATGCTGCTTCTAATGCTATCTCGTTCTTGGCTTACTACCTGCCATTTACAAATACTATTTAAATTGCAACTTACACATTATTTTAGGCAAAATATAACAATAATTAGGATTTATTTCTCCAATGGCGCTGATACACCTGAGCATTCACTTGTAATAGAACAGCAAGCATTCACCGTTTTCTGTTTTGTCGAACCGAACATTTTCACGATCATTCTAGCGAACATTCTAAATTCAAATTGTCCGTAGACTATAGAAACAATATAGAAATCGCACTACAACAGCAGTTTTACCCGATATGTTTACTTCAGTTTCACTTATGACTGGATTAAGAGTAAGATACATAAACAAATGACGTTTCTAAATAATAAAATGTAGATTTGAATTTGAACAGGTTTAATAAATCACACAAGTGTATGTTCCTATGTTCAAATTTATTTATCGATATCGAGAGTTTATCAACATTCTATTGACATTAATTCTGGTTAACCAAATCTAAGGATCTATTGTAAAAATTATCGATATTTTATCGATATTTATTCTGAGTAAGCCCATCACTAGTCATGTTAAAATTAGTGACAAACTACGAAGATTCTTCCCTAGATTAAAATCATAAGCCAAAGTGAAGTAATTATATTAGGTTTAAGCGCCATTGTAGCGTGAATTGTATGTATTACATTACATACATACATAGACTCACGCCTGTTTCCCGGAGGGGTAGGCAGAGACTACGGAGCGCCATTTGCAACGATCTTGACATATCTCTCTTGCTTCATTCACTCCCATCAGATACTTCATGCATGCTCTTCTGTTCAGGGTGCTTCTAACCTGTCGTGTTTTTAGGATGTCTCCAATCTGTCAGAGAACGTCCGCCTAGGTCTTCCCCTTCGTCCTGTCCCTTCCACACTTGCCTTATATATCTGCTTGGTCAGTCTTTCGTCATTCATCCTATCCACGTGTCCAAACCATCTTAGCATACCTTTCTTGATGCTTGGCACTACATCTTCTTTTACCCCACAACACTCTTTATCACACAATTCTTTACTCTGTCAGTCAAAGAAACACCACACATACTTCGCAGTGCTCTCATTTCTACAGCATTTATTCTACTTTCATGACTCTTCTGCCATACCCAACTATCACTACCATACATAAGAGTAGGTACTAACACCCCACTATGGACAGCCAAACGTGCCTTTTTGGACACGTTTTGGCTATTCATAAACGCCTTCAGAGCTCCATTCATTCTATTACCTGCATTAACTCTTCTTTCAATATCTTCTACATTCTTACCATCTCTTGTAAACAGCGTACCTAAATATACAAACTCATTCACTTGCTCCACTCGCTGTAAATCGATCATAACATTACAAGCCGTAACGCATTCCTCCTTTTCAAAAACCATAACTATCGTTTTACTTACATTTACTTTCATTCCTTTCCTCTCTAACGCACCATGCATGATTGTTACTATCTCCTGCAACTCCTCCGCTGAAGACGCAAGTATAACCTGATCATCAGCATAAAGGAGGCATTTGACAAGTAACTCATTCATCCTTAATCCACAGTCACTATTTTTCAAATCTTGCAAACAACTGTCCATGAAGAGGTTGAACAGCCACGGCGACGCTACACATCCCTGTCTAACACCTGTTTCGATGGTAAACCAATCCGTGTACGACCCATTTATCCTCACACAAGCTCTAGAATCATCATAAAGGGATTTCAGAGCTCGTATGAGGCTGCTGTTCACCCCATACATCGACAGTACCGACCACATTTCATTCCTCACCACTTTATCGTAAGCCTTTTCCAAATCCACAAATGCGCAATAGACCTTTTGACCTTTGGCCAAGAATTTTTCGGCTACGCACCGCAAGGAAAAGACTTGATCCGTGCACCCCATACCCTTTCGGAATCCTGCTTGTACATCTCATATTTTCTTGTCGGTTACTTCCATAACTCTTTCAATCAGTACCTTTGCATACAATTTGCCAACAATGCTGAGAAGGCTAATGCCTCTATAGTTCTTGCAGTCTTGTTGCAAGCCTTTTCCCTTATAAAGAGGCACAATCACCGCTGTGGTCCAGTCATCAGGTACTCGGCCGGTGCTCCAGCACAAGTTAAATAAGCGCTGCAGCTGACCAACTATGATGCCCTGTCCAGCCTTCAGCATTTCAACTGTAATCCTATCATATCCTACAGCCTTACCTAATTTCATACTTCCCAACGCCTTCACAATCTCATCCACACCAATATCGCTTTCATCATTGCTATTATTACCATTAATTTCGTCGATCGATGTCTCTATCGCCGTTTTTTCATATAGACCTTCAAAATACTCCTTCCATCTCTTCAGCACGCATGATTCACCATTCAGTATCTTTCCATTCTTGTCTCTGATTGACGTGTATTCTGAGGATTGAGTTCTTCCTCGAACTGCACGAATGGATTTCCAGAAAAACTTTATGTTTCTCCGGAAATCTTCAGATAGTCTGCTATCAAATTCATCTTTCTTTTCCTCTTTTTTCCTTTGAACAATTTCTTTCACAATTCTTTTTGACCTAACAAACTCCTTTCTTGCTTCATCTATGTCATCACTCGTTGCCTTTCCCATTCTTTCATTTGCTCTGGCAGCCAACCAATCTAACCAAGCTTTCTTCTTCTCTGACACATTATCTATATTCTAATGCTATACAACATATGCTATGTAAATTTACAAGTAGGACATGATCTTCACTATTAAATCATTCGATAAAGTTATTAATATTAAAATACACTATAGTAACACATTACTTAGAGAATTATCATTTTGTGCCATGAAATCGACATTTGAAGATTTTGAAATTCAAGAGCTCTGAGTGGCTGACCAAGAGTTTCCACGACTTATTGCTCCTCAATCGTTAGGTAAACTAGTTAATATAGATGTGTCTTAGTTAACTGTGCCTGATTGTACGTCTGATGGTGTAATTAATCGGCGACTTTGTGGTATCGTTTTTTATGCTAACCTGGTGAAATAGAAACATGCTGCCCACCTGATAGTAATTGGTGATTATCAAAAGCTATTTAAAGCGTGCAACAAGTGCACACTGGTTGAGGCCCACTGAAGCAAGTTGGAGTAAGTAAAGCAATATAGTTTTAAGATTTTCAAGGCCATTGGAACCCGTGCGATCTCCACCTTGTCGTGGTGGGGGGTTCAGTTACCGTGGTTAGGTCACCCACGGTGAAGCTAAACGAGATCCCGGGACGCTCCGCGTGGGCTTGACGGAGGTCTGCGCAGGATGCGTCCAATGGTGCGAGTGCGCGGGACATTTCTTATGTCCCACGCAGTCGGGCGCGGTCGCGGGAGGAGAGGCATGTCGGTGTTTTGCTTTGCCGCGCGCCCTATCTCCCGCGACCAAATGGGGGCGCACCATTGTTGCATCGCGGTGGGGCCGCAGAAGAAGAGGAGATGCGGTGTTGCTTTGCCGTCCTCCCTGTCCTCTGCGGCCGCTGGGTGTTTCGGCGGCGGAGCCCAACACCTTCATCCGCCGCAAAGAGGGTTTTGTTCGGGGCCCGCCTGACCATCTGGCGGGCCAATACCCGTCGGGGGGTAGCGAGGAATGCTTCGGTGATACCCGACCCTCCGACACACGGGTACATCAGGAACACGGGTTGGTATTTAGTCAGTAAAAGTCTGACAGTCCCAACCCGACACGAAAAAAAAATAAGGCTATTCGAACCCAAACCGTCTAGTCGAGATTGATGATTTAAATCTGGTCATGTGTTTTTCATTCCTTTTCGGATATTTTATATTTCTAGCACCTATATGAAATAAAAGTATGTAAAAATTGTATTGGGGATTCAGTAGCAAGTATTTTCCTTTTGCGGTTTAATGTTAAATAATGTATGAATTTTGTGGTGAACTTATCATTTAAGAAGTTATCATAGCGAGGTACTTACAATGATTGTTTGCCCTTTGTTTCCTGTTAAGAAAATTATTTCTTATGTAAAATTATACATTAAGACGCTGTTCATTTAGCAAAGCAGTAATTTTCGTATATTCTCACAAAAGCAGTATTCGCTTATTTTACATAATAATAATCAATAATAGTCATACAGCTACTAGTCTACACCTTCACTTAATGGTGCAGCCTGACAGCATGCGTACCGTCCCAGTTTAAATAGAAATTCTATACGCCCTACATTCAACCCATGTCTCATTATAGTCAAAAGACCAAAAGTTATAAGAACTACAATAGTGAAACTGAGAAACAATAATAATAAACTGGTACAAAGCACACGCCGAAATATGGCAACAAGATTACTGATAAACATTTTTGAAAAGGAATATACAGAAAATAATAAGATGGTCAAATATCCTGGTTACTTTGAGTTGATCTAATAACGCAGATTGAAGTTACTAAAAGAAAGCCACTAAAACAGCGCATACTTTCGAGTTGCGTCGGTCCGTTCGATCAATTTCAAATCTTTTTTTGAACGCGCTTATCTCACAAACTGCTGTTTCGATTTTAATCAATTATTTTTGAGTGGCATAGCCAATTTATGAAGGAAGTCTATGGCTTTGTAACATCACGCTATCAGTCGAGGGTACGGAGTAGTAGTCCAAAATAACGCAGGCTCAGCTAGTTTCTTGTAAAGATCATTACTTACTCGTATTGGCACTTGATTGCTCAGGAATTCTTGTATTTTCTTAGTTCTGTCGCCTCTGAAAATATGTACCAATTCTGTAGTCAATTGATGCATGCATAATTTTACTTTTGATGCTTGCATAATTATGTCAGGGAATTTGACTTGCAACCTGATCTACTTGCAATCGTGCAGGTTCGGTCAACTCCCATTGTATACTGACGAGATGACAACAATCTTTATTTAGCTTATCAACCGTAGGGTGGATCAAGTAACTGAAATATTGATGTCAAATTTTTAAAGTTTTTAATACTTACGTAGTATCTTCACTGTTTGCTTGTGCATTAATTACCTAAAAGAGAAAATCATAAAAAATGAACTTACCTCATAGTAGAAATGTACCTTATGGCAGTTATGGCATACAAAGATGTATAAAAAACCCCTACGGTCCCAAAGACACATATATGCCAAATTGCAGCTTCTTGCGCTTAATCTTGTTGGCTGTGCGTTGTC
This sequence comes from Euclidia mi, assembly GCA_944739405.2. Taxonomy (NCBI): domain Eukaryota; kingdom Metazoa; phylum Arthropoda; class Insecta; order Lepidoptera; family Erebidae; genus Euclidia; species Euclidia mi. The sequence continues at coordinate 62,696,998 of OX123187.2, read as the reverse complement.
TGTCAGTCAGTCAGTGATGACAGACATCTTATACTAATATATAAAGCTGAAGAGTTTGTTTGTTTATTTGTTTGTTTGGTTGAACGCGCTAATCTCAGGAACTACTGGTCCGATTTGAAAAATTATTTCAGTGTTAGATAGCCCGTTTATCGAGGCTATAGGCTATAGGCTATAGGTTATATAACATCGCGCTATGAGTGACGGGAGCGGAGCAGTAGCCTTAAATAACGCGAGTGTAACCGCGGGCTCATCTATTAATTTTATAAAATTAAAGACGAGATCGACCTAAAAATTATAAAATGTTAAATCTTTTGTTGAAATATAAAAGTTATACACTTACTGGTATATGGCTGTTAAGAAAATCTTGAATCTTTTTTGTTCTCTCTTGTCTAGAAAAAATATATGAATAACTTATTGAATACTTGCCCTCAAACAAAAATCAGATCATTATGTTATTATTTAAAGAAACAAAGCTAATATTCGACTAATAGCTGGAACTTAGGTGGCAATCGTACCACCTATTATACGCCATATTATGGTGGCGGCATGAAAAACATTTTCGACCGGCCTTTCGACCCATTTCACGTTCATACTTATGTCGAAATTCGCCAAATTATATGGATTTTAAAGCGCATAGTAAAATATCAATGAACTTACAATTGAATTTCTCCTTGGGGCACCATTTCAAATTCAATCTGCAAGAAAGTACAAACTTTACAAAATATATTATGGTTATAAGTCGGCTTCTACGTATAAAAATGATGTGTTTTATGGGGATGGTTTGAAGTGGTACACGTAGAATGATATATCCGACTTTGCAGGTTAATGGACTTGATGGGTCTATGCTCACTACGTATGGCGCTACTTGAGGACAAACCCTTCTAGCAGTTTGCTAAATATGAGAATGCTTATATTTGAACATATAGACAGATCTTTATAAGGTTTTTTTTATATAGACTCATGCCTGTATCCTTGAAGGGGTAGGCAGAGGAGTAATATTACACCCACATTTCGCCATGAATTTTTAGGTCCCACGTAATAGGGACTCCGTGCTGCTGCTGAGAATCTCCTAACGAAAAAACCCAATAACACTTTGCCCGTCCCGGGAATCGAACCCGAGACCTCCCAATATAACGCGCGCATTTATGCCGCGAGAACAACAAGGTAGTATTTAGCAGGTATTTAGTATTAAAAAAATCGTAACATTTTCCAGTCTTAAAAGAGTGGCAATAGTTTCTTCCAATTTTTTCTCATACTATTCCGAATCTGGACGGAAAATTATTTATTATTTTTAAGAATTCATAAGTTTTACCATGTTAACTTAATTAATAAATTAAATTGAATTTGTACTACTATAATCAACGATAAAGTTTGTGAAGATGGATGGATGTGTCATTCACGAAGAAAAGGTACCTTTTTTGACTATTTTGATAAAACTTTCAGTAACTTATCGTCTACATCATCATATTAAAGTCCTAATAATATATAGGTACGTTATTTTTTTACTTTTTTTTATTAAAAAAAACCTGTCAAATTGACTTCACGCTGCCTGATGGTAAGCTGACAGTGAAGTCCTATTGGGAAGGCCACCATCCCCAATTGCTGGTTAAGCAATGTGACATGACGGCCCTCACTTTGACGGCCTTGAGAGATGCTTTTTCACGCCCCGCATACCCGCCTAACCGCGCACAAGTGACTATTTTCCCTTTTTGGTTACAGCGCTATACTCGGTCTGAATTTACAGTTTCTTTCTATTACGTAATGTTTTAAATTATTTTTTTCTGTTCTATTCCAATCATTGAACATTTCTTCATGCTAAAAATACGAAGCGAGTCTTAAAATCGTTAACCTGGAACGAAAAAATAATGTCAAATGCCACTCCTTGTTTCGCGCGCTACGTGATTACGTGCTTATCGTATGCGTGTAATTAAATATTTTTATACTATGATACATGTTTTTTTTTATTTAATTCGGTGTAGATAGAATCCCTCTACAGTTAAAACTCATAAAATATGTATGTCATCGATTTAATTTTTAAAATAATCCTGTTTAAAATTCACAAAGTGTTTTTTTCAACGATAGTCAATGTTCGCTGCTAAGTAATTACGTGCTTATCGGATGCGTGTAATTAAATATTTTTATACTATGATACATGTTTTTTTTTATTTAATTCGGTGTAGATAGAATCCCTCTACAGTTAAAACTCATAAAATATGTATGTCATCGATTTACTTTTTAAAATAAGCCTGTTTAAAATACACAAAGTGTTTTTTTCAACGATAGTCAATGTTCGCTGCTAAGTATAATAAATTAGAAAGTAAATATCAACAAAGAATTTATACGACTTGAAAGAGTCATTTATAAGGTTGAAGAAAAACATCACTTCAACTTACTCATGTTACCGACTTATCAACAATAAATGTTTATGTTAGCGCGCCCATCTGGCGAGCGGCGGCGCGACATTTTGTTTAGAACGTGAGCGGTCAAGTGAATTCGGCGAATTGGCGCTAGCGGTCAAGCAGTTAAAGGACCCAGGATCAAGTACTTACTTTATTATGATCATAAAAATCGTTTCGGATTTAGATAAAAATAGTGACATTCACAGAAGCACTTTTTTAACCGTGATAGATAACACGGCCTAAGTCGCAGGTAGAAACTAGTAAAACATATTTATATAAATGGATCATGCATTATACTTGTACATATATGTTTTATCGCCTATACACACAATTAAATCTGTTACCAATATCAGTGTAGAATATAGTAAAAGAGAAAAGGCACGTTTAGGAAACTATAGAAAATAGAATAAGTATAATGGTACTTGATACGATATGACACATTCATATAAAATATCTTGGAGTAAAAGGAGAAGGAAAGAGAGGGCGAGGTAGACTCAGAAACTCTTAAACTGTGTAGAACTCACCTGCCCTTTGTTGTCAAGTATATCCTGTGTCTTCTGCCCTTTTTCAAGTTCCTCTTGTCTGTCCCTGTTTAAGAATAACGATGTTTAAAAAATATACCTGTTGATTCATTGTCAATCTAAGCGGTCAGGCCCATTATGTAAACAAAACTAATGTTACATTTACAGTAATTGATAGCATTACAGCTAACGGTTGAAAATTATATACATATGTGCTTAGCTCCGAAAAGGTGCGTGTCGTGGTTTTATACCGGATGTCCTACATGGTAGTCTGGGGTGTAAATGCCTGTACTTAGCCTATTATTTATTTAATATAGTTATATTATTTTTTTAATATAGTTTTATTTTCTTGCTATAATATGAATCAATTCCAAATTATAATCTTTCATACTTACAATGAGTTCTTTAATAAAGCTCTTGGTCGTCTTTCTGTCTAAAAAAAGTATATATTTTTAACATATTGGTGATTAAAATTATGTCAATAGCGAGTCAGTTTTACTAAACTGCTTGGCCATACATACTCGTTTTGTGTCTTTAACCCGGTAAGAAATATTAACAGAAAAATAAGAAAAACGATTACAAGGAAAAACGGATGATATTAAGAAAAAGGCCGAGGCCGCACAAGAATAGAGGCCGTAGGTTATGTTGTAATATTTCTGCTGTATCGAATTATTATGTAATATTATATTTATTTATATTTACTTACAGGATTAACGTTGGCGAGAAAGTCCAGCACATTCATAGTTATATCCTTCCTGAAAAACAAAAATAAGATACTTTGAAATTATTCATATAATACTTGAAACTGCATCCATATATAGGTCCGGAGTAGCGCACATGATGTGCGTTACTCCGGACCTAAAAACCATATTATAAGAAAGAAACAATTCATTCAAAATGCTTTTTGAAATAAAAATATAATATCCCATACGAGTTCCACGTGTTTTTTAAAGAGTAAGGTCCGGACAGTAGAAAAGAGTCTCACACTCACCTCTTGCCTGGACTTGAATCATAGAGTGGCTGAGGAGACGAGCCAAATAAGTATATCCACAGTGAGATACAAGACCAGACCTTACAGCTGCTCAATTGACTTGAGGGATGCCAAAGACGCTGCAGTTAATGTATAGCCACCTCAAAAGGTGACGAGATTGCAAATTGTGGTCAGCACAATGGCCAGGGTCGTTTGAGTTGTGCTACTGACTCGAAAAGAAGAAGAAGTGGGAAGATAAGAGATGATCATATCACGCAAGAGATGTTGAGAAAACCGTGGTGGTTTTAGTCAGTAAGCACCGACAGATTTTGAGGTAAATACAATACATCTTCTTCTGAAATTGAACCATTAAGTGGCAGTGATGGACAGACAGGATTTCTTAAAAATAAAGTATTTGGTTAGAAAGCTCTTATAGTACTTACAATTTATTTCCCATGGAAGGCGACTTTGGTTTTGGAACTAAAATCTGGAAAACAATAAGTATAACTGTTTACATCGGTTCTGCGAGAGTTATAATATATTTATGGCATTCAAAATTATAAGAATTCCATTAGTGTGTTCATGATTTTCATGAATATTAAGAATAAATGCCCTCAATAATAACAAACACTTACTTGTACCGATTGTGTTCTGTAACAACAAGAGTAAGGTAAATATGCAATAACATACTAAAGGTTTAATAGAAGTTGGAATTAGATGGCAATTTTATCAGCGGCAGCGTTCACCTCTTTTAGAACCAACCCTTAACTCCTACATACGCACGATGCGCTAAAATACTTCAAAGTTTTCTATTGCTCGTGCTTCTGACAGCGTGATTGGTCTGCTTTGACCAGCGGCTTTGACCCATAAAGTACCCCATAATAGCTTCTTATACAACATACATTATAATAATAAGGAGCTCCAGAATTTGATGATAAAGGTTATTTAATTTTTCAACTCTAAAAACTTTAAAACAGTTCAAATATAACTGTGAAAATTACAGCACAAATACAATATATAATAGTTATCAGTCAAATTGCAAACAATTTTAGTTAAAAATCTTAATGAAGTTCATTCAGCTTAGAGATATGAAAAATCTTATTAAAAATCTGCGCTGCCCGTCGCTCCGAATGGACCAGACAATCTGTATTTATACAGCTTCAGAAAAAATACTTCAACTAAATTGAAGAGAAAATTACTAAATTTACTATTCAAAGTAAAGACAGACATTTTATTAGTCTAACTATTCTTTGAAATTCTTTTAAAATAAGTCGATGTACGTCATAGCTAACGTCATTGGAAAGCGATGTAATTTATAAATTACAGAGAAGCTCTGGTTTGAATTATATCTGGATATGACGCTCCTGTGTGGCTATTTTTAGAGCTAGTTTACAAGCACTGATTTCAAGGAATTGCCAGCCTAAAATTTACTGCTTGTAAGTGCCACTTATAAAGTACTATACGCTGCCCACACCTCCGTCCATGCAAGTGTTGGTTTGGGCGGTTTCAGATTAGCGTTTTATACGCGCGTGTAAGCTCTCTTTTTGGAAGCGCACATTGACGCGCTACTAAGCTCGTATAAGCGCGAGCCATCAGAATCCAAGTTGATACCGACCCGATGTCACTACTGTTTCGAGCGAACACGCCGAAATATGCCCAATTATGCGGGTCCGGTTTTTTGAAGCGCGTAATGTAGCGCCGGGTAAGCGCGTATGCTGAAACGACCGTATACGCGCAGAAAAATACGCTAAGCTGAATCCGCCCTTATCGCGACAAGGGGGGGTTATCCCTTGTGTGCATTTGGGGGTTACCCTTTGTGCTGTTCATGCATAACCTATGTATATTTCTGCAAAATTTCATCGAAATCTATTCAATAGTGTTACATACATACATAGTCTCACGCCTATATCCCCGAAGAGGTAGGCAGAGGTATATTGCAACACCCACTTTTCGCCAGATGTATTTTTTTCCCACGTAATAGGCGGCGAGCCTATTGCCGTACCGGGCACATGACCAGATTCCGTGCTGCTACTGAGAATTTCCTAACGGACCCAATAACACTTTGCACGACCCGGGAATCGAACCCGAGTCCTCCCAAGCCCACGCGCGTATTTATGCCGCGAGACCAACGAGGCAGTCCCGATAGAAATAAACCGATATAAATAAATAAATATTATTACTCGTATTAGCACCTGCTTTTTCTCTAAGGCTTCGACCGGCTTACAACGGTCGTGTTCCGAGAAGGACTTAGTCAGACTGGTACGTATGATGTATATATAATTCCATTCGTATAAAGTCGTTTATTATATTCGTATGTATAAACCGTACACATGTTCTAATATCGTAACACGTTTTGCAAGTAATTTTCATCAATACTAATTCTACGATTCCAATTACACATCAAACAGTTAATTTATACATTTTAATAAGGTCTATGTTTTTATCATTATCACATAGGTACTTTATAAATCCGATCGGGCTTATAACATGCCAGATGCTTATGTCGGAAAATTAATTAGTACCTACCAGTTGTTTTTTATTCCTAGTACATTAAATAAGTAAATATTGCATTGCATATTTTTATAAATTTTACGTTGATTTTGCATATTGGAATATTGTTTTTTTTTCTCAGTATTAGATTATAGGATATTCACTTTAATTTGCTCTAATAACTGTTTCACATCATCAGCCTTTAACAGTCCACTGCTGGACTAGGCCTCTCCTTTGAAAGGAGGAATTGGCCTACTATACCACGCTGGCCAAACGGGTTAGTACAGAGTTTGTATCAAGTTTTCCTAACAGTTCTCTAACAGTGCTGTTCTCTGCATAATATGCTCTCCCTCTGTCGGCTCTTACGACACCCATGGGATGATATGGGGTGGTGACATTTCGTATTCTTAATCCGTCACCACACGGACCTAACGGACTGACGGAATAACTGTTTAAAAAGGGTGAAATACACCTTTTTATTTCTACCTTGTAAATATTGTTTGGTTCGGTACCTCCTCTAGCTGTCATACATATCTGCTTATTTCGCTTATATTTTTAGAAAATTAAAGTATGTGGATTGATAGCTTAGTAGGAATACCATTAAACACGCAGAAGGTCACGGTTTTCAACCAACGGCGGACATCACTTTCGAAATTATGCGCGTAATAAATTGTCAATTGTCCTCGCCGTGTGCCTCGGAGAGCAAGTTGAGCCCACGATCTCAGCTGTCATGATTTATGATTTACGTAGAGGAAGTAACCTCAAATATCCTGACAAAACCTCAGAATATCGCTATCGCTTTTATTTTCGGATGTCAAACGGCAGGTAAGGTAACGGTAAAAAAAAATTCTGCCAAATCTAGTAAGGCGAAAAGCAAATAGAATATCTTGAATACAAAAGATGTGATTGCAGGATGATGGTGGTGGTGATGACTCGGTCTTTTAAGAAGTCGTCGTTTTGACGAAGTAGAGTATGCATAAATCTTAAATAAGTAAATAAAATGTACTTACTTTTTATTAGTTTCCTGTTCAATAAATTTTTTGATCGGGTTTATAATTGATGCCTGAAATGAAGAGGAAATGGCGAATTTATTGTAGACACTGATTAAAATCATGGCTTTATTCTGACCCGAAAAACTTATTTTTACTGCGCGACACATTTGAAGTGTATATCATCAAATTTAAATCCGTAATACGTATATAGTAAAATAACACGTTTTTGTTTTATTTTTTGAAAATTATAGAACCAATAGACCCACTACAAGCAATTTTGTAAGCATTGTAATATTATGATATCTCAGTTGAAGCGATACTTTTTTTCCTTCGTTTGCTTTTTCTTTGGAGTGAGATAAACAAGCGTGGCGGTGAACAACTTTGTTTATCGCTAGGATTTCTAATGCTTCAGAAGCATATACGAGTAATTTGATAATGTCCTTGAAACACTTGAATACTGTTTATGATATTGTTTTAAGAGAGTGAATATTGTTTATAGTTCTATACATACCAGAAAAAGATTAGGATGATATTATTTATACTTACTAAGTTTGGATTTTGTAGGTAATTTAAAGCTTGTACAGCATCGTTGCTGTAAGAATGAAAAAGTTAAAACTCAGGCAATATAATAAAATTATGATGTTGACGATTTTATACGATAAAAATGTATCGTATGATACACATTTTATTATAATATATTACTAGAGGACCCATGCTGCTCCACAGCATATTTTAATATTATAAAAAAGCTCTTACATAGGAATAATAGCAGTTTTACTAAAATGGTAGTTTTGGTAAAACGATAGTTTTGGTAGGAATTGTAGCTTTGGTAGCAATCGTAAGTGACAGTTCTACCAAAACTACTATTTGTACCGAAAATACTATTCCTATCAAAACTACTATCATATGTACCATTTTTTTAAAACTACCATTTCTACCAAAACCGCCGGTGCTGTCCAAAGTACCTTTTCTCTCAAAACTACTATTCTTACCAAAGCTACAATTTCTACCATAACTAACACTTGTAATATAATTATATGACAATAGTACTATGAACCGCTGTAATAATTATGTTCCTCATAAAAAAGAAATATTTTCCGTGTGGTGACGGATTAAGAATACGGCTTGTCACCACCCCATATCAACCCATGGGTGTCGTAAGAGCCGACAGAGGGAGCATTTTAGGCATAAAACAGCACTGTAGGAGAAGGAAAACTTGATAAAAACCCTATACCAACCCGTTTGGCCAGCATGGTATAGTAGGCCAATTCCTCCTTTCAATGGAGAGGCCTAGTCCAGCCGTGGACTGTTAAAGGCTGATGATGCGAAAAAAAAATTAAGATGCCCGAAGAAAGTCCGTAATATAAAAACACAAAAAAAATCCCAACATAAAACGTAATTTACCCGTCTGTAGGGTTGATTTTCCCGATATTAGGCGGAAATTTCACTACATTTGGGGAAAATTCCTCGGGTCGCGGGTATACTGACGTCGTTACCGCGACCCCGTCATGAGGTTCGATACAGGAACACCGCAGTGTTTTAGTGGGTAAATCCCCGAATATCTAGGGGGGAGAGCCGAGCCACACACCCCCCTTCCACCTGCCCCAAACTCGGTACAGAGTTGGCGGAGGGGTCCCTTTGAGGAACAGTCCGTGACTGGATTTCATCGCGATACAAAAAAAGGGGAAAATTCCTTAAGGTTAACTGGTAACATTCGGGGAATATTACCTGCCATCAGCGATAATTCACTATAGTGATAATTTTCCCAACATCGGGTTTAATTTTACACACCGCCACACTCGCACCCGTATGAAAGGAGGCATAACAGTTTGTCCTGGCAGTTTCCGCAAGGAACTTATTAGATGCCATAAAAATATTTTTGCATTTAGAACCGTCCATGTAGAGAGAAAGCAATGGAATCTTAAGAAATTTATAGGAAAATATTGAAAAATAAGTTCAATGTCCACACCTATCTTCCTTCAAACTTACCCAATTTAAATGAGCATACCATCAAATGAAAGAGCTCTTTTTAGCGCGTGTTTTAAGCCTATAACGAAACGCCTACCTCAATAAGAAGCAGATATATAGAAGCAGAAAGTCATTGACTACGGCTACGAAAACGTAAAAAATGTATGGGAGAAAACTGTTTTTGCATATAACTTGATGAATGTGCAAGTTAGATAATTTCTAATGCTTGATGACAAATCTATGCAGCGAGAGCTTTCATTTCAAAAAAAAATCATCCGTATCGGTTGGGTAGAACGGGCTGGCCGACTTGTATTATAAAACACAAATTCTTTTAAAATATAGACTAGAGGACCCGTGCTGCTCCACAGCATATTTTAATATTATAAAAACGCTCTTAGGTACTTAAAGGTATGGTGAGTACATTGTAGCCTTATCTCATAACTATAAAATTGGGCAAGTGCGAGTCGGACTCACGCACGAAGGGTTCCGTACCATCATCTATTAAAAAAATCACGTTCGTTGTATGTATACTTAAATATTTTTTAAGTTTCTACCTGTTTATTAAGATCGAGTAACAAATTGCTTAAAAATTACGATTGTTGTATGGAAGCCCCCCTTTATTATTTACTTTTTCTTTATTTAATTATTTATTTTGAAAGGTAATATACAAATACATATATTGTGAAAATTTAAAGCGTCTACCTGTTACAGTTAGTAATTTTGAGCAAAAAAAAACGAAAAAAATCACGTTTTTTTTATGGGACCCCCCCTTAAAATATTGTTTTTTTTTATTTATAGTATTTGTTGTTATAGCGGCAACCGAAATACATAATTTGTGAAAATTTCAGCTTTCTATCTATCACGGTTTATGAAATACAGCCTGGTGACAGACAGACAGCAGAGGCTTAGTAATAGGGTCCCGTTTTTACCTTTTAAGTACGGAACCCTAAAAAAGATAATAATAATAATAATAATAATGTGGAATCTGATGGTATAGAACTTTCAGATTTCACACAACTTAGATCTCTCTCTGCAACCGAAACCTACAAATATCTAGGTATGTCGCAGGCACTAGGTATTGCTGAGACTGGCATGAAACAGGCGTTGCAGGAGCGCTTCTTTGGCCGTTTGAGAAAAATCTTAAATAGTTTTTTATCAGGCGGCAACAGGGTGCGCGCCTGTAACGGTTGGGCCATGCCAGTCTTAATGTACTCCTTCGGCATACTTAGGTGGACTCAAACAGAACTTGATGCCTTGGATAGAAAAGTCCGTTGTCTGCTGACTACATACCGGATGCATCACCCGCGGTCATCAGTAATGAGATTGTACATCCCGCGGAAGTGCGGGGGTCGCGGCTTCTTAAGTGCCAAGACCCTCCATAACCGCGAGGTGTGCAATCTCAGGGAATATTTTCTCAGCACTGACGCGGGTGTCCACCGTGATGTGGTCACTGTGGACAACGGGCTTACCCCGCTGAGTCTGGCTAAGGAGAACTGGCGCAAACCTGCCGTACTTGGTGTTGAGGAGCGCAAGGAGGTATGGAAAGGTAAAGAGCTGCATGGACGTTTTTATCGGGCCCTGCATGGACCCGATGTAGACTTACCAGCTTCTGTGTCCTGGCTACGTTTTGGCGATCTTTTCGCCGAAACAGAAGGTTTTGTCTTTGCGATTATGGACGAGGTTGTCATGACGAATAACTACCGGAAGTATATCCTGAGGGATGGGACGGTTGACATATGTCGGGCATGTCACCAGCCTGGTGAATCTCTCAGACATATAGTATCTGGTTGTTCTCGTCTTGCCAACGGCGAGTATTTGCATAGACACAACCAAGTGGCCAGGATTGTCCACCAGCAACTTGCCTTAAAGTACCAACTTGTCGACTCTGAAATACCGTACTACAGGTATGTGCCCGACCCAGTTCTTGAAAATGGTCGTGCCACCATGTATTGGGATCGATCTATCATTACTGATAGAACTATTGTGGCTAACAAGCCAGACATAGTAGTGATAGATCGATCTAAGCGCCTTGCAATGATCATCGATGTCACCATTCCACATGACGAGAATCTCGTGAAAGCCGAGAAAGATAAACAAATAAAATATTTGGATTTGGCTCACGAGATTGTCGACATGTGGGATGTGGACTCGGCGATCATTGTACCGATAGTCGTGTCAGTTAATGGTCTCATTGCCAAGAGCCTCGATCACCACCTAAAGAGGCTCGCGTTAGACGGCTGGATTAAGTCCTCTATACAGAAGGCAGTATTGCTGGCCACGGCTCGTATCGTCAGGAGGTTCCTCTCTCTGGAGCCCTAACCACCGGTAACTTGGTCCCTGCACCCGATACCGGTGAGCCCCGTAATTTTATTTTATATTTTTATATTTGTTTTTTCTAAATAACATAGAAATGTAAAATATTATTATGAGAAAAGGTTGAAATAAAGAGAATAATAATAATAATAATAATATCATTTATTGCGTCAAACATGGTAGATACCTAATACATAGGTGTTACAGTAGATTTGTTTCACATATTTGGCTGTTATACAGCGTGCAACATCAAGATTAATACAGTGAACTATAAATCATAAAATATAAATTAACAACATCTATGCCTTATTCGTTCTATGTTATAAAATTTACATGGATTTTTATTTAAAAATTCTTCAATAGAATAATAACATTCCCGCAACAACCACTTTCGTAATGCGCTACAGAAATTATTGTATGGTAACACAGTTATTGATTTAGGCAGTGAGTTATAAATTAAAGGGGCCATATAGACGCAACTTTTCCTGAACATTTCTGATTTGGGGGCGGGTATTTTGTAGTCTAGGTGCGTTAGTGTTCTTTTATTTTTACTTTCCACTTGTTCAAATAAATTTTTATTAGATCGTAGAAACTTTGAAATTTCATAAATATATATGCAGGGAACAGTAAGTAAACTTTGAGACTTAAATACAGGTCTGCAGGAATCACACCAATCCATGCTGAATATTGCGCGAATGCATTTTTTTGTGCAAGGAAAATTCTAGAGATGTCGGTTGAATTCCCCCAGACTATTATACCATACCGTATGATTGAGCATATATAAGCATGATACGCGATTAAGCATGTATGCCTGGACATGATATTTTTTATCCTTTTAAAGGCGAATACAAAGCTATTCATTTTATTACAGATTGTCTCAATGTGGTTTTTCCATGAGAGATGTTCATCTATGGTCACACCCAGAAACTAAATGTTGTATACCTGCTTAATAATGTTGTTACTAAAGTTTATATTTGCATTTAATGGCTTACATTGCCGAGGTCTGAAGTGTAAGGTATTAGTTTTTGTTAAATTGATTTTTAATTTATTAGCATCTAGCCATTTGGTTACCTCATTTAACGCATCGTTTAATTCTATATTAATATTCTGTTTTTTATTAAACTCAATGATAATAGTAGTGTCATCTGCGAATAAGTCACATTGATGTTTAATCGACTGAGGAAGGTCATTTACATAAATCAGAAATAGCAACGGACCCAAAATGCTGCCTTGTGGCACGCCACAGTAGTTAATTTGATTTAGTAGTCACAGTAGATTTTGATTCGGAACCACTAAGGTTCCGAATCAAAATCTTCCAAAGTGTTGCTTAGTTTATTCATTTTTACTATTCTAGTAATCTGTTTCCTTTCGGTCAGATATGACTGGAACCATTCTTTAGCCGGACCTGGAATACCATACCGCTCCAATTTATTTATGAGTCTATCGTGATTAACTAAATCAAAAGCTTTACTTAGGTCTAAGAATAGAGCACAGGAATATTTATTATTATTCATGTTTGAAATAGAATTAGTTTTTATTATAAGTCAAATCGATTATATCGATTAAGTAACATTATGTTTAGTCTATTGAAAATTTCTGACAATGGTCACACTGAACTGTCACTTCCGTTAGCGCCTTGAAAAATTAACACGCCGGTTTTGGGCTGTCTCCGTGTGTAATATTATAATAAATTGATCGCCCTTTGAATTAACGCCAATTGAATTAACTTGCAAATACGTAATTGCCGCTTTTGACTTCCGGCAAAGTTTGTTGTAAATTGATGACATATTCAACATTTGTGAAAAGTTTTGTGAACCGCAAACGTGCATCGTGGTCTGGAGAAGGACTTCGCCGAATTGTACACTGGTATCTATTCGATTCTCTTGTTATTTTGGCCAAAATTATGAGTTAATCCTATAGGTCCACTTCAAGAACATCACCAGGATATATAAGGTAAAATTTTCATGTACCTACTCAATACTTTACTCACTGTGCAACGCAGTGCATTGTGTCTGGATATATTGTCTATCGTGGTCAGGTAGATGTATAACACCTTCCACTGCGCACTTCTGATACACCTTCCTGCCTGGCTACGGTAATTCTAGACAATTCATATTTGTTACTATTGTCTTTACTAATGTGAAAATCGCTAATGAGGTTGATCTATTTTGTCGGAAGCCATATTGTTGATCAGCTAACAGTTTAAACTTTTCTAAAAAATGAAGTACTCGCTTGTACATTACCTTTTCAAATATTTTTGACATTATTGGTATTAACGCTATTGGTCTATAGTTACTCATGTCTGTTTTTGTACCTTTTTTATGTAACGGTTTTATCAGAGAGAGCTTCAATCTCTCAGGGAAACACCCTTGAATGAAAGAAAGGTTAATTATGTGAGCTATAGGCGTTGAAATATATGGAGATATTCTTTTAATGAGATCAGTGCCAATATTATCATAACCAGTTGATTTAGTGTTTTTTAAAGATTTTATAGTATTATAGACTTCTGAAGCACACGTAGGTTCTAAAAATAAACTTTTTTCATATTTTTTTATCATACTGTCAGAGTTATTATTATTTACATTATTCTTATTATTATTCTTTGTATCGTCAAATTGAGTATTATTAGAAATGTCAACGAAATATTTATTAAATTTATTACAAATGTCAGGTCCAGATGTCAGTGATATAGAATTGTCCAAAATATTCGATATGAATTCTTTAGGTGCCGTGCTACCCATGGTGTTCTTTACAATATCCCACGTGGCTTTAACTTTGTTTTGTGAGTAGGCTATTAGTCTTTGGTTACACAATGCTTGAAGCCCGCACATACATTTTTTTATGATATTCTTACCAAAAATGCATATCACAAAACTTATTTTCTCACAACATTGGCTTTGCGTTGCACCTTAGGTATCGTGAAATTTCGACCTTGGCATTACTGAATGGTTCGCCGCGCAATAGGGATATATATAATACGTATACTTAACTGAACATTGACGAAAGAAAGTTCTTCAATATGACTGTGCTGCCGTAATGTCCTTCGTCCAGGTGTCCAGAAAATAGCAAGTTATGAACAATTTTGCCAGTACCATAGTCAGTAATCGTATTACTGTTTTCCAGGTGAACTCTGAACTGAATTGACACTCTATATCCCGAGTGTCAATGCAGAGTACTTTGAAGCTCACTTATACTCTAAAGTTAAGCATGCCCTGAATACTGTCCATTGGCACCCATCACACGTTTGTAATCTGTTGCATTTGTAATGGTCTGGCCATAATGCTTCGTCCCGAACAATGAAGTTAGGTACTATATACATCCCACTTATTGACAATGTTATCAACAGTGGCCAAAAGAATTTCATTATGTTTATTCTCACTTCCATATAAACAATAAGAAATTGCGTGGAATAAGCAATTACCGTCACAAAGAATGGAAATCACTTGAAAATTGTTGATGGTAGAATTAATCAAATCTGAACCCGTTTCCACCCGTATTTTTTTAGCAGTAGGAGAACCATCCGGTACCAAATCTCCAACGGGCACGTCATTGACCAAGATTCTTTGTTCAAACTTTCTCTGAGCATTTTTCAATTTCCTTCCAAGAACCATCATTATAATTGAAAACACAACTACTCACAAAAAGTACGTTATTAAATCAGAAACTCTTACGCTAACTTCACTTTTTTCTTTATCTGTCAATATTTTACTATCAAAATCATCAAAATTAAAAATATAGATAAACAACTTTTTTATAAGTAAGAAAATAGGTTTTATTTGTTATCCAGCTAAATATTTCTGTGAGAAGCACTATTTATTTCGTTTTGTGTATGGGTGTGATCAAGGAGCAAGTATACATGGAGTGATAGCTTTAAGCATAAACAAGAAACCTATCGTTATTTCTTTTTACTTGTATAAAATTTCATATGTGTAACCGAGACAGATGTATTGTATTTATTACCTCTTGAAATACTCATGTCGCAATTTTTTCAAAAGAAGCAATGACTGTCAATAGTGATGTACTCATGCTTTAATCTTTTATTGGTATTGGTATATAATTCGGTATGTAGAGACAAGATAAGCATTCGATTAAGTAATATACCAGTAGTATATTATTTTACGAGCTTTTATTTAGAGTATAGTACTTAGGTGCCTACAAAGAAGCATATACTGTAAAAAGAGAGGTAATAATAAGATATAATTGATCATATCTTATTATTACCTTTCTTTTTACAGTATTTAGGAAAGTAATTGAAAAAAAAGTCTAAATAGTCAAAATCATTGATTTATACCACAAAGTAATGCACACGATAACTGCCCGGCAGGTCTGATACTATATGTATTACCAAAATGGGATGTACATGGGCGGAAACAGTTAACATTTACGAACAATATTTTCATCCTGAGTTCCAGAAGTGCAAGCCATGTTCACTCTTGAAGCCTTATTATCGCTTCTAAAAATAAGGTTTCGTTATTTCGGACATTTCTGAAAATTACAACACAAATCTGTTTATGATATACCTACATATAATGTATATATGATTACTATAGCATATTTTAACAGTTGCAATGTTGGTATATATTGATTGATAAAAATATAAGTTAATAATAATAAAGTAGAAGTACAAACCTCAGTATTAGATATCTGGTTAGTAAAATAGTAAGCACAGCATAAGAATGCAAATCTTTTCTTTGAAATCCTTCTTGATAACAAGCAGACACAAAATCAAGCGAACAAAGTTTAGAAGAATTAGACTGTTGCCATTCTCCCTTTCTCATATTTCGGACCCAATTTAGTTTCAAACCTTCATTCTTTGGAAATCTACAAAAAATCACAATTAATAACCAATTATTCAAATTATAATCTTACAGAAACTGGTTTTCTAACTGACAATTGTATTACAACACTATCCTCATATTTTTTATCGAAATATTTCTATTATATTTATTTCACTGTGACTATTGGAATAAAAATATGTGTCAACGGTGGTCATTATCTTTATCTTTAAGTATAAGCTTTACAAATATCATTGTAGAATTATTACGGCAGATATCTACAATTTTACTTATTATGACTTACCGGTGGTAAGATATTTTTTGACCATTTTCGGTCAATAGTCTCATTTGGCTTTTACATCCGACGGCATTACAAACTATGGTAATTTTTTAATGTTTAGAAGTGGTCATTTCTACAATTGTAATATTTTGTAGCAATTAAAATTGCAATTTATTTCGACACGGTTTTCACTCCAGCTGGACGAACATCGACATGACATAACATTTTTCTTGGCATATGTCATTCAAGGCTGTATAAAAGCTCTATGGCTATCATACTCGAACATATGCAGTTTTGTAATTAAAGAGAAAAGAGATGCATATACGTTTTCTACTCATTTTGAAATGCTCCCTCCATGTATACTTGCTCCTTGGGTGTGATTAATCCATCATAATTTAGAAATGTAATAATGACGTTTATAATTTTGGTCGAAATTGTAGTTTTGGTAGGAATGGCTGATTTGGTAGCAATCGTAAGTAACCTTGCTACCAAAACTACAATACATATATGCCAAAAATACAATTTCTACCAAAACTACTATTCCTAACGAAAATACTATTCCTATCAAAACTACTATTTGTACCAAAACTACTATTCGTACTAACACTATCATATCTACCATTTTTCAAAACTACCATTTCTACCAAAACCGCCGGTGCTGTCAAAAGTGTAGTACTTTTCTCTCAAAACTACTATTCTTACCAAAGCTACAATTTCTACCATAACTACCACTTGTAATAATATAATTATGTGAGAATAGTATCTACTATGAACCGCTGTAATATGTTCCACATAAAACAAAATAAGATGCCCGAAGAAAGTCCGTAATTTAAAAACACAAAAATTTTCCTAACATAAAACGTAAGGAAAATTCCTCAATATCAGAGATCAGTTCACCCAACGTTAAGGGTTAACTGGTAACATTCGGGGAATATTACCTGCCATCAGCGATAATTCATTATAGTGATAATTTGACCAACATCTGGTATAACTTTACACACCACCACACTCACACCCGTATGAAAGTAAGGCAAGGTCACCTTAAGGAGGCATAACGGTTTTTCCTGGCAGTTACCGCAAGGAACTTATTAGATGCCATAAAAATATTTTTGAATTTAGAACCGTCCATGTAGAGAGAAAGCAATGGAATCTTAAGAAATTTATAGGAATATATTGAAAAATAAGTTCAATGTCCACACCTATCTTCCTTCAAACTTACCCAATTTAAATGAGCATACCATCAAATGAAAGAACTTTTTTAAGCGCGTGTTTTAGACCTATAACGAAACGCCTACCTCAATGAGAACCAGATATATAGAAGCAGAAAGTCATTGACTACGGCTACGAAAACGTAAAAAATGTATGGGAGAAAACTGTTTTTGCATATAACTTGATGAATGTGCAAGTTAGGTAATTTCTAATGCTTGATGACAAATCTATGCAGCGAAAGCTTTCATTAAAAAAAAAACATGCGAATCGGTTGCGTAGAACGGGCTGGCCGACTCGTATTATAAAACACAAATTCTTTTAATATATAGATAATATTTAAGTGGTGAAAATAATATTTATCTTGTACTTCAATTCTTGTTTATCTTTTAGTTTTTTACTATAAACCCGCACGCACTAGGATTAGTTTCTGTATCGCTAGGAAGTAATAGACACAAAGTTCATCTCTATTTGAAACAACAATTAATGGATCGCACAAAGTAGGGCCCCACGCCAATGTTCTAGGTGAATGTCATCCACAGACGATTCTCATGAGCCGTAATTAATTTCTTATAAATTTGAATAGTAAAAACTGTTACAGCTACTTACAATTTATTTTTAATAGCCGGCAGATATTTTTGTTTTTGTTGAACTATCATCTGAAAGTAGGAGAAAAAGATTTATCTAAATTCGGTAGTTCAGTAGGTACTATTGACGCGAAGGTCTGTCAGCATGATCATTATTTCATACCATCTATCTGTAGTATAAAAATTCTTGCGTAACTGACTGACTGACAGACAAGCTACAGCCAAAACTATTAGCCACAGGAAGCTGTAATTTGAGGTGCATGTATCGTTGGGGACCGTAGGGATACACTAAGAAAGGATTTACCGAAATTCCCACGGGCTCGGGCAGAATCAGTTAAATTAATGACAATTTGTGGGCGTAGCTGCGGACATCCTATATTATAAGTTAAGAGAGACATTTCCACGCATGCCGCTATTTATAGTATAGTAAACTATTACTAGTCAGTATGTTAGGAGGTTACCAGAAAAATAAAGTCGAAAATTACAATAGTACTAGCTATTTTAGTCACGACTGCACTTCAAATTGTATTCGAACACCAAATGTAGTAAATGATCACCAAATATATAGGTTATGTTAGGTTCTCTTGTGACCCTTAATTCAAAAATAGGAGCCCTGCAAAGCAGGGCTCCGTCAACTTAGTTTATTAAAGTAGATGGTCTAACCAAATCCACTTTATGTGTTGGTATTTCATACAACTAACAAAAAAACTTTGGTTATAATTTGACATTAAAATGCTGGTTTAATTTTGGTGATGATTTAATAATTTTGGGTTAACAATGATTTATTTAGAGTCATTTGCTTAAATAGGATAGCGAGATGTTAAAACTTTGGTCATAATTTTACATTAAAATGCGAGTTTAATTTTGTGATCATTTACTATTTTTGTCCATTATATGTTACTATATCTGGTGGTAAATTAAACATAAGCCGTATGTAAGTAAGTAACTTACCGGGTTTTTAGTTTCTAGCAAACCAAGGGCTTTAAATGTTAAATCTTTTCTGAAAAAATGTTTAGTGTTAATATTGTTGGCCAATACGATGAAATTGGTAGCAATTTGGTGATAATTTTTTATGGTAGGTTATGGTAGCACGGGCTGTTTCCGCAACTCTACGTCCTGGCGTGTATTTTGTATACGGGTTTCACCCGTACGCAAAGTGTTGTAAACGAGCTGACGTTTCGCCTGATGGTAAGCGATCACAAGTAATACTAGAAGAATTACCACTGCATTGGAAGGAACTGACGAAGGAACTTTAGGAGGATCGCGAGATGGGTATGGGACCTTCGACACTCTCACACAACGAACAAAACGCAATAGTATAGAAACTGTTACTTTACGTTAATATTCTGTGAGAGAGTAATATTTCCATGGTTGAGCTAGCTCATTCATGCTGAAATTAGCAAAGCTCTACTTAACCTTTGAGATTATGTACCTTATTAAAATAGAAGATTTTTTTTGTTTTCCCTTTGTGAGTGATAAGAGTCGGTTAGGAAATAATAATCGAAGTTTTACTGCTTGGCTGCAGGAGAAACTGCTTTGTGCGATAATATAATGTGGTTCAGACTTTAGATGCCCTCGGTTTCTTTAATATCTGTGATGCCCTGGCGATACAGGTGTCACAGTTGGCGTAAAGTCATAAATCCTATAAAAACAATACTTGTCAAAAAAAACAAGTCTCGCAACTGTAAAAAGTTGTGGGTACCTTCCGGTATCTTCTACTTCTTGTACACCAACAACGAATTCTCTTAATTAAAGGTAACAGCAAATATAATTTTGTAATCCTATATATGGGATTACAAAGTTATTTATGCAGTTGAAGTATCTCGAAAACTGGACACAAATTGAAAAATGTTTTAGTTTTTCCTTGATTCACATACTAAACACTAATTGTATTCTAAATTTGAAGCTTCTATGTCTGCTTGAAGTGTCTTAACTTGACTTGACTTGACCTTAGACTTTTGATGATCGGTCAGTGAGTAACAAAATTAAGAAAATTGACTAGTTATAATTCCTAAACTACTGGTTTAAATTGAATTGAATTTGAAATACTTCTTCATCAGCCTTAAGCAGTCCACTGCTGGACTAGGCCTCTCCTTTGAAAGGAGGAATTGGCCTACTATACCACGCTGGCCAAACGGGTTGGTATAGGGTTTGTATCAAGTGTTCCTTCTCTTACAGTACTGTTCTCTGCATAATATGCTCCCTCTGTCGGCTCTTACGACACCCATGGGATGACATGGGGTGGTGACATTCCGTATTCTTAATCCGTCACCACACGGACATCTTAATCCGTCACCACACGGACAATACCAATTTGAAATACACCATGTCTAAACAATGCCTGCTTGGTTACTAAAAATCAAATGCTTCAAGAAAAGGATGGTACGGCCGTGCCGCTTTTTTGCTCGACTTGGCGGGGGCACTGCCGTGGCCCCCGATAGGAATACTGTTATTCGTATTGATCTGACAATCTTAATTTCCAATTTAAAAACGCTATATTTAATAAGATCGGTCTGTGCGGAGAACCTTGGGGAGGCCTATGTCCAGCAGTGGAGGACTCTAGGCTGACATGACAATGAGGATCTTTAATAAGCGTTACTGTTATTACTTACAATGTATTGCCTATGGTTGGCTGGCGTTTAAAAGTTATTTGGTCTGATATCTGCAAAACAGAAAGCTTTTTTAAATGCGATATCAGAAACTTTGATATAATTATAATAAAATCCATTAGAAATCTAAGTCATTGACTGAAATTTTACAATTTTTGTTATAAAAACTTACCGCTTTTCCATTGTCTAGCAAGTTGAGTGCCTTTACAGTGAGTTCTTGTCTGAAATAAATAAAATATATTCCAACGAAACACATACATTTTGTAATACTCCTCAATTATATAAGTCCATCATCCAATTGCAATAAATGAAACTATATTTATGTACCTAAAACTAATATTACTTACATCCTTGACAAAACAAAGGCTACGTCTTGTTTGGACACAAGGCAATCTCACTAGTGCAGTTACAATTCAAATAGCTCTGAAGTCCGGAGAGCTATGTATGAACAAAGCTTTGAAATACTTACAATGTACTCGCTATAGAAGACTTTGAATTTGATTTCGCTTTAGGTACCTGTCAAACAACAAGAGCAAGAGGTAGATATAGAGGTAAGAATAAATTTAAAGTAAAAATCTTTATTAATGGCAAGTTTTTATTTAAATGCAAAAAAAAACTATTTTTTTTCTATAAACTTATAATGTTAATATTGTATTACTTACGAGGTTAGTATTGACAAGATAGTTGAGTGCTTTCACCGTTATATATTTTCTGTAGAAAAGATAATACATGTTTTTACTTTACATTTAATCGAATCAGTTTAGGTTATAGTTAAACTCTTTACAATAAGTCAGAACAAAAAATAATTTATTTTGAGTTAACATAACTGTAAAAATAGTTCATTAGTAACTATCAAAGCTGTATAAAAAATATGAAAAAAGGAACAGAATCTTTACAAACCCAAAATCAAAATACAAGAGCATCCAGACCCGAAAGAGAAATTTGTTGATCCCATAAACAGTTATCCAGAGTGAACCCAAAGTACTCGGATTGTCAAGTAGAGTGGTGACTGCATATATTCCTATTCGATACAAGCAATGAAAAAAAAAACCTATAAAGTAGCATAGCATTAGCTCACAGTATGAAAGTGAAGTAGGAAGACGTGTAACAAAATAGTCGTAAATTCATGTTTACTTACAAGTTATTTGAGAACTGAGATTTTGGCTTCGGTTTCTCCTTAACTAATAACTGCACAGAAAAATGTCATTACACAGGCTTACACGAAAAAAAAAAATAAAAAAAATAGTTAGTCTTTTATTTTTTTAACCACATCAAATATCTTAAACTTATAGCTGGGGCTTCCTTTTAAGCTCCAAGGCCTGTGTCAGGAAAGCTCCGCTCCTCCAACACGTACATACTTATGTAACCATGATGTTGTGATCTAACAAATATTTTATTACGGAAAAAATACTTGACATGCAAAGACAGTATGAGAGTTCTAGTAGTTCATCTTAATTGTGATGGTTTATTAGTTTTGTTATTATGTTAAACTGAGTTTTTACTTACTATTGTAGGCATTCTGAAACAATTTAACTCAAAGTAAAACGTGAATATAATTCTGTAGATTGGGCTTTACCAACAATTTTGGTAATGTTGTTGACTTTTTGGGAATGGTATCTAAATATATTATGGTCGCCAACTCTTTAATTCTAGCACTAACCAAACCTTCACATTAAACTCTTTGTCTATACAAACTCGTCTGGCCAGCGTGACACAGTAGGCCAAACCCTCCTATTGAACTAACAATCCTATTATGTCGCAGGAGAGGCAAAGATCCAGTAATGGATTGCGAAAGGCGATGCCGCGATGATGATGGTGGATAATGTGATTGAGACCCGTAATATAAGATTACTTGAGGACGCCAGCAGCTACGCCTGCATTTTTTTTAATTTACCTGTTTTGGTCGATCCCGTGGGAATTTCGGGAAAACCCTTCTTAGTGCACCCCTACAGTCCCCAAGGAACATACATACCAGCTTCCTGCGCCCAATAGTTTCGGCTGTAGCGTGTCTGTCAGTCAGTAAGTAACGCAAGGGTTTTATATATTAAGATAATTATCAGGCTCATAAATATACTTCATATGTCAAAATTACATTAAGATGTGTGTCTGAATTCCTGTCGATGAGTTTATAATAAACTACTTACAATTGATTTGAGGATTTTGGTTTCCATATCGGTATTTCATCTGGGTCCGATGGTTTTGAATTTTGCAAAGTATTGTTCGTGTTTATAACCATACTGACCTAGCCCGGATACGCATAGAAGAAAGAAAGAAAGAAAAACGTTTATTTTAATAACAGACGACGAAGGACGACATGATATAAACAATGTGAGAAATAAAAAGACTACAACTAGGCACAAATCGTACCCGCCCGTCGTCTACATAGCAAATACTTGTTACGTTACATAGCAGTTACTTGTTTTGAAGATTATAATTATTTCTAGTACATATTATCTTATTATTTTATCATTAAATTTTGAATTATATTTATTAAAATTGCCCAACAGTTATAATTTTAATACGTTGTATATGTTTGGTTGAGGTCGCTGCAACATTTTTTGTAAAAATTGTTATGAAGATAGAACAAGAAAAATATTTTTATAAAATTTTCTTTACGTGTGCATTCTTCTTACATGCAATTTTCTTTTGAAGATATAATATGTTTATGTCCTCCTGGCGACCTTATAAATAAATAATAAAATAAAATACATAAATAAAGTTATTTTACTTACAAGATCCTTGCTCTCTAATTTATTTAACACCTCCATAGTTATTTCTGCTCTAGAAATATGATACAAAAAGTTATTTGAATGCAACCAACTGTGCACAACTAGTTTGAAAAGTGCATTGTGAGTATTATTCTAATGGTGCTAATACATTTAAGCATTCAACTGTAACGTGCATTCTTGCGAATGTTACAAAAGAGAAAAACAAACGAGTGTGTTTTAGCGAGCATTCTTACGAACGTTCTGGCGAGCATTCTAGCGAATTGACAGTAAATTTGTTTTGACCTTTTTATTTATTTTATTTTGCGGATAAATACATATATAAGATAAATAGCTAGAAAGCTTGTGAAAATGTTCGTAGCAATGTTGCTCTATTCGTTGTTCAGTTCGACAAAACAAAAAACGGCGAATGCTCGCTGTTCTATTACAAGTGAATGCTTAGGTGTATCAGCACCTTTATACGTTGGAATATTGGAAAGATATAAATTACTTACAATTTATTACCTATGAGTGGTTTTACTTTCGGTTTTGGCTCTGGTTCAATGAATACCTAAAAAACGTTCAAAATAATTGAAATCATGTGTTCTTAGCACGGGGTATTGAAGATTAGCATTGTCATAATCTATACGTTTACTGTTTTACGATATTACTTTACTACTATTTCCTATTTTTCTCTAATATTATAATTCTGTAGAGTATGGTTGGTTGAATACGCTTATCTCAGGAACTACCGGTTTGATTTGTATGTTATTTTTGTGTTGGACAACGTATTATTGGAGCGAAACATTTCTGCATTTTGTTCTGAATAGCAGAGTTATTTAATAGCCGCGTTATTTAAGGCTAATGCTTCGCAACCCGTGGCTCATGACGTGGTTCCTGAGATAAACGCGTTGAACCATAAAAAACAAGTTAACTCTTCAGCTTTGTTCTATTAATGCATAAAAGATTTAAAAGATTTAACTAAGTAGATAAATAAATTACATTAATTATTAATCATAAACAGGAACATTCATTTCCAACTTTGAGGTGAACCATAATATTATTTGGTTTACATATTACAAATTTCTACAAACGGAACGGAGTTTTGGTAGGCGTTTTGGAAGAAAGCAATGAAAGTGAAACAAAAATGTATTCTCATTCAAATATATTTCTCTTCGTAGTTTGACAAAATAGTGATAAATGTATGGATTGATTTTGTTCTCTCGTTCGTACTTACCAAAGGTGCACTGAAAATAAAATATCATAATCAGATATATTTTCCACATAAACTAATCAACTTTCTTTATTTTATATATATGTATCCGCGGGCATCTTTTCATTAAATAATATTTCTATTATACCTATTTATCTATATATTGCCTGGTAAGCAATTGCTTATAATTAATTATCACACTCGACTTGGTCTCAACATAAAACAGGTCATCTGTGAAGTAACCCTTATTATTATCCTCCAGTAAGTTTTTACCCAAAGAAGTAGTTATAAGAAGGTTAGCTTCATGACTATAGGAAATCCTGGAAAATATTGAGTAGGTATAACTGTCTAACAGTAGATAATAATAATTGTTATCCTTCAATTTTTTCTTTGTCATTGTGTGTTAATAATAATAGTCATCTTTATTGCACTAAAGAAATTTACAATAATAACCCTTAACATAAATTATAGATAGTACAATTGGCGGCCTTATCACTATTAAGTAATCTCTTACAGACAACCTTTGGAGAACAACATGGATCCAGAAGAAAGGGGGTAGTTTGGCGATCATTATTGATAAACATTATTAATACAAATTTTTACATAGATAAATAACCATAAACATACATAAATAACGATATACTTACATAAATAACTATGTACATACATAAATAAATAATAAATAATTATAAAATACATAGATATTTATATTAATGATACATAAATCAGTGCTATATAAATGAAAGCAAATAGAAAGAGTAGTACAAGAGTAGGAAGGTTAAAGAGTCAAGTAGTATTCTTTGAGTAATTTCTTGAATGAAATTTGTGTTTGAGCTTGTTTAATAGACATCGGCAATGCATTCCACAAGCGTGCAGCTTGGACAGTAAATGATTTATCATAAAAACTACTGGAATGCATTGGCATTGCCAGTCTCAAATTCACCGATGAACTTAGAGATCTAGAATGCGTATCAGAAAGGAACTCGAAGCGATCCTTTAAGTAATGGGGAGCAGAAGGGTTAAAGAGAATGTTATAAAGTGAAGAAAGTATGTGAGTATTCCGTCGAAGGCGAATTGGGAGCCACTTGAGCACGTTGCGGAATTTGGAAACATGATCATATTTGCGCAATCCAAATATGAATCTAATACATACATTTTGAAGTCGCTCAAGTTTATCAAGTTGCTCCTCCGTGAGATCTAGATAGCTGACATCGGCATAGTCAAGGATAGGTAGAAGAAGAGAATTTACAAGCGCAATTTTAGTGGCAGTCGGCAGAAAGTTTTGCAATCTTCGCAACGTCCCAGCCGCAGAAAATAATTTTCTACTTACTTCCCTAATTTGAGAGACCCAGGATAGAGTTTTATCAATATACACTCCTAAATCCTTCACGCAATCACTTATGGGTAAAGGAGTACCATTAAAGTTAAATTGGGGTAAACAAGTCCGGTCCACACGCGCTATCAACCTGGGACTACCAATAACAATTTTGCGTTTTAGTAGGATTGATTTGGAGGCCAAATCTGAGGCTCCATGCAGCTATACGATCTAAATCCGAATTTATGATACGAATTGCTTCAGACAGCTCATGGACAGGAGCTTGAGTGTAAATTTGGAGATCATCTGCATAAAGGTGGTAGGATGACTGAAGTTGATAAGAGATAGAATTTATAAAAATTGAGAAAAGCAAAGGAAGAACGCCACCATGTGGAACGCCGACTGTAGACGTACACCAAGAAGACAAAGAGTCTTCAATCCGTAAACGCTGTCGGCGCTCAAACAGGTAGTTGTGAAACCAATCAATTAGTGGTGGAGATATGTTAATAGAGCGCAATATGCCAAGCAGAATATGGAAATCAATAGTATTGAAGGCATTACTAAAATCAAGTAGGCAAAGGACAGTCACGTTGCCATTTTCCATACCGAGCCTGATGTCGTCGGTAATATTGATCAGTGCCGTAACCGTGCTGTGACCTGGACGGAAACCGGATTGGAGTGGATTGAAAAGAAGGTTTTTATTGAGGAATGTGCTGAGTTGGGCATGGACATTTTTTTCGTGAAAGTTAGAATGATGTAACAATGTGGAAATATAACTAAATCTGACGTACCTAAAAATATACTGATCGAAACGCTGAGCTTAGATTTGTAATGTTAAATCGTACAATAACCAAAATTCAGTTCATTAAAGCAGCGATAGCTTAGTGGGAATACAAACAAACTGCCATACAGGAGGAGGGTGGGGGGAGGGTATCGGGTTCGAATCCACGGCGCGCACCAATGACTTTTCCGAGTTATGTGCATATTGTGTCTAAAAAGGCACGTTTGGCTGTACATAGAGTGCCTACCCTTATGTATGGTAGTAAAAGTTAGGTATGGCAGAAGAGACTTGAAAGTAGAATAAATGCTGTAGAAATGAGAGCACTGAGAAGTATGTGTGGTGTATCTTTGACCGACAGAGTAAAGAATTTTGAGATAAGAGAGTGGTGTGGGGTAAAAGAAGATGTAGTGGCAAGCATCGAGAAAGGCATGTTAAGATGGTTTGGGCACATGGAGAGGATGGATGACGAAAGACTGACAAAGAAGATATATAAGGCAAATGTGAATGGGACAGGACGAAGGGGAAGACCTAGGCGGACATTCTCTGACCAGATTGGAGAAATCCTAAAAAAAGGACAGGTCAGAAGTACCCTAAACAGAAGAGCATGCATGAGAAACTTGATGGGAGTGAATGAAGCAAGAGAGGTATGTCAGCATCGTTGCAAATGGCGTTCCGTAGTCTCTGCCTACCCCTCCGGGAAACAGGCGTGAGTCTATGTATGTGAATTGTTAATTATCGCTTGTTCCGTGCCTCGGAGAGCACGTTCAGCCGTCGGAACCGGTTGTCATGAAGATCTTTGACAGTCGTTAAACTACTAATGGGTCTCAGTACCTCTAAATAAACTGGCACTAGCCTATACCATGAAATATCGCTATCCCTTTGGGTTGCAGAGGTCAGACAGGTAGTTGCTCCGTGGAAAAGCTAGTAATAGGTATTGGTTGAAACTGGAGTAACGCTAAGAGGATACAAGATTCAGAATGCTTCAGACACATAATATGGCCTATACTCAGGCACTAATGCGAATCCATCTTGTTATGTAATTTGAAGGTAATGCGTAATAATGATGTATTACGCATATACCTAAAAATAAATAATTTTACTTCTCGATTTAATTTTCGATCCAATGATGGAAAAGAAAACATCGACCCAGCTAATTTCATTTACCACCAAACCAAAACACGACTTTCGGGGTCGTTTCATTCAACGTCACTGACCTCACTGCAACCACAGTTGCTCACAGTCCCGAAAATTATTCCAGAAAACTTTTTACATTTAAACGAAAATATCAATTTAAAAACCAATTTGACCCTCGTCTCATTAAAAAAGTAATTACACATTTACGTACCAAATAAAAGTACTTACTTTTTATATTTTTCTTTTTTTCCATTGATAGCTTTTATTGCTTTCACAAGAGTTGTCTGAAAAGTTGCGATAATTAATTAAAATTAAAACGCCAATTATTATAGACACTCAGTACGTTGTTCGCTGTGACGGTTGAACAGTTTAATTAATTAACTAAATTAAATATCTTTTTAATAGTGTAATGTGAAAATCGGATTCTGAATTAATGTAATTTGATTATTCACTTTGGCAGTAGTGAGTGTGGGTTGTCTGTAGTATTTAAAGATTGTGCCGTTAATTTCCCGTTATTGTGAATGAGTATTAATGTGAGTTAAAAACTCACATTAATACTTGATTTAATGGTCGCTGTCCTGGATTCTTTTTGTATAACTAAGTCCTGATTTAAATTTATACTTAGATTATCCAAAGGCTTACGAAATGGGTTTATGTTTTGTTGCAAGACGAGAACCGCAACCGACGGCTTAATGTACGCTTTGAAGTATTGTAGTGGTGTAGTAAAGTATCTAGGTCACATCAAGAGGTCAAACATTTAAACATTAGACTCTGCAAATGTTGCTTATCCTTCGCGAATGGTCGTAAAGGCAAGACTGAAAACTCGTAAGACTTTGTTAAATATGTAGTTGTTAGACCCCTTGCTGATTTCAGCGTGAATTGGGCAGCTTGGCCCGGGAAGTAATAGCCTCTAACAGAATACCAGCACTAAGTTGCAATATCTAATACTATTTAAATTTAAATAAAGATATTGTCTGTAGTTCAAGCTCTGAATCAAAGTTTGTCTTTACTAATAGATTTTTACATTTCTGGGTCCCTATCTTTATAACAAAATAAACAAAGAAACATCTATTTATGACCTAAGTTATGTAAGATCGAAACAACGCATCTATCAGTATTTACAAACATTGAAATATGATCAGACCGAAGAACTGCTGACTGTGGGCAAATAATTATACGTTTCATATTAGTTTTTAAATAATTCTAAGTAGGTATATTTTTATTTAGAGACATTACGTTTAATATGTTGATGATAAATATTGTAATTACTTCATATCATCATCATCATTATTAGCCCTTTATAATGTCCCACTACTGGGCACGGGCCTCTTCTCACTATGAGAAGGGTAAGGCCATAGTCCACCACGCTGGCCAAGTGCGGGTTGGCCGACTTCACTTGTCTTTCGAGAACATTATGGAGAACTCTCAGACATGCAGGTTTCCTCACGATGTTTTCCCTCACCGTTAAGCAAGCGATAATTAACAATTTAATACGCACTTAACTTCGAAAAGTCATTGGTGCGTGCATGGATTCAAACCCGAGACCCTCTGCGTAGCAGTCTGTCGGTCTCTCCACTCGGCTATCGCTGCTTGGCTAATTACTTCATAACTCAGATCAAAATCACTTACTGTAAGTGCCTTTAACGCCTGTGACATAGGTTTACCCTAGTCCAGGCACCTCATTATTCTACCTAAATTACCTTTTAAGAACTTTATGTATATTTTTGTCATGTATGAAAATTAATAAATTTTATTATTATTATTCACATACATCTTTATTATTATTATTATTGCGATTCGTTCGGTAAGAGCGCCACAGGCGTCTTCCTCTTTGGCATCTCTCTCATCCCGTTAGTCTTCCTCCTTTCCATCCTAGCGATAGGCAGTGGGTTGTGTGGAACTATATGTAATTATGTATGAGCTAGCACGTCTTTTATGGTTAGAATCGATCAAGGTTTTGTCTGCCTAATACTAACAATAAAAACAATTAAACTGAATTTCGCATGACATATTATGGCTTCCATCTTTTATATAATTATTGTAAAAAAGCAACTCACCATAAAATTGCCTTTTCTAAATCCGCTAGAAAGAGCCCGTCCAGTCGTTTTACCGAGCCTATAAGTATTAAAAATTACAAAAATATTAAATATGTAAATGACTGCTAATTCTAAAAATAATAATTATACATATAGGTATATAAAATTGGGCCTTACGTAACACCAAGATTGTCCACATTCCCGTAAACCAGATTTTGGTCATCATGTGGAAACTTCACGGCAGATTTGAGCATAGTCTTTGCTGGCCTGATCAAGGAGTGACCTGGGAGAAGAGCCTCACTCTCAGGCAGTTCGTTCACGTTGTCACGTCGGAAACCATGGTTAAAAGATCTTCTCTGTAAAGAACACAAAATTATGTAACTGTGGAAAAACGTGCGTGTTAATTATTCTTCGTTGATGCTGTAGCAAGTTGGTTGATACGATGGGAAACAGAGTATGAAGGATACGATTGCAAATAACATGGGTTTCTTTGGATTTCACTCTAGTTTTCATGAATTTTTGGGGATGCTATATATATATCCTGCAGTAACTCATAGAAGGCAATTTTATTTCGGTATGTTTTTTTATTACAAAATCGAATCATTCCGAGTCTGGACGAGTACGTAAGGTCCCGACTGCATTGAAAATAAATTGTACTCATTACGCCAAGTCTGTACCCTCAAATATACTGGAAACTGGTTTCAACCATAGAACGGCTATCGCTTTGATTTTTAGAAGTCAAACTGTCTCGGATTTCACGTCTTAGATGCAGCGTCAAATATGATGATGGACGTCTTACGATTGCGTTTTTCATGTCAGAGTTGTACACTCAATATTTTGGTGATTTATTAACACTATATGTCCTGTGATTAAACGCACGATTCTTTGCAGGGTTGGAATACTACCTAAGAGAATAAGTCAACAGAAAGTTCCTGCACCAATAAAATAATGGTATGCAAATAATCAAAAAGATATCCCAATTCCCTTTCTCCTTGCTTCGAATATCAGAAAAATATTCATCGTAACAACCTTGCATATAAAAGTTTCTTCCGTTAAACAAATACTTACACAATCTGAATAAAAGTGAAGTAGTCAAAATTGCTAACATTCATAAGTTGTAGACGGACTTGGCAGACAATCGGCCGGTTTCTGAATTGAGAATTTCGCGTTGAAAACAATTTAAACATAAATTATCTCATACCTAATCAGTTTTCCGTTTCACAAAAAATAGTAGACCACATTTTGAGTATTTGTGCTTGTAAAATCTCAAATTTAACATAACATAATATGATCAAACTCCATCTCAACTCTATATTCGCGTTTCTGAAAACATTTGGCATTTGTCAAACCTTACTTATCACTCATAAATGGAGAAATATTTAATTATACTACTTTGGCCTTTTAACCCATGATCACGAGTAATATGACGGCCAGTATGTCAAATTGTCCACACAACGCTTTTCAAGCAGCGGCTACGTCATACTGACGTCTACACAACAAGAAGGCCGTCAAACACAATTTATAGAAAAAAGGTTCAAAGACTATTCAATATTTGGAACAAATAGATTACAACATTATTAGGAACAAATAGAAGGGATAGAAAATATAAATAAGCGAATTTCGTGTTAAATCAATCCAAATAATTTCGCTGTGGCCTCCATGGAGGTATAATTCTATATACCTCCATGGTGGCCAGTGGCCACCATGGAGGTTTATATAATTATACCTCAAATAGACCTGGCCACAAATATTTTGTTTTAAAAATAAAACAAACTGACTTTGACATAACATACACGTTCTGTTTTCACTATACCGAATTGAACAAATTCAACACACAGTTCATTAAAATTAAATAAATGATCGTGAAATAATTTTAAATACAACTTTATTTCGACTTTTTATTTGTTTCCGCATAAAAATAATTAACTGACAAGTGTGCTTCTTTGTAAAATGTAAATTAATACGAATTTATGGTTAGTACCGGTTTTTTTACTTGTATCGGAACGTACTAGTGTTGTTCGGTTTGAGTTATTCATGATTTGAAGAATATTCAGTTGAAAGTGCTTTGAAAAAATCTCACTCTGACCTGTGAAACAGAAAAAACTTAAGTTGACTTCAACTAGTTCAGAAATTTTTAACTGATGAAAGCTGAAATTCTCAATTCAGAAACCGGCCGAATATCATGAAACAATGAAACTCTAACAGTTCGCTAACCAAAGTTTGTATACTTGAAACTTAGCTTTAGTATCTGAAGTAGTGTTTCGCGAGAATAGTTGTATATGAAACTGGTAGTGAGTGAGTATTTTATGTAGAATTGTTATTTGCTGCACGTTGACATAAAAGAGAAACACGAAAAGACATGGTTAGCGAGTCCGCGTAAATTGCTTGTGGTATGCGAAGATATCTAAGACCAACGCACTCACGCTCTTCTCACAACACATAGCTGGTACTATAACAGACAGACAACTGATGAATACATACATTAACAGAACAAATGGTCGTGATCATCACATAAAGATATGTCGTAGATGGAAATCAAATACAGGGCCTCAGGTTTAATAATCACGAAAGGCCAGTGATAGGATGTAAGACAATGCTAAGCAGGGTTCGAGATTTACAACAGAACTCTTGGATTCGAAATTATATTGAATATCGCACAATTGTCTGCTTTCAGCTCGGAGTTGCGGATATCTTGATAGTAAAAAAGCAGTTGGGCTTAATCACTTATAATAATAATAATAATAACTGTTTATTTCGGATAATAAGAATCCATATGTTGTTAGTACAATTTTTCTTAACCTAATGTTAGTACTTAATGTTATAATGTGCACTGCACTGGATACAACACAATACCTAGGTATGTAACTGTATCCAGTGCTTAACATTGGGAAGTCCCATCTATCACATAACGCGCTCAGAATGCTGTGGGAGCTGACACGCATTCTGTGTAATATTGATGCGCTACGCTTGCGGATGATGGCATGAAACCCATCAACCGACGCCTCCGCAAACATCTGTGAAGCACTACAGAAGCGTGGCAGCCCCATGAGCATTCTGAACGCGTTATTATACTGGACTCGCAATGCACTGTATGCCCGCCGCGTATATTTGATCCACAGATTGCAGGTGTAAAAAGTTTGCCAGTAAGCCCTAAAAAGAGAAATTTTAACATCTCTTGTGCATTTTCCAAATCTGCGGATCAACATATTGCTTCGGACAGCCAAAGCTCTACGTTATCATTAAGGTCATCGGTGACCCAGTGACCCAAGTATTTAACCTGTGTCACTCGTCTTAGTGGAGTGTTCGCAACTGTTACTTATAGCAGGCAGTGTTTGAGTGCCTAGCTCCAGTGATGTGATGCTGGTGGTGTAGGCTAATGAAAAGGCTTCGATATTTGGTAGAAAGCTGTATTGCATAGGTCACAAGTACAATATAGATATATGGCCGTAACGTGTGTGCGGTGCGATGTACGACGAGTGAGTGGAGTGCGGCGCGCAGGCGGGGTCGGCCGAAGAACCGGTCCTCACTAGCCGGCGGCGGGCCGCCGCGATGGAACGCAGTAACAGGCAGTAATGCTTTATTTATCGTCATAAGCTGGTGTACATATAACACAGTAGGTATACATCTGACTCAATAATAACAGATATAGTTTGAAGGTATTTAATATCCACTTCATCCTCCTCTTAGCGTTATCCCAGTTTCAATCTGGGGTCCGCTTACTAGTCTAACCGGATTTGGCTGAGTATTAGCTTTTCCACGGAGCGACTGCCTGTCTGACCTCCGCAACCCGAAAGCGATAGCGATATTCCATGGTTTAGACTAGTGTCAGTTTATTGAGAAGGTACTGACGCCCTATAACGACTGTCAAAGAACTTCATGACAACGGGACCGACGGCTTTAACGTGCTCTCCGAGGCACGGGACAAGCGATAATTAACAATTCAATACGCACATATAACTCCGAAAAGTCATTGGTGTGCGCCGTGGATTCGAACCCGATAGCTTCTGCATGGCAATCTGTTGGTATATCCACAAGGCTATCGCTGCCTTGCATTTAATATCCACATAAAATATTAAAGGACCATGGGCAAAAATATATGAAGCCTAGGCTCACCCACCAACAGACATGAGACCACTTTGAATATACTTGTAAAGCACTAAATATAGAGATATAAACTCATTTTTGCCAAGAATCCATGGGGTTATTTTGCTATAAATATTTTTCTCCTACCATAAACAAACTAAAATCCTGCAAAGTTATGCTGTTATGGCATTGTAGTTTTTGTTGTTTCACATCTTTACCTTGTTTTAATTCTATGTGCAAAGAATACATAAAAAATAAAACAGCTGCTAACAGTTAAAAATATTTTTATTAACATTTCAATCAATATCCAAAATAATATCGTTTAGGTGAACTGCCGGTGGATTAAATAATACTAATATTCTACCACATTCAAACAACACCATCTAGTCCCAAACTAAGCAGAAGCTTGTACTATGGGTACTAGACAATGGATAGACATACTTATATACTTTTTTTAATTTGTAAATACATACATATTATACATAGAAACACCCAGACCAAGACAAACATCCATGTTCATGCACACAAATGTTTGACTTGAGCGGGAATCGAACCCGCGACCTTCGGCGTAGCAGTCGCTTACACTCCCGCGGCGCCAACCGGTCGTCCGTAATCGATCGTCCGTCGTCCGTGTGTCGAGAGGATACACGAAAACACACAGATAACATACATACATAGACTCACGCCTATTTCCCGGAGGGGTAGGCAGAGACTACGGTACGCCATTTGCAACGATCCTGACATATCTCTCTTGCTTCATTCACTCCCATCAGTTTCCTCATGCATGCTCCTCGGTTCAGGGTACTTCTAACCTGTCCTGTTTTTAGGACACACAAATAACACCGTGAGAATTGCGAGTCGACTGCCTGAGAGCAGACGGGCGGCCGGACAGGCGTCCGAGAGGTGTGAGAAGGAAGGAGAGTGTTGTAAATCACACGGGCGCAAGCGCATCTATTGTTTACTATTATTTTAAACAGTGGCGTAGGAAGGGAGAGGGGACGGCGGGGGCGGTCCGCCCCGGATGTCACCCTTTTTGGGGTGCCACCCCAAACTCGACTCTAAGTACAATGTACAAACATATAAAAAAACATAGGCACTAGCTCAGCACTACGATTCGAGAGCAGTTAGCCCGTAATTGTTAGGTATCGACAAAAAAATAAAAGAAAACGGTCGACCGCCAACTTCCGCCCCGGGTGCCACCCAAGCTAGCTACGCCACTGATTTTAAAGTATGAATATATTGTTACTATAACAGTTTTATGACTAACAATTGTATTTTCTACAAAATCTATTTAAATGCATATCTTTTTTCTGCAATGGAATTGAAGGTGGTGCTGGTAGTAACAATTTTAGTACGAACAAAATCATTTCCAACATAAATCTGTTGGACACTGAGCCCAATTTGACTCATGGTCCTTTATAGTTGTAACAAGCATGAGAAATATTTGTCAATCATTTATTTGCCCACAATGTTTACTTAGGAGGAGTAACGGACAAAGTTGGAACAGTACTAAAGAAATACTCCATTAAGACTGTATATAGTCCGCTTTCCAAGATAGCACACAATCTGCGCAGCCCAAAGGATGTCATTCCTTTTCAGACACCTGGCGTCTACAAGGTCGATTGCAGTTGTGGTAGCTCCTATATCGGACAGACCAAGCGAACAATTGCGGAAAGGGTCAAGGAACATATCGCAGCTGTGAAAAATCGACAAGTAAATAAGTCCGCTATAGCTGAACATTTATTGGAGTCTGGACCAAACCACTGGATAGAACTACATCAACCACAGGTCTTGTCCACCGAACGTCACTATTACTCCAGGATAGTGCGTGAAGCGGTTGAAATCAAAAAACACAAGAATTTCAACCGGGAGGATGGATTTAGATTATCAACAACTTGGAATCCAGTCATCAATAAGTGTAAACACCGCCGTAATGATACAGCTCAACAGTGTATAGACGTCATTAGTGTAGTGTGTCGAGGTACCGACAGTGCGGTTAAAAACAAAAATAAAAATCCAGTGAGGGTAGGTGCCAAAACCCGCACAACACAAGGACGGCACTGAGCACACCAGTCCCGCCGCGACCACGGCTGAAGCAAGTCAGCCGAAACGTTGGCAAAAAACCGAGGTATTTATGCCTTAAATATAAGATTTATCGCGAGTAAGACCCGCTATATAACCTTGTATAATGTTTACTTAAGCAGTTGCCTCGGACATCAAAAATTTCGAAGGGATAGATTAAAGGAAAGAGGCTCTGCTTCATAGCAATGTATTGTTTATTATTATTCACAATCTGTGAAAATAAAAACGACTAGGAATATTATAGTGCAAATGAAATTTTGAAGTTTCTGTTTTTTTTCTGGAGGTAGATTTGGGCTTTTCCTTAAAACCGTGCTCATGGTTATCCCTTTATATAGGTAGTACAAGTCTTACGAGTAAATGGTCTGTATGGTTTTAAAAATACTGGAAACGATGCATCATCAGCAAACAATGAATGGAATCAATTGCAAAATTTATAAAGCCGTATTGTATAATCTCGTTGAACCACATTATCGCAAATATTGGACAAACCATTGTAGATATAAGTCAAATATTTGAGTGAAATATTAATATTTCGTCAAAACAAACGAGCCCAAATTGTTGAATCGACATAATTATCAGTGTAAAATTGACGGAATATATTGCTTGGTTAATGAAAATACTGCGTGGGCTGTTGGAGGCCTTTTGATTGGTGAATGAGGTAGTGATTTAAATACATATTTATGGATTCGATTCCCGAACCAATAACACTTGACAGTGTGATCTATAAATAAAATTGTTCTCTCAAGTTTGCAGAATTACTAGTACACGTTAAGTACAGGAGTTAACTTTTTTAATAATGAATGTATACTAGCTGTGAAAATAAAGGGACATATTTGCAAACTTGTGATAGCCCAGGCAGCTAACATGGCTTTCGATATTTCTAGGTTTTTTTTTTATTACTGATAGGCTAGCGTTTGACCATGATCTCACCTGATGTTAAGCGATGATATGGTCTAAGATGGAGCACGCTTACCTAGATGGTACCTATTCACTCGCGACTTGAAAACACCCAGGTTGTACTCATCAGGAAACACAGACTAGGGTAAAGAGTTCCACACCTTGGCGGTACGCATAAGAAAGGAAGAAGCAAAGCGCTTTGTGCGTATAAGGTTCATTTTATTCATACACTATTACTAAATATAGACTCACGCCTGTATCCCCGAAAGGGTAGGCAGAGGTGTAATATTACACCCACATTTCGTCATGAATTTTTAGGTCCCATGTAATAGGGGGCGAGCCTATTGCCGTACCGGGCACATAACCAGACTCTGTGCTGCTACTGAGAATTTCGTAACGGAAAAACCCAATTACAATTTGCCCGACCCGGGAATCGAACCCGAGACCTCTCAATCCCACGCGCACATTTATGCCGCAAGAACAAAGAGGCAGTCCTATTACTAAATAGAGTGGAATAAAATGAACCTGTTCATTCTATGTACTATAACTTAGATATGTCATGTACCTATCTATTATAAGCACACCGTATCCATCTGTCCTTCTCAGTCATATGTAACATTCAACGTAATTGGTGATAACTCTTAAGAATAAACTTCTCTTTAATAAACTGTTATAGTCTGATGTCATAACTTTTCATTAAAATGGACTGAAGTAGCCTAATGTTAGGGAGGCATGTACATACATGCCTCCCTAAAGTATACATACGAGTATGTATAGAATATTAAAATTCTTACGTTACTTACTTGGCGGAACTCCATTGTTACTTAGTTACAATGGAGTTCCGCCAAGTAACGCCTGATTCAATCAACTATATTAAAATTCGGCAATGGCTTCTGTTTTTCTAACAATCTCGTCAAATCATCAACGTCATCAGCCTTTAACAGTCCACTGCTGACTAAGGCTGACTAAGACTAAGCGTACAATCGCTGAAAGAGTAAAGGAACATATCGCAGCTGTGAAAAACCGACATATTAATAAGTCGGCCATAGCTGAGCATGTGTTGGAGTCTGGACCAAACCACTGGATAGAACTGCATCAACCACAAGTCTTATCCACCGATCGACACTATTACTCCAGGATAGTACGTGAAGCGGTAGAAATCAAGAAATATAACAATTTCAACCGGGAGGATGAATATAGATTATCGGCTACTTGGAATTCAGTCATCAGCAAATGTAAACACCGCCGCAGTGATAAATCTCAACAGTGTGTAGACGTCATTAGTGTAGTGCGTCGGAGTACCGACAGTGCGAACTTAAATAAAGACCAAGTGAGGGTAGGTGCCGAAACCCGCACTTTCACAAGACGGGGCTGAGCTCTCATCAGTCTCTCCGCCACCACGCTCGGTGCAAGACGAGCGAAACGTCGGAAACAAATAGGTATTTATATACCTTTAATAAGTTAATTGTACGCGATTAAGATCCGCTAATTTATTTTGTATGATGTACCTATACAAATCGCGAAAGTTTAAAATCGATTAGTCCATTGCTGGACTAGGCCTCTACTTTGAAAGGAGGCATTGGCCTACTATACCACGCTGGTCAAACGGGTTGGTATAGGGTTTGTATCAAGTTTTCCTTCTCTTACAGTGCTGTTCTCTGCATAATATGCTCCCTCTGTCGGCCCTTACGACACCCAAGGGATGATATGGGTGGTGACATTTCGTATCCGTAATCCGTCACCACACGGACACTCGTCAAATAGTTGTAGTCATTATAGCCATGGAGGTATAATGATTATAGCAATTGGCTCGTGGACTATTCGGAACACCACTCACCACTCGGGATGCGCTCGGCAAACTTCGCCAGACGTCGGCGTCTATGCCGTGGTCGAGCGGTTATTAGGTATATTATACAAACAGCAGCAGTGGGTGGTAGTGGCAGTGATTTCAACGTCCATGGCTCGTTCTACTTTGACGAGACATTGGCCGCGGCGAAGTAAAACGCGATATGTTCAGTAACGTACACCGAAATCGCTGCCGCCGCCGCCGCTTTACGTGAACGGACCATTAGATAGATTATCTTGTACTTGTCACGGTCCCACAAACCCTTATCAAGAAAACAAATAACTATTTAGCTACCGTCTTGTACATCAGAGAGATCTTACAAAATATAAAAAATACGAATATAATTATCAGCTTACCGACATACAAAATATGTAAAACTCATTTTAATTTATTTAATTGGCGAGTCGAAACTTTCAATAACCTTTTGTACTTGGACGTCTGGACTAATCAATATGCATACTTAGTAGATAGTAATCTCAATCTTAAGTATGACAACAGCATGTTGGATAGACGTACAGGCAACATAATTGATTCAGGTATGCGCACAGTGTTTTTAGATGTATTGGAACTAATTGGTGATTTACAATATGATAGTCAGGTCAGTCAGTCAGCCGAACTTTCTCCTAGTAACTCTCCTACCACCGACTGTTTTCGTACGTAACAACATAAAATCAATTTCGTTATTGCACCAAAATATTGCCGGCATATTAAATAAAAAAGATATTTTTGAAGTGGCACTGGAACAATTAAGAAATGATGATATTATTATAGACATTATTTGCTTAACTGAAACTTTTATGAAAAAAGGAACAGAGGCAAATTTGCTTCTAAACAATTATTATTTAATCTCTTCGTACAGTAGAAAACATCAAAAGAGAGGTGGCACATGTATCCTAACTAAACGAAACCTAGAGTGTAAACCATTAACTTTTCTAACTAAGCCGATAGATTACCTATTTGAATATAGTGCCGCTGAAATCACTTCACTTAATCTATGGGTAGTATGTCTATACAGGATTCCAAATCTGAATCTGCTTTTTACAGAATCTTGACCGCCTCTTATACAATATTTCCAAATATAAGAGGAGTAACAATCTTATTATTTGTGGTGACTGGAACATTGATATTTCAAAAAATAATAATAATACTAAGGAACTATTATCTATATTAAATAATCATAATATTACTAATCACATCACAAGGCCGACCCGTAAAGATTCATGTATTGACCTAATTGCCAGTAACTTGAGTACAGTCCAATCTAAAATACCTCGCCTAGCTCTATCTGATCATGAAACTGGTCAAATCATTACTTTCAACTTAAATGACGTAAAACCAAATATAACCAACCCTCAACAATGGTTCGAAAAAAAAAGAGATTTTAACAAAGATAACATATGTAAATTTTTTGAATGTATGAGCGCTATAACATTTTACGAAGTCTTTAACAGTCAGGATACAAACGAAGCATTTGATAGCCTACATGATGATTTGATGCTCTACTACAATTTGTGTTTTCCTATAATCTTAGTGAAAAAGACAAATAAACCGCTGAAAAATAAATGGATAACCAAAGGTCTTAAAAAATCTTGTACTAACAAACGACGTATGTACCTAAGCTACCATATTTCTGCTCTTAATAAATATACCAAGAAAATTTATTACAAAAATTATACTAAGATCCTAAAGAAGTGTATGTTACAAGCGCAGAGAATAGACAATTCTCGTTATATACACAACTCGAGCAACGAATGCAAAGCGGTGTGGAACACGATAAAAAACAACATTGTCGAGTACAAACCAAAAAATTACATAACCTGCATAAAGTAAGACAATTACAAATACACTGACAAAGCTGAAATAGCCACAGTTTTTAATAAATATTACATAAATATGACTACTAATTATGAGAATTTGACCAAAACCTTTATGACTTCCTATTCGTATGACATACAAAAAATTTATAATTCTATTTTTCTGACACCCACAAATGAGACTAATATATATAAAACAATAAATTCCTTGAAAAATACTAAATCCACTGGCTATGATGACATAGAAACCAAGATTTTAAAATTATGTGCCAAGGTTATAGCAGCTCCACTCAGCCATATTATTAATTTATCATTTACGCAAGGAATATTTCCAAACCGGCTGAAAAAATCGATCGTAAAACCGATATACAAAAAAGGCGATACTTCTGACTTGAATAATTATCATCCAATCACTCTTATTCCTATATTATCAAAAATAATCGAAAAGATCATACATGATAAGATTTATAGCTTTCTTGACAAAAATAACATACTCAAAGACGAACAATACGGGTTCAGGAAAAACCACTCAACGACCTTAGCATGTTTCAAATTGATGAAGACAGTAACGAATTGTTTAAATGGAAAAAAAAAAATGTTGTAGCGATATTCCTCGACATGTCTAAGGCATTCGATTTTGTTTCCCATGACACACTATTACATAAGATAGAGAAATATGGAATTCGCGGTAATGCCTTAGACTGGATAAAAGCATATCTATGTGATCGCCAACAATGTGTAGAGATCTCAGGATTTAAGGGGAGACAGAGAATATCCCAAAGGTCACTTTATTTAATTAACAGCACAGGAGTACCCCAAGGGAGCATTTTAGGTCCACTGCTGTTCCTACTATACATTAACGACATGCCTGATATTACAAAGCATGAATGTATACTATACGCTGATGATACCACTCTTGTAATTGAGAACAAGGACAAAAGCGAACTGGAAAGCGAAGCTAATAGAACTCTAGAACAAATGATTAATTGGCTAAATAATAATAATTTGCATGTGAATATAGATAAAACAAAAATGGTTCAATTTACTACACATAATAGAACTCCACTAAAACTTGACATTATATACGACCACAAACAAATAGATGAAGTTGCTCACACTAAGTTCTTAGGGATAACAATTGACAATCTTTGCAGTTGGAAACAGCATATTGACGACCTATGTACTAAATTGGATAGATTCGTGTATGTATTATCCGTATTAGGCAAATAGCAACTATAGACGCTACACTATGCGCCTATCATGGTTATGTCTCATCTCTACTCCGCTATGGGATTATAATATGGGGTAATTCAACTGATTTCTTGAGAATATTCAGAGCCCAGAAAAAGTGTGTCCGTTCACTTGCTGGAGCTGATCCATTAGACAGCTGTAAACCTCTATTTAAAAAATTCAATATTCTGCCATTACCCTGTCTGTACCTCTATGAAATCTGCTTATTGTACACAAAAATAGCTATTTATTCGAGAAGCACAACGCTGTAGTGTCTCGACCGGGTCGCCATATAAATAAATTAAATGTACCTAAACAACGCATCAATGTGTTTAGACAAAACGCGTACTGTATGGCCATACGCGTGTACAACAAACTAAATGACAAATATAAAATACTTCCATTAAATAGAATGAGATCAGAATTGCATAAATTCCTATTAAATAAGTCCTATTATAACATAACCGAATATTTTAATGATAGGAATATATAAGGACTGTTCGATTGTAAGAATCAATATGTAATTTAATTAAACATTATGCTTTTTATGACATTCTAATTTAAATGACTTTAATATTGTATGTATAGTAATGACATTATGTACTGTGTAATTTTTAATGAAAGAATTAACTTAAATTGAATTGAATACCTATATCTTTGTATGCACTAAATATTTGTACACTGTTAATGCAGTAGAATATCATGGACACAATTATATTGCAAGACCTTATTGACTGTATTCTCACAAATAAATCAATCTTTATCTTTATCTTTATCGATATTTTCCACTTTTTTCTAATGCCCACACTTATCTTCTATAAAAATTGCTTATTTATAATAACAATAAGCTATAACTTATTGTATTATCTTTTTATGAAAATAGACGCTTCACAAAGTGCTTTTCGAGAAGAAAACCTAGTTATCTTTGTTTTTATCGTTCATTAGTGTCAGAATAGAATTTATGTCGGGGAATAATTTCATTGCCATTAAAGAGCGATGGCTGGCTTTATATTTTTAATTTTATCATAACAGCGGTAATTTTATTAAAATTGATGGTTTTGTGAATGAACTTTATTTTAGTTTATTTTATCAGTTTCCATTTTTTTTTTGTAATATTTTTAAGTGCCGTTGTAGTTTTTGGCTAATTTGAATGCTATGTAGGCATGCTATGTTGTATTAACTATCGACTAAGGTATTCCAAAACCTTATTCGCTAGTTAAAATGTTTTTGTTTTCTTAGGAAATACAAAATTTAGAAATAATAAGCCCTAAATATACTTGTCATAATTATCGCTTACTTATCGGTGAAGGAAAACATCGTGAGGAAACCTGCATGTCTGAGAGTTCTCCATAATGTTCTCGAAAGACATGTGAAGTCTGCCAACCCGCACTTGGGCAGCGTGGTGGACTGTGGCCTTACCCTTCTCAAAGTGAGAACAGGCCCGTGCCCAGCAGCGGGCCAGTATATAGGGCTGATGATGATGATCAGATTCACTCTGAGCTTTTCAGATTTTGCGTCTGTATATATAAATGTATTTGACCTACCTAAATTCCATATAAAATAGTGGCCTAAAAACACTAAAGACTGTTAAATAAAGTACGCACAGACGACCTAATCCTACTTTATATACGATGCCATCACTTTAATATTCAACAGGTGAAAACAAAACGGTGTAAATTACGAGAGAAAACAGAAAAGGTTCGTATAAAACTTATGTCGGAGATAGATTGTGAACAGTGCAGGCCGAATTGTTGAAGCACCGGTTTTATTTAAAAGATTTTTTTTTTATATAGACTTACGCCTGTATCTCCGAAGGGGTAAGCAGAGGTGTCATATTACGCTCAAATTCCACTTTTTAGGACACACACACACAATTTTTAGGTTCCACGTAATAGCGGGCTAGCCTATTACCGGCATTGGGCACATCACTATACTCAGATATAAAGGATCTAAGAAGACTACTAGTGCGAAATTTGGAGAAGTTAAAAAGTGACTAAAACTTTGTAGCATGTATTATTATCGAAGAGAAATTGACAATAATGTAATGAAAGCTTTTTATTTCAAGTGTGAGTGAGGTACGATGTCGAGTTTCGTAGTAATTGCCTTTTCTTTTTTTCTATAGCAGGCAAACAAGCAGACGGATTGATGGTTTGCGATTACCGCCGCCCATCGACACCAGCATCACTGGAGGAGGCGCGAGTGCGTTGCCAGCATTTAAAAAAAGGCTAGGGTCTTTTTTTTTAAGTTAGATGTTTGGATCATATAGCTCCAGAAATACCGCAGGTGACAGCTTAAAGATACTGTTGATGATTATGTTTTACCTACATAGGAAAACATAGCCATCTACGTCTAACTGATAGGTATTTCAAATTCAAAAAAGATTTATTTGAGTTATTAGTATTGTACTTAATTTAATAACATGACAAACAACACGATAATTGACTTGTATCCTATGAAATAGTGGCATAATTTGTAGAGAGCAGTGATGGATATAATGTGAATTAGTTTGCAAATAAATGCTCGCTATATAGGTAGGTACACAGTAAACATCGCTGCGAAATCCGTTATTCTAACACACGGATAATTTGCAATGTATGTTTCTCCCACTAATCCTTCATCAATCGCTTAAAACAATATATTTATGCTTA
Source organism: Euclidia mi (assembly GCA_944739405.2). Lineage (NCBI taxonomy): Eukaryota > Metazoa > Arthropoda > Insecta > Lepidoptera > Erebidae > Euclidia > Euclidia mi. The sequence continues at coordinate 62,652,104 of OX123187.2, read as the reverse complement.
CGTGGGGTATATATTACCCCAATTTCAAAGGTACAATCCGTGTGGTAACGGATGAAGAATTCAAAAAAATCACTACCCTAAGACCAAGGACAATGTACAAAGGAAATAGTATATACCTGAAGGAAGTAAAAACTCGATATCAAACCTTGTACCAAATTGTCTGGCTAGCGTGGTATAGTAGACCAAATCATGCCATTGATTCACAGTGCTACTATGAAACAAATAAGGACTGGGTTAAGACCAGCAGGCGACTATCTCAAGAAAAAGAAGAAGGCTGTAGAGAAATATATTTACTTGACAAAAAAGTCTCACTAACGCTCGCGTGGGGCAATATATACCCCAGACGCGATAACTTGCCAATACTTCACTGTTCAGTGCGATACTAGCGATTAAAACAATACAGGAGGGAGATATCTAAGCAGTAACTGTGGCCAACGTTACGTTCAATTTTAAAACAACGCGAGTACAAAATGGGGTTAAATATACCCCACGCGTGTAATTAAATGTTAAACGAGAAACATCAACTGCATTTATTTAAGAGTATAGTTTGGTAACATAATTATTTGAACTAGGTATTTAAATTTATTTGTTTATGATAATTTATTCATAGCTTGTTATGAATAATTTGTAGCATAATTATTGCTAACGAATATTAATGCTTGTTTTCTAGAAATCTATGTGATGTTTAGTTGGTAGGTAAATAATTACTATCCGCTCGTACTCAACGATTACGATTTATTTTGTTGTTTAGTTTATTTCGCAAAGCATTTTATATATGTAAACTTCATTTTGGAAATTGGAGAGTTAATGTCGGTACCAATAACGTCGGACTTGACTAGCCATTCAAAAATAAACAAGGTTGTAACTTAATACTCCGTATTGCGTTACAATATCTACAGGCGCTTAACGCAGTGCGTGGAGCCAGCCTGGTCCGAAGAGCGCTTCGCTAGGAATTATTACCATATAAGGTAATAGACCAGCCACAGGCAGTCTGTGAGTCATAGGTCTATGCCTATACAAGATGGGTGCGCGATCTAAATCGGTCACTTTCCCTAGAGGTCGCTACGCTGCCACTACTACCACGCATCTATTCTGTCTTCTATTTCTATATCTACTGTCCCGCTGGGGGTGGGCATATTCTAGTTGTCTGAGTGCCTATATGTTCTGTCTGTAGTATCTGTCTCTGTCTCTGATCTAGGGACAGCCTGTTCCTGATCGGTTGTTGTGTATTCTCTATGCTGTTTCCAGTTCTTTCTACGGGCCACGATTCACCCTACGTGCTACAAGCCTCAAGCTGTTGGCGGCATGCCGCTACTAGCCGGCCGCCACCCAAGCCTCCGTTCCTGCCTACGAGTTCCTACAGCCAGGCCACGGATGCCTGAGCCTCACCGCTCGGCCCACATCGGCTACACCGCCTGAGACCCCGCTCAGCCTGAACCTCGACCACCGAACTGCCTACACCCAGCGCACCTCAGCCAGCTCATCGGCGACCCTACAAGCAGCTACCCTGCGAGCGTCGGAGAGCAGCAGGAGTCTACACTCCAGCCTTCAGGCCAGTGCTTACCTAGTTCGGTCATACTGTATGTGAGCGCTAGTGAGACATAATAAAGAACCTGTTCAGCCTCAAATCAAATCAAATCAAAAGGCGCTAAGTCTAAAGCACTTATTAATGTATACCATCTTAAATGTACACTAAGTTTGCAATAAACGATTTGATTTGATTTGATAGGCAACTAGCAGTGTTTCTCTTGAACCCCGACATCTTACCTGGGATCCTCCGTCTCAGGCGTTATAATGACATGACAATCGGAACATGTCTTGTTATCATCATACAGAGATATTTATATGTATAGTGTTTGTATATATTTATACGTATGTATCATATTATTATAAATTTATTATTATATGTTATTATTTCTTATCTATGTACTATATTATTATATTATGTATAGTATCCCATGTTTTAGTTAGGTATATTGTTATAACCAATATTATCAATTATATTTCATAATTACAGGAAAACGTGTAAAAAATACACAAATCTCTTGTGTACCTACCACATTTATCTCTGCACTACCTAAGGGTCGACAGGTAGAGAATGCCACAAGGCATAATGTCCACCATTGTACAGTTTGTATGTGCAAAAAGTTTTTAAATAAATAAATAAATAAAATAGATAGATGCTTTAATATTCTAACGGTTTTCAAATATTCTATTTTTAAAAGGAAAGATTGTTCAATTTCTTTTTGATTTTCCATAAGTGTACATACATTACTTTTGCATTAGACTTTTTACCAACATTTGGTCATCACTTTTCCTACTATCATTTACTACCCTGAATTTTAAAAATGAAATCGATTCCTATTTGGCTTACAAATACTGGCAAAAGTTGGTCTCGTATTCCTGCTTAAATGCAAATTGTAATATCGATCCAAGAGCCGATCTGAACTGCTCTATTTACATTTTTAAAATAAAAGTGGGCTTTATACTAAAGAAATACAATTGAAAATTGCTTGGCTGGTTTATTATTAATTGTACGAATGGTTATCAGTTCATGAATTTTCGATAGTAGTGATATCTGGCTGTAACTGGAAAATCTGGATAAAATAAAAAGCCTTTTTTATAAGGATTATATTTTCTATGTATCTTCAATGAAGTCGTCTGTTCATGGCTTATAAGGTACCTGATTTTCACAAAGTTCAACGTAGTGCTATAATAATATTGGAGCATTGATAAGCAAATAGAAAGCAGATTATATTATGATAAGGTTTTGCAAGATTTTTTATTTAGTTTGAATGACGGCCTGTAATGTTGGTATTTCCATTTGGTTGTTGCTTCCCGAATATTGCCATGTTTTTTTTCGTATTTTTCTTCGTAGCGATCTTTGGTGAGTATCATCCTGATCATCCTCCTAACGTTATCCCAGTTAACCTAGGGTCTACTCACTAGGTCCGTTTAATACTTACGATATTTTGTTAAGTATATATAACTTTGACTGCGTCCGTGGTCCAGAGGATAGCGTATGCGAGTGCTGATTGGGGGTCCCGGGTTCGATTCCCGGGTCGGGCAAAAGTGTTACTGGGTTTTTCAGAATTCTCAGTAGCAGCACGGAGTCTGGTGATGTGCCCGGTAACGGCAATAGGCTCGCCCCCTTTTACGTGGGACCTAAAAATTCATGGCAAAATGTGGGTGACAACACCTCTGCCTTCCTTCTACCTTCGGGGATTACAGGCGTGAGTCTATAAATAAATGTAATAACATTGTAAATTATACGTACACGTATACGTACATATTGTACGTTACGTTTTTTAGGTTAGTTACAGTTTATTTACATTGCAATGTCACGAAGTGGAAGCAGTGGCTAGTACTATGTTCAGAATATATGGTTTGATTTGATGGCATGACGGTAATATACTGGCAAACCCAATCTATCGTAGTTGACCTAGTGACACGGGGTTATAGCGCCGGGAACTTTGAGGTGGAGTCGAGCGTTGCAGTTTATTTTTACCAAAGAATAAAGAATATTCGTTTAATCTGGATGCCTTCATATAATAGGCCACGCTTCAATGGCGACTAGTGGTGTGGATTCAATTACCACACACAATCACGTTTTTTGTGAGCCAAAAATGTTTGTTTAAAGTCTGGCTGTACATTGTGTCCGATGATTTAATCGTTTGAAAGTCCTCCGCAACACATGATTTGTTTCTAGGATAGGAGATATCTTCTTAAATACATTTTGACATCATCAGCCCTCTATACTGTCCCACTGTTGGGTACCGGCCTATTCTCACTATGAGAAAGGTAAGGCCATAGTCCACCACGCTGGCCAAATGAAGGTTGGCAGACTCTACATGTCTTTCGAGAACATTATGGAGAACTCTCAGACATGCAGGTTTCCTCACGATTTTGCCATCAGCTATCGCAAAATCAATTGTTAAATTAATATACTCACCAAATATATTTAAGGACCAGAAAAGTCCTCGAACAAGTTCAGAAAACTTGCCACTTCTTACGTTAGTGCAACGGTGATATTACCCGTCTGATCTTACAAGCGGTGCAGACTCGAGACGAGGGATACGCCGCCGCCGTGATAATATTTTACCTCGTGTTAATCTATATTACAAAACTTTGTTAATAGTCTCACCTTCAAGGGGTAAGCAGAGTTATATGTATATGTTGGCACGTGTAAGGTTTTGGGCTGTTCTTACTCGAGTAGGTACGACGAATAGAATATAGTTTCAAGAGGTGTTAACCCCATGGCGCCGGCCGATCAAGAAAGTTGCTATCACGCCTCTGTGAAGCGTTAGGTACACTTCATAAGAAAAATTCAGTGAGATAAGCATTCTGTATCACAATATATATACTTACGATAATCTGTTATCCGATTATCCGTGTGGTGACGGATTAAGAATACGGAATGTCACCACCCCATATCATCCCATGGGTGTCGTAAGAGCCGACAGAGGGAGCATATTATGCAGAGAACAGCACTGTAAGAGAAGGAAAACTTGATACAAACCCTATACCAACCCGTTTGGCCAGCGTCGTATAGTAGGCCAATTCCTCCTTTCAAAGGAGAGGCCTAGTCCAGTGCAGTGGCAGTGGACTTTCAGTGGAGTGGATTTCAAAAGTCTAATGCAACAAAGTTGCTGTTGCTGAATAGGCCACGTTAGAAAATTTGCTGTTATATAACCTAATTAAGTTTAAGATAATTATGTGATAGGTAGAATTAACTTTGAGTCTGTCAATATAGTAAATTCGAAATACATGGCATCGTGAAATTCGGACACAGCTTTCAATCAGCCAGACTGATTGAATTGTCACTCAATTTGGTTCCAAGGTTTATACCACATCCACCTCCGTTTTCTCTCACATCGTATAGGCCACATAAAAAAGGTACATTTATCTGAACTACTGGACTGTTCCATTTTCCTTGAACGTAAAAGTTTGTGGCAACCCTGGCACATAAACACAATACTCTGAAATATAAGCTAGTGAGAATAAGTCGAGAAAATAAAATTGTTGCCGAAACATTGCGCTGATTAGCTATTTCGTACAAAAATCTGCTGCAAGTCCCTTTCAATTCTCCTATTTATTTACAAAAAGCCTAAGCACTGTGGAAGGTAAACCGTTTACTATTTTAGGTCGCAAAACCAGATTAACTTTATCACAACATTGTTTCTGAATCCAGATTTATGTTTGAATGGAATATTTTGGCGTTCTGAGATTTATTGTCTTCAAATATCTTTTAATCAGCTTTGGGACATTATTTTTCCCTTAAGTTTATATAGATAAACACATAGTCATTATCGAATTTAGTAGTTAGGCCACAGTGGTTCTTACAAACACAATTTTTGCGATCTAAATAGCTTCCTCATCGCCCACTTTATCAAACTTCTACTAATTTTTTAGCAATAACAAAATTTTGTTTGAATAATAAAGTCGTCTTGCTAGTGTTTGTATAAAGCAGCTAATTCAGGGGTGGAACACTGCCAAAGCGTGCTAATGGCAACGTCGGATGTGTTGGCTCAACTTGTGAGTCCAAGTCATAAGAATGTTGGTACCTTCAACTTAAGTTGCTTCGAGATAAAAAATAAAATAAATAAGATTTTGAATGTAAGGAGACCTTACTCTTCTTTTTGGCATTTACACCAGAGAGCTACCGTGCTTCGGAGGGCACGGAAAGCAATCGGTCCCGGTTCTTGTTTCAGGACAAGAATCGTTAGGCCATGTCGAAGGCCTTAAGGCGGTCTGAAAACTCCGACACCAGAGTTCGCCACACACTCACACGAGAAAGAAGAAAGAAGAAGAAGACGAGACCTAAGGTCAGATTTAGTAGCTTTACGTTCGATTGGCAATGAGCCAATCTCGAACATAATCATAATTGAAATCTCATCATAATAATTAAAATGTAAGCAATACGAGTACCTTTTTTTTTTGGTGTCGGGTTGGAAAATCCTCATGGAGTCCCTCCGCCCGGGGGGGAAGGACGAAGGGGACTGTCAGATTCTTACTGACTAAAAACCAACCCGTGGTTTCACCGAAGCATTTCTCGCTACCCCCGACGGGTATTGGCCCGCCAGATGGTCAGGCGGGCCCCAAACGAAACCCTCTTGGCGGCGGATGAAGGTGTTGGGCTCCGCCACCATAACACCTAGCGGCCGCAGAGGATAGGGAAGACAGCAACGCAACACCGCATCTCCTCTTCCTCTGCGGCCCCACCGCGACGCAACGATGGTGCGCCCCCATTTGGTCGCGGGAGATAGGGCGCGCGGCAACGCAACACCGACACGCCTCTCCTCCTGCGACCGCACCCGACTGCGAGGGACGGACAGAACTGTCCCCCGCACCCGCACCTTTCATAATTCCAAGTAAGTAGGTACATTAAAAACAAGAAAGCTTCAGATGTGTTTAAAAGAGAGCAATAGACCAACTTATGACTGTTATAGTCGCGGATACTTCGTGACTTGTCCCACAAAATGCCTTGAAGGTATGAATTGTTTGCAGTTTACCATTCTTGTTAATATTTTGTTATGCACCTGCAAAACCCCTTCTCATAATGGGAAGAGGCTCGTGCCCAGTAGTGGGACAGTATAAAAGGCTGATGATGATGAACTGCAAAACACTGCGCTACTGTACAATTGGGTTTTTAATAAGAGGTGGGTATGTACATGCCGCGCTGTACTCCGCCGAGGCCGATGACGCGTCAGAGCAGAATGCGCGATGAACATCGAATTTGCTGCCGCTGCCGCTGGTTTTCGTGGCTGTGCCGTAAGAACTCATTACATATTGTTTTCATACACTAATCTGTCAAGAAAGTACCGGGATAAGATCAATAATACACAAACTGTTTGTTATTCATCCAAATTTATTTAATCACCTTCAAAGTATGCTCCTTCAGAAACGATACACGTACTCCAACGAATAATACAATCATCAAAACATTTTTTACACGCTGTTTCCGGAATTGGATTCAGTTCTTGCCGAAAATTCTTCTTTATGTCTTCTACCGATTGAAAACGTGTGCCACGAAGTGATAATTTGAGTTTAGGAAAAAGAAAGAAGTCGGCTGTATTTGTAGAGTGTTTGGTCAAAAATTCGTTTACAACGTGTGTGTGTGTGTGTGTGTGGACTGCAAAACTCACACTTCGATGACATCAAATACACTGTAATTTTATACTATTGATACAGCCACACTACCTTACCGTCTACCGGGCTGTTACCGCAATAATTAAAGCATTTAATTACCGTTTAAATTACTGTGTGAAGTCGTGTGGTTACACTTGACTTTACCCAGATATGTCAACAAATTAGGCGGTAAAAATATCATACATACATACATACATAGACTCACGCCTGTTTCCCGGAGGGGTAGGCAGAGACTACGGAACGCCATTTGCAACGATCCTGACATACCTCACTTGCTTCACTCACTCCCATCAAGTTTCTCATACATGCTCTTCTGTTAAGGGTACTTCTGACTTGTCCTTTTTTCAGGATGTCTCCAATCTGGTCATAGAACGTTCTCCTAGGTCTTCCCCTTTGTCCTGTCCCATTCACACTAGCCTGATATATCTTCTTTGTCAGTCTATCGTCATCCATCCTCTCCATGTGCCCAAACCATCTTAACATGCCTTTCTCAATGCTTGTCACTACATCTTCTTTTACCCCACACCACTCTCGTATCACACAATTCTTTACTCTGTCGGTCAAAGACACACCACACATACTTCTCAGTGCTCTCATTTCTACAGCATTTATTCTACTTTCAAATCTCTTCGACATACCCAACTTTCACTACCATACATAAGGGTAGGCACTAACACACCTCTATGTACAGCCAAACGTGCCTTTTTGGACACGTTTTGACTGTTCATAAACGCCTTCAGAGCTCCATTCACACAATTACCTGTATTAACTCTCCTTTCAATATCTGCTTCATTCTTACCATCTCTTGTAAACAACGTACCTAAGTAAACAAACTCATTCACTTGTTCCACTCGCTGTCCATCGATCAAAACATTACAAGCCGTAACGCATTCCTCCTTTTCAAAAACCATAACTTTCGTTTTACTTACATTCACTTTCATTCCTTTCCTTTCTAACGCACAATGCATGATTGTTACCATCTCCTGCAACTCCTCCGTTGAAGATGCAAGTATAACCTGATCATCAGCATAAAGGAGGCATTTGACAAGTAACCCATTCATCCTTAATCCGCAGTCACTATGTTTTAAATCTTGCAAACAACTGTCCATGAAGAGGTTAAACAGCCACGGCGACGCTACACATCCCTGTCTAACACCTTTATCGATGGTAAACCAGTCAGTGTATGCCCCGTTTATCCTCACACAAGCTCTAGAATCCTCATAAAGGGATTTCAGAGCTCGAATGAGGCTGCTGTCCACCCCATTCATTGACAGCACCGACCACATTTCATTCCTCACCACTTTATCGTAAGCCTTTTCCAAATCCACGAATGCGCAATAGACCTTTTGACCTTTGGCCAAAAATTTTCCGGCTATGCTTCGCAAGGAAAAGACCTGATCCGTCCATCCCATACCCTTTCGGAATCCCGCTTGTACATCCCATATTTTCTTGTCGGTTACTTCCATAACTCTTTCAATAAGTACCTTTGCATACAATTTGCCAACAATGCTGAGAAGGCTAATGCCTCTATAGTTTTTGCAGTCTTGTTGCGAGCCTTTTCCTTTATAAAGAGGCACAACTACAGCTGTGGTCCAGTCATTAGGTACTCGGCCGGTGTTCCAACACAAGTTATATAACCGCTGCAACTGACCAACTATGATGTCCTGTCTAGCCTTCAGCATTTCGACTGTAATCCTATCATATCCTGCAGCCTTACCTACTTTCATACTTCCCAGTGCCTTCACGATCTCATCCACGCCAATAACGCTTTCATCATTGCTATCATTACAATTCACTTCAGCTATCGGTGTCTCTATCGCCGTTCTTTCGAATAAACTTTCAAAATACTCTTTCCATCTCTTCAGCACGCACAATTCACCATTTACTATACTTCCATTCTCGTCTCTGATGGATGTGTGTTCTGAGGATTGAGTTCTTCCTCGAACTGCACGAACGGATTTCCAGAAAAACTTAATGTTCCTCTGGAAATCGTCAGATAATCTGCTATCAAACTCATCTTTCTTTTCCTCTTTTTTCCTTTTAACCATTTCTTTCACTATTCTTTTTGACCTAACAAACTCCTTTTTTGCTTCATCTATGTCTACACTCGTTGCTTTTCCCATTCTTTCATTTGCTCTGGCAGCCAACCAATCTGACCAAGCTTTCTTCTTCTCTGACACTGCTGATTGTACATCCTTGTCCCACCATGTATTCTTAACCTTTCGTATTTTCCTTCTCTTGATCATACCACATACTTCAGACGCTACACATACTACCTCTTCTTTAAAGGCCTGCCATAATTCTTCCATATCATTTATGCCATCGAATCTCTCAAATCTTGCTATCAATCTTCGTTTATACTCATCTTTCACATCTTTCTCTTGTAGATTTTCTACTTTTATTCTTTCCAAGACCCTATTTTCATTACGTTCTCGGTGTCGCCATCCTTTAAAGAGCCCACTTATCCGGCTCAACACCAAGAAGTGGTCTGTGTGGATGCCGATCCCTCGGTATACTCTTGTATCCAACACATTCTTTCTCAATCGTTCATCTACTATCACAAAATCAATCCTACTTCTTCTAACATTTTTCGCCTCTCGCGTATACATATGTATCCTTTTATGATCAAACATGGTGTTTGTCACACAAAGGCTCCACTCCAAACAAATCTCAAGCAGTGCTTTTCCATTTTCGTTCACACTCTCATCACCAAATGCACCTAACACCCTTTCAAATCCATCTCGCTTTACTCCCACCCATCCATTGAAATCCCCTAACAAGATCAATCTTTCATTATCTTTGCAGTTCCTCAAAATCTCTCTTAAACTCTCCCAAAACTCCTGCCTTTCGTCTTGCTCATGTTGTGACATACCCGTAACTATATTGACCGGGGCGTACACCCCCACAATAAAGAGACGAGTAAGTCCTATTTTCATTCTCATCCACAGTAGCCTAGCATTTACACATTCAAACTCTTTTACGCACTCATTCATTCGCACAGACAGTACTACACCAACTCCCTTACAGGCTGGTGGTACTATCTACCCCAGACCAATACGCCGTATATGCACCATGCTTGGTGGTGTCACACCCTTTTCTTTTTGTTTCATTCACACAAAGAACATCAATCTTTCTATCATCCATCATCTGACATACTTCATCCAATTTGCCGTTCATTCCTCCACCAACATTCAATGTTTCAAACCTGCTTTCCGTAGGCCGCTTTTCACCCTCGCGGGAAACGAGACGTGACGGATTGCGAACCGCGTCGCCGCCGTATGGAGAAGAATAAGTTTTTGTTCCCATAGCGTTCCCACGAGATTTAGGGATCTAGACGTTCCATCCCCGCAGAGCCCTTTACGGGGGTAAGGCGGAATATCAGCTGTGCCCTGTGACCACTAACACAGGCACCCTCCGTTTACGACCAGCTTGCCCTCTGGCCACGAATCCCTCGGCACGGGTCGGTTCACACCTTAGATCGGGGTTTTGTTTCGGGTATGCTCCCTGAAAGTTGGTTTAAATTCGGAGTTTTCCTTCTCCTAGACAGGTTGCCAACCAAGGCTAACGAGGCCCATCTCCCCGGTAAAAATATCATTTTTCAAGATGGAGGTTGAAGCTGCAGTGTGGTATTTTATGAGTGCCAATTATTTTTACATGAATCTTTTAAATTTTTCGCTTACTGTCGGGTATCCCAAAGAGACGGTTCGGATTGGAATAATTCCAAAAATTCGAGCGCTTTTTCATTTGACCACTCCATATCGGTAGATACATGCGTCGTCGTCTAACTCATGTTGCACACTGGACAAACAGTAGTGTGGCCACAAATGCATTAATTACTGCGGTAATCTTCTTTGATGTGCTAAAAAAGACCGCCGTTGGAGCTATTGTCTATCGCCATTTGCCATATTGATTGGCATAGCAAAATTATGGCCATAAATCGTGGTTACACCTAGGCGTTGTTGAAGTTATGGCAATAATTATTGGCATATCACGGTAGTGTGGCCGTAGCATAAGCGAGCCTTCGAGTCTGACTCGATCGAGTAAAACTGTATGTGATTACGGTGTTTTAGTGCTCCCTGCAGCCTCTTACGCCTAGTAGTCTCAGTTGTCTGTCAGTCAGTAACGGGGTAAATCTTGTATCACGGAGAACTTGGCAAACATGCAATCAACGGTTACAAAATACGCACAGACGCGGAACAACAATTTACGGATCAAACAAAGTGTTCTCCCTTGAAGTTTATCAAACCCACAATACTCAACCTAGTGTTTGACGACGACCACTACGCCATACGGATAGTCAAGTACGTAGGTATATAAATAATAATAAAAATGATAATCGAGATATATTGATTTAAAAAAACGGACAGTAAATACGAAATTCATTTCACGGCCAGAAAATGCCGTGACCTGCAAATAAAAAATAAAACTTATATCTGTAATGGGACAAAAAAATATAGAAATTGGCTACCTAAATCCCCTTAAGCGAAACAGTAAAAAGCCAATCATTTATTTACCGACGGGATTTAGGGAAAGGTTGAACGCTGAGCTCTTCTGAGTAAGTTTGGCTTAATATTGTCTTATTGGCTTGACCGATGAGCATTCATCTTTTATACGGGTTTATAGGGCGGGTATCAAAGCGTAGAATAATATACTTTATTTTTCCTTTGACTTTACAAACTTTAACTCACTTCGAGATTGAATTTTAAAAACCAATATTTAAAGCTGGGACCAAAATTTTAATTTCGTTGTACACTTTAAAGTCTGAGATGATCCTTAATTAGAATTTGTTAGAATATTACCTCCAAATCTAAGCATTGATCTGTTACAGTTTTATAACTTTTACATGGCTTAGGCGAAGTATGATTAAAATAATAAGAAAAGTTAATCATCTTTATCGGCTTACCGAACTCCGCTGGTAGATATTAATAGGCACCATTGATTGCACGGCACTGAGCAGATTTTCGGTAAATTCAAATGTAAATGGACGGACTTTTTTAGTTATAAAGGTACTTCTAAAAAAATATTTTCGAGCATATGACTACCTCAAATTATGGGTAATCCTTACTTCTGACACAGACAGGTGAAACACTAAGTTAAGGCAGTAAAATTGCAGAAATATCCTACTCCAAACTAATCCAACGTTCGTAGTTCCTTGTCACTGTTGCATCGCTTTGTTTTTGACGCGACTAAAGCCAGGAAGTTTGACACAGGCTGTGTGTGTACGTCAATACCATCTAGATCGCAGTGAACATGAAATTCATAGCTTTGCAGGTGGTTTTCATAAATCGAGGTCACAAATGTGATAGGATTTAGCGTGATTTAACCTCATTTACGAATTTCAACAGTTCAGTTTGCGTTTGTTGTACGACATTAAAGCACCACATCATCGTTTAATCTGAAATCGAATTTCGGTACTCGAATTTTTGGTTGTGTGTTTCAGTTTTAATTTATGTCAGACTACACTCATGGCTATGCCAGCGTGGGACTATTTTGAGCCCTTGGTGGCAATGAAAGAAAATCTTCTCTTAGTACACTTGCCAAGGAACATACATGGGGAATTTCAGTTTCTTGCGCCCAGTAAGTTTCTTCTCCTTACAAAAATGAAATTGATGTACAGTACATAGGCGATTAAAAAAAAAGGGACCCTAGTTTTATTGCCCGTTCTGTTTCGTGGTTCTACCTATTGCTTTGCGAACGAGGCAGTAAATATAAATGTAGATTCATTAGGTTCATTAAGGAATTAATTTTAAAAATTGACGTTCATAAACGTCACCTTGTGACCTAGATAAATAAATGATTTTGACTTTGACCAGAAGTTTCGGCTGTGCGTTGTCTGTCAATCAGTCAGTAACCCATGAATTTAATATATTATTTTTTCTGTTCGCAAAATTAGTTTCTTGTACATATGCCGTGTGGTGACGGATTAAGAATACGTAATGTCACCACCCCATATCATCCCATGGGTGTCGTAAGAGCCGACAGAGGGAGCATATTATGCACAAAACAGCACTGTAAGAGAAGGAAAACTTGATACAAACCCTTTACCAACCCGTTTGGCCAGTATAGTAGGCTAATTGCTCCTTTCAAAGGAGAGGCCTAGTCCAGCAGTGGACTGTTAAAGGCTGATGATGATGACATATGCTAAAGCGCTGTGTGCAGATGTCATAAATTTAACGCTCACATCACAAATAAATTCAAATGTAAATGGACGGACATTTTTAATTATACAGTTACGTCTTTTTTTTTTTGATGTCGGGTTGTAAAATCCTCATGGAGTCTCTCCGCCCTGGAGGGAAGGACGAAGGAGACTGTCAGACTCTTACTGACTAAAAACCAACCCGTGTTCCACATGTACTCATGTCGGAGGGTAGGGTTGGTTTCACCGAAGCATTCCTCGCTATCCCCCGACGGGTATTGGCCCGACAGATGGTCAGGCGGGCCCCGAACGAAACCCCCTTGGCGGCGGATGAAGGTATTGGGCTCCGCCGCCAAAACACCCAGCGGCCGCAGAGGATAGGGAGGACGGCAACGCAACACCGCATCTCCTCTTCCTCTGCGGCCCCACCACGACGCAACCGACACACCTCTCCGCCCGCGACCGCACCCGACTGCGAGGGACAGACAGAACTGTCCCCCGCACCCGCACCCTGGGACGCATCATACGCAGGCCCCACGCAAGCCCATGTGGAGCGTCCCCTCCCGGGATCCCGCTTAGCTTCACCGGGGTGTTGGAGCTCACCCACGTTTACTGAGCCCCTCCACCACGACAAGGTGGAGATCCTACGGGGGGATGTCTACAAAAATATTTTTAACTAATGACTACCTCAAATTATGGGTAATCCTTACTTCTGACACAGTCAGGTGAAACAGTTAAGGCAGTAATATTGTAGAAATCACCTACTCCAAACTAATCCAACGTTCGTAGTTCCTTGTCACTGTTGCATCGCTTTGTTTTTGACGCGACTAAAGCCAGGAAGTTTGACACGGGCTGTGTGTACGTCAATACCATTTAGATCGCGAACGTGAAATTCATAGCTTGTGCAGGTGGTTTTCATAAATCGAGGCCACAAATGTGATAGGATTTAGCGTGATTTAACCTCATTTACGAATTTCAACAGTTCAGTGTGCGTTTGTTGTACGAAATTAAAGCACCACATTATCGTTTAATCTGAAATCGAATTTCGGTACTCGAATTTTTGGTTGTGTGTTTCAGTTTTAATTTATGTCAGACTTCACTCATGGCTATGCCACCGTGGGACTATTTTGAGCCCTTGGTGGCAATGAAAGAAAATCTTCTCTTAGTACACTTGCCAAGGAACATACATGGGGAATTTCAGTTTCTTGCGCCCAGTAAGTTTCTTCTCCTTACAAAAATGAAATTGATGTACAGTACATAGGCGATTAAAAAAAAAGGGACCCTAGTTTTATTGCCCGTTCTGTTTCGTGGTTCTACCTATTGCTTTGCGAACGAGGCAGTAAATATAAATGTAGATTCATTAGGTTCATTAAGGAATTAATTTTAAAAATTGACGTTCATAAGCGTCACCTTGTGACCTAGATAAATAAATGATTTTGACTTTGACCAGAAGTTTCGGCTGTGCGTTGTCTGTAAATCAGTCAGTAACCCATGAATTTAATATATTATTTTTTCTGTTCGCATTTCTGTAGTTTCTTGTACATATGCCGTGTGGTGACGGATTAAGAATACGTAATGTCACCACCCCATATCATCCCATGGGTGTCGTAAGAGCCGACAGAGGGAGCATATTATGCACAAAACAGCACTGTAAGAGAAGGAAAACTTGATACAAACCCTTTACCAACCCGTTTGACTAGTATAGTAGGCCAATTCCTCCTTTCAAAGGAGAGGCCTAGTCCAGCAGTGAACTGTTTAAGGCTGATGATGATGACATATGCTAAAGCGCTGTGTGCAGATGTCATAAATTTAACGCTCACATCACTTTTCTAAACGTCACTCGTGTCTCTGTAACCAGTTCAAAGTTAAATAAACATTTATGTACGAATATTTATAAGAAAATATTGAAGTATGCACGACCCATCATAGTCAGCTTTTTCATATCCCAGCACAAAAGCCGGTTCATCATATTTCTCGTATTCGTATTTGAGGTCCGAGTCCCGTAGCAATTTCTGTCGATGCCAATAAATTTCGGCTCGCTGCCCTAAAAGCTTTGAAAGCGTTTCAGCTATTGTTTCTAAGGTTATTTGTTATTGGGCCTCTGGCGTTCATATTTATTGCCTATTAGTAAATGCTAATCTAGACTGGCGAAATTATGACTAAACTTTGTTATTGACGTGAACACATTCCACAAAGTCTTTAATGGAACTTTAGATAAATTTTATATAAAACCGAAGATTTTGTTTATTTGTTTGTAGAACGCGCTAATCTCAGAAGCTACCAGCTCGATTTGAATAATTATTTATTTTTGCATCAGAAAGCCTATTTTTCGAGGATGGCTATAGGCTATATAACATCACGCTATGAGCCACAAGTGTGGAGCAGTAGCCCTAAATAACGCGGGTGGAACCGCGGGCTGAGCTAGTACTGAATATAACGCTGAAGAAGTTGTTTGTTTGGTCGGTTGACCGCGCTAATCTCAGGAACTACTTGTTCGATTTGCAAAATTATTTTTGTGTTGTGCAGTCCACTTATCGAGAAAGGCTATAAAATATCACGCTATGAGCCAAGGGTGCGGAGCAACAGGCATAAATAAAGCGGATGTAGCCACGGAGATAGTTCGTAAATCATAAACGTTATAATATTTTGAATTAAATAGGTTATAGGTACTTAGATACCTACTTGTCTCAGTACGCTAAATTGTTTGTAAACATACAATGTATTCTGTTATAATTGGACTGCAGATTTATGAAACGGTACACTACCGACGATGCATTGTTAACAATGTTGTCTGTTAATTGTTACCATACTAATCTATACTTATAATAAAACTGTAAAGAGGTCAATTCTGTACATTGAATATATATTCAAAATTAATATTGGAGGATGAATGGTGAGCGATACTGATGCCAAAAATGCAATCAATATTTTTTTATATTTTTATTACTATGTTCAACGTGCACACAAGTAACAGATGAAAAACAACATGTGTTCTAAAAATATATCAAAATATGCGTTAATATGTCTTGCTATACGAACATGTATCGTGCTATACCAATAGTTATTTGTACAACAAGAGGGCAAAGTTGTTTTTGTTTCGAGTGGTGATTTTGAGTCCCGAGCAAGCGAAGGATTCTATGATTGAATCAAAGTTAGAATCCTGAGCGTAGTGAGGGACTCAACAGCACGAGATGCTAAAAACTTTGCTCTCGTGTATTACACATAACTTTTCACCTCAGCGTGAGAACACATATTACTTAGGAGACATCAAAATTAACAGGAATAAATTGAAAACAAAATTCTGCATTAATCACTTGTTGTTTTAACTCTTCTGGTGTTAAAGTACAGTCATCATCGCTAGTTTCACTCATCATTTTAGATTAAGTATTTTATATTAATATAATTTAACACGTTATGCTATACGCTATTAGCATCAGCGAAATGTTTACTTTATTCCCGCTTTTTTTTTAAATCGCGTTTTGGTACCGCATCCCTGATGTTTATTTTTCAAATGTATCATTGTTGAAATTCCAAATAAAAATGTATTGGTTAAATACCCATTTTATAATATTAATTAGACTTATTTTTATTAAAATCCAATAATATATTAAACATATAAAGAATAAAATTTAAAAAACAACATATTTTTTTATATTAAAGAACTCTGTATATCTTTAAATTTAAGGGTATAACGCGTTTCCGAACGTGTTTTCTTTGAGGTCGAATTCCAAAATTGAATTTCGAAGGAGTTTGTTTTTTTCACTCCCTTTTTTATATGCATGTGAAAGAGACAGAGCACAGTAAAATTCGAATGTTTCAAATTTATGGCTGAACAATGTCAATTCGTGACACTGAAGATTGAAAAATTAAAAAGCTACTTTTACTCACGCTCGAATCAAAATCGCGTTTTGTTCACTGTCTTCTCGCAGCAAAAACGGCTTGTTTGAGCTGCTGTGGTGAAATAGTTATTTGTGCAACAAGAGAGCAAAGTTGTTTTTTGTTTCGAGTGCTGATTTTGAGTCCCGAGCAAGCGAAGGATTCCATGATTGATTCACGAGCGTAGCGAGTGAATCAAAGTTAGAATCCTGAGCGTAGTGAGGGACTTAACAGCACGAGATACAAAAAACTTTGCTCTCGTGTAGCACACATAACTTTTCACCACAGCAGTGAGAACACATATTACTTAGGAGACAGAAATGAACAGGAATAGAATGAATTCTGCATTAATCACTTGTTGATTTAACTCTTCTGGTGTTAAAGTACAGTCATCATCGCTAGTTTCACTCATCTTTTTAGATTATTTTATATAGTAATATAATTTAACACGTTACGCTATACTGTATCAGCATCAGCGAAATTTTTATTCCCGCTACTTTTTTTAATCGCGTTTTAATACCGCGTCCCTGATGTTTATTTTTCAAATGTATCATTGTTGTAATTCCAAATAAAAATGTATTGGTTAAATACCAATTTTATACTTTTAATAAGACTTATTTTTATTAAAATCCAATAATAAATTAAACATATAAACAATTACATATAAAAAAGTAATTTCTTTATAACAAATATCTTTTTTTATTTGCGTTTCCGAAGGTGTTTTCTTTGAGGTCGAATTCTAAACTCGAATTTAGAATTCAAAGGGGTTTGTTTTTTACTCACTTTTAATATGCATGTGAAAGAGACAGAGCACAGTAAACTTCAAATGTTTCAAATTTATGGCTGAACAATGTCAATTCGTGACACTGAAGATTGAAAAATTAAAAAGCTACATTTACTCACGCTCGAATCAAAATCGCGTTTTGTTCACTGTTGTCTCGCAGCAAAAGCGCCATGTTTGAGCTGCTGTGGTGAAAAATATATTGTCCGATATCTGTCGACATACTTTGGTGACGTAGTAAAATATAAGTTATAGCTGCGTGTGTGGTCACTCGCCGATTACTAAAAAAAAATATACAATAATATACCAACCTATGATTAATATTAATTTATAATTATAGCTCCGTGTGTTCCGGCCTAAATCATCAACTGCCCTCCGGCCGGGAAACAATACCCACGGCAGAAGCACGGCCGTGGCCCGGCCGTGCTCCGGCCGTTGCACAGTCGTGCCACGGCCTAAAGTGAATTACTTCATACAAATCAATACTATGAATATTTGTCCGTGCCACGGCCGTGCCCCGGCTGAGGCCCGGCCCGGTGTAACGTGAATCATCCTTTAATCGTTAGGCATTTCTTCAAAGTGTATTAAATACATCAATATATTGTATTTCACATATATCTTTATCAAACTCCCATATTCAAAAAGTACATTTTTTTATATTTTTTTTATTTATAGTCTCACGCCTGTATCCCCGAAGGGGTAGGCAGAGGTGTAATATTACACCCACATTTCGCCATGAATTATTTAGGTCCCACGTAATAGGGGGCGAGCCTATTGCCGTACCGGGCACATTACCAGACTCCGTGCTGCTACTGAGAATTTCCTAACGGAAAAACCCAATAACTCTTTGCCCGACCCGGGCCGACCCGAAGCCGAGACCGCACACTTATGCCGCGAGACCAACGAGGCAGCCAACTTTAATATGTATATTATTATATAAAAAAAATATAGAAATCTGTTTATAAACACACAAGATATAGATGAAATAAAACTTCCAAATCTCGCCGCGCCAGTATGGGCACGGTAATAATATCTAACAGTATTGTAACTCCATACAAACGCACGAAACTCGAGTTATACCTACGCGCCTCGAGTAGAGTACCCATTAGACTGGGCGGACTGTGCCTACAGTACCCGCAGCCGCTATCATGCCGCAGCTCGCATGCGGCGCGTCTGGTAGGTATATAACTCACGAAGACGGCCGAGTTACAATACTGTTAGATTATATTACCGTGGTATGGGTACGGCAATACGGTTGATTTTTGTTTAACGCGCGAAACGGCCGTCTATCTATCTATACTAATGTAATAAAGCGGAAGAGTTTGTTTGTTTGTTTGTTTAAACGCGCTAATCTCAGGAACTACCGGTCGGATCTGAAAAATTCTTTTTGTATACGATAGCCCAGTTATTCCGGAAGGTTATAGGCTATATAACATAACACTTCGACCCTTTGGGGCTGGGCAAAAGGCTAAAAACGCTAAAACATAATGTCGGCTAATCTCAAGAACTAGCAGTCAGATTTTAAAAATTGTTAATGCCTATGATAGCCCAATTATTCCGAAAGGCTATAGGCTATATAAAATAACGCCACAACTTTTAGTGGCCAGACAAAAATAATAAAATGGTCAAACGAGAAGGGGGAGGGTTGGGTCAAAGGCAAAAAAAGGCTAAACGGATGGATGGGGAATCCAAATACAACATCTATTTCGTGATTCAAGATAGCGAATGGGAAATCAAAAATGGTGGATGGGAAAAATTTAAAAAATCAATATGGGTATCGTCTCTGATGATTTAAGGGATGGTGAATCCAAATACAACATCTATTTCGTGATCAAAGATGGCGGATAGGAAATCAAAGATGGTGGACGAGATTTTTTTTAAGTCGATATGGGTATCGTCTGCGATATTTTAAGGAATGGGGAATTCAATATTATATAAAAATCAATGTTTGTTTTTGCATCATTTATATACTCTGAAATGATAAGAGAATAAGCGCTAAGTCAATGGTAACTTTGGAAAAGGGGCTTGGAAAAAAAGGAAATTAAATAAAAACTCTTAAAAAGGCGATAAGGAGTTCGCTGGGTCAGCTAGTACTTAATATAATAAAGCGGAAGAGTTTGTTTGTTTGTTTGAACGCGCTAATCTCAGGAACTACCGGTCGGATTCGAAAAATTCTTTTTGCATACGATAGTCCAGTTATTTCGGAAGGCTAAAGGCTATATAAAATAACGCTTCGACCCTTTGGGGCCGGGCAAAAGGCTAAAAAGGCTTAAAGATAATGTCGGCTAATCTCAGGAACTAGCAGTCAGATTTAAAAAAAAATATTGCCATATACGATATCCCAATAATTCCGAAAGGCTATAAGTTATATAAAATTACGCTACAACTTTTAGGGGTCAGACAAAAAAAATAAAATGGTCAAACGAGAAGGGGGAGGGTTGGGTCAAAGGCAAAAAAAGGCTAAACGAATAGGATAAAATCTATATGGGTATGGTTTTCGAGATTTTAGGGACGCTGATTAATAATATGAAATTTATTTAGTGATCCAAGATGGTGGACGGGAAATCAAAGATGTTGGATGAGAAAATCTTAAAAATCAATATGGGTATCGCCTTCGATATTTTAAGGGGTGGGGAATCGAAATACAACATCTATTTCGTGATCAAAGATGGCGGATGGGAAATCAAAGATGGCGGATGGGAAAATAAAAAAAAAATCAATATTGGTATCGTCTGCGATGTTAAAAGGGATAGGGAATCCAAATCCAACATCTGTTTCGTGATTCAAGTTGGCGGATGGGAAATCAAATATGGCGGATGCGAAAAAATTTAAAAATCAATATGGGTATCGTCGCTGATGATTTAAGGGATGGTGAATCCAAATACAACATCTATTTCGTGATCAAAGATGGCGGTTAGAAAATAAAAGATGGCAGACGGGATTTTTTTTAAAGTCGATATGGATATCGTCTCCGATATTTTAAGGAATGGGGAATTCAAAAATACCATCTATTTCGTGATCAAAGATGGCGGATGGGATTTAAAAAAAAAACAATATGGGTATCGTCTCCGATGTTTAAAGGGATAGGGAATCCAAATACAACATCTATTTCGTGATTCAAGATGGCGGATGGGAAATCAAAGATAGCGGATGGGCAAAATTTATAAAATCAATATGGGTATCGTCTCTGATGATTTAAGGGATGGTGAATCCAAATACAACATCTATTTTGTGATCAAAGATGGCGGATAGGAAATCAAAGATGACGGTCGAGATTATTTTAAAGTCGATATGGGTATCGTCTCCGATGTTTTAAGGAATGGGGTATTCAATATTATATAAAAATCTGTTTGTTTGTTCATCATTTATAGACTCTGAAATGATAAGAGATTAAGCGCTTAGTCAATGGTAACTTTGGAAAAGGGGCTTGGAAAAAAGGGAATTAAATAAAAACTTTTAAAAAGGCGATCCGGAGTTTGCTGGGTCAGCTCGTAATTAAATAAATTTATTTACGGTTAAGCAAAGTATCTATAATGCTGTTCCTGTTTTAATATTAGTAAGGCAGTGCTGTTTTTTGTTTCTTTTTTATGGTAATAGGCGGCAAACGAGCAGACGGATTGCCTGATGGTAAGCAATTACCGCCGCCCATGGACACAAGCAACACCACAGGAGTCACAAGTGTGTTGCCGCCCCTTGGGGTTTTAAAGTCAAAGTCAAGTCAAAATCTATTTATTCATCTAGGTCACAAGGTGACGCTTATGAACGTCAAATTTTAATGTACATTACTTAATGCTTCTACATTTACATTTACTGCCCATTCGCAAAGCAATGGGTAGAACCACGAGAAAGAACGGGCAATAAAACTCGTGGCCACTCTTTTTAATCGCCAGTGTTATGTTACATATTTTGTTTTTGTAAGGAGCTGCAACTGTTTCACATTGTAATTAACATACATACATACATACATCATAACTATGGTGGAAATATATGTTACAGAAGTGACTGTATATGAATACACAAAATTACTAAAACATTAGTTTACAGCCCATAATCACGAGTTATCTTCATCTTACAGTGCAGTAAAACTTTAATAAAATTAGTGGAACAACAATGCAAATGTAAATGTAGTACCTAAGTTGAATGACCTAATAATACATGAACAGTAATTTAAAATAACTAGAAATATTATGTAACGATTAACTGAAAAATGCAAAGTATCTATATAATTCTACATACATACATACATAGACTCACGCCTGTTTCCCCGAAGGGGTAGGCAGAGGCATATTAAACGCCCACTTTTCGCCAGGGTTTTGATCCCACGTAATAGGTGGCGAGCCTATTGCCGCTTATCGGGATATTTTCTTTGCCAGAGCCTCGTCCGTTGATCGGCAGGTGCACCACTTGCAGGTGAGGTTGGCTTGGGACCCTAAGATCTTGGTGGGAACCCTTTGCACCTATATAATTCTAATTGGGTGTAAAGATCATGAGTTGTCTAGCGTAAGTGACCAGCTACCCTTTTCACTGAAATAATCATTAATAGTATAATAACCTTTATTCTAAAAGACTAATTGGTATTTTATTGTATATACGAATACCTAGCCCTACAAAAGAATTATTAACTTTTTGTAAACGATGATAAGGGGCATATAACCTACGCCTGTTTCGAGTATTAATGCTATGTATATCGCTTTTTGTGGTAAATAAACCTATATTTTGCCTAATGTACAAAATATTAGCAAATTAAAATTGCGAGGCTACTGTAAGAATTCCTATAGACTTAAAGCGTTCCTTAAGAGTATCTTTTGCACCTAACATGTATATTGCTCTTACCGCTCGTTTTTGTAGAACGAAGATATTCTGAATATCTGCAGCTTTGCCCCATAACAAAATGCCGTAGGACATAACACTGTGAAACTAGCTAAAATAAACTAAACGAGCCGTGTCGATGTCAGTAAGTTGCCTAACTTTTCTGATGGCATACGCAGCAGAGCTGAGCTTTCCTGCAGGACATGCTATATGTGCACCCCATTGTAACTTATTATCTGATGTAATACCTAGGAACACTGTAGAGTCTACTGTGTTAAGTTCCTCCCTATCTAGCATAACATTAGGTCCCAGTTGTCTTACATTAGGTAAAGCAAATTTAACGCATTTAGTTTTCCTAGAATTAAGTACTAGATTATTTGCTGTAAACCATTGTGTAACTTGTAATAGTGCATTATTTACATCATCAAATTGATTTCTATTCCTATCTACTTTAAAAATAAGTGACGTATCATCTGCAAAAAGTACAACATCACAGATGTTTTTAAATAAAAAGGTAAGTCATTAATATAATAAAAAGGTAAGTCATTAATATATACAACAAATAGAAAAGGACCTAAAATTGAGCCTTGGTTGGGAAAAGGGATAGGATGAGGAGAGGGATCAGGGAGAAGGAATAGGGGATAGGGCCTCCGGTACTCTCACTCACCGAACGAAACGCAACAGTTTAGGTACTGTTACTTTTCGTCAATTTTCTGTGAGAGGGTAGTACTTCCCCGGTCAATTCGGCCCATTCATGCTGATATCTGGATTTGACCTGGATCGTGATATCTGTAGATATAAAATTCTTGCATTACTGATTAACTAACAGACAACGCACAGCCAAAACTATTGGCCACAAGTAGCTGCAAGTTGGCATGTATTTTCACTGGGGATGGCATTCAGAAGGTTTTTCCGAAATTTTCATGGGGTGGGAAGAAATATAAAAGTTAAAAATCCTCTAGTATGTTATAAATTCAGAATTTTACTAATGTCCTGATGTCTCGTTTTCCATTTTGTTCTGGTTTAGATTATCATATTGTTTTTATCAGATCAAGACACGATATACATTAACTCTAGTTGGAGACGATGACAAAATGTTTCTTTCTTGGAAATATCTGTAACAGTGAAGTTTTCGTAAAATAATGTTTGAGAATAACAAAAAATATTAGGTCATGAAAAAAACGCGTTAATCTTCGTGTAAGATCTGTTTTTTCATTCAATGCATTTTATGTCTAATCTTTGTTTAAGCGAAGTCAACTTCAGCCCAATTAAATATCGGGCCCAATTCCGCTAAATAAATCTTAGACTATATATATTAAGTAAATAACCGGAGGAATCCCATCACTCAAAGGTCTGGGACTGGGCTCCAGTGTGGACCCCATTACCCGTCAAAATTTAATAGAACTTCATTTGAAACTTTGATACTTCGTTCATAGACATTTTGATTTATTCGTATAAAAATGTGACGCATAAACATAGTGACGTTATAACTTTATCGATACTTTTATTTTAGAGACTAGCTTCGGCCCACGTATTCGCCGATGTGGGCGACAGTTATTGCAAAAAAAGGAAGCCTTTGCACTATTGCGATGTAGAAGCTATACTGCAATATTTCTTTGAAAAATAAGTATACTTGAATATAATTATATATCTCAAGAAAAGTGTTTTCATCGATCATCACAAACTTTCGTGTTTATAAAAGTTCAAATTAAACCATCTGCTGCTAACAACTAAGTTTAACTTGTGTAATTAAATGCAAGACTTCACATGTAGATCGATACGATTAACTGTACTGAGTACTGAGTAGTCATTGACTACTTTTTTTGCAGTGGCGTCAGATTGCCGGACTAATAGGAAGGACTAGTATGCCAATCTTAAAACGATAAATTACCATGATTCTAATCGTGTGAGTCATTATCATGATTAAATAATCGTAGCCATGATAAACCTGTCGTCATGCAAATGACAAGTAGACTGCTGTGAACCCTTAAAATATTTGTTAATACTAAAACTGTACCTAGTCAAATGATACCGAAAGTCAATTTTGATCAAAATGGATAATTATCAATATTATGCTTATAAAAACCCCTTAACAAATTATGCAATACTAGGGGATAGTGGCAGCTATACTCGCACATATTTTTTAACGTTGTTTTTGCCTGATTCTGTGGTAATTTCAAATATCCATACTTCCATTCCTTTCTAAAGTCCTTGAGCGTCTTGTGCATACGCAACTCTGTACTTTCCTTTCCAAGAATGCTCTCCTGAATCCTTTCCGATCCGGTTTTCGTCCTGGTCATAGTACTACCACAGCATTGGTTCATATCACTGATGAGATAAGGCTGGGCATGGATGGTGGAAAACTCACGCTGTTGTCCTTGCTTGATTTTAGCAACGCATTTAACACTGTGGATTTCCACATCCTGCTTGCCATACTCCGCTCTATTAACATATCTCCAACGGTAATTGACTGGTTTCATAGTTATCTGTCTGGACGCCGACAGCGTATACGTGTCGATGAGTCGTACTCCTCGTGGTGTAATACAACTGTCGGGGTACCGCAGGGTGGCGTGCTATCTCCGTTACTTTTCGCAATTTTCATAAATTCTATCTCCAAACAGTTACTTACATCTTACCACCTTTATGCAGATGATTTGCAGATATATTCACAAGCACCACTAGAGTCAATTTCAACAGCGTTTTCTAATATTAACATAGATTTTAGCGCGTATCTGTACGTGGAGTAAAAATTATGGCCTCAAGGTGAATCCGACAAAAACACAGGTCATTCTAATTGGTAGTTCTAGGATGATTTCCAAGATAAATTGGCCACAGCTGCCGCAGATTGACTTCGATGGTAACATCTTACCAATATCAGATAACGTGAAAAACCTCGGTATTTATCTGGACAAAACTTTTTCATGGGGAAGTCAATTACAGGAGACCAGCCGTAAATTGTTTGTTTCAGCTGGGTCGTTGCGTAGGCTGAGGTACTTTCTTCCCACCAACACCAAGATTGTGCTTGCACAATCCTTGCTTCTCCCAATACTCGATTATGCCGATGTCAGCTATCTTGATCTTAATGAGGACCAACTTGATAAACTTGAGCGTCTCCAAAACTTCTGTATTAGATTCATTTTTGGTTTACGCAAATATGATCATGTATCTGAATTTCGATCCAGGCTCAAGTGGCTCCCAATTCGACTTCGCCGGAATAATCATATTCTTATGTTACTGTACAACGTGTTGTTTAATCCTAATACCCCCACGTATCTCAAATAACGTTTGAAGTTCCTTCATGACACACATTTAAAGACCTTGAGGTCGTCGGTGGATCTGAGACTGCAGATGCCAACACATTCCACAAACTTCTACGATAAATCCTTCACTGTTCAAGCTGTCCGTTTGTGGAATGCGCTGCCGGTCGAAATTAGGCAAGCTAAATCATTGAACATTTTCAAAAATGCACTAAAGAAACACTATTTGTCATTGTAAACTAATTTTGTCACTGTATTTTGTGTTCATATTATTATATGTATGTATATTACTTCCCTTCTTGTCGAAAGTCCTAGAACGCTTAGTTCACGCTCAAGTCAGTTCCTTCCTACATGAA
Organism: Euclidia mi; assembly: GCA_944739405.2. NCBI lineage: Eukaryota > Metazoa > Arthropoda > Insecta > Lepidoptera > Erebidae > Euclidia > Euclidia mi. The sequence goes on along the minus strand of OX123187.2, from coordinate 62,625,740 downwards.
AATTGTCTCCTAAACACATATCAGTCTGGTTTCCGCCCTGGCCACAGTACTACCACTGCACTGATTCACGTAACTGATGATATTAGGCTTGGTATGGACAGTGGAAATCTAACGGTCTTGTCTTTACTTGATTTTAGTAATGCTTTTAACACCGTGGATTTCCACATCATACTTGGCATCCTACGCTCTCTTAACGTATCTCCATCGGCAATTGACTGGTTTCATAGTTACCTGTTCGGCCGCCGGCAACGTATACGCATCGAAGACTCGTATTCCACTTGGTCTAACACTAATGCTGGGGTGCCACAGGGTGGCGTGCTTTCTCCTCTACTCTTCGCTATATTTATTAATACCATCTCAAACCAATTAATTTCATCCTACCACCTTTACGCAGACGACTTGCAGATCTATACGCAAGCCCCTTTAAATAAGCTGGCAGAAGCTTGCAATACTATTAACGCAGACCTGGCCAGAATCTGTGAGTGGACCAAGAAATACGGACTCATAATAAATACCAGAAAAACACAGCTAATTATTATAGGCAGCCCCAAACTGGTCTCAAAAATCAGTTGGTCCGATCTGCCACAAATCTATTTTGATGGACAAAATCTCCTTTTCAGTAAAACGGTGAAAAACTTGGGGATCACTTTGGATGAAAATTTGTCCTGGAAATCTCAAGTGCAAGAGACAAGTCGCAAGCTTTTTGCATCGGCAGGTTCGTTGCGTAGGTTACGCAACTTCCTTCCAACTGCTACTAAAATTGCGCTCGCCCAGTCTTTGTTTCTCCCCATAATTGACTATGCTGATGTCAGCTATCTTGACCCCACAGAGGAGCAGATGGATAAACTTGAGCGTCTCCAAAACTTTTGCATAAGATTTATATTTGGTCTGCGCAAATATGATCACGTTTCAGATTTTCGCAACAAACTCAAGTGGCTCCCAATTCGTCTTCGCAGGAATACTCACATTCTTACATTATTATATAATGTTCTATTTAATCCTTGTACTCCCTCCTATCTCAAAGAACGTTTCAAGTTCCTCCATGACACACATATAAGGTCTTTGAGGTCGTCTGAGGATCTGACTCTGGAGATGCCAAGGCATTCCACAAATTATTTTGATAAATCCTTTTCTGTTCAGGCAGTGCGTCTGTGGAATGCATTGCCATTACAAATTCGAAGAGCAACATCATTGACTATTTTTAAAAATTTGTTATACAAACACTACTTAAATTCTTAACGTATTTAAATTTATTTATGTAGTTTACTTTTTACTCGAGTTCTAGGTATGTATTTCAATGTATCTATCATGTTTGTTATATATGTACATATATATATTCATATATAATTTATATTGTATGTATGTATCATGTATATACTTAATCTATGTATGTGTAAGTATTTATATGTGATATGTAAATGTATGTATGTTTATTATGTAAATCTTTTTTATTGCGAATTCTACTTATTAACTACACCATCGCCTCATAAAACGCTAACATCATTCCTGTCCATCCAAAGGTTGCCTGGAAGAGATCGCACTTAGCGATAAGGCCGCCGATTGTGCATTACTCGTAGTTTTTAAACCTATATTGTAAACATTTATTTTGGTGTGCAATAAAGTATATTCTTATCTTATCTTATCTTATCTTATCTTATATGCATTATATTTATGTATATGTATTATATTTATGTATAATATTATATATATGTTTATATATGTACATATGTATCATATTATAGATTTATCGTGATTTGTCGTGTTGCTACTTTTTAGGACATTGAAACGGTAACTCATTATATAAGTTTACGCACCGCACGCAACAGATGCTCTCAAAAGTATACTGGCGATGTAAACATTATCCTCGCCCCTCTAGCGGTGAAATTAAGAAGTTTTACTTATTTTACACCTAGACTTCTATAAGGTCTTAATAAATTTGACCTGTATATATAATATGATTTTGTAAAGATTTGAGTTTTATTTTAAATTAAGCCATTGACACTGTCTGTGACTTTTTCTATTTTACCCTATATAAATGTGATTCATTATGTGTGAAATAGTTTATTTAAAATTGACCCTGCAGTAAAATTTTATTTCTAATCTGTTAGTTAACTCACCTATTATTGCAGCCTACTCTCGATTGGTGATTTAATATAATTATAATTATGTAACTGAGCATACTGGGCTGGGTCCTTGCTTCAATTTGAAAAGGCCTAACTTGGTTTGGATGATTTTAGACGAACACTTGACGATCTTGATAATTTTCTAAGTAATAAGCATATAACTTCCAAAAGTCTGAAATACGTAACATGGTTTTGTATTCGAAAACCATTATGTGGTAATGATCTCGTCATTGACCCTATCATTGCATATAGATAGTGAATATTAATGATATTATGAAAGATAATTTAAAAATATATTTTTTATGGTATTTTATTTACTAGTATTTAAGCATAAGCTGGATTTATTTACATATTTTACTTTATCTGAGGATTTATCAACATTCAATTGATATTCATTCTGAGTAAACCAAATCTAAAGATTTATTGCAAACATTATCGATATTTTATCGAAATTCATTTTGAGTAAGCACATCACTAGTTTAGTTAGAATTTACGACAATTTCGAAGATTTGAAACTGATTCGAAATGACATTTGTATATTTATCTTTCTCTTACATGAGAAAATATCATAAGTCAGAGTGAAGTAAATATATTGGGTATGGTTGCTATTTGAATGCGGTCTCTATTTACTTCCTTACTTTGAGAAATAAATCTTAGACTATATGAAATAAATATAGTCGCGATATCATGTCAGTGTCATACTTACGTCACAAAAAGAGTATTCTTCTAAATTATATGATATTTGAATGAAATTGTAACGAGATCGTATGTGTCAACGACGAACTGTTTATTTTAAATTATACGATAATGACATAAGGTTATCAGAATACCGCTTTTAAATCCATTCAAAATATAATATCAATGTCCTATAAAAATAGCAGAATTGGCCCCTTGGTTCTTAACTGACGTCCCGTATCTGTAGTCCTTGACTGTGTAAATCACCTTCATCAGTACATCAATGTTTCTATAAAACAGACTTAAATATTAACGTATATCATAAAATGTGTGCATAATCTCACTCTTTCCTTTTCCCACCTTCATCAAATTGAGCAATAATAAAATTCGAATTCATTCAAAAAATAAATCCTGAATATTAAAGTAATAAAATAAACCTGTTCTTCATCCGATACCTTTTTGTGACAAAAAAGCCCATCCGAATAAAACATGAAGACTTTTTCCGGTTATATGAAGTTTCTATGAACACCCTCAAGTTGGCATCCACCGGGCTCTTTAGAAATATTTGTTGCGGTGCGAAATGGATTTCTTTTAAGAAGGGTTGCATGAACGTGTTACTTCGAAATGTTGTGATATTTCACCGGCCAGTATTAGATATTTATTTTCTTTAACATACGACGATAGGAATAAAGAACCCAACTGTTCTTTATTTGAAAACGTGATGGCCGCTATAAACCGATTTGTGACGTTTGAACGCCGAAAGGTAGTTAATCCGATTAATACATATATACAGAGACTCACGCCTGTTTCCCGAAGGGGTAGGCAGAGACCACGGAACGCCATTTCCAACGATCCTGACATATATCTATCTTGTTTCATTCACTCTCATCAACTTTCTCATGCATGCTCTTCGGTTAAGGGTACTTCTAACCTACATTAAAAATAGCGTTATTGAGGAAAGGTTAAAATATATTTGAATTTGTGGGTGTGTAATACACCTCTGCCTACACCTTCGGGGATAAAAGGCGTGAAGTTATTTTTTTTTAATTTGTATTTGACATAATTTTACTTCGTTTAGCAGGTCTACTACTTTCATACTATCATAGCTGATAAGGGCATTAAAATAAAAAAGAGCTGGGGAAAGTAATGCCTATATTATCATATAAACTTTAAAATTAATTCACGCTGTTTCTGGTTTATCCCATGGGCTTATAGTCGTCCTGAAACAAGAAAAACAAAGATAAGGTTTAAAACTCCTCATTACTGTCGACCGCTATTATTTCTGTTTGAACTTGAACTTACCTGATTAAAATACCACCATTTTCTGCCGAAGAATAGATCAGCTCCACTCGGCCCCAGACTTGCAAATGGCGGACCAAATGGATTTATGTTCATGTGGTCACCATCCATCTGAATATAGCATTATTGGCATAAGTCAACTTAGTTTGATATTATTCACTCGCTGCCCTTGCAAAGAGAAGAGAAGACTAGTGTCGGCCAAATGTTAATTATGTTTGTTGAATTTATCACCCAGGACCGAGACGGTTGACCGTGTGTGTTTTCCTAGGAAATTGTACAAAAGGATTCATACATGGACCCTTACACAACAGTCGGGAAAAAAACAGATTTTATAAAATAGTCTCTTAGTCTTAGCAGAGCACACTTTAAGAGTAGAATTATCATCATGGTCCTAGCGTTATATTAACTGCATTAAAGACTGACACGCTTTGGAGGCCGGGCTCCGCTTACTAGTCTAACCGGATTTAGCTGAATACTAGCTTTTCCACAAAGCGACTGCCTTTCTGACATCCGCATTCGTTTGGTTAAGTACAATCAAAGTCGGCGGTGGACCAGTTTGAAAAAAAATCCCTTGGCTCGCTCATACAGTTGAGGCACACTCGAAACTGGTTTTGTATACGAGTTTCAATGTGTGTGTAAAGTAACACTGGAAGCGAAGATGTCTTGCTGAGCGATTCTTACCCTTATGGTGGTCTAGCGGGAAGTTGTTCTTCTGTACCTATTTCAAGAGCAGAATAAACTTACGTAATGATTCCACATCCAGTTCTGAACGTATTTGTTTCTGTGAATGGTGAAAGGATTGCCAGGGTTCTTCTCGTAGTCAGAAGATGCTGACAGATCTGACTCTTCCTCGTGACTGTTGTACTTGCTGTCTCTGTCTCTGAACTTCTTCCTTTTCTTTTTAGGTGCTCGGCGATAGTTGGGTTGCTGAACAGGCATTTACGATAAGTTTGATGTACAGTTGATATAAAATTGATGCAAAGTAGGTGTTATTTATTAGGTTTTTAATATATTTTTGTCTTTAAAATAATTTCAAGTAATTAATTATTAATAGGCTAGATTAGTTATTGATAATCATGTTGATACAATAATATGTCTTATAGTAAGTGTATGGGGAAAAATACTGAGTATGTAGCCCTGAAATCGCAAAATTAAAAAAGCCCATTAAACACACTTTCTCAGAAATTGACAAGTTCGCGAAAAATCACAAAGCTGTCATTGACAGATAATTTAAAAATACATTGAGATTGTTATTGTGGCTTCACTGGACGAATCTCCTAAAATACAAAGTTGTATCGATGTGTCAAATGTGATCCTATTTTATTTTGTGTTTCGGTATAGTAATTTTAGCTAAAATGAGATGTTGCAGTATATTTTATGAAGGAATACGTATTTGTAAAAATACAAACCTCATCTGACGCGTCTCTGAAAATCGAATACAATTTTTAATACAGCCAAAATATTGTAAAAGATTTTCTATAGTAAAGATACACGAGATATTTTTATCATATTACTGGAATGTTGGTAAGCTTGTAATCTCTTGAAATATAAGATACTTTTGCATCAACTTTACGAGCTGAACAAAGTTTATTGGCACGTGCAAAGATGAGAAAACAACGTTCTGGAAAGAACGAAAGTTTTATCCTCATCTTAATAAATTACTCGTTTTTAAATTACTTTGAAGAAACCCAGCTGTTAGACAGAACGTCACTCGATTTTGTGAGTTGTGGCTGGAAAGCTTACAGGATCTGGATTTACAATTTTATTTGATGATATGAATCATCAAATATAATTGAAGTGTCTTTGTTTCATTTTAAAATATAATAAGAAAACACAGTATTTTCTCAAGTGTTATTTACGATAATTGTATGATTTTCAGTCGAAAGGGGATATAATAAGAGAACTCAATATAGGCTACATGTTATTCCAGGCAAAATAAGTAGACCATTGATAACGCTCCTTTAAAATTAAACAATATAAAATTTCACTTATCTAAACTAATATTTGGGGTCTTGGGTTCGAATCCACGGCGCGCACCAATGACTTTTCGGTGTTATGTGCGTATTAAATAGTTAATTATCGCTTGCTAAACGGTGAAGGAAAACGTTGTGAGGAAACCTGCATGTCTAACAGTTCTCCAGGATGTTCTCGAAAGACATGTAAAGCTTGCCAACTCGCACTTTGGCAGCGTGGTGGACTATGTCCTTACCCTTCTCGTAGTGAGAAGAGGCCCGTGCCCAGCATTGGGACAATATAAAGGGCTGATGATGAAACTAACATTATGAGTAACGCTGTGATAATAATGCGGGTGGAACCGCGGGGAACAGTTTATACAACATGTAACAAATTTAAATGCACTTCCTGAAAGTAGTTTGTTCAGAATCGGCTACTGAATCCATTACTGTCATTTTTAATATTGTTTCTTTTTTGTTCTAAAATAATAAAAATAACGTAAATTATAGTCACTCATTTATTTCAAAAGTTGAAATATACGAAAATAAACCTTAAGTCAAAGCAGAACGCCTTCTTTTAAAATGCATTTGTTTAATGGTTCGACGTTCGGTCACACGAACGCACACATTAGTACAACACAATAGCGGCAAAAGACAATACACACAATTTACCACGAAAATATCTATCATCAATCTTTCGCTTATGTAATAATCAACAGGCAAGAGCGAGACGTAATGTATCGCCCGCGCTGGCCAATGACAAGCGCTGGCGATGCGCTTTGACAAGTTATGACAAGTATCTAGTCATCCATCGGGATCGGGAATCTGACAGCGAGAGTTGCGAAAAAATATTTTAATTGTGTGAATAAAATTGTAATTATCAACAAGACAGTGCTGGTGTGGAACGTTCTGCATCATCTTGATGTTAACTTGTCGCCCCCGGAATTTTTTACTGAGGGAAAATGTTAAATCACTAGTTTATTGTGAGGAGACAACAAGTGCCTAGGAGTAAAGTTGATACATATTAGCTGCTTTTGAAACAGTGAAAAGATGTTATGCGTGAGGGAACAGTGAAGTGTTTAGTGGACTGAAATAATGTGATTTTATCCTGTAAGTTACCTATTTGATTATTCTATTAATGTAACTATTAATTTATAACTTTAAACACGTCGATCTTGCTTTATTTTCTAATTGATATTCTATTACTTTATCTATCAATAATGCTAGGTAACTAAATAGTCATTTACAATATTATGAAACAATGGATCGTGTGCATGTTATTAACAAACAATAACTAATTTTATACAAAGTGGACTGTCCACTCCAAAGCCGAAAAGTGTGATGGAAAGAAATAGGTAGTCATATCTTTGGAAATATCAACAGTAGCTGACAAATTACTCAAACATCATTCTTGTAAACCCCACTCTATCAGAGTGTTGTATAAAGACTAAATTTGAAACATTTTGTTTATATCGTATCGTATTTCGTTCCTATTAGATCGCTGTCGTCTGTTTACCATAGCAACCACAGAAATAAATAGTAATAGAATGGTGAATGTCACGTCATCGCGTACATTTCGCGCGTGCCACATTTCAGCAAGCCCCGCCCACAGTGACGTATAGATAATGAGGGGACACTAAGGAATTATTATCGATGTGTGTGTGTGATGTAGCTGTGGAAAATGAAATTATGTTATTGTTTATATAAAAATTGACCATTGCTGATTGTCAGGCAGAATAATGTTGTACAACATGTGTAAACACATGCACTATAGTGCAATAGTTTGACACGCGCACCACGCCCATGTCACCGTTCTATTACTATTTATTTCTGTGATAGCAACCGTTTCGTGTGTTTGTGTGCGTGCGCAAATTTATAGTGACCACGCTTTTTACTTTTAATCGAGTTTATACTTTCTTCAAAAAACAATATTTACGCAAATAAAAAACAAAATTCAATGCATGCATTATGATTGTAACAAGTTATTCTAATCGAGGTGTCTGAGGATGTGCGTTATTTCATTTACACGTTGTATACAATAAGAAAATATATATAAAATTTGTCAATCCCCTGTAGTGGAGTATATCGGCTCTTTTAACCTTTTGCCGCCCCTTGCGGCTAAAGTATTCGCCCAATTGTGATGTAATACAGTTTTATTTAGTACAATTTATTAAAAATGAAAAAATAAAAAATATTCTTTACTAAATTGATTCTCATAAAATGAATACCTAACGAGTAATGTCGCAAATTAAACTAGTATTACACTAAAGTATAATTGGTCACCTATCCAAGTCCCATTCCTTTCAAACGTTACTTAACTTGCTAATCTATTACGAACGGCAAGTTCTGTCATGATAGAAGCACTAATATATTTCATTACATAACAGCTAAAGCTATTTTATTATAATTTGAGTAGAAATGAGATATATTTACAAGCTGGACTACATATACATTATGTAGATTACAACTAAATTGTAGAACCAATCTTTAAAACTACGAATATAAAGGCAAAAGGGGACAAAAGAGCAAAAAATAAAATAAAAGAATGAAAAGAAAACCAACTTTGTTTTCTGAGGTTCAACGACACCGCTCCGGTACGACGAAAGTTTTATTTTATCTTAGTTGCGTTCGTAGCTGATACCGCTAATTAAGAGGTGCAATATGCTACAGGTCGCTCCAACGATGATAACAATTTATAACGAGCTCACAGCTCCCGGCGAATATTTATTACTGAAAATAGTTTTAAGCTTGGTGTGAAATAACAACGCCGTTTATTTATTGTAAAATTTAAATTTACTTAGACAAACCGGCGAAGTTACGTTTATTATTTGCAAATATTTTTGATTGGGTTGGCTATAACAACGCATGTAAATAAAAGTAACTAGTGTCATTAATATGACTGCTTTCATAATTATATATTTGAAATATATTTTGTAATCAAAATAATATAATTTCACTATTATTTTTATCGTTTTAGGCTACATTACTGTAGCTATAATTTTATGGATTAAAGTGGAAATAACACTTTTAATCTTGCAATGAAAGCGGCTCAATTCAGAGTTTTAGTCATCATCCCCGTTGAAAGTGTGTCATTGACAGCAGTGGGTATGTGACGGCAAAGATCAGAAAAATAGCCATAATCATATCTTTCTAAAGTTGCAGTGAATAAAAGTAAAAATAGACGGATGGTGTTCAAGGATTAAAAGTATATATTTGAATAATTAAACACTTACAGATCCATTATTTCGTTTGCATTATTTTCTGCTTCATCGATCTATTCAAGAAGTATACAGTAAATCAAGTAATTATAAAATCTAAATAATATTAAGAAATGTATGCACTGCACTGTTTATGAATGCTCTTATATTAAGCTTGCAATAGTAATGGATAAATATTTGTCACTTACTTGGTCTGGCCGGCGATGAGCCTATTTGAATAAGTTCAGAGATAAATAAATTATTAAAACGTATAGTAATAAATTATTTACATACACAACCACTTCATACAAAAAGTATATCATATACAATAGAATTTAAAAAGCAAAAAAATGCCAATGAATTTAAAATTAATAGGTGACGTCGAGATTCGATTTATCTTCGGTTTGTTTTAATAAAAAAGTATCTTACATTATTTCTAAACAAAGTATTCTAGCAAAAAATACCTTCTTATTTATACTTACTGCGTTCAAGACATTAAAAATGGTGTGCTCACTAATATTTCTATCATTTCTGAAAATAGTAACCCGACCAGATTAGGTATATAAAATCTCAAATTATAGCAATTTATTTTACATAAGTTTGCATAATTTGTATACTATATGTATACTACGTATAGTATACAAATTATGCAAATTTAGACGGATTGTACTATAGATAGTACAATCCGTCCAATAATAAACAACTATCGCATTTTAAAACAAATACTGTTTTGGATAATAATCTCGAATTGTATGGCACCACAATTATTCAAAAATAAGTCAAGGGCGTCTCAATATAGGATTCTTATCCCATTAGTTTGAATAAAATATATTAATACTGGTTTAAGAAAGTTGTATTTAGGAATGGTAACGTAGGTGAGAATCACCTTGGTAAGCAATTTAGTTTTTCATACTTACAAAGAATCTCTGTTGACAAAAGCCTGCAGACAAAAATTCTGGTCACTCTCTGAAGAAAATAAATCTTGACTGAATAAGGGCCGGTGCTATCGAAAAATACAGAGAAGTAACTTAGTAATATTCCACGGTAATGCAGACCTCTAGCTCTCCATAATAATACGCTTTATATGACACATAACATTCTGTGTACAGGTTTACTTTTATAAAACAGAAAGTAGCTGTTATTTCGTAACCATGACTGGTCGAACCCATGCTGAAACGTCAACTTATGTACTTACTGGTACTTGGTTGTTTAGAAAATCTTGAATGCTCTTTGTTTTTTCAATCCTGAAAAAGGAAAGATACCAATGTCATTAAGAAAGTAAGACCTAATCAAATAAAGTTAAGTATGTGCATATGTTGAAGAAATTGCTGACTGAACATTTTGATTACCAAGTCCAGTTTAGATCATAAAAATACAAATAAATATCAGCGTAACAATTATTTGTCGATTGGAACAGTTTTCAGACAAGAAATTATACAACACTCAATTCTGAAAAATCAAGGCATTTTTATGTAGAAATCTAGTATCTTCTTGGGTTTAGGCAAATGGTACATATTGAAATCAAACAACAGTATATTGGTTTTAATGATATTACACTTAAACCGAATGAACTGAGAAACTATATTATTTTTTACTGTCCGACGATTCAATTCCTTTACAAGAATCGCGGCCACGCAACGTGGTCTTCCGTGACCACGATTCCTGTGATTAAACTTTTTTCTCAATCTTTGAAGCTCGATATCTTAGAAAGCGTTAAATTTTTGACACCTAGTTGATGGGGTCAATTTATTACAAATGACCTTTACAAATATAACATACTTCAAGGAATAGGGTCAAATTAACTGTCGCCATGTATATAGAGAGCCTTAAAATTCTTTTATAACACACATGCAAGGTCCTTGAGCCTGTCAAAAGACCGGGGACGGCAGAGGTTGAGGAAACGGCGTTGCAAATGTTGGTGGAATGCCCCGCTTAGACGTCCCAGCGCCATGAACTCATCATCATCTTAAGCCATTCTCGACCATTTTGGTGTAGGCCTCTTCAACGACATTCTGTTCTGTTTTGAGCAGTGTTCAACCAATTACTGCCCTCTATCTTTATGATGTCATCTTTCCATCTTATGTGCGGTCTTCCAGCTGGCGTTTACGATCCCACGGTCTCCATTCCAATATTTGCGCCCACCTCACTACTCTTTTGACCACATCTGATCCTCGACTTTCTTTTCGGAGCCATTTATTTGTCTTTCTGTCTCTTAGTGTCACTCTTACCAGTATTCTCTCTATCGCCCTTTCAGCTACTATAAGTTACTGGAGAGCTGTCTTTGCAGTAACACAAGTTTCGCCTGCTTAGGTAACCACTGGTAGGATGCACTGGTTGAATACTCTTACTTTTTTTGCTTCGTAATATTTATAGCAAAAGCAAATGCAAGTTTACCAAAAGCGGCTCAACCCAAACGGATACGTCTATCAATCTTGCTCACCTGGTTTGCTTTGCCCATCTTTATCTCTTACCCTAAGTAACATATGGACGAATTTCAATGAGGTACCTCCTACTGCAATTGTTATTCCACTGGAGTTTTCACTGATCAGATTTCGAATTGGCCGTGAACTGGTCGCGAAAATTGTTACAGTTGTACCCTCGCTCCCTGCCCTGACCATGGTCCGGTGCGTGATGGCTTGGAACGTCACCATCTCCTTCTGTGAGGCAGTCATGCTGAGCAAGGAGACGGTGAAGCGGGAGAGGGAGATGATAGCAGCCATAGAGGCCGCTCCCCGTCCGTCAGTAGGCTGAGGTGGCGGCGCCGTGGCCACGTACGCCTCCAAAAATGATGATTAGCAAATATAACATGGCCCGCCAGCATCCAAGGGCGAACCGAACCCTAAAAGAGTAACGATGTACGACGCGATGCTTACCGCAATTCGCGTGGCCGCCGTCAAGGTACACCGTGGTGGTTATAGTGAGTAGACCCAACCACGCACCAAACAAAGGTGGCTTGCATATCTAATGTACCACACAATGCACATTACATGGTACCAGCAGCCGATTGTTCTTCTGCCATTAAGGCATACTAAGAGAATAATAGCGCAGAGAACGAACACGCGCAGATCGCAGTGCGAATTAGAGCGAGACAGCGTGACAGATGCTGCTTCTAATGCTATCTCGTTCTTGGCTTACTACCTGCCATTTACAAATACTATTTAAATTGCAAGTTGCACATTATTTTAGGCAAAATATAACAATAATTAGGATTTATTTCTCCAATGGCGCTGATACACCTGAGCATTCACTTGTAATAGAACAGCAAGCATTCACCGTTTTCTGTTTTGTCGAACCGAACATTTTCACGATCATTCTAGCGAACATTCTAAATTCAAATTGTCCGTAGACTATAAAAACAATATAGAAATCGCACTACAACAGCAGTTTTACCCGATATGTTTACTTCAGTTTCACTTATGACTGGATTAAGAGTAAGATACATAAACAAATGACGTTTCTAAATAATAAAATGTAGATTTGAATTTGAACAGGTTTAATAAATCACACAAGTGTATGTTCCTATGTTCAAATTTATTTATCGATATCGAGAGTTTATCAACATTCTATTGACATTAATTCTGGTTAACCAAATCTAAGGATCTATTGTAAAAATTATCGATATTTTATCGATATTTATTCTGAGTAAGCCCATTACAAGTCATGTTAAAATTAGTGACAAACTACGAAGATTCTTCCCTAGATTAAAATCATAAGCCAAAGTGAAGTAATTATATTAGGTTTAAGCGCCATTGTAGCGTGAATTCTATGTATTACATTACATACATACATAGACTCACGCCTGTTTCCCGGAGAAGTAGGCAGAGACTACGGAGCGCCATTTGCAACGATCTTGACATATCTCGCTTGCTTCATTCACTCCCATCAGATACCTCATGCATGCTCTTCTGTTCAGGGTGCTTCTAACCTGTCGTGTTTTTAGGATGTCTCCAATCTGCCAGAGAACGTCCGCCTAGGTCTTCCCCTTCGTCCTGTCCCTTCCACACTTGCCTTATATATCTGCTTGGTCAGTCTTTCGTCATCCATCCTATCCACGTGTCCAAACCATCTTAGTATACCTTTCTCGATGATTGTCACTACATCTTCTTTTACCCCACAACACTCTCTTATCACACAATTCTTTACTCTGTCAGTCAAAGAAACACCACACATACTTCGCAGTGCTCTCATTTCTACAGCATTTATTCTACTTTCATGACTCTTCTGCCATACCCAACTATCACTACCATACATAAGAGTAGGTACTAACACCCCACTATGGACAGCCAAACGTGCCTTTTTGGACACGTTTTGGCTATTCATAAACGCCTTCAGAGCTCCATTCATTCTATTACCTGCATTAACTCTTCTTTCAATATCTTCTACATTTTTACCATCTCTTGTAAACAACGTACCTAAATATGCAAACTCATTCACTTGCTCCACTCGCTGTCCATCGATCATAACATTACAAGCCGTAACGCATTCCTCCTTTTCAAAAACCATAACTATCGTTTTACTTACATTTACTTTCATTCCTTTCCTCTCTAACGCACCATGCATGATTGTTACTATCTCCTGCAACTCCTCCGCTGAAGACGCAAGTATAACCTGATCATCAGCATAAAGGAGGCATTTGACAAGTAACTCATTCATCCTTAATCCACAGTCACTATTTTTCAAATCTTGCAAACAACTGTCCATGAAGAGGTTGAACAGCCACGGCGACGCTACACATCCCTGTCTAACACCTGTTTCGATGGTGAACCAATCTGTGTACGACCCATTTATCCTCACACAAGCTCTAGAATCTTCATAAAGGGATTTCAGAGCTCGCATGAGGCTGCTGTTCACCCCATACATCGACAGTACCGACCACATTTCATTCCTCACCACTTTATCGTAAGCCTTTTCCAAATCCACAAATGCGCAATAGACCTTTTGACCTTTGGCCAAGAATTTTTCGGCTACGCACCGCAAGGAAAAGACTTGATCCGTGCACACCATACCCTTTCGGAATCCTGCTTGTACATCTCATATTTTCTTGTCGGTTACTTCCATAACTCTTTCAATCAGTACCTTTGCATACAATTTGCCAACAATGCTGAGAAGGCTAATGCCTCTATAGTTCTTGCAGTCTTGTTGCAAGCCTTTTCCCTTATAAAGAGGCACAATCACCGCTGTGGTCCAGTCATCAGGTACTCGGCCGGTGCTCCAGCACAAGTTAAATAAGCGCTGCAGCTGACCAACTATGATGCCCTGTCCAGCCTTCAGCATTTCAACTGTAATCCTATCATATCCTGCAGCCTTACCTAATTTCATACTTCCCAACGCCTTCACAATCTCATCCACACCAATATCGCTTTCATCATTGCTATTATTACCATTAATTTCGTCGATCGATGTGTCTATCGCCGTTTTTTCATATAGACCTTCAAAATACTCCTTCCATCTCTTCAGCACGCATGATTCACCATTCAGTATCTTTCCATTCTTGTCTCTGATTGACGTGTATTCTGAGGATTGAGTTCTTCCTCGAACTGCACGAATGGATTTCCAGAAAAACTTTGTTTCTCCGGAAATCTATTATCGATAGTCTGCTATCAAACTCATTTTTCTTTTCCTCTTTTTTCCTTTTAACAATTTCTTTCACAATTCTTTTTGACCTAACAAACTCCTTTCTTGCTTCATCTATGTCATCACTCGTTGCCTTTCCCATTCTTTCATTTGCTCTGGCAGCCAACCAATCTAACCAAGCTTTCTTCTTCTCTGACACATTATCTATATTCTAATGCTATACAACATATGCTATGTAAATTTACAAGTAGGACATGATCTTCACTATTAAATCATTCGATAAAGTTATTAATATTAAAATACACTATAGTAACACATTACTTAGAGAATTATCATTTTGTGCCATGAAATCGACATTTGAAGATTTTGAAATTCAAGAGCTCTGAGTGGCTGTCCAAGAGTTTCCACGACTTATCGCTCCTCAATCGTTAGGTAAACTAGTTAATATAGATGTGTCTTAGTTAACTGTGCCTGATTGTACGTCTGATGGTGTAATTAATCGGTGACTTTGTGGTATCGTTTTTTATGCTAACCTGGTGAAATAGAAACATGCTGCCCACCTGATAGTAATTGGTGATTATCAAAAGCTATTTAAAGCTTGCAACAAGTGCACACTGGTTGAGGCCCACTGAAGCAAGTTGGAGTAAGTAAAGCAATATAGTTTTAAGATTTTCAAGGCCATTGGAACCCATGCGATCTCCACCTTGTCGTGGTGGGGGGTTCAGTAACCGTGGTTAGGTCACCCACGGTGAAGCTAAACGAGATCCCGGGACGCTCCGCGTGGGCTTGACGGAGGTCTGCGCAGGATGCGTCCAATGGTGCGAGTGCGCGGGACATTTCTTATGTCCCACGCAGTCGGGCGCGGTCGCGGGAGGAGAGGCATGTCGGTGTTTTGCTTTGCCACTTGCCCTATCTCCCGCGACCAAATGGGGGCGCACCATTGTTGCATCGCGGTGGGGCCGCAGAAGAAGAGGAGATGCGGTGTTGCTTTGCCGTCCTCCCTGTCCTCTGCGGCCGCTGGGTGTTTCGGCGGCGGAGCCCAACACCTTCATCCGCCGCAAAGAGGGTTTTGTTCGGGGCCCGCCTGACCATCTGGCGGGCCAATACCCGTCGGGGGGTAGCGAGGAATGCTTCGGTGATACCCGACCCTCCGACACACGGGTACATCAGGAACACGGGTTGGTATTTAGTCAGTAAAAGTCTGACAGTCCCAACCCGACACGAAAAAAAAATAAGGCTATTCGAACCCAAACCGTCTAGTCGAGATTGATGATTTAAATCTGGTCATGTGTTTTTCAGTCCTTTTCGGATATTTTATATTTCTAGCACCTATATGAAATAAAAGTATGTAAAAATTGTATTGGGGATTCAGTAGCAAGTATTTTCCTTTTGCGGTTAAATGTTAAATAATGTATGAATTTTGTGGTGAACTTATCATTTAAGAAGTTATCTTAGCGAGGTACTTACAATGATTGTTTGTCCTTTGTTTCCTGTTAAGAAAATTATTTCTTATGTAAAATTATACATTAAGACGCTGTTCATTTAGCAAAGCAGTAATTTTCGTATATTCTCACAAAAGCAGTATTCGCTTATTTTACATAATAATAATCAATAATAGTCATACAGCTACTAGTCTACCCCTTCACTTAATGGTGCAGCCTGACAGCATGCGTACCGTCCCAGTTTAAATAGAAATTCTATACGCCCTACATTCAACCCATGTCTCATTATAGTCAAAAGACCAAAAGTTATAAGAACTACAATAGTGAAACTGAGAAACAATAATAATAAACTGGTACAAAGCACACGCCGAAATATGGCAACAAGATTACTGATAAACATTTTTGAAAAGGAATATACAGAAAATAATAAGATGGTCAAATATCCTGGTTACTTTGAGTTGATCTAATAACGGAGATTGAAGTTACTAAAAGAAAGCCACTAAAACAGCGCATACTTTCGAGTTGCGTCGGTCCGTTCGATCAATTTCAAATCTTTGTTTGAACGCGCTTATCTCACAAACTGCTGTTTCGATTTTAATCAATTATTTTTGAGTGGCATAGCCAATTTATGAAGGAAGTCTATGGCTTTGTAACATCACGCTATCAGTCGAGGGTACGGAGTAGTAGTCCAAAATAACGCAGGCTCAGCTAGTTTCTTGTAAAGATCATTACTTACTCGTATTGGCACTTGATTGCTCAGGAATTCTTGTATTTTCTTAGTTCTGTCGCCTCTGAAAATATGTACCAATTCTGTAGTCAATTGATGCATGCATAATTTTACTTTTGATGCTTGCATAATTATGTCAGGGAATTTGACTTGCAACCTGATCTACTTGCAATCGTGCAGGTTCGGTCAACTCCCATTGTATACTGACGAGATGACAACAATCTTTATTTAGCTTATTAACCGTAGGGTGGATCAAGTAACTGAAATATTGATGTCAAATTTTTAAAGCTTTTAATACTTACGTAGTATCTTCACTGTTTGCTTGTGCATTAATTACCTAAAAGAGAAAATCATAAAAAATGAACTTACCTCATAGTAGAAATGTACCTTATGGCAGTTATGGCATACAAAGATGTATAAAAAACCCCTACGGTCCCAAAGACACATATATGCCAAATTGCAGCTTCTTGCGCTTAATCTTGTTGGCTGTGCGTTGTCTGTCAGTCAGTCAGTGATGACAGACATCTTATACTAATATATAAAGCTGAAGAGTTTGTTCGTTTATTTGTTTGTTTGTTTGTTTGGTTGAACGCGCTAATCTCAGGAACTACTGGTCCGATTTGAAAAATTCTTTCAGTGTTAGATAGCCCGTTTATCGAGGCTATAGGCTATAGGTTATATAACATCGCGCTATGAGTGACGGGAGCGGAGCAGTAGCCTTAAATAACGCGAGTGTAACCGCGGGCTCATCTATTAATTTTATAAAATTAAAGACGAGATCGACCTAAAAATTATAAAATGTTAAATCTTTTGTTGAAATATAAAAGTTATACACTTACTGGTATATGGCTGTTAAGAAAATCTTGAATCTTTTTTGTTCTCTCTTCTCTAGAAAAAATATATGAATAACTTATTGAATATTTGCCCTCAAACAAAAATCAGATCATTATGTTATTATGTAAAGAAACAAAGCTAATATTCGACTAATAGCTGGAACTTAGGTGGCAATCGTACCACCTATTATACGCCATATTATGGTGGCGGCATGAAAAACATTTTCGACCGGCCTTTCGACCCGTTTCACGTTCATACTTATGTCGAAATTCGCCAAATTATATGGATTTTAAAGCGCATAGTAAAATATCAATTAACTTACAATTGAATTTCTCCTTGGGGCACCATTTCAAATTCAATCTGCAAGAAAGTACAAACTTTACAAAATATATTATGGTTATAAGTCGGCTTCTACGTATAAAAATGATGTGTTTTATGGGGATGGTTTGAAGTGGTACACGTAGAATGATATATCCGACTTTGCAGGGTAATGGACTTGATGGGTCTATGCCCACTACGTATGGCGCTACTTGAGGACAAACCCTTCTAGCAGTTTGCTAAATATGAGAATGCTTATATTTGAACATATAGACAGATCTTTATAAGTTTTTTTTTTTATATAGACTCATGCCTGTATCCTCGAAGGGGTAGGCAGAGGAGTAATATTACACCCACATTTCGCCATGAATTTTTAGGTCCCACGTAATAGGGACTCCGTGCTGCTGCTGAGAATCTCCTAACGAAAAAACCCAATAACACTTTGCCCGTCGCGGGAATCGAACCCGAGACCTCCCAATATAACGCGCACATTTATGCCGCGAGAACAACAAGGTAGTATTTAGCAGGTATTTAGTATTAAAAAAATCGTAACATTTTCCAGTCATAAAAGAGTGGCAATAGTTTCTTCCAATTTTTTCTCATACTATTCCGAATCTGGACGGAAAATTATTTATTATTTTTAAGAATTCATAAGTTTTACCATGTTAACTTAATTAATAAATTAAATTGAATTTGTACTACTATAATCAACGATAAAGTTTGTGAAGATGGATGGATGTGTCATTCACGAAGAAAAGGTACCTTTTTTGACTATTTTGATAAAACTTTCAGTAACTTATCGTCTACATCATCATATTAAAGTCCTAATAATATATAGGTACGTTTTTTTTTTACTTTTTTTATTAAAAAAAACCTGTCAAATTGACTTCACGCTGCCTGATGGTAAGCTGACAGTGAAGTCCTATTGGGAAGGCCACCATCCCCAATTGCTGGTTAAGCAATGTGACATGACGGCCCTCACTTTGACGGCCTTGAGAGATGCTTTTTCACGCCCCGCATACCCGCTTAACCGCGCACAAGTTACTATTCTCCCTTTTTCGAAATGCCGTAGACCGCGCACAAGTGACTGTTTTCCCTTTCGGTTACAGCGCTATACTCGGTCTGAATTTACAGTTTCTTTCTATTATGTAATGTTTTAAATTATTTTTCTCTGTTCTATTCAAATCATTGAACATTTCTTCATGCTAAAAATACGAAGCGAGTCTTAAAATCGTTAACCTGGAACGAAAAAATAATGTCAAATGCCACTCCTTGTTTCGCGCGCTCCGTGATTACGTGCTTATCGTATGCGTGTAATTAAATATTTTTATACTATGATACATGTTTTTTTTATTTAATTCGGTGTAGATAGAATCCCACTACAGTTAAAACTCATAAAATATGTATGTCATCGATTTACTTTTTAAAATAATCCTGTTTAAAATACACAAAGTGTTTTTTTCAACGATAGTCAATGTTCGCTGCTAAGTAATTACGTGCTTATCGTATGCGTGTAATTAAATATTTTTATACTATGATACATGTTTTTTTTTATTTAATTCGGTGTAGATAGAATCGCTCTACAGTTAAAACTCATAAAATATGTATGTCATTGATTTACTTTTTAAAATAATCCTGTTTAAAATACACAAAGTGTTTTTTTCAACGATAGTCAATGTTCGCTGCTAAGTATAATAAATTAGAAAGTAAATATCAACAAAGAATTCATACGACTTGAAAGAGTCATTTATAAGGTTGAAGAAAAACATCACTTCAACTTACTCATGTTACCGACTTATCAACAATAAATGTTTATGTTAGCGCGCCCATCTGGCGAGCGGCGGCGCGACATTTTGTTTAGAACGTGAGCGGTCAAGTGAATTCGGCGAATTGGCGCTAGCGGTCAAGCGGTTAAAGGACCCAGGATCAAGTACTTACTTTATTATGATCACAAAAATCGTTTCGGATTTAGATAAAAATTGTGATATTCACAGAAGCACTTTTTTAACCGTGATAGATAACACGGCCTAAGTCGCAGGTAGAAACTAGTAAAACATATGTTTTACTAGTTACATACTAGTACTAGTATATGTACAAGTATAATGCATGATCCATTTATATAAATATTTATATAAATGGATCATGCATTATACTTGTACATATATGTTTTATCGCTTATACACACAATTAAATCTGTTACCAATATCAGTGTAGAATATAGTAAAAGAGAAAAGGCACGTTTAGGAAACTATAGAAAATAGAATAAGTATAATGGTACTTGATACGATATGACACATTCATATAAAATATCTTGGAGTAAAAGGAGAAGGAAAGAGAGGGCGAGGTAGACTCAGAAACTCTTAAACTGTGTAGAACTCACCTGCCCTTTGTTGTCAAGTATATCCTGTGTCTTCTGCCTTTTTTCAAGTTCCTCTTGTCTGTCCCTGTTTAAGAATAACGATGTTTAAAAAATATACCTGTTGATTCATTGTCAATCTAAGCGGTCAGGCCCATTATGTAAACAAAACTAATGTTACATTTACAGTAATTGATAGCATTACAGCTAACGCTTGAAAATTATATACATATGTACTTAGCTCCGAAAAGGTGCGTGTCGTGGTTTTATACCCGATGTCCTACATGGTAGTCTGGGGTGTAAATGCCTGTACTTAGCCTATTATTTATTTAATATAGTTATATTATTTTTTTAATATAGTTTTATTTTCTTGCTATATTATGAATCAATTCCAAATTATAATCTTTCATACTTACAATGAGTTCTTTAATAAAGCTCTTGGTCGTCTTTCTGTCTAAAAAAAGTATATATTTTTAACATATTGGTGATTAAAATTATGTCAATAGCGAGTCAGTTTTACTAAACTGCTTGGCCATACATACTCGTTTTGTGTCTTTAACCCGGTAAGAAATATTAACAGAAAAATAAGAAAAACGATTACAAGGAAAAACGGATGATATTAAGAAAAAGGCCGAGGCCGCACAAGAATAGAGGCCGTAGGTTATGTTGTAATATTTCTGCTGTATCGAATTATTATGTAATATTATATTTATTTATATTTACTTACAGGATTAACGTTGGCGAGAAAGTCCAGCACATTCATAGTTATATCCTTCCTGAGAAACAAAAATAAGATACTTTGAAATTATTCATATAAAACTGCATCCATATATAGGTCCGGAGTAGAGCACATGATGTGCGTTACTCCGGACCTAAAAACCATATTATAAGAAAGAAACAATTCATTCAAAATGCTTTTTGAAATAAAAATATAATATCCCATACGAGTTCCACGTGTTTTTTAAAGAGTAAGGTCCGGACAGTAGAAAAAAGTCTCACACTCACCTCTTGCCTGGACTTGAATCATAGAGTGGCTGAGGAGACGAGCCAAATAAGTATATCCACAGTGAGATACAAGACCAGACCTTACAGCTGCTCAATTGACTTGAGGGATGCCAAAGACGCTGCAGTTAATGTATAGCCACCTCAAAAGGTGACGAGATTGCAAATTGTGGTCAGCACAATGGCCAGGGTCGTTTGAGTTGTGCTACTGACTCGAAAAGAAGAAGAAGTGGGAAGATAAGAGATGATCATATCACGCAAGAGATGTTGAGAAAACCGTGGTGGTTTTAGTCAGTAAGCACCGACAGATTTTGAGGTAAATACAGTACATCTTCTTCTGAAATTGAACCATTAAGTGGCAGTGATGGACAGACAGGATTTCTTCTACGTTAAAAATAAAGTATTTGGTTAGAAAGCTCTTATAGTACTTACAATTTATTTCCCATGGAAGGCGACTTTGGTTTTGGAACTAAAATCTGGAAAACAATAAGTATAACTGTTTACATCGGTTCTGAGTGAGTTATAATATATTTATGGCATTCAAAATTATAAGAATTCCATTAGTGTGTTCATGATTTTCATGAATATTAAGAATCATTGCCCTCAATAATAACGAATGATAACAAACACTTACTTGTATCGATTGTGTTCTGTAACAACAAGAGTAAGGTAAATATGCAATAACATACTAAAGGTTTAATAGAAGTTGGAATTAGATGGCAATTTTATCAGCGGCAGCGTTCACCTCTTTTAGAACCAACCCTTAACTCCTACATACGCACGATGCGCTAAAATACTTCAAAGTTTTCTATTGCTCGTGCTTCTGACAGCGTGATTGGTCTGCTTTGACCAACGGCTTTGACCCATAAAGTACCCCATAATAGCTTCTTATACAACATACATTATAATAATAAGGAGCTCCAGAATTTGATGATAAAGGTTATTTAATTTTTCAACTCTAAAAACTTTAAAACAGTTCAAATATAACTGTGAAAATTACAGCACAAATACAATATATAATAGTTATCAGTCAAATTGCAAACAATTTTAGTTAAAAATCTTAATGAAGTTCATTCAGCTTAGAGTTATGAAAAATCTTATTAAAAATCTGCGCTGCCCGTCGCTCCGAATGGACCAGACAATCTTTATTTATACAGCTTCAGAAAAAATACTTCAACTAAATTGAAGAGAAAATTACTAAGTTTACTATTCAAAGTAAAGACAGACATTTTATTAGTCTAACTATTCTTTGAAATTCTATTAAAATAAGTCGATGTACGTCATAGCTAACGTCATTGAAAAGCGATGTAATTTATAAATTACAGAGAAGCTCTGGTTTGAATTATATCTGGATATGACGCTCCTGTGTGGCTATTTTTAGAGCTAGTTTACAAGCACTGATTTCAAGGAATTGCCAGCCTAAAATTTACTGCTTATAAGTGCCACTTATAAAGTACTATACGCTGCCCACACCTCCGTCCATGCAAGTGTTGGTTTGGGCGGTTTCAGATTAGCGTTTTATACGCGCGTGTAACCTCTCTTTTTGGAAGCGCACGTTGACGCGCTACTAAGCTCGTATAAGCGCGAGCCATCAGAATCCAAGTTGACACCGACCCGATGTCACTACTGTTTCGAGCGAACACGCCGAAATATGCCCAATTATGCGGGTCCGGTTTTTTGAAGCGCGTAATGTAGCGCCGTGTAAGCGCGTATGCTGAAATGACCGTATACGCGCAGAAAAATACGCTAAGCTGAATCCGCCCTTATCGCGACAAGGGGGGGTTATCCCTTGTGTGCATTTGGGGGTTACCCTTTGTGCTGTTCATGCATAACCTATGTATATTTCTGCAAAATTTCATCAAAATCTATTCAATAGTGTTACATACATACATAGTCTCACGCCTATATCCCCGAAGAGGTAGGCAGAGGTATATTGCAACACCCACTTTTCGCCAGATGTATTTTTTTCCCACGTAATAGGCGGCGAGCCTATTGCCGTACCGGGCACATCACCAGATTCCGTGCTGCTACTGAGAATTTCCTAACGGACCCAATAACACTTTGCACGACCCGGGAATCGAACCCGAGTCCTCCCAAGCCCACGCGCGTATTTATGCCGCGAGACCAACGAGGCAGTCCCGATAGAAATAAACCGATATAAATAAATAAATATTATTACTCGTATTAGCACCTGCTTTTTCTCTAAGGCTTCGACCGGCTTACAACGGTCGTGTTCCGAGAAGGACTTAGTCAGACTGGTACGTATGATGTATATATAATTCCATTCGTATAAAGTCGTTTATTATATTCGTATGTATAAACCGTACACATGTTCTAATATCGTAACACGTTTTGCAAGTAATTTTCATCAATACTTATTCTACGATTCCAATTACACATCAAACAGTTAATTTATACATTTTAATAAGGTCTATGTTTTTATCATTATCACATAGGTACTTTATAAATCCGATCGGGCTTATA
Source organism: Euclidia mi (assembly GCA_944739405.2). NCBI lineage: Eukaryota > Metazoa > Arthropoda > Insecta > Lepidoptera > Erebidae > Euclidia > Euclidia mi. The sequence continues at coordinate 62,601,757 of OX123187.2, read as the reverse complement.
ACATGCCAGATGCTTATGTCGGAAAATTAATTAGTACCTACCAGTTGTTTTTTATACCTAGTACATTAAATAAGTAAATATTGCATTGCATATTTTTATAAATTTTACGTTGATTTTGCATATTGGAATATTGTTTTTTTTTCTCAGTATTAGATTATAGGATATTCACTTTAATTTGCTCTAATAACTGTTTCACATCATCAGCCTTTAACAGTCCACTGCTGGACTAGGCCTCTCCTTTGAAAGGAGGAATTGGCCTACTATACCACGCTGGCCAAACGGGTTAGTACAGAGTTTGTATCAAGTTTTCCTTCTCTAACAGTGCTGTTCTCTGCATAATATGCTCTCCCTCTGTCGGCTCTTACGACACCCATGGGATGATATGGGGTGGTGACATTTCATATTCTTAATCCGTCACCACACGGACCTAACGGACTGACGGAATAACTGTTTAAAAAGGGTGAAATACACCTTTTTATTTCTACCTTGTAAATATTGTTTGGTTGGGTACCTCCTCTAGCTGTCATACATATCTGCTTATTTCTCTTATATTTTTTGAAAATTAAAGTATGTGGATTGATAGCTTAGTAGGAATACCATTAAACACGCAGAAGGTCACGGTTTCCAACCAACGGCGGACATCACTTTCGAAATTATGCGCGTAATAAATTGTCAATTGTCCTCGCCGTGTGCCTCGGAGAGCAAGTTTAGCCCACGATCTCAGCTGTCATGAAGATTTATGATTTACGTAGAGGAAGTAACCTCAAATATCCTGACAAAACCTCAGAATATCGCTATCGCTTTTATTTTCGGATGTCAAACGGCAGGTAAGGTAACGGTAAAAAAAAATTCTGCCAAATCTAGTAAGGTGAAAAGCAAATAGAATATCTTGAATACAATAGATGTGATTGCAGGATGATGGTGGTGGTGATGACTCGGTCTTTTAAGAAGTCGTCGTTTTGACGAAGTAGAGTATGCATAAATCTTAAATAAGTAAATAAAATGTACTTACTTTTTATTAGTTTCCTGTTCAATAAATTTTTTGATCGGGTTTATAATTGATGCCTGAAATGAAGAGGAAATGGCGAATTTATTGTAGACACTGAATAAAATCATGGCTTTATTCTGACCCGAAAAACTTATTTTTACTGCGCGACACATTTGAAGTGTATATCATCAAATTTAAATCCGTAATACGTATATAGTAAAATAACACGTTTTTGTTTTATTTTTTGAAAATTATAGAACCAATAGACCCACTACAAGCAATTTTGTAAGCATTGTAATATTATGATATCGCAGTTGAAGCGATACTTTTTTTTCCTTCGTTTGCTTTTTCTTTGGAGTGAGATAAACAAGCGTGGCGGTGAACAACTTTGTTTATCGCTAGGATTTCTAATGGTTCAGAAGCATATACGAGTAATTTGATAATGTCCTTGGAACACTTGAATACTGTTTATGATATTGTTTTAAGAGAGTGAATATTGTTTATAGTTCTATACATACCAGAAAAAAATTAGGATGATATTATTTATACTTACTAAGTTTGGATTTTGTAGGTAATTTAAAGCTTGTACAGCATCGTTGCTGTAAGAATGGAAAAATTATAACTCAGGCAACATAATAAAATTATGATGTTGACGATTTTATACGATAAAAATGTATCGTATGATACACATTTTATTATAATATATTACTAGAGGACCCATGCTGCTCCACAGCATATTTTAATATTATAAAAAAATCTCTTACATAGGAATAATAGCAGTTTTGCTAAAATGGTAGTTTTGGTAAAACGATAGTTTTGGTAGGAATTGTAGCTTTGGTAGCAATCGTAAGTGACAGTTCTACCAAAACTACTATTCGTACCGAAAATACTATTCCTATCAAAACTACTATCATATGTACCATTTTTTTAAAACTACCATTTCTACCAAAACCGCCGGTGCTGTCCAAAGTACCTTTTCTCTCAAAACTACTATTCTTACCAAAGCTACAATTTCTACCATAACTAGCACTTGTAATATAATTATATGACAATAGTACTATGAACCGCTGTAATAATTATGTTCCTCATAAAAAAGAAATATTTTCCGTGTGGTGACGGATTAAGAATACGGCTTGTCACCACCCCATATCAACCCATGGGTGTCGTAAGAGCCGACAGAGGGAGCATTTTAGGCATAAAACAGCACTGTAGGAGAAGGAAAACTTGATAAAAACCCTATACCAACCCGTTTGGCCAGCGTGGTATAGTAGGCCAATTCCTCCTTTCAATGGAGAGGCCTAGTTCAGCCGTGGACTGTTAAAGGCTGATGATGCGAAAAAAAAAAATTAAGATGCCCGAAGAAAGTCCGTAATATAAAAACACAAAAAAATTCCCAACATAAAACGTAATTTACCCGTCTGTAGGGTTGATTTTCCCGACATTAGGCGGAAATTTCACTACATACTACTACGTATACTGACGTCGTCACCGCGACCCCGTCATGAGGTTCGATACAGGAACACCGCAGTAATTTAGTGGGTATATCCCCGAATATCTAGGGGGGAGAGCCGAGCCACACACGGGGGGTGTGTGGCTCGGCTCTCCCCCCTAGATATTCGGGGATATACCCACTAAATTACTGCGGTGTTCCACCTGCCCCAAACTCGGTACAGAGTTGGCGGAGGGGTCCCTTTGAGGAACAGTCCGTGACTGGATTTCATCGCGATACAAAAAAAGGGGAAAATTCCTTAAGGTTAACTGGTAACATTCGGGGAATATTACCTGCCATCAGCGATAATTCACTATAGTGATAATTTTCCCAAAATCGGGTATAATTTTACACACCGCCACACTCGCACCCGTATGAAAGGAGGCATAACAGTTTTTCCTGGCAGTTTCCGCAAGGAACTTATTAGATGCCATAAAAATATTTTTGTATTTAGAACCGTCCATGTAGAGAGAAAGCAATGGAATCTTAAGAAATTTATAGGAAAATATTGAAAAATAAGTTCAATGTCCACACCTATCTTCCTTCAAACTTACCCAATTTAAATGAACATACCATCAAATGAAAGAGCTCTTTTTAGCGCGTGTTTTAAGCCTATAACGAAACGCCTACCTCAATAAGAAGCAGATATATAGAAGCAGAAAGTCATTGACTACGGCTACGAAAACGTAAAAAATGTATGGGAGAAAACTGTTTTTGCATATAACTTGATGAATGTGCAAGTTAGATAATTTCTAATGCTTGATGACAAATCTATGCAGCGAGAGCTTTCATTAAAAAAAAAAATCATCCGTATCGGTTGGGTAGAACGGGCTGGCCGACTCGTATTATAAAACACAAATTCTTTTAAAATATAGACTAGAGGACCCGTGCTGCTCCACAGCATATTTTAATATTATAAAAAAGCTCTTAGGTACTTAAAGGTATGGTGAGTACATTGTAGCCTTATCTCATAACTATAAAATTGGGCAAGTGCGAGTCGGACTCACGCACGAAGGGTTCCGTACCATAATCTATTAAAAAAAATCACGTTCGTTGTATGTATACTTAAATATTTTTTAAGTTTCTACCTGTTTATTAAGATCGAGTAACAAATTGCTTAAAAATTACGATTGTTGTATGGAAGCCCCCCTTTATTATTTACTTTTTCTTTACTTAATTATTTATTTTGAAAGGTAATATACAAATACATATATTGTGAAAATTTAAAGCGTCTACCTGTTACAGTTAGTAATTTTGAGCAAAAAAAAACGAAAAAAATCACGTTTTTTGTATGGGACCCCCCCTTAAAATATTGTTTTTTTTTAATTTATAGTATTTGTTGTTATAGCGGCAACCGAAATACATAATTTGTGAAAATTTCAGCTTTCTATCTATCACGGTTTATGAGATACAGCCTGGTGACAGACAGACAGCAGAGGCTTAGTAATAGGGTCCCGTTTTTACCTTTTAAGTACGGAACCCTAAAAAAGATAATAATAATAATAATAATAATAATAATATCATTTATTGCGTCAAACATGGTAGATACCTAATACATAGGTGTTACAGTAGATTTGTTTCACATATTTGGCTGTTATACAGCGTGCAACATCAAGATTAATACAGTGAACTATAAATCATAAAATATAAATTAACAACATCTATGCCTTATTCGTTCTATGTCATAAAATTTACATGGATTTTTATTTAAAAATTCTTCAATAGAATAATAACATTCCCGCAACAACCACTTTCGTAATGCGCTACAGAAATTATTGTATGGCAACACAGTTATTGATTTAGGCAGTGAGTTATAAATTAAAGGGGCCATATAGACGCAACTTTTCCTGAACATTTCTGATTTGGGGGCGGGTATTTTGTAGTCTAGGTGCGTTAGTGTTCTTTTATTTTTACTTTCCACTTGTTCAAATAATTTTTTATTAGATCGTAGAAACTTTGAAATTTCATAAATATATATGCAGGGAACAGTAAGTAAACTTTGAGACTTAAATACAGGTCTGCAGGAATCACACCAATCCATGCCGAATATTGCGCGAATGCATTTTTTTTGTGCAAGGAAAATTCTAGAGATGTCGGTTGAATTCCCCCAGACTATTATACCATACCGTATGATTGAGCATATATAAGCATGGTACGCGATTAAGCATGTATGCCTGGACATGATATTTTTTATCCTTTTAAAGGCGAATACAAAGCTATTCATTTTATTACAGATTGTCTCAATGTGGTTTTTCCATGAGAGATGTTCATCTATGGTCACACCCAGAAACTTAGTGTTGTATACCTGCTTAATAATGTTGTTACTAAAGTTTATATTTGCATTTAATGCCTTACATTGCCAAGGTCTGAAGTGTAAGGTATTAGTTTTTGTTAAATTGATTTTTAATTTATTAGCATCTAGCCATTTGGTTACCTCATTTAACGCATCGTTTAATTCTATATTAATAGTCTGTTTTTTATTAAACTCAATGATAATAGTAGTGTCATCTGCGAATAAGTCACATTGATGTTTAATCGACTGAGGCAGGTCATTTACATAAATCAGAAATAGCAACGGACCCAAAATGCTGCCTTGTGGCATGCCACAGTAGTTAATTAGTGGTTCCGAATCAAAATCTTCCAAAGTGTTGCTTAGTTTATTCATTTTTACTATTCTAGTAATCTGTTTCCTTTCGGTCAGATATGACTGGAACCATTCTTTAGCCGGACCTCGAATACCATACCGCTCCAATTTATTTATGAGTCTATCGTGATTAACTAAATCAAAAGCTTTACTTAGGTCTAAGAATAGAGCACAGGAATATTTATTATTATTCATGTTTGAAATAGAATTAGTTTTTATTATAAGTCAAATCGATTATATCGATTAAGTAACATTATGTTTAGTCTATTGAAAATTTCTGACAATAGTCACACTGAACTGTCACTTCCGTTGGCGCCTTGAAAAATTAACACGCCGGTTTTGGGCTGTCTCCGTGTGTAATATTATAATAAATTGATCGCCCTTTGAATTAACGCGAATTGAATTAACTTGCAAATACGTAATTGCCGCTTTTGACTTCCGGCAAAGTTTGTTGTAAATTGATGACATATTGAACATTTGTGAAAAGTTTTGTGAACCGCAAACGTGCATTGTGGTCTGGAGAAGGACTTCACTGAATTGTACACTGGTATCTATTCGATTCTCTTGTTATTTTGGCCAAAATTATGAGTTAATCCTATAGGTCCACTTCAAGAACATCACCAGGATATATAAGGTAAAATTTTCATGTACCTACTCAATACTTTACTCACTGTGCAACGCAGTGCATTGTGTCTGGATATATTGTCTATCGTGGTCAGGTAGATGTATTACACCTTCCAATGCGCACTTCTGATACACCTTCCTGCCTGGCTACGGTAATTCTAGACAATTCACATTTGTTACTATTGTCTTTACTAATGTGAAAATCGCTAATGAGGTTGATCTATTTTGTCGGAAGCCATATTGTTGATCAGCTAACAGTTTAAACTTTTCTAAAAAATGAAGTACTCGCTTGTACATTACCTTTTCAAATATTTTTGACATTATTGGTATTAACGCTATTGGTCTATAGTTACTCATGTCTGTTTTTGTACCTTTTTTATGTAACGGTTTTATCAGAGAGAGAGCTTCAATCTCTCAGGGAAACACCCTTGAATGAAAGAAAGGTTAATTATGTGAGCTATAGGCGTTGAAATATATGGAGATATTCTTGTAATGAGATCAGTGCCAATATTATCATAACCAGTTGATTTAGTGTTTTTTAAAGATTTTATAGTATTATAGACTTCTGAAGCACACGTAGGTTCTAAAAATAAACTTTTTATATTTTTTTATTATATTGTCAGAGTTATTATTATTTACATTATTCTTATTATTATTCTTTGTATCGTCAAATTGAGTATTATTAGAAATGTCAACGAAATATTTATTAAATTTATTACAAATGTCAGGTCCAGATGTCAGTGATATAGAATTGTCCAAAATATTCGATATGAATTCTTTAGGTGCCGTGCTACCCATGGTGTTCTTTACAATATCCCACGTGGCTTTAACTTTGTTTTGTGAGTAGGCTATTAGTCTTTGGTTACACAATGCTTGAAGCCCGCACATACATTTTTTTATGATATTCTTACCAAAAATGCATATCACAAAACTTATTTTTTCACAACATTGGCTTTGCGTTGCACCTTAGGTATCGTGAAATTTCGACCTTGGCATTACTGAATGGTTCGCCGCGCAATAGGGATATATATAATACGTATACTTAACTGAACATTGACGAAAGAAAGTTCTTCAATATGACTGTGCTGCAGTAATGTCCTTCGTCCAGGTGTCCAGAAAATAGCAAGTTATGAACAATTTTGCCAGTACCATAGTCAGTAATCGTATTACTGTTTTCCAGGTGAACTCTGAACTGAATTGACACTCTATATCCCGAGTCTCAATGCAGAGTACTTTGAAGCTCACTTATACTCTAAAGTTAAGCATGCCCTGAATACTGTCCATTGGCACCCATCACACGTTTGTAATCTGTTGCATTTGTAATGGTCTGGCCATAATGCTTCGTCCCGAACAATGAAGTTAGGTACTATATACATCCCACTTATTGACAATGTTATCAACAGTGGCCAAACGAATTTCATAATGTTTATTCTCACTTCCATATAAACAATAAGAAATTGCGTGGAATAAGCAATTACCGTCACAAAGAATGGAAATCACTTGAAAATTGTTGATGGTAGAATTGATCAAATCTGAACCCGTTTCCACCCGTATTTTTTTAGCAGTAGGAGAACCATCCGGTACCAAATCTCCAACAGGCACGTCATTGACCAAGATTCTTTGTTCAAACTTTCTCTGAGCATTTTTCAATTTCCTTCCAAGAACCATCATTATAATTGAAAACACAACTACTCACAAAAAGTACGTTATTAAATCAGAAACTCTTACGCTAACTTCACTTTTTTCTTTATTTGTCAATATTTTACTATCAAAATCATCAAAATTAAAAATATAGATAAACAACTTTTTTATAAGTAAGAAAATAGGTTTTATTTGTTATCCATCTAAATATTTCTGTGAGAAGCACTATTTATTTCGTTTTGTGTATGGGTGTGATTAATCCATCATAATTTAGAAATGTAATAATGACGTTTATAATTTTGGTCGAAATTGTAGTTTTGGTAGGAATGGCTGATTTGGTAGCAATCGTAAGTAACCTTGCTACCAAAACTACAATATATATATGCCAAAAATACAATTTCTACCAAAACTACTATTCCTAACGAACTAACACTATCATATCTACCATTTTTTCAAAACTACCATTTCTACCAAAACCGCCGGTGCTGTCAAAAGTGTAGTACTTTTCTCTCAAAACTACTATTCTTACCAAAGCTACAATTTCTACCATAACTACCACTTGTAATAATATAATTATGTGAGAATAGTATCTACTATGAACCGCTGTAATAAGTTCCACATAAAACAAAATAAGATGCCCGAAGAAAGTCCGTAATTTAAAAACACAAAAATTTTCCTAACATAAAACGTAAGGAAAATTCCTCAACATCAGAGATCAGTTCACCCAACGTTAAGGGTTAACTGGTAACATTCGGGGAATATTACCTGCCATCAGCGATAATTCACTATAGTAATAATTTGACCAACATCTGGTATAACTTTACACACCACCACACTCACACCCGTATGAAAGTAAGGCAAGGTCACCTTAAGGAGGCATAACGGTTTTTCCTGGCAGTTACCGCAAGGAACTTATTAGATGCCATAAAAATATTTTTGAATTTAGAACCGTCCATGTAGAGAGAAAGCAATGGAATCTGAAGAAATTTATAGGAATATATTGAAAAATAAGTTCAATGTCCACACCTATCTTCCTTCAAACTTACCCAATTTAAATGAGCATACCATCAAATGAAAGAACTTTTTTTAGCGCGTGTTTTAGACCTATAACGAAACGCCTACCTCAATGAGAACCAGATATATAGAAGCAGAAAGTCATTGACTACGGCTACGAAAACGTAAAAAATGTATGGGAGAAAACTGTTTTTGCATATAACTTGATGAATGTGCAAGTTAGGTAATTTCTAATGCTTGATGACAAATCTATGCAGCGAAAGCTTTCATTTAAAAAAAAAACATGCGAATCGGTTGCGTAGAACGGGCTGGCCGACTCGTATTATAAAACACAAATTCTTTTAATATATAGATAATATTTAAGTGGTGAAAATAATATTTATCTTGTACTTCAATTCTTGTTTATCTTTTAGTTTTTTACTATAAACCCGCACGCACTCTCACCCGCAGTTTCTGTATCGCTAGGAAGTAATAGACACAAAGTTCATCTCTATTTGAAACAACAATTAATGGATCGCACAAAGTAGGCCCCCACGCCAATGTTCTAGGTGAATGTCATCCACAGACGATTCTCATGAGCCGTAATTAATTTCTTATAAATTTGAATAGTAAAAACTGTTACAGCTACTTACAATTTATTTTTAATAGCCGGCAGATATTTTTGTTTTTGTTGAACTATCATCTGAAAGTAGGAGAAAAAGATTTATCTAAATTCGGTAGTTCAGTAGGTCCTATTGACGCGAAGGTCTGTCAGCATGATCATTATTTCATACCATCTATCTGTAGTATAAAATTCTTGCGTAACTGACTGACTGACAGACAAGCTACAGCCAAAACTATTAGCCACAGGAAGCTGTAATTTGAGGTGCATGTTTCGTTGGGGACCGTAGGGATACACTAAGAAAGGATTTACCGAAATTCCCACGGGCTCGGGCAGAATCAGTTAAATTAATGACAATTTGTGGGCGTAGCTGCGGACATCCTATATTATAAGTTAAGAGAGACATTTCCACGCATGCCGCTATTTATAGTATAGTAAACTATTACTAGTCAGTATGTTAGGAGGTTACCAGAAAAATAAAGTCGAAAATTACAATAGTACTAGCTATTTTAGTCACGACTGCACTTCAAATTGTATTCGAACACCAAATGTAGTAAATGATCACCAAATATATAGGTTATGTTAGGTTCTCTTGTGACCCTTAATTCAAAAATAGGAGCCCTGCAAAGCAGGGCTCCGTCAACTTAGTTTATTAAAGTAGATGGTCTAACCAAATCCACTTTATGTGTTGGTATTTCATACAACTAACAAAAAAACTTTGGTTATAATTTGACATTAAAATGCTGGTTTAATTTTGGTGATGATTTAATAATTTTGGGTTAACAATAATTTATTTAGAGTCATTTTGCTAAAATAGGATAGCGAAATGTTAAAACTTTGGTCATAATTTTACATTAAAATGCGAGTTTAATTTTGTGATCATTTACTATTTTTGTCCATTATACTAACTAGGTATATCTGGTGGTAAATTAAACATAAGCCGTATGTAAGTAAGTAACTTACCGGGTTTTTAGTTTCTAGCAAACCAAGGGCTTTAAATGTTAAATCTTTTCTGAAAAAATGTTCAGTGTTAATATTGTTGGCCAATACGATGAAATTGGTAGCAATTTGGTGATAATTTTTTATGGTAGGTTATGGTAGCACGGGCTGTTTCCGCAACTCTACGTCCTGGCGTGTATTTTGTATACGGGTTTCACCCGTACGCAAAGTGTTGTAAACGAGCTGACGTTTCGCCTGATGGTAAGCGATCACAAGTAATACTAGAAGAATCACCACTGCATTGGAAGGAACTGACGAAGGAACTTTAGGAGGATCGCGAGATGGGTATGGGACCTTCGACACTCTCACACAACGAACAAAACGCAATAGTATAGAAACTGTTACTTTACGTTAATATTCTGTGAGAGAGTAATATTTCCATGGTTGAGCTAGCTCATTCATGCTGAAATTAGCAAAGCTCTACTTAACCTTTGAGATTATGTACCTTATTAAAATAGAAGAAATTTTTTGTTTTCCCTTTGTGAGTGATAAGAGTCGGTTAGGAAATAATAATCGAAGTTTTACTGCTTGGCTGCAGGAGAAACTGCTTTGTGCGATAATATAATGTGGTTCAGACTTTAGATGCCCTCGGTTTCTTTAATATCTGTGATGCCCTGGCGATACAGGTGTCACAGTTGGCGTAAAGTCATAAATCCTATAAAAACAATACTTGTCAAAAAAAACAAGTCTCGCAACTGTAAAAAGTTGTGGGTACCTTCCGGTATCTTCTACTTCTTGTACACCAACAACGAATTCTCTTAATTAAAGCTAACAGCAAATATAATTTTGTAATCCTATATATGGGATTACAAAGTTATTTATGCAGTTGAAGTATCTCGAAAACTGGACACAAATTGAAAAATGTTTTAGTTTTTCCTTGATTCATATACTAAACACTAATTGTATTCTAAATTTGAAGCTTCTATGTGTGCTAGAAGTGACTTGACTTGACTTGACCTTAGACTTTTGATGATCGGTCAGTGAGTAACAAAGTTAAGAAATTTGACTAGTTATAATTCTTAAACTACTAGTTTAAATTGAATTAAATTTGAAATATACCATGTCTAAACAATGCCTGCTTGATAACTAAAAAATCAAGCTTCTAGTTTTATCCATAACGAAGTTATGAAAATGGCCTGAAATGCTTCAAGAAAAGGATGGTACGGCCGTGCCGTTTTTTTGCTCGACTTGGCGGGGGCACTGCCGTGGCCCCGCCAAGGAATACTGTTATTCGTATTGATCTGACAATCTTAATTTCTAATTTTAAAAACGCTATATTTAATAAGATCGGTCTGTGCAGAGAACCTTGGGGAGGCCTATGTCCAGCAGTGGAGGACTCTAGGCTGACATGACAATGAGGATCTTTAATAAGCGTTACTGTTATTACTTACAATGTATTGCCTATGGTTGGCTGGCGTTTAAAAGTTATTTGGTCTGATTTCTGCAAAACAGAAAGCTTTGTTAAATGCGATATCAGAAACTTTGATATAATTATAATAAAATCCATTAGAAATCTAAGTCCTTGACTGTAATTTTACAATTTTCGTTATAGAAACTTACCGCTTTGCCATTGTCTAGCAAGTTGAGTGCCTTTACAATGAGTTCTTGTCTGAAATAAATAAAATATATTTCAACGAAACACATACATTTTGTAATACCCCTCAATTTTATAAGTCCATCATCCAATTGCAATAAATGAAACTATATTTATGTACCTAAAAACCTAATATTACTTACATCCTTGACAAAACAAAGGCTACACTCTTGTTTGGACACAAGGCAATCTCACTAGTGCAGTTACAATTCAAATAGCTCTGAAGTCCGGAGAGCTATGTATGAACAAAGCTTTGAAATACTTACAATGTACTCGCTATAGAAGACTTTGAATTTGATTTCGCTTTAGGTACCTGTCAAACAACAAGAGCAAGAGGTAGATATAGAGGTAAGAATAAATTTAAAGTAAAAATCTTTATTAATGGCAAGCTTTTATTTAAATGCAAAATAAACTATTTTTTTCTATAAACTTATAATGTCAATATTGTATTACTTACGAGGTTAGTATTGACAAGATAGTTGAGTGCATTCGCCGTTATATGTTTTCTGTAGAAAAGATAATACATGTTTTTACTTTACATTTAATCGACTCAGTTTAGGAATAGTTAAACTCTTTACAATAAGTCAGAACAAATGAAATTATCTCGAGTTGACATAACTGTAAAAGTAGTTCATTAGTAACTATCAAAGCTGTATAAAAAATATGAAAAAAGGAACAGGATCTTTACAAACCCAAAATCAAAACACAAGAGCATCCAGATCCGAAAGAGAAAGAACAATGCCCATTTCTGGCCCAGTTTGGAACTCATGAACAGCACAATAAAGTTTCAATTAGTTGTTGAATAATCCTTTTTATTTATAACTTAATTTATAGGCATTACTAAAGGTGTGCCGAGAAACTTATTCAATAAATAGGTTTAAAAAGATGTGTTAACGTCTAAATAGCCAACACGTAATAGATCAGAAATTGCCAGTAAAGAAATCATAATATTAAATCGATTATCACTTGTTCTTTATCGATTTTACGTTTTCTCTACTCAAAATGATTTGAGTTAATAGCAAATCTCTATTTGGTCCTTAACCATTTAAAATGTGTGTATTTTTAAGGTATATATGCGATTAACTACGAATAAGTTCGATTTTGAACCTTATATAGATAACCTATGTCCGAAATCCATATCGATTAATCAATATCATTTAAAACTGTAAAATGGCAACACTTTTTTGACTCTTAAGTAAATGTCAATAATGTCATATTCAGTTTATTTTGTTTGTTACCTATTTGTTTTGCTCGTGCACATTGTGAATGATTTTTATGTTTTTGGATCTTTTACGACTTCTGGCTTTTTCTTTCGGATTTCAACCCTAACCAAATGATTAACTCATTCCTTTCTACGCAAAACTACGAAATACTTTAACTATCCTAATAAAAGTGGGTACACAATATCGTTCAAAGTTTAACAAGTGTACACCAAATAACTTAAGACTATAGTGATATTGTTTTCCACTGGTTTAATCTCCGTTTAATACACTTACATGTAAAATATATATTGCTGTGAAAGTGACATTTCTGTTTGCTGTTGGATTTCCATTTTACATACTTATTCTTGCACTAAATTATAATGTTCCGATCACCCGATAAGAAGCACTCTAATCCAGATATTGCTAGCTCACTTGAGATTGTGGAAAACGTCACTCAGAGAAAGCGTAAACAATCTGAGTCAGAGTTTGCCAAGGCCATAAGGACATTGTCACAAGACATTAACAATTAACAAAAAGTTAGATGACTGGCGTGGTGAGTTGGACTGCGCAATATCTAAAATAACTGACAGTGTAAAAGCTATTAAAGCTGATCTAGCCACCGTAACCCAAGTTACTTGCGATATCAAGACCGACTTAGACAGTTTGCGCTGCGAACACACTGGCTTAGATAATAAGGTGTGTAGCCTAGACGCTAAACACAATGGGCTGGTGAAGGACGTGGAAACTCTCAGGAATTCTATTCAGTATACTATGGACGAACAGGACAACCTTCAGAAAAAGATGGAACTCATTCGGTCTGTAAACACAGAAACTATTGCTGATACCATTACTATTCTTGAAGCGAAGATCGATTCTCTTGAACAACAAGCCCGCCAGTGTAACCTGGAGCTATGCAATGTTCCGGAAATGCGTAATGAAAATTTGATTACTCTTATGGAAAATATTTGCACAAAAATAAAGTTTACATTATGTCCTAAGGATATCCTTGCTATACATAGGGTGCCACACGCACACACAGGTAATAAAAAGCCGAAAAATATCGTCGTAAAACTGAGCTCGCGCATCTTAAGGGATAATTTATTAAGCGCTTACCGGCTAGCAAAAGGACTAGATACTAATCAACTGCAACTTACTGGACCTTCTAATCCCATTTATATGCATGAACACTTAACTCTCAAAAAGAAGCAATTATTTCGACAATGTAAGGATGCCGCCGTCAAGAACAATTTTAAATATGTGTGGGTTAAGCATGCTACTATTCTCGTGCGCGAAATTGACTCCGAGCCAGCATTTGCCATACGATCCGAGAAAGACATTTCTAAAATCAAGCCCAAAATGGCAAAATTCAAACCCGGTACCGATCATGTTTAGAATTGATTTTTATACATGCTTTAGCTGTTTAGTATTTCACAACTTTATTATTAAGTATATTTTTGGTTATTTGCTTTGCTCTGTTAAACACCTATTCAGGCTCATATTATGTCTTAATATTTTATTTAATAACTTTATAGAATCTAAGTATTTTTTTGTTTATTTGCTTTACTCTGTTAAACAGCATTTAATGCTCATATTTTGTCTTCATATTTTATTTTTACATAGTGTAATTCTTAAACAAAGGCATAGTAGCTTTTTTAAAAACATGTTATACTTGTTGTCATCACTTTTCATAATATTAGTAATTTTAATCTTATATATTATACATAATCTGGACTTCCGTCTCATAAAGGTTACGTGCATGTTAACTACTGATTTATTCTTAGTATTGTTTCACTTTCACCATGTTAGATAAGTTAACAGTATACTACCAAAATTGTAGGGGTACTCGTTCTAAACTGAATCTCTTGTACATGAACATATTATCAAATTGCTATGACATGATTATATTAACAGAGACCTGGCAAACCCCTGAAATATTTGATGATGAGTTTATTGATTTGCGCTACGTAGTTTACAGAAATGATCGCGATCGTATTGCTACCAATAAGAAGGATGGGGGAGGTGTTCTTATAGCTGTATTAAAAACGTTACAGTCCACCTGTGTACCATACAATTCCCAGGCTAGTTCTCATATTGAAGATGTTTTTATACAACTACCGTTTGCTGGACGCAAAAAATTTCTAATTAACGCGGTATATATTCCAACCAATACGGTCAAAGAAGTATATGTTGATTATTTTGAGACATTAGAAAATATGATTGACAAATTCGGCTTTAATCATTTTCATATTTTCGGAGATTTTAATCTCCCGCATATTGAGTGGCTCCCAGCTACAAACAATAACATGACTGCACTTATTAGTACTGGCTCATCATTTGTTTGTAGACATATGAGTAATTTCTTATCTTTGCTTAACGCTTATCAATACAATAGTTTAAAAAATTATAAGGGGCGTATTCTGGATCTACTAATATCAAATAGCGAGTGCGCGACTTATGCACCTTCATGTAATTTATTACCTCCCGATATAAATCATCCACCCTTTTGCGCCGACATAAGATATAAAACGACGTTACAGACAATCAATCCTGTAAAAATTGTAAAGTATAACTATTATAAAGCTAATTACGAACTCATAAACAAAAAATTGGCCGATATAGATTGGACTAATCGTTTGCAGGGGTTGTCATCGGAGGATTGTCTAAATACTTTTTACGATGTTATTTTCAATGTTATAAGAACTTATACACCCTTTTCTAACTCGCGTTCATCGAAATTCCCTGTGTGGTTCTCTAAATCACTGATTCGCATTTTCAAAAATAAGAACAGAGTCTGGGTGAAATGGAAAACATATAATAATATTTCGGATTATGAACAGTTTTCGCATCTACGGCATAGATTTCAGGTCTTATGCAAGTCAAATTACGCTGACTACCTGAATTCTGTTGAGGACAATGTTCAAAAGAACGTAAAATACCTATGGAGCTATGTCAATAATCGTAGGGGTAATGTCAGCATTCCTTCCACTATGTTTTTTAAAAATCGGACATCCAGTGATCCAGATGAGATTTGCAATATGTTCATGGACTACTTTCAATCGGTTTATGTTCCCTCAAACCTAAACTTGAACGAATGGCTACCCCCTGAAGAGAGTAGTGACAACTGCACTCATATTACTAGCATAACGTTTAGCGAGCATCAGGTCTTGAAGTCATTACAAGCCTTAGATTCCACTAAAGGTCCTGGACCGGATCAACTACCCCCTTATTTCCTTAAAAGGACTGCTAAGAGTATATACAGACCCCTGCAAATTATATTTAATATGTTTATATCAGACGGCACCTTCCCTGAACAATTTAAAAGGGCTAATATAACTCCTGTATATAAATCAGGGTCCAAACAAGAAGTCGAAAATTATCGCCCCATATCTATTCTGTCTGCTTTGTCGAAGCTTTTTGAAAAGCTCGTTTATCAGGAAATACATAAGATAATTTACAGAATTATAATAGAACAACAACATGGATTTGTTAAAAGTAAATCTACAACTACTAATCTATTATTATTTACCGACTTTCTCTTTAATAATATGGATCAACAAGTACAAGTTGACGCAGTGTACACAGACTTTCAAAAAGCGTTCGACAAGGTAGACCACAATTTGCTTCTTACCAAAATTGCATTTAACGGCATACGAGGAGATTTGCTTCGCTGGTTTGCATCATATGTTAGTAATAGATCACAAAGGGTTGTTATCAAGGGATCCCACTCGGCGACTTCTATCGTAACATCTGGCGTACCCCAGGGCTCAATTTTAGGGCCTCTTTTATTCATTTTGTTCATAAATGATATTGGAAATTGTTTCAGACACTCAAAATTTTTGCTCTATGCTGACGATCTAAAAATCTTTAAAGCTATAAGAAAACCAGCAGATTGTTTTCAGTTACAAGAAGACTTAAATCGACTCTCTGAATACTGTATTCAAAATAAACTTTACCTTAGTATTTCTAAATGTTTAACTATATCATTTACAAAGAACAAAAACGTTTTAAATCATAATTATAATCTAAACAATGTACCTCTATTGAAAGCTCTATCCGTGCGAGACCTAGGGGTACTGCTAGATAACAAACTTCACCTTGATCAACATATTGACAACATCATCAAAAAGGCTTATCGTATGTACGGGTTCGTTATGAGATCAGCTACGGAATTTAAACACGCAAGCACTTATTGTCATCTCTATAAAGCACTAGTTAGATCTCAACTCGAATATGCGGTGGTGGTGTGGAACCCTTTTTATAATAAATACGTTGAGATGCTAGAAAGAGTGCAATGCAAATTCCTTAGATCGATGCACTATAGGTGCTGCCACAATTTCCCAACCAATTTCCCAACCTATAAAAATCTTCTTGATAATTACAATCTAATGAGCCTGAAGTCTAGACGTTTATATCTAGAAATTATGTTTCTTTTCGACTTATGCTATAACAGGTATAACTGTTCTGAGATTACTAATAAAATATGCTACTGTGTCCCAAGAACTGTTATTAGACGAGAGATGTGCGCACGTCCTCTTTTTGCTGTGTCCCATTGCCGCACCAATGCTGGTCTGCGGGCGCCTCTACGTCGCTTGTGCAAAAACTATAACGACTTTTGTTCAGAAACTACAGAATTAGATTTATTCTCAGTGTCAGCAAATAGATTTCGTTCTGCTTTGTTAAATAAACTTAAGGATTCCGATGTATAGTTATTTGAACATTCTGGTAGTCTTACTCGCATAGATTGTTCATTAGTATAGTATAGTATAATATAGTCATATGAATTGTATATGCTGTGGCTAACGGTGTGGGTTTCACATTTATAATAATATCTTTATTTACATTATGTGCGCAGATATAATGTGTTACTGTTTGTTTGTCCCAAATAAATAAATAAATAAATAAATACACACCTAATGTTTTGTGAGTATATAAAAGTGCTTCTTGTAATAAATCTATGAATGTGATGGACCTCTAATCAATCTCAAAATTCTAGTTTAACATTCTTTTATCGAATGCAATAACAAGTACTACGATTTTTGACTGTCCACATCTGGGCCGGCGTCTCTAAGAAAAATGGGCATTGTTCTTTGTTGATCCCATAAACAGTTATCCAGAGTGAACCCAAAGTACTCGGATTGTCAAGTAGAGTGGTGACTGCATAATTATATTCCTACTCGATACAAGCAATGAAAAAAAAAACCTATAAAGTAGCGTAGCATTAGCTCAAAGTATGAAAGTGAAGTAGGAAGACGTGTACAGTTCGTTCACAGTTATTTTACCTCTGACGGATGTCGGTGTTTATTTTCCTTATGTTGGAATTGTACTCTGTGATGACAGGAATGTAAAATAGAGTTACCCGTGCATAACATTTTACCCAATATTAGTGGAAATGCTTCAAAAATTCAAACGCTTGAAGCTCATGGCCGCAAAGTGGTTAGATTACCGCCATACCACTGCGAGCTAAACGCATTTAAACTTATGTGGAGTCTCATTAAAAGGCGAGTCACAAGCAAAAATTTAGGACAAGAGGCAACCAACATTGTGAATTTAGCTGAAGAAGCTTTTCAATCTATCACTGCAGAAGACTGACAAAAACAATGATATCATGAGCGCCACATTGATGACAAGCTTCGTGAAACAGATGGGTCTACGGATGCAGAAAAGGACAGGTTCATAATAAAATTAAATTCTGAGTCTGATATAGAATCTGATAGCAGTTACCGCAGTCCACATGGATCATTCTTATAGACTCACGCCTGTTTCCATGCAGGGGTAGGCAGAGGTGTAAAATTACACCCACATCATTCTTATTCAAAATAAATATGAAAATTAAATTTGCAGTTTTTGTATTTGATAATTAGAACCTCACGTTGGCGTAATTATGATGCGTTTACCTTTGTATATTAAATAGACAACGTTTTTTTATAAATACTTATCTTCATAGGAAATTAGTTATTTCGTAAGAAAATAAATGTACATGCATATAGCCATGCCAACAAGAGGTTTTGTTACAAACATTACTTCCAAATATTTAATACGATCGCTTAGGCAATAAAAAAATAAGTACATTTTAGCAATAATGTATATTTAAAATGGGAGTATTATATACCAAATATAGCAACACAATGCCCAGGTTGGCCAATCTAACAGCTAGAGGTAAAATAACTGTGAACGGACTATAACAAAATAGTCGTAATCTAATTTTTACTTACAAGTTATTTGAGAACTGAGATTTTGGCTTCGGTTTCTCCTTAACTAATAACTGCACAGAAAAATGTCATTACACAGGCTGACACGAAAAAAAAGTATAAAAAAATAGTTAGTCTTTTATTTCTTTAACAACATCAAATATCTTAAGCTTATAGCTGGGGCTTCCTTTTAAGCTTCAAGGCCTGTGTCAGGAAAGCTCCGCTCCTCCAACACGTACATACTTATGTAACCATGATGTTGTGATCTAATAAATATTTTATTACGGAAAAAATACTTGACATGCAAAGACACTATGAGAGTTCTAGTAGTCCGTCTTAATTGTGATGGTTTATTATTTTTTTATTATGTTGAACTGAGTTTTTACTTACCATTGTAGGCATTCTGAAACAATTTAACTCAAAGTAAAACGTGAATACAATTCTGTAGATTGGGATTTACCAACAATTTTGGTAATGTTGTTGACTTTTTGGGAATGCTATCTAAATATATTAAGGTCGCCAACTCTTTAATTCTAGCACTAACCAAACCTTCACATTAAACTCTTAGTCTATACCAACTCGTCTGGCCAGCGTGACGTATTATTAGGCCCAACCCTCCTTTTGAACTTACAATCCTATTGTGACGCAGAAGAGGCCTATGTCCAGCAATGGCAATGACGACGGCGAATAACGTGATTGAGACCCCTAATATAATATAATATTATAATTATCAAGCTCATAAATATACTACATATGCCAAAATTATATAAAGATGTGTGTCTAAATTCCTGTGGATGAGTTTATAATAAACTACTTACAATTGATTTGAGGATTTTGGATTCCATATTGGTATTTCATCTGGGTTCGGTGGTTTTGAATTCTGCAAAGTATTGTACATACGTATTAATAACCATACTGGCCAAGCCCGGATACGCACAGAAGAAAGAAATAAAGAAAAAAAGTTTATTTTAATAACAGACGACGAAGGACATGATATAAACAATGTGAGAAATAAAAATACTACAACTAGACACAAATCGTACCCGCCCGTCGTCTACATAGCACATACTTGTTACGTTACATAGCAGTTACTTGTTTTGAATATTATAATTATTTCTAGTACATATTATCTTATTATTTTATCATTAAATTTTGAATTATATTTATTAAAATTGCCCAACAGTTATAATTTTAATACGTTGTATATGTTTGGTTGAGGTCGCTGCAACATTTTTTGTAAAAATTGTTATGAAGATAGAACAAGAAAAATATTTTTATAAAATTTTCTTTACGTGTGCATTCTTCATACATGCAATTTTCTTTTGAAGATATAATATGTTTATGTCCTCCTGGCGACCTTATTAATAAATAATAAAATAAAATACATAAATAACGTTATTTTACTTACAAGATCCTTGCTCTCTAACTTATTTAACACCTCCATAGTTATTTCTGCTCTAGAAATATGATACAATAAGTTATTTGAATGCAACCAACTGTGCACAACTAGTTTGAAAAGTGCATTGTGAGTATTAAGGTCAACGCTCATTAGAGCCACCCGGCACCCACTCCGCACGGCGTCCACGAGTGGACGTCGCGCGGTCAACCAGCGGACCGCGCGCCGTCAACGAGTGAACGCCGCGTGGTCAACGCGGCGACGAGTAGTCAACGCGCAGCCAGTATGCGAGCAGCGAGTTGTGAGAGTGAGAGAGAGTGCGCGCGGACGGCGGCGGGTGGACCACCCGCCGCCCGCGCGTTGACGGCTTACGACAGAGGCGAGCCGGTGGCGCTACGGAGTTGATGTACTGAGCGCATACCCATACAAATCCATATAAAGAATACTAACCGCACGAGGCGAGGCGGTGCGGAGTGGGTGCCGGGTGGCTCTAATGAGCGTTGACCTTTATTCTAATGGTGCTAATACATTTAAGCATTCAACTGTAACGTGCATTCTTGCGAATGTTACAAAAGAGAAAAACAAACGAGTGTGTTTTAGCGAGCATTCTTACGAACGTTCTGGCGAGCATTCTAGCGAATTGACAGTAGATTTGCTTTGACCTTTTTATTTAATTTATTTTGCGGATAACAGCGTTCGCTAGAAAGCTTGTGAAAATGTTCGTAGCAATGTTGCTCAATTCATTGTTCAGTTCAATAAAACAAAAAACGGCGAATGCTCGCTGTTCTGTTACAAGTGAATGCTTAGGTGTATCAGCACTTTTATACGTTGGATTAATTGAAAGATATTAAATTACTTACAATTTATTACCTATGAGTGGTTTTACTTTCGGCTTTGGCTCTGGTTCAATGAATACCTGAAAAACGAAAAACGTAAAAAATAATTGATATAATGTGTTCTTAGCACGGGGTACTGAAGATTATCATCCTCACAATCTATACGTTTACTATTTTACGATATTACTTTACTACTATTTACTAGTTTTCTCTAATATTATAATTCTGTAGAGTATGGTTGGTGGAATACGCTTATCTCAGGAACTACCGGTTCGATTTGTATGTTATTTTTGTGTTGGACAACGTATTATTGGAGCGAAACATTTCTGCATTTTGTTCTGAATAGCAGAGTTATTTAACACCCGCGTTATTTAAAGCCAATGCTCATGGCGTGGTTCCTGAGATAAACGCGTTCAACCATAAAAAAACAAGTTAACTCTTCAGCTTTGTTCTATTA
The DNA here is from genome assembly GCA_944739405.2 of Euclidia mi. Lineage (NCBI taxonomy): Eukaryota > Metazoa > Arthropoda > Insecta > Lepidoptera > Erebidae > Euclidia > Euclidia mi. Next base: position 62,580,084 of record OX123187.2, on the reverse strand, counting down.
ATACATAAAAGATTTAACTAAGTAGATAAATAAATTTATTGAATTATTAATCATAAACACGAACACAGGACAGGTCAGAAGTACCCTAAACAGAAGAGCATGCATAAGAAACTTGATGGAAGTGAATGAAGCAAGAGAGGTATGTCAGGATCGTTGCAAATGGCATTCCGTAGTCTCTGCCTACCCTTCCGGGAAACAGGCGTGAGTCTATGTATGTATGTATGTAAACACGAATACAAATGTCCAACTTTGAGGTGAATCATAATATTATTTGGTTTCCATATTACGAATTTCTAGGAACTGAGTTTGGTTATGCGGTTTGGTGCAGCGTAAGAAAGCAATGAAAGTGAAATTATTTTTTTAATCTCATAATAATCCCTTGGGTACATATCGATACGTGGTGGACACCGGAAGGACGTCGTGGTCGGTGTGGACCCAGGAAGCATTGGCGAGATGAGCTGGATGCCTTCTCAAAAACTTGGAAGTAATAGCTGGAGACAGGGAGCTTTGGAGAAGTGTCGGGGAGACATTTGCCCAACAATGGGACAGTATAGGTTAAAAAAATATCTTGAAATTAATTCATCTCACTTTTCATAGTTTGAAATAATAGTGGTTAATGTATGGATAGATTTTGTTCCCTCGTTCATACTTACCAAAGGTGCACTGAAAATAAAACTAATTACTCAAACTTCGTTATTTATATACATATATGTAGTTGCGGGCATCTTATCTTTATATTCTATTTCTATTATCTCTAATTATCTATTTACTTCCTGGTAAACAATTGCTAATAATTATATAATTAGCACACCATGGGTGTAATATTACACCTCTGGGGATACAGGAGTCTATAAAAAAAAAAATATCACACCTGACTTGGACCCCACAGAAAATAGGTCATCTGTGAAGCACTCTCATTATTATCCTTCAGTAAGTTTTTACACAAAGAAGTAGTTATAAGAAGGTTAGCTTCATAACTAAAGGAAAACCTGGAAAATATCAAGTGGGTATAAATAATAACAGAAGGTAATATTTGCTATCATTCAATTTTGTCTTTGTCATTGTGTGTTATTTTTTTGTGAAAGTTAACGTGATGTAACAATTTGGAAATATAACTAAAGCTGACGTACCTAAAAATATACTGATCGGAACGCTGAGCTTGGATTTGTAAGGTTTAATCGTACAGTAACAAAAAGTTCAGTTAATTAAGGCAGCAATAGCCTAGTGTTCGGGTTTGAATCCAAGGCGCGCACTAATGACTTTTCGGAATTAGGTGCATACATTAGTATTATATATCGATGTGTGCATATTGAATTGTAAATTATCGCTGGTCCCGTGCCTCGGAGAGCACGTTAAGCCGTCGGAACCGGCTGTCATGAAGAACTTTGACAGTCTTTAAGCTTCTAATGGGTCTCAGTACTTCTAAATAAACTGACACTAGCCTCTACCATGAAATATCACTATCCCTTCGGGTTGCGGAGGTCAGACAGGTAGTCGCTTTGTGGAAAAGCTAGAAATAGGTATTCAGCTAAATCCGGTTGGACTACTAAGTGGACCCCAGATTAAAACTGGGATAACGCTAGGAGGATGCAAGATTTAGAATGCTTCAGACACAAATAATGTGGCCAATTTGAAGGTATCATTATTACGCATATAAAAATAAATTATTGTACTTCTCGATTGAATTTTCGATCCAATGATGGAAAAGAAGACAACATCGACACAGCTGATTTCATTTACCACCAAAAAAAACACGACTTTTGCGATCGCTTCATTCAACGTCACTGACCTCACTGAAACCACAGTTGCTCAGAGTCCAGAAAATTATTCCAAAAACTTTTTACATTAAAACGAAAAGATCAATTTAAAAACCAATTTGACCCTCGTCTCATTAAAAAAGTGATTACACATTTACGTATCAAATAAAAATACTTACTTTTTATATTTTTCTTTTTTTCCATTGATAGCTTTTATTGCTTTCACAAGAGTTGTCTGAAAAGTTGCGATTATTAATTAAAATTAAAACGCCAATTATTATAGATACCCAGTACGTTATTCATTGTGACGGTTGAACAGTTTAATTAATTAAATATCTTCGTAATAGTGTAATGTGAAAATCGGATTCTGAATTAATGTAATTTGATTATTCACTTTGGTAGTAGTGAGTGTGGGGTGGGTAATTGTCGGTAGTATTTAAATTTGATTGTGCCGTTAATTTCCCGTTATTGTGAATGAGTTTAATTGTGAGTTTTCAGATTTAATGGTCCAGGATTCTTTTTGTATACCTAAGTCCTGATTTAAAGTTATACTTGGATTATCCAAAGGCTTACGAAATGGGCTTATTTCTTGGTCCAAGACGAGAACCGCAACCGACGGCTTAATGTACGCTTTGAAGTATTGTAGTGGTCTGGTAAAGTATCTAGGTCACATCAAGTGGTCAAACATTCAAACATTAGACGCTGCAAATGTTGCTTATCCTTCGCGAATGGACATAAAGGCAAGACTGAAAACTCGTTAGACTTTGTTAAATATGTAGTTGGTAGAGCCCTTGCTGATTTCAGCATGAATTGGGCAACTTGGCCCGGAAAGTAATAGCCTCTAACAGAATACCAGCACTAAGTTGCAATATCTAATACTATTGCGATTCGTTATTTAAGAGCGTGACAGGCGTCTTCCTCTTTGGCATCTCTCTCATCCCGTTACTCTTCCTCCTTTCCATCCTAGCGATAGGCAGTGGGTTTGGTGGAACTATATGTAATTATGTATGAGCTAACACGTCTTTTATGGTTAGAATCGATCAAGGTTTTGTTTGCCTATTACTAGCAACAAAAACAATTAAACTGAATTTCGCATGACATATATAATAATGTCTTCCATCTTTTATATGATGATTGTTAAAAAGCAACTCACCATAAAATTGCCTTTTCTAAATCCGCCAGAAAGTGCCCGTCCAGTCGTTTTACCGAACCTATAAGTATTAAAAAATACAAAAATATTGAATATGTAAATGACTGCTAATTCTAAAAATAATAATTATATAGGTATATAAAATTGGGCCTTACGTAACACCAAGATTGTCCACATTCCCGTAAACCAGATTTTGGTCATCATGTGGAAACTTCACGGCAGATTTGAGCATAGTCTTCGCTGGCCTGATCAAGGAGTGACCTGGGAGGAGAGCCTCACTCTCAGGCAGTTCGTTCACGTTGTCACGTCGGAAGCCATGGTTAAAAGATCTTCTCTGTAAAGAACACAAAATTATGTAAGTGTGGAAAAACGTGCGTGTAAATTATTCTTCGTTGATGCTGTAGCAAGTTGGTTGATACGATGGGAAACAGAGTATGAAGGATACTATTGCAAATAACACGGGTTTCTTTGCATTTCACTCTAGTTTTCATGAATTTTTGGGGATGCTATATATATATATCCTGCAGTAACTCATAGAAGGCAATTTTATTTCGGTATGTTTTTTTATTACAAAATCGAATCATTCCGAGTCTGGACGAGTACGTAAGGTCCCGACTGCATTGAAAATAAATTGTAATCATTACGCCAAGTATGTACCCTCAAATATACTGGAAACTGGTTTCAACCATAGAATGGCTATCGCTTTGATTTTTAGAAGTCAAACTGTCTCGGATTTCACGTCTTAGATGCAGCGTCAAATATGATGATGGATGTCTTACGATTGCGTTTTTCATGTCAGAGTTGTAAACTCAATATTTTGGTGATTTATTAACACAATATATCCTGTGATTAAACGCACGATTCTTTGCAGGGTTGGAATACTACCTAAGAGAATAAGTCAACAGAAAGTGCCTGCACCAATAAAATAATGGTATGCAAATAATCAAAAAGATATCCCAATTCCCTTTCTCCTTGCTTCGAATATCAGAAAAATATTCATCGTAACAACCTTGCATATAAAAGTTTCTTCCGTTAAACAAATACTTGCACAATCTAAATAAAAGTGAAGTAGTCAAAGTTGCTAACATTTATAAGTCGTAGACGGACTTGGCAGAAAATATCATGAAACAATGAAACTCTAACAGTTCGCTAACCAAAGTTTGTATACTTGAAACTTAGCTTTAGTATCTGAAGTTGTGTTTCGCGAGAATAGTTGTATATGAAACTGGCAGTGAGTGAGTATTTTATGTACAATTGTTATTGGCTGCACATTGACATAAAAGAGAACCACGAAAATACATGGTTAGCGAGTCCGCGTAAATTGCGTGTGGTAAACGCACTCACGCTCTTCTAACAACACATAGCTGGTAATATAACAAACAGATAATTGATGAATACAAACATTAACAGAACAAATGGTCGTGATCGTCACATAAAGATATGTCGTAGATGGAAATCAAATACAGGGCCTCAGTTTTAATAGTCACGAAAGGCCAGTGATAGGATGTAAGACAATCCTAAGCAGGGCACGAGATTTATAACAGGACTCTTGGATTCGAAATTATATTGAATATCGCACAATTGTCTGCTTTCAGCTCGGAGTTGCGGATATATTGATAGTAAAAAAGCAGTAGGACTTAATCACTTATAGCAGGCAGTAATGCTTTATTTATCGTCATAAGCTGGTGTACATATAACACAGTGTACATCTGACTCAATAATAAGATATATAGTTTGAAGGTGTTTAATATCAACATCATACTCCTCTTAACGTTATCCCAGTTTCAATCTGGGGTCCGCTTACTAGTCTAACCGGATTTGGCTGAATATTAGCTTTTCCATGGAGCGACTGCCTGTCTGACCTCCGCAACCCGAAGGGATAGCGATATTCCATGGTTTAGACTAGTGTCAGTTTACGACTGTCAAAGATCTTCATGACAACCGGAACTGACGGCTTAACGTGCTCTCCGAGGCACGGGACAAGCGATAATTAACAATTAATTCAATACGCACATACCTTCGAAAAGTCATTGGTGCGCGCCTTGGATTCGAACCCGATACCTTCTGCATGGCAGTCTGTTGATATATTCACTAGGCTATCGCTGCCTTGCATTTAATATCCACATAAAATATTAAATTTATACTTGTAACAAGCATGAGAAATATTTGTCAATCATTTATTTGCCCACAATGTTTACTTAAGCAGTTGCCTCGGACATCGAAAATTTCGAAGGGATAGATTAAAGGAAAGAGGCTCTGCTTCATAGCAACGTATTGTTTATTATTATTCACAATCTGTGAATATAAAAACGACTAGGAATATTATAGTGCAAATGAAATTTTGAAGTTTCTGTTTTGTTTTTCTGGAGGTAGATTTGGGCTTTTCCTTAAAACCGTGCTCATGGTTATCCCTTTATATAGGTAGTACAAGTGTGACGAGTATATGGTCTGTAAGGTTTTAAAAATACTGGAAACGATGCATCATCAACAAAAATATAATGGGATCAATTGCAAAATTTATAAAGCCGTGTATTATTTCGTTGAACCAAATTATTGCAAATATTGGACAAACCAATAGATCAGTTGTATAAGTCAAATATTTGAGTAAAATATTAATATTCCGTCAAAATAAACGAGTCCAAATTGTTGAATCGACATATCCGTGTAAAATTTACGGAATATAACTGTTTGGTTATTGAAAATACCAACTGCGTGTGCTGTTGGAGGCCTTTTGATTGGTGAATGAGGTAGTGATTTAAATACATATTGATGGATTCGATTCCCGAACCAATAACACTTGACAGTGTTCTCTATAAATAAAATTGTTCTCTCAAGTTTGCAGAATTACTAGTAGGTACACGTTAAGTACAGGAGTTAACTTTTTTAATAATTAATGTATACTAGTTGTGAAAATAAAGGGACATATTTGCAAACTTGTGATAGCTTGAGGCAGCTAACATGGCTTTCGATATTTCTAGGTTTTTTTTTATTACTGATAGGCTAGCGTTTGACCATGATCTCACCTGATGTTAAGCGATGATATGGTCTAAGATGGAGCACGCTTACCTAGAAGGTACCTATTCACTCGCGACTTGAAAACACCCAGGTTGTACTCATCAGGAAACACAGACTAGGGCAGGCCTCTGTCACTCGATGTACTTGCGCGCGCTAACTGCCTACCGCTAGCCGGGCCGCCAGCGGCCCTTACCGCAGTGGGTTGTCGACCGTCTCTCGCGTCGTCGCACAGTGTTTTATGAAGACCATTTTTCGGACACCGTCTTTTTATTAAAGAAGCTATTAGATATATTCAATAAAAAGAAATATTTCGTATCCCCATTAAGCTAGCATTTCTAGTTTTTTAGAAAAACTTTTTTGAAAATCTTCATATTTTAAAGCGGATATTTAGAAAAAAAGATATTCCTCTTAAACTAAGCATGATACGCAATAATAATGTTACAAGCACCGATAGCGTCTCTTTCAGTGCACATTTTACAGTTAAAATGAACCTCATAACTTGACTAGATACAAATTTAAGCAAGATTTTGGATTTTTAGATTTTCTTACTTTTCCCGAAGATTCTACCAAATGTGGAAAAGTTATATATACAGAAAGGATGCTCTTTACTTTCCTCATCTACTCAATATATTTCAGATCCCAAATCCATGGAATCTAGAAGTTATTCCATATAACTGTTTTTGCTAGTGTTTTCATATTTAAATTCTTGATTTTAATGATTAAATTTTTATTCGATATTGATTGATTTGGGGTCTGAAATTTATTGAGTATATGAGGAAAGTAAAGAGTATCATTTCTGTATACAACATGTAACAAGTTTAAATGCACATCCTGAAAGTACTTTGTTCAGAATCGGCAACTGAATCCATTTCCGTCATTTTTAATATTGTTTATTTTTAGTCTTAAAATAATTAAAATAACGTAAATTGTAGTCACTCATTTAAAAAAAAAATTAGTTATTCGAAAGTAAACCTTAAATTAAAGCAGAACGGCTTATTTTTAAATGCATTTGTTAAATGGTTCCACGTTGACTTACACAAACGCACACATTAATACAACACATTTTTTTTTAAAAATGAGCTATTCGAAAATAAACCTTAAATCAAAGCAGAACGGCTTATTTTTAAATGCATTTGTTAAATGGTTCCACGTTGACTTACACAAACGCACACATTAATACAACACAATAGATGGCAAAAGTCAATAGCACACAATGACACAATTGACCACCAAAATGGCTATCATCTATCTTTCACTAACGTAGGTAATAAACAACGGGAAAGAGCGAGACGTAATGTCTCGCTCGCGCTGGCGCATGACAAGCGCAGCGGGCGATGCGCTTAGACATGTTATGACAAGTACAACCGGGAATATCTATCTGATTCTATCAGTGAGTGCTGTGAAAACCTTTTTAAAAGTTCACTTGCTTACAAAATGTGTAATGGTGTATAATTTCATAATTATCAACAAGCCGGTGCCGGTGTGGAATGTTCAACATCATCTTGATGTTGACTTGACACCCCTGGACTTTCTCATTGTGAAGAAATATTAAATCACCAGTTTATTGTGACGAGAGAAAAAGTGCCGAGTAGTTAATTAATTAAGATACTAGCTGCTTTTGAAACAGTGACAAGATGTGATTTGTGAGGAAATAGTCAAGTGCTACGTGGACCATAGATTATACAAATATGTGATTTAAGCCTGTAAGTTATTTTATTATTCTATTATTGTAAGTATTTAGATTCACAAGACAACTTTAAACACGCCGTTCTTGTTTATTTCTCTCATTGATATTCTTTTACTTTATCGATCAATAATGCTAACTAGGTATGATTAAGTTAAGATAGTCACAATAGTCACTTACGATGTTAAGAAACAATAGATCGTGCATATTAATAACAAACAATAAATAATTCGACTGTCCACTCCATAGCCTAAAAGTGTGATGGAAAGAAATACTCATAATATATTTGGTAATATCAACACTGGCCGACAAATTGTTCAAACATCATTTTTGTAAACCCCACTCTATCAGAGTGTGGTTTACAGACTGAATTTCATACATTTTGTTATATCGTATCGTGTTTCGTTCCTATCAGATCGCTGTTGTTTGTTTACCATAGCAACCGTTTCATTTGTGTGCGTGCGCAGATTTAGAGTGACCACGATTTTCACTTTTAATTGAGTTAATACTTTCTTTAAAAAACATTATTTACGCAAATAAAAAAAATATTTCAATGCATGCATTATAATTGTAACAAGGTTTTCTAATTGGGGTGTCTGAGGATGTGCGTTATTTCCATTACACGTTGTATATAACTTTTCCACATTTGGTAGAATCTTCAGGAAAAGTAAGAAAATCTAAAAATCCAAAATCTCGCTTAAATTTGAATCTAGTCAAGTTATGAGGTTCATTTTAACTGTAAAATGTGCACTGAAAGAGACGCTATCGGTGCTTGTAACATTATTATTGCGTATCATTTTTAGTTTAAGAGGAATATCTTTTTTTCTAAATATCCGCTTTAAAATATGAAGATTTTCAAAAAAGTTTTTCTAAAAAACTAGAGATGCTAGCTTAATGGGGATACGAAATATTTCTTTTTATTGAATCTAATAGCTTCTTTAATAAAAAGACGGTGTCCGAAAAATGGTCTTCATAAAACACTGTGCGTCGTGCGCGTACTTACCTATTATTGACGTCGTCTGAGTTTAAATCAGAGATGAATTAACATGACGTCATCTGGCAGTCTATGTGCTGTTAATGGATGCAGATCCATTAAAGAAAAAATAAACAAAATCTTTCTATTTTCAATTTACCTAGCGATGATCCTTCGGTTGTGGCTTTAAAAGGCGAAACAGATTACCGATTTGACTTACCTACTCAAAATGCCTTGGTATATTATATAGCGGGATATTTACTTTACAAATGCAACAAGCAACATTCCTGTCCAAAATTCCTTTCCGCAGTAAATAAGCCTTTAACAGTCCACTGCTGGAGTAGGCCTCTCCTTTGAAAGAAGGAATTGGCCTACTATACCACGCTGGCCCAACGGGTTTGTATCAAGTTTTCCTTCTCTTACATTGCTGTTCTCTGCATAATATGCTATGCTCCCTCTGTCGGCTCTTACGAAACCCATCACCCATGGAATGATATGGGGTGGTGACAATCCGTATACTTAATCCGTCACCACACCACACGGACTTTATATAATTATACCTACTTACTATTAATCATTACATAAAAATAAAACATATGTGAGTACATTTTATAAATTGTGTATAAAAACAATTAAAATTGTAGGTACATAATAAAACATTTCAAACTTAAAATAAACGTAACTTTATTTACCTACTTAAATATTTACCTTATTGCCTTATTGTAAAGGTGGATACAGACATTGCGAGGCATGCGCTGTGCGCCGTTCGTAGCGCATGCCTCGCAAAGTCTGTATACGGCTTAAGAAGCAACCCTACGCTCAGTCACGGTCGCGGCAGTGTGCGCTATCGCATTAGAAAAACAGTCGAGCGTTCGAGCTTTTAAGGTTCATTTTCACACGCAGCTGTCACCTTCCAGAAACTGTAGGTCTTTAAAACAGTAGGTATGGAAATTTTTGTAGGGAGTGATTTATCTGTTACGTAGTAACTATTTAGTAATCTGTGACTAGGGTAAAGAGTTCCACACCTTGGCGGTACGCATAAGAAAGGAAGAAGCAAAGCGCTTCGTGCATATAAGGTTAAGTTTAATCATACACTATTACTAAATATAGACTCACGCCTGTATCCCCGAAAGGGTAGGCAGAGGTGTAATATTACACCCACATTTCGCCATGAATTTTTAGGTCTCACGTAATAAGGGGCGAGCCTATTGCCGTACCGGGCACATAACCAGACTCAGTGCTGCTACAGAGAATTTCCTAACGGAAAAACCCAATTACACTTTGCCCGACCCGGGAATCGAACCCGAGACCTCTCAATCCCACGCGCACATTTATGCCGCGAGACCAATGAGGCAGTCCTATTACTAAATAGAGTGGAATAAAATGAACCTGTTCATTCTATGTACTATAACTTAGATATGTCATGTACCTATCTATTATAAGCACACCGTATCCATCTGTCCTCCTCAGTCATATGTAACATTCAACGTAATTGGTGATAACTCTTAAGAATAAACTTCTCTTTAATAAACTGTTATAATCTGATGTCATAACTTTTTATTAAAATGGATTGAAGTAGCCTAATGTATAGATACTTTAGGGAGGCATGTACATACATGCCTCCCTAAAGTATACATACGAGTATGTATAGAATATTAAAATTCGGCAATGGCTTCTGTTTTTCTAACAATCTCGTCAAATCATCAACGTCATCAGCCTTTAACAGTCCACTGCTGACTAAGGCTGACTAAGACTAAGCGTACAATCGCTGAACGAGTAAAGGAACATATCGCAGCTGTGAAAAACTGACATATTAATAAGTCGGCTATAGCTGAGCATTTGTTGGAGTCTGGACCAAACCACTGGATAGAACTGCATCAACCACAAGTCTTATCCACCGATCGACACTATTACTCCAGGATAGTACGTGAAGCGGTAGAAATCAAGAAATACAACAATTTCAACCGAGAGGATGGATATAGATTATCGGCTACTTGGAATCCAGTCATCAGCAAATGTAAACACCGCCGCAGTGATAAATCTCAACAGTGTATAGACGTCATTAGTGTAGTGTGTCGGAGTACCGACAGTGCGAACTTAAATAAAGACCAAGTGAGGGTAGGTGCCGAAACCCGCACTTCCACAAGACGGCGCTGAGCTCTCATCAGTCTCTCCGCGACCACGCTCGGTGCAAGACGAGCGAAACGTCGGAAACAAATAGGTATTTATACCTTAAATAAATTAATTGTACGCGATTAAGACCCGCTAATTTATTTTGTATGATGTATACAAATCGCGAAAGGTTAAAATCGATTAGTCCACTGCTGGACTAGGCCTCTCCTTTGAAAGGAGGAATTGGCCTACTATACCACGCTGGCCAAACGGGTTGGTATAGGGTTTGTATCAAGTTTTCCTTCTCTTACAGTGCTGTTCTCTGCATAATATGCTCCCTCTGTCATGACACCCAAGGGATGATATTTGGTGGTGACATTTCGTATTCGTAATCCGACACCACACGGACGCTCGTCAAATAGTTGTATTCATTATAGCCATGGAGGTATAATGATTATAGAAATTGGCTCGTGGACTATTCGAAACACCACTCACCACTCGGGATGCGCTCGGCAAACTTCGCCAGACGTCGGCGTCTATGCCGTGGTCGAGCGGTTATTACGTATATTATACAAACAGCAGCAGTGGGTGGTTTTTGGCAGTGATTTCAATGTCCATGGCTCGTTCTACTTTGACGCAACATTGGCCGCGGCGAAGTAAAACGCGATATGTACAGTAATGTACACCGAAATCGCTACCGCCGCCGCCGCTTTACGTGAACGGACCATTAGATAGATTATCTTGTACTTGTCACAAACCCTTATCGATATTTTCCACATTTTTCTAATGCCCACACTTATTTTCTATAAAAATTGCTTATTTCTAATAACAATAAGCTATAACTTATTGTATTATCTTTTTAAGAAAATATACGCTTCACAAAGGGCTTTTCGAGAAGAAAATCTAGTTATCTTTGTTTTTATCGTTCATTAGTGTCAGAATAGAATTTATGTCGGGGAATAATTTCATTGCCATTAAAGAGCGATGGCTGGCTTCTTTTTTAATTTTATCATAACAGCGGTAATTTTATTAACATTGGCGGTTTTGTGAATAAACTTTATTTTAGTTTATTTTATCAGTTTCCATTTTTTTTGTAATATTTTTAAGTGCCGTTGTAGTTTTTGGCTAATGTAAATGCTATGTAGCCATGCTATGTTGTATTAACTATCGAGTAAGGTATTCAAAAACCTTATAAAATGTTTTTGTTTTCTTAAAAAATAAAAAAAATAGAAAAATTAAGTCCTAAATATACTTGTCATAATTATTGCTTGCTTATCGGCGAAGGAAAACATCGTGAGGAAACCTGTATGTCTGAGAGTTCTCCATAATGTTATCGAAAGACATGTGAAATCTGCCAACCCGCACTTGGCCAGCGTGGTGGACTATGGCCGTACCCTTCTCATAGTGAGAACAGGCCCGTGCCCAGCAGCGGATATAGGGCTAATGACTTATTAGAAAATAAGTGTGGGCATTAGAAAAATGTGGAAAATATCGATAAGGGTTTGTGACAAGTACAAGATAATCTATCTAATGGTCCGTTCACGTAAAGCGGCGGCGGCGGTAGCGATATATACAGACGCAAAATCTAAAACGAATCTGATCATCATCATCATCATTAGCCCTATATCCGCTGCTGGGCACGGGCCTGTTCTCACTATGAGAAGGGTACGGCCATAGTCCACCACGCTGGCCAAGTGCGGGTTGGCAGATTTCACATGTCTTTCGATAACATTATGGAGAACTCTCAGACATACAGGTTTCCTCACGATGTTTTCCTATATTTGTCCTACCTAAATTTCATATAAAATAGTCGCCTAAAAACACTAAAGACTGTTAAATAAAGTATGCACAGACGACCTAGCCCTACTTTATAATTACGATGCCATCACTTTAATATTCAACAGTTGAAAAAAAAACGGTGTAGATTACGAGAGAAAAACAGAAAACGGTCGTATAAAACCCAACAGCAGATTTAAGGCCGATTCACACATATCAGTGAAGTGTCAGTTCCGGCAACGTGTCCGCACAGGTCAGTGTCAGTGCTACAGTGAGGCGGCAGTGCTTCAATTCACACATGTATCAGTGCGCGGCTCGGAAGCACTGAGAACGGTGCGACGATAGTCGGTGATGATATTGCTAGGGCTCTATTCAACAATACGGAACTAGCAATGATAGCCATTGCTTTAGACGAAGAAGAAGAGCAGCAAGGGGAAAAAATTGGGCAAGTGCGTGTCGGACTCGCGCACGAAGGGTTCCGTACCATCATCTATAAAAGGAAATCACGTTCGTTGTATGTATACTTAAATACTTTTGAAGTTTCTACCTGATTATTAAGATTGATTAACAAATTGCTTAAAAATTACGTTTGTTGTATGGGAGCCCCCCTTTATTATTTACTTTTTTTAAATTTAATTATTTATTTTGAAAGGTAATATAAAACTACATATTCTGTAAAAATTTAAAGCGTCTACCTGTTACAGTTAGTAATTTTGAGCAAAAAATACGAAAAATAACAAGTTTTTTGTATGGGACCCCCCCCCCCTTAATATTTTCATTTTTTTATTTTTAGTATTTGTTGTTATAGCGGCAACCAAAATACATAATTTGTGAAAATTTCAGCTTTCTAGCTATCACGGTTTATGAGATACAGCCTGGTGACAGACAGACGGACAGACGGACAGACGGACAGACGGACAGACGGACAGACAGACAGACAGACAGACAGACAGCGGAGGCTTAGTAATAGGGTTCCGTTTTTTACCTTTTAGATACGGAACCCTAAAAAGAAATGTGTGCTGTGTGCATGAAACACGGCGATTAAGACAAACAGAAGGAGAGTTCATGACATTATACAAATAATTTATTAAAGACGAAAAGAAATATTTTCAATATTTTAGAATGTCGGAAAGCTCTAGCTCTTACGTAGTATTTGTATACTCTTTGGCTCTAGCTGTTTCAATTATCTCAAAATGAGACAAATCATACAAAACATTATTTTCACGAACCAATTCTATCAGTCGCTCGTCCTCCATTTTGTTTTACGGACACCGGCGTCCGTGATCCGACAAAAAATATCGTCACCACCGATTACGTCCGTGATCGCCGGCGCCGGCACTGTCACTGAGAGTACTGTGTCGTCACTGACACTGACAGGTGTGGATATATTCATAGAAAATGTATGAAAGAATAATTATCACGGTGCCGGTACTGTGCCGGAACTGTGACTTCACTGATATGTGTGAATAGGCCTTTAGTTTTGTCATTGCGGCGGTTTATGTCGGAGATAGATTGTGAACACCGGCCGTATTGTTGAAGCACCGGTTTTATATTAAAGTATTTTTTATAGACTTACGCCTGTATCTGCGAAGGGGTAAGCAGAGGCGTAATATTACGCACAAATTTCTCCATGAATTTTAGCTTATTATTTTCCGAGTGACTAATAACTTAAAAGATGACTACATGTTTGCAACTAATAAAGTAAGTTGCTAGCGATTATTTATTTTCGCGACTTTTATATTAAATAAGATTCAAAACTAAGGGTGTTATAAAAACTTAAAACGTAAAGTCAATTGAAATAATAGCCGAGGAGCTATAAATAATGACTTGGCGACTAATAATGTTAGTAGGTAGGTTATGTTAGGTTTTCTTGTGACCCTGTACCCAAAAATAGGAGCCCTGCGAAGCAGGGCTCCGTCAACTTGGCTTAAAAGACTGTTTGAAGCGACTTATTTACTTATACGAACACTTCATTTAAGACAAAATCATTTGCCAAATATTGAAATTTGTATTATTTATGAATGTCCATTTTCTATTTTTTATTCATCATCAAGTTTCCGCTTAGGTACTAATTCAGTTCCCAAAAAAATCAAATGCTGCTAGTTTAAATTAAAACGAAGCTTATTACTGACATATGTATATGCTACATTTTACTTATTACGGTACTCCTTATTAGCTGCCAACCCATTATATATGGTACCCACTCTAATTATTTTTTAAACTTGTATTCGCTTTACTTAGTCGCCGCTTTAAATACATGCCATGAATTTTTAGGTCCCATGTAATAGGGAGCGAGCCTATTGCCGGCATCGGGCACATTAGCAGACTCCGTGCAGTTACTGAGAATTCAGAAAAACTCAGTAACACTTTTGCCCGGCCCGGGAATCAAACCCGGGACCTCCGATCAGCAGACGCATATGCTATCCACTGGACCACGGACGCAACAAATGTAATATACTAACTATACTTAGGTTACTACTTACTACTTAAGTTGAAAAGTGACTAAAACTTTGTAGCATGAATTATTATCGAAGTAAAATAAACAATAATGTAATGAAAGCATTATATTTTAAGTGTGTGTCATGGCAGGTACGATGTCGGGTTTCGTAGTAATTGCCTTTTCTTTTTTTCTATAGCAGGCAAACAAGCAGACGGATCGCATGATGGTTTACGATTACCGCCACGCATCGACACCAGCATCATTGGAGGAGGCGCGTGTGCGTTGCCGGCATTTAAAAAAAGACTAAGTTCTATTCTTTAGAGTTTGACGGTTGTATAATATAGCTCCAGAAATACCGCAGAAGACAGCTTGAAGACACTGTTCGTGACAGATTAAAGATATCATATAATAATAATATAATATTATACTATATTCACACAACACCGTCTAATCCCAAATAGAGCAGAGCTTGTACTATGGGTACTAGGCAATGGATAAACATACATATTATTATATACTTTTTTTGAAAACATAACCATTTGGAATATCAGTTAGATAACCTCTAACTGATATTCCAAATTAAAAAAAGATTTATTTGAGTAATTAGATATTATTTTACCTAATTCAATTACATGACAAACAACACAATAATTTACTTGTATCCTATTAAATAGTGGCATAATTTGCAGAGAGCAGTGATGGATATAATGTGAATTAGTTGGGAAATTAATGCTCGCCATATAGGTACACAGAAGTCCGTTATTCTAACACACGGATAATTGGCAATGTGTATTCCTCTCATTAACCCTTCATCAACCGCTTAAAAAAGCTATACTTATACTCGCGTGGGGTATATATTACCCCAATTTCAAAGGTACAATCCGTGTGGTAACGGATGAAGAATACAAAATGTCACTACCTATTTCATTCTGTGCGTCTCGTAAGAAACGACTAAGGCTTTACGAAGGAAATAGTATATTACTGAAGGAACTAAAAACTCGATATCAAACCGTGTACCAAATTGTCTGGCAAGCGTGGTATAGTAGACCAAATCATCCCATTGATTCACAGTGCTACTATGAAACAAATAAGGAGTGGGTTAAGTCCAGCAGGCGACTATGTCAAGAAGAAGAAGGTTGTAGAGAAATATATTTACTTGACAAAAAAGTCTCACTAACACTCGCGTGGGGCAATATATACCCCAAACGCGATATAATGCCAATACTTCACTGTTCAGTGCGATACTAGCGATTAAAACAATACAGGAGGGAGATATCCAAGCAGTAACTGTGGTCGACATTACGTTCAATTTTAAAACAACGCGAGTACGAAATGGGGTTAAATATACCCCACGCGTGTAGTTAAATGTTAAACGAGAAACATCAACTGCATTTATTTAAGAGTATAGTTTGGTAACATAATTATTTGAACTAGGTATTTAAATTTATATACATACATACATAAACTCACGCCTTTTTCCCGTCGGGGTAGGCAGAGACAACGGAACGCCACTTGCATCTATCCTTACAAACCTCACGCGCTTCCTCTACATTCATTACTCTGTTCATACATGCTCGCCGGTTCCGGGTGCTTAGGACCTTCGCGTTTTTCAGAACGTCACCAATTTGGTCGACGAATGTACTACGAGGTCGGCCGCGACCGGCTTGCCAATTTATATGTTTATGATAATTTATTCATAGCTTGTTATGAATAATTTGTAGCATAATTATTGCTAACGAATATTAATGCTTGTTTTCTAGAAATCTATGTGATTTTTAGTTGGTAGGTAAATAATTACTGTTCGCTCGTACTCAACGACTACGATTTATTTTGTTCTTTAGTTTATTTCGCAAAGCATTCTATATATGTAAACTTCATTTTGGAAATTGGAGAATTAATGTCGGTACCACTAACGTTGGACTTGACTAACCATTCAAAAATTAACAAGGTTGTAACGTAATACTCCATATTGCGTTACAATATCTACAGGCGCTTAACGCAGTGGGTGGCGCCAGCCTGGTCCGAAGAGCGCTTCGCCAGGAATTATTACCATATCAGGTAATAGACCAGCCACAGGCAGTTTGTGAGTCATAGGTCTATGCCTATGCAAGACGGGTGCGCGATCTAAATCGGTCACTTTCCCTAGACGTCGCTACGCTGCCACTACAACCACGGATCTATTCTGCCTTCTACTTCTATATCTACTGTCCCACTGGGGCATATTCTAGTTGTCTGAGTGCCTGTATGTTCTGTCTGTAGTATCTGTCTCTCCTAAGCATAACAGCCGATCTCGGGACAGCCTGTTCCTGACCGGTTGTTGTGTATTCTCTATGCTACTTTCCAGTTCTCCCTACGGGTTGCTGTTAGCTGCGACCTACGAGCTGCTGGCGCCGTGCTGCTACCAGCCGCTGTCTACGCATCAGCTCCTACCTACTAGCTTCCTACAGCCAAGCCACTAACGCCTGACTGCACCAGCCTACGCCTGAGCCCGACGGCTCACCCTACATCAGCTGCACCGCCTGAGCCTACCGCTCAGCCTACACCTCGACCACCGAGCTGCCTACCCAGCCTGCACTTCGCCCAGCTCGCCGGCAATCCTACGAGCATTCTACCCTGCGAGCGTCGGAGAGCAGCAGGAGTCTACACTCCAGCCTTTTGGCCAGTCCTTACCCAGTCGTTCATACTGTATGTAAGCGGTAGTGAGACTTAATAAATAAAGAACCTGTTCCTTCTAAGCAGTGTTTCTATTAGAACCCCGACAACCTATCTGAGAGCTAAAAATCTCAAGGTTACGCAACGGTTGCAGAGATCAGTACATGGATGGGTGATCGCTAGTTGTGGAATTTACATCAAAACCCTAACGTGCAAAAAAGGAGCTTTATTTCCTACTTCTTGGCTCAGAACAAGAATTAGTAGGCAATGGTAGAAGTTAGAAAAGAACCGTCCATAATTTAGGTACTTTCGTCATGAATTAATCATTCTTTTCTATGTTTCATGCTTTCTAGTTTCACTAAAATCGGTTTCAAAATTGGAGACTGTTTTATAAGAAATGGTCTGAGTGTATATAAGTACTCAGGGAACAATACATGTAATTGTTGTTTATCATCAACCTGTATGAGGTAACTGCTGGACGTAGGCCTCGCGTATGGCACGCCAATTAGCTTGATCAGTGTTAATGTTGTAAATACCATAAAAAATATAAATACATTACTTACGGATTTGAAAGTTTGGGTTTCCAATGAGCTACCATTGAGAGTTAATTACATACTAACAGTATATTTTTTACTATAGAGTACTTTTGATTTATCCCGGCAGGCGATTGGCCTTAGAAAATAAAGATTAGCAGAGATTAAGTTAGTTCGCACATATGGGTGTTCCTAATATGTAAATTTACGTTGTTTTGCGACATTCGCACACCCCTGTATTCCAAGACACACAAGAAGTTAAAGGAGATATGGCTCTTTATTTACACTTCCTACTTTGCGGAGCGTGTAATGTAATTGGCAGTCGTACACTGCCAATTTACAATGCAATCAATTGCTTCTCTAACTAACCCAACCTTCAATGAAAACTCAACTATTCTAAAACAGCTGTATTCCCAATCGTGGCTTCCACTGCACTCAAGCCGTTAGTAATTTGTGCGAAAATAAAAGGATTTAATAGTTGTACACGAAATGTCACTCCAAAACTGTACGCCCGTCCAAAATGTTTATACACTAGTTTTGGTCTACAACTGCAACCCACAAAGCTCATAACGTCCAAACAACTACAGTTGGTTGGACGTTATGAGCTTTGTGGGTTTTTAGGTTTTAGAAAAAGTAAATGAATTGAGAAAGTTTTGATAAAGCAGGTAATGGTTAGGAACACAAATTTTGTAGAAATATTCGTAAATACATATATTCTTGTGTTACTGATTAACTGACAGGTTTGTGTTATGTATGTTTCTTGGGGAGTGTAGGGGATCACTTAGAGATGAGTTTTGGCAACTCCACTCCCAAGGTAATAAGAGTAATCCCACGCGGGCGGAGCCGCAGGTGAAGTCTAGTACCTCTACTAATATTATAAATTCGAAAGTGTGTATGTATAAATGTTTCGTTTTCACGGTAAAATGGCTGAAACGATTTCATTGAAATTTAATAATGAGATATATTGGACCATGGAGATGGACAAAGGCTACCATAAGTTGCAAAAAATTAAACCGGGAGGGATTGTAGGGAGGGTAAATGTTAGGACGGCACAAATTTACCTCTTGAAAGTAAGAACACATGCGCTGTAATAATTGAGTGCTGCGCATGTGCTATCGTATATCTGTCAGTTTTCTTTTTTTTTGTTGACTACGGTGGAAACTCTCCTTATGAGCCATCTCAACTCGACGCCAACCCGGCTAGTGTGTGATCGACCGGGCTTGGAACTGGCGGAGGAGGTGTGTGGAGTCTCTCCCCTAAAGGCGTTCGGGGCATACCCACTAAAACCACCACGGTATTTCTACGGGTCCCGTGTAATGGCGGGGTCACACGATTCGTGGAAAGCATACTTTTCCATGACCCCGCCCGGGATTGGCCCGCCGTTGGTGTTGGCGGGACCCGTCACGTTATGACTTGGGAGGTGGCGCGGACACTACGCTGCCTCCTTGCCTTTTTGCAAACGGGGAGTAGTCCCAGCGCTCACCGTCCGCAGGCACTAAAACGGCCGCAGAGGATAGGGAGGACGGCAACCTGACAACACAGCATCTCTTCTTCCTCTGCGGCCCCCCCGCGACGCAACAAATGGTGCGCCCCCATTTGGTCGCGGGCGATAGAGCGCGCGGCAACGCAACACCGACACGCCTCTCCTCTCACGATCGTGACTGACTGCGAGGGACAGAAAGAACTGTCCTCATCGATACCGAAGCGAAAAATATAGTTTTTAAAATTTTTGTCTGTTTGTCTGTATATCCGGGATAAACTCAAAAAGTACTGCCTGGATTTACTTCAAATTTGGCACGAATATTATTAAAAGGGGTCGGGTCAACATATAAGCTACATATTATCACGCTATGACCTACGGGGAACGAGCAGTGAACCTTTATTTGGGTACGTACATGAAAAATAAAAAAAATAGTATTTATTTAAACAAATACTGATTGTTACAAGGTTCGACTTAATAATAATGTATAAGTACCTACTTTTTCATTGTGAAAACAAAGTTACCACTCAGCCAAAGGTGAGCTAGTTCTTTACTTGTTAATCACTTGCAAGTGATTAACAAGTTTAGTAGCGTAAAGAACTAGCTATGCAAGAGAGCGTGTGGGTTTACGATCTATTACTTTGTTGCTGGGCTATCACGTGATCCGATTGCCGAATAAATGTCAAATTTGCCGGCCGGTGCGCGGTGGTTAGAATACTAATGCGCAACACTGCACGCACTGCCTTCATGTTCCATGGGAGAATCGCTGAGCAAGTAATTTGTCAATAGCTCCTGTAGCTCTACGACAAACTAGTGATGAACCAATAATAAATTATTATGTCTATCTCTTATGTTTAAATGGTATTAAATACCTATTGTACGTTTCTAGGACGAGAAAATAGCCCTTAGCCGCTTTCCCGCTGACGGTGAGACAACTGCCTATTGCTATTTTGTGGCGGATACCACAAACCAGCGTTAATGTATATTATTAAGCCCAGTGCAGTCCGGCCATACATTACATACGGTTCTAATTGATTTTATTGTATATGTTTTATACTGACGAAGTTAAAATTATTATATTAGAATATTCTATAAAAAATACATACATACATACATATCGTCACGCCTTTTATCCCCGAAGGGGTAGGCAGAGGTGTATTTCTATACCCACTTTTCGCCAGATATATTTTAGTCCCACGTAATAAGGGGCGAGCCTATTGCCGTACCGGGCACATTTCCAGACTCTGTGCGGCTACTGCACTGCTGATGGTGGTGGTGACACTTGTATTCTATGCCGTCAACCACACGGAAAAAAATATTGGGTTTATAAATTATACTTCAATGTTCCATTATTAAACGACACATAATAATAATTTAAAATAAATAAAAGCGAAGCCTTCTGTGTGGTGACGGATTAAGAATACGGAATGTCACCACCCCATATCATCCCATGGGTGTCGTAAGAGCCGACAGAGGGAGCATATTATGCAGAGGACAGCACTGTAAGAGAAGGAAAACTTGAAACAAACCCTATACCAACCCGTTTGGCCAGCGTGGTATAGTAGGCCGATTCCTCCTTTCAATGGAGAGGCCTAGTCCAGCAGTGGACTGTTATAGGCTGATGATGATGAAATAAAAGCATTCTTTGTCTTGTATTTAAATGTTGCGATCTCAAAAAATAAATAAGGGCGGTTTCAGATTAGCGTTTTATACGTGCGTATGAGCTCGTTTTTGGAAGCGCATGTAGGCGCGCCTTTTGGCACACGCTCAGCTCGTACGAGCGTTGACGCGCTTCTTAGCTCGTATAATTGCGAGCCGTCAGAATCCATGTTGACACTGACAAGACGTCACTACCATTTTGAGCGAACACTCCAAAATATAAGTTACGAAAGTCCGTTATATAGTTTACGAAGGTCCGGTTTTTTGAAGCGCGTAATACAGCGCGCGTGTAAGCGCGTATGCTGAAACGGCCGTATACGCGCAGAAAAATACGCTTATCTGTAACCGCCCTAAGATATTTTTAGTCTTTAAGGGAAAACATGTATGTTATTTTCAAGATTATACTCTTATTGACCCCCACAGTAGAACGCTTATACGAGCAATTCCATTAAATGATAAAAATCTGCTCGACCTACCTTTTTGTCTGTTTTGCTTCAGTAAAAAGGACATTATAGTACAACAAAGGATGATTTATAAGGATCAAGTTTAATGAATATTCCAAAGATACTTTCCGTCTAATACTCATATTATCATAGAAATTACCTGCAGAACTACTGAGTCTTACAAAATGTAACACGCAAAATAGCCTGTAAAAGATAAAAGAGAACCGACATCCGTACTTTCGCATTCAAAATTATACCATATTGTATTAACAGAAGTTTGAAATTACAATGATGAATTTTCCTGTGGTAGTTACTGTGTAAATTGATACATTGATGGGTTAGCGTCAAAGGAAATGCTTCAGACCTACCAAGCAGACAAGGGAATGAGAATCATAAAGTAAAATGCTTTCTTTTATAAACATAATCTTTTGTCATCAATTTAATTTTTTTATTCTTTTTTAGGTAGGTACCGTGCCAAAATTTGAGGCTATAAAAACTCACATTGCAAATGCATTTACGAAGCATGGTATTAAATAATAATATAATAATAAGCGGCGGTAGCCCAGTGGTGTGGTGTGTTCGATCCCCAGGTACCCCGGGCACACACCTCTGACTTTTCGAAGTTATGTGTGTATTAAAAATGTGAATTATCGCTCGCTTAATAATGTGCCCGGTAGATGGCAATAGGCTCGCCCCCTATTACATTGGGACCTAAACAGAACTGGTGAAATGTGGGTGTGTAATATACCTCTGCCTACCCCTTTGGGGATAAAAGGCGTGAAGTTATGTTATGTTTATTAAATAAATAGAGTAGCTCTTATGCTATTAGATTGTAAGGAGTAACGTAGGTAATATTTTCAACAAATTTTTTTTCTGTGTTCCAGGGTACTTTGCAAACATACATCCAACGGACAAAAAGTACACCCAGACTCAAAACAACAATTTGTGGATCGTGCGGGGATCGAACTAACAACGCTAGGTACATCCATCACTTTAAATAAATATTTTCCATTATTTAATCTGCTTGCGAAATATTTAACAATATTCATCATTAGAACCTGCTCCTTCTTCATAATTAAACTATAGTAATATTAAAAATGTTAATAATCGCTCGCTGGACACGAAAAGCCGAAAATCGGGCTCAGCGGCGTGCCATTGGAGAGGCCTTTATCCAGCAGTGGACTCTTGCAGGCTGATGATGTTGAAGATTAAAAAAGTATGTTTTTTTGTCTAATATGGTTAGAAAAGTGAGCCGACTCCCGGACTGCAAGGCGTACAAGTCTTGGATTAAATTTGGATAACGCTAGGAGGATGAGTGGCATAAAAATGCTATTTCTTCTGTCATCTTAATATATAAAATCCTTGCGTTACTGACTGACTGACAGACACGCTACAGCCGAAACTATTGGGCGCAGGAAGTTGAAATTTGGCATGTATGTTCCTTGGGGACCGTAAGGGCGCACTAAGAAGGGATTTCCCGAACTTCCCACGAGATCCGCCAAAACGGGTAAATTAAAAAAAAAATGCAAGCGTAGCTGCTGGCTTCCTCTAGTACCTTAATAAAACTGAAGCTACTGCGTTTATCTACAAATAGGTATATTAAAACAACGTTGAGTCAAAGCTTATTTATTCCAACAAATTTAAAACCAGACTTTCGCGATTACGCATGATAGTCTATCGGATTTATTGAGCCGAATTAGTGACACGAATATTTCGTAACAAATAGGTACTAAACACGCATACAACTGCGACGGATTCGGTTATGGGGTTAGATGCTCGGATTATCGGGTGAGTAAAGCAAAACAATTTGTTCAAGTATATGCATAATATATATTTTGTTGTCTTTATTATAGACTTACGTCTGTATCCCCGAAAGGGTAGGCAGAGGTGTAATAGTTATATAAGTATATGACTATTATTAAAGCGGAAATACCTTTGTGTATGCTATGCTTTAAGCGGATAAATCACTGGGTTGTTTTGAAGTCCATTAGCAAAGAAATTTCTATAATTATTGATCCTATTTAGTTATAGGTCAAGCACGTGCGTCATTTTCTAAACTCACTTCAATTTAAAAATAGTCTAGCTTCAGATAGCACTTAAATCTGAGGGTACGAGTGTCATGAAAATTTATATTATCAGTCGTCTCGGTGAGTGAGTATTCTCAAATATCCTAATACTGGCATAAAATAAACAATAAATAAGAATAAGGCTCCAGATTCGGAATACATAGAGCCAAGACGCCACATATTCTCCGAGCGAAAACAATTATCTGATACTAAAATACCTTTATCTGGTGTAAATTATAAACATGGCATCTCAGACCCAGCTTAAGTTATCTCAAAATAACAACACAAACCTAGAGATGATCAATTTCTGCAACATCAACTTCCAAGTATAAATCACTCTTAAACTATATAATCAAGTGTATTAACTTTTCAATTTTAACGAGATTCACCCTTGTACAGCAAGCAACACATATTGCCAAATCTATGTTCGTTAAGATAGGAAGTAAAGGGGTGCAACCTGTGCTGCTATGTGTACTTAATTTTCCATCTATGTAGCGAGCGAACACGTAACAAGTTTAGGGAGGGCGTATACTCCAATTATCGGCATTGATACGTCCGGATTAGATAGTGAAGTGGTTTTTTATGTAGATATAAGATGCGAAGAAAATTTATATTAAGGATGCTTGGAGGAACTACAGTTCAAAGTTAATATCGTGGTTTAAAAGCGCAAGTTTATAATTTAGGATAGATATTTCTTTCATTTACCACTAGCAACTAGTCTAATTAAAAGAACTTGATTTTCTTACAGATGAGAATATAATCGGCATTCTTCTTTGGCTTCTTTATGATATCCACTTGTTATGGATCGTCGGTCATATAACGACACTATCAAGATTAGGCCGGCTTGCTAAACACGTTCACTTGGATCATTTCGTCCACGTTATAGTGACACGCGAGAGTATGTATATTTTGTATTTCGTCTCAATTGTCAGTAGTTAATTATAGCTTACAAATGAAATCATAAGAGCAATAAATTCTAGGTTCCAAAATGAAATCTTTGGAGGATTTCACGCATACGTAAGCTGGGATAACGCTAGAATTATAACAATACTGCATGAATTGTTATGATGATTATAGTGTGTCGAAAAGCATGAAGATGTCGCAACAAGAAGGATAAAAATGAGTAATCTACATCGCTTGAATGCAAAAATGGATATAGAATAGGAGGTCACGTCAATAGTCGAGATAACCTTTATTTCTGCTCCAGCGTTTCCAGCTCCAGGCTTAAAAAGCCACTTAATCGTGCCAATCTTACACATACATAATTACAAAATAAAGGTGCAAAAATCATAAAACAATAAAAATCCTAGACTGCCGTTAACAACGTCGTTCACCCTGTTATAAAATCGATTTTGACGCTAACTCGACTACCTTACATTATGTAGGGTATACATTTGTTACGTTAGAAAATTACGTTGGACACACATCCAAAGGAATTTACACCGGCTCCGAGACAATTTTAAACGGTCGGGTGGCGGGCGGTGTTATAATTTTAATTAATAATACATATATGTGCTACGTGGTAAGTGGATTTTGAAGTCTTTATTTTTGTTCTGTTAAGAAGAAGTACGATGTGATTGTCTGCGTAAGTAGATAATCACGATTAACCTTGTCTTATACTTGTTGTTTGAAATAGAAATAGTTTTATGATAGGTCAAGTTAATTATATCGATTTAGTAACGTTTAGTTTAGTCTATTGAAAATTTCTGACTATGGTAACACTGAACTGTCAACTTCCTCTTGCCTTGAAAAATTAACACGCCGTTTTGGTCTCTCTCGCGTGGAATATTGTAATAAAATTGGAACCCGATTGAGTGCCTGCTGGCATCGGTTATTTGTGATAAAAGATAAGTTGTATCTTAATGAACATTTGTGAAATATTGAACTTTGTAAAACACGTGTGTGAATTCCTGTTTGGTGCCTGGAGTAGGACTTCGTCGAATTGGATTCTGTGGTATTTATTCAATTCTCTTGTTATTTTGGCCAAAATTATGAGTTAATCTTATAGGTCCACTCAAGAAAATCCTCAGGAACACCAGGAGATATAAGGTAAATTTTTCATGTACATGAAAAATTTACCTTATATCTCTTACTCTTACTCTCTACTTGAACTCGCTGTGCAGTCGCAGTAATGTATATTTAAACCTTTGCCCTGGGCTAAGACTGGATGAATTAATCGCTTCCACTGCAAACTTATACAATGTTAGCCCGGACTCTAAACACTTGTAATTGTTGAAAATCGGATGATCTGCATGAGTAGTATGTTCCATGTTGTCTCATATGTGTGACTATTGAATGCTTAGCTAGGAAGTGTCTATTCTTTTTTTTCTTATTTATGTAAAGATGGAATCATAAAGCCATGTTTACGTTGCGGAATTATTATTTAACAACGTGAATTAGGTAGTGTTGGTCGCACGTACCTAGTCAATTCAAAATCTGCTATCGCTGATTGTTTATATTTTTTAATATCTGATTTGCTATTTGATTTCGACCTGGCAAGTAAAGATTCTATTTTTTTTAAAGTTTTATATTCATAATTACAAAATGTAATGAATGATAATGATAGTTTCTTAATATATTTTCTCGTCACTATCCTACCGTACTTTAGTTGAAACGGTTTTATGTAGCTCTACATAACTCGCTGAAATCAAGCAATCGTACATAAAATGTACATTCGTGAGAAGATTTCGGGCAAGCTTTCAGATAATATTCGGTTGTATTTTCGGATCATCTTTGAGAGTTGAGATTAGCTTTTGACGCGCAAATCCGATGTGGCTACATTTATCAATATTATTCGCGCATGTGAAAGTTTACCGGAAAACCTGCCGCCTGATTTAATATGTGATTTATCAGGCATATGATGCCGGTTGCCAAGGAAAGTCAATTAGTTGCTAAAAATATTGAAAATTGACAGACAGGCAGATCTTTTTTTTAATCATTTCGTCTGGGGTATTCAAGTTACAAAGGTATAATAAGAAACGTTGAATAGACGGCCTTATCACTAAGAGCGATTGCTTTCAGATAACCTTTGGATAAACAGGAATAGATCAGAGAAATAAAATCACAAATTGCTAGTAGATACCTACTGTTACGAAACGTTTGAACTATTTTCAGAGAAATAATTTTTTTGTAGGGAATGATGCCCGTCAAGCTTTCTATAATATACTTCTCGAACATAGAAAATTCAAATATATCTATTCAGTGTAACAATTCCACGACATTGTAGCCGTAATTGACGAAATCATCTGTTGGACAATGGCGAAAACAATAATATGAGTCCAGTACCAGTTAGAATGCCGTCATCATCATCCCTAATAAACTGTCTCAATGCTGGGCATGGAAGTCTTCTCGCTAAGAGTTAGGCCACTATCATCCACGCTTGACCAACTACTGGTTGGTAGATTTTGCATATCTTTGGACCGATAGTATACACTTTTGAGGCCAACTTTTTAAATAATTAAAAAAAATATATAATATATCAATTTCCGACTGCCTCCGTAGTCCAGTGGATAGCGTATGCAACTGCTGATCGGAGGTCCCGGGTTCGATTCCCGTGTCGGGCAAAATTGTTTCTGGCTTTTTTCCGAATTCTCTGTAGCAGCACGGAGTCTCGTGATGTGCCCGGTTACGGCAATAGGCTCGCCCCCGTATGCCATACTATACGCCCTCTATTACGTGGGACCTAAAATGGCGAAATGTGGGTGTAATGTTACTAATGTTACACCTCCGCCTACTTCTTCGGGGATACAGGCGTGAGTCTATAAATAAATAAAAAATAATATATCAATCAGCCTGTTAATCAATAATCCCAGTTCACTGCTGGACATAGACCTCTCCTAACATGCGCCACATTACACGATCCTCAGCCTCGCATCCAGCCTGTTCCAGCTACCTTTTTCAGCTCGTCGGTCCACCAAGCATGATGAAACTACATAATAGTCGCTACTAGATCTATGTGAATTGAAGGTAGAGTAGACATCACGAATGCTTCCTCCAGATTCCGCGTATAATTACCTATACACGAGACAATTAATATGTAAGGAAGCTCGTCGTCCAAGTCTGAGGTGGAAGGCGTGTGATACCCCGCGCGCCTCCCTTAAGGGAGAGACCGTGGGGAAAAGGGGTTAAAATTTTCCCAGTAACCAGTGTGCTCCGCCCCGGCGGACGAACACCCATGGGCCGCGCGAAGACTAGCGTGTTCCCGTAGCCCTCCAAACAGGTGCTCGCACCTCGCAGAAGTATGACCGTGGTGGTTTTAGCCGGTAAGAGTCCGGCACACCCCTCCGTCTACCCCTGGCGGAGGATAGTCCAATGAGGATTTCCTCCACGATAAAAAAAAAAAAGGTATTTGTTACCCACGACCTTTACTTGATTCACTATCATAACGTATGTGAATCGAAGGAATTGCCATTTGCCCCATAATGATAGTTTGAGTTCATTCTTCATTGAATGTTATTCGAAATTCATTAACTGTACCTATTCAATTATTGTATGTGAATAAAGTTAATGCGTCGGTGTCTGTAGAATGATTGCAGTTTGTAGGAATACAGTTAAACAGAGATTTGACTGTTTATAATTATTAAACTAAAACGTTCAAAATATTGTCGCTATTAAAGTAATTGCCCATTATAACAGCACCACTTCAGAGTGGTGGGCAATTACATTTCTTTGCAGTGTTGATGTCAGCATAAACACTGCAAATAAAATTGTGCTAAATTCTTTTACGATAGCTTGCTACATTTTAAAGAAAATATTGTGACGAATCTTGTATTACTAGAAATGATATTTATTTTTTCAAAAGTTCGTGTTGAACTACATGCAGTGGGTTTTCTATTTTTCTCTTACTGAACTTGGAAGAATACTGATCCTAAAACAATTTACACCAGAATGTAACTATAATATTATTATTTATTTATTATATGGAAGACCAACAGCACGTAAATACAATCTACAGTAGTAGCAAATAAACAGCCGTAAGCTAACACTACTACTACATTCGCATAAAAAAGCCCAGCGCCTGCGATGCCTTGGTGATAATATGTTCTATATGATCATTAAACATTAGCTTAGGATCATGAATGACACCAAGATCACGAACCTTATCACAGTTTTGGAGCCTATGTCCTTTTAAGCAGTATTCTGATGGAATTGAGTTTTGTTTCCTGCTGTAAGTCATGTGAGAACATTTCATTGGATTAAGATCTAATTTGTTGTCTGTGTAATAACTAACTAGGCGCTTTAAACCTGATTGAAAATTAGCTACATCATCGATTGATAAGATGCTCGAAAATATCTTCATATCGTCAGCGAAACATAATAAATTAGAGTGATGGAAACATTTGACGATGTCGATTATGAAGACTACAAAGAGTAGAGGTCCAAGTAAAGAACCTTGCGGATATGCAACCCTATCCAAATAAAAAAACTACTTAAGGCCTCTAAACGAGTTCCGATCTGGAGGAAGAGGCTGAATATTAACTTCGCGTACTTCCCGTATAAAATATTTGATACGACCCAAAAAAATATCACCTTCTAAGTACACATGAACTCACATACGAACGAACTTTGTACTACTTAAACATGCAAATACTCTGTCTCTAATCTCCAGAGATTCATACGTTTTCCTAATCCGCCGTTTGTAATATGAAATGGGAAATTCCCATTGCTAGTAAAAGTTTCGTCACGTCCAAAGTTAGGTCGCTCCATCACTCATAACTACCCCATAAACGATAATAGGCAAGCAACTTAGGAAATATGAGAAAAATACGTGTTTACCACGTTTTGTTTGTATGAGCCTCATTTGGAGTGGTTGTAATGATACAATAGCTGCTATTTTTTACCTCAGATGCGGTGGTTAAGACATTAAATATAACCTTTATATGTTATTGAATTAGTTGGCGCAGATATACATATTTAGGATCAACATGGATCTACTAATCGAGCCATTTCGGATTGTAAAATAATGTGAATATGGCTTTAAGTATTTGAATAATATATTATGTGTATTTTATTAGCTACTACGTAGTATGAATGTATAAAATAAGCACCATCCCCATGGCCTTTTGCTCATTACGACATCTTTGTATTACAATACAATTTTGTAGTAATATATATATATAATTAGGTAAAACAAATACGTTATTGATACTGACAAGCAATTACCACAAATACTTATAGCTGCAACATCAGGAAGATACCATAAGAATGTTATGATTGATAGTGTGCAAGAAACCGTGGGTAGGACAATGAATTCTACTAGACGACGGATAATAAAGACGAATGGTGGAGAAACAGATGCTACCCCGTTCCCATAAAAGATTGGTTCACAACACGAGAATTATGATTGATTTTTATATAAATAGCGTAGTTTTGATAGCTATGTTTAAGTGTGTAAAAATTATTGGTTTAAAATAATTGTATTGATATTAGGTAAATTATAAAAATTACCTTTCCAAAATTTTCATCACCATCGTGCTAATGTTAACCCGGTTACATCAGAGAATTTCGCATTTTAGCCCAGGACCCATTTCTAAACTAACTAGATGTGAAAGCAAATTAGCTTTTGCACGGTTGGCGTAGTGGTTTAAGCGGTCCCCTCGCTTCTTGACACTGCGCCGAGTGTTGTGGGTTCGATCCCCACACGAGGCAACACTTTGTGTTATTCACAAATTGTTGTTTCGAGTCTGGGTGTTCATTGTGTCCGTTAGTTGTATGTTTGTAAAGTACCCCGCGACACAGGATTTAGTCCTAAAGCGGGAGTTGTATTTAAAAAAAAAGCTTTACCACGGAAAAACTGACGTCTGAATTTCGCAATCCAAAGGGAAAGTGCATGTCAGTCTGTTGGTATCTTTAATAGGCTTTGTAGCAAGTAGTATCTAGTATACTTACCTTCAATAACTGAAACCAATTACATACAGCATTTGACTTATCGAAATGAATATTAGTATATAGTTATGAATATTGAAATCAGTACAATATCTTGATACTAATATTAATGAAACTGAGCTCAATCGTGTTATTATTTGTTATTAACTCATTTGTAACGACGGTAGCTGTAAGCCATACCCTAGTAGCCGTGGCTTGGGCGCCCGCGGTGAAGTTAAGAGAGATGCCGGGACTGGACGCTCCGCGTGGGCTTGGAGGGGGCCTGCGCAGGATGCGTCAAAAGGTGCGGGTGCGGGGGACAGTTCTGTCTGTCCCTCGCAGTCGGGCGCGGTCGCGGGAGGAGAGGCGTATTGGTGTTGCGTTGCCGCGCGCCCTATCTCCCGCGACCATATGGGGGCACACCATTGTTGCGTCGCGGTGGGGCCACAGAGGAAGAGGAGATGCGGTGTTGTTAGGTTGCCGTCCTCCCTATCCTCTGCGGCCGCTGGGTGTTTTGGAGGCGGAGCCCAACACCTTCACGCACGCGGGGTCCGTTTACTAGTCTAACGGGATTTGACTGTATATTCGCTTTTTCACAGAGTGACTGGCTGTCTGCCCTCCGCAACGCAAATGGTCTGGGCTAGCTGTTCCATGGTTTATACTAGCTTAGTTAGTTCTCTGCCCAGATTGGAGACATCCTAAAAACAGGACATGGTATAAGTACCCTGAACAGAAGAGCATGCATGAGGAATCTGATGGGAGTGAATGAAGCAAGACAGATATGTCGGGATCGTTGCAAATGGCGTTCAGTAGTCTCTGCCTACCCCTTCATGAACCAGGCGTGAGTCTATGTATGTATGTACATATATATAGTTTGTTCAGAGGCACTGACTCCAAAGATCTTCATGATAGCCGGGAGCATGGGGCAAGCGATAATTTAACCTTTTTATAGGAATAATAACATTAATAATACATCCTAAGACAAATCACACAAGGTCATCTAATCTCAAACCAATTAGATCTCGTATTATAGCAACTAGATAACTGATATAAATTCTTTAAAGGTAGTAGAGCCTCATTTCAGCATGAATGGGCCGGATCAACCGGGGAGGTAGGTACTACCCTCTCACAGAAAATCGACGTAAAGTAACAGTACTTAAACTGTTGCGTTTCATTCGGTGAGTGAGAATGCCGGAGGCCCTATCTCCTATTCCTTCTCCCTCATCCCACTTCTCATCCTATCCCTTTCCCAACCCCAAGGGGCGGCAACGCACTTGTGACTCCTGTGGTGTAGCTTGTGTCCATGGGCGGCGGTGATTGCTTACCACCAGGCGATCCGTCTGCTCATTTGCCGCCTATTACAATAAAACAAAAACTTACATATTCTTAAGTACGTGAATATTATAAACGATCACCCATAGACTATATTATTTATCGAGCTTAACACACAAAATGTTGTCATGGGAGGGAATCGGCAATATCAGTATCACAGACCATTAGAAAAACAACACGCCAGCCAAATATTAGTGAAAGTACAAATCTCGTTCGTTTGAAAGCACTACGTATATCTCATCCTAATTTATAAGCATAATATATTCTCCTATACATAACGTTACATAAATTTTGGGTATCCGCACATCTACGGGCGGATATTCGGATAAACTCGGATACAAATCCGCGTCACAGCTTCTAATTAGTTCACTCAGTTTTAGGTTTACATTTGACATCTAATTTATCAAAATTAATTCCATTTGTAGTTAGTTGCGCGTGTTGAATTGTTTGAGTAAATATAATTTATGTAGTAAGTTTAATTTCTGTGGTAACATAGTTTCTAATTTTGATTTACTTGATAATAGTTATTATGTTATATTCATAACTCGATTTAGTGTTGTCTTTCGATGCTTTCTGTCATGTACAAATTATTTTTTGGTAGAATGTAATTAATGTAGTGGTGGCCACGCACCGGTTGTCGTAGCAGAGGTAGGCTTTCAACATGGAGAACCAACGATATTTTTATTTTTTTTAGCAGTTTAGTAATATTTTGATTACGGGCAATAGATAGATGCGAGAGTGGCTCTAGATCGGTCTGTGTGGTTAAGGGGTAAAAGAAGCCAGATATATTCACGTGTCACGTGGCATTTTAGCTCAGCAGAAGAATGAACCCGCACTTGGCCAGCTTGGTGGACTATGGCCTTACCCTTCTCATAGTGAGAAGAGGCCCGTGCCCAGCTGTGGGACAGTCTGTTTATAAACATGGCTGATGATGATGATAGTAATATTAATATGGTTTCTAATATAAGCGTTCGATAACCAAACCAAAAAATACTATGAAACGATGCAATAAAACGCTCCTTACTCGTTTATGGTATGTTCACAAATTTTATATTTTAATTTTATATCTTACTAGATGAGCCCGCGGTTAGACCCGCGTTATTTAAGTATACTTGTTTGAAATAGAATTAGTTTTTATTATAAGTCAAATCGATTAGATCGATTGAGTAACATTTTGTTTAGTCTATTGAAAATTTCTGACAATGGTCACACTGAACTGTCACTTCGTCCTTCCGCTTGAAAAATTAACACGCCGTTTGCAAGCTCGCGTGCCTTGTACCTAAATTAAATTGATCGCCTTTTGAATTTACGCGAATTGAATTAAATTGAGTAAACCGTTTTGAACGCCGCCTGATCTAGTGCTGGCAACGGTAAATTGATTGTGAACTATTGATTGACATTTGTGAAAATTGTGAATCTGGTATCGACTTCCACGTGCCAACGTGTCCTGAAAACGTCGCGTTTGAAGCTTAATAGCTAAGTATAAGATACTTCATTCATTTATTTTGGCCAATATACTTGTGTGAATGTGTCTAATTTAGCTCAAGCCTGACATCAGCAAGGATAGCGGCTAAGTGAAACATAATATTGATATTGATTGATTTCAATTCATCACTGTGCAACGCAGTGCATTGTGTCTGGATCATTGTCTATCGTGGTCAGGTAGATGTATTACATCTTCCACTGCGCACTTCTGATACACCTTCCTGCCTGGCTACGGTAATTCTAGACAATACTGCTCCGCTTCCGTGGCTCATAGCGTGATGTTATATAGCCTATAGCCTTCCATAAATGGGCTATCTAATACTGGAATTATTTTTGAAATCGGAACAGTGATTCCTGAGATTAGCGCGTTCAACCAAACAAACAAACAAACTCTTCAGCTTTATATATTAGTATAAGATTTTAATTTAATCCTTATTAGGCATTCATACATATCAAATCAAATGAAAAATTTGAATTGAAATTATCTGAAACAAGTTTGACGATAGTTCACATATAGCGCCAGTAGATTAAAACCCAGATATGAGCAAGCGATTCGTAACGATTCCCTTTTACTATTGGTATACTATTGGTGGTATACCACCAATTATTAAATTGTTGCATTCTTTATTCGAAAATTCGATCATTCTGAACACCAGATACCTTAGTAGCATCTACTGAATCACGGGTACCCGGATTCAGTATTGGGTACACCGATTCTTACACCAGATGTAAAATTACATTCAATTAAAAAAATTACAAAGCTGTTTGAATCAGAGGTTGTTAACCCTTAATGTGTGATAACAAAAAAAATAATTCATTCTCTTGATGGCCGGTATAATCTCTAAGCTAAGACATTATCTAAAACAAACCGTTCCAAGGATATCACTCTTTGTTATAAAATTTGAATAGGTATAATAATACCTAAGCTCATCGTTATCCCATCTTGAAATATCTAAATATAACCCTTTAAAACTAAACTTTAATTAAAGAAAGGTTTTAATGAGACAAACAATTCAAAATTCATTCAAATGCACTGTCGAACTTACTTCAAAGAACAGCAATACGTATAATTTCTTATCTTTCTCGATTTTCAAATGGATAACTTCGCAATAACTAACCAAGTTGAAATTTATTATTAACAGACTTTGTGTTTATTATAAAGAAACGACTTTAACTTAGCAGTCTGGCTCTCACCTTTTTAAGCATTTAATAGTATTCAAAATTCGATACTTTTGTATTTATCAAATATACATTTTAAGATAAACTTAAGAAACTTAGTATTCGCAGAGGTCGATTTATTATTAGAAATCTCTAACTCTAAGATAAACTCTAAGTCTCTGCAAGCCGTAACTTCACGACTTAGACAAAGTATGGTTGGGTCATATCGTTACTGTTGCATGGGCGTAAGGTTTGTTTTCTCGTGTGAGTTTATGGCCAACTCTCGCGTTGGTGTTGGTAGGGTCCCTGAAGTTCTCCAATTCTAAAAGATTAATGTACTGAGACATTAACTGGGACCGATGGTTTACGTGCGCCTCGAAATCCAGTAGCGTGCCGATGCAAATGTCACACAAGCGTCATCTAAATCGTGACCTCTGTGAACTTTGCTCAACCTTGAATCTATTGAAGACCTCCAACACTTATAGTGTCAACAGGAGGATAGAAGAAGGAGTGTGATGACGGAGAAGGAAAAGGGAAATGGGGCCTCCCTCACTCCCTAACAAACGCACCACGAAGCTACTGTCACTTTCATTCACGGCCCGATCATGCTGAAATTAGCAAGGCTATATTACCAAAATTGATTAGCGTATTCTATACCTTTTTATGTACCTTAAACCCAGATTTACTAACAAAAAATACACAACCTTATCAAAATGTTTGTTAGTTTTTCGTGTGAGTGTGTGGCCAACTCTGGAGTCCGAGGTTTCAGACCGCCCCGCCCGAAGGCCTCCGACATAGCTTAACAATCCTTATCTTTAGACAAGAACCGGGACGGGCGGCTTTACGTGCCCTCCGAAGCACGGTAGCGCTCAGGTGTAAATGCCACACACGGTCATCCATCCATAAAATTTTTTGCCTAACGAATTTGCTTCACTACTGTAACAAAACAGTGCTTACGCAAGTTCTCGGTAAAATGTTTATCCGATACTTTACCCACTGCTAGGTATTCAATCAGGCTGAGAGCGAACTATAATTGGGGATGACATTTACGTAACAAAATACAAGACAGGGTTATCTCTTGTGTAATGAAGAGAAATATCACGTTACGGAACTCGATCTATTTAAGAAGGTACTAGGGGTAGGCTTGAAACTGCGTTAGTAGATACTTCGACGTATTTGTTTCACTCGTACTACAATAGTATAAACACAATCACACCAAGTGTCGCCGTCAGTATCGAACGCGTGTTTATAGCGACGACATCGCAACCACATCACGATAGTTTGTATATCCACATTTTGTAAGTTCTATGGCGCTGTAGGAAGCCGCAATAACACTATAAACATATAACCACCGCTTGCAAACGAAATAATCTTAACGCATTACTAAGTACTTACCTATCATGTCGATGGCAACACTTTAAATGTTGGCCCAAAAGTCGGCAACAGTTCGTCAAGCGTTAACGACTCCGGAACACACCAGTAACCCAACGCCAGTTTAATTGCCACATTTGTCAAAATTTTGTAATAAATCCGCTTTATTTTTAGTGCGCGTGTTGGAACTGACTTGTAGGCTCCGTAGGAACCCTACGATAACCATCGTTCTCAGTCTACCCATTGGTAGACAGGATTTATGCAATGCCGCTATTTCAAAGTGAACGTTTATTTTGCTTTCAGCAAATAAAGATATTTTTATTCTTACCGTTGTTCTTTCTTTTGTCGTATCCTTAATGCGTTACGATAGTCCTGTTAGAGTTTAAGGGCCCGTTGCACCACTGTCCAGTAAGTTCCGATTAAATTACTTGGCATATAAATACGTACAAATTTTGTTCTAATTTTGAATTTACCCCGAAGGTAGGGCTTACTTAGAGGTGGTGAAACAGGCCCTAAGTATAAGCTATAGAGTCAATCTGTCTAACAGTATACAATAAAAGAAGAGAGGAAGTTCATATAAATAGTGGAATTTTCTAAGTAGCTTTCATTTTCACCAGCAAAAGGCCATAAAGGCAATAAATAAAAAAAAAATTATCACCGTAACAAAAATATATATACCGTAAATACGGTGCTGAAGATTTTTTAACCTTACATTTAAATAAATGTGAGGTTAAAATCTTCAGCACCGTCCAATTTATATAATATGAGCGGTCACATATTATATATCACGGATTCATATATTATAGTTCGATATAAGGATAAAATAATGATTAAGGCTCCGTTTTCCGAGTTCAACATTTGAGTATCTTTATTTAACAGGTCCACCTAGTTGAGGACAATCCTATATTATGTATATAGATTCCAAACTTCTGCTCTAGTAGTTTTGTTATAATAATATAATTAAGACTCACGTCATCGTCGACGATTCTGATGACTTTGTTGATTCTTACTTCATGTTCTGGCGCAACAGGATACTGAAAACAGAATCATGACGGTTATATTGCATATTTCCGCAAATATCAGTATCTTTCAGTTACGTTGCGATCTAAAGGCTTAAATCTACACTCTATTCTAAAATGTTTCCTTTACTACTTAATAGTAGGAACATGAAATGCATCGGAGACGAAGTTTTGGCACCATTGAGTACATCGATCTATAGATATTACCTTTAAACGAGCAATTCTTGTATATCTAATCTGAATCTTGGAAACGGCTCCAACGAATTTCATGAAATTTTGTACGCAGGAGCATAGGGCGACAAATCGATCTAGCTTGCATTCATTGTTAGAAAACATGATATACAAAAAGCAAATACCGAGCAAAACTCAGGCATCTAGCTACTTAGTGAAAACAGATATAAAAACATGTAATCTGTTAAAACATAAGTCATCTCTTTAGCTCCTACGTTGTCAGGTATTCGTATAGGTATAGTACAGTTCGTCCGTGTGGTGACGGATTAAGAATACGGATTGTTACCACCCCATATCATCCCATGGGTGTCGTAAGAGCCGACTGAGGGAGCAAATTATGCAGAGAAGAGCACTGTAAGAGATGGAAAACTTGATACAAACCCTATACCAACCTGTTTGGCCAGCGTGGTATAGTAGGCCAATTCCTCCTTTCAAAGGAGAGGCCTAGTCCAGAAGTGGACTGTTAAAGGCTGATGATGATGACAGTACAGCTCCTTACCGATTGTTTTTGAGATTCTTCGGAGCTCGAAGAACTGTGTCCACGCCTGGTCAACTTAGTGCCACTGCAGATTGTTTCCTGATAGGAAAATATCAACAA
Source organism: Euclidia mi (assembly GCA_944739405.2). Taxonomy (NCBI): domain Eukaryota; kingdom Metazoa; phylum Arthropoda; class Insecta; order Lepidoptera; family Erebidae; genus Euclidia; species Euclidia mi. The sequence continues at coordinate 62,542,286 of OX123187.2, read as the reverse complement.
ATTATTGTATAAGCGCACGAAGCACAGAAATTGGCATGACGTTCAAATTGAGGTGCATTGATTTTTTTATGTGATCGGAGGAATTGAGCTAACAGGTCACGTGCTGGTAAGAGATTCCCACTGTCCATGGACACCTAACAACACGAGAGAAGTCACAAGTGCGTAGCACGCTTTTGCAGCTTTAACTCGTAGGACATATTTTGCACATACTTAACCCTAGATTACTAACCTTCGTCAATTCGACTACGCGGGATTGTTTAAATCGTGCTAAAGTCAGTAGTTGTCTGTGTAACTGTACAGACTTCACTGTTTTAGGTATATTCGCATATATTCGTAATATTAACATAAAGCATAAAAAAGAATGTATTAAGTAGAACTTAGTTATTTTAATCTACAAGCAGCGGCGAAAATAAATTATAATAAATGTAAAAGATTTTACTCCGACAATACTATACTGAACTGTGATCGCTGCCTTAGCGTTGTGACAGTATGGTATTTATGCAGCGTCGGTGCGGCGTCGGTGCGGCGTCGGTGCGGCGTCGACGCGGTGGCGATGCGGTTTTGCTGTGAATACACAGTATTGCGGTGCGGCACCGGTGCGGGTCCGGCGTCGTATACAGGAAGCCGTTCGTCAGTATCTCTAAATTAACTGACACTCCTCTTAACCAAGGAATATCGCTATCCCTTCGAGTTGCGGAGGTCAGACACAGGCAGTCGCTCTGAGGAAAAGCTAATATTCGGCTGACCCCGGTTAAACTAGTAAGCGGACCCCAGATTGAAACTGGGATAACGCTAGGAGGATGATAAACTCGTAGGACATATTTTAAGGAGGTGGAGGCGAAGGACAATATAAACTATCATTCGACGTCCATTCTGTCTAACGCGAGAGCAAAGATAAAATGGTATTTCTCTCTACCTCTTACCAGCTTCCTACATTTGCATCAACTTTACAAATAATCCTAAAACGCTAGTAATTAAATCGTCGCTAAAAATGTATGTCACCTGGGGCTTTTGCGTCCATGGGGCAATTGCGTTTATTTAAAAATAAATAAAAGTTACTCGAAATACTAAAATTTCTACCATCTGGTTCTATCATTTTCTACTATGTTTTATTTATAAAGTGGCAACACAGCGTTTTGAATGACAGGAATTTGAATTGACGGCCATTTTGGGAATTACGTGGTTTGTGAAAATTCGTGGTGCGTGAGGTAAGACATCAAAATCGTATAAAATCCATGAATAGCCTCGATCTACTGTTTTGATTTTAAGTTTATGTGTGTGTTACATTCCAGTCTAACTAGTTTTGTAGTTATTTTATGTGAAATCATTTTGGTTCTATAGGAATGAGCATTGGAAAATTTGAGGTTAGTCTTGGATATTTGAGGTAAATGCGTCTGCGACTTAGGGGCTATTGCGTCTGCATAGCGCAATTGCCCCAAAGGCAGTTATCTTCAACCTTTTTTATGTATTGCACACCAAAGTACAAAAATATTTTTGTCGTCATAATACGAACTAAGACTATTGCATTTGTGATTTATATAAATAGTAGATATCAATTAAGTTACTTACATCCAGTTTTTAAACACAAGACTGAAAGTTATATCTAGTCTTGTTTTAATTATGTTTAATAGGTTTGTTGTTGTTGTGTGTGAATGTAGGTTATTTTTATTTCAGGTGGAATACATAATAAAAAATTAACATAATAATTGTGGTACTAAGATATATTGATATTGACAAATTTTTGAGGAAAACTGACTTTCAAAATTACATAGAACAGAGACTAACCAGGCCATGGCATGAAACGCATTTCGTTTGGTCACATAAATGTTATGGATGCAAACAATATTCAAATCAAGCATTAACTGGACCTTATCATTTTATTTTAACCATGTATATTGAAAATGCAAACGCTTTATTAAATAATTCACTATTTTGGTGTCAGTCTTGTAATTTTTATATAATTTTTTTTCATTACACAGAAGCCTCCTTTGATTTTAATACGTTATATTATGTTACCCATCTTTAAAAATGTTTCCAACATCTGGAATTCATAAGAGGTAAATGCGTCTACGCAAATTTAGCCGCATTTTCCCATGCGTTAAGAAATCTACTGTGATTTCTTGTCTATTTTGTATTTTGTTTATTTACCAACAATTCCTTAGAACAGCGCCTAGGTTGAGGCAAATCATGTATAACATAGCCCAAAAAAGTAGCGCGCATAAATTTTAATTTGAACAGATGCTTTTACGCCAGTAAGGGGTAAATGCGTCTAAATTTCTTCTTTAAAAAAAACACGTTATAACTCTTTTCTTGAAAGCTTTCGAATGAAACTAATAATTTAACTTTGTATGCTAAATATAAATGAATACGTTTGTAGTATATAATATTCTAATAAGTCCCCTAATTATGTGAAATCGGGCTTCAAAAATGTTCACGATAAAAATATAACGCAATTGCCCCAGTTGACTTATTTAAGTACACAACGCAAACACAAATCTTGTTTAAAACATAAAAAACCTATCAGCTAACTTACGAAATAACTCGACAACAGCAAAGCTAAAACTACAACACTCATATTGAAACACTATAAAAACAGCCCAGTACACAGCACAGCCGTCATGTCGCACAAGTTGGCAGCAATAAAAACTTTTCTCATCAAACCAACTGACTGCACAATATTGAACGCATACCGTGAAATAAGAGGCTACGTATTTTACTTTCAGTTATAATTAATCGGTGTATATCGAGCCTTTGTAGTATAAATATGAGCAACTGACTTTTGTATTTTTTGTTCGTGTTTGTTGCATTAAAAGTATATAGGCACTGATAAAGTAAAAAGGATGAAAATATTCATCGTATTACAACTCTTATGGATCCGATTTTTTTAAATCGTCGTAGCCAAAATTAGACCACAATCGCTATTATTTTACTTCTCAAAGCAATTTAAATATATCAGAACCCACAATTCCCCATGATTGCACTGCGTGAGTTCGACAAATGGAAGTGCGATTAACGCTTGTGCGACCAAACTGCAACTCACCATAGTTCGAATACACGCTGGTGCGACATGAAGTAATAGATTAAAAATTTGACTTGATCATGTTAGATATTAGCATAATAATATAGTCATTTTATACGCAAAGGGCTTCTATTTTTGTGTGCAGGGTCAAAAGAAAACCTAAACCTAACCTAATTTCAAGCAAACGTTTAGCTTCGGCTGAATTCAAGATTTTCTTAGTACAGTTATTTCATTGCAACAGCATGTTCTATCTGGCGTTTGTTCAGCCAAGCTAAACGAAGGCCAGATTAAACATGCTGTGTAAGGTAGGCATGTTCTTTGTAAATCTTGACTAAACAAAGGGAACGTCTAGCCTGGCCTATGTAAAGCAGTAATATTATCTATTTATTTATATATGGAGGTCCAACAGCTTATTCCAATTTGACAAAAATGTTATACAAGTAACAGAAAGCCAATTACAGAACAATTATCGGAAAACTATAATACTATATAACTAAACTACTAGACGTGAATTGCACCCACATCTTACAGCTAACCAATACAAAAATATTTACAAAAAGCATATAGATTGATTGATTGATTTGTATGTTTACAATTATTACAAAAAAACAATCTTAAATCTGCATGTATAAAATTCTTGCGTTGCTGACTGACTGACAAACAATGCAAAGCAGCAACTCTTTGGCAAAATAAAATGAAATTTGGCACGTATTTTCCTTGAGGATCGTAGGGGTTCACTAAGAAGGGATTTCCCAAAATCCCCACGGGAAAATATGCGGACCTCCTCTAATAGTGTTTAAATTTGTAATATATTATGTGCTACTTTATGTTTCATTGAAATAGATGTTAGATTCTATATATTATGTAGTACGTCCAAGGTGACGAAATGAAAGCGCCCGCATAGTAAGAACCTATTGTTGCCTACTTATGGATAGACGATGTCGGCTGACCTAGACAACCAGCCACAATTAAATTGATAATGATATCAAAAGCATTGAAATACTACTGATTATTAATTTTTTTCAGAGGTGCAATATTACACCCACATTTTAGGTCCCACGTAATAGGGGACGAGCCTATTGCCGTTACCGGGCACATCACCAGCCTTCGTGCTGCTACTGAGAATTTGGAAAAAACCAAGTAACACTTTTGTCCGACCCGGGAATCGAACCCGCAACCTCCGATCAGCAGTCACATACGCTATCCACTGGACCACGGAGGCAGTCCTATTAATCTATATGTGCCAGTAAATGCTCCATCTATGTATTTATGTATATTAATTACTACACTCTGGTAAAATATTCACTATCATCGACATTGTTTAAAATGTCTCACTGCTAGACACGGGCTGTTTTTTCTGAAAATGGACTACACCAAAGTCTTATTTACAGGTAAAATAAAAAAAATCTACTCTTTTGCGTTCATATTTAATATTTTACAAATCAGTGCACAAAACCAAATTTATATGATAGACCCGCATTAATATAATGATTTATTTTCAAGTACGTATGTGTCAATCTTATTTTATATTTACCATACATTAAGTAAAAGCTTTTACAGTGCTTGTAAATTCAAATACATTTTCCCTCTATGCCTCAAATCTTCTATTAATCAAATATATACAATATACGCTGGTTCATAATATCGTTAGACTTTATACACATGGAACAATACAAATAAGTATAAATAACAATATATTTAATCTTAATTGAACTCATACCATTAGAAATGACATAGTCTCATCCATCAAACAGTAAAAAATAATTCAAGTTATTGAACTTCCAAATAATACAACAAACAACTTTGTAGAACTTATAATTACATTAATACATTAAATCAATCAAAACATCGTCATATTTTTCAAAAAGATAAATCAAATTCTAAATATATCAAAAGGGTCTCGTTAGAAATTTACGATCCCGCTAAATGACTGTTCTGAACTGAAAGACGCTTTACAAAACTAATGATACGAAATTCCGTCGAGACATCGACCACCTTAGTGGGCTTGTAAACGAATTAGAAACAAACAAATTTCAACTCTTACTTATTAGAAATAAAGTTGAAATTACAATACAGGTGAACGTAACAAATTTTAGTTGTTGAGTATGCTTGTAGATACCCTTGCAGCGTTTCATGCTTTATCTACATCTATTTTGTGGGCAACTTCTCGAAGCGAACAGTTGAAGGCCAATATGGAGCACCTTTCGTGTTTTAACCTTTTCACGGCCAGAAATATCACAACGGCTTTGCATTTCGCTTATAACTCTGTTAAGCTTAATTTAGGGGTTATAGTAATTTCTTGTTTTCTACTAGTTCGGTAGTTTTAATAGACTTTAAAACAAAAAGAAGTGTAACAGGTTTTCATTCCACTACATTTATTTATTTTTATAATAATGTTTTTAGCAACTGAATGTATAGTAAGTACATCAATTATTACAATAACATATCAAATTAAAATAATGATTTTTATCTAAGAAAAACCATTACTAATCATTCTACCCTGTTTCCAATACTGTTGTTCCGACGATGTCTTTAAAATACAAACAGCTGATAAACTAGCCTTTTAAAGATTAGCCTTTAAGGGTACAAGTTTCTAGTAGTGCACTTCATGTAAGCTTCATGTCAGGAACGTAATAAGTGGATTTAGAACTACGACTTTATGCTTGCAAGTACAGTACCTCACTAATTGGTCTATCACCATTGATACATTGTGTAGCAATATTATAAAACCAATTCAAGGAACACCGACATAATTTTATTGGGTAATTTTGCATGTCTTCATTTGTGGTGAAGACATCCAATTACGAGACTAAGTTGGTAAACAATTTTTGTTTCTTTTTCTTTTAATGAAATCAAAATTTCGTGCTTTTACTTTTGCGTTCATACAATGACTGAACTTTTGATTTTCGTATTACAATTTTCAATCGTGTGTTGGTATATCACGGCGGCTTCTAAGTTATTTATTGTGTAATATATTTCAATCGTCATTATATATAATATATAATCAGCCCTGTATATAAACTGCCCCACTGCTGGGCATGGGCCTCTTTTCAGTATGTGAAAGGTATTTCATATTAGGTTATACATCTAATTATTACCAATAGTTTTCAATACTTAAAGTATGATAAAATACGAATAATATAAAACAATCTTTGATCTTTACTCTCCAATACAAAGTGAAAAGTTGGTCGGAGTTACAGAAGGTCTGTGAATAAATGAAGCAATCGATCAACTCGTTAATAAAATGGATCTCTTATTGGCAGTATTATTTAGAAGTTCAAGCCCTAATGTACTTAATTTTACTTCAGAATATAATTTTGGCTTTCAACAATCTAATAACTCTTAGGAAATTGGAAACAACATTCGATCTTGGAAACTCTGGTACATAATTGATAGAGGTAATAAATTTTATTTCAATAACTATCTATCTAGAACGCAGAACATGATAAAATTACTCATATTCTACAAAAATAACGTACCCACATCATTCTGTATCCCGACATGAGACGTCGAGTGTAGAATTGGTCACAAGTAGGTAATAATTATTTATCAAAGAATTTTATACAAAGTTCAATAACTCCTAAAAAATATGCAAACTAATTAAAAACTAGAACTAAATATTTAAAAGTTTATATTTATGTAATAAATAGAAAAATGCAAATTACATTAAAAGTGACTTAGCTAACATAATTAAAGTTATAAAGGAATGTTTCTTTGGCAGGTAATTAATTAAGAAGTTTTAGAATTTAATCAATAGGTGGCTTAACTTTGGTGGCGAAACTACCGATCACATTGCCGGGGGGATGATAGTTTGCAACAACGTAAATTTTACCATCCTTCGACTTAGCAACACCTACTCCAACTTCCTTACTATCTTCCCAAACAACTTGGGAAAAGTGCCCGGAGCTCAAATCGGTCGGTTCTACACCAAACTTATGGTAAGATAATTCTTTATACCAATTATTTACAGGGTCTTTACCCGCGACTGTGAAGTTAGGATCCGAAGACCACGCTGAATAAATATTTTCTCCATATTCGTTCTGGTCTCTGTGGTCAACTTGTCCTCTCTTTGCTAATGTTTTTGCCCATTCTTCTGCGTATTTGCAAAGCTTTTTACTCAATTCTAATGGAGGCACGCCATGCTTTTTTCGATACTCATTGTGTGTGTTTAAAAACTCTTCTTCGAATCTGTCACTGGATATCGAAGTAGATTTGAATTTGCTAACTAAATCTGTAGCGATATCACTCAAGTTTTTGCTATTTCTCTGGCTGCTAGGTGGGTTAGGCGATGGAGGAGACAAGTTGTTGTTTGATGATCTAACAGCAGAAGTGTAGCTACTCCTAAACTGGTTGGCACCTGGAGGTAAAACGTTTTTGGCGAACTGACCGCTGTAGTTTCCTGGAGGATAGTAATTGGCGACAACATATAGCTTGCCAGATTTGCTCTTAGCGCTGCCAACTCCTAAGTCTGTTGTATTTTTCCAAACAATTTGTGTGAAGTGTCCACAGTTCAGAACTTCTGGTTCCCTCCCAAAAGAAAATTCGTTTATTTCATCGTACCATTTGTCTACGCAAACTCTGGCCGTAATCTTAGTACTAGGATCTGCCGACCAGCCGCAGTAGACGTTTTCCCCATAATTTTGGTTCAGGCTGTAAGCCATAGCGTCTCTTTTGGCTAATTCTTCTGCCCATTTTTGGCTGTACTTGCTAATTTCTTTGTTCAGAACTAGTGGTGGTACGCCATGTTCCGCTCGCAATTCATTGTGAACTTCCAATGCTTCGAGCTCAAACTCGTTAGACTTCGAAGAAAAGAGTTTACTCTGTAAAAGATGAATGAATAGATTAGTTATCTTGTGTATACATAGATAAGGAACATATTACATGGAAGGTGTACTATCGTAATTTGTGTGCTTTGAGATTAAAATAGTTTATGACAGAGTAAGGCCGTTTTTTATAACCTTAAGGGCTCATAGAATGAAATGGGATTAAGTAAATATTTATATATCTTGTTTGTCATGTTAAAAAATATGTACCTGGTTACTACCAGGTACATATTTTTGGTAATGTATTTTTGGAGTTACATACGATGATCAAACAGTAATGCATACAGTCGATAAAAAACACTTGAAAATTTAAGATATAGATAAAAATTACAAACCCTATGTGCATAAGCATTATCTAACAAATAAATTCTGAAATATTGTTTTCTATGACGTCAACTTAATGTGGTAGTTATTACGAAAACATATCATTATTATGGAGTAAAAAATCAAATGAGATTAAAAGATTAACAATAATCTTAGACAAATTGATAAATGGGGCATTACGTTTGATTTTGTATGCGAAATACTATCAATGTTATTAAATACGTTAAAGATAATGATATATATGTACGCTATGTTTGTTACAAATTTCAATTTAATAAAACTGAATATAATATTTATGTGGTTAATACCAATCCTCCTAAGAAAGCACTCATAGTTGTGTCGAATAAAATATATTATAATCTATAAAAAGACAATTTATTTTAGTTTCGCTGTTTTATCTGCTTTATGTTCGAATTTCATAAAATAAATATGCAAATACCCCGAAATTCTTGATTTTTTGTCAAATAATAAAATAATGTCAAAAAAAGTATACGTGACTATATTATGTGTAATTCAAAATTTTCGACTACCATCGATACGTTATTATTGTGCTTACTCATAAACTAATTTCAAGGTTTCCTTATCACGCTTCCTGCCGGCACTTTCGTTTAAACTGACTCACGGGCCAGTCATACTTAATAACTTAATCTTTCTTCCTAACTCACCTATGTTTGCTTCATAAAGAACTTGAATTTTATCAGCTGATATTTATATTTGTTTTCTCAACAATATGACTAAGGTACAAGTTGTCAATTTTGGAAACAAGTAAAATTTTTATAGATTTTTGCCTATCATCAGGAGTCTAAATAATAATAATATAATTATCTTGCTTGTAACCGTCGCCTATTTCATGCGTACCACAAAGGCGTTGACTATCTTCAAAATTGCCTAATTCCTCTATATTTACTTTAGCTAAGCCTGGTTCCACGGGTGATACATGATTGGCAATGAGAGTGAGAACAATTCCTAAAAATATTTTTTTTTATTTCAGCATGTATTTGTTTGTTTAATTTTATGTTTTGTCTGTTTATTTCAGTTGCAGTAGTGTAGTGGAGCTAAGGCATTATCAAAGTAACGACCTCGGACTGCCATGATGACGAATTAAATCTAGTTGTTTTAGCGTTTGTCGGATTTCCATTTCTAGGCCACTCATAATTGATTCATTTAAAATAATCACTTATTTTAATTAAGTACACAAACATAATTAATATAATTGATGCAATATGATGAATACGTATTTATATGAGGAAAAATGTGATAATATTTTGCCGATATCATCTGACTACGTAAGTACGTAGACGTCACGATTTTGACCAATAGGTGGCGTGATTCCTTCCTTCCTCGAGGAAGGTCGAGATGTATTATTCACGCAGGTAGAGCCGCGGGTGAATCGTAGTTTAAAATAACAAAATAATTTTGTACTCGGAAACCGCGTCAAGCGGATAAGAATAGAATATAGAATAGAATAATTATTTATTTGCTAGAACTTTGGTAGAAACAGATGGTACAGTTATATATCAGTCATTTAGCACAGCATGTTTCACCTCTCAATCGGCATGCAAAAATTACACTTAAAAGTTAAAATTACATAATGCGAGCAGTCAAACTATTTTTGTTAATATACACTTGTTAAGGATACCAATTGAAATGCAAATTACTTTGAATTACACTTTATAATGTTCATCAATTACAATATAATAAATTAGATATAATTATTTGATAATAAAAATTTAGTAAGTAATGTCAAAAAAATTAGTAAGTAATGTCAAAAAATTAATAAAAGTCAAGAAATAAAATTAGGTTAATTATATCTCTCGTGACCAACGTGGTAAATATCGGGAGTGTGTCGAGCAGGGTAGCGTACCTTATACTCAGAATATCCAAGCGGTATTCGCTGAAGGTCATACAGGTATACGCTCCGACCTCGTCGCACCCCGATGAGGAGGTGGAAGCCATGTACGAGGACATATCTCGGGCTATACATGGCTACAAAACCCATTACACCGTGGTCATGGGAGATTTTAACGCGAAACTGGGCAAACGCGACGGTGATGAGCTGAGAGTGGGGCCATTTGGTTATGGGCATCGGAATTCCCGGGGTCACTTGCTGGCTAGCTTTATGGAGAAGGAAGGACTCTATATGATGAATTCCTTCTTCAAGAAGCGAGAATGCCGCAAGTGGACCTGGGTAAGTCCAGACGGTGCAACCAAAAATGAGATCGACTTTATCATGTCGACGAAGAGGCAGATATTCAATGATGTCTCCGTGATCAATTCACTTAAAGTGGGGAGCGATCACCGAATGGTAAGAGGCACATTGAATATCTGTACAAGCCTCGAACGGTCGAGGTTGATAAAGGCCACGCTCCGACCGGCACCGGTTCATATCCAAAACCCCGAGAGCTTTCAGCTCGAACTCAAGAACCGTTTCGAATGCCTGGGTGAATGCGTAGATGTGGACGTGTACAGTAAAGGGTTCGTGGATGCTGTCCATACAACAGGGGCTAAATTTTTTAAGCCCCAGAAAAGCCAGAGAACCAAAAAGATCTCGGATCCGACCCTCGAGCTGTTAGAGGAAAGGCGCAAGATGGTTCTGCTATCCTCCGACGACATGCCGAAATATCGGCACCTCAACAGACAGATCTCTAAGTCTCTGACTCGCGATCTCCGCCAATACAACACAAAATGTGTTCGTGAGGCGATCGAGCGGAATAAGGGATCCAAAGTGTTCCAAAGGGGTCTGTTGGGCAGAGTCAGCTGACAAAGCTGAAGACGGAGGATGGCAGAATCGTATCGTCCAAGCCTGAGCTCTTGGAGGAGATCGAAAGGTTCTATGGACAGCTATACACGACAACGCAACAACCCGCAAGCACTCCAGCGTCAGAGCCTAGAGCTGGATTGACCCGACACTATACCGAAGATATCCCGGACGTCAGCATGCACGAGATTAGTGTGGCTCTCAAACAGCTTAAAAACAACAAGGCGCCGGGTGATGACGGAATTACGAGTGAGCTTCTGAAGGCCGGCGGTGCACCCGCTAGAGAAGCCCTCCGGAAGCTATTTAATTCCGTCATTCTCGAGGGTAAAACGCCACAGGCGTGGCACAGAGGTGTGGTGGTGCTTTTCTTTAAGAAAGGGGATAAAACCCTCTTAAAGAACTACAGACCCAGCACACTTCTGAGCCACGTCTACAAGCTGTTTTCGAGGGTCATCACGAATCGTCTCGAGAGCAAGCTAGACGACTTCCAGCCTCCCGAACAAGCCGGTTTCCGTAAAGGCTATAGTACCATAGACCACATACATACGCTGCGGCAGGTTATACAGAAGTCCGAGGAGTATAACCAGTCCCTATGCTTGGCGTTTGTGGACTATGAGAAAGCCTTCGATTCGATCGAAACCTGGGCGGTGCTACAGTCTCTCCAACGGTGCCGGATTGACTACCGATATATCGAAGTGCTGAAGTGTTTGTATGAAAACGCCACTATGTCAGTCCGCCTCCAGGACCAGAGTTCGAAACCTATTCAACTCCAGCGAGGGGTGAGACAGGGGGATGTCATATCCCCGAAACTGTTTACCACTGCGCTGGAGGATGTTTTCAAGCTTCTGGACTGGAATGGACTCGGCATCAACATCAACGGCGAGTACATCACTCACCTTCGATTCGCAGACGATATCGTAGTCATGGCTGAGACCATGGAAGACCTAGGCACAATGCTCGATGGCCTCTGTAGAGTCTCCCAACAAGTAGGTCTTAAGATGAATATGGAAAAGACGAAAATCATGTCGAACGTCCATATTGTACCTGCTCCTATTCAGGTTGGGAACTCTACGCTCGAAGTTGTCGACAAGTATATCTACCTGGGACAAGTAGTCCAATTAGGTAGGTCCAACTTCGAGAAGGAGGTCAATCGTCGAATCCAACTCGGTTGGGCAGCGTTCGGGAAGCTACGACATATCTTCTCGTCCGATATCCCCCAGTGTCTCAAGACGAAAGTCTTTGACCAGTGTGTGTTGCCAGTGATGACTTACGGATCAGAGACGTGGTCGCTCACTATGGGCCTTATCAGAAGGCTCAAGGTCACTCAGAGGGCGATGGAGAGAGCTATGCTTGGAGTTTCCCTGCGAGATCGAATCAGAAATGAGGAGATCCGCAGTAGAACCAAAGTCGCCGACATAGCTCTCCGGATAGCCAAGCTGAAGTGGCAGTGGGCAGGGCACATAGCTCGAAGAACCGATGGCCGTTGGGGCAGAAAGGTTCTGGAGTGGCGGCCACGTACCGGACGACGCAGCAGAGGTAGGCCCCCCGCAAGGTGGACCGACGATCTTGTCAAGATCGCGGGAGGAGGTTGGATGCGGGCGGCTCAAGACCGGTCTGTGTGGAGAACCTTGGGGGAGGCCTATGTCCAGCAGTGGACGTCGTTTGGCTGATATGATGATGATGAATTATATCATAATTCATTATTATTTATCTTTACATGTCATAAATTCGTTTATTGAGTAAAAACACTTATCAATTAACCACCTCTTAATCACATTGATAAATTTTGTTACAGGGAGCTCTCGTATAGATTTTGGTATTTTGTTATACACTTGTACACACATGCAATGGCTATTATTTTTATATAATGAGGTTAATTTTGCACACACATGTAGTTTAGTAGGATCTCTTGACAAATATTTACTGTTTTCACTCGCTCTTTCAAACAACTCATGGTGGTTTCTTACAAATTGGGCAATTTCTAGGATATACAAAGAGGTTAAAGTAAGCAGTTTGAGTCTTTTGAAAAGGGGCCTACAGGAATCAAGAGGAGCAGTGCCGCAAATTGTTCTGACACATTTCTTTTGTGAAACAAATACCTTGCTGATGTCTGAACAGTTACCCCATAACAATATATCATATCTCAGTACTGAGCCCACATACCCATGGTATGCCATTTTGGCAGTCTCTTCACTTGCCAGTTTCCTAATTTTACGAAGAGCATAAATAAATCTATTTATACGAGTACATACGGTTTGTGTGTGAGCTTTCCAGTTGCAATGACAATCTAGTACTAAACCCAAAAAGCGTGTCTCATCAATAGTATCAATTACTTGATCACAATAATTTACCTTTAGATTTAGTGTTATGCTATTGTAGTTCCTGAATTCAAGAATTTTTGTTTTATCTATGTTAGCGGTAAGATTATTTTCATCTAGCCATTTGGTGATATCAACTATAGTGCTATTCAATATCTGCTCATAATTTTTAATATCTTTGCGACTATGAGGTACAACTACTGATATATCATCTGCAAAAAGCGTTGATTTGTATTTCGTTATTTTTGGCATGTCATTTATGTAAAGTAGAAATAGTAGAGGACCCAGGACACTACCTTGAGGGACCCCAAATTTATTTATTTTGAGGGATGATCTATAAGTAGTCATTGTGTTTTTGGCATCAGTTCTACTTATTTCTACGCATTGCTTTCGATTTCCTAAGTAACTATTTAACCATTAATGAGCCTTACCCCGGATGCCATAAAATTCACATTTACGCAGCAGAATCTGATGATCAACTAAGTCGAAAGCACTCGACATATCAAAGAAAATTCCTGAAACACGCATCTTTTTGTCCAGTGATTCTGTGACATTTTTTACCAAAGAATAGGCTGCGAGAGTAGTGGACTTTTTCTTTTGGAAGCCATTTTGCTCTTTGACGAGTATCTTATGTTTATTCAAGAAGCTTGTAATGCGAGCATGCATCAACTTTTCAAAAATTTTTGAAAAAATTGGTACTAATGTTATTGGTCTGTAATTTCCCGGGTTTTCGCTGTCACCTTTTTTAAGTAATGGCTTGACTATAGAAATTTTTAGTTTACTAGGAAATACTCCAAGAATGAAAGATTCACAAGATAGCATAATAAAGGTGTTAACACATTACTAGTTCGTTTTATAATTTTTGTAGATATTGTGTCGTAACCGACAGCATTTGTGTCTTTGAGAGACTTAATTGCTTTTTCAATTTCGTTTTCAGAGCAAGGTGTTAAAAATATAGTAGATTCTACGTTTTCTACGTGTTTATAGTTAGGAGTGTTTTTATAAGGTTTGTTGTTCTTTGCAATATAAAAGTCATTAAAAATATTTGCAATTTCATTTGGATCTAATACTAGTTTGTCGTTATAATTTATTCGCCTAATACCTTGGTTACTTCTTGTATTACTAATCTTTTCACCGATCACATCCCATGCCGCCTTGCATTTATTTGATGCATTTGCAATATATTTAGTGTTTATGCATCGTTTAGAAACTGTGATACATTTTCTCAACAACCTGCTGTATTTTGTGTAATGTAATTTCGAGTCATTATTTTTATCCTTGTAACACTGATAACGCAATTTTCTTTTTGTAACTGAGGATACCTTAATGCCTTTTGACAACCACTTTGGACTAGTAACGCTTGTTTTGACTCTTACTCTATTATTAGGTAAACATAAATTGTAAAATAGCACAAAAGTATCCTGAAAAATATCATATGCACGATTGCAATCTGATTCTAACTGAATCACATCAGACCAAGTCAGACTTGAAAGGCACCTTTTTAGTGTAGCTATATTTTTCTCGGAAAAATCACGTTTCATAATATACACATATGAGGGCTTACGATTTTTACATGTTGTTGGGAATGTTAGACTTTGCCCAGTATTGTGGTCCGACAAGTATAAATGAATCAAGCAATCAGTACCTACGGCTAATGTAATAAAATTAAAATCTAAAGTGTCTCTTTCATGTAATCGGCGATAAGGGCACTATTGTAACACTTTGTACAGATAAGGCATTAGATAATAACCAACTCTTGTGAAAATGACAAGTGTTTACGTGACTATTTTAGTAGGTAAATTATTAATGGCTTTGATGTTATCATCAGTTGATAAGCACCTAATGTTTTTTAGATTTTATGGTGCCTAAGTGTTTTTATTTGAACTGTAGATTATAATATATGATCTGCATACATAAAATACTTGCATTACTGACTGACTGACAGACAAGCTACAGCCGAAACTATTAGGCGCAAGAAGCTGAAATAAGGCATGTATGTTCCTTGCAGGCCATAGAGATTTCCCAGAATTGCCACGGTATCTCCCGATACCGTGGCATGAGATGAGAAATGGTTGCATAAACAGATAGTAGCTTCAGGCAGCCAATAATAATAATTATTTGTTATACGCAATTAATAACGAGGTATTAATCACCGATTTTAAACTTTCGCAATATGTATCGATTTTGTAAGAGGGATTAATCATTTAAACACGGGTTTCCATATTTTTTTTAAAGTAAAGCAAACTTTGTTTATGATGTTTTTTGGCGTGGAGGTCTAAGATATAACCCAATACACTTGTGTCATGTTTCTTGGCGAGGCAGGCTAACTCTCGGTTTCTAGCTTAGAGTAATTTTGCAGAGAGCACAGTAAAATGACATTGAGACTCTTTTATACTATACATATAATGTATATAACGAATGTTTAAGTAATTTATTTGTAAATTTGTCATTCCTAAGCGTCAAATTGATCGTAGTGAATAAATGATTGTGAACTGACTTTGACTTAAAAACAATCTTCATAAATCATTGGGCATCATAGCTGTATCATAATATTGAATTGCTAATTGTCGCTTGTTCCGTGCCTTGGAAAACACGTTAAGCCGTCGGTTCCGGTTTTCATAATGATCTTTGACAGTCGTAGGGCGTCAATACCTGTAAATAAAACTGACACTAGTCTTAACCCTGGAATATCCCTATCCCTTCGGGTTGCGATGTGAGACAGGCAGTCGCTTCGCGGAAAACTAATATTCAGCCAAATCCGTTTAGGCTAGTAAGCGGCTCCCAGGTTCAAACCGGGATATCGCTAGAAGAATGTTTTTTTTATAGTATAGGAAGACAAACGAACACCTGATGGTAAGTAATCACCGCTGCCCATAGACACCTGCAATGCCCGAAGGATCACAAATGCGTTGCCTACTTTTTAAAAAGGAATATGCTCGCTTCTTGAATATTCCAATATGATAATAAAGTTGCGATGCCTATGACACAATTGGTAAAATGAGGTTGTGTCTAATGTCGATAACTATACTTTCATGAATATTTTTTATTATTATAAAAATAACATACTTAAATGCACTAAGGGTTATGAGAATAGGCTAACTAGGGTTATGACAAAACAGCTAATGATATAAATTAAAACCGATGACAAGGGTGCGATGGGGGAAAATGGACTGATATATTTCAATAGCTGCAATAACGCCCACTGAGTTCAAGTTGATTGACCTTGACTTATTAGGCCATCACATGCCTACGTGTCTATACGCCTACACCTACAGCGTATATTTGGTACTAGGCATTTATTTAGATTTCATGATCAAGGTAGCAATAGCTCAGTGAAGATAACAAACGATTGCTGTACCCAAAATCACGGAGCGCACTGTTTTTTGTCCTTTACGTATAGATCGGTTCACGAAAGTTGACCACAAATGGCGGCCGTCGCGCATCTGTACATTTGTACACCAATGGCGTGGCTCTATTCTTGACGCATTTAGGGAATGCGTCAAGAACGGAGCCACGCCATTGGCATTCCGCCCGCGCCTCACCCCGCACCTCCACGGGGACCTAAAAAAAGATTTCTGCGCAGTGGTCATCTTTCATGAACCGACCTATACTAAATAATTGTTAATTATGGCATGCACTGTGCCTTGCAGAGCACCATATTCTAAAAGAACCTCTCTCCCTTAAGAACTTAGTAAGGTTTCATCTGCACGTTTTGCTAATAAATTTATCAATACCTTACATGACGTACAAATTATTTCCTTGAATAAATATTATCGCAAAAATAGACAAAAACACCATTTTTACGACGTGTAGAGATTAGCGATAAAGTTCTTAGTAAACGTCTATTTTATTTATTTGTAATGTTAATCTGTTAATCCTTTAATAGAGGAAGTTCATATCTATTTATTCCTATAAAAATAAATTTCGTCACGGAAAATAAAACAGCCAAATTACCCAGCAATATGGGCAAAGTTTTATTAGATCGTTTTGAAAGGTTTGGGTGCCGTAAGTATTTTAACTGGCATGTTTCAATACACTTTATTTTTAAGGTTTTAGTTTTATTCAGATTTTGAATGAAATCACATCGTCAATAATTTTCGTTTACCGTAATACGAAAAAACGATTATTTATGAAAATTGTTTATACATGGTCACAAAATGGTGGAATTTTTCACTGTAGTTATAGATTTTTTTAATGCTAAAAATTTGTGTATTTTTATGTATTATCGTCACTTTCATTAAACAAGAAAAATTACCTTTTGTCCAGTAGCCACCATCTCTACAGACTAAGGTATGACAATAATAAATTACAACGAGCTAATGTTAATTAAGTAATGAGCTTTATGTGTCTGGTTACAATCGTCACGCAAAGACCCCATTAAACCTGACGTAGACACTAGTTCAAGTATGTCAGGAAAGTGTAATTATGTTTACAGATATTTAGATTATTATTTATTCTTTATTTAGGTTTAATAATTGAATTTTACAAACACACTAGGCCTCTCCTTCACATACATTCAAGCAACGGTCACAACAAATACCTTCAAGATGAACTCGGAACTCGAAGTTAGTGGAACACACATATTGCCTGGAGTGGTAATCGAATCAAAAACACACGACGCATTGGTAAGTGGCATGGTGACCACATATTACGCCACCGTCCAGTCAATTTGTATTAAAGTTAGTGTCAGCCTCATTTTACAGTATCACCTTTGACCAAAATTTGGCAATATTCAAATACCGGGCAAGCTGAACCGTCTGCGTAATTCGAATTATATTGCAAGCTTATTAATTATGGAGGTAAGAGCAAATAAATGCTATCTGATGGTAAATTCTGGAAGCTGTTATTATTATAGTACTTACATATGTACTATTGATAAACATGACAAAACTATCTACAGGTAAAGATGAGCAAATCTAAAAACTTGGTATTGACAAATAATTTTAAATGAAAGTCCTTAGTCATAAGTAATGAGACTTCAAATCGGAATTCGGGTGATAATTTTCCATAATTTTCTAGTTTCCAAATAAAATAATGAAATCATAACGAAATGCTATTGATCGACTTATATAGAAAAGTCGACGCGTATCATAAGTATGATTAGGTGCAAAGAAAGAATGAACCTATGACCAACGAGTTATCAATAAAAAAAATTAAAGTATGATAAAAATTAGGAAAAGGCCATCATTTGTACGAAATTTGTTACAAAAGGTCATTCAAAAGTTATGAAATGTTCTTATTTACGGTATAGGTACTGATGCGTCGCCAGAGCATTAATAAATTTTAAATCTTGATATTCATGCGTAAACAAATACTAGCGCATACTATCCTTCCCAGTATCATTATCCTATCATCTGCATACGGACAAAATGGAATTAGGATAAACTGGTTTTTCCTGTTGCAGCTTGTTATCCAATAAATGAAAAGGGCTTACCGATCATACTCGTATTCATAGCTACCACTTTTTATCTCCAAGCAAAACCAAATTATACAGTTTTTATTCTAGTTTATTCACTTCATTGTCCTTAAATGACCATGAATGAATTTTCTATTGTGTTTTTCATAGCGCATTCAATGCGTGTAACAGTATTTCTAATAGTACATTCAGGAAGTACTTGGTTGAATACTTTTCAGTAATTTAGTGCTCTGTTAATTTAATTTTTTAATGGCATTATAACATTTTGAAACTTCTCTTATTTTGGAAATTTAGTATCAAAACTCTTTTTTAATGGATCGCAGTCACAATACTTGACGTAACAGTGAAGAAGAAGCAATTTAAAACTCTTGCGTTATTAGTCTAATACAATGATAATAAAATGATACATACAAAACCTATATCTAAGGTAAATATCGCATAAATAAAAGTGCATGCAGCACATCAATTTACAGATACAATCCACTTTGATATTCTCACTAGCCAAATAGGCGATACGATCAAAATACTTTTGCATTTAAAATAATATCTATAACTAACATTTAAAACATTATAATATCACATAATAGTATGTTTTATTTTCTTCCAGCTATCAAAAATGAGACAATCATTAACTACATACCAAAATCATATCATCTATCTTGTCCAGTCACACAAATCTAAAATATAATTATCACACAATCCAAATGCAAAACCTTTCTCAGAAAGAAACCAAACTTTAAAACATTGGTGACTACGATTTCATTTTCATGTGTTCTTTAAACAAGTTTGATAAAAACACTGCAGGACATTTAAACACACAAGAACTTCACAAAACTGAATACAATATTTACCATTTCTCTCGTAAAAATATCAGCCAGTATATAATAGCAAAAAACAATAAAGATTGCACGTCTCCCTAACACAAAGGCCGGAGATATCCTGACCAATTGGTCTACTTATCCTTCGTATAAAACTGTTATCGCGATAACAGTTTCAATGAATGTAGCTGCGAGTCGTATCGAGCTGCGTTAAAAATCGAGATAAAACTGTTTTACTTCAGTTTCGATATGATGAGTCACTTTAGTAAGTTTATTGAAATATTATAGTTTAGTATTTTTATAGTTTATTGGAGAGGCCTATTTCTAGTAATAATGGCAGCCTGATGATAGTAAGCTATTGGAACAGATAATGTCAATGCTGAATCATGTTCAAATATTTTGATTTCAAATCCGCATAAACAACATGCCTACTATTTGTATTGTCACTGACTCTGCATGGTTTCAAAGGATGGAGGAGAAATTGGCAAGAAACTATGTGGATATCACGAATGGAAAACTTACCAATCAAAACTATTCATCAAATAACTCTTAATATATAAAATCCTTGCGTTACTAACTGACTGACAGACACGCTACAGCCGAAACTATTGGGCGCAGGAAGCTGAAATTTGGCATGTATGTTCCTTGGGGATCGTAGGGGTGCACTAAGAAGGGATTTCCCGAAATACCCACGGGATCGGTCAAAACAGATAAATTTAAAAAAATGTGCAGGCCTAGCTGCTGGCGACCTCTAGTAACTTTATAACTGAATTCATATAGACTAGTATACAACATTAAAAAATTGTGTTTGCTTAGTATTATTTTATTCCTATAGAATAGTATACAGCATTTTTTTTACTTTGTATTATTTTTTTAGGTATAATTAATTGACTATTTCCTACGAATACATTATTAAATCCATTTATATCAAGTTTTAGGTGTTACCGATGACAAATTCTCTCTAAGACTCATATTTATACTTTCCCTGTCGTTTTGGGAGTGTTACAACAGTTGTGGCTACGAAGGGATCTCCCATGGTCACGATGCAAAAAAGACAAATGACTTCAACTAAGATTTATTTCTACTTTATTTAACATACACATACATACATAACGTCACGCCTTTTATCCCCGAAAGGGTAGGCAGAGGTGTATGTCTACACCCACTTTTCGCCAGATATACTTTAGTCCCACGTAATAAGGGACGAGCCTATTGCCGTACCGGGCACATTTCCAGACTCCGTGCTGCTACTGAGAATTTCGTGACAGAAAAACCCAATAACACTGCCCGGCCCAGGAATCGAACCCGGGACCTCTCGATCCCACGCGCACATTTATGCCGCGAGACCAACGAGGCAGTCGTATAGGGTTTGATGTCGAGTTTTCCGTGTCTACGCAAAGATGGTATTTGCATCGTGTTATCCCTTAGTCGCCTCTTACGACACCCACGGGAAGATAGGGGGTGGTGACACTTGTATTCTATGCCGTCAACCACACGGCAACTTTATTTAACTTCAGTAGATTTTTATTTTTAAACTCACGACCAAAACTAACCTGACAGATGTTTCATTTGTAATACTTTTCAACATTTAGCTAGCTTAACCTTTAAAGTAATTACTTGTAACCTACTGTTTGCAAATGGTAAAAAACAATTTTTTTTTTAAATTTAGTTCCACAATTGATCATTAAATCGATTCAAACAATCGATTTGTATTCCTGATCTAACTCTACATCGACTAAGCACATTGATGTTTTTTTTTTATTTATCGTCATAATCACAGCTGATAAAGCGTAACACTGATAAAGATGTGAATATTATCAAAACCGTGAATAATCAACTGTAATTTATACAACTGGTAACAAATATAAAGTTGGCAAAACATTATAATATAGTATATATAGGTTCAAATCTTGAAGGAACAATCCTATCCTTACAAGATAAGCGATCTGTTGCAGCTAAATAGTAGTTTAATGGCGTTTGCAATTATATTCCTAACTAGAGGATGCCTGCGGCTACGCTCGCATATTTTTTTAACCGTTTCTGTCCATTCCCGTGAGACTTTCGGGCAATCCCTTCTTTGCGCATCCCTATAGTCTCTGAAGAACATAGAAGTCAATTTTCAGCTCCTTACGGCCAGTAATTTAGGCTGTGCGTTGTCTGTCAGTAAGCAACACAAGAATTTGATATACTAGTAGGGCCCCGTAGAATATCAGTGCCAGCAAGTTTGGTATTATGTTGAACGGGGTCCTATTACTGCCACGACCTGGCCTTAGCATATTAGTGTGTAGCTGTTAACGATGTTTTGTTATATATTTTTTATTTTTGTAAAATACCTTTCTTTATTTTATCGTGTACTAGCTGCCCGCGTCGTCTTCTGCGTGAACGCTATACAGCACCAAAAATAACTACGATTATACCTTTTAAAATGACATTCATTAACCCGTTTCTTCTTTAAATTTCATACCTACAGAAAGTGCAGTAACCGAGGGAGACTGCCTTTTGTAAAATTGACCTTCAAAAAGTGATGATTTTCAGCCGGCTTTGCATAATTGACTTTATGATGATGATTCTGCTGAATTAAGTCATAAGTTGTGACTGAAGCAGATGGAGAAAATAATGATTAAGGAATACAGAGTCGGGTAAAAATACATACTTTTAGGACTTCTCGATAAACAACATTAGTGGTTTGGCTCTCCGCAGGTAAAATGAGGCCATGAGAACCATAGTGGCCTTGGAACCATAGTGCATATGGCACTTAAAATTTAGATCACCGACTAAAAACTGTAACAGTGATTAAGTTGCCATATAGTGAATATTCGTTTTATCACTTTTAGGCCACTCTGGTTCTATCAAAATGATCAATTTGAACTGGAATAAGTCATAAACTCAATATTGTAAAAAAATTAGTTAGGCCACTATGGTTCTCATGGCCTCAAATGTAAAGAGAGTCAGCGTGGTAATAATACTGCCTCGCCGGCGCCACAGCCCGTAAGAATTTCCGCCTCAATGATGTGTCTGTGGAGCGAGATGATATTAAGGCGGGTCTCGTTACACAACTTCGGAGGAGATAGGTGCTGAAGAAGCATAGTCGGGACACCGACCGTCAGCTTGATGGTATGCGCTGAAAGTCCACTTGCTGACAGGGAGTTCAGAAATTCCACGGGACAATGTGTAGCTTCATCTTGCTCGAGGACAGTTTTTACAGAGGTGTAGACCACTTCATTTCCCTCAATATCCGAGAGAATGCATTCGTTAATTGCTGCAGCCTGATCGGTTTTGGGCGTCAAAATGGCCCGCTCACACACCCAAGAATTCTGCTGGTACGGTATACGACTGATGTTCCCGTACACACAGCGAATGATTTCTTCTAAGCTGGATACAACTCTACTGGAGACTCTGGAAGCACCACCTGTCCACCTCTCTCCTCTGGTAGAGTGCTTTCGCCAAGACTAAGAAGGACATCAGAGAATTCTTGAGCACGTGCATTGCCGCCGAGCCGAGCTCTCATCTTAATGGTCAAGTGCAGCGTACGAACTCGTGATCACAACGAAGATTGTTTCAACGAGACATTCACCGCGTCAGCCCTCGATCCCCGCGTCACCACGGGAAGCCTTTGTCGGAAATCGCCACTGAAAAGAACTGTGACATCACCCATCAAATGTTCGTTCCTGCGGATGTCTTGCAGGGTTCTGTCCACGGCCTCAACTGCCTTCCTATTGCCCATCATACACTCATCCCATACTATCAGAGAGCAATCCCTGAGCACGTGTCCCTTATCACTGATACGTGACACACCACAAACAGGCGTTTCGGCGCTCTCTAAGTCGATGGAAATTTAAACATGGCATGTGCTGTCTTGCCACCCGGAAGCAGTGTGGCATTGATTTCCGACGACGCTACAGCAATGGCAATTTTGCCTTGCCTCTTGCCGTCGGTCTCCAACGACCGTGAAATGGCATGCTGAGAGTGATCTCTTCTTAACCGGGTCTTCATGATCTGCGATCGACCGAGTAAGGGAAGTGCGACTCCGCTGCGAACTCAACCTCGTCTCTCACTGCCTGTATGTCTCTGACGTGCGAGACTCAGCGTGGCGCTCCCAGTCACTTTCTAGTAGAGTTTCTTGCGCTTCAGCACTCTCGCACGATCAAGTGGTATCAGTGAGGCTGTGCTGCAAAGTCAGTCTTGTCTCTCTTTGCGTGTATGTCTCTGACGCGCGAGACTCAGCATGGCGCTCCCGATCATTTAATAGCCGCATTTCGAATGCTTCTATACTTTCCAGAGACAGCAACGATGAATTTTGAGTGCACATAATATCTAATCGGGACTGGCGCGAATTTCTCCACGTCGAGTTTCCGCATTGTGTTCTTGAAGAGTAGCCAAGCTTGCCTCACACTCAACGGCGGTTTTAAGTGATCGAGCTAACCTTTTCCTCCGAGAATCTTTTGAGGATTGGGATAGTTTAGACCGTTTTCTAGGCATTTTGATTATTTTAAGTTTGAAAGATAACCGAAAATAATTTACACACTGAGAATTTACACACAATTCAATTTTTGTTATAATTAATTAAAATTACGTCCAATTGAAGCTTATTTAAGTAATATTTATTTATTTCAGGAAAATGTTTTCACGTTAACCTTTCAGTAGGTACTGACTTGGTTTAGTCATATCATAAATTGTGAAGTGACTTATCAGAGACGGCTAAGTAAATAATCGAAATAGATCATAATATATTTACTGATTGGTACATTATTTACTTATATCATCATTCGTTTATTATAATTTCAGCAAGACAGTAAAAAAATTACCAACATTTTCATATAAGATCAGTATTTATTTGGTTCAAATTATAAAACCCATATATCGGTCACCTGAAAAAATCTATCTATAAAAAGATATTTGTAATTTTTTTGGAAAGTTTATTTTACTTTAAATGTTTAGTCTTCGATTTTACTTTAAATGTTAAGTCTTAGTTTTAGTGTTGCTTAGGTAGCGATTGCTTTCGAAATTACGTAAATACTTTGAAATAGCTCACTTGTTGATTACATAGCCCATGCATACAGTTTTTGAACACAATTAATGATACAATTTTTGAGAAGAAATTGCACAACTCCATCTATGACTTTTGAAAACAACTATTAACCTCGCCAACATAATCAAATTTAAATTATTTATATCCAAAAAGGGCTTACACCTGTAATTCGACTTAATGTTTTTGGAATCTCATAGGGCGCTGCTTTAAAATTGTCTTGATACTACTTATTTTCATTTAATTATGTTTATCGGCCTAAGTTACTTATATTGCGTGATTTCTATAGTGAGAAGCTAGTTTATATATGGTAAACATAATAACAACATTCAAATATGCGTCGTTAGATAACACGTTGTGACAGAATGCGTTGAAGAAATAAAAGTTCACTGCTCGTTCCCCGTAGGTGATAGCTTGATAATATGTAGATTATATGTTGACCCGACTTTTAACTAATATTCGTGCCAAATTTGAAGTAAATCCATGTAGTACTTTTTGAGTTTATCCCGGATATACATACAATCGGACAAAAATTCTTAAAACTATAATTTTGGCTTTGGTAGCGATTGTAGATCACACCCAAACATTCTTTTAAAAAAATATTCAATGTAGAGTTTTGACTTTCCTACCATTTTATTATATGTATAGATGTACTTGTGTCCGGTTGTGGCAGCAATAAATAATTTTTCATTTCATTTTTTATTTCATTTCATATATACAGGCTGTAAAATGACCCTTAACGAAAACTGAAATCCCATGTTGTACCAATCACGAAGGAGATATTGAGGCTCAAAGTTAGTAGGTAGGGAATTTTTATAATTAGGTACAAAATCGATGCATCTATCCCGCCAATATGTTCTTTAGATGCCCTATGACCCCATGGATTAGTAGGTATATCGAGCATGGCACGCGCGCGCTTTTAATTGCGGTTTAACGAGAAAACTTTAAAAAATATCGTTTACCAGTTATTATTTTTGGTTAGTATGATTTGGTATGATGTCCACAACGAGTAGACTTCGGCTTGGTGATGGGTCTTGTGACATCCTGTATACAGATAACTTTATTTGACTATTAAGTATTTATGGCAAGATTTTTTGATGAATTTTAACGGTGTTTAATATAGGAAATGAAATGAAATAGAATTTATTTTTATAATAAACACACAACTGCAGTATAACAATAAACAATTTGTCACACATAAAACATAAGCCAAGAAGTATAATTATCATAAAAATAAGGTTACCATTCAGGCTTATGTAGGTTGAGGCATATAGCCTCAAACCAACTCTGATTTACATCATTATTGTTGTAGCGATATCCTGGTTATATCCAAGACTCCTGAGATAGAGCTCAGTGTCCACTTACTATGTAGTAAGAATATTAAATTATCAGTGTTTAGAACTTTCAACACCGACTGACAGGCCACCGATGTTGCATGTAAACTTTTGATTATTCGAAAACAATAACAATAATTATTATAAGTTGTAAGGTTTTGTGTCATTCTATTGAATGAAATAAACTAACTCTGCAAAGTGGAGTCCTTATATATAACTCATGTAATTTGAGCCTCTAGGAAAGTATAAAATTGGAATGAGTTGTCTTCAAAATGACCTATCTAACAGTTACTTTCGTAATGGTCTCTGATTATTAAGATTTTCACTAACTAGATGGTTTAGCTGTAGGTTTAAACTTTATGTTAAGTCTAATTGAAGTTTATACGTTTATAAGTGTGATTTTTATTTGGATCTCGCTCTTACTATAACAGACGCGGTAATACACCTAAATGATCATTGTCGGCTGCAGCTGGTGGGAAAAGATAGCGCAAGCTTAGGCTAGAGGTATAAAAGGGAGAGCAAGAGAGAGAGATACTAAATACTTATCAAATTATACTAACCACGATAATCAAAATGTTTGTATATATGCGGTGTGCCTAAACAAAATGTGACTATGTAAATATTTATAGTAAAACTGCCCTATGGACAAGACACTGATATTTTTTAGAGACTTCTCCCGAACTATGGAGGGGTACTGTATCGCGCAGGACTTTAGAAACATTTTAACCAATGAATATTTAGACCCTGCACAACAATTTTATTCACGGATCACACAAACGGTTCTCCCATGAGATATTCGATCAAACGACACCAGTCGACGAGGCAACCACGCCAGACGTACCTACAGATCATCCTCCTAGCGTTCTCCCAGTTTACACTTGGGGTCCGCTTACTAGTCTAACACGATTTTGCTGTATTTATCTTTTCCATAGAGCGACTGCCCGTCTGACCTCCGCAACCCGAAGGGATAGGAATATTCCTTGGCTTATAACAACTATCTAATATCTTCATTACAGCCGGGATCGAAGGCTTAATGTGCTCTCCGTGGCACGAGGCAAGGGATAAATAGATTTCATTACGCACATAACTCCGAAAAGTCATTGGTGCGCGCCGCGGATTTGAACCCGATACCCTCTGCGTGGCAGTCTGTGGGTATCTCCACTAGGCTATCGCTGCAAATTATTCGCCTTACGTGCAGATAAAATAGAATACTGTTTGTTGAGTTCCGTGCTTTTTAATACCAACTTTATAAAGTACTGAAAACAATTCGTCTCAAAATTGCATAATACGAGTATCAACGTTTTGTGTATCAAAATTATATTCAAACTACAACTGAAAGGAATTAAAAAAGTTTTAAATCAGCATATATAAAAACTGAATAACATAAAATCACAGTCAAATATAAACAAACCACGAAATTAAAACTAAAAATACTCGACAATTGATAATGGTGTGCCAAATCAACCGGAAAGAAGCCTCGGCCATGGCTGATATCATGTTATTGATATAACATTAGGTACTATTGTTATATATTTGTATTACTCTGAGATTTAAATAGCAATTATATACGTCCGCTCTAACAATGGAGTCAATGGCGTTGCAACAATCGAGATTCAACATTATTGTTGTCAGTATAACTAACTGAAGAGGGCCACTGCCACACTTTTATTTCGTCCTATGTATGACAACCAAATGAGAAACCAGAATAAAATCCGCATGTTAGAGCTATTTTGTACTATTTGAAGTGTAATTTACTATCCTCTTAGGCTCCCTGTCCACGGGAGCGAAGAACCAATGGAAATGATGTAGAAGTTGGCAGCGGAGTTTTTAGGGTTCCGTACCTAAAAGGTAAAAAACGGGACCCTATTACTAAGCCTCCGCTGTCTGTCTGTCTGTCTGTCACCAGGCTGTGTCTCATAAACCGTGATAGCTAGAAAGCTGAGATTTTCACAAATTATGTATTTTGGTTGCCGCTATAACAACAAATACTAAAAATAAACAAAATGAAAATATTAAGGGGGGTCCCATACAAATAACTTATCTGTTTTCGTATTTTTTGCTCAAAATTACTAACTGTAACAGGTAGACGCTTTAAATTTTCACAGAATATGTAGTTGTATATTACCTTTCAAAATAAATAATTAAATAAAAAAAGTAAATAGTAAAGGGGGGCTCCCATACAACAAACGTAATTTTTAAGCAATTTGTTACTCGGTCTTAATAAACAGGTAGAAACTTAAAAAGTATTTAAGTATACATACAACGAACGTGATTTTCTTTTATAGATGATGGTACGGAACCCTTTGTGCGCGATTCCGACTCGCACTTGCCCAATTTTTATGATTTAATGGTTGTATTTAATAATACTTCGCTCTTCTTCGGTCCGGCGGACATACAGCTTAATTTCGTCAAAATCCGTTCTTTGTGTACCATCACGAGACTCCTAATATCGAGACCATTATCGATCCATTCTATATGACACACCTATCCCAATAACCAGGCCTTATTAGTTTATTTTCACAGGTATTTTTCTTTTCTTGGCTAAGAACTTAACAGAAATTCCTTCGCTACTGCAACCTTTCAAACATTTATTATTAGTAGATCTATATCAGTTAATTGGTATACCAACCTTAAATGTCACTGTCTGACAACAGACTATGCCATTCGCGGTAGTAAAATTTACCAGTTTTAAGAATCCCGAAAGAGTTGGCGAGATGACCTAGATACCCACCACAAGAATTGGCTTGAGATTTCAGGCGACAAGAAAGCATGGAAATATTTGGAGGAGGTCTTTGCCCATCTGTGGGATAGTGTGAGCTAGTAAAGAAAAAATATTTCTGGAACAGAGTTAGTGTCTACCTACTATAACGTATAATCATTAGTCAATGACAGGAAAAATACGTCGATTAGTATAATAATTACAAGCCTATTAACGAATCTCGGTCAACGACATACAATTATAATCCAATTGATTTTGTTAACAACATAAACATCATTACAGTCATCTGTATTAACGCTATTAATGACATGATTCATTTGAACTTGGATTAAATAATACCTACTGATTGATGGATTGATTTAACAGAAATGTAGCTGAATAATTTCCCGATTTTAAAAACATTCTATAAATTGTATTTCAGAAAACAGTTCATGTTACTCTAAGTTAAATTTGAGTTCCATCCTAACTAGACTTATTGGCTTCCAGTCAATTATTAACAAAATGAAGCAAATTAATTAAAATAATATTATATATAGTAGCCTAGATTTGTATGAAAACCTCCCAAAGTAAAATATTTTTACTCACATGACTACAATTTATAGACACAACGTAATATAATTATCAACAATCTATTACATATTACATCAAGTTAAGTGAATATCAACAATCGAACATAACTTCCACGAAAATATCAGTGAATATCGAATCAGTTATTAACCGAGAATGTCTTTTGTAGCAAATCTAAAATTGTAAGAAACTATTTATCCTAAATGACATTTACTTCTGGGTGCTTATAAAATATTTACTACACTTTATCTAGCCGGAAAAATACTTAACCAAATCGCTATCTCCGAACGAAAATAAGAAAATATTGTAAGTGCTTAACAATAGTTTTTCTAATTGTAGGTACTGTTGTAGATTTAAGATACTTTAGAAATGTACTTTATTTTGGTGTACAATAAAGAATATTATCTATCTATCTATCTATATATATTTTCAGTAAGCATTAATTACCTCCTGTTTTCTCCTCTTGCTTTTCGAACTAAACAATCCGTACATTTTCGACACGGCAGTTACAGCCCGTTAACATAGCACAATAAAATCACACTGACACGATAGTATTGCAAAACAATATCACTCAACTATTTGACCGCGGTCAGAACAAAGCAAAAACAAACTGCGATGTGTAAAAAAATACAAAAGTCACGCAAAATGATAACACACGTAGAACCTTTGTTATAAACTGTGCCACAGTTCAAATGTTAGGGGAATTTCGTACTGGCAAATAAGGCTCGCTACACACAGAGTGGCAGGTGAAAGAAGTAGTGGTTGCCGCATGGTAATGGAATAATTAAGCTTAAAGGGGACAATAGAAATGTTAAACTGTATTGGTACGCTGTTGCAACTGTTGCTCCCATATTAATAAGTTAGAAAGTTTATTGAATTATAATTAAATATTTTTTTAACAAATGTAATACAATATAATACGGGTTTTTATAGCGTAGTGATTTGTTTTAAACCTCTTTGTACCCAATGTTCTGGCATCTTTTCTCGGCTATGAAGGCTCACATAAAAAGAATTTATGAAAATAATTATATTATAATTTCTATGTATTTTAATTTTTTTCTGCTGCTGACGTAATAATTTTATTATGCGTATGTAACTAAAACATCTACTTCATTAGTTGGATCTGCGATAGCTCTGTGGTAACTTGCATGACCGTGTTTTCATCTAAATAGGTATTTAGATGAAAATACGGTATATAGCCACATAATGCAAGCATATAATACCTCATGGTGTTTATGGCAAACTTTGAACCCCTAACGAGACCATCGTTTTGAGGTGAAATTTCAATAAACTCGTCCCGAGAGGGTGCTTACTTGGCAAGAAATCTTTGGACAAAATTTCAAGTTTCTTGACGGTTTCCGCTATAGGAGGATTGCTACACCAGGTGTATCTATTTTGCTTGAGCTCTCTAACTTATAGTATAACCGTATATTTGGAGATGAAAACGGAAAAGTTCTATTATGTCAGAATATATTATGGAAAATTACATACATACATACATAGACTCACACCTGTTTCCCGGAGGGGTATGTAGACACTACGGAATGCCATTTGCAATGATCCTGACATATCCCTCTTGCTTCATTCGCTCCCATCAAATTCCTCATGCATGCTCTTCTGTTTAGGGAACTTCTAACCTTTCCTATTTTAAGGATGTCTCCAATCTGGTCAGAGAAAGTCCGTCTAGGTCTTCCCCTTCGTCCTGTCCCTTTATGGAAAATTCAAGACTTTTACTATGAGCCGTTATATGATGCCTTAGTATTTGTTACAAATAAACATGAAATAAATAAACGATTTTTTCGAGCTCAAAATTTAGAGGATAACAAATGCACTATGCAATCAATTAAGTATATAAGGCCCTAGGTTCACCGGATGCATTTTTCCCTCTCACAATGTCATAATAGTTGATAGGATAAAATTACTAAATAAAGGTGGTCACCTCGCCTGTTTACTATGTCAGGTTCTATTTATTTTAGTTAAATAGATATATACCCTGATATGTAAGTATCATCCAGGCGTCCAACTTGAGACTAATTAAAGTAGTCGCAAGATTAGTCAGGATATACACCTATCACATGTCGGTGCATCCCTGATCTTTTCGTGTCAGTGTGTGCCAAATCATCGGCACCAAGAGTACGTGGGTATATATACGATATAAGTAACGACATAAGTAATTTTTATGCATGTTTCTTATCATCACTACATGGTATAAAACAAAGCCTATCTTCTGTCTATCTGTCCCTATGTATGCTTAAATCTTTAAAACTACGCAACGCAAAGCGTTTTTTTTTAATAGATAGAGTGATTCAAGAGAAAGGTTTATATGAATAATACATGCCTAATAAGCATTGCACACGAGCGAAGCCGGGGCGGGTCGCTAGTTTATAAATATTATTTTACTTTTAAAATAGTACTTTGCGTTGGAACGTTAAATCTGTTAATTTTCTTTTCTTTTTTCGTGTGTGTGTATTGCCAACTCTCGTTTAGGTGGTTTCAGACAACCTAAAGGCCTCCAACATGGCCAAATGATTCTTGTTCTGAGACAAGAACCGCGACCGACATGTTTAAATGCCTCACGCGGTCACCCATCCACTGTGCAAGGATTTCTTAACTTTGCCGACCTATTACGATACATTTTCAGATGACATAATCTTTTTCTTTGTCTCATTTCAAGAAATCTACAATAACTGTAATGCAACAAGAAGGTTAGTATAGTTCATCAACTACCAGTATAAAACCACTATTAATCGCACGACTAAAACGCAAAGTGTGCCGCCAGCCTAACCGTCTGAGTTGTGAAGTTAATTGAAACGTCATATTTTGGTCGTTAACCTTAATAATTGTGAGAACGTCAGCCGACATTCAAGGATATGTGGATGAGCACTTGAAGCTAGTTTGATAGTTATGAACTAACAGACAAACCGTCAATTTGTGCCCCAGTTGAGAGGTAGTTGCAACAAGTTGTTACTCATCAAAACGACATAAAATCTACAGAGATATGTCTAGGAGCTAATGGCGGCGTTCTATTTGAACTATCAGAGGATCGCTTTGCATTCATAGTGTTGTGACGTGATGTAGGGGACGCCTACACACGCTAAGAGCTGTGCAGAAGTGAATTACACCCACACATTTCAAGCTATATGTCACGTTATGTTGGACTAAGCTATTGTCAAAGTCATTGTTTCATTTAGGCTACAAAGTGACACTCAGGAATGTCTAATGTAAAAAAATATTATGTACCGATATGATAAGATATGTGTGATCCACAAATTGTAGATCAAGTCTGAATGTCATTGGCCTGTAGAATAAATGTTTGGCAAATTCCTCGACACAAAATATATTCCCAGTGCGGTCATCGTCTTTTTACTACATATAAAAAAAAAACACTTCGTAAGTTTATTGACATATTTCAATAAAAATAGGGGCCTCCCGACTCGCTGGTTTTCCGGTCCGGTGCCCGGCATAAACTTTTTCCTCATCCGGGTTTTAGCATGCTTTTTATGACTTAAAATGAATAATACCTACATAACGAACTCGTAATTATATACTTGTAGTACTGTTACTCGTTGCTTACTTTCATTTTCTGTGGCCTAATTTTTTGTTTGGTATTTGATGATGACTAACTGTTTAGATATCGTGACAAAATAACTATACTACGGCTACTATATACCCATATTTATATTGAGGAAAATAGATACGTTTTGGATAGCAAAAGATACGTTTGTGTAATACCTACTAATAGTTGCACCACCATATTTTCCGTCTAAAATTTCCCTTTATTTGGTGTAGTTCTCGGATATAAAATAATAATATAATGGTGGGTACGTACCTACATCGTAATATCGTATGTATTCGTAGCCCTGGTCTGCCGAATTATTTACAACTAGAGGACGCCCGCAGCTACGCCTGCATTTTTTTTTAATTTACACGTTTTGGCCGATCCCGTGGGAATTTCGGGAAATCCCTTCTTAGTGCACCCCTACGGTCCCCAAGGAACATACATGCCAAATTTTAGCTTCCTGCACCCAATAGTTTCGGCTGTAGCGTGTCTGTCAGTCAGTCAGTAACGCAAGGATTTTATATATTAAGATAAGTAGACAAAAGACACTAAACCACGAGAGGGCCATAAAATAGTCGCGATTGCACGAAACTATCAACTCGCAGGATTAACGCCATCGTAACCGTCTGGTTTATAGATGGGTGACCAAAGGGCAGTTACAAAATGTTACGGTTCTCCATCCTTCAAACGTCGTAGCAGAACCATCAATTTGCTCGATATTGGTCTAAATTATGGCTATTTCATTGGGTTTTATCGCAAATTACACAGCTATCTCTCTGTAGATAAGCTAATATTCTGTTCTAGGACTATTGTCGCAAGACTTAGATGCTCTGGGGTATTTCTTGGTGATGGAGATGAAATAGACAAAAATACGATAAATGACCTGGTTTCCATCTTCAAAGTATTTAGGTCAACAGCTGATTTGTCAAGATATTGAAAAAATATCACTCAAAAAAGGGTCTCAGTCTAGATAATACGAACAAAAAGTATTTTCTCTTCGAAGCTACCTTTGTCTTATCTGGCAGATAAGATCGCTAGACACATTACAGTTGCGTTGCCCGCTATCGCCACATCTATGCAAGACTACATTCGATAACATCGCACCGCTAATTAACAATGTATGTTTGATACAACTAGTAGTATTGGGTCTAGGTCATTCTACTGAGTTACTTTATGCTGCGGTATTCAAGTTGCAATAATTTAATTTAAATAATTAACTCTCAATGTACAGCTGATGCAACCTAGTCAAGCAACATGTAACTGCGCCATCTATTGTACATTGGCGAAGACACGTTCTTAGGCAACATCTAACGGACACTGACGGAACTACGAAGATACAATTGAAGATCCTGAATCACGCTATTAAAAGTTTCACACTTGATTACTATATACGACTTCAGAGAAGTTTCCGTTGAGCCACGGACCACCAGGCACAATTTCCTAGCCTAATAAGAAGAATTTCTCTCTATTTAGAATCTCTATTTAACGCGATTATTGTTATCACCTCCAAAATACTTAGATAGTGTTGGTTCATAGTACTGTCACTGCTGTGCATTGACTCGTTACAGCAGTTACGAATTTATGTGGAAGCATAAAGGACTAAGATTGGTATCGAAGTTACAAAACGGCGATAGTTCAGTGGTGTACGTAACGGACTACCAAGACGATGCTCTCGGGTTCGAAACCCAGTTACCTCGGGCACACACCTGTGACTTTTCAAAGTTATGTGTATTTAAAAATGTGATTTTTCGCTAGCTTAACAATTTTCTCCTCTAGCTGGCAATAGGCTCGCCCCCTATTACATTGGGACTTAAACATAACCGGTGAAGTGTGGGTGTGCAATACACCTCTGCCTACCCCTTCGGGGATAAAGGGCGGGAAGTTATGTTATCTTATGTTATGTGGTATCAAAGTAAATTTTTGAGTAAGCAGCAATCGTTTTCGAACGGCATAACTATCTGATACATAATTATTTTTATTGATGCAGCTACATAAAATTTTTAACAAGGAAGACTTTAAATTAGGCACTAAGGAGCGAGTGTATTCAATAAAATATTGCATAGATAACGATAACACTCATGTACACATTCTGATAACCTCGAAAAGATAAGCTGAGATGACCATTACATCCATCCATTTTTCGACACTTGTTATTGCACAAAATAAAGGCCATTTCGTATTACGGTAGACGTACATATATCTCCGCGTTACAGTCTTGTATCTAGGCTATTCATGTTTTGCTTTTTATACATACAACATCAATGTATACATATTAGAAAATGGAGTCTCCTTTTCGTCTTGTCCCTCTGTATAAACACGATAAACTCAAAACCTAACCAACAGATTCTTGTACGACTTTCAGCAACTGATAGTATCATTCCTATAGAAGGTATAGCAGTATACGAAGCTGCGGGTGAAGTCTTATTGAACATAGTTTGTATTGAATAGGAAATGCACATACATTTTATTATAATTAATTCTCAGTAGCAGCACGGAGTCTGGTGATGTGCCCGGTAACGGCAATAGGCTCGCCCCCTATTACGTGGGACCTAAAATTTATGGCGAAATGTGGGTGTAATACTACACCTCTGCCTACACCTTTGGGGATACAGGCGTGAGTTTACAAAAAAGATATATATTATTATAACTTAATACACACTTAATAAAAGCAGCGATAGCCGAGTGAAGAGACGGACAGACTGCTACGCAACGGGTCTCAGGTTCGAATCCACGGCACGCACCAATGACTTTTCGGAGTTAAGTGCGTATTAAATTGTTAATTATCGCTTGCTTATCGGTGAAGGAAAACATCTTGAGGAAACCTGCATGTCTAAGAGTTCTCCATAATGTTCTCGAAAGACATGTGAAGTCCGCCAACCCGCACCTGGCCAGCGTGGTGGACTATGGCCTTACCCTTCTCATAGTGAGAAGAGGCCCCTGCCCAGCCGTGGGACAGTACATAGGGCTGTTGATGAATACACACTTTACAACTTTAGGCACATAACCAAATACTTTACTTATACTATTGCATAAATTCACTAGTAATACGAGTCAGTAGTAGCTAGTCAATTTAAACTATACCTATTAGGTTACTAATTTACAAATAGATTTGCTATTACAACACAATTGGATATTATTTTACTAAACACAATTTAGTGTGTGTAAACAATTGTAGGCAAATCTATAGTCTTGAACCGCCACATTAGCATAAATAATACAAAATACATAAACTTCGACATCTGTCTTCCAAGAACCTTTTTACGTAAAATAATTTAGAATATCTCATGCCTAAGGCTTAAGCCAAATTGATATTATATGATTTTCACAGCAACCGGATCAATAAAGTGATTGCTTTCAGTGTAGATATATTATAGAATTGTATGTTCTTTATAATTTAACTAGCGACCCGCCCCGGCTTCGCACGGATATAATGTGCATGTATTATACATATAAACCTTCCTGTTGAATCATTCTATCTATTAAAAAAACCGCATTAAAATCCGTTGCGTAGTTTTAAAGACTTAAGCATACATAGGGACAGACAGACAGAAGACAGACTTTGTTTTGTACTATGTAGTGAAGTACCCGGAGTACTTCACTACATAGTACAAAACTTCACTTCGTAAAATATACTTTTTGATCAAAATTAGCATTCGCCCGCGTTTTATCCGCTAAGGATTGGAATATTGAAATATCCGTCTCTATATACCTTTCTATGTGCCTATAACGTTATGCCTACGGTATTTATAAAACTCACTGTTCAGCACTAAATTTCATGTTTAAAGCTTCAGTAGTTTAGGCTATGTGGTGATATGTCAGTCAGGACAAGTAATTTTATTGAAATGATGACGATAATAGCGGGTTCCACATACCATTACCATAGACTCGTTATGCCATTTCAATATCTTTACAAACGGTGATACTTCTATGTACGGTTAGCGACTTTGTGATATATATAAACATACATACATACATAGACTCACGCCTGTTTCTCGGAGGGGTAGGCAGAAACTACGGAGCGCCATTTGCAACGATCGTGACATATCTCTCTTGCTTCATTCACTTCCATCAAATTCCTCATGCATGCTTTTCTGTTTAGGGTACTTCTAACCTTCCCTATTTTAAGGATGTCTCCGATCTGGTCAGAGAACGTCCGTCTTGGTCTTCCCCTTCGTGCTGTCCCTTCACACTTGCCTTATATATCTGCTTGGTCAGTCTTTCGTCATCCATCCCCTCAATGTGCCCAAACCAAAAATATTTATATATCTACATACTTATATTTTTTTTATAGACTCACGCCTGTATCCCCGAAGGGGTAGGCAGAGGTGTAATATTACACCCACATTTCGCCATGAATTTTTAGGTTCCACGTAAAAGGGGGCGAGCCTCTTGCCGTATCGGGCACATTACCAGACTCCGTGCTGTTACTGGGAATTTCCTAACGGAAAACCCAATAACACTTTGCCCGACACATTTATGTCGCGAGACCAACGACTTATATTATTATGTCCTCATATCAATCAGGATGGGGAAAGTTTCATCGGGTTTTTATGCTGGGAATTACCGCTGACAAGGTCTTAAGGCATCGTGGAGTTTCGAACTCGCCCTTGTCTTAATTGGAATAATTAAAGGTAAAACCCACACTTTTGTAAGCAATACATATTTTTAGATTATAAAAGTATATTTAGAGATATCTATTGCCAGCGAGGTTGTTTTTAAAGATAACAATAAAATTGACTCCCATAATAATACTCACATATCAACAAATATAACAAAACTTATATTGGTCACTCTTATATTGGTCACTCACAACTTTAAAAAAATCTATTAAACATATTTGATATGAATTAAAACATTACAAAGAATAATACTGCTGATTACATTTTTACTTTGATTTGCAAATACCAACAAACTTCGCCGAGCATACTAGCATACTTATAAGCTAAATTTTTTATTTCAGACATCATGTCACTAATTAGTTTTCTTGCTTAGAGTACATCAGTAGCCTTGGTCATTTATATGCAAACAGGTAGGTAACTACAGTATATCAAAGGTTTAAAAGATAATGGAGAGTGCCCTTCGCGAGTGCAATATTGTAAGATAACGGCTGCCCTACCGGGATGAAATGAATGATGATAACCTCGCATCCTGTGCTTTAAATTTGCACTTATGTGTTGCTAAATGAGAAACAAAGTGCTTTCTATCATTATTACTTTTGGTGGGAAACAAGGCAATGGTCAAGCTAGCGGTGTCGCTTTTGCAATTCAGTTGCAATGGCATGATGCGTTCAGTCTCTGCTTCTTAAACCACTGTCGTATTTTTCATAGAGTAGTTAATATAGTGAGAGTGAGGCGAGAGAGATATCCTTATACTTATCTATTTACTTTTAAGACGCACCTATAGGAGAAAAGACATTAAACATTTGGCACCAGCACCAACCTAGCTGTTTTATCATACCAATTCAGAAAGGAAGTCGAACACACATTGTCCAAGTCCCTACTATTTCAAGAGAGCTTAGTTTTAGAGTAAGGTAGTAAAACTCAAAATTTAAATATAAGACACCTGCGTGAGAATAGGACCGATAAAATTATAACACAGCGTAGACGATGATAATACGTATTTACATTCTTTTATCTCTAAGCGAATGAGCGATAAGCTCAGATGTCCAATCCATCAACTTCTTCCTAGTCGTAGAATATTTTTACATTAACACTGTGCTGAGTATAAGCTAGGAGAGGAAAGACAGTTATTAAGAATATGACGCTCTCAGATAAAAATATGGTTGATCAACGTAAACTTGACATGAATAAAATAATTAACGGAAGGAACCCCTCCATAAATTACGTCGCACGTATGGAGGGTCGGTGAAGTGTGACATTATATGATAAATGAGATGGTGATGAGAGCAACTGTGACAAGGACGCAGGGAGGGGACAAAACATCATGCAAATCGTTAGACGTAATATATGGATAACCCGGAATGATAAAACTGTCACTTCATCGTAACATCATTCCGATATATTTTTTCAAAGACATCAACAAGTCTGAGCCAGACATTCCAACAATGTAAACATCCATCGAAACAAATATTTCTGAATCACACAAAGTGTAGTCCGAACCAACAATTCTCGGTGCAGTGATAAGCGGAGATAATTATGGTCGTCTAAATAATTACACCAAATAATGCAATAAATACTACATGTTTGAATTCGATGCCTGCATGAATCACAAAAATAAAAAGTCCATCGACAGTTAATATAATATCTATTGTACATATTCTTGTTACTTGTTTGTAAACGCCCCAGTAGCAAAAACCTTATCTTTTATGAAAGATAAGGAAAATCTATTTAATTGCTCAGAATCTGAGTGTCTGTTACCAAACAATTTCCCAATTGTTGATAATAATAACAATATATTTGCACTACAGTGAGAACCCTTGTTCTCTTCATGGAATTAGAAGATATAAATCAGTGTTCATGTATTAAAATTTTAAACATCTTGCTAATTCTGCAAAATTTGTAAAAAGAGTTTTCGATATGAAATTTATATTATTATGAAAAAGAAATGTTTATTTTAGTTCTGCGTTTATTAGTAAAGTACGGTAATAGAACAACCGGATTCTAGAATTGAACCTAATAAATCATGACCTTAAATATTAGAGCAAGATTTTGGCATGATGCTTCTCAACCTACAGAGAGGACACGACTTTCTCGGTGTTTTGTTTCGTCGCCGTTATTCAATAAATGGTAATTTATTTTGTTAAATTTTCATAATTAGGTGCATTGCAGATGATTAATTATAACTATATACATTACTATCTTAAATAATCATACTGTCTAAGAATATATTTGTACATAAAACTAAAAATAAAAAGTAAAAATAGATACATATGTACAGGTGTGTTTAGGCGTCGTAGAATGCCTCCGCATCAATATCATCGGGTAGCGTGCCCAGAAGGCTGGCAGCATTGCCGCGCTGGATGGCAATGCTGATTCTATGAGCAAATAATAAACCAGCCTTCTGGTCACGTGAGACGTCGACTAACCGTTTAGATATTTCTCGGTATAAAGAACGAGCGCTCGGACCCCATGAGCCTAGCGTTTCCACCCCAAACGGCTCAAATACGTAATTAGCTACTAGATTACTGTATTTAATGGTAATTATTTTACTATATTAGTTGTATTTAACTACCGCTACAATGGTAATTGATGATATTTAGTACAAATGTATTCGGATTCATAATATAAATCAGATTATTTGTACCTACTAAATATCTGTATAGATATATATTATATAGAAATAATCACTTCTCAGCTATCATCAGTATATGAATGTTTGTTATTATTCTTCGCTGATTCTGAATAAAAACGCTTCTATTGACCGCTACTGTAAACAATTAGTAGAAATCCTAATATAAATAGTAGCCATGTGTTGTATATATAAATAGAACCAAAACAAGTCTTTACAAGAAATTTTAACAAAACATAGTTCAAATAAGCACGGTACAAAAATATATTTTACACATAGTCTTGAATGGAACATAGACTCCATGGTTGGCGTAGAGATTTAAGCGGTCGGCTCCCCGCTTGATACTGCATCGAGTGTTGTGGGTTCGATTCCCACGCGAAGCAACTTTCTGTGATCCATAAACAGTTTTAGTTCCGGTCCAGTCACACCATGTAGTATAATGGGGTCGATTCCCGAAGTATATATTTCAACGCCTTCACTGAGAAAATACCGTGGATCCCAGAGGATCTACAAACATTCTTGAAACTGTAGAACCGTTAAATATTTAATTTATAAATCTGACGCCCAGAATGTGACGCTTATCGTCACGTTGTGTCCTAAGTGCATAAATGATTTTTGAAACGGGCACAAAGAAAACGCAAGCTAGGTATACAATAACAATTTTGTTGTTGCTCATTTTTTTTTTAAAGACAACTCCCGCACTAGGACTAAATCATGTGTCGCGGGGGACTGTACAAACATCCAACTAACGGGCACAATGAACACCCAGACTCGAAACAACAATTTATGAATCTCACAAAGTGCTGCCTCGTGTGGGGATCGAACCCACAAAACTCGGCGTGATGTCAAGCGGTGAGGTGGCCACTTAAACAACTACGCCAACAGTGCAGGCAGAATATAAACTACATTAATACTTACTACGCAAGTAAGTCTTGTGATTACGGTTTAAACTATAATAATTATAAGCCAAGTATAGGATACCTACTTCTTCTTCTGTTTAATTCTGCAGGGGCAAATGCTTTCTCTAAAGGAAAACCCGAATCGAGAATTTATTTTGATATCATTTGTCCGTCAATTAATAAGAAAGGAAAGTCCAGAGATGTTCTGAATGAGTCACCGAATACAATGACGTTATTATCTCGCAATTACTCATAAGCACAGAGCCCGCGGCGCTGTGACCTCTGATAATAGGTTACATATTGAAGAGTGATGTTTCTTAGTATTCAATACAGTTAGGTATGCCATTTAATGATCAAAACAGGTGCTTTATTTATTTTCCATATTTCCAAATGATTATTTATTGTACCGTAGTAAACTAAAAGGAACCCATATCGACGGTTGAAAGGCTAATTTTATTGACCTAAGCGACATTTAGTAAAACTTGCAGGAGAAGCATTAAACTTTTTTTGTTGGTAAAAAAACACAAAAATACAACTATTTAATAGACTTTTATTCATTTTATACAGTATATCCCTAATTAAGTAAGGATTCTTTTGCAGCTATTACTGTTGTTAATTGTGTATTATTTTGGAAATTTTATGTCGGTTAGCCCAAAATACATCAAATTTAGTATTCTTTTGGGAAAGGCAAAATGGTTCAAATGCCTGCCGTAAAAATTAAGCGTCATGTCAAGTGACAGTTGAATAAGCACAATGATTGTAAGCAAGATGATGGTGTTACACCAGAGTGAAGTAGTTTGATGCAGATGCCCATTAGAGGGACTGCAGGATGAAACAATAGTAGATATTGAAGCTTGGGCCATCATTCAGCTACATCCATAAGATTTTAATGTAGTTGAATGCAAAATGGGCCAAACGACACAACTTATTGTTTTGTTTTAATGCAAAATAGGCCAAACGACAAAACCACAACTACGGCGAAAAAGCCAAATGCCTTAATCGACACTCGTTATAAAAGTTCGAAAATTCAAAATAGCCTAAGTCCTCAAATTTGTTTAATTTTGTGTCGTAAAGATCAATGAGCTTAGAAATGAGGTCTGTTTTGCTGTAGGTGCTAAGCGCCATAAAAGTAGTAAAAAAAATTGAAACCTGACTCAAACGACGGAAAAAAATTTGTTGATTCCGAATATGTATATAACTCAATATCGCAAAAAATGTCGCTTGTACCAATTAGCCTTTCAACCGCCGATATAGTTTAGGTTTGTCCGTCCGTCCGTCTGTCCGTTGTCATTACGCTAAAACTATAAGCACTAGAGAGTTGAAGGCATACTTGTACATTATACCTAACCTCAGCCAAAACAGTACGGCAACATTTTGAAAAATGGTACCAATAAAACTGAATGCGAAAGCGATTTTTTTAAATTTTTCTGTAACTTTGTGTGTGTATTGTTAGATATGTATTTTACAATCATTAGGGGTTTACTCGGGCAGCTATATCCTAGTGAAGAGACCGACAGACTGCTACGCAGAGGGTATCGGGTTCGAATATACGGCGCAAGTTTTGAAGTTAAGTGTGTATAAACTATAAAAGTGTTAATTATCGCTTGCTTAACGGTGAAGAAAAACATCGTGAGGAAACCTGCATGTCTGATAGTACCCCATAATGTTCTCGAAAGACATGTGAAGTCTGCTCACCCGCACTTCGCGAGCGTGGTGGACAATGGCCTTACCGTTCTTATAGTGAGAAGAGGCCCGTGCCCAGCAGTGGGACACACACAGTATATATACGGGGCTGATAATGAGGCGTTTTCTCTACCGTATTTATTCTAACCCGGTTTACTCTAACCTTATTTTTATTTAGGGGACTGTTTGCGAAACATATAGGAAAAACCACAAATTTCTTTCGGTATCGTGGTCTGAGTAGATACTTTTCGAGAAAACACTGACTTGCATACACGGTGTTTAAAAATGGATGTCAGTACCTACTAGACTAGACTACAGTATGTGTACATAATAATGATCAAAATAAAGACGGTGAAATATAGTGTGCCAT
Organism: Euclidia mi; assembly: GCA_944739405.2. NCBI lineage: Eukaryota > Metazoa > Arthropoda > Insecta > Lepidoptera > Erebidae > Euclidia > Euclidia mi. Next base: position 62,499,405 of record OX123187.2, on the reverse strand, counting down.
AATTGTTGTAAAGGGTCGGCGCAAACGGGCCACCGACCACAGCCGGTTAGCTTACAGAAGAATGACAAACAGCGTCGATTATCTCACTCTTTCGTTCTAACAAAATTTCGTTAGCGTTGCACAGCGAACATTCACCGCGGCGTAAGCGCCTCCTTGCTTGCGAGTCAGTATGGCGCGAAGTTTTTCGAAGGAAATAAAACGGTAAGATTATTTTAATAGACTTTTATATGCATCTATAATTGTGTATTCTAATTAGTTATTTTAAGTTTTAAAGGTAAGAAGTCATTATTTTGCTATCTTGTTCAGACAAGACTGAATGGTTAAATAAGTACCTACAGAGTTTTTGTTTTGCCGTGTGGTTGACGGCATAGAATACAAGTGTCACCACCCCCTATCTTCCCGTGGGTGTCGTAAGAGGCGACTAAGGGATAACACGATGCAAATATCATCTTTGCGTAGAGACGGAAAACTCGACATCAAACCCTATACGACTGCCTCGTTGGTCTCGCGGCATCAATGTGCGCGTGGGATCGGGAGGTCCCGGGTTCGATTCCTGGGTCGGGCAGTGTTATTGGGTTTTTCTGTCATGAAATTCTCAGTAGCAGCACGGAGTCTGGAAATGTGCCCGGTACGGCAATAGGCTCGCCCCTTATTACGTGGGACTAAAGTATATCTGGCGAAAAGTGGGTGTAGAAATACACCTCTGCCTACCCCTTCGGGGATAAAAGGCGTGACGATATGCATGCATGCATGCATGCATGCATGCAGAGTTTTTGTTGGCTGGCCTGGCTTAGGATCATAATTAAGGGTTCGAATCCCAGGTTAGGCCAGCAAGGAATTATTGGATTTTTTGATGAATTCTCAGTAACAGTCAAGAGTTAATCCTGCGACTGATGTGACTCTGTTGTGTAGAATTGCCTATGGGACTATGAGAGTGAGTGAATAATAACTGCACGTTGTGTTTTGCACATATATTAGCGCACGGTAGTAGGTCCCTCTTTTGCAAATTGTTATTCTGCCTCAATATTTGCCACCGTGACTGAACACACGGCAAAAGCGATAGTAAGAACCCTCTTTGTGGAGTGGCTGGAGGCCGCCACGGTGTTCTCACCTTCCGCCTGACGCATGTCTTCACCGGACACGGTTGTTTTGGGTAGTTTCTTTGCTGTGGAGGACTCCCGCGGCAACGGACGTCGCGAGGCGATTTACGGCAACTGTAGACGCGGGCATGCGGACGACGAGGACCAAACGCCGTCATACCTAAAAGTGGTCCTTAGGTACGAAATTTTAAGTTTATATTTTTTGTCAAACCTATAATGTCAGCATGAATGTATAATGCAAAACTAAACTTACAATGAGTACCTAACAATTGTTTTGTTTAATTTTCTAAAATAAAGACTGATTAAGCACAATCTAACTTTTTTTTAATTCATACCTTAGTCGGTTCGGTTCTTTTCGGCCAGTTTAAAAACTTATAAAAGTCTAATGTATGTATGTAAATATGTATGTATAATTTTATAAGAATTAATCACAATGTGCTTTCGCGTTGTATAAAAGAGCTTATTGTATTTTTTATAGATAATTAACTTATTACAATTTCCTTGTTCTTCTGCCATTAACCAATAGCCGGTTATGTCATATTGGCTCCACTTGATGGACAGAAAAAGCACAGGTATGCTCTTTTTCTTCAACAGAAATAAAATAAATGGTGCAGTTAAATCATTTGGGTTGGAACTCATTAATTGAGTTGTTTTCATTTATGACGTTTTTCCTGTTAGTATAATTAGGACCGTTTGAGGGTAAGCGACAGTGAATAGTGTTAGGCGTGTATTTTGTTTTAATTAACAATGTCATTTCGTAGAGACCTAATCAAAAACTATATGGTTAAATTTTGAATCTTTTGGAACGTACAGAAAATTTTCTATGATTTTTTTTCACTTATTTTGAACTTTAAACTACTCTCCTGTAAAGTTTGTAAAGTGGCGGTTAGCCTCTTTTGGCCGAAAGGCATCGATATATTTTGTATAGACGCGCCGCACGTCGTGTGGCCGGTGGCGGCCACTCGCTACAGAAGTAAAATATATGAAAAAGTGTGTTAAATGGCTGTCGCTGGCCACTAGTGGCTGTGGTCGGTGGCCCGTTTGCGCCGACCCTAAGTCCCGCGAATAGTGAGAAGAACCAAAACATTCTCACCAGTCAATCATTGTTTAAAGTTTTTCTTCGTATTATGACTTACTTAGAACTATATGGTAATAAGTTTACCATTCGCAAATATAACAAGTTACCGCGACCACTGAGGTCAGTGAACTCGACAAAAAGATCTCTTGATGAACCTCCGAATGTCGGTCACCTTTTGTAATTTTATTTGCATAAAAACCATTGAAGTTTTTATACTCAATGATAATTAGTTAAAATAATGAAGTGTTTAAGCTTATTGTTTATAGTATTGGTTATATCTGTATGGGCTATAGGTATATACCTATTATCATAAAATATGAATTTTAGGTACTTTATGAGTACCTTATACAGATGTAATCTAAAATTCTCAGTAATATGGTAATCCCATTACTTAAACAAGGTTTATTATAAATAAATAACAGAGATGGCAACTACATTAAAACGTAATTATCTATAATTTGAATTAATGTGTACAAATGATTATATCTTCTACAAGTGTAACTGATTTCTGTATTTTTGTTAATAATAATTTATTTAATATATTATTTATCTTAGGGATTTACTAGAAAAAACTGGGCGGATAAAAGAGGAAAAAATATAATTATGTTTTTTAATGTAATATTATGAATAAAACCTTATTATTAAAACACAGAACTGACTCATAGCACCAAATGCACTTATTATTTACTTTGGGTTTCGTAATATTTTTACAGATGTTTATCTGAGTTGATCGTTTTATTACCTAGCAATATTTTACCACTATTATTTTATGATGTTCTTATCTACATTTATCAATGCGACTAGGTGTTTAAGAATATTACCTAATGGCATTAAAAGAACTAACTTCATAAAACTTGAAACATAATAAAATATCAAAATCAAGTTTTTAATACATTAACACTTGTATTTAAATACACTACCTAATTTCATACATAAATATCAATTCAATATCAACTTTTGTTTAATTATTATCTAACATTATTTTATTGAATATAATCTTATTATATAAACACTTACGATTATCGAGCATCCAGGAAATACACAAGGTGTCTTCATTATACACTATTTTTATTTAATTTTAATCCGTTTTTAAACACTCACATCCGGAACTGAACGCACTTGTTGATTAAAAACACCAGCTACATCCCACGTCTACGATGATAGTCTGCGATATTGTATTCGGAGATAAGTGACGTGCGGCGTATGGTGCAAGGCAGAGGCGATAAGCGGACTGATAAGATGTAGCGGGAACGATAGCAATAACAATGATAATGTTTTATCTATAATATATTCCTATAAGACATTAAAATATGTAACAATATTTACTAAATGCCGTAATATATTACGGCATTTAGTAAGTTGATCAATTCGAATAGAATGACATAATAAAATTGTATAGCATGCAAATAATTATGATGTCATTACAGAAAGAACCAGTTTGTTTAAAACTTTTAATTAAGGCCGTTTTGTTTTAGGCTTGGAGTATTAAATTATTCTTAGTTTGTTCACTTACTGAGTTACTGTTCGGCTAAGTCCCCTTTTCAGCTTTAGACTCTCTGTACTCTCGTGCCTTCTTATTGCATTTCATTGACATCTGCTTGGTCTGTCTGGTCATGTTCTGCAAAATAATATAATCATCGTTACTAATGTTATTCAGAGACTTAAAAGAATTTGTAATTAAAATATCTAGGTATTGTAAATAAAATATAGGCACATATCTTATAGCATAATATATTTAGTATTGTCGTAGTCTAAATGACGTCAGAGCAGGACTTCTGGTGTTTAAGTGAAAGTGATTAACAAAGTAATTAATCGCGTGCTACAATGCGTGTGGCTACTCAATCACAAGTGTTACGTTCAGTTATTTATGAACAATCATATTGACTGTTATTTATTACTGTTTTTACTAGTGTTTTTCATAAAATGTTTATTCGTAGAATTTTCTAGGCTAATTTCATTGTATAACATTAAGGAAAATAATGAATGATGCGCAATCCACACTGCCGACCTAATGGAAGTCATAGTCTTATGTTCAGTATAACATCATATTTAAGTCATGCACTAAATATAAATAAAGTTTTAGCTGTGTAAAATGGAGTACCTCCAAAATTTATTGACACAAATGTTGAAAAACAATAATTAATGGTTATTCATTATTGTTTTTCATATCTTATGCTTTTTAGTAGCACTGAAGACAGATATAAATATATAATATCGTTTAAAATTATCGTTATCTGTTATGTTAATTAAATAACTCAGATAAGATAGCAGCCATCTTGATTATATTTATCGTCCGTCATAGACAACATTACCAGGTAATCCCCAGAACATGGCGATGTTATGAAAGTAACATACAAGCCGACTTTAAATTGGCTTGAAGTTGTTTTTTATGACACTATGTGACTACTGAAGCATGTTCCTACAGGGTGCCACAAGACCCATCACCAAGCCGAAGTCTACTCGTTGTGGACATCATGTCAAGTCATACTAAGCAAAATAATACCTGGGAAACGATTTTTTTTAAGTGGACACCATTTTTACCCATAAAATAAAAGTGCGCGCGTGCAAAGCTCGAAATACCTTCTTATCCATGAGTGCTTAGGACATCTATAAAGAAATTGGCGGGATAAATGCATCTATTTTGTACCTAATTAAAAAGAAATAATGGTAACTTTGAGCCACAATATCTTCTGAACCAGTAATTTCCCATCCCATCCCAGATATGGTGCCGAAGTAAAAAATGTTTGTAATGATTGGTACAATATGGGATTTCAGTTTTCGTTATGGTTATTTTTACATTCCCTATGTAATTATACAGTTTCTAGTTTCTGAGAAAGCCTTGGACAATCACATCGCAAAATGTTTGATAAATCGGTTAGATGTGCTTGGACCAACATAATATGTACCTATTACAGACATTCTAGCAAAAGTGATATCCTCGTTTTTAAGTCGGTTAAAAGACATGGCACAAATAATGCTGATGGATGGATATAATTATGTAGAGTAAGCTGATTGGTAAAAAAACCTACTCATTAGTGAGCGCGTTAATGTACCTAGTCAGTGTGTTATGCATAGTTACTATTGTTTTAATTTCTACTAATGGATGATGTAAATCACTAAGTATTTACATAGCAGACCTTTATATAGGAACAATTACATTATGATCATATTACTATTTCTAAGTCAAATGAATTGGTAATTGTGTTGATGCTACATATATTTTACATATTCTTAGGTAATTTTAACCGTTAATGCGACAAATAAGTACGAATAAATTGAGATTACAGGATTATAGAAGTTAGTATTATACCATTATGACTCGTTTGGTTATATTGTACGAAATTTTATTACATCAATTGATCATGACCTACCGCATTACTTAACTTTCATTATTTAAACTTTCATTGATTTTTTTCACTTGGCCCACACAGTTATCGCGGTGCGCTGCAAGAATGTGTGTGTACTTCCTCAGATATTTAGTAATATGTACACAGAAGATAACTTGTTTACTGAATAGTTTGGTAAAGTTGTACATAACACTAGCTGTTGAGCGCATTTTCGGAGCAGTTGAGAATAACCGGATTTAAAACAAAGACTGCCAAACCTTGCTACCATAGGGGAGAAACATAACAAAATATTAAATATGTCAACATTTCCTGATTATCTTTAGTAGTTTAGGATCTGCGATAATAATATACCAGTCAGGACATTTATGTAGATTAAGTACAGAAATATGATTAACAAAGATACATTAACGTCAGTATGTTCATACGAGAAATTCTTGTAGTAGTTGGTATCTTGGTGTCGAATGAATTAGTTTCTCATATATCATGTTTACTGGAGTGAATTACTGTGTTCCCCTGACTCTTGTGTTAGGTAAAGTAACTTTGGATAAATTTAAAATGGTATGTAAATTCATTAACATATGCGGTATCTGTACAAATACAGATGTTACAATTATCAGCTAGCTAAGACAAGTTTTAAGTACCAAATAGAAATTAAAATCCATTGATTCATCTTTTCATTTAGTGGTAAGTGACCTGGACTGTTAGAGCGAAGGTCGTGGGTTCAATTTCTACCCAGGCCATAATCATATTTTGAGATCAAAATATGACCGAGTCTTGATTATCACTACTCACTACATAGTATAAAACAAAGTCTATCTTCTGTCTGTCTGTCCCTATGTATGCTTTAATCTTTAAATCTACGCAACGGATTTTGAAGCGGTTTTTTTAATAGATAGAGTGATTCAAGAGGAAGGTTTTCTATGTATAATACATGCCTAATAAGCATTGCAGCCGTGCGAAGCCGGGGCGGGTCGCTAACTCGCTAGTTAAATTATATAAGAGGATGCTCGCAGCTTCACTTGCATTTTATCCCGATCCTGCAGGAGCTTCGGAAAATCCCTTCTTAGTGCACCCCTACGGTCACCAAGAAAACATACATGCCAAATTTCATTACAGTTCGGTCACAAAACCATTGCTTAGCTAATTATTTCTTTTACTTGATTTTATTTGATACTGATGTCTCAATATGTTTAACTATAGTCTTAAACTCGTAAAGATAGTGCTCTTAATCTTTTGCACAATACGAACGTACAAGTATTTTAATCTCTATTTGCCTTAGGTATTTCATCATCAACTTCTTAGCGTCGCGTCACCAATTGCATACAAGACTTTTGGTTTATTGGTTTATACCAATGTCACTGTATTCAGGGGTACTGACAGTAAAGACTGTCGAAGATCTTCATGACAGCCGTGACCGACGTCAAAAGTGCTCTGGGAAGCAAGCAACAAATTAGTACGCACATAACTTCCAACTTTTGACTGCCTCCGTGGTCCAAAGGATAGCGTATGCGTCTGCTGATTGGGAGGTCCCGGGTTTGATTCCCGGGTCGAGAAAAGTTATATTGAGTTTTTCCGAATTCTCAGTAGCAGCACCGAGTCTGGCAAACGTGCTCGGTAACGGCAAAAGGCTCGCTCCCTGTTACGTGCGACCTCAATTTTTTAAGGCGAAATGTGGGTGTCTCTGCCTATCCCTTAGAGGAGAAGGGCGTAACGATAAAATAATTACTTCAAACAGCCGTGAGCAATGTGACTGCTCTACATTACATTTTTTTTCTATCTCCACTATGCTTTCGCTCTCTGCTGATCTTATTTCTTTGAATAATTAATATCCTCGCTAGTTACTGTGTCTTGTAAAACTTTCGAAACGGAAAGCAACATGAGTCATACGAGCTATTTGTGGGTCAGAGATTGTCTAATAAAGAAATTGAATGTAAGTCACTTGTCTTGCTTATCAGTGACTTCATAAATATAGTACATATGATACTAGCTGTCGCCCACGGCTTCGCCTGCCCTAAACTTTCAACCTTTATTGTACACGCTTGGTAGAAGAATATGCAAAATTCCTCCTTTAGTGGGTACCAAGTCATAATTGACTACCCACCATGACTGAATTCAGTTTAGAAGGCATTGTTACTAATTATTTTATAGGAGGTAAACTTATTTTAAGCATCCTCCAACTAAGTTAAACACCTAGTGTACCTACCTATCAAAAAACCTATCCTGTAACAAATGTTGTAACTAATCTATCTCTTTCCAGAAACAAGTCATCAATATAACTATAAATTAGTACATCATTAACGTGCCAAACTATGCGACATTTGAATTCTTACCTGAGACCTAAAACACCATCACACATTACTACATCCTTAACATGACATGCGTTCATTCATTCAAAACAAATCGTCTACAAAATAAAACATTTACAAAATGTACGAACTCACTAAATACCCCATTTGATTCAAAGTATCCTCATGAAAGTTCTATCACAAACTCACTGCTAACTTACTACGATGATCGTCCGTCACGCAATGTTAGACAAGGAAAGCGATATTTTACTATCAGCAAGAAAGGGAGAAAGATATAAATAACAATTTTATCTGTGACGTCTGACGTTAGATCGGTTTTAGTAGCTCAGTATTAGGTGTTGGTCTTGCTGCAAGCGAGTAAGCGATCGGTGTAAGATAATCGCGCGAAGCGATTTTTGATACATGATATTTGCTAATATAATTATGCTCTCTCGACGATCAGTAGGATTTTTCTTAGATTTATTGGCAGACTAGCTGATGGCCCACGTGATAGAAAGCGGGAACCGTCGCTCACAGACATGAGCTGTGTTGGAGACACAGCCAAGCTGCTCCCTACCTTGAGAAGCTAGGTGCTAAGTTTTAATTGCCGCATCTTACAACATAATTTGTAAAATTTTGGTGGTCATATTGTGGTATACTAAGGAACGTTACAGCATCACTCGCATTAAGCGTTTTGTTCGCGACAAGACATTATAAAAGTGTTAGTTATTAGTGTTATACGAAATCGCGAGTGAAAATCGAGACTGCCTCGTTGGTCTCGCAGCTTGAATGTGCGCGTGGAATTGGGAGGTCTCGGGTTCGATTCCCGGGTCGGGCAAAGTGTTATTGGGTTTTTCCGTTAGGAAATTCTCAGTAACAGCACGGAGTCCGGTAATGTGCCCGGTACGGCAATAGGCTCGCCCCCTATTACGTGAGACCTAAACATTCATGGCGAAATGTGGGTGTAATATTACACCTCTGCCTATCCCTTCGGGATACAGGCTATAAAAAAAAACGTAACAATAGTGCTACCTATCGTGTGGTACACCGAGTTCGGTTCCCGGACGCGTCAAAGTGCAGAAATGTAAATAGAACAGTCTAAGTGCGCGTATCGGTGTGAAGAATTGTCAAATAGTGCATAAACATTAACTGTACACGTGTGATAGCCATAGGAACTGTGTTATGGACCTTATCGTGCTGTTACAGGCCACTCTAACCACTGAACCTGCTATCCCTAACAGTTAAATCCCTTACTCAGCATGCCTGTTAGTTATCGTAATAGACGCTACCATAATCCCCATCAGTCCGTTCCTATCCTCCACAGTGCGCTGTAGTCCCAAATCATTCTCACCATTGTAATTATTGTATTAAATTGTCAAGGACAAAATAAATCATCTTCAAATCTAAAAACTGTTTTTTAAAAACGCTTTCTCAAGTCGCATCGTAACATTGGTGGCAGCGGTGGGATAACAAAATCCCAGGTATCCTCCGAGTGCATAAAACCGTACCGTTAAACAAGCTACATTCCAGTGCAGTGAGAAAAGTGATAATAATTCTAAATCCATACCTACCATTTCCAAATCAAAACCGCGACATACTCGTAAAGTGTATTCGAGCTGATTGTGAGAGTTAAAGTCGAGTAAGGAAACAATAGTACTATACCGCGGAACGTGACTCGCGTTCTTCTTACATACAAACCAACTTCGTATCCAGAGTGCTATCCTATATATCTCGTCCTGCTAGACGAGAGAAGTACTGCTAGAAAATGCTGTATAATATGTTCCTGCTGGGTGTGTTCCTGACTTCAATGTGAGTAACTGTTCACCATTTATACTTACCAGTGCAAACCATATTCAGTGCAGTGCAATTTCCAGTGTTACAGTGATCCAAAACATACGTTTTATAATAAACTAGACTAACTAACTTAATATCCGATACTATAATTTCGACTCATTCGTCGGATGTAATTTAGACGACTTATTCGAGATAAGAATAGCGCCGTCCACTCGCAGTCATAACAAAGCCATAAGGCTCGCTTAAATTCGTAGAATTCGTGTCTGACTATTCTTTGCTACTTACCATTCTATTGTAACGAATACTGCCAATACTTATAACCTTGATTTTATTTAGCCTGTTTTGATTATTAAACTACAATGTCACAGGAAGAACTCAAGAAGCCTATTGCAGTGCAATCTGACTCTGTTGATTTAAATGTTTTAATTAAGTTCATAAAACCTTATGACGGTTCCAGGGACAAACTCACACCTTTTGTAACTAACTGTTCAAATGCATACAACCTTGCTTCTACGAACCAAAAACCCATATTGTTCAGGTATATTTTAAGCCAACTCCAAGGACGAGCGGAAACTGCATGTTCCATTAAAGATTTTAATAATTGGGATCAACTTAAAGACTTTTTAAATACTCAATTTGGCGAGCGAAAATGCTATTCACATTTACTAACCGACCTTCAAGAGTGTCGGCAAATGAACATAGAAACGGTTACACAATATTCCCTGCGTTTAGAGACATGTTTATCCCAGTTGTTAACTGAAATTAATCTAAGCAATTCCAAGAAATCAGAACTTCCTGGCAAAACTAGTGCAATGGAGGAAGTACCCCTTCACACCTTTGTCCTTGGTCTACACCCAAGAATATCAAACAATGTTCGGGTTCGATCCCCGAAAACACTGAATGAGGCGATTAACGCAGCCGTTTCAGAGGAAAAAATTTTGCAATTTGTCAACAGGAAATCACACCCTAACGCCGACTCAGGACCTTCACGACCAAGGTCATTTCCAAAACCTGAAAGTAAGTCACAGGAGTTTAGACCTAATAACGCTTTCCAAAACAAGCCGCGAGCTTACCCACTTTATTGCCGATACTGCAAGTTTCCTGGTCACGTCATTGAAAACTGCCGTAAACGGGAATACAATAATAAAAGGTTCGGTAATTTACAGAGCAATCAAACTCAAAATCGAACCAATTTCGTGGATCAAGGAGAAGACGTTGTTGACACTAATACTGATTCTTTAAACTAAATCGAGGCCCGCGTTGGTGTCGGTCGGGCCACCGCATCCCAAAATCCGACATTGCTTGCTATATCCAAAATAATAATTCTAATTCCTTAAATAATAAATACTTACCAAATCCAAGGTCAATGGCAACCGTAACAAGGCTATGCCATGACTATTCCAGTACTAAATCCTTGCTATATCCTAGAAATGTTGATAAAATAAATAATTACTCTAATAAATACTTACCAAATCCAAGGTCAACGGCATCCGCAACAAGGACACGCCATGACAATTTTAATGCTAAATCCTTACTATATCCTTTGAATAGAAATAAATCTTCGTTAACCATGAAGAATAACCTTTCGGGTCAACAATCAGTTACGCGTTCGAGCCCCCTTCCTGAAAAAAACAAAATTAATCATTCAAATAAAAGTATTGTAGAAAATAAAATAAATTCGGAATCAATTCAAGATCCTAAAATCTATAACTACACAACAAATATTTCCCGTAAGTTCTTACCTTATATAAAAATACTTACCTCTGTATCCTCGAAGCCGTTATCTTTACTAGTTGACACAGGTGCATCATTCAGCCTTATATCAAAGTCCTGTATTGAAAAGATGCCTGAAATTACTAAATCCATTATTAAATTTAAAGGCATTGACTCCTCGGGTACTAAGGCTACACTAGGTCACATCCCTATAGAATTCGGTTCATTAAAACATAATTTTCACGTCGTCGAAGGCGTTGATCTACCCTATGACGGTATAATCGGCAGCGATATTTTTGATTCCATGAACGGTAATATTGACTATCCCAAACAATGCTTATTACTGAATAACTCAGCATTCAAACTTCATTTCAACGAACCTGTTTGTGTAATACCTGCTAGATGCGAAACTGTAATAGAATGCAGTGTCTCGAATCCGGAAGTCGATGAAGGCTTTATATTAGACCAGAATCCTATAAAAAACCTGCTTATAGCTAATTGTGTAGTGAAAGTAAAAAACAATTCTCGTATTAATATTTCCGTAGTAAATGTCTCAGAACATCCCTTATCTTTCAACCCTGACCTAAAATTAGAAATAACACCTTACAACCCCAAAGAAGTTCGACGAATCTGCAATTTTCAGACTGACAATATGCAGTGTGGCCGCGATGATTCCTATTCCCGCACGAAAAAAGTACTTGATCAAATTCGCGTATCTCATTTAAATACCGAAGAGAGTTCTGCACTCCTAAATCTTTGTAGCGAATTCTCAGACATTTTCCACCTCCCAGGTGACCAATTGACTTACACGAATGCCATCCAACATGAAATTAAAACTTCTACTTCAGTCCCAATCCATGTTAAATCATACCGTTTGCCAGAGTGTCATAAAAAAGAGGTTAACTCTCAAATTGAAAAAATGCTTAACCAAGGTATTATTAAACCATCCGTATCGCCCTGGTCATCACCCATCTGGGTGGTGCCTAAAAAATTAGACGCTTCCGGTGAAAGAAAGTGGCGAGTAGTGATAGATTACCGAAAGCTAAACGATGTAACTATCGGCGACTCATATCCCATCCCGAACATATCCGAAATCCTAGATCAACTTGGCAGAAGCAAATACTTTAGTACTTTAGATCTTGCTTCCGGTTTTCACCAAATTAAAATGAAACCGGAAGACGCCGCTAAAACAGCATTCTCCGTACCTCAAGGCCATTATGAATTCACTCGTATGCCATTTGGTTTAAAAAATGCCCCTTCTACGTTTCAACGTTTAATGAATTCGGCTCTCTCCGGCTTACAAGGCATGCAATGCTTTGTTTACTTAGATGACATTGTGATCCATGGATTTGACCTTGACTCTAACATCGAAAACCTTTCTAACGTTTTTAAACGTCTCCGTAGTTTTAATTTGAAGTTGCAACCAGACAAATGCGAATTCTTGCGCAAAGAAGTCTCCTACCTAGGACATATCATCACAGACGAAGGAGTCAAACCAAACCCAGATAAAATAAAGGCAGTCCACCAATTCCCTACTCCAAAATCCCCGAAAGATATAAAATCATTTTTGGGCTTCGTTTCGTATTATCGTAGATTCATCCATGATTTTTCTAAAATAGCCAAACCTTTGACTAATCTCCTCAAGAAAGATATTCCATTTAAATGGGAACACGAACATCAACTTGCATTCGATACCCTAAAACACAGACTGACGTCAGCACCATTATTGATTTACCCCGATTTCTCTAAACCATTCATATTAACTACTGATGCCTCCAATTACGCCATAGGCGCGATACTATCCCAGGGTGAATTGGGTAAAGATAGACCTATCGCCTATGCATCCCGCACTTTAAATAAAAGTGAGTGTAACTATAACACCACCGAAAAGGAATTGCTTGCTATATTGTTTGGATGCAAAACATTCCGTCCGTACCTATACGGCAGGACCTTCCAAATTGTCACTGACCATCGACCCCTAAAATGGCTCTTCAATCATAAAGACCCTGGTAGCAAACTACAAAGATGGCGGTTGAAACTCGAAGAGTACGAGTATGAGATAGTGTACCGAAAGGGCAAATTCAATGCTGCTGACGCTCTCTCTAGATACCCTTATGAAGATACTAAGCTTATAAATCCAATTGCTCCACAACCAGTTCCAGGCCCTTCATGGGCTGATGATAACAATCCTATATTTCCTGATTCGGATGATGATGTGCGTGATCTTGACGACCTCCTAGATCCAAATGCTATTCCAGCATTATCCCCTACTCCTCAAGACTTAGTGGAATTACCCGATGACCTTAGAGACATAAATCTCGACGACCTAGAAATCTCAGAGCGTCCAAATAGTAATAATAATTCAAATGATGACTTACCTTTAGTGAATCAGCCTCAGCCGCAACCTCCTCCTCTCGCCGATCCAATAGACAGCCCAAACGCTAGATCTGAAACATACACTGAATTTCTTAAAGTCATTAGTAGCAAAAATTTTCAATCTAATGTAGCGATCATAGAACATAACGAAAGCTTACTCAAAACTACATGCCAGAATATCATTGTACCTACCTCAGTCGATATGGATGAGTCCATCCCTTATGTAGAAAACATAATATCCAATCTTGCCGACAAGGATACCTTTCTTGCACGCGATAGAAACCTTTATTCGTCCTTAATTCACCAAGATCATAATAAAAAATATTACTTCCTATTTACAAAGATTAATCATTTCGATACAACCTCTTATTCAGATATATTTGAAAGCCTTAAAAACCTTAGAAATGAACTAATAGTTTGCCATAGCGACGAAGTCAAATCTATAGCAATTACTGATTTCAAAAATCCATTCGATAAGCACTATTTCACCAAAATCTATAATATTATTCTGTATTTATTTAATAACACTGGCATAGAAATACATATTTACCATAATAACATTCAATACCCGTCACTAAGCGAAATCAAACAAATTCTTAGAGACAATCACGACTTACCTGTTGCTGGTCATGTAGGATCGACTAGAATGTATAGTAGAATAGCTGAACGCTACTACTGGAAGGGCATGCGATCAGACATACAGGACTATGTAAAATCGTGTCAACTATGCCAAACTAATAAAGCGCTTCGTCAAACGAATAGAGCTCCCATGCAGATCACTAGTACCGCAAACACAGCCTTCGAAAAGGTATTCCTTGACATAGTAGGTCCATTACCAGAGTCTGGTAGTGCTAAGCTAAAATACATCCTTACATTACAAGATGACCTTACGAAATACTCAGCAGCGTATCCCATTAGGAGCACTACAGCAGAAGAAACCAGCGAATGTCTTATACATTTCATATCCGTATTCGGTATCCCTAAATATATAGTATCAGACCAAGGAACCAACTTTACTGCCGAACTCTTTAAACAAACATGCTCTTTCCTCAGAATAAAACAAATTTGGTCGATCCCTTACCATCCTCAGACACAAGGTGCCTTAGAGAGAAGCCACTCCACTTTGAAGGAGTATCTTAAGTCATACATTGATCAAAGCCCAGAATCCTGGTCAAAATATGTATATACCGCTATGTTAGCCTACAATACCAATATTCATTGCACAACAAACTTTACACCCCACGAGCTTGTTTTTGGAAAAAAGCCATATATACCTAATTCAATTTATGAGAATAATATTGACGCAACTTACCCTGAGTATGTGAGAATACTTCAACAGCGATTACAGTATTCACAGCAAAAGGCTATTGAGAACATCCAGAGATCAAAAGAAAGATCTAAGAACTACTATGATAGTCAGACACGTCCCGTCAACTACAGAATAGGTGACTATGTTTATTTAAAAAACCACTTGAGAATGGGCAAAGCATTATCTCCCGTTTGGAAAGGCCCGTTCAAGATAGTTAAATTGCATGGCAACAATAATGCATCCCTATTAATAAATAAGAAACATGTAAAACACCACTTTGACGAGCTAAAATTAGCTCATATAGGTCCTAGATCAGTTTAGTCTTAATTATAGAAACTTAAGTATTGTATAATATAATAGTTGTAATCTTTTACAGTACCATTGCTAAGAGCTTTCCGGATATAATACGTCCAGTAGAGAATGGTCCCGGAATCTATTTCGACCCGATTGGTTCCGTGAAAATAATTAATGGACATTTAAGTGTAGTGGTACCCATAGATGTATCTTTTATTAGCCCTCACCTCAATAATATAAATGATATTTTACATTCAATTGACAATATATGTATTCAAAGTAATGTATTCGATACTTCAGTATGTAATCAAATTATTCAACCACTCCGAGTCAGATATACTGATATGACTAGAGACTTTAATGCCATTTCTCACCTGCTCACTCAGAGAGTAAAACGATCCTCATGGTTTGGCGGCGTCGGTACCGTTATGAAACATCTCTTTGGCACAATGGACGAGGACGACGCTATTCAATATAATAACGCTATTCAAGAACTTAACAATAATCAAAAACAATTAGCTACTTATATGAAAGAAAATATATTATTAACAACTTCAACGCTTACTGCATTTAATGAAACAATTAATCAACTCGTTGAAAATGAAAAGTCCTTGAATAACGCTATCAACTTCTTATCGGATAATCTTGTAAATTTGACTAATATATCTGAAAATTTAACTATTAAGGTTAAAATAATGGAGATTATAACCATGTTAGAGAATAGTATACTTACCTTATCTTTTAAGTTAGAAGATATATGTAATGGGTTAATGTTTAGTAAAAATAATGTACTATATCCCGCTATATGTTCTCCTGAAGAACTGTATAACGATTTAGTTGCTAACTTTCGTTTATTGCCTAGCTCTAAGGAATTGCCTATTGTCCTAAGTATAAGTAACATCCATGTACTTATGCAAATGTCTAGAATAAGTTCATACTATTCCGAGAATAAGATCATTTTTGTAATTAAGATCCCATTAGTTAACCCTTTAGAATTTAACTTGTATAATACATTACCCTTACCTATACCACAGTATAATGATACTTATATAACTATTATTCCCACTACGTCACACATAGGGTTCTCTAGAGATAAGAATCAATATTGTCTTGTAAATAACCCTAAAGAATGTCAATCTATGAACCAATACTATATTTGTGATAAGATAAATATTCTATCCAGTGTAGCTCAGCCTATTTGTGAGAGCGAAATAGTATCTAAAACTCTGTTTATGTATCCCAAAGAATGTGAAACGAAATATGTGAAAGGTAACATCGAAATCTGGCAAGAACTGTACGATAGTAATTATATATTTGTTATGTCAAAAATTACAAAATTCACACTTGACTGTTCAAATGATCATGTTTACGAAACAAATATAAATGGCACAGGTATAATTAATATTCCAGATGGCTGTATTGGCTACTGTAAAAACACACAGTTACCATCGAAACAGAATATTAAAATAAATTTAACACATATAGATTTAGATTACAATACGATTAAACTAAATAATATAAGTATACCAAAATTGCTAGACCTTAAGTATTCTGAAGTAAACATTAAACACACAAGTTTCCAACCTTTAATTAATTATAAAGAAAATTTTGATTTACTAAAACAAAAATTTGAGAAGATCATTGAACAACCAAGCGTCCAAACTTATGGACATTACTATGTCCCATTCATATCCTATTTTGTTTTAGCTTGTATTTCTATTTTATGCTATAAATTGTATAAATGCTACTATGTAAACCGTTGCACTTCTCCCTCTCAATCACTCAATATCACCAATCCTAATTCTCCTGCCGAAATTGAACTTACCACTCCTGAAGAACTCCCTCGGCTCCGCATCTTAACATAAACTTCACCTTAGGGTGTAAGTTTAGTCTTAAACGGGGGGCTGTTACAGGCCACTCTAACCACTGAACCTGCTATCCCTAACAGTTAAATCCCTTACTCAGCATGCCTGTTAGTTATCGTAATAGACGCTACCATAATCCCCATCAGTCCGTTCCTATCCTCCACGGTGCGCGGTAGTCCCAAATCATTCTCACCATTGTAATTATTGTATTAAATTGTCAAGGACAAAATAAATCATCTTCAAATCTAAAAACTGTTTTTTAAAAACGCTTTCTCAAGTCGCATCGTAACAGTGCGTTATCAATACCATACGATAAGAATTTATAGTAAATAAATAGTTGTTTGTTTATATAGCTCGATTTAGGTATAGTTTTATATGTATTTATACTTTTTTGTACACCAGAAATATTACATAGGATATCATACAAAAAAAGCGAAGTACAATGGGCGGCCTTATCGCTTATAGCGATCTCTACCAGGCAACCTTTGGATGGAAATATTATTGGTCGGAAAATAGTGGTAGTTGTAGGTGTAACAGTTATAATACATATATATTTCTAAACACATACATATATACCTATTCATAAACTCTACTCTATGTACCTACATACAAATATACATATACATACATACATACAAATACATATATACATAAACATACAAAACATATATATATATATATTAAGGACATAGTTATACACACATAAACTATAGCCAAGTCTTAATTATAGAATATTTTAGAAATTATAACAATTATTATGTTATAATATATTATAATGAAAGGTAATATTCCTTCACTAAAGATTTAAATTTAGCTACCGTCTTAGCTTGCCTAATGTGCAGCGGTAATTTATTCCACAAGCAAACAGCAGTTACGGTGAAGGAATTGTCATAAAATTCCGTGGAATGTACCGGCATTTTAAGCCTCAAATTTTCTGATGACCTTAAATATCTATTATGTGTATCATGAAGGAACTCAAATCTTCCTTTAAGATAGGAGGGAGTTGAGGGGTTAAACAATATATTGTACAGTAAAGTGAGAATGTGAGCATTCCGGCGATGTCGAATTGGTAACCACTTGAGCTGTGTTCGAAATTGTGAAACATGGTCGTATTTGCGCAAGCCAAATACGAATCTTATACAGACATTTTGAATTCGCTCAAGTTTATCTAGCTGGTTTTCGGCGAGGTCTAGATAGCTGACATCTGCATAATCAATAATGGGTAACAGAAGAGACTGAGCGAGGGCAATTTTAGTAGCAGTGGGCAGGAAGTTTCTTAATCGCCTCAGTGAACCAACTGAAGCGAACACCTTACGACTCACTTCTTGTATCTGCGGTCCCCAAGTAAGAGTAGAGTCGATAGTGAGACCCAGATTTTTCACCTTGTCTTGTGTATTAATAATAGTGCCATCAAAGATTATATGAGGGAGTAAAGACCAGTCTATTTTACTTTTCATTCTAGAGCTACCAATAACAATGACTTGAGTTTTGGTAGGGTTAAGTTTAAGCCCAAAAGATTTGCTCCACTTGCTGATTTGTGCCAAGTCACTGTTAATGATATCTAACGAATGTGACATCTGCGACAGTGTTGACTGTGTGTATATCAGGAGATCATCTGCATAAAGGTGATAGGAACAGCGAAGGTTATTACAGATAGAATTTATGAATATTGAGAAGAGTAAAGGAGACAATACGCCGCCCTGAGGCACACCGGCTTTTGTATTACACCAAGAAGAAAGTGAATTCTCGATATGTATACGTTGTCGGCGGCCACACAGGTAACTACTAAACCAATCAATCACCGTAGGAGATATGTTAAGAGAACAAAGGCGTCCAAGAAGAATATCAAAATCTACCATATTAAAGGCGTTACTAAAATCAAGTAGACATAAAATTGTGAACTGTCCGCCTTCCATACCAGTCTTGATGTCGTCCGTAACATTGACCAAGGATGTGACTGTGCTATGACCCGAACGGAAACCGGATTGAAAGGGATTAAGAAGATTATTCTTACAGAGGAAAGAGTTGATTTGGTAGTACACGAGACGTTCGAGGACTTTAGAGAGGAATGGCAGGATAGAAATGGGCCGATAATCGGAAAAGGATGAAGGATGGGAAATTTTTGGTATAGGAGTAATTTGGGCGTCCTTCCACATCAATGGAAATATACTACTGGACAAGGAAAAATTGAAGATGTGGGTAATAATGGGTAGGATTGCGTCAAGGACAGGAATGATCATGTTACGGCTGACACAGTCACTACCAACTGCGTTGGACGTGATTGATACTATGCTCTTCTTAACATCACTATCAGTGAACTGATTAAAGACAAACGGTGAATAACTAGGGGTAGGCAATGATGAAAGATAATTAATAGTGCTTGTCTTAGTAGTCCTATCAATGAAGGACGAAGCAGAGAAATGTTGATTGAGCAAGTCAATATTGAAGTCAGTAGGATTGATGTGTTGACGTGCTTTGCCGACCCCCAGGGTTTTAAGAAATTTCCAGACCTTTGCTGGATCCCCGTTTTTTACAGAGCTGTGGATATGTTGGCGTTGTGCGTCCCTACACACCCTATTGCAGTGATTTCTAATCGCGATATACTTTTGGCGCATTTAAGCATCAGGTCTAATTTTATACTTAAATTTAGCTGCAGCTTTCTTACGTATCAGCTGTTTGATGTTTCTTGTGAGCCACGGCGATGGAGGATGTTTTATTTTAACGGGTCGTATAGGTGCATGTTTGTCGTACAATTTTGTGATTTAACGTGTAAAGATGGCAACTTTTTCATCAACAGAGTTCAAGTTAAAAAGATGATTCCAGTCAATATCACTAGCATCTTTGCAGAGATTATTTAAATTGATGTTACGAAAATTGCGCTGCATTAATATTTTAGGCTTAACTTTTGGAGGGCGGATTTGGTAAGATAGGAAAAGTAAGTCATGATAAGAGAACGTGTCTGCCGGGTATTGCCCGTGCGTGGCGACATGTTCCCTTGAGGAAACTAAGATAAGATCTAGAAGAGTAGGTGAAGAATTTGGAAAATGATGAGTTGCATTTAAAGGGAGAATTGACATTGTATTGTGTTCTTTGCCTTAAATATGATTGAATTCATACCATCATGCATTTTTCATAGTGTTTTATATTCAGATAGCCATAATATATATATATATATATATATATATATATATATATATATATATATATATATATATTAATAACAAGTATTTTTGTGTTTTCGATAAACGTGGTTAATGTTGAATCGTGTATACATTTCATAATTCATAAATTTTACGAGTACTTGTGATTGATAGGTTATGAGCTAATAACTTTTTAACGGTAAAAGATAGTTGCAATATTTTTTGTATTCTATGCTCTATATAGTCGCACTCAGGAGCCCCAAGATACATTTATACATTATAGATATATTGTGAGTGGACCCCTGTGTGACGACATTTTCCGCTCGTTTGTGGTTTATAGCTTTGTGATACAAACACATATGTTTATGTATTATTTGTCGTTTGGTAGATCTTGTGAATATGTATCACATATATGTATATACATGTACCATATTTTTTAAGTTATAAGCGAAATAGGTACATACATATGTACCTATTTCGGAATAAAGATTTTGTTGTGCTGATGTTCGATGCGTTGGATCTCGTAATGGTAAAGTTTCGTGGTACATAAGCGACACAATAAATTGCCAAAAACTTTGGCGTCCAAGCCGCCATCATTGTAACCGAATGTTACCATCCAGCATCGGACGCCTGAACGCTTTCCTTGAAGAATGATGTTAGATTTGTGAAGCTCCCAGTACATAGAAAAGAAAGGAAAGAAGAAAAATATTCTATGTGTGCGTGCATGGCATACAGCTGTATGACTGTATGCCATACAGTTATATTGCATAGATATGTTATATCTATACCAGTCATGTATGGCATAGAGGCTATACAGTCCACGCACACATAGAATATCGACGCCGTAGAAACACTTACCCTACAGACACAGACACTACCAGCGCACTGTAGCGGACAAGCCAAGGTTCGATTCCTGGCATCAGTTACGCGTTACGAGACATGTTGAATGAAATTTTGTGTCTAGATAAAACTTATAGATTTTACTGAATTACTTCATTCAATGACTTCAATGAATCAGGGCTATATTATGTCGGTTATCAGTTGGTCCTTTCTCCCTATGATTGACAACGTGTAGGTATAATGGTCACTTCTATCCATCAGGTACATAAGAAGCATATGTCACACCATATAGTATAACAAAATAGCTTATACTTGTTATCAGATCCTAGCTTTATCCGCTTCTCGCTATTCGCTCCAAATGAGACATGTTCCTTAGATATCTATTACGAAAAAACGTGAATTTATTTGCAGTAAAAATGTTCATAAAGATTATGGGAGATATATATCTAGACAGATGCGAGGAGTTTAATTGAAATACGAGGTTCATCTTAAATTTATTTAGACGTTGCATTTTATGAGATCTTCGGTATTTTTTATATTACAGCTTCGTTTGTTCATCTGGGGCTTGAGTTTATACTGCGTATGTTTGTGCTTTGTTGACAAGCGATCGTCACGGCACGGAGCAAAATCAAGTCAAAGACTGAAACCTGTCAATCACATTTGTTGATCAGGTGAAACCTTTAGGTGGCAGTTGTTTTGAGTTGCATTGCATCGTACCAAGTCGTTTGCTGTTGTCGTGGTGGGGGGGGGCTCAGTAACCGTGGTTAGGTCACTCGCGGTAAAGCTAAGCGAGATCCCGGGAGTGGACGCTCCGCGTGGACTTGACGGAGGCCTGCGCAGGATGCGTCCAATGGTGCGGGTGCGAGAGACAGTTCTTCTGTCCCTCGCAGTCGGGCGCGGTCGCGGGAGGAGAGGCGTGTAGGTGTTGCGTTGCCGCGCGCCCTATCCTCTGCGGCCGCCGGGTGTTTTGGCGGCGGAGCTCAACACCTTGGCGGGCCCGCCTGATCATCTGGCGGGCCAATACCCGTCGGGGGGTAGCGAGCAATGCTTCGGTGATACCCGACCCACCGACACACGGGTTGGTTTTTAGTCAGTAACAGTCTGACAGTCCCCTTCACCCTTCCCCCAGGGCGGAGGGACTCCATGAGGATTTGCCAACTCAACACCAAAAAAAAAAGAAAAAAAAAAGGTCGTTTGCTGTCCCCCACAGATAATACAAGTAAATATAATTCTAGTGATACGAGAAAAAGCCTGATAGAAATCAGCCTCATACTTTTTCTCGGGAGAGTCCTAATATATTTGATATATTTTGCTTTTAAACCTTCTAGTAATAAGACTGAAGGCTGTGAACATTTCTCTGCGGTAGTAGTTGTAAGCGTAAGTTATACCTACTTTAACAGGCTTCTTATGAACCTTCAACAAAGTGGTATCAAGTTGTGAATGGGATCGATAGGATTTTTTTTTACCGCGGTGACTTTCACCTCGATTTTATATAAAAAATAGGTCGTTCATCAAGATATCACTCATTATAAAATAGCCTGGTGGAGAGACCAACAAACTGCTACACAGAGGATCGCGGGTTCGAATCCACGGCACGCATCAATAACTTTTTGAAGTTAAGTGCGTATTAAATTGTTAATTATCGCTTGCTAAACGGTGAAGGAAAACATCATAAGGAAACCTGCATGTCTCAGAGTTCTCCATAATGTTCTCGAAAAACATGTGAAGTCTACCAACTCGCACTTGGCCAGCGTGGTGGACTATTGCCTTACCCTTCTCATAGTGAGAAGAGGCCCATGCCCAGCAGTAGGACAGTATATAAGAATGCAGGGCTGATGATGATGATAAAATTATAAGTGAAGCACCTCATGCACCTCTGTGTTGAGCTACGTCTCGGATTATCTTCGAAGCTCCATCAAACAGTGTGATCAGGTTTTCTTGAAAGAAATAAGGAGTCAAGCAGTTGTCAGAATGACACTGACGTGCCGCTTTACAATATATCATTGATCCTATGCCAAAGCCCATATCGGCGTGCCTATTAAGGCCCGTTCTGACATTTATCCTATGCCAAATCTCTCTACGGTATATCGGATTCGCCCCCTATGAGAGTGAAGCAATAAAAAGTGCTCTTGTGTTTGCAAGTTTATGAGAGAGCACACAACTGAAAGAACACAACTGGCTTAGTATTTTCTTGGGTTTACGCGCATGTTACACATTGAAATTAAACTACGGTTTACGGATTCTATCGCGATATAAAGGTTTTAAATGATTTATATTTAAACTGAATGATCTAGAACTACATTTTTTAATATTACTAGCTGACGTTTCAGTTTCTTTACAGGAACCGTGGTCTCGGCAGACTGAGGTGATATTTGTCTTTGTCTTGAATTTAAAAGTGGCTTGTCTTCGTCGAGACTGGCCGCCGCTTCCAAAATACGTAGCAATACATCATTAAATTTTAGCTCCAGCACCTTTCAACTCTTTACACCTCATCATCACATCGCTCTATTACATTAAGTCATCTAAATACTCTTTGCGTTATCCTAGTTGCGGGCCAGGGTTTGTTAACTTTTTTTTGCTGTTGGATTGGAATATCCTCATGGAGTCCCTCCGCCCTGGGGGAAGGGTGAAGGCGACTGTCAGACTCTTACTGACTAAAAACGAGGCCGTGTTCCTCATGTACCCGTGTGTCGGAGGGTCGGGTATCGCCGAAGCATTCGTCGCTACCCTCCGACGGGTATTGGCCCGCCAGATGGTCAGGCGGGCCCCGAACAAGACCCCTTTGGCGGCGGATGAATGTGTTGGGCTCCGCCGCCAAAACACCCAGCGGCCGCAGAGGATACGGAGGACGGCAACCTGGCAACACCGCATCTGCTCTTCCTCTGCGGCCCCACCGCGACGCAACAATGGTGCGCCCCCATTTGGTCATGGTCGCCCCCCCACCACGACAAGGTGGAGATCCCTCGAGGGGGAGGGTTTTTTAACTAGTCAAACAAGCTTTGACTGAATATTACTAACCTTTTCGACAGAAAGATTGCCATCAGACGTCCGCAACCCAAATGGAAAGCAATATTATATGGCTTATACTAGTGTCAGTTATGCAGAGATACTGATTCCCCGTTGTGATTGTCAAAGATCTTCATGATTGCCAGTACCAACGGCTTAGCATGCTTTCCGAGGCACGAGACAAGTAATAATTATTATCAATTGAACACGCACATAAATTCGAAAACTAAGCGAACCGCGACGTAGATTCGAGCCCGATACTTTCTGCATAGCAGGCTCTTTTACATGACGTATAATATATCAAAGATATTAACTCACTAGATGAGTCCGCGGTTACACCCGATTCATTTAAGGCTACTGCTCCGCTCCCGTGACTCGTTGCTTGATGTTATATAGCATATAGCCTTCCTCAATAAAGGGCCTATCTAAAACCGAAATACTTTTTCAAATCAGACCAGTAGTTCCTGGGATTAGCGCGTTCAAGCAAATAAACAAACTCTTCAGCTTTATATATTAAATTCTAAACCAATATAATATAAGCATAAGCCCTTTGCAAAACAAACCTTTGACCTTGTTACGCCTCGGCATTCGTTCGTTTTTGTCGCACGAATGCAAAATAGATACCTATATTTATAGTCCGCTGTACTGGCAAATGAATTCACGAATTCCGTCTGCATATTAATGAAGTTCAAGGTTATTGGGTCCCTTAAATCGATACGAACACCATTATCAACGTCTTTTATCTACTTTTAGTATTAGGGGTAGTGAATTGAAGAGTTTTATTTTTGGGTTTGTTGTGCTTACTGTAGTACTTATTTTGTAGAACTATTGGCTTAGTACCTACTTACCTAATTATTATTTTGTTTGTTTCACAGGTATTTGTGACAGTATTTTTTACCTATTTGAAAAGTGTCTTTATACTCTTTTTTAAGCCCGTAAAATTTTATATTTAAATTTGACTATAATCTGTGTAATTATGATTTAATATCACGTTTTTGACTAAATCCCTGCAACATATATAATACGGGGCTTGTGATAGAGCACATGAAAGAGTGGCGACCCAAGGATTATCTGTTTGTTAAGTTCAGCAAGTTCTTAAATACTATTCCCATCCTAAAAATACGATACACAAGTGCTTATTTCGGATCGTACTAAAGATCAATATCGTACGTTTTTGGGGACTTTGCAAACATGATATCAATGGACAGAAATATCTACATAGATTAAATAAAACAATTTGTGGATCACACAAAGTGTTATATCGTGTGGGAATCGAACCCACAAGGATGTGGTGTTACATCAATGCAGTCAAAACTCTATTGTAGTTATCTTACAAGACAAGTTCCTATTCAGTTCATCTATTGGAGAGTTACATCTGTCCATTATGATCCACTGCGAAAAATACACACGTCTGAAAAAGACATTGTTTTTGAAACTGGAATGAATACAACTGATTCTCGGTGTTGTTAAAACACGCAGATAGCTGATATAACTGAATGGTTTCTGAATAACAGTACGTCACATGTTTTGACTACTAAGTACAGTTTAACATTGTAGTGCTTAGAGGCGACTTGAAACCTGCGATTGTTTTCTTCACATTTCTTAAATACCATACCGAGTAACATCATTCTCAAAGCGGAAGTATACGGCACTAAGCTTCGTTCGTACGTAGTAAAAACAGAGTATCGATTTATATTTATATATATATATATCATCATTAAGACTGCCTCGTTGGTCTCGCGGCTTAAATGTGCTCGTGGGATTGGGATGTCTCGGGTTCAATCCCCGGGTCAGGCAAAGTGTTATTGAGTTTTTTGGTTAGGAAATTCTCAGTAGCAGCTCGGCGTCTAGTAATGTGCCCGGTACGGCAATAGGTTCGCCCCCTATTACGTGGGACTAAAATAAATCTGGCGAAAAGTGGGTTTAGCAATATACCTACCATTACTTTACCATTACTAGCTTTTGCCCGCGGCTTCGCGCGCGTTAAATTCGGGGTAACACATACATATCCACTTTCAGCCTCAAGTTGTGTGAAGACACTCCTTATTATGCTAAAGAGTCAGTAACTCTATAGGGTACAAAGATAATTGCTCCTTGGTACAAAGTAACTCGGTCAGTATCCATGACAAATGTCAAAACCATGTTTCAATACAGGTCCAATATATTATATCTTTCGCATTTATAATTTTAGTAGGTAGAAAAAATCGCTTCAGCCGTTTGAGCGTTGTGCGTAGTATATAATTATTAGTTTAGATATGCGAACAATGTAATCACCGTGCACAATCCTCCTATATACACAGGTACTCTGAGGTGCACAATATGAAAATATGTATGATGTGACAGTATCTACTGACAGCTAGCACATGCGCAGCATTCAATAATTCGCGCTTGCGTATTTACCTCCAAGAGGAAAATTTCTGCCGTACAAACTTCTAACCTCCCTACAATCCCTGGCAGTTTAATTTTTGCAACTCATGGTAGCCAATGTCCGTCTCCATGGTCCAATATATCTCTATATTAAATTTCAACAAAATCCGTGCAGCTGTTTTAGCTTGAAAACGGAACATACATACATACATACAAACATACATACATACACACTTTCGAATTTATAATATTAGTAGGGATATATATAAAATTGAGGTGAGAGAATGTTAAAATAAATATATAAAACGTAGGTAACTTAGGAGAATGTGGGCGTTCGTCGTTTCTCAGGTCTTCCTCCATCGTACATTTCAGAAAAATAAGACTCGGTATACACTCAATAGGTTTTACTCAAACTAATTAGTTCACTTCACAAACTAAATATGCACACGTAGCTCGGATGAAAATGGATTACTTTTGGAAGCTCGGCGAAGTCGGACGTAGGTAGGCCGCACTTGTTGCCTCCGCTGTGTCTGTAGCCAAAAAGTGCCCGTTGACAGCTCCACGTTCGCTTATAAAACATTTAATGACATTGACAGCTGTCAACTGCCGACCTCAGTGTTGCCAACCATCGTATCCGAATACGCCCAAATCTATTAAGATTTGACGTTCCGATCTCCAATCTCCGACACGGCCATCTTGACACGTCACACGTCCCTGTGTGATTCTCCTTCTTTTTTGTCCTGAGTCCCTCACTGCTGAAGATCGCCAACACATACGAGTATGTGTCTCCAGCAGGAGCGGTCGTACGCCGGATGTAAGGCTCGTTACATGCTGCCGCCCACCGCCTTCTTGATCGTGTCAGACCATCTTGTAGGTGCCCTCGGTGATGCTCCTGCAAAAGGGAAAACGTTCTGCAATATCTCAAGGTAAAGGCTCGGCTCATCCTGATCATCGTTTAGTTAAAGAATAGGGCAGTTACGTTATAAACCACAACACTAAGGGTTAACATCACAACATTATGAAAGCAATTCTCTCATTAGTGAACAGTATCAGAGAATTATATCACAAACGTTAATCAGCGGAAAGTGTCACGGTTCACGGGCCCCCTTCTCGCTATGAGAAGGGTAAGCCCATAGTCCACCACGCTGGCCCAGTGCGGGTTGGCAGATTTCACATGTCTTTCGAGCACACTCCGAAGAACTCTCAGACATGCAGATTTCCTCACGATGTTTTCCTTCACCGTCGTTGCTATCACCTACACGAGCGTAGCAACTCATATCACCTCCATCGAGTGATGTACACATTGTCGTCGCTATCACCTATATCGAGCGATAGCGACTCATTGCCACCTACATTGAGTGACAATAAGGCCAAAGTCCACCACGCTGGCCAAAAGCGGGTTGGCAGACTTCACATGTCTTTCGAGCACACTCCGAAGTACTCTCAGACATGCAGGTTTTCTCACGATGTTTTCTTTCACCGTCGTTGCTATCACCTTCACGAGTGTAGCAACTCATATCACCTCCATCGAGTGACGTACCCATTGTCGTCGCTATCACCTATATCGAGAGATAGCGACTCATTGCCACCTCCATCGAGTGGCAATAACCTTGCCAGTGTCGTTGCTATCACCTAAATCGAGCAATAGCAACTCACGCCACCTCCATCGAATGACGTAAACCATGTCACCTCCCTCGAGTGACTTTTAGATTACTTATTGCCTCCAACAAGCAATACAATGAACACATCACCTAAATCGAGCGATATGTCTGATTACCAACTTAGTAATGATACTAACTACTGTTCACTAATCAGAAAGAAGCACCACTAAATTTAATTCATCATTCAGTTAAGCTAAGGTCTTTGGACTCTACATCTTCAAACCAAATGCCTTTAATAAACTACCTTCATTTTCATTGCCAGTTTCGGCCAGATAGGCTTTAGCTTTACCAGTTACCAGGCTCCTAAAAGCCAAACACAGGACAGGCCCGCGCACGACACACGGGCCGCACACCACACACGGGCCGTGCGCCACACAGGCTACGCTGTCCACCAAGCCGTACTAGCCACCAGCCGCATCGACCATCAGGCCGCGCCGGCCACCAAGCCGTGCCAGCCACCAGGCCACACCGGATACCAGGCGGCTCCAGCCTCCAGGCGGCGCTCGCTTCCAGGTGGCGCCGGCCTCCAGGCGGGGCCGGCCTCCAGGCGGCGCCGGTCTCCAGGCGGCACCGGCCTCCAGGCGGCGCCGGCCACTAGGCGGCGCCGGCCACAAAGCGGCGCAAACCATCAGGCTGCGCTGGCCACCAGGATTACCCAAAGAGGAAATAAATCTACCAACAGTATTTCAAAGATTCCTCTCATCGTATACCCACTGAATAGAGTATCCGTTCTTTCAGACTAATTCAACGTCCGCACTTCGTCAATTTTAAGCGATCATCAAATTCATTAACAACTTCACAACTGTACAGAACTTAACTCCCGTACAGACTGTCAATAAGCTATGTTAAAACTGGATTTCACCACTGACAAATCTAAAACCTGATGCGAACATGGCGAGAACTGATAAGCTACCTTTGAACAAACTGATTTCCTTTGGCTACATAGATGCAATGACTACAATTCTGAGATAACCAATCGACTGTCCATGAGTACTTTCAGATTGTCGCAACACGCTCTTATCATACGGCACAGAAACCAGAGGTAGATAATATTAGTGATCAAAAATAAAATGAGAGCTACTTGCGTAGCAGGGTATCCATGATGGCGATCAAGAACCACACTTTAATGTACTCTTATTCTCGAACAGTAATCCCAGTCGTTCAGCCATTCATGGTACCAGTCGGTGGGCATTAAAAGGTACTCTGAGCAAACTCATCACAGCTTTTCATGATAATCATAACTCTTTCCCTCAAAGCGGACATGTTGAACAACACGCGTACTCGTTCAAATAATAAGAAACTCATTAAAATATTGCATTGCTCATACTCTGACATCCATCGGGTCTTCAACATCACGCTATGCAACCTCCATCCGGTTACACCACACCACCTGGATAATCATTTCGAGCGTAACAAAGTAATCTTAAACTAGGTTTGGTCAACATGTTGCTTTGGTTTTCCTTATCACATAGACTATAAGAAAATTACTATTTACTATGCCGATGCTCTTGATGTTAGGTTTACTACCAAGTATCCAACCAGTCTTTTCAGCGTTATTACTTTGTCATGGATAGTCTAAATACGGAGACTATGAATAACACAAAACCTCAAGGGTAAACTAGGCTAACCAGAAAGGCACTTTGCCGGTCCAACTAACTGCAACGTATGGCTACACATGCAGCCCCACAGACGGCTTATCCAGTTTATGCAAAACTACACCAACGGAAACACGGGTACCACAAAATTATCACAACAACAAAGGAAAGTACCCACTTAATGAGAATAAGGTTAAACATACAATCATCACTAACGATCACTAACCTAGTTCTACCTACAACGAAAATTAAAATCTCTGAAACTGATTATCATAACGCACTAGCACTACGTTGATAACTCAATCATTTTCTTCTACGTCTGATAATCGAGTTTAACAGCTTCAGCTAGAAACACTATCACTCCTAAACGTCCTAAGCATAACTTGGAATTGGCCAGAGAACTCGGGGCACTTGATAAAAATTCTCAGTGTATCACATGAATTTTAAAAACACACAGTAGGTAATTTTCACGCGTAAAATCTTTTTTTTTTAAGACATCTCCCGCACTAGGACTAAATCCTGTGTCGCGAGGGACTTTACAAACATACGACTAACGGACACAATGTACACCCAGACTCGAAACAACAATTTATGAATCACACAAAGTGTTGTCTCGTGTGGGGATCGAACCCACAACACACGGCGCAATGTCAAGCGGCGAGGCGACCGCTTAAACCACTACGCCAACCGTGCAGTATATATATAGTTGAATGTTACTAGTGGTGCCATCTAATAATCATGAGTAAGAAACATTTTAATATGCCATGTTCAAAATTTATGTATACAAAGAATCAGGTGTAATTGCAGAACCGAGATCGTCTGTTCAACTCAGAATTACAACAAGTAACAGTGCTATTTTTTACTTATGATCTGATCACGTTTCAATGAAAAACCGTTAGGTATTATTAACACCACGAGTCGATAAAATAATGGCACTAGTAATATCTTTCTACTATGGTCAGGTTACAGTAACCAACCAACCGCAAACCGCAACTCGTCTAAACAGCACTGCGGTTCACACGTCTATTTGAGAAATAAAAGCTACAAGCTGTTCTACATAAAGCTAGTCTAGTCTAGCACAGTCTTACACTATGAACCCAGTATGAACGATTCGATTAGT
Organism: Euclidia mi; assembly: GCA_944739405.2. Taxonomy (NCBI): domain Eukaryota; kingdom Metazoa; phylum Arthropoda; class Insecta; order Lepidoptera; family Erebidae; genus Euclidia; species Euclidia mi. The sequence continues at coordinate 62,468,515 of OX123187.2, read as the reverse complement.
TTACCAACTTTAGCGCCGCTGCCCTGCGAAGGACAGTCTAGACAGGAGTTATTGTTCTATGTTTAGCAGAAAACCAACCTAAGCTAAGTGTTGTTACTAAAACCAATATTACAACTGCACTAGAACAATAACTAGCACGTTTCACTCAAACGCACTTGCTTGGGATAATGCAAGTCAGCCTGTACGCTTACTCTCGCTACCACTATAGTCCATAAAGCAAGACTGAGACAAGGTTCGTGAGTGCGAGCCACCCTCGCATAAAGAAATAAAAATAATCGCTTTCTTTTTAACCGGCGTATCAAACTCAAAATCTCCGTTCGATATCTCGCTATAGCTAGGTCACAGGGGTATTCAGACAACCATACACTAACATAAAATACGGGCAAGGTCAAACGGTTCCACAACTCAGTGTCTCGTGTACGAATCGAACCTACAACACTCGATACGATGTGATGGCGACATCATCACAACGATTATGACATTTCCAAGGTTAAACGCGTAGCAGTATTATGCTTACCAAGAATGTTTTACAACTACCGTAACTAAATAAAATTTGCAGTACCAAAAACAAAAAAAAACAAACAAAAAAACAGACAAAATACGCTCACCACGGTTGCAGTTGAGAACCCAGCTGATTCACCAACATAGCAGCGTTAGCAGCCCCCTTCGCTCGCGCCTTGTAAGCACACTTCATTGAACAGGTCTATCCCAGGAAACGGCACGGTAGATAGCCAGGTCGAAGCTCCTCCCTTCAAGGCCCGGCTTAGTGCGACCATAAGCGGGGCGCAATGTGGATCTCGATTGTCCAATCACATGTCTGCTGCCGTCACCAAAGCACGTGCATCTACATCTTGTCGCTCAGGATCGAAGTCCGGTAAACAAAGGCCATGTGACGATGTAGTAGGTATTTTCATGGCTTGGAGCGTCAGAGAATTGCGATTTTGTATTTCCATTTCATTCCATTTTCCATTAAGATTTGACGTTCCGTTCTCCAATCTCCGACACATATTTATATTTTCGTAAGGTTTTAAACTTTTTAACGCGGCCGGGTTTCCCAGGATAGTAGTATTGTGATATTGTGATGAATAAGTTATATTGCTACAAACTTTTATAAAAATCCGCTCAGCAATATATTTTGCGAAAACGAATAGTAAACATACATTCACCCATTTGTCACAAACGTTCACGTTTATAATTATAATAGTAGTAAATTTAGATAATATTTCTCAGAAGGCTTACTTATAAAACATAACCCAACATTATTTAGTCGAAGCTTCTAAATAACTTAGCCACTTAAACTGTTAAATATGTTAAACTATAACAAAGATATTAAAGTTTAATTTGCGTACAAATTAATGTGGTTACATTAATTTGTACGCAAATTGTTTACTAGTCATAGTTTGAATAGTTGAGTAATTTAGTTAAACTTAGTATAAGAATTATTTGAGATGAATATTAAACAGTTCGTTGTGTGTATTTTATATTATACGAAACCTTATATTTAATAAATTTGATGTTGTCGAGACTTTTTCTGATCAATGTTTTTTTTTAATGTTAATAGGCGGAAAACGAGCAGACGGATTGCCTGATGGTAAGCAATTACCGCCGCCCATGGACACAAGCAACATCACAGGAGTCACAAGTTTGTTGCCGCTCCTTGGAGTTGGGAATGGGGATAGGATGAGGAGTGGGATGAGGGAAAAGGAATAGGGGATAGGGCCTCCAGCACTCTCACTCACCGAACGAAACGCAACAGTTTAGGTAATTTTCTGTGAGAGGGTAGTACTTCCCCGGTTGAGCCGGCCCATTCATGCTGAAATCAGCAAGGCTCTACTACCTTGAAATGAAGAGAGAGGTTTAATGTTCTCTTTTATGTTTTAAAGAGCAGTCCCGTGCTAGGAATAAATCTTGCGCCGCGGATCGAGTTTATAAACGGACTCATAGTACATCCACCAGACTAGAAACAACCACTTGTGAAACACAAAGTGTTGTCCCAAGTGGGGATCGAACCCACACTACTCCGCGCAATGTCAAGTGGCCAGACAGTCACTTAAACTTCCGTCAATGAATTGTCACGAATCTTTATCTTGGAATAGAATCAACGACGTCTGTAACTCATCATTATTAATAACAGTCTATCATCCTGAAAGCTATCAGTCCTTGCTGTCATAAAGTGCATCTATATCGCTGTGGGCTATAGATTCTAGATGACATCCAGTCTGCAGAAAAGATGATATTCTGTCACATTCGACTAGACTTGAAAGAAGACGCCGATCTCCATCTGCTAATTTTTTTAACTGCAGTGGAACAAAGCTATATGCAATACTTTAAACGTCTGATTATTTTCTTTAATGCTCCATAACCCCAGAGAAACATACAGTTCTCTGATATGTTAAAGACATTGAATTTATTTCACACGTAAGCTTCAAAGTAAAACACCTACAACAAAATACGATGCAGAAAAGCGAAACTTTAATAATAAATCGCTATAAAGTGCAATAAACACATACATACATTACTGAAACTAGCGTGCGTATATCATCATTTTGCTAAGATCTCATTAATGTAGCTAGACTTAGAATAACTGCAGGCTGTACGGCCCTAAATAAATCACAGGCAACAATTTCACCCCCATTACAGGGGCGTAATCACCTCTACTTATGTTCAGACAAATGTGATACACAGCATATTGCTGTGGTCGTATTTTAGGGTTTGTTACCTCTGTAACTTTATTGGGAGGCTAAATAATTATGTGACGGGAATTTGATTGAGAAGACGATATGATTTAACCTTTAAGTACCGATGTGCTATTTTAGTTACATAAGTACCGACGCTACGTTCCAAAACACGCATAGTCGACGTTGGCTTAAAATCTGCCAGACTGAAGTGGCACTGGGCTGGACACGCGTGCCTTAAGCACCCAGATAGATGGGGTCATGTAGTTACCAATAGGGTGCCCCATGATAGTCGACGAAGATGCGGGAGACCTAAACGGAGATGGCGTGACGACCTGGATACATTTGACAGCTGGCTGGACATAGCACAGGACAGGGATGCATGGCGATCAAAGGGAGAGGTCTTTGCCCAGCAGTGGGACACTTCACTTGGCTAATAAAAAAGATGTACCGACGTGAGGTCCGGCAGACTGTTGCTTTCAGAACTAAAACATTAAGTTGTTTCATATTTTTCTAAAATAACCCTTCGTATGTATTGCTCATAAATATCTAGTTATTGTATAAATAAAGGAAAATACAGCAGGTATAATATTTACTACTAATTATGAAGTTTCACGTTACGGCCTCTAATTCTTTGGAAGAAAAACTTGCTTTCACTTTAATAATAATTATTTATGATCTGATCATCATCATCAGCATCTGCCTTTATCAGTCCACTGCTGGACTAGGCCTCTCCTTTGAAAGGAGGAATTGGCCTACTATACCACGCTGGCCAAACGGATTGGTATAGGGTTTGTATCAAGTTTTCCTTCTCTTACAGTGCTGTTCTTTGCATAATATGTTCCCTCTGTCGGCTCTTACGACACCCATGGGATGATATGGGGTGGTGACAATCCGTATTCTTAATCCGTCACCACACGGACATTCTTAATCCGTCACCACACGGACAATATTTTTCTAAAAAATACGGGTTTTCTTAAAGTTTAGTAATTATGTACACCATAAAACACATAATCAACCGTAATATTTTCTTGGGTTTTCAATACATAATATTTCAATACATAATCAACCGTTTTTTTGAAAATTGCAAGGTATATATGTGTGTACTATCAAAGTTTATAATCACTCTTCAAGGTAGGTTTGCTCCATTGTAGGCAGACATATTTCACCGTCAGACCCTTCCTTTTAAGATGTTGAATCATAGTCACTCTCCAATAAAATTTGGGTCGATATCGTTACAGTCGGACTCTGAGCTCCTATATAGCCATTCCGCTAAAATTTCTTCATGATCCTTATTTTGAAGCCTTGTTTGATATTTTATTACTGGCACTTTGTGGTTACCAATTTTATACCCGAAGTACCTAGCTTATTCATTTTCATACCATTCATATAATCTATAATAATTCGTATGTTTATGTATGTTTATTTGTCTGACTTACTTACTGACCTCGTTGGTCCTGCGGCATAAATGTGCGCGTGGGACCGGGAGGTCTCGGGTTCGATTCTCGGGTCGGGCAATGTGTTATTGGGTTTTTCCGTTAGGATATTCTCAGTAGCAGCAAGGAGTCTGGTAATGTGCCCGGTACGGCAATAGGCTCGCCCCCTATTACGTGGGACCTAAAAATTCATGGCGAAATGTGGGTGTAATATTATACCTCTGCCTACCCCTTCGGGGATACAGGCGTGAGTCTATAAAAAAAAAATTACAGACATTATAAATAAATAAATGAAGTCTCCGTTTATCTTCCTCCCTGTTTGCCTGTATGTTTGTTTTTCGTGTGAGTGTGTGGCGAACTCTAGTGTCGGGGTTTTCAGGCCGCCCCAAGGCCTCCGACATGGCCTAACAATTCTTATCCTGAGACAAGAACCGGGACTGATAGCTTAACGTGCTTTCCGAAGCATGGTAGCGCTCAGATATAAATGCCACACGCGGTCACCCATTCAAGTGGTGACATGTGCAAGCGTTGCTTAACTTTGTCGATCTATTACGAACGACAAGCCAAGTCTCGCTATGAGCGCTACATACCTGTATGAACGCCATGAAATCAAGAAAAACAGAATAGGGTTTTGTTTGTTTTTCAAGAATACATAGAGTGATTACTAAGGAAGGTTTAAGTGTATAATTCACGCGGGCGGAGTCACGGGCTAAGTCAAGTTACACATAAATTACACCCAAACACGAATTACGACGTTTTCCACTTATCATACACAGAGCAAATAAAAATTGCAAATTCCTTCCACAACAATCTTCTCTATCATTATTTTTAAGTATCTCCATAAAAGAAACTTAGCTTTGATAATAATATTTGCGATTTGTATTGCATACCACTAATGATCTCGTTATCCTTTGTTATACAATCAGATACTTAGACTGCCTGTCTATAAAAGCGGAGAAGTACTTACAGATACTTAGGCTTACAGAAGCTATGAAGAGCAGAGCTGTGAGACAACATAATTGCGCATAGCTGTATAAAAGACTTATTCAGTATTTATTTATAGACTCACGCCTTTATCCCAGAAAGGATAGGCAGATATGTATTATTACACTCAAATTTCGCCACGTTATGAATTTGTAGGTTCTACGTAAAATAGGACGAACCTTTTGCTGTTACTGAGCGCTTTGACAGACTTTGCTGCGACTAAGAATTCGGCAAAACCGAGTAACACTTTTGACTGACCCAGTAATCGAACCTGGGATCTCCGATCAGCAGACGCATACGCTATCCCCTGGACCACGGAGGCAGTCTCTTATTCTATAGTTCCATACAAACTGTATAATGAGCCATATGTATTCAATCTGAGTTTTCAATAGCCTTGTCCAGAGACTAACTGAGTCGGCCCCTGGACGTACCAATGACTTTTCAAAGTTATGTGCGTATTACATTATTAATTATCGCTTGCTTAGCGGTGAACATTTCTGAGAGAACCTGCATTTCAAGGAATTCTCAATACTGTTTCCTAAAGATACATGAAAACTCACACTTGGACTCCAGCCTAACCCTTCTCATAATGTGAAAAGGCCTGTGTCCAGCAGTGGAAATAATTATAAGTAAGGCCTCCTAATTATAAGTAAGGCCTCCTAATTATAAGTAAGGCCTCCTAATTATATAATATCCAATCTGTTTCACTTCTGCAGCCAAGTACTCTTAGTTGGCAGTCTTAGCCTCTAAGTAAATCATTAGAAGGGTGAGTTAATCAAAGGCACATTGCAGTATGAATATTTGATGGCCAATCTCTCAATGATTTATGCGGGGCACGTCATGTGCTTTGGTAAAGTCGATTACGATTCATAGTATTGTATCAGACGATAGGACGCGTACCTATGTAATAATCTTCTTAAGAACCTAAGGATAACGTTCATTTTTATTAAGTTTTTATTTATTTTCATCTGTCCCAGAGTTTGTAATGTAATCTCGCAAGATAAATTAGACACATATTTCAATGATAACATAATATACACACATATTTCAATATTACAAGCAATGTTCGTAATATATAAATATTACGAACATTGCTTGTAATATTGATCATAATAATATACTTTTTTACATCCACGCTGTTTAAAAAATTGTAGATTCAATCATTCTATCTCCAAATGGGACAGTAGGCGACTCAGGAGCGCCTTAAATTTTTGTTTGAAATCTGGTTCTACGTTCTTTGTGTCCATTGGCTGAATGTTAGTTAAATCCCTCGCGACACAGAGTTCATATCTAGTGCGTAAGCCGGCGTTAAGTAATACTAAGGTTACAATTAAACTTTGATTATATACTTGCAATTAAATAGTGATGTGTGGCTGGCAAAGGAAATGTAGTTACATCATAATATTGTTGCTGCTAATATTTTTCGGCAGGCGCTTATTTTGCACTAATAATAAACTAAATTAACTAAATTACTTTATGCGTAGGTTTGACGTCTATATATCTTATATTACATACTCACACAGTAATAGCTAGTTAGAGTCACAGAGTAGTGATCTGTCAACAATAGGTATCTTTCTGAAAAAAAATTCAATCTATTGTTTTTCTAAGATTTTAGATTCGTATTTGACATAAGCTCCATACAAAATATGTCAAACCCGAATCTCGAATCTCAAAATCCATGGATGGATCGAATATTGAAACCGGGTGTTAGTAAAATTTTTCTCGACTCGGATATAATGGGGATGATTCCTGCAAGTAAAATAAATTCTATTAATAATGAATTAATTTCAAAACTCTATTTTTATTGTCAATTTATTGATAATCACTCCACTTTGACTGTAAAAATATGACGTCACTTGTGCATGTTTGATTTTAACATTTCATTAAAAGTATCTGATTTGACTAGTTAAAAACTATTAAGTCCAAAACAGTGTCTGTTACGCAAAAATACAAGGTGGTGCAAAAGTAATGACCCTATTTGGTTCAGCTACAACTTCATTTCTAAATTAGAAAACTAGAATTAGTTTTTTAAATATTTATATTAGTGCCATGAAATTTAGTTGCATTATGATTTAAATATGATGTCTATTAAATGTTGACCTCCAGGGTTGAAGCAAATTTGAGCCCTATTTATGACATTTTCCATAACTAGCCGTAACACTTCCTGCGATATGTTTCTTATTTCTTGGTGTATGTTTTCTTTTAAAGAGTCTGTGGTTTGTTCACATACACCCGAGATTTCAATTTACTTCAAATAACCCCAAATAAAGAAGTCTGGACAGGTGAAATCGAGTGATCTAGCAGACCAAGGCAAATTGCCAAAACGAGAGATAACACGGCTCGGAAAAGCATCCCAAATTAAGTCCATAGTATCGCGCGCTGTGTGCGCCGTGGCGCCGAGCCATCTTGTTGGAACCAGGTGTGCTCCAGCGCCATTTCATTGAAATTGGGTATCAAAAACTCACGTAATATGGTTCTGTAGCTCTCACTAGTGACAGTTACCGCATTGCCTGCAGCGTCTTCAAAAAAATAGGGTCCGATCACTCTTTCTGCACAGACGCCACACCATACAGTTACTTTTAGTGGATGTAAAGATGTTTGTTGAATAATGCGCGGATTTTCAGTGCCCCAGAAGCGAGTATCCTGCTTATTGACATGCCCCGAGAGATGGAAATGCGCTTCGTCACACATAATCAATTTTGAAAAAAAAAATCCTCTTCAAGGTTGAGGTTTATGACGCGCTAGCTGCACTCTAGACGATCTCGGTGATCAGTAGGCAGCAGCTGATGAGTCATCTGAGTTTTATACGGAAATATCTTCAATTTATTGACCAAAATACGCTGCAGAGTCCACCTGGAGATCCCCAATTGCGTGGCACGTCGCCTCGTTGATGTTTCTGGACACTCTTTCACATTTTCGCGCACAGCTTCAATATTTTTGGCTGAACGTCCTGTTCTTGGTCTGCCAGACTTACGTCTATCCAGTGTTGAGCCAGTTTATTTATTTATTAAAAATCGTCAAAATTCGCGTTGTGTTTTTATCACTGATGAATTATTCCGTATAACATTGACACGATTATTTCACGTTATTGGGGAGTAAAACGGTAGTTCCCCATATTTCTATTAAATATATAATATTGTTATCTAAAACTTTTCCCCTCGCAGACAGAATAACAGATTTTTATCTGGATTGGAATCCAAGAGTTAGTTCAATAAGTCGAGGTACTTATTGAACTAACTCTTGGATTGCAATCCAGATGAGTTCATCGAGACTTGGTTGAGTACTGGGTATATTTAGTTCGGAATATACATATAAAAGTTATAGAATAGTTGGCAATTATGAAAATAAAATAAATTAATATATTTATTTTATGTATTTGATAAATGAATTTTCAACATTCTTAGTACTTAGAAAATCCTGCAGAAAACAATGTTTCGTGGCTTATTCACTTTTATAATGGTTATTTTTTATATTTGAAGACAGGCATTTAATTAAAAGCATCGTACTTATAATTATTTACATACATCTAAATAAAACTAATTAAAAACTAAACAAGAACTACGAAAAAAGCAAAAGCGGAAATAACAATAGAAAAGAAAACTAAAAACCGTACAAAATTGCGTTCGGTAATTTTTCAGTTTATTGCGTATATACAGACAGAAAGAAAAGGCAAGCTCACTTTGTGATATGTATAAATAGATATCAATTGCAGAATTTGCAGACAGATTATTTAATGCCCTGAAATATACGGACGCCGAACACATACCAAAAAATATTTCAAGATATTCATAAGGCTATAAGCTAAGATTAATAGGTTAATTACGAAAAACACCATGAATATCCTCCATGGCATATTTAAATTCTGAGCAATAAATTATTCGTCATAGTATTTTTATGGAAATTGCTAAACACAATTTGTGTTCATATTTCTCCAGTAGACGGCCCAAAATTGCTCAACATTTTGTTATTGCTTCTTGTCCCTAGCTTTTCTCTTGCCCTTCTTTCTTTTCAATTTAAGAGCCTTACTTTTGTCGGTGCCATATGCGCCATATTTTTCAATTTTCGGCCAGTACCTTTAAATACTTAAGCGACATGACCTTTGTATCGTAAGTCAACCTTTTCCCCTCTAGCCCTAACATAAAATATAAGCAAATCCATTTAGTACTAAGTCTACAACCGTTACATACATGACACATGCGATAAAGCATGACACACATTCCTATGCAGATCTTCACGAAGATCCTCACTTTCGTACAGTTATATAATAGTGCTGATACATTTTAGCATTTATCTGTAATGAGCATTCTCGCGAACGTTCCAAAACAGAAAAATAAACGAGTGTGTTTTAGCTAGTATTCTTACGAACATCTAGCGAGCATCCTAGCGAATTGTCCGTTAATTTGCTTTGACGTTTTGCTAATTAGAGCGTTCGCCAGAAAGTTCGTGAAAAGGTTCGTACCAATGTTCAGCTCAGAGGCCCAATTCTCCTAATTATATTTGTTCAAAATGCAGTTTCAATCTAATGTCAGTGTCATATTCATGTCACAAATGGTATTCTCCTAAATTAACTGATATTTGAATGTTATTGGAATGTTAACCTGACTAGATCTTTAATTTAACAATGTGTCACAGTCGAACTATAGAAGTCAAATTAGACGATAATGACATTAAATTAACAAACTACCGATTCTGAATCAATTCAAAATCTACTCTCATTTTGTTCAAAATATAGTTTCAATGTCATATAATATACGAGAATTGGCCTTCTGTTCGTTCTTCAGTTCGACAAAACACAAAGCGGCAAATGCTCGCTGTTCTGTTACAAGTGAATGCTCAGGTGTATCAGCACCATAAGATTACGTAAAGCAAACGAATCTGCAATAAAATGTTGATGGTCGATAAGTTTATGACTCGAGTTTACAACTTCCTTGCTGGTACCGATAAATTCCGTCGTCACTGTGACAATATTGTGTCACAGACATATTATATTGCTCGTATTTCGTATTATCACGGCGATTTATCTTTAAACGGTCATACAGAGATGTTGCAGATATTTTGGGAGCAATTGTTTGTTAGTAAAGTTACCCGATTTAAGTGACGGATTTAGCATACAAAATATCACTAGGCCATTTGATTTCATTCCGAAGGTATCGTGTCCCTATGAGGTGACTAAGGAAAATACACGAAAAAATTGTAGTTCCGTCTCTTGGCAAGGAAGAGACTGGATTTAAGCAAATATTTAAAATTATATAATATAATTAAATGACGGTCGATGACTCGTCATCCAATGCCACATAAGTAATAGGGCTCTAATCTTACCTAGTTTGTACGCTACAATTTTAACCGAACTGTTGGAGTTCTCACGCACCTGCCGCATAAGGGATGCCATCCTATTCCGCAAGATTGCATAAAATTCGGCAAATATCCCTGACGGACTACAGAATCGCAGCAACCCCAACATCACTCTGAAGGCGTTATTTTATTCGATATGCATAGCGCTGTACGTATTCTGTGTATACAGAACTAATAGTGCACACGTGTACAAGGACTGGTAGTATACCCTGAATTATGTGATTTTAAGGTACCTTGAACAATGTGAAAACCTTCGAGCCAGTATATTATACTGAACCAACAGTGCGTTGCGTTCCTTCTGTATGTCAGTGTTATCCGACAGATCATCGGTCACCCTTTGACTAAAGTACTTGATGCATCTCACTCTGTTAAGCGTTATAGGTACCTACTAGTGAAACTGAGGGCAACTCTGTGCATGTTTCATAACCCACTTTTTAACGTTACAACTCGGTTTTTATTGCATTGTACTTGAGTCCTTGGAGGTCCGCATTGCCTCAAATAATTTGAGTAAACGTCTAAGAGCGCTAATAGATGGACTTAGCAGCACCATATCGTCCTCATAGCTGATAGTGTTGACCATTTGGTCGTCAATCGGGCATCCTAAAAAAGGAAGGAATGCAAAAAATACTCCGTCTTTGTACTTAGTCATGTTTACAGAAATTGAACAGCCGTTCTTTATTTGCTGCGACCACTATTGCTGATGTTTTACGAACTAGTCTACGATGCTTTTAATATCCGTGACTGACTGCCTCCGTGGTTCAGTAGAGAGTGTATGCGTCTGCTGATCCCAGGTCCCAGGTTCGATTCCCAGGTTGGGCAAAAGTAATAATAACAATAATAATAATAAACACCCTCCGGGGCAGCGATTAACCCACCATGAGACTAACGCAATCTCTGAGGGCAGAGTAACAGCTTTCAAACATCACCTTCATTCCGTGATATAAATAAAAAAAATATTACAGGATAAAAAAAAGCTTACAAACCGCAGGGCAGCTTTGTGGCGAGCTGAATGTGTGTGGCGACACTGCGCACCGGTGTTCCTCTGGCTGCCTTTATGACAGACTTTGCTTGCCTTGGCGGCTATTAAGAGAGGGCCCATCCAGTGAGTTGGCGAGTCATCACCTGCCTCGCAGACGGATGCTATTATAGTATCAGGCAGGTGCCGTTAGTATACATAGTTCTTATTACCAGTCCATCAAACACCCATCCTCATAGAATAATTCTATTAGTTTCCACATTATGATAATAGTCCTCCCCGTGCTGCGGCTAGTCCATACCTGTATTTAATAGTGCAGTTATGGAGGCTCCGCTGCACGTGTCCCATTACATTTTAGATTAAAACTCTCTCCGGGCCTCAGCACGTTGCACCTATATTTCCGTGTAAGCGACCCAAAGGGCCGGTTATTCTTCTAACGTCATTTTAAGAAGAATAGCCGAGATAAAGAGAAACATATTAATAATAATTAATTTATTTACCAAACAAATTACAGATAGAAAATACAGATATGTGAGTACATAAATTCACAGCATATGACAATTGGGGAGTAGTTTAGTTTAGTTTAGTTGGTAGTGGGTTTTCCGCACTTAGCCACTTATTTGGGCCATTGTGCGTAAGTGGCGACTTGATTGACGCCGACTACTCATACCACCTTAGCTCCTTCCAGAAAGCCATTAGTTGGCTGATGTCGTTCAAAGCCTCACACACGGTTCTGGGGTTGTTCAGCAGCTTTGCCCGTTGATCGCTCACGCTTGTGCAGTGCAGAATGACGTGAGCGGGTGTTTCTTCGGTTTCCATGCAGCCCCTGCACAGTGGGCTGTCCGTAACGCCTATGTTGAATAGGTGCTTGTTGAGTGGACAGTGGCCGGTTATTATGCCTGTCAGATGCTTAAGAGTTTTTCTGTTAGAATGCAGCAGCTTGTGGGAGAGTCGCTTGTTCAAGCGGGGAATAGCATCTTTTGTTTGTCTGCATTCTTTTATGTCTGCCCACTGTTTTTCATGTTCATGTGCGGTTCTCTCGCGTAGCCATGTTTTGAGTTGGCTTGCCGGTATCGGTACAATCGGCTCGGGTCCCATTATTATTGTGTCCGATCCTTGCCGTGCCAGTTGGTCTGCGGCGCCATTGCCTGCGGAGTTGCTGTGGCTTTTAATCCATTGCAGCGTAACCCGATTCTTCCCTGCAATCTTTTGCAGCTCTAGGTGGCATTCCATGGTGAGGCCGCTGTTAAAGCAGTTGCTGCCGAGAGCTTGTAGTACAGAGACACTGTCCGTGATAATGCGTATAGACAGGTCACTTACGTTCCTAGACGCGATTGCTGTTGCGGCTCTTGTTATCCCAACGCACTCTGCTTGGAATATGGTGTTAAGAGTGCCAAGGAATGTTGAGATGTTGATATTTAAGTCATGGGAGAATACGCCCGCACCTGTCCCATACTTCGTTTTTGAGCCGTCTGTGTATACTCTGACTTCGTGTATACCAGAGCTGTCTTTGTGTTCCTCCTGTAATTGGATGCGATATTTTTTTTCAAAGACAAAGGTTTTAGGGATGAGATCGCAAGCGGCCTCTAGCATCGGGATCTCTTTGGTTAAGGTCCCTTTTAGGCGTGCGTGGGTTATTCGATCATCTTTTCTCCACAGCCCGAGCTTGTCTAGACGGATTGCTGCAGCACCAGCTTCCTGCTGGATCATTAGGTGCAGCGGTCTTAGGTCCAGTAGTATCTCCAAGGCGGCTGTTGGGGTGGTCTTCATGCAGCCTGTTGTGGCCAAGCAGGCTAGGCGTTGAAGGCTCTGTAGCTTTTTTGTGATTGTGCTTAGTTGTGTGCGTGGCCACCACACTACTGCACCATATGTAAGCATGGGGTGTATAATGGCAGTGTAGATCCACAGGGTGATAGATGGTTTGAGACCCCATTTCTTACCTTTGATTCTCCGACATTGCCAAAAGATTGTGCATGCTTTTGTTGTTTTAATGCTGATGTGCTTACCCCAGTTTAGCTTATGGTCAAGTATTACGCCCAAGTACTTGACTTCATTCGATAGGGTAAGCTCCGTTCCAAAGAGTTTTGGTGTTTTGCACATATGGGTTTTCCTTTTGTTGGTGAAAAGTACTAGCTCCGTTTTGTTGGGGTTAACCGTCAGTTCATGTTGGTTGCACCATTCCTCCATGATCCTGATGGCTGCTTGCATCCGATTGCGGATCGTGTCTTCTGAGTCACCTTTGATCAGGATGGTAATGTCGTCTGCATAGCCGACCGTGTAGAATCGTCTGTCGTTTAAGTTCCGTAACAGATCGCCCACCACAATGTTCCATAATAGGGGTGAGAGTACACCTCCCTGAGGGCAGCCTTTTGCAACTATGCCCCTCGTGGTGGAGTTTACCGTGAATTGTATTGCCCTCTGTTTCAGCAGTTGATCAATCCAGCCACTAAGGGTTTGCTCAACTCCGAACTTTTCGAGGGCCCGGCTGATACTGTTGAACTTAGTTTTGTCGAAGGCACCTTCTATGTCGATGAAGCCCCCAGTGCCATAACTTGTTGGTAAGCGCTGTTTCAATGGTTCCCACAACGGAATGCAGCGCCGATTCAGTTACCTGCCACTTCTATAGGCGTGTTGATGTGGGTGTAATGGCTTGCGCAGTAATGCGCCCTCACGGAGGTGTCGGTCCGTAAGTCTCTCCAGCGTTTTCAGTAAGAAGGAGGTCAAGCTGATTGGTCTATATGCTTTCGCTTGTGAGTAGTCAGTTTTGCCAGGTTTTGGGAGGAATATGACTTTAACTTTCCTCCACCTGCAATGTATGTATCTATGTGCTATTGAGGCCCTGTAGATGTCGAGCAGGTGCGGTACAATCGTTGCGCATCCCCATTGTAGGAATGCTGGTATGATTTCATCCAGGCCTGCGGATTTGAATGCCTGGAAGCTGTTGATTGCCCATTTCAGCCGGTCTGTGGTGATCACATTTTCGGCTACCAGCCAGTCTGTTTGGGTCGGTGGTCTGTAGTCTGACTCGTCCCACATTCACATTCATTGGTTACTTCACAACCTGGGAAGTGAGTTTTAATTAGCACTTGGCTAATTTCAGCGTCCGTAGTTGCGTAGGTTCCATCTTGCTTTTTAATGGCACCAAGGGTTTTGTTGCTGTCCTGAGACAAGATCTTTTTCACCCTGGCTGCTTCATTCGTGGTGTTAATGCCGCTGCAAAAACGCCACCAGGACTCGCCTCTGCGGAATCTTATGGGTTTTTTGTAGTGTGACTGGGCTTCTTTGTATTTGAGCCAGTCTGCTTCCATTCTCATGTTTTTAGCCCTGTTAAAGAGTTTCCTCAGGTTTTGCCTGAGTCCCTCTAGTTCTCTTCCCCACCACTGGGTTTTACTTGACGACTTTGGGATTGTGGGTGCACAGGCTTGCTGGTAACTTGTTTGTATACATTCTGTTAGTAAGTTGGAGTTATGCTCTATGTTGTCAGTGCTGGTTGACATGTCCTTGAAATAGGACCTGTCAACCTGTGATGCGAGAAGCGTCTTGTATTTCGCGATGTTTGTTCTGCGAGGGTTGCGCCTAGGTTGTGGGACGTTCTCTTGCACACGTATGTCATAGCAGATTCGTCTGTGGTCTGCAAAGGATGGCTCAGCGGACACATGCCAATTTGTGACAAGTTCCGCGGCCCCATCCGATGCTAGCGTGATGTCTACTATGGTTTGATATCTGGAGCTAACAAAGGTGGGCTCCGAACCGTTGTTAACTACAGATAGATTTGTTGAAAAGATATATTCAGTCAAGATCTCACCGCGTCCGCCGAGATGATTACCTGCCAGCCGTGGTCCTCACAGTGCTGCACCAGCTCGGCCAGCTCTTTAGATGGGATGTCCTCATCGCCAGGCATGTAGACCGAAGCTAGTACTAACATCTGTTTGTTGGGCCCTGTTTGGAGTCCTACGGCAGTGAGGTCTCTAGAACTTTCCCCCCGCTGGGAGCATGGAACATTACGTACACGCTGCCAGCGAAGAAGGAAACCCGACGGCCGCGTTCCGTGATCTTGGGGATCTCGGGTTCTGGGATGCCCAAGGTGAGGTAGACTCCGTGCTCCTGCACTGATTCACCGTACAATTGCCACGTTTGTACGGCGTACCAGGGGTTTTGGGCAATCAGGAGATGGTGGATCTTGAGTAGCTCCAGTGTGATCGTCTTCGGCAGCCATAGCGCTGCGTGTACGCGCTTCGTCATGTCTGACTGCCTGATGACGACCAGTCTAGTTCCCTCAATCGGCGATCTTGTTTTGGCTACAGTGGTTTCGAGCCACGTTAAAGAGTCTTCATTCTCGCACCATAGCTTCAGGACACCCTCCACTGCAAGAGGTTTGCCCCTAAAGGAAGGTGCGAGTGCCGGCCCGTTATTCGGCGGTGTGGCGAAGGCTGTCTCAACTATGCTCTCTTCAATTGAGCGTTCGAGCTGCTTCGCCTGTTCCACCGTCAGGTCCGTGGCAGGGGTAGTAGCGATGGCTACCATCAGGTGCGAGTTTGTCGCCTCTGCGTAGCTCCTACCGCTCTTCGGTGTGGCGTCTGTTTTCGCCCGTTTCGACCCGGCGCTGGGTGGTGTGGAGTCTTCAGGAAGATCCCTCTTCGTGTTTGGTGTAGGAGTGGGCCGTCCTGGTGGCGCCGGACCGCGTCTTTTTGGGCCGCGTTTGCGGTGCGGCTCCTTGTTTCCACACGACGGCTACACAGCTTTACCGATCCCCACTGGAGGAGCGCGACGGGGCGCCCCGGGAGCAGCCGCAGTTGGTGCGCCGTGCGCAGGCGGGAGTGCACTGACTGTTACTGCAGTCGCGCTCTTTGCCGTCAGCGGCGCAACACAACCGTCTAGCTGCGTCATCCGGGGCGGACCGTCCGCTCCACCGGTCGAGGTTTGTTCGCCGCCGAGGTACTAGCCGTCGTGGTTGCAATCGGGAGTGCGCTAGCCGAATTGTTCGATGCGCTATCACCCGACTGTGTTGTTTGCTCACGTGAGCGTTTGTAACGGCGATAGCGTTTACCGCCTCGTCTACGACTACCTGGATTCGCAGTCGACGCTGAGTCAACGTCTGCCTTTTGGCGTGCGTTAGCTCGACGCGGAGCGATGTTCCAGGAAGTGGATGAGGTATGAATTGCACGAGGCAAGGCGTTGGTCAGGTCGTGCAGATTTAAGCTGTCTTGAGAGCGTGAAACATTGCCCCCCCCAGAATACGTGGGGCAGCCAACACATGATGGTGCAGGGAGGGATTCTCCAGCGTCACGGACGCTGGTACCCTCCTGGGGTACGCTACTGTTTTGTTTCACTTCCATGTCTGTTTTGGTATGAGTCTGTGTTGAGTATGTGTTTGTGTATGTGTGTGAGTGTTTGAAGTGGTGTTTAGGTGCGTGTGTGTGTGCGTCCATGTAACAGTGTGTAGGTGTGTGTGTGTTACTGTGCGTGTATATGTGTGTGGGTATAGGTGAATGTGTCTGCATGCGCGCGTGTTTTTGTGTGTGTCTGCACGCTGTGTGTGTGTGGCGGCTGGAGGTTTTGGTTACGTCTGTTTCTTATGGAACCAGACCAACAACGGGCGGCAACCTCGGGAAGGATAGTCCACCAGCCTTGTCTTAGGGATCTGCACGACCTGCGCTACACCTATGACCATTCGCCAAACTCTGCATCGGACGCAGATGCAGAGAGTAGAAGTATGTCTAAGTCATTGAAAAATAAAAATGTGAGTGAGACCTACTTCCGCCCTAGGGGAGTAATTGGACTGTGTTGCTGAAATCTGTACAATATTATAAACCCTATCTTTTAAACTAGGTATTCCTGTATTTTAAAAGACAGTGTTTGGCTATCAGTTTTACTGAGTTTTTCCGAAATTCTCAATAGCAACACGAATTCTGGCAAAAGTTCGCCCCATATTACGTGGGACCTAAAATTCATAAGGTGGCGAAACGAGGGTGTAATATTACCTCTGTCTACCCCTTCGGGTTACAGGCGTAAGCCTATAAAAATAAACGTAAAAAATTATATAATAAAAACTTTAGGACAGACTATCTTGTTGATCTAGTGACATACTTGGCATGAGTTTATTACCGAAGGTGAAAAGACACACGCAATAGTTCAGTGCCTTACCCTACATTTCCGTACAATAAAAATTTGGAACTCTGCCAACGGACGTGTTTCCTGCCTATTTAAATCCTGAGTTTTCAAGCGCATCGTGAAAAGTATGTATCTTTTTTCAAAGTAAATTCAAATTTCAAATTCAAATTCAAATAATTTATTGCGAATATAGGTGATACATAGATGTTTACATAGGTTTTTGTCAGTCACAGAACAAACATTAGTGCAGCTATATTCTGCCATTTGGCATGCAATGTTCATCATATATTATTTTATTATGGTTATATAAAAACTATTGAGATAATAATATTATATTCTAGTTATATATAAAGTACACATGTCAAAAAAAAATAAAACTAAAATTAATACAATCAAATAAGTCAATCAAGGTTATATTATTATAATAAATAAATAATAAATGGAAAGTCAATTTGGTTACATGTCACAACAAATCATTAAATATCATATTTGTCTTCGAGAAATTCTTTAATACTGTAGTATGCCTTATTAATAAGAAATTGTTTCAATAATGCTTTAAATTTATTTATGTTGGAGCATCTTAATATGTTTAAGGGTAAATGGTTATAAATTCGAGGGGCCATACAGAATACACTATTGCTAAATTGCGCTGTTTTGTTTGATGGAAAACATACTTTGTGATTATTACGCTTACTATTTAAGCGTTCAAATAAATAATTATGAGTTATAACAAAGACAGCGATCTCATAGATATAGAGGCATGGAAGTGTTAATAGTTTCAAACTCATAAAAAAGGGTTTACAGCTATCTGTCTGTTTCAACTTCACAATGGCCCTTATACATCTCTTCTGGGCTCTAAATAACATCACATTGTCCACCGAGTTACCCCAAAAGATAACACCATACCTTAGTACTGATTCTACGTAACCATGATACGCAGCGATGACAGCAGACTGATTCACAACTGATCCTAGTCTATACAGGGCATAAGAGAATTGGTGGAGTTTGGTACAAATATCTTCTACTTGAGATTTCCAATTTAATTTTGAGTCAAGATTGAGACCTAAAAATTTTACATTTTCAACTAAATCAATTTGTTGTCCATTGTAGCTTATATTAAGATTTATTAAATTATTATTCCTATTTCTAAATGTCATTAAATTGGTTTTATTCAGATTAATTAATAAATTATTATTTGATAACCATTGAATTATTATGTGTAGTGTTTGATTTATGTCAGATATCATTTGATTTGTACTTGAACTTCTAAACATCACTGAGCTATCGTCTGCAAATAATACCATGTCTTGATTTATATAGTTTGGTAAGTCATTAATATAGACAATAAACAACAAGGGCCCGAGAATACTTCCCTGAGGAACTCCTTGAGTTACTTCACTATATGGGGAAGAATGTACTATTTGTCTATGAGTTTCTTGGCAAATGCGAGTAATTTGTGTACATTGTTGGCGATTTATTAAATACGATTTTAGGAGATTGAGAACATTTCCCCGAACTCCATATGCTTCTAATTTATTTAAGAGGATGCCGTGATTAACATAGTCAAAAGCTTTAGTTAAATCCATGTAAAGAGCAGATACTAAGTGCTTATTGTTAAGACCTGACATAATACTTTGTAGAAAATTAAAGACAGCTAGGTTAATGCTTTTATTCTTGCGAAAGCCGACTTGTTTCTCTGTAAATATTTTATTTTTTTCAAAGAAATCATTAAGACTATGACTTATGACTTTCTCAAAAATTTTTGAAAATGTCGGTATGAGCGCTATCGGCCTATAATTTGCAACATCGCTCTTGTCATTTTTCTTAAATACTGGTTTAACTACAGTCTTTTTTAATTTATTTGGAAATATTCCAGCAGATACGCTTAAATTCACTATGTATGATAAAACGGGTGCAATAGTGGTTGACACATTTTTTAATATCTTTGTGCTAACGTCATCATAGCCTGTGCTCTTTGTATTTTTCAATGAATTAATAATATTATTAATTTCGAAAGGAGTAGTTGGGTTCATAAATAATGAGTTATAAGAATTTGGTAGTTTATACTTAAAGTTATTAGTTCTTAGGTTACTGTTATCTCCACCTATGAAATAATTATTAAATAACTCTGCGATATCTTTCGGGTTATCAATGATCACGCCATTTTTGTTAATATGTCTGATTTCTTCTTTAATAATATTTTTGTTATTATAATTGATGATCGACCACGTAGCCCTACATTTATTTGAAGCTGTTTCGATTTTATAGTTATTTTGTGCCTTTTGTGTTAACTTTATAATTTTGTTTAAACGTTTTGTATAACATTTGAACAAATTTCTGTTGTGTAATGTCAGATGTTTTCTATATTGCCAAAGTAAATGTCTTTTTTGTTTTGCACATATCTTAATACCTTTTGAGATCCAGGCAGTAAGTTATGACATATTTACAATATCAGTGTGAAATGCCAGATTGAGGACTCCTGTTGGGTTTAATATTCTATTACCAACTAGGTACTTACTACAAATTCATTTGTTACAAAACCGTCAATCCCGGCTGTCATAAAGGTCTTTGATAGTTCTTATCGGGAGTCAGCACGCTAAAACATACTGGAACTGGCCTTGGCAATGGAATATCGCTATACCTTTGGGCTTCAGAGGTCAGACAGCAGTTGCTCTATGGAAAAGCTAAGAAATACAGAAATCTACTGTATCAATAGAGAAAAATTTCGATCATAATCACTCCATTGTAAAATAACAAAAGGACTGCAGTACTAGAATACACCAAGATGATAAAAACATTTTATTGTATTAAAATAAACTTAATCCTATCAAGGTTAGAAAATTCACCATTTTACTTCAAAACAATGTTTTATATTACTTTTAACCAACAATCGCTAACGATAACTCTTCTTTTGAATAGTACTGAATGGCATAAAACTAAACTTTATTGTTCGTAATAGCCATTTTACGATAAATAAGACATTAAAGAACAATGTTTACGATAAATAAGACATTAAAAAACGATGTAGCAGTATGATTAATCGTTTTGTATTCACTAGACTATGGAGTCATTGTTTGTACCTAAATCCTTTACGAATTTAAACCGCAATATAATTTCACATCTTCATTGTGTATATATATATATACACAATTTGTATATTGTCCCACTGCTGAGCAAATACCTCTCGGCTGGATTGTCACAAATCTCTGTACTTTGCGATGTATTATTTTTTGAAGAAGGCAGAGGCAATATTGCATAATTGGTTACTATAAATAAGGCACGTATAAAAGCCTTGCGTTACTGACTGACTGACAGACAAGCTACGGCTAAAACTACTAGGCGCAAGAAGGTGAAATTTGGGATGTACGTGTGTTCCTTGGTTTGACTTGGTGCACTAAGAAGGGATTTTCCGAAACTGCCACGGGATCTGGCAGGAACAGTTAATGTGCGGGCGTAGATTCGGGCACCCTCTAGTCTTTTATATATAACTCCGTCTACTAATCTACAAGTAATTAACATATTTACCTAACACATTACAGTTCATGGTACTAACACACTATAATGTTCTATTTATATCGTATTAGTACCATGCATGCATGAAGATCTTTGACAGTCGTTAGAGTTCGTCAGTACCTCTAAATAAACTGACACTAGCCTTAGCCATAGATATATTGGGTTGACTGAGTAAATTTGATATTCGCATAAACCATAGAAGATACTAATTACGATAATATTTTCGACGCTTAAAGTTCACGTTGATAAAAGCGACTTAAACAGAGATTTTGAGGCATTTTCGATAGAGACTGGCCGGAAATTGAACGATATAATGGAAATGCATGGGAGAGAATAACTGCCTATCAGTAAATATATACACCTTAAAGCCTCATAAATTTATCTTAGGTTTCCGAAAACATAATACAGATGGAAAGTCACTTATTTATCATTTTCGAATAAATTGATTTAAATCTCTTAAGTTTCTATGTTGCTATCTATGTTGTTCATATTTACACAACATATCTCAAGTATTTAAAAAATGAACACTTTCGTGAATAAATACTTAAAATCCAATAAACACGTCGCTTAAAATACTTATCATAAATAAACTTTCATTGTCCAATAGCAGTTTCACATTGTATACAAAGTCGACGTTTGCCCTTGTTCGAATATCTTTTTATAAGGCTTTCCTTATTGTTATCGGTGCTTTTACTTTCTTTATAAAGATATTTTGTTCAACAAAGTTCGGCTCTTCGACAATCGGATACTATGACGATATTTTAAAGGCGTTTTTTTGCTCACTTTATTTGTTATTTGTGTTAAAGTAAATGATATGTAAACAGGCTATTGAATACGTCCCTTCGGATTTTATTACTGGACGTAAAGTATACTTTGTAAATATTGAAGTCAAAATAAAATATCCTCAGGTCATTTTGTCTATTGGAACGGTATTATAAAACTAGGCTGGGCTATTTTGAATTATCGGCTAGGTACTTCTTTGGCTTCTGAGAATATAAAACATGCAGTACAGCACATAATAAGAATAATAAAAAATGCAGGATTCACTATAATAAAAAGCATTTATTAACAATAGATAAGCATCAAGCTTACTAAATCATCGACACAGATGACAAGTTATCAAATTTGAGACACAGCTGTTCAATGTTTGCCATCTGCAGTTGTGTCTGATCTAATGTTGAAGAAATGTAGCCAATAATATAATGAGTTCAAAGTACTGTATCTAACACACAAGATCATATCCAATACCCGCACGTATAGCGCCTTTACCGCAACAATATCACGCAGCACACAAACAGAACAATGCTATTGTATTTTCATATCGCCGTAAAGACACAAAACCCTTGCAAAACATACTGTGGCAATTTGTACCGCTGCCCATTTTCGCCCTGCATACAACAGGGAACAATATGGATCGTTAGAAACGCGGTAATAGTAGGAAATTACCTGTACCATGATTTATAACCAAGGTTTTGTGCCCGTACAATGTAAGCATTGACCCCGATAGATACAGAGCGTTAATCTTTTTCACAAGTCGACATCTATGTGCCCAATGCACGAAAGGCATTGTGATTGATTTTTTCGGCGCACCGTTTAGGGTTGAAAGGTTTTGTATTAATTGAGGAAAGGATTCATTGAAAAGGTAGGAAATAGTTACGTTTTTGTGAAATGATTTTATTTTGTGTTAGGTGCTTTATGTACAGGCAATTTGAATTCGTGATAAAGGTGTAGGGTAGAGAATACGACGGACGATCATATTAAATGTGATCACGGTTGACCCGAGTAAGAAATGAAGTTTTACTTGCTTGATAAAGTTTTTATTGTATACAAGCGGATTCCTGTAACCATGATCAGATTTGCGCCATTTTGATGCTGAATAGCGCAATCATTCACCATCATGGATGGATGGATGCTAAAAATTTTAATTTTATACATCATCACGCTTATACCTACGGATAGATGTTCTAATTTTAAACTATTTTGTGCAATTTTGTCTTATTTCTGTTGCTATAATATTGTGCGCATCTTCCCCGTCGAACTTTTGGGGTTCCATAGGAAACTTTAAGATTCTCTTGCGGTCTCATCTTTTTCTTTCTTCCAGCGGTGGCTTTTCTTAGCCACTATAATAAGAAATAAAAAGCTGAAATGTTGGCATACGAATGTAACATACAGAAGTAATTTTAAAGAGTTACATAATGGTTACAATAAATACATGATGGTTTTTGTTATTTTGCGTGGATATGTGTTCACGTATCCAAGTAAAAAATGAAGCCCTGTTTAGTAACTTTCCACCACTTAACACCACATATACGATGTCTCATATCAATCCACCAAAATGTGTAACATTTTGGTGGATTGCTATGAGACATCGTACGTTTTGCCATGTAGGTTTATAGCCATCAGTTGAATAATATCTGCAACAATAATACGCAGCATTATTTTAAACTAGAGGTTGCCCGCAGCTACGATCGCCCATTTTTTTTAATTTAACCTTTTCTGCCTTATTGCTCAGTCGTTGACTGCCTCCGTGGTCCAGTGGATAGCGTGTGCGACTGCTGATCGGAGGTCCCGGGTTCGATTCCCGGGTCGGGCAAAATTGTGTTACTGGGTTTTTCCGAATACTCATTAGCAGCTCGGAGTCTGGTGATGTGCCCGGTAACGGCAATAGGCTCGCCCTCTATTACGTGGGACCTAAAAATTCATGGCGAAATGTGGGTGTAATATTACACCTCTGCATACCCTTCGGGGATACAGGCGTGAGACTATAAAAAAAAAAAAAGAATCCTGTTTAAAATTTCGGAAAATCCTTTCTTAGTGCACCCTTACACTCCTCAAGAAGCTAAAATTTTGCATGAATGTTCTGCGTTCAAATTTCAGCTATTTGCACCCAGTAGTTTCGGCTCTAAAATTCTTGGCTTTTTCTGAATGACAGGCAACGGCCTGTCATTCAGTCAATAACACAAGAATTTTATATTTATAAATAATAATAATATGCAGTTTGTCATAAAATATGAAGTCAGTAAAACAAACACTAGCAAGGAGTTCTACTTCTTTGCTAAAGGGTCATAAATATTATACGCTGTGAAACGTCCGTGTGCGTCTGATGTCCGAGCCAGAAAGAGCTTGAAGGAATACAACTGTGCAATTTCATCGTTCATTCCTCGATATGGATCACATAAAAAATAGATGAGCTTGCAATTCCTCATCGATTTTCACGAGTCAGTAGTTTTGTGTTGAGTAAAATAACATTGGAGTTATTAATGTTTGGATGATGTGTTGATGTAGCGTTTGCTCGATGTAGGTTAAAGGTTATAAAGCCTTGCTGATTTCAGCATGAATGGGCCGGCTCCACCGGGGATTTACTTTCCTCTCACAGAGAATCAACGTAAAGTAACAGTACCTAGATTGTTGCGTTTTGTTCGGTGAATGAGAGTGCCGGAGGCCCCATCCCCTATTCCTTCTCCCTCATCCAACTCCTCGTCCTATCCCTATTAGCAACCCGCAGGGCGGTAGCCTGCTCAGTCATTTCCCATCGGTCCTGAGGATGCCTCGTGGAGAGGTGAAACACGTGTCGAAGCATAGTCGGCGCATAGAGCGGGATACTGTACGTCAGGTATTTTCCTGGAACCCATTTCCGCATTATTCCATATATCCCTTATCCTTTGTCTTTAGAGGAGTTCGGTATTGTCGCCTTATTCTATTGTAATAGTTGGGATGGGCAATCCGAGAGTGCGTGGTGGGTTCCTCTTTCCTTCCATTAATTAGGTTGCAATGGAATTCCGCCAAGTAACGCCTGATTCAATCAACTATAGGCAAATTATAATATGACCGGGCTGGTCATGTCTGTCGTATGTCTGGCTAAAACTACCACTTTGTGGGTCCCAGATCGAAAGAGGCCTCGCGGCAGACCAAAGATTAGATGGCAAAACGATAAAGAGTGGGTAACAACAGCTCTCGATAGAGAAATGTGAAAAGAGGGTAGGGAGGCCTTTGCCCTGCAGTGGGACAAGTTAGGCTGCAACTAATCCCGTCGGGGGATAGCGAGGAATGCTTCGGTGATACCCGACCCTCCGACATACGGGTACATGAGGAACACGGGTTGGTTTTTAGTCAGTAAGAGTCTGACAGTCCACTTCGCCCTTTCGCCCTTCCCCCAGGGCGGAGGGACTCCACGAAGATTTTTCAACCCGATAACAAAAAATAGGCTGCAAATAATATTAATAATAAAAACGACGCTGGTTTTCATCCATAGTTTCCGTATTCACTTATCCATTGAACACCCATTACAATAGCTCAGAGTTATTAGTTTTCATACAAGTAGCAATAGTCCTACACCTGCTGCGGCTAATCCGTGGCCGTACTTCATAGAGCAGTTATGGAGGCTCTTCAGTAGGTGTCCCATCACATCCTAGATTAAAACTCTCAAAGGCCTCTGCGCGTTGGACCTATGTCTCCGTGTACGTCTGCCAAACGGCCTTCAATTTTTTTACACCATATGTTAGAAAAGTACGCGTGAAAGAGACATAAAATAAAAATACTAACTATTTGAATACGGCTCCCTTCATGCGAAAGGAGGTAATAGTCTTAGTGACCTAAATAAAGACAAAAATACCTTTTGCTTCTTTCTGAGGGTCAGGCATCATCCACTGTTGGACAAAGGCAGCTCAAAATTTTCGTCACAATAGTGTTGTCAATCAATAGGAGGATTTTACTCACTATGCCACGCTTGCCACATGGATTTAATGTTCAGTTTTCCGTCTCGTCCCAAAGGTACGGTATAACAGTAAGTCATATCATCATCAACTTTTGTTTATAAACTATTACTCACCTATGGACCGTCCTCATTTTGAGAAGGGTTACGGCATAGTCACGCTGGCCAAGTGCGGTTTGGCAGAATTCACACGTATTTCGAGAAAATTCCAACTCGCATGTGTGTTACAATATAAATTGTAAATCTGCGGTGTGTCGCATATGTTCTAAAAGCGTGGGTTTTAATAAAAATACCGTTAATCCGCGTCAGTAGACTCGCGGTCTGTACCGTGAATCCGTTGTGGCCGGCACCGGACAGCTGGTGTCCGAGAGAGCTGCGAACAGTATGTGCGTGGACGTGACGTGGCATTTTTAATGTTTACTAGAGTATGCTCACAGCTACACTCACACGTTTATTTGTAACCGACTTCAAAAAAAGGAGGAGGTTCTCAATTTTGCCGGTATATTTTTTTTGTACGTATGTTCACCGATTTCGCCGAGGTTTTGATTCAGGTAGGCCCAGTAGTTTTTATTTTATGAGCATTTTTTTATTTACTTTTATCAATCTCGATGTCTGAAATCAAATCTCGCAAGTAAATTTGATCTACTTCCCGGTTACCAATTGAGCTAAAATTTTATATACGTGTGTACATTGGATGACAATGAATAATGATTATGACATAGAGTTGATCTGATGATGGTATCGAAAGGTGGACATAGGAACTCAGTAATTAAATGACAACACTGTATCGAGTTTGGTCTCGTTTGATTTGTTTTGACGAGCAGTTTGGTGCGGGTGGTAATTAGGATCCTCTAGGGTCCGATGCAGAAGCCAGACGGTGGCCGTACGAACTCAGTAATTACAAAAATCAATTTGACTTGCACAAGGAGACGACTACATTTATCCGTTCCCGTTACGTGAGATCTGTAGTTTTTATAGCGCGCAGTATCTTTTCTAGGTCTTCCCAGAACTAGTTGGCAATACACTAAAAGTATAAAAAAATATTACTACGTTAAAACCAGTCAGAGCCTCCCATCCCATTTTCTTTTTCTTCATTTTGTCTCTCCTCCTATGGGTTTTTCTATACCAATGCCCGGCAACGCATTTGTGACGTCTTTGGTGTTGCAGGTGTTCATGGGCAGCGGTAAACGCTTACCATTTAGTCAATCCTTCTGCTCGCTTGGCTCCTATTAGATAAAAAAAACATAATTTCTTTACATAGGCAGGGTGTATGTGTGGGTCTGGAGTCTAGATCTTTCTGAGTAGGACAGGTATTAAAAATGAGCCTGAAAAATAAAATAAAATTGGAAGATAGATTTTTCTATAACGATGGATGAAAAACAGTTTAATATTAAAAGATGAGTTGACCGTTGTAAGATGAATATGTCTTACATACATTTTAAAAATATTTATTTTGGTTAATTTTTTACAACTGTCTGCCTCCTTTGTCCAGACCGCCTCGGTGGTCCTGTGGATAACGTATGGGTCTGCTGATCGGAGTACCCTGGTTCGATTTCTAGGTCGGGCACCACTGTACTTGCACGGAGTCTGGTAATGTGCCCGGTAACGGCAATAGTCTCTACCCCTATTACGAGGGACCTAAAAATTCCCTTCAGATAAACAGAAGTGAGATTATGCAAAAAATATATACATAAATATATCGAGGTAGACACAATTTCTTAATTGATTCTTTTACTCGTAGCAGAATATTTCTGAGATTGATTTTATACTACTGGCGAAACGCCTTGTAATTTATTTTTCTGCTTTGAAGAAATAATTTCTGTCATGTTCCTTAACTGTAGAAGTAAACAATTACTTTTAAAGTTGAAGATGCGATTAGTGTTGACATTTGAGTGCCTTATTAATAAACTTTATTTATTTTTATTTTTTCGATTCAGATGGCGCTAGTTGCCGTGTAAACATTAGCTCTGTGTTAATTTTGCTTGGAAAATAGATGACGTGCATTTTTTACTTTGTTTACCACTTACAACAGTTAATAACTATCCAATTGTCATCATCTATTGTTAGCAGAAGTGTAGTAACAGTGAAACAAGAAATACGAGTGAAAATAAAGTGCTGTGTAAAAGGACATTTTACTTGTCAAAATAAACAATAAACTGTGTAAAATTCAGTGAAGCCAGTCGGTATCAGTATATAAAACCGTGCTAAAACAATAAAAAAGTCATAAAAATAAGTGGATCACAAATCAAGAAAAACTGGTTCGTTATTTTATTCAAACCTGTGTCGACCAATCACCGATCAATAGACTCATGACGAGCGCTCGACAATAACAGTTTCAACTCAATGAATTAAAGTAGCAACCATAGACCTATTTGGTGTCCTCTTAGTAAAGTCAACTTGGCGTAATCGGAAACTATACGGCTGGCGTTGAAACGCCCTGAGTTCAAGACTGACCTGCACAAATATGTCTTTTTGAGATTTGTTCTCTATCACTTAGGAATTAACATTTGACGAAAAATTATTGACAATTGAATATAAGCTATTATTAAATATAATTAAATAACTTAAAGACGAAGATTGTGACTGTCTGTTTGTTTCAGCCAAGGACGTATTTGAAGCCGTCTGTTCCTTTCGTAGTGGATCCGCTGGCGGCCTCGACGGCTTAATACCTCAGCATCTGAAAGATCTCACAAGTGCAAGTGCTGGAGAGGCTGGTGATGCACTTTTGAAGGCACTGACGGCTTTGATTAACCTTATGCTCTCCGGCAATGTGGCCACAGATGTCACCGACTTATTATACGGCGCCAACTTGTGCGTCCTTCGCAAAAAAGATGGTGGCATTCGGCCCATTGCCGTAGGGTATACCTACAGACGTATGGCAGCCAAACTATGCTGTAAACATTATAGTGCCATTTTGGCAGATAAATTTCAGCCAATTCAGCTTGGCTTTGGTTCGAAGGGAGGCTGTGAGGCTTCCATACATGCGCTGTCCACGTACCTTGGCTGCGGTAAAGGTGAGGTCATTTTAAAGGTTGATTTGAAGAATGCCTTCAACTCAGTGAACAGGGACACCTTGCTGACACAAGCAAAATTAGAAACTCCTAAAATTTTTAAATTCCTTTGGCAATGCTATAGGCATCCATCAAAATTAATTTACAAAGACAATGTTTTGGAATCTGCTGTTGGGTGTCAACAAGGTGACCCTCTCGGGCCAGTCATTTTCAGTTTAGCCATTCACCCAATAATAAAACAAATAAATTCAAAATTTAACGTGTGGTATTTGGATGACGGGGCCCTGGGAGGAGACGTTTCCACAGTTTTACAAGATTTAGAGCTAATAAAAAAGGAATTAGCAATTGGTTTGGAACTAAATTCGGACAAATGTGAAATTTTTATTAAGGACAATTTGGATAACCTTTCGATTGTATCAAAATTTAATTCTTTGGCGCCAAATATTAAAATCGTCAATAAATGCTCCTTCCGCCTCCTTGGGTCCCCTATTTTCGGCGACGCTTTTGGAACTTTTATAAATGAAAAAGTACAAAATTTCTGTGAAACCTCAGAACGCCTATACAAAATTAATATTCATTCGGCTTTCACAATTATCAGGCACTGTCTTTTCGTCCCAAAATTTACATATTACTTGCGATCCTCTCCTTTTGGGAAACATTCAGCCTTTTGGAAAACATAGATAATGTTATTCGGCACACCTTGAGCAAAATTCTAAATCTTGTCATGAACGACCGAGTGTGGCTTCAAGCAACTTTGCCAGTTCGCTTGGGCGGCCTTGGCGTTCGCAAAATTACTGATGTAAGTCTACCAGCGTTTTTGGCCTCGATCCACGGCACTGAGGAACTGACCAGGAAAATTCTAGAACCCACACTGGTTCATTCTGAGGTGCCGTGCATGACTGATGCCATTAACGCTTGGAAAATGGCTTCCCCGAGCTCTGACTTACCCCGAAATCTATTCTCTCAGAGACAATGGGACGGGCCGCTCTGTAGCAAGATGAGAGATTATCTTTTAAATACTGCATCTAGTGTTGCAGAGCGTGCCTGTTTGTTGGCTGTGGGAGAGTGGGAATCGGGGTTATGGCTTCAAGCACTTCCATCGTCCAACATAGGAACTATGTTGGACGATACAACTTTCCGCATCGCTTCTTGCCTGCGCTTGGGAGCTGTTTGCGTTTCTCCGCACCGCTGTCACTGCGGGGAAGCCGACGACAGTCTTGACCACCATGGCCTATCGTGCAGTAGGAGTGCAGGGCGTATTTCTCGACATGCCCACATTAACGACATACTCCGTCCAGCTCTTTGATCAGTGAGACCAGATGGTATGACGTTATTACCTTGGAAGATGGGTAGGCCTCTGGTGTGGGACGCGACATGCGTCGATACCCTTGCGCCATCACATCTTTCAAGTACAGCTGGATCAGCTGGCGCTGCTGCTGCATCGGCGGAAACCCTCAAACGGCACAAATACGGAAACCTGGCTGGTAATTACGTTTTTGAGCCGTTTGGGGTCGAAACGCTGGGGCCATGGGGCCCTAGTGCACGCGCAGTATACAAAGAAATCGCCAGAATGCTGATCGATGCTTCCCGTGACCAGAGGGCTGGTTTTTATCTCGCTGAGAGAATAAGCATTGCCATTCAACGTGGCAATGCTGCCAGCCTTCTGGGCACGCTACCGCTCGACAGCGTTGCGGAGGAATTTTTTGACGCATCGTAGTTGGCAATTTGTTATTTTATTATATTTTATTTACTTTTCTTTTCATACTTTCGCTTTTTTATAGTTTAGGATAGTTTAGTAGAGAGTAAGAGTTATATAATTAGTTTTATTTTATTGTACATAATTATGTTAATCCTACGTATGTCAGTTAATGTAAATAAAAATTATTCAGATGCAAAAAAATTAAATAACAACATTGACAATTATACAATTTAATAAATATTTTTCCTACAAAATTACTCCGACTACCATGGAACTAGACCAAAATGTGACCCTTAGGCGTCAACAGATCATCAAAACCAAATCATTTGAGAGTCTAATGTATAACAGCTCTATGTATAGACAGTCCCATGTCGGAAGATTTGTCGGTTAAAAGCTTGAACTTATCATCACACCTGTACTCGAATAGGATTGAAGAACTAAAGGACGAGGTTGCTTCTCTGAAATCGGCCTTGCTTTCGACACAAAATGAATTGGAGAATGTAATTTTGGAAAAAAATGATTTACAGAGAAATATGAGTCAACTGCCTCAAGAGAACAATGTACTGAGAGCATTATGTAAGTAAGGGTCCAGTATCATCAATAAGAAAAAATAAAAGAAATCGCAACAGCAGACGACGATTAACAGCTAGTTTCGCGAATTCTCCACTGAATAATTCAAAAATAACATCATCTCCGTCTGAGAACCATTGTTCAGAGTCTACTTCACATTCTATTGAAGCGAAAGCTACACAGCAATCTGGCGATATCCCCAGAAGACAAGATTATACATCAGAAATAAATTCTATCAAAATGTGCGAAAATTTCAAACAAACTCCCACTAATATCACGAAAATTAACTTGAAAAAGATAAGTATTATTAGCAGCAATAATGTAAGCAATATACTGAATACAGCTAGGAATACTTTACAAAACGTTTCGATTTGCCATTATTGTTATCCAAATGGAAGTATCAAACAATTACTCTCAGATCTCGATGTAAAACATAATCAGTTTAATATGGAGGATTATTGCATTATCTATATAGGCGAGTCAGATTTTGAAACGTCAAATAATTACGCTACTTTAGTGGAGTACATTAAATCCAAGCTTAGTAAGATTAAACACACAAACCTCATCATATGTTCACCAAACTATAAATTGAGTAAAAATGCCTCCATTTTCAACTGGAGAATTGAATCCTTTAATAGTCTGTTGTATGAGGATGTACTGCGTCACGAGTATGCATAATTTTTTGACTTAAACAAACATATTTTATATACTTATAAAATGTTAGAAAATCCACTAGTTTGATAAACAATATAGGAATCAAAAAATCTTTGGAGAATTGTATAAATTTATAAAATCTTTAGAATGTTCTATGAATAACAATGAGAGAAGTAATTCCGTCTTAAGCAAACATGACTGTTATAAATATAAACGTGGTACCATACCCTATTATTTCATGATGCAAGACAATGCAAAGCCTAAAGATTGTAATTCATCTAATACGCCTATACCAAAAAAGGGTACTATCCCCTTCTGTTTTGATGTTATAGAGCAAAAAGAGAGAACAAAATGTTTTCGTTAAAAATAATATATCTGATCTTACTATTTACCATCAGAATGTATGTGGAATAGGTAAAAAACTTGACGACTTAGAAATATATATATAAGTGAATTGTCAAAGGATATTAATTTTATATGCATAAGTGAACATTTCTTAAATCAACACTCAGTCAAACAGCTGCATCTCTCGAACTATAAACTTGGATGCTATAATATTAGGTTAAAAAAGAAAAGAGGAGGAACATTGATTTTAATAAAAGACCATAGAGACATAGAAGAACTGGACGTCTGTAAATAGCTATACAAAATAGATAGCTTTGAAGTATGTGGTATAAGAGATAAAGAGACTAATTTGAACGTTATTTGTTGCTATAGAACTCCAGATAACAGTAATTATGATATTTTTATGGCTAGATTTGAGAAATTACTACAGCATTTTTTCGACAAACATTGTGTAATTTGTGGTGATTTTAATATAAATATGTTAAAAAATGATAATAAGAAAAAAGGGTTCTCTTCTTTGCTGTCATGTTATAATTTTAAACCTCTAGTAGACTGTCCTACGTTTAGACGAAACAGTAATGAGTCCTGCCTCGATAATATCTTGACTAATATACATTACAGCTGTTTGAGTGATAAACAGGTTGATCACAATGGATTGTCAGATGGACACGCGGGTCTTTTCTGTACTATGCATTTAGAAAAAGTAAATGTTAAACAAAACAAAGCACAGTTTATCCATATTCACAAAACCATCTACAATGATAGAAATAAGGCTTTATTTAGAGAGAACTTACTTAAACAAGATTGGAATACGGGCATAAATACGTTCATCAAGCAATTAAACCATCTGCATTCTATTTCATTCAAAACTGAAAAAAAATAAAGTAAAATTAAATAGGGTAAGTCGATCTCAGTGGCTAACGAAGGGCATTAAAGTTTCCAGCAAATTTAAAAGATTTCTCAAAGTACCATTGACAAGCTAAGAAACATTTGTGATCAAACAATCCTCAACTATCGCAATAGGTACATGACTATATATAGGCAAGTAATCAGGTGTGCAAAGAGGCTAAACATAAGAAATCAGATCGAAAAATCATCAAATTCAAGCAAATTAATCTGGAAAGTATTGAACCAACATTGCAACAATACTAAAAAAAGTATGACCCTCAATCCAATACTAAAAGTTGGGGGCACTGCTACGGATAATCTAGTAGAGATTGCAAACATTTTTTCTAACTTGTATCAAAACATTGTGCAACTAAATACTTGTGATTTGAGCCTAGCAAAGTCTTATCTTGTCGACAATGTTACTAGGATAGAAACTGAGATGAGCTTTGATCAGGTCACGCCAAATGAGATTACTAATATGGTGAAAAAAATGGACGATAAAGTTTCTTTCGGGTTTGATAATATACCTCTTACTATTATCAAAGACAATATTGACAGTTTAGCTTATCCATTAACAATATTTTTTAATAACTGCATATATTCAGGCATTTTCCCCGAGCAGCTTAAAATTGCTAGGATATTACCTATACACAAAAAAGGAGAAAGAAGTAATCCTAGCAATTATCGGACCATTTCTCTACTGACAGTCTTGTCAAAGCTACTCGAAAGAATTATGAAAGATCGCCTAGTAAGGCACTTAAACAAAAACAACATACTAAACATCACACAATTTAGCTATCAGAAATCGGTGAGTACGGCTGAGGCAATTGACTCTTTAACTGAGCACGTACTGACAAACTTAAATAACAAGCGTATGGTGGCAGGGCTTTTCCTAGACCTAAGTTCTGCCTTCGATACTGTAGATCACAATATATTACTAACAAAGATGGAACATTACGGAATCAGAAATACCAATTTGCAATTATTTAAGTCATATCTACAGAATAGAAAACAGTTCATGGAGATCAAATCCATAGCAGAAGGTGAACAGCTTATTTCCAAATGGAACACAATGTCCATAACTCGTGGCGTACCACAAGGCTCGATTTTGGGACCGATTTTCTTTATAATATTTTTGAACGATTTATCAACCTTCATGAAAAATCATGCTCCGGATGCAAAACTTGTCATTTTTGCAGATGACACCAATGCCATTGTAGCCGCAGAAAACTTGAAACAATTAGAAGAAAAAAACCAAAAAACCTTTGAGCTATTTGAGAAATGGTTTGGTGTGAATAACTTAATTGATAATACGTCACGAATGTCAAATGAGTCGTTTACTTTCTTTATTTGTAGACGTAATATAAAAAGATAAAGTGATTTTATAGAATAAACATTTAGTTGCAACTGTGCATAGTAGTGTAATGTACATTGTACATTGATCGCGAGTGATTCAGTGGCCAATATCGTATAAAAAACAATAAAACATTTGCAAAAATCTCTTTAATAAAATAGAAGTACCCTATAATTAAATAAAAACATTGATATTGCAGTATTATAGTGTTAACGCTACAATAAACTAATCTATAGTGTGCGCGCCTCTCGCTTGGTCTCGGTGAAACAGTGTACGGTGATAAAAGTGCAATAAATACGTTACCATAACTGCATAGCGTAGAATATTAAGAACAACGCCATCTAGTCGCACACCTGTGAACTTCTTCCGCTATCAATATGTCAAAGAGCTGCGGTCGATGTCGCAAGTTCTTGTCGCCGAATGAGGCCGCTAGATGTCAGCACTGTGACCTTTTTTTTCATCGGAGGTGTGTAGCACTGCCTCCTGTGGGCTCTATTACCCCATCTTGGCAGTGTCCGAGTTGCATAAAAAACAGGACCACAGGAAAGAAGTCTGACACAACTGCAACCACTCCTGTACTCGACCAGCCGGATGAACAGCTCGAGGCTGTATCACCTCACAACTCAACGTTTGAGTCAACTCAGGAGTTGACCAATGATATTGCGGAGGATTTAAGGGCGTTCAGGGACAATGTGCGCGCCATAAATAAAGAGCTATTGCTATTCAAAGACGACTTAGCAGATACCAGAGCGTCACTAAAAGCCTATAACAAAAAAGTTGACGACTTGGAGATTAGGGTGAGCGCACTTGAAAAGCGGCAGCCTGTGCAGATCGATGACATGGGAGGAGTAATTGAGCAGCTGAAGCAGGACCTTCGTAACCGGGATCAGGATATCTTGGCGAATGACGTAAACATAATTAACTTGCTCGAGACCAATGGCGAAAATCCCATCCATATGGTGATGCAAATCGCCACAAAGATCGGCGTGAGCATCGCCGAACGCGTTGGAGGCCGACATGTCGTGGCGACTAGCGCTTCGGGGCCGGGGATACGGCCGAGGCCACTAGCTGTGCGGTTGGTGAGGCGTGAACTACGCGACACGCTGTTACGCAACGCTCGCACACGCCGGTCCACGACAGCTGACTTGGGAGTGCCTGGTGCCGGTGCCCCTGTACGCGTTTACCTGAACGAGCGCCTGACTAAGGAGAACCGTCAGTTGTTTCGCCAAGCGCGTGAAGCCAGCAAACAAAAAGGTTGGCAGTTTGTATGGGTGCAACATGGACGAATCCTTGCCCGATATAAACATGGGGACAAAGCCCACCCAATACGCTGTGGTACAGATATTGAAAAGGTGTTTAGCGGTAGCACTAAGTAAATATTATATTACAGAGTATTACAATTATAACATAAGGTCTATTATAAAAGCATATATTTCACTACTTTATTGCATTGTGATATGGATTGCAAATAAACTGCTAGGTTTATGTGAATGTAGACATCATGTACTATACAATATATTTATAAATCATAATATCATCATATATATAATTCAAACTAATATTTACAACACACATTTTAATCAGCAATCATCACAACACGAACACATTTATAAGCTATGTACATATACATACATACATACATACATACATAGACTCACGCCTGTTTCCCGGAGGGGTAGGCAGAGACTACGGAACGCCATTTGCAACGATCCTCACTTGCTTCACTCACTCCCATCAAGTTTCTCATGCATGCTCTTCTGTTAAGGGTACTTCTGACTTGTCCTTTTTTCAGGATGTCTCCAATCTGGTCAGAGAACGTTCTCCTAGGTCTTCCCCTTTGTCCTGTCCCATTCACACTAGCCTGATATATCTTCTTTGTCAGTCTATCGTCATCCATCCTCTCCATGTGCCCAAACCATCTTAACATGCCTTTCTCAATGCTTGTCACTACATCTTCTTTTACCCCACACCACTCTCGTATCACACAATTCTTTACTCTGTCGGTCAAAGACACACCACACATACTTCTCAGTGCTCTCATTTCTACAGCATTTATTCTACTTTCAAATCTCTTCTGCCATACCCAACTTTCACTACCATACATAAGGGTAGGCACTAACACGCCTCTATGTACAGCCAAACGTGCCTTTTTGGACACGTTTTGACTGTTCATAAACGCCTTCAGAGCTCCATTCACACAATTACCTGCATTAACTCTCCTTTCAATATCTGCTTCAATCTTACCATCTCTTGTAAACAACGTACCTAAGTAAACAAACTCATTCACTTGTTCCACTCGCTGTCCATCGATCAAAACATTACAAGCCGTAACGCATTCCTCCTTTTCAAAAACCATAACTTTCGTTTTACTTACATTCACTTTCATTCCTTTCCTTTCTAACGCACGATGCATGATTGTTACCATCTCCTGCAACTCCTCCGTTGAAAATGCAAGTATAACCTGATCATCAGCATAAAGGAGACATTTGACGAGTAACCCATTCATCCTTAATCCGCAGTCACTATGTTTTAAATCTTGCAAACAACTGTCCATGAAGAGGTTAAACAGCCACGGCGACGCTACACATCCCAGTCTAACACCTTTATCGATGGTAAACCAGTCAGTGTATGCCCCGTTTATCCTCACACAAGCTCTAGAATCCTCATAAAGGGATTTCAGAGCTCGAATGAGGCTGCTGTCCACCCCATTCATTGACAGCACCGACCACATTTCATTCCTCACCACTTTATCGTAAGCCTTTTCCAAATCCACGAATGCGCAATAGACCTTTTGACCTTTGGCCAAAAATTTTCCGGCTATGCTTCGCAAGGAAAAAACCTGATCCGTGCATCCCATACCCTTTCGGAATCCCGCTTGTACATCCCATATTTTCTTGTCGGTCACTTCCATAACTCTTTCAATAAGTACCTTTGCATACAATTTGCCAACAATGCTGAGAAGGCTAACGCCTCTATAGTTTTTGCAGTCTTGTTGCGAGCCTTTTCCTTTATAAAGAGGCACAACTACAGCTGTGGTCCAGTCATTAGGTACTCGGCCGGTGTTCCAACACAAGTTATATAACCGCTGCAACTGACCAACTATGATGCCCTGTCCAGCCTTCAGCATTTCGACTGTAATCCTATCATATCCTGCAGCCTTACCTACTTTCATACTTCCCAGTGCCTTCACGATCTCATCCACGCCAATAACGCTTTCATCATTGCTATCATTACAATTCACTTCAGCTATCGGTGTCTCTATCGCCGTTCTTTCGAATAAACTTTCAAAATACTCTTTACATCTCTTCAGCACGCACAATTCACCATTTACTATACTTCCATTCTCGTCTCTGATGCATGTGTGTTCTGAGGATTGAGTTCTTCCTCGAACTGCACGAACGGATTTCCAGAAAAACTTAATGTTCCTCTAACTGAAAAACTTTATGTACATATACAAAACATGTATTTCATACTCATATACATGTACATATACTTTGTTTAATAAAAGATATTTACAAGACTATACAAAACATTCCTAAGCTATTTATATACACAAAACATGAAAATCATACTAATATTTACAATATATATTATTATCAGCATTCATTATTTTATCACATAAATATTCAAAACATTCATAAGCTACATAATATATACACAACAAATAGAAAATCAATTATGATTATTTATATTATATGCATAAATGATCAAGCTTAAAGACTTGACAGTTGGGTTATTCAATGCTGGGTCGTTGGGTACACGCCATGAGGAATTTCTGATGGCGATGGATGAGCTTGTTGTAGACATTATGGCAATTAATGAGACCTGGCTCCGGAATGGTGAAGAGGGTCGGGCGCCGATAGTGCCTAACTACCGGTTGCGACACGTACCGCCACCGCCTAGCATACGGAACCGGGGCGGTGGAATCGGATTCTACATACGTAGTGATCTTTCAGCACGAGTTCTGACACATCCTATTACGTCAAATGTCGAGCAAATGTGGCTTAAGCTAACTGTCAACAAAGAAACTGTAATCATTGGCACAGCATACAGGCCTCCGTGGTTAGATGTAAATATTTTTCTAGATGCTATCACAGAGTCGCTTACTTCCTTTAACAAGGCTGATAGGATAATACTAGTAGGCGATTTCAATATTGATCATTCAAATAATAGTGACAGTAAAACTAAGCAGCTGAACAGTTTTCTACAATGCTGTAGTCTGACGCAGTTTATACAACAACCAACTCATTTTACAGAGCACAGCGAGACATTAATAGATGTGGTGTGTACTGATGCTAAAGTAAAAAATGTTACTATTTTACACAAACCAGACTTGGGACAACGTGCAATTATATCTGTGCAATTTACATTTAAAGTTAATAAACCGTCTCTCTACTGGATCTGGCACAGGCCATTACAAGGCATAATGTTAGATATATTTGATGCTGACCTATCTAACATAGACTGGCATAGCATAACCTGCCAATCAAATGTAAACGAGATGGTATTGACATTGAATGCATCCATTATTTCTCTGTTTGATCTACATGCACCAGTAAGGAAAACATTAATTAAAGAAAAATCACCCCCATGGATCACGGATACAATTAGGGAAATGGTGAAACTGCGTGACAAATACCATGAGCGCTACAAAAAAACCAGATCTGACATACATAAAGATAGTTATAAGAATCTTAAAGCCATGGTTGCAACTGCATTTCACAATGAAAAGGTAGCTTACTTTAAAAATTTTATTAATAACAATATTAAGAGGCCTAAGAAACTATGGGAAAACCTTAAAGGAACAATTGTTGTGGATAAATAGAGAAATAATATTTTACCGCAATTTCTACATAACCCTGAAGTTTTAAATAAGCATTTTCTAGATGTTCCTGGTAAAGATGCTATTACACTCTCTGACATAATTTATTTTGAGTCCAATCGATTCCACACTGCCACTTTCGAGCTTGAGCCAGTCAGCGAAGACATAGTCTTGTTCCACCTTCGCAGTCTTAAAACAAATGCCATGGGTACAGATGATATCTCACTGGACATGTTAATGATGACACTGCCACAAAGCCTTCCTTGTATCTCTGAAATTATAAACAAGTCCATTAAAACTGCCACATTCCCAGATGCATGGAAGATTGCTTTAGTTAGGCCGATTCCAAAAACTCCTAATCCTACATCTGCCAAAGATCTCAGGCCCATTAGTCTACTGCCATGCCTGTCCAAGGTCTTGGAGAAGGTCGTATGTAGTCAGCTAAGAAAATTTGTTGAGAAAAACAATATTTTACCTCTAAAGCAGTCTGGTTTTCGCCAAGGTCACAGCACTACCACCGCCCTTATTGATGTTGTTGATGACATATTG
This sequence comes from Euclidia mi, assembly GCA_944739405.2. Lineage (NCBI taxonomy): Eukaryota > Metazoa > Arthropoda > Insecta > Lepidoptera > Erebidae > Euclidia > Euclidia mi. The sequence goes on along the minus strand of OX123187.2, from coordinate 62,428,865 downwards.
CAGGCTTGAGATGAGGGGATGGGAACTGTGCTTGTACTGCTCGATTTTTCGAGGGCATTTGATTCCATTAACATTTCTCTTCTTCTCGCCAAGCTCTCTTACTACGGATGTGACTCGGCAACAGTGAAATGGTTCCATAGTTATCTGACTGATAGATCTCAATTTGTTCAAATGGATAGTGATATGGAAGGTAATAAGGCCAGTTCTTCTTGCTGTCAGGTAGCCAGGGGTGTACCTCAAGGTTCCATCCTTGGCCCTCTCCTTTTTATATTGTATTGTGCTGATGTTGCCAACCAGATACTCAACGCCAAATTTCATCTGTATGCTGACGATCTCCAGATATATTTATCCTTCCTTCCTCAGGACTGTTGGCCTGCTGTAAATAAAATTAATGCAGACTTAGATAGAATATCTAAATGGGCAAAAAGCAACTACTTAGTACTCAACCCCTTAAAATCCAAATTTATTATAATGGGCTCTAAGAAAGGTATTCAAAAAATTAAGGCTATGAATCCTCTGATACATATTGATGGCTGTCCAATAGAGCAGGTGTCAGAGGCTCGCAATCTAGGTCGAGTAATGGATCTTCAACTTCAGTTTGAGACGCATGTTCTTGAGGCTGTACAAAACTGTTTTTACCGTCTCAAATTGTTGTACAGAGTGCGGCAATACCTCAGCACGGACATGAGAATCATGCTATGCGAGTCTCTGATACTATCTAGACTAAATTATGCTGATAATGTGTATGGTCCTTGTATAATAGGTAGAACTCAGAGGCTAATTCAGCGGGTACAGAACGCATGTGCACGGTTTTGCTATAGTATTCCACCCCGTAGTCATGTCACTAATTATTTGAACAATGGCAATCTGTTGAAAATGTCTGCACGCAGGCGTTTTCACCTAGCTTGTTTACTATTTAACATTGTGCGGTCCGGGCACCCAGATTATCTGTTTAAGAAGCTGTCTTGGTCCAAGGACATCCATTGCCATCGCACAAGAGCATCTAAACATCTTTTAATTGTATCGTGACACAGAACGACTGCTTTTCGTGGCAGTTTTAGGTATGCTGCCACACGATGCTGGAACGATCTGCCGCCTCCTCTTCTAACTATTAAAACGCTTTATACATTCCGCATAAGGCTAAAGCAGATTTTATTAGACGAGCAGAAGCTCGGGAGGTAGGATTTGCATTTACTCGAACGATTGCAGCATAATAACAACAGCTTACTTGGTACTTACTTGTATCATTGTATGGCATGCTGAATAACGTCATGAAATTTTGCAGTCATAACACCACATACATATACACACACAAAAACACTACACAAATATAGAACACATATGATGGTCACAAGTCAAATTGTAATATAAATTTATTATTAAAATTGTAATAACAATCCATACGCCATTTTTGATGCGCAATGCCACAGATTTAAGATTAAGCGTCAGTGTTGTATGTACTTTGACACTAATGACACTGCTTCGTTCAAAAACTGGACAGAAGTAAATAGAGTTTACGTATGATGTAAGCAGTTTTTGCAATTGAATGTTTAAGTTAATTTTTACTAAGATTTTTCTATTTTGTTATTAATAAGTTTTATTTTGTATGTTTTTATTTTATACTTTTTCATTCCGTGACGCCATTCAATGGACCTGCAAGAATACCAGCGCTGCGGCAAAGTTTGTCGCAGCATTAGCTGAGGCGGGCTCCAATTTTGGCCTCAATCATGCTGATGCTTCTAATTTGTTATTAATTTAATATTATTTTATTTTGCATAGTGTTTTCTGTCATACATTGTTGTGAGGCACAAAATAAACATTTTCTTTTCTTTTTTTTTCTTTTTTAATATTAAACGCCAGTAAAACCAAGTGTATGCTGTTTAAGTCAACAGTAAAAAAAACCAGCTAAAATACAACTTTTGCCTCATTGCAATAAAATTGAAATTGTTGACAATATAAAATTTCTGGGAGTACAAATAGATGCATTATTAAACTGGAAACATGAACTGTCATCTATTGTTAGTGCAGTGAGTTCGGCCTGTTACGCGATCAGGACCCTCAGAGACATTCTTACAATAGCTCAACTTCGGATGGTTTACTACGCCCTAGTCGAGTCCAAGCTGCGGTATAGTGTTCAGTTTTGGGGGAACAGTTACCACTATAATATCAATGCAGCTTTTGTAATACAGAAAAGAGCAATACGAACTATGGTACGAATAAAACAGATGAAATCTTGCAAGGACCACTTCATTAAATTAGAAATATTAACGGTACCTTGCCTTTACATCTTAGTAGTCCTAACTAATTTAATAAAACATCTAAATATGAAACAGAATCGGATAGGCTGCAAAGACTTGATACTCGCAGAAAGGACCTACCGAGCATAGTTCATCCAAGATTGAATATTGTGCAACATATCACCAGAGTACAAGCCGTGTCTTTATTTAATAAGCTACCTTTAGATTTTAAAGTTATCGTCAACCACAAAACATTTAATAGTAGGCTTAAAGCATATCTCCTCAAAAAATGTTACTATAGCGTAGAGGAGTACATAAAAGACAAAAAATAATGAGTCTTATGCATATAAAATAATAATGGCTGTGTAACTTTTGTATATTGTAATCTCTTTTTTATGTTTTGTGTATATTTTTAGTTATTTAAGTTTTGCTTGTATTTATTTTCGACACAAATGTAAGTTTGTTATGAAATAAATGTCTTATGTCTTTACATCACAAATTTAAGCCAAGGAAACGATTATGTTAAAATCTATCAATACATATTGTAAAATGAAGTTCCATTTTGCCGTTTGTCCGTATGAGCGTGTCAGAAACAGGGAAGCTCCCTATAGTGTAAAGACAGTTTAGATAAATAAAAGACACAACTATCAAATCATACTTTCATTTATTCAGTTTGGCACAAGGATATATCTTTAGATTACGTCGTGATTCTACATTGACGTTTAGAGCCCAGTTCGCAAAGCAAATACATAGAACAGCTGCTTTGATACCATTGTTACAAATTGTATTTACTATTCTATGAAGGGATCATTAACATTCACAATACACATGTTACATAGAAGTACAGCTTTAATTTTAGAATATTACACCACTGCATTATCCATCCACAAAATGACAAAAATAATTTAGTACAAAAGGAGCCCACTCGAAGCATCATAAAAATTTAAGTAACGTTTTTAAGAGTAAATAAATAAAAATTGTTAGGTAGGTAATTCTGCTTATGGCTGATAAATAATTGAAATAAAGTAAATAATTGAAATTCACAACTGACGTAAATAATTAAATTTGTTTTCACTAATTTACAAGTATACAGGTACTTGTATGATAGCAGTAGTGTAATACTAGGACAATATTTTATTCTAATACGCTGTCATTGCCATTGCCCTTCCTTTCACATTAAATAGACAAGTAACAACGGTCAATCTCCTTGATACTATCTAGCCCCACACCTGCTGCACATGAGTCCAGGCTAGAACAAGGCGAAAGACTTCAGCAGTTCGTAGGCAATATGATCAATATCATCAACATCAAAATGATTATCAATGTCATCAACATCAAAATGATTATCAATATCATCAACATCAAAATCATTATCAATATCATCACCATCAAAAACATTATCAATATCATCAACATCAAAATCATTATCAATATCATCAACATCAAAATCATTATCAAAATCATTATCAACATCATTATCAAAATCATTGCCAAAATCATTATCAAAATTATTATCAAAATCATTCTCATCAACATCGTCATCATTGCCAGCATTATCATCAACTTCTTAACCATCGGTAAGTTAATCAACAATAATAATTCAATCATCGTCAGCAATTTAATCATCAATGAATAAATTAATGTTATCACATTATTATAGATATTTACAGATACCTTTATAACATCACTGCTACCTACATTATTGATCCTTGTTTAGAAGAAGTTTATATGTAATGCTGTGTATGGTTATCAGAACCTCTTACCTATAGTAAGACCGCCCTTTTACTTTCTTTTCTTTGTATATGTATTTTTAAATGTAACTTAAATACTTTAGTAAGAAAACAAAAAAACATGTTATCTGTAAAAGCTACTAAGTCATCAAAGAATATCTAAACTTTATTAATCTATAAATCGTAGCTATCTAAAAGTACAAAGTTCTTTATTATATTCCACAAAAATTAACTGTAGGAAAAACTATAAATGGAACTTATCATAATCAAAATTGATCTCTATATTAATAATACACTAAAATGTTATCAATTTAGAATAATAAATGCAGCAGACCCTAATAAAGCATGTTACTATAATACATCTTTTAACTATAATATATTAAATGCACCTAGGTGTAATATATAGACTATTATAGTATATTACTGAACTGCTCCTCTCCTAATAGTATTCCATAATAATTGTTTCCTAATTTTATTGTAAGTCTACCACCCGTAAATGTACAGTATGGAATGCTATAAACTGAATTGACCTGAATGTATTGCAGGTACAAACAGTACAAAAGTATAAATAAATAACCAGTAATCAAGAATGAACCAATTTAGTTAATAGCTTATTTATGTTACCAATAGACAGTGAACTGCCTAAAGTTAAACTAGACGCCAATGCCAGTAAAAGTACTCTTGGTATGAAACAGTATAATAAATAGTCGTGTAGAAAGTCAAACCAGACCAGTCGGTTAATATTTCAATATCTATAAGTCAAATATACATACCTAGATTTATTCATTTAGGTCGCAACACTTAAAAACATCAATGTACTTATACAAATACTTATTATATTAAGCAGAATATCTTATTTAATTTCATCAATTTCAGTTTAATTTATCAATTGTATCATGTGATTGTGGCTATTTTCATTCCATTTACACAATCAAAACACTGACATCGTTTTTAATTCGTTCTTTTTTACGTATTTTAAGTTAGGTATCTGGTTCATTCAGTTTCATTATAATTAAGATTTGACGATTCGTAAGAGGTTTGGTATAAAATAGTAAGCTTACATGTAAGTATTGTTTAAAATAAATACACAAAACCTTTCAAGCACCTAGAACGATTAAATCCCATTTTAATCATTATTGCCATGGTCTCCTACAATTGAACCACACAAAGTACATGTACACATATATCTTTGCATAAAAAATATCTCTAAATAGCTTATCTATCGCAGTGTTTATACCAGAGATACTAAATTGATAAGATAGTTCATTACCGAGAGCTAATCCTAAGATTGATTATTACTATATGGTCAAAATAGATTTACAGTTTAACACATGGCAGTTCATAATAAAAATACATAATTTCAATGAATAAAAGCAGATAAAAATAAATACTGTCTCATATTTTATTAATTTATTGAATTTATTTGTATTATTTCCCAGAATGGATAAATAAACTATGAGAATGTTTTCGAAAAAAAATCTGTGATGTAATTTGGAACTATTTTCAAATTGAATCAATTTAGTTGAATAACTTATTTCAGATCCATTTAATTAGACAGATGTCTGCATTTATTACACATTTCATTTTAACTATTTTATCTGCTATTATCGTTATAAATAACAGGAAATTATCAACCAAAATAACACTACTTGAAAATATTGGATACACTGCCATCTAATAGTGCCAGACATAAGCAAAATGATGTCACTTTCTTTAACAAGTCAATTTAATCCTATGTAATATAAAAACATTCTTCAATAACTACTTTTTAATAAAAATACCTTGAGCTATATATTTAGACGTAGCATATATGACCCCTCAGGCCTCAGGAGGATGAGGTATGTTTAAAAAATAAAAGGAAATATTTACTAAACGAAACTATCATTTTATCGATACGATCTAGCTAGTCACAGCCCCGCTTGATATATTGTAGAATATTTCTGTACCTACACACAAAAGTTCGCTTGTAGTAATAGTTATACAAAACTCATCGGTTATCTTTACAACATGTCATTCAAATGTGGTACCTCTGAGACAAATGGAAGCTATTTGGTTTTGTTCTTCCAATAGAAATCAAAGTGACAAAATCATAAGTATGTCTATTGCAAGTAAACCGGTGGAAATTATCTGAGTACATGACAATTACTCACTACACAATTATAGAAAGTGCATTATTTGTAATTCGATACACAAATTTTTGTGCCATAAACAATTATTAACCAGTTAAAAATACGAGTATATTTCAAAGATATGTTGAAGATAAATATACAGTTTCGTAGTCTTATCTCCAGGGCAACACATTCAAGAGCTTAACATTAAAATATTCTTATTTTTTTTCTTTCGTTATAGTTTGGATCCGATTTAATAAAACTATATAGCATGAACTGATTAATTTGGTAATTGTGGCGAAAATTTAACTACAGCTTATGAAACAGAGCTAAGGCACATTCCTACACCGCAATATTGGTCTGTATGTAATGAATACACAGCCAACAAAATTAATGAAGAAATCTCTGAAATGTATTCTACCTACCATAATTTCATATTAGACTTGTAATGAAAAGATTCGTCAGAGCACTTCATTCTTGGAATTCAAATATGCAGGACGATTACGCTAATCAGTACTTACACTAGAAAGAGTTATCAACAAAGCACAACACAGCCAAAGCTCATACCGAGTCTCTGTCAATCACTACAAATATTGCCTATTTAAATTCCAACAGATTAGAACAATATCGGCTATTTTTAAAATCTATTATACATTTTCTGTAACTTTTTCGCTATTACTTACATAGTTTTATACTCCGATACATTTTTGATGAACATGTTAAAATATCCTGGTACCACATAAACACAATAGTCATATTTTTTCGATCATTCATGGCTATAATCTTGGTGGAAGTACATTACCAGCGTTTGCAGTTGGTTGTTGCTGTTGGCTTCAGCATACTGTTGCAGATCGTTAAGATATGTAGTCGGTACTCATCCACCGGCTTGCTCTCGGCAACGTTGCTACTGGATCGTAGGGCAATCGTTCTCCGTCGTCAGCTGAACGGTGCAGTGACGGGCTTAGGCAGAATCATGGCATCACGATGAGAAGACTCTGGAACCTGCAATTGGATGTATTAGTATTGTGGGCGCAAATTTATCCCACTTCTGATGTCAGAAACAGGGAAGCTCCCTATAGTATAGAGACAGTTTAGATAAATAAAAGAGACAAGTATCAAATCATACTTTCATTTATTCAGTTTGGCACAAGGATATATCTTTAGATTACGTCGTGATTCTACATTTACGTTTAGAGCCCAGTTCGCAAAGCAAAGACATAGAACCAAGAGAAAGAACGGGCAATAAAACCCTTGGTCATTCTTTTCAATAATGAACAAACAGTGGTACAGCCAATCTATATCAAATATCAATGTTGTGGGTAGTTTTATATTACTAGAAAGGTCCATCTTACAACAGAACTTAATAAGCATTATTTAGCATCAATACAATTTACTAAATGTATATGTCGGCGATAAGCCAGGGTTATCGTGTCCAGACTCCATTATAATAAAAACACTCACGAAATATTACTTGGTTTATTTTCAGACGATTTCTAGCACAGAATTGAAATTAAATGTGACCTACAGTCCTTTTTATACACTAACCGTCATTACACTTAATGTTTAACAACTGCCACTTACTTTACAACATATAATTGAAATTACTATATAATTATAGTTCAAAAATCAACATTAATATTGTAATGAAATTTTGCACAACACCAAATGATTTATTTTACACGAATAACAAATTTATTTTATTAACCAATCGCTGCTTTACAATATTCACCAACAGATGGCGCTATCAACAGGATGTAAATATAATCGCATGTTATTTATTAACGAAAACATAATAATAAGTGTCAGAATCATGTTATTTAATACTAATTGATTTTACTTTCAAAGTTTCTGGAGTTATCTTAATAATTAAGCGATAAATTAAATACCCAATCTTTATAAAACAGTTAAGCAGCCAATACAGTGTCTAATATTGTAAAGCAGTGAAGTTCTCAGTTCTGTGTTCACAAATAGTTATTTAAATATCAATCTTAAATATTATTAACATTTTCGTAACAATACATTATATATTAATTTGCGCCCATATATACCACAGGTATATAATGAATCTCATTGATACAACTTGATCCACAGTATATTATTCTATCCTATATTACAATCTTTAGTATCTCACAAACGATCAAACTACCCACAATCAATATCAATAGGATAATGATTACACCATCTAAAACACAGTGGCAGTTAAATAGTCAGAACCATATCGTACCTGAGCAGTCGTCGAAGGAGAATAGGACGAACTAGCCGAGCCTGTCGACTTATATAGGTACACCTTATTTACACGTTTGACAGTTTAACTGTCAAACGTCATGTCAGTGTCATTTAATTGCCACTATCCTCTTACATATTATGTATAAACACTTGGATATCAGTAATTTCAGCCCAAAGCCTAGATATTATTACATATCTCTCAAGCGCTATAAAATTATAAACAAATTCGACAGAATATCAGCTTTTTCATAGAGCAACTGCCGTCTGAACGAAGTAACCCAAAGGGATAGCGATATTACATAGTTGAGACCAGAATCAATTTAAGAATATAATTATATATATACGGGAATTGACGCGAACATGCATTAGGTATTTACATACCTTATTTTGCTTGACGTTTCGAGACGGTTGCACGCCCCGTGGTCGCAAGCTGACTGGTGTAGCGGTGTCACGTCTCCAAGTGCGAGGTAGAAGCTTCCATTTCTACCCCCTGGTCGTTTATTTTCGAAGTACCGGCGCAAAACACACTAACCGTATCTGTATATTGAACATTCGCCGACTGCGCATTAAAGTGGGGTGTTGTTAGTCGAATCACTGGATTCCACGCCGATGACAATTTGAAGCCCTCTTCCCGATTGAAATTTTTATGTTTTCTGATTTCGATCGCTTCACGCACAACTCTTGGGTAAAAGTGGCGTTCCGTGGAGAGGACTTGGGGACGATGAAATTCAATCCAGTGATTGGTGCCTGATTGAAGTAAATGTTCCGCATTCGCCGATTTGTTCGTTTGACGGTTATTTATAGTTGCGATGTGCTCCTTTATACGTTCAGCGATAGTCCGCTTCGTTTGCCCTATGTAAGAGCTTCCGCAGCTGCAGTTGATTTTATAGACACCTGGGGTTTGTAGCGGTAGAACATCCTTTGGTGCGCGCACCATGTTGTATACTTTGGCCCCTGGTGTAAATACGGTCGGAATGGAGTAGTTTTTTAACTTGGCTCCTATTTTATCCGTAACACCTCTAATGTAGGGCATGTAGGTCGGTTGTCTATTTACCGCCGGATGTTTTTCTCGCTTGGTAGGCCGCGTCGTTCGTCGTTGTACCTGGTATCCGTTTTTCCTGAGTACCTCCTGAACATGGTCTAGCTCTAGCTTCAAATGTTCAGGGTCACAGAGGTCATGTGCTCTGTTTTTTAGTGACGTCACAACGGATTGCAGGTGTCGAGGGTAGTGGTGCGACGTGGCGTGCAGGTATCTATCTGTGTGTGTAAGCTTCCGGTATACGTCAAGCAAAATAAGGTATTTAAATACCTAATGCATGTTCGCGTTAATTCCCGTATATATATATATATATATATATATTCTTAAACATGCAACGCGAGTGTTTAAAAGTCTGTATCAATTTATTTGAGGGTACTGACTCCCCATGTCAAGAAGAGGCCTAGTCCAGCAGTGGACTCTTAAGGTTGATGTAATGATGATGATGACTGACTCCCCATAACAAATGTCATAGATCTTCATGACACCCGGGAGCAACGGTTTATCGTGCTCGCCGAGGTACAGGGCAAGCAGTAATTAACAATTTAATATGCACATAACTTCGGAAAGTGAGTGGTGTGCGCACAGTGCGCAGTGGATTCGAACCCGATATCCTCTGTATGGCAGTCTATTTGTATCTCCACTACGCTATCGAAGCCTGTGATTTACTGCAGCCAATAGAATCCAAAATATTGTTATATGTTTTTTAAACTAGTCACCATTTTCCTCCCAAAATCCGTGAATAGTTTAAAAAGACTTCGATATTTTCCATCGCTAAAAAGATTATCCATATTGCTAGAGTTTCATTTCTCTCCAAACTGATCATGAATACGACGAGGTTATCAACACATTCTAATACTAAAACATCGCTATACTGAACTTATAAATAAATTGATAGGTAGATAAAGATATATTGAATTACCTAGAGAAATGATGTTATTTCAAACGGTACCTACATCTAGACGCGGCAATGTGTCGAATATGTGTAATGTTATTGAAAGCTTTGTAATAATATGAACGTCTTCGAGGTTTTAATAATAATAATAATAATAAATCTTTATTTGCATAAAAACATGGTAAATGAAGGTGTAACAGGAATTATACAGAGCATACATGTTTTGCCAGTATTATACAAGCATGCAAATTATACACATTTAAATTACACAGTCACAGAATTCTTTGATGCTATAGAAATTTTGTTCTATTAGCCATTTATATAATTTATTTTTAAATTGTCCAATATTACAGTCTTTTAATATCTTGGGTATTTTATTATATACTCTTACACACATTGCAAGGCAACTTTTATTATATTTTGATGATTTCGGGATATCATTAAGAACGAGTCTGTGTTGGTCTCTCCGATTCCGTGGGTTAATATCGGCGGCAGTTTTAAAAAGACTTTTATGGTAACGTACAAACATACATAGTTCGTAAATGTATAAAGACGGAAGGGGTAATAAGCCAAGTTTTTTAAATACAGGTTGGCATGAGTCATTAGGTTGACGGTCACATATGGCCCGTATACATTTTTTTTGCGCAACGAATGCCTTATTGTAATCAGTGCTGTTTCCCCAAATTACTAAGCCATACCGTAGTATGGACTCAATGTACGCGCGATAGGATGTTAAAGCAGTTCTTTGGTTAGTAGCGTATTTTAACTGTTTTAGAGCATAAACAAATTTATTAATTCTTCCAGATACATTTGCAACATGAGCCTTCCAGTTTAAGTTATGATCTAGAATCACGCCCAGGAATTTTATTTTCTGCACTGCTTTGACTTTTTCTATATTTAAATGTATATTATTATGTTTTGGATTATTAGTTTGATTAAATTGCATAATTATAACAAGATTTATTTAAATTTATTTTTAAATTATTCATATTTAACCATTCAATTAATTTGTCAATAGTATTATTTATGTCATCTTCGTGGTCTTTAATTGCATTATTATATTTATTACATGTCACAATTATTGAGATGTCATCAGCGTATAAAACGCACTTGTGGTTTGTAATTTCAGTAATGTCATTTATATAAATCAGAAACAATATTGGCCCCAGCACACTTCCTTGCGGGACACCACATTTGATATATTCGGATGTGGATGTGTAGGATACCATATTGCCTTTAACATCAACTTTTGATATTACTACAAATTGTTGTCGATCCATAAGGTAGGATGCCACCCATTGAAGGGCCGGTCCCCTGACACCAATTGACTCTATTTTTTTCAGTAAAATATCATGTGAGACATAGTCAAAAGCTTTGGATAAATCTACAAGTAAGCCTGTAGTCAGATTATTATTATTTATATTAGTCAATATTATACTTATCAATGAGAAAATGGCTGATGTCGTTGATTTTCCTTTTTGAAATCCATATTGTTCAATTTTAATAATATTAAATTTCTCACAATAGTCGGATAGTCTTTTGTACATACATTTTTCAAAAATTTTGGATATTATAGGTATGAGGGTTATCGGGCGATAATTATTGACATCTAACTTATCTCCTTTTTTAAAAATAGGTTTCACAATTGAGAATTTTAAAGCATCTGGGAATACTCCAGATACAAAGGAAAGGTTAATAAGGTAGGTCAAAACACTAGCTATTTCATTTGATGAACATTTGATTGATTTCGTGCTGATTTCATCATAGCCTTCGGAATTAGTGATTTTCAGTGAGATTATTTCCTTTATAACCTCATTTTCAGTCATAGGTTTGAGAAATAATGAATTTAAATGCATCACTTTCTTAAAACTACTTTTAGCCTGATGTTGTACTGAGGTATCAGTCATGTTAATATAATGATTATTAAAAGCTGACGCTATTTCCGTAGGATCTGTAAGAACTGAATTGGTAATTTTAATCACATCAATTTCCTCTTTAATTTTTGAATTCTGAATTTCATTTTTTATTACTGTCCAAGTGGCCTTACATTTGTTATCATGTTTGTTTATATAAATCATGTTTGCATTCTTTTTGGATTTCATTATAATTTTTTTTAGCATTGTTGAATATTTACAGTAATTTAGTTTAGTTATATAGCTTTTATTTTTATAATAGTTGCATCGTAGTGTACGTTTAGTTTTACAACTTATCTTCAGCCCCTTTGTAATCCAATTTTGTTTTCTTTTGCCACTATTATTTATTGTTATGCGTATTTTTGGAAAACAAAGATTGTTAAATAAGCGCAATAATTCGTGGAATTCATAAAACGCATGGTTGAGGTCCGGAGCATTATATACGTCTGACCAACTCAAATTTTGAAGGCATTCCCTGAATTTGTGTATATTCTCAGAGCTATAATCTCTTTTGTAGATGTGGTATACTAATGTTTTTTGAGATTGATGCCTAACGGGAAAACTTAACATTTGTGCCGTTTCATGGTCTGAGAGATAGAGTGATAATATTGATGCTGACGCATTTGGTATATCGCTCAGTATATGGTCAATGCATGATGACTTGCGCGTCGGGACAGTAATATGCATTCTTAAGTTGTAGTTGTATGCTAAATTCTTCAGTTCATCTACAATTTTACCTTTTTTTAGTGTATTTATGTTAAAGTCACCTACTAATACCGTGCGCTTCTTGGACTTGTTTTTTTTATCAATATGATGTAATAAAATATCTAGTTTTTTTAAAAATATGTTTGGGTCCGATGATGGCGTACGATAAACACAGATAATTATCAACTTGTAGGCCGGTAATTCAATTCCACAGACTTCAAAAACATGTTGAGTGGCATGGGTCCTTATGAAGTTTAGTTCATTATAAAACAAGTGTTTTTTGACAAGTATGCAGGTCCCACCTCTTTGTTTCTTTCTGCAAAAACTAGTTGCCATTTCGTAGTCGCAAATTTTCAAATAATTGTCATGCCCTTCCCTAATAAAAGTTTCCGAGAAACATATCACGTCTGGTACATTATGTGTCTGCTGTAAATCCTCCATAGTTAATTCTATTAATTCTTGCTTTGATAAGGCACTTGCGATATTTTGGTGCAATATTTTAAAGTTATGTACAGGATATGGTGTTACGTTGGCCTCGAAAAAAGCTATCCCTTTTTGATGCACTAAAATAATAGGGTATGGTACCCTTCTTTGCGCAATTTAAGTTTATTGCAGGTTCAACAGAGGCTGTATTAGTGGTAGAATTCTTATTATTCATTTTCTTAAAATAGTAAGGAATCGTGCCCTTAATATTATTATCTGATGTGATGCTATACTGTGACAGATTTAGTTTGTTGCTTGCAATCCGTGTTTTGAGTAATAAGCTAAAGTTCGAGATATAATGTTCATCGTAATCGATACAGTCAACGGTATAATTAATTGATTTACAGATTGCAGTTAGTTTATGATAATTACAGTTTATAAAATTACTGTTTTTGAATGATTTACATAGGATTGCAATCTCATTATTTAATTTGTCAACATTTATATAAGAATTTTTAAATACATTTAAGACTAATATTTTATTTCTATTAAGTGTTTTTAAAATTGTTTTCAACTGATATAATACGGATTTAATAATATAGTCATTTTCCCCTAAACACAGTATAAGCTTGTCATTTTTTGTCAATCTAATTGATTGGCAGGTCTTTAATATTTCTTGACTAAGTGCATTTGGTTTCGTTATAGCCGTTACCTCATAGACGTCATATTTGGTATTTTTCCGGGAACGTGACATGGCTGCAGCTAGGCCCACACATTGTTGAGTACCCAAAATAATTATCCTCTTTTTCGTTCCTGATAAGCTGGTCGATAGTGGAGTTGTAGATCGCGGCATAGTCGCAACAGACGACGGCATAGCATGAATGTTTTTATTATATGTCAATTTGTCAATTTGCATACTAAGGGCTTTTAAATCATTTTCATGTTTATTAAACTGACTCTGGAGTTCATTAATTTGTTGATTTAAATATTCAATACTTTCTTTTTTTGGGTTTTAACTGGGACAGCTTATGGGGTCGATAGTCGCAGTGGAGGGACTTAACGACATATTTTGCATGATCATGGAATGTCTCTTCTTTTTTACACTACTATTAACTTGTGTCCTTTTTTCTATAGAAGTTGTATAACACAATGACTTAAGTTCTTTAATTTCTGCTGTTAATTTGCTGACTTGTTTATGCAAATCGTTGTTTTCTAAGATCGAGTTTTCTAGTTCGTTTTGAGTACTTGATAGCTCTAGTGTTAGTCGAGATATTGTGTCTTTCATTTCAGATATTGTAAGAGTGTCCGTTAATCTGTCAAGTGTACCATCCATGCTTCTCGATAATACATTGTCCGTCCTAGACAAGCAGTCATCTGATGAGTCGTCACTGTCTGTTATTATATGAGAATCTGCACAAACTGGAAAGTGGTTTGCTGGCCGAAGTATTGGCGATTTTGTCATGTTTTGTTTGTGTGTTGTATCACTTGTCGACGGTGTGCAACTAAGTTTCGGCGATGTTTGTTTTTTTCTCATCGTGATATTTTCATTGCCACATTGGACTATCCTGGTGATTGGTCGTCGTACCGATGGTGCTGCCCTCTTACGGCCACAGCTGGTATCTTTCGTTGTCATCACTGGAGTCTTTCCGGACATTGTATTTTATTGTGTTAGCTGTGCAGAAGTAATTTAGTTTTGTAATCTTATTCACATATACTGTGTGAATACAATTTAATCAATTACAAAAAGCGAAGTATCGTACGTGGGTTCGAACGCGGTGTCACTGTGGTACGAGTCGATCAGTTCCCCGTCTCACCACAATTACTTGCCAGTATAACGTGAAATAGGTGTTCACTTCTTAAGGTTTGAGAAAAAATATATTGTGATGACTAATGCTGCAAAAATTTCTAGTGGTATTTGCACTGTCACTTTGGCACAATTTTTATTCACTTTTTATGTTGTTTTATTGTTTTTTTTCGGTATATGTCCACAAAGTTTGTTAGAAAAGCAGTTGTAGTAATGTTCTTAGTTGTTATTTTCACTTTCATTACATATTATATTGTTTATTTAGATGTTAGATGTTATTTATTTAATTTGTCACTTTATTGTTCGATATTAAAGATAACACTTGTAGTTCATATTTAGCCACTTTTAAACATATTAAGACTAATTTTAAAGATTTTAACTTGGTATATGTATTTAAATTATATAAATAGACACAGAGCCGTTTTATAGCTGCTTTAATGGACGGTTTATATGTACGGTTTATATGTTTATATGTACTTATGTGATCTATTGTGGTAGAATAAATGTTCCAAAAAATATCAAATGATACGAGAGCTGAAGTTTGAAAATTATGATTTTGTTAGTAGTTTTCGTTTGTTGGCAATTTTGAAATAATTGTATGTATTTATTTACATTGACATTTTACCACATAGAGTTTTGCAGTTTTTTAGTTTACTGGATATAGGCCACTGGTAGCGCCATCTACCTTCCTATCTATAACTTATCGCATCAACGTGAATCGTTCCACGCTTGCTTGTCTAGTGCGAGCGATACCATGTTTCCGTCCCTGTCTCCCAATCCCTAGGAGGGGCACGCCTTTCGCGGATTGGTCGCCGCAATCGTCGACGCGAGGGACAGTCTTGAACTTTCGACTCGCTAAATACGTGTCCGCTATACCGCACCGCGCCGCTCCCGCTATAATTATTACCGCTTATACAAAACCGCTCGCAAGTGAAAGTGATTTGTGTAGTGGAGTGAATCAAGCAGCTTCATCCCGAAAACACCAGGAGGCTGCCATTTGCAAGGAAGGAGGACTGACGTACAAGGTAAGTGCCCCTCATCATTAGAATATCCTATACCCACTCACAATCCTTTTCCACATCCTCTTCCCTTATCCAATCCTAGGCGACTAAAACCCGCCATCCTTTATATACAGTCCATTCCTTCTCCAAGTCGCCTAGAACCTACGGTTTCGGTGTAACGCCGAACCAGCCACTATTTATTTAAGTAACAATAATATCGTGAGCAGTGAGGAGAGCAGCGATAGCCTAGTCAACCTAGTGGAGAGACCGACAGATTGCTACGTAGAGGGTCCGGGTTCGAATCCACGGCGTGCAACTATAATTTTTTGACCATTGAGTTGTTAATTATAGCTTGCTTAGCGCTGAAGAAAAAAATCGTGAGGAAACTGCATGTCTGAGAGTTCACCATAATGTTCTCAAAAGACATGTGAAGTCTGCCAACCCGTACTTGGACAGCGGGGTGGACTATGGCCTTACCCTTCTCATAGTGAGAAGAGGCCCGTGCCCAGCAGTGGGATAGTATATATACAGGGCTGATGATGATCGGAGGATTGACATTAGTTAGACAGGTTGATGTAGGGTTTGGTGTCGAGTTTGTGATGTCTTCGGAAAGACATTACTGGCATTATGTATTTTCCTGAGTCACTTCTTACGAAGTTGTACTCTTTATTCGTCAATAGCTGACCCTGCGAACTTCGTACCACCATATATTATGTATTATAAATATAAACCTTCCTCTTGAATCATTTTATATATTTAAAAAAAACGCATTAAAACCGTTGCGTAGTATTAAACATTCAAGCATACATAGGGACAGACAGACAGAAGACAGACTTTGTTTTATACTATGTAGTGATTATAGGCGTAAATCTTACCTATTTGATAAATAAAGGACATGTACATATTTATATTTGGATTGTAAACTTCACGACCTATGGTTATCTAACTACTAAACAATGGTTTTGTCATGGAATTGTATAATGAAATAAACAATACAAAATGTGCTTCATTTGTCGAGTTGAGTTGTGGTTACGTCAACGCAGGGCATTATCAATGCTTGACGTAATTACAGAACGTAATCCATGGAGAAATAATAACCACGAAATACGTAGGAACAGAAAGTCTTACCAACATTTTAAAAACTGACACATCAACTTCATTACTGATCTGAGGTCCTAGCAAGTGACATTTGCTTAGCGATGTGGCTTTTCGCTAAGTGCAATTACGTATAAAATTGGCATAAGGCTTCGATATTTCATGAATTCAACGTAAAGCGAATAGTTTAAGCTACTATTACAAAAAGACGATAGCGACATTAGAAATAATAATAATATTCTACCACATACACACATCACTATCTAGTCCAAAACTAAGCAGAGCTTGTACTACGGGTACTAGATAATGGATAAACATATACTTTTTTTTAAAATACGTACATATTATACCTAGAAACACCCAGACGAAGACAAACATCCATGTGTCCATGTCCACAAATGTTTGACTTGAGCGGGAATCGAATCCGCGACCTTCGCGACCTAAATGAGGAGTGAATGCCACTGCTCGCCCAGATACGATAACACTATCAGCAAGCTTCTGTGGCTGTGTCGTGAATGATGATAAGGAACGAATTTTTCAAGGCCTACTGCATAAGAAAACGCAATAACTCTGAGGCAGGTTCAGGACATTAATTCAATGCTTTACGGTTCAAAACATGTTTACTCTCTACAATGCACTCCATATGACAATTCGTAATCAAACTCTGAACAAGGTTTTCAAAATCCAAAAAAATATTGCAAAAATCCTCTTCTAAATAGATTCCTGAATCTCACGTATCATAATCTATAGATCGTTTAATTTGCTACCGAATTAATACCGTATAGTAAGTAAGCTATCCATAGTCTCAGCGTCCCAGTGACCTGATTTGTTTTCCATTAGATCGTCGGTCACAGCTGACCCTATATTTACAACGTGAGTGTCGTGTAATGTCGGTAAATATTCAACGCGAAATATCTGGTGGCCGAGTTGACGAAACTGGGAGCGTTGGGGAGCTAAATTGTTTGGTCTTTTAAATTTCAAGTGAGTGCTGGCATCTATTTTTCTAAATAATATAGTAAGCATATGCATTTAGTAACTACTGTTTGAATAGTAATTTGATTGCAGTTGTGTTAAATCCCAGTACTGCATAACATTTACGTTCCTTCTTTTGAAAGTTTTCGACTGATTCGCTTTTTTGCATTTGTGGGAGTCACCGCACACGAGGATCAAAATAATAAATGAATTATTTTCTTTGTTTTCTTAAAATTTTAAACACTTTCTAAAATAATTACTGTCGTATGCCGTTAATTTTTATTTGGTGTACTACATTATTGGTAATACAATATCTGTATTGGTTATCGCGATTGGAACAAAATAATAACAACTTTTGAGACCTGTTAGGACCTTATGGTTCTTTTTATTTATTTGTCTTACCTTAAGCTATCCTGTGATTCGTTTATGCCAATATTTAAAAGCTATTATTATAATTGCAGAATTTCAACAATCATTGGCAGCACTAGAAAATGTTCAATTTATAGTCACATAATCGCTTAACCTAGTAATACTGAATACAAAGCGAATGAAATAGAAATTCAAGAAAAGTTATAGTAGTGAACTCTGAGAAAGGCAAGTTAAATAATAGCTATATTCGTTTCTTATCTTTTTTTATATGTAATGTCAACTACAATAGAATATTTTATAATGCGTTAAAGAAGCTTAAAGTTTAGAATGTATTCATGGTTAAATAAGTAAAAGTAAAATGAAGTTTCTGCTAGTGCTGGATTACCAGTTCAGATTAATATAATAAATCTTATTTCTTTTCAAAAAGGAACCCCTTTTTTTGTTCACTACGGTAGAAACTCTCCTTATGAGCCATCTCAATTCGCGGATAGCATACTTTTCCGTGACCCCACCCGGGATTGGCCCGCCGTTGGTGTTGGCGGGCCCCGTCTAGTTGACTTGGGAGGTGGCGCGGACACTACGCCGCCTTCTTGCCTTTTGGCGGACTGGGAGCAGCCCCAGCGCTCGCCGTCCGCAGGCACTAAAACGGCCGCAGAGGATAGGGAGGACGGCAACCTGACAACACAGCATCTCCTCTTCCTCTGTGTCCCCAACGCGACGTAACAAATGGTGCGCCCCCATTTGGTCGCTGGAAATAGGGCGCGCGGCAACGCAACACTAACACGCCTCTCCTCCCGCGACTGACTGCGACGGACAGAAAGAACTGCACCTTTGGATGCCTGCGCAGGCCTCCATCAAGCCCACGCACACACAGCACAAGTGAGATCAAGTGAGTTCCTGAAGTATCCCACACGGGAGATACTTGAGGAACCTTTTTTTTTTGGTGTCGTGTTGGTAAATCCTTATGGAGTCCCTCCGCCCTGGGGGGGGAAGGGCGAAGGGGACTATCAGACTCTTACTGACTCAAAACCAACCCATGCTCCTCATGTACCCATGTGTCGCAGAGTAGGGTTTCACCGAAGCTACCCGCCGACGGGTATTGAACCGCCAGATGGTCAGGTAGGCCCTGAACGAAACCTCCTTGGCGGCGGATGAAGGTGTTGGGCCCCGCCGCCAAAATACCCAGCGGCTGCAGAAGATAGGGAGGTCGGCAACGCAACACCGCATCTCCTCGTCCTCTGCGGCCCCACCGCGACGCAACGATGGTGCGCCCCCATTTGGTCGCGGGAAATAGGGCGTGCAGCAACGCAACACCGACACGCCTCTCCTCCCGCGAGCGACCACACCCAACTGCAAGGGACAGACAGAAATGTCCCCCGCACCCACACCTTGGGACGCATCCTACGCAGGCCTCACGCAAGCCCACGTGGAACGTCCCCTCCCGGGATCCCGTTTAGCTTCACCGTGGGTGTTGTGCATCAAACCCACGGTTACTGAGCCCCTTACCACGACAAGGTGGAGATCCCACGGGGGGGATACTTCAGGAACCTTTCTTTTTTTTTTTTTTTCTCCTCATGTACCCATGTGTCGGAGGGTAGGGTTTCACCGAAGCATTCCTCGCTACCCCCCGGCGGGTATTGGCCCGCCAGATGGTCAGGCGGGCCCCGAACGAAACCCCCTTGGCGGCGGATGAAGGTGTTGGGCTCCGCCGCCAAAACACCCAGCGGCCGCAGAGGATAGGGAGGACGGCAACGCAACACCGCATCTCCTCTTCCTTTGCGGCCCCACCGCGACGCAACGATGGTGCGCCCCCATTTGGTCGCGGGAAATAGGGTGCGCGGCAACGCTACACCGACACACCTCTCCTCCCGCGACCGCACCCGACTGCGAGGGACAGACAGAACTGCCCCCTGCACCCGCGCCCTGGGACGCATCCTACGCAGGCCCCACGCAAGCCCACGTGGAGCGTCCCCTCCCGGGATCCCGTTTAGCTTCACCGTGGGTGTTGTGCATCAAACCCACGGTTACTGAGCCCCTTACCACGACAAGGTGGAGATCCCACGGGGGGGATACTTCAGGAACCTTTCTTTTTTTTTTTTTTTCTCCTCATGTACCCATGTGTCGGAGGGTAGGGTTTCACCGAAGCATTCCTCGCTACCCCCCGGCGGGTATTGGCCCGCCAGATGGTCAGGCGGGCCCCGAACGAAACCCCCTTGATATCCAATACTAAAATAGCTACAATTTCCAATTGCCCATTGGCTATATGTATGTAAATACCCCTGAGTCGTTTAAATCATAACAAGTCAAGTAAGTTAGTAACTAAGAGAATGGAAACGTGCGTGTAAATACAGAAAACGTGTGTTTGGTAATATGTATATTTGTGCCTTCTTGTCTCTGCCTTCCCCGACGTGAAAAAGGCGTGAGTATATGTATGTATGTATGTATATTTGTGTAGCAGGCATGGCTAAAAAAAAAGCGGACCTCGGGTTTTAAGACGAAGGCCTTGGATCACCACCGAGCTAGCACTCAGACGAAGATGATGATAACCTTGAATATAAAAAATTGTAGCTAACGGCCGCGAACCATCAATGGAATTTGAGATTCGAGATTCGTGTTTGACATATTTTGTATGGAGCTTATGTCAAAAACGAATCTTAAATCAATAATAAAAATCGATTGATCGAATATTTTATTCCGTAGTAAGTGAGTACCTACTTTATAAAATAAACACACTGTCCAAACCTCTCACTTTTCCAGATTCAGTGGTTTAGGTCCTGCGAAGAAATGTCAGTGAGGAAAGGTTTTTAATGTGCATGACGATGATAATACATTAGGAATAAACTTGTCGGACGCATAAGGCAGTAGAAACTTTATATATATATATATATATATAAATACGGGAATTAACGCGAACATGCATGAGATATTTACATACCTTATTTTGCTGGACGTTTCGAGACGGTTGCACGCCCCGTGGTCGCAAGCTGACTGGTGTAGCGGTGTCACGTCTCCGAGTGCGAGGTATAAGCTTCCATTTCTACCCCCGGGTCATTTATTTTCGAAGTACCGGCGCAAAACACACTAACCGTATCTGTATATTGAACATTCGCCGACTGCGCATTAAAGTGGGGTGTTGTTAGTTGAATCACTGGATTCCACGCCGATGACAATTTGAAGCCCTCTTCCCGATTGAAATTTTTATGTTTTCTGATTTCGATCGCTTCACGCACAACTCTTGGGTAAAAGTGGCGTTCCGTGGAGAGGACTTGGGGACGATGAAATTCAATCCAGTGATTGGTGCCCGATTGAAGTAAATGTTCCGCATTCGCCGATTTGTTCGTTTGACGGTTATTTATAGTTGCGATGTGCTCCTTTATTCGTTCAGCGATAGTCCGCTTCGTTTGCCCTATGTAAGAGCTTCCGCAGCTGCATTTGATTTTATAGACACCTGGGGTTTGTAGCGGTAGAACATCCTTTGGTGTGCCCACCATATTGTATACTGTATACTTTGGCCCCTGGTGTAAATACGGTCGGAATGGAGTAGTTATTTAACTTGGCTCCTAACGCATAAGGCAGTATTGTAAAATTCTTATAAACAATATCAAATACTAAGCACTATGTTTACTTTGTGGCGGTCTATAATACTAAGGATATTGTGCTAAACATTTTTATTATACCTACTACTAGCTGACCCGGCGAACTTCATACCGCCTAACAGTTGATTCTTTTTTTAATTTTCACTCCGTTAGAACCATCCTGGTACAAGGAATTATTATAAAAAAAGAATTAGCCAAATCGGTTCAGCTGCTCTCGAGATTTGCGCTTAGCAACACATTTAGCTATTCTTTTTTATATTATAGATAGATAGATTCACCAGTTGTACTACATTAAAAATGCCCACCAAAAGTATAACTTCTGTTGAAGGACAAAGAAAAAATAATAATTATTAGGACACAATCATTATCATGGCGCTAACAACAATGCTATAATAGAGTATTATAATAAAATATGTGCTCACAGATTTTAACCTTTTTGGGTAAGATTTTTACGATTTTAACTAATGAGATGCTGTATGTAGTCCTTTCACATATGTACATAGCAGTCAGTTGCTTCAACAAATCAAATGGACTCGCGAAAAGATCAAGAATATTTCTATGGTGGAAACATGAAATAAGCGTAAACCTATGTGACGAATGGTACACTGAATGAATATAATGCATTTAATGATTTTTTTTTCATTCAAATATTTGTAATATTTTTATTACACAACCGCTCAGAATTTATTTATTCCCGTATTGGCACTCTTTGAATGGTGTCACGAAATCGACTGAACTCGACTCCAGTGAGGTAAAATTTCTTCTTTGTAAAGGTCACCGGTCATAGGATATTACCAAACGACGACAATCAGTGGTGACATAACGTGGCCTTCAGGCATGTCACGTGGACTGACAATGGACTGACGTCAACGTTATTTTACTTTTAATGTTGGTTCTGTTGTCAACGGCTAAATTAAATTTGAAATAATGTTCTCTTTGATAAATCTAGAAAGAGATGGCAACAACTTTTTTAGTTAGACTAATATGGCTACCAAGTTTGAGCTGGTACGTCGAAATGTGTGCACTAATAGTTAGCCCATACACATCACATAGGTACTGTATTGGCTTTGTCTTCATTTTTGCCACTGCCGATTACAGCTCAGAGTCCAAGCTAGCTTTTGATTCTCACCGTGACTTGTCGATGGAAAGAATTTCGATCCATTTTCTAAATGCGCCCCGTGGCGGCCTCTACTGACAGTTACTATCCGCCAGGGGCATTTTTAAAACATGTTATATGCAAACTCGTACTAGACTCCCAGTTAAGTGGTGGACGACGCCATCCTGAAGCTGAAAAGTGCGCATTACAAAAGAGATTTTCATACAAATGATATTGCCGTAGAACTTATATTTTGCTTATCAGTCAAAAAATTGTCTTGGGTAGATATCAAATCTTATAATGTATTAAGAATACATAATTAAGTTCATCAGTCACCTGGTTACCTAGTTTGATATCACATTAAGTGTGGAGGTTTCCTGGTACAATATTTTTATTAGTATAAAAGACGTGTTGTAACGGGTTCTAGAATTAAAACGCAGTAGAGGTTCTAGATGCGTTTATTGCCGAGTATTCTCTCACTTCCCTTGCCACGAGTATGACCGACCAACACACGACACTGGCCTGAACACTAAGGGCTGCAGACTCCCACGCTGTTCCCTCCGGTGTTGTGCAGGGCAGGTCGCTCGAAGGGCTGCGCGTAGCGGGCAGATCCTCGCAGGCCGTTGGTTCAGCTGGCAGGTGCCGGCGGTCTGAGTGCGATGAGCAGGGCAGGGCCAGACTCTTCGGCAGAGGTGACGTCGAGGACGGTGCTTGTGTAGCGGTCTAGTTAGAGTAGCCCGGAGCTTAAGGTAGACCTGGAACCCAGCTGCTGGGATCAGGATACACGTAAGACGTAGGGTCAGCAGGTACGCGTAGGTATGTAGTAGAAGCAACGTTAGAGTAGCGGTGCCGGCCTCTCTGTCGGCCCCTTTATATACCGGGCCCTCCATCAGAGTTGGAGTCTGTTCATGACCATATTTGGTCAGGCTTCGCGAGCGCGGACGATGGCCTTCTCTGATTGGCCGAGCGTATGGACGGTACTGTGACGTAGACGCGGTAGGTACCGGACATACGTCACATTACCGCCCGCCTTAGGAGAGGATTTTGCGTGACTAACAAGAAAAATCCGACTAGCTGCGTTAGGTCTACGAGTCCGCTACTGTTCGAGCTAAGACGGCATAAAGAAAGAAAGAAGGGAAAGTCTTATACGGTTTGTAACAAATAGTTAGGCACCATAGTGTATAAGTTTTAGGTCCTTTATGTGCCAAAACCCAATAGAATTTCCAGACACGTCCGACAACTCGTAAACGAAAGGCGACTTTTTTTTAATCACTGTGCACTTCACGAATTTAGGGGCTAGTTTCTTACAGAAGGACTTATCCTTGTCGCTCTGATAAAAAGTCCTTTTCCAAACAGTGTCTCCCACATTAAACTCAGCTGGTTTACGGCGTAAATTATAAGTTTGGTAATTTAAAAAAAAAAAAAGATAAAAAGATAAAATAATTTTTATTCTTACACCCACACAAATAAAGAATAACAATGAAAAAACAGTACAAGAAAACAATAACAAAGACAAATGTGTGGCGTGTCAGAACAGGGCATAGTTCAGCATTTGTCAGGCAGAGCAGATGCCTGACGCTGATTTTCAACTATGCCCTAGAGTGACTCACGCAAACATCAAACTTAACACTACAAAATAATACAGTAAAATAAACATAATAGTTAGGATACTTATATAAATAATATACTTATGTATAAATAATTATCAAACAAATAAATAAACATATCGTATTACTACATACATGCTATAAATATATTACTATAAACTGTACGTATACATACACAAAAAACATATCATATTACATTACGCGGCTGCGCACCTCTCGCACAGTGACTGCGCCGGCATCGACGCGACTACACGCCGTCGAGTGCACAGCGCACCACACAGCGGACGCATGCAATAAGCCCCGCGCCGCGTGTTTCGAGCACACAAACAGTTCACAAGCGAATTATATTATTGTGAAGAAATAGGTATAGCTACACAGGCATGCATAGCAGTGAAGCGACTCAGACACGACAACATCGACTAATACGTTAGTACTATCTTTTCTGTGCCAAAACTTGGAATACGGAAGTAAACAACAATCAACGCGAATGCGCACACACCCATACACACACACACGCACACAACAAATACACACACGTGCCCTAGGTCGTATGGGGTGTTATAGTTACTTATAGCTATAACAAAGATGAGTTTATGTTCGTCATACCTAGCTTCCGCTGCGCCTCAATAAGATACTGACGTACGTGTTTTTTGAACGTTTTTACTGTTTTGAGTAATCTAAAAGGCGGTGGTAAGTTATTCCATACCTTAGAGGCGGCGTAGCGGAAGCTGCCCCTAAAAGCATTCGTCTTGTGAGGTAGTATCGACAGTTGTAGGGAGCACTGCCTTCTCGCGTATTCTCGGCCACTAGCCACCCAGCTTAGCTTATCGTACAAATAAATGGGCTCTTTAAAGTTGAGTACGGTAAACATAAGTGTGGCCATATGTAATTTACGCCTCGACTTCATTTTGAGGATGTAGTTTTTATTTAGGTATGACGTTACGTGGCATCTACGTGGTATACTGAAACAGTACCTAGCACAGGCGTTCTGCACTCTCTGTATAAGCCGATCAGTACGTGAGAGCAGACGCGGCCCGTATACCGTATCCGCGTAGTTTAATTTGGACAACACCAGTGTTTCGATCAGTCTCACACGGAGATCTTCCGATATGTAGGGACGTACTTTATACAGAACCTTCAATCTGTAAAAGCAATTTTGTACGAGTTCAGCGACGTGTTTTTCGTACCTGAGGTTGGCATCCAATTTAAGACCAAGATTACGAGCTTCCTCTACCTTGCCTATTGTTTCACCTTGAAGTGTTAAGTTAGGGAGATTCAGAGAGTCAAGGTGTCTTTTGGTACCAAAAACCATGTATTTAGTTTTTGACGGATTGAGTACCAGGCAGTTGTGCACAGCCCATTCCACAATACGTTGAAGGTCGTCGTTAATCTCTGCTATAGCTTTCTCGTAATCGGCCTGTTTGAATGAGATATATAACTGTATATCATCAGCGTAAATATGGTACTTTGAATATCTTATACAATTAGTTATGTCCGCACAATACAAAATAAATAAAATAGGGCCCAGTATAGATCCCTGTGGGACTCCTCTCGCGAGAGGCTCCAGTTCAGAGCATACAGAAGAGCCATCGTTTTGACGCAATTCCACGCGCTGATAACGGTAGGACAGATAACTATGGAACCAGTGCACCGTTTTACTGTCAAAACCATAGAATGACAGCTTTGACAGCAACAGAGAAGTATGTATACTGTCAAAAGCGCGGGAAAAGTCCAACAGTACGAGTACTGTGCACATACCCTGGTCTTGCGCCCAAAGGATGTTATCCGTAACATCAAGTAACGCGGTGACGGTACCACGGCGCTTACAGAAACCCGACTGTAACTTTGGCAGTATGTTATGTCTTTCTAGATAACTTGTCAACTGTGTAGAAACTACTTTTTCCAAGATCTTCGATAGACAAGGCAGTATACTGATAGGCCGTAGGTCTTTGACGTCAATTGGGCTGGAGTTTTTGGGCAGGGGCCTAACAGACGCTATCTTCCAGACATCAGGACAAATAGAGGAATCTAATGATTTGTTTATGATACTTGTGATGGCAGACAAGGTATAAGGCAATGACAACAAGATCATCTCTAGATTTATGCCATCGTAGCCCTCTGCATTAGATTTCAGGTCCATAATGTATTTTAAGACGACGTCTTTGCTCACAGGTGCTAGGGTGAAGACAGTCTCAGAGTAACGGTGGAACTCATAAAATGTCATATCCGAGATGTGAACCAATGGATTTCCGGGAACGTCCAAAAAATGGCGATTGATTTCGTTAGCGTCGGCAAACTGGCTTGGAATCTCCTTAATTCTATTATTAGGCAATACAGTGCTTTTAAGATTTTTCCATAAGATTTTAGGCTCATTGATTTTTTTATTTATGTTAAATTTAAAATAAGCTACCTTTTCATAATGCAGAGATTTCGTGACCAGTGTTTTCAATTGCTTGTAATATTTAATGTAATAATTCCTAGCATGAGCTAGAATTAGGAGTGCCTGAACTTTGTCAAATATGCCTGATAAGTGACCTATATTTTCTGCGTAATCGTCCCTAGGTATGTATACTATATCATCAGCGTCCATATCGACGTGGTGTGAGCCGCATGGAACTAATTCACGTCCATAGACAAAAAAACTAGGTGTATAGCCCGTGACTTCATTAAATGCAGTATTTAATGCAAACTGCACCTTAAGTAGGAGAGTGTCCCATAATCTCTGGTCATTTCCTACAAACGCCGCTAAGGTAGAACCAATGGTTTTATTATAGCGTTCGACCGTATTCACATGTGGGGAATATTTAGGAGTATAATGAAGATTAGGGATTTTGTATTTGCGCAACATAGCTTTTAAAGTAGCAATTACAAACTATTTACCATTGTCCAATATAATTGTAGATGGTATACCATGAACTAAAAATATTTTTTCTTCCAAAATATTAGTAATTATTTCAGCAGTTGCGCGCCCGATAGGAATAAATTAATAGTTTAAAAAACACTAGAAAACACGCTTTTATAAATGATAGCGCCCCACGCTTTTACAATCAAATATTATAATTAAAACACATAGTTTAGCCCAGAAATAGAGACAACTTGAACGATCCATAATTTATTTTTTGTTTTTACGTGCATTTATAAAAGCGTGTTTTCTAGTGTTTTTTAAACTATTAATTTATTTTATACTTTTTAGTTTTTGATAATGAAATATTTTTAACATACATTTATTTTAAGTAGGCGAATGAACCCGCATCCTCTCCATCTTCGCCAGTGCGTCTGTATTGCATGGTGTTTAATATGACAGCTTAGAACAATCTAGCTCTTCAATCTGGAGACCACTAAGCAATTTTACACGGTAGATGCCCAACTTTAAGTCACTAGGAGCATGCGCCTTTCCACCATACCGTAGCTATACGTGGCCGGGAACTGGATGCCTATAGATTGAACTAGGTGCTCATCGTCGTTTCCAAAATTAACTTTGATGGACGGTATGTCGGTTTCATACATTTGGTCACGTCTAAAGTGCGGCCAGACGATGTCCGAGATTAATCCGGTGCTGCCATTTACTAGCCCCTTCTCCACGTCTATATTGGATCGCAACATGATTTTAGCCTCTTTGAAATTTTTTAATTTACTCGGTAGTCCACCCGTTTTATTTATATTGCTGAGAATAATGGACTCTACTGTACTATTTCCTAGGATTCGGGTCGCGTCAGTAAAATGGTCGTGAGCCTTTATGTCGTAAATTTGAGTTCCTTTTTGTTCGTAAAATTTAAGAACTTCATGGTTGTGCTTCTCTACTTAGTTGTTTGTTGGATAAATACGCAGTGCTTTTTCAAGCGCAAACTCGCCAGTAGCATTTGTTGAGACCTTAGTCAGCAATACTGCGAGATGCTCGCTGTTCAACTCTCCGACCCTCAAGGCATTCAAGATGTCGGTGAATATCATGTCTCCTCGCTGACACATGTTTTGTCTGAGTTCGACTAATGGGAAAAGCCGCCATAAATGAGTAGCTGGTTTCATGTGGTCTGGCTGTTGAAACACCTGTTTACCACGCACTGGCGGAAGCTGCAAGAGGTCGCCGAAGAGCATAACGTTCATGCCGCCAAAGGGTTCATCGTAATTCTTTAGCTGGCGTAAACGAGCGTCTATCATGCACAACATCTCATACGGAACCATAGATATCTCGTTTACGAACAAGAACTCTACATTTTGCCACTGTTGACGCATAATTCTCAAGTAGTTGCCGGAGAGTTGAGGTATGTTCACTAAGACGCCGTCTCTTTTAACTGGTAATTTGAGCAAGCCATGCAGTGTAGAGCCACCTACTAGTCGTGCTGCAACTCCAGTCAGAGCGCCAATCTTTGTAACCTGCTTCCCGTAACATCTGTTCACTTGATTTTTCAACAAGTTAAATAAGTATGTCTTTCCTGTTCCAGCACCACCATTTACGAAAAGTTTAAACCTTTGTTGATCGCCCTGTTGTTGCGACTGTATGTTTGACGTGATAGTATTTAATAGTTGTTCTCGGTCCATATTTATAGCCTATCGTGCTGAGTCGAATTGACCATTAGTCATGGTCTGTTCAGGATAGTCTTCATTGTGTTCTATATTATCCAATACTGGAGGCTTTTCGAGGATCAGAAATGCGTGCACTTGATTGAATGCAATTTCCAGCTGCCGGGTCGCGCTCTCTTTGCCGCTCCATGTGTCCGCTAATTGCCATCAACTGCTCTTCCCGAGCTAAGAAAGCCTCTCTTGCACTATAAAACCCTTGTAACAGTTCTACTTCTGAGCGATAAGGCATATACTGAACCGGTAAACTGTAATAAAAGTTCTCCGGATCAGAGGACGCTATGAAGTATGGTACTCGAACAGCAGCAGGCACAGTTCTTGCGATCATTTTGCTGTTGTCTTTGGTTTTTATGAAATTTGAAAAATATTTATGAATATTTAGCAAATATTTTATTTTATTTTATTCGAAATATTAAAAAAAATCAAAGTCTATTACGTGGCCTTTCTCACAAGTGCAAACACGACTATGATACGATATTCCATCATGGAATGCCAATACCTATCTTCCGGCTAAATCATCAGACCTTGAAACCTAATTGTAGTCAAAGCTCATTACGTGGCCTTTCTCACAAGTGCAAACACGACTATGATACGATATTCCATCATGGAATGCCAGTGCCTATCTTCCGGCTTCGTCATCAGACCTTGAAACCTAATTGTAGTCAAAGTTCATTACGTGGCCTTTCTCACAAGTGCAAACACGACTATGATACGATATTCCATCATGGAATGCCAGTGCCTATCTTCCGGCTTCATCATCAGACCTTGAAACCTAATTGTAGTCAAAGTTCATTACGTGGCCTTTCACACAAGTGCAAACACGACTATGATACGATATTCCATCATGGAATGCCAGAGCCTATCTTCCGGCTTCATCATCAGACCTTGAAACCTAATTGTAGTCAAAGTTCATCACAAGACTTTTATAAGAAACCCAAAACAGCTATGATACGTTTTTCCATCATGAAGTTCCAGGTTATATCTTCCGGTTCCATCATCAGATCAGTTGGGCAGTACCATATTATTAAATAATGATCAAAACTACATACAGCTCCCAATTTTCATTACGCTACGACCCTTGGAAGATGGTTAAATTAGTTACCTAGGATTCCATTACATAGTTAGTTACATACACGACGACCTAATAAAAGCGTGTTAAAAAGTAGACAGTATTTACTAAAACAACAAGTTACTACAAAGATGTAGGCGTTTTGTTTTCTTGTGACGGGTAATGGCCCCACCAAATCTACACTAATGGTTTGGAAGGGTCGTGAACACACTTTGGGTCGTCCCATGGTTCCCAATGGTACATGGTTCTGATGTTTGTGCGCGATACAAGTGTCACAAGAATTTATGAACTTTACCACGTCAGCGTGCATTTTAGGCCAATAGTAACGCAGTGCTAAGCGCTTGTAAGTTTTAAATATACCGAAATGCCCCTAAGTGGGTTCGGCATGGTTCTCTAGTATGGCATTATTTCGATCAGAAGAAGGTAGCACTTCTTTCCATTCGAACTCCTTACGTAGCATACACCTAGATCAGTGTCAACATTAGGGTTGTTCACGTTATTATTATTCGCGTTAATTATATTTACAGGTAGGGATCGTGATAACGCATCTGCTATAATATTATCTGCGCCGCGCCGATGCTTTATTTCGAAGTTAAAGGCTGACAGACGAACCGACCACCGAGCTAATCTACCAGTCGGGTTGCTCAAGTTTAGGAACCATTTCAGTGCGGAATGGTCAGTCACAACAAAATTTAACCCGTTATCTTAATAACAGCGCCAATATTCGAGGGCTGTTAGAACTGCTAATGTCTCCCGTTCTTTTATACTGTAGTTTTGTTCCTGTGCATTTAGTGACCTACTCATGTAAGCGATTGGTAGTTTCACGCCATCTATTTCTTGTGTAAGCAACCCATCGATGCCACTCGTACTCGCATCTGTGTGAACTTGAAAAGGTTTCTCGTTATCGGGACACGATAATATTGGTGCGGAGCTTAACAATTGTTTATTTTACAAAACGAGTCAGCAGCTTCCACCGACCACTGAAATGGTGCGGCTTTCTTACCGGTAGAGGTAAGTTTGTTCAAAGGACCGGCAATAGTACTAAAATTAGGTATAAATCGCCAATACCATGATGCAATGCCTAAGAACCTTTTGACTTCTTTTTTATTCTTAGGCGTAGCATATTGAATAATGGCTTCCACCTTACATGGGTCTACTTGTAATCCTTTAGAGTTTACTACGTAGCCCAAGTACTTCAATTCATCACGGAAGAATTTAGATTTTTCTAAGTTTATTGTAAGGTTTGCCGATTTTAATTTTTCGTATACTTTATTTAATAGTGACACATGAGCATTAAAAGATGGCGATATAAGCACGATATCATCTAAGAAAACGAATACAGAGTATTCGAACTCTGGACTGTTCGTAAACAAGTGATCCACTAAACGCTGTTGTGTCGCAGGCGCATTCGTTAAACCAAACGGCATAGTCACAAATCTAAATGTTCCTCTAGTAGGCACATAGAACGCAGTCTTATCACGATCACATTCGCGAAGAGGCGTCTGCCAAAAGGACTTAGATAAGTCTATACTACTTAGATATCTAGCGTTCCTAATATTGTCTAAAATTTCCGATACGTAAGGTAGTTTGTACGCGTCTTTTTTAGTAATAGAATTAAGTTTCCGACTATCTAAATAAAACCTTAGTTTACCGTCCTTCTTAGGCGTTAGTGAAATAGGTGACGACCAAGGACTTTCGCATTTTTCTACCACTCCCAATGCAAGCATTGCGTCTAATTGATTAATAATTATTTTTAATTTCGCCGGCGGTAACCTATAATATCTTTGGCGTATCGGCGCAGAATCGCCAGTGTCTATTGCATGTTCTATTAAGTGAGTTCATCCTAACCCGGTTTTTTCAGTGGAAATCGACTTGTATTGCTTTATAATTAACTTAGCCGTTCTTTGTTGTGACTCACTCTACTCACTAAAAGATTGCAATATGTTCGTGTTACTTGGCTTATTTTCACTTAACACACTACACGGCAATGTTTTAGACATGCATACGGATCCGATATGGTTAGGCAGTAATTTAAATCGTTTTCAGAAATCGATGCCAAAAATTAAATTACTTGTAACTTCTGGAATAATATAAGCTTTCAATAAGTGGGTTTGATTATTAAAAGTAGTGGGTATGTTGATAAAACCGCGCGGCAACAATATATTTCCACCCGCGGACCGAATGGAATAAGTGTTGTGACACTGCTGTATTTCTAACCCGGTTTTAGTAATTACCTCCAGATGGGAGTTGTTACCTAAAATTGTAATGGCTGAACCGGAATCGAGCAATCCACAAATAGGTAAACTGTTAATCGTTACGTTAATATAGGGCCGTAGGTCAATTTTAGGTTTATTATCCAGGATCGAGGCGACGGAATAAATAGAGAAATACACTTTTAGAGTGTTTAGCCAATTTCTCCAATCATCTTTGTCAAAATTAGTTGCATAGGTTGTAGAACCTAATTTAGGTTTTGACACGCCCCGACCCTGACCAACTAGTTTTTTGGTTTCGTAGATTTACAGTTCGGGCAGTTAGGGAATGTCACATCCCTCCGGCCGCACTTGAAGCAAATTGCAAACCGATCGCGTTTGCACTTTCAAACTGTGATCATTGATACGGCAGCGCGGGCAGTACTTGGACGTGACTAGAGCAACAGAGCTAGGTTTAGACTTAGGATTCCTAGGTTCGTTTTTCTCAGTGTATTCGGGTTTACTGGGCGTTCCCTCCTCTATAGTGGCAACGGGATAATTATTGTAGGAGTTATTACGCGCTCGGTTATTAGATTTGTGACTGTAAGCTAGGTCTGGTGCCAACGTGTTGTTACTATAATACGGTTCGCGGAATTGAGAGTTCAAACATTTCATCCGTTCGTAGTTTAAATATAACGTTTGCAGTGTTGCTATACTGTCTATTGAAGATATTGATAACACTAACGAGTAGCATGGACGTATGTTATGCAATAGAATGTCTAACTTTTCGCGTTCGGACAATCGCTTTGACGGTGACAGCCTAGCGAACAGCTGATTCATTATCGAGAGATAAATAAACATCGGCGGATTTCATTTAATAACCGGTAGTCGTAATTGTACGGTGTGAAATCGTCTATTAATTTAGTGGTGAGTTCTCCCCATGTAGTGAAATATTCTTTTAGGCTGCGGTACCAGTGAAGTGCGTTGCCGGTGAATATTTCGGAGGCATACCATAAAATTTTAGTGGAAGGTAGATTACGCGCAGTTTGGAATTCGGTTACGCGTTGTAGGAACGCTCGGACGCATCCCGTACCGTCGTATTTTAGCTTGGACAGTTCGCTAACTTTCAAATGCTTGCAATGCAATACTGGGGCTAACACCGCCTGCGTCGAGGTAGACGGCGCAGGTTGGACCTCTGCCACAGCATCAGCTGAGCGAACACCTGATTGCTCGATGGCGGACAGCTCCGCCGAGAGCTTGTCGAACCGGCTGCACAATTCAGTAATACGTTTACAATACGCCGTAGGACGTTCCATCCTACGGAGTCTGTGGAATAAGTGGTTGTGCAGTGCGGTAGACCTCCTAGCTAGGCTCGCGTCGTAAGAAGCAATAACGAATTTAGTCGCTTGGCCAGCTCAGAGACGGCCTCGCTAGAAGCTCCCTCGAAGTCCACCGTGATGGCTAGGCCCGACTCCAAAATATCATCACCTGGAATGGCTTCCAGTAATTTAGGGAGCTGCTCCTGCAGACCTAGGACAGAGGTAGCCGGCTCCTCACCGCTAATCACGACCTCGTATTCTAGTTCACTTTTATTAAGGAGAAAGTATTTTATGGGGTGTGAGCCCAATGTGTATGAATAAACCGCGTAAGTATAAACTACACACTACACTTAGTGCGCAAGCGTTCCGCCCTTACAAATGGCCTACTTTACGATTAGGCGTAAAAGTTCGACTGTTAGGACTAAATAGAAAAAAACGGTAGATTCAAATTGGCGAACTATTACGTAGTAGCAAGTGTTTCGGCTTTCGCCTATCATTTTCTAAAAGCAATACACATATTTAAAATTATCAGGCAAAATTGTCATAAATGTGTATGTAGTTCTAAAATTACTTTTAATTAAAGACCTTCAAAATTTCTTATATTGTATAATCGTTCTAGAAAGCTCACATTGTCTACATGTTACTTGTAATTCAAACTCGTAATGCAAAATTACACATCTTAATCGAAATTTCGTCGTTTCACTACAAAAAGTTACAAACCCTTGTGTCTGCATAGACATAATTTGGCGCCCCCGGGTGGGCACAGGATTTTGCAAAATTTCATCGTCTGACAAAGTACACGGCGTGACCATCGGATCCACGTAAGGCCAAAAAACGTCGTGAAGGCTTCGAAGGCGACTCCATCGCAACCTGAGCATTGATGCAGCTAAAGTATCGACCCAGGTGTGCGGAAAACCAGCAACAAATACATAATTTTGGGATTTGGACAACGAATCGTCGGATCATCATACTCAAAAGTTAAGTGCCCATCCTTCCCACAATCGTTCTATTTTCACCATAATATCCAATTATCAGTTATCCTACATCCCGTCTATACCTATCAGTGCGAATATTTTATGGAATTTGCCATCCACTTGTGCTATAATTTCAATAAAACTGCAGTGTAGGTAATGATAATTTTACATCAACAGTTTTCATTATTTTCTAAATATACATTACTGAAGTATAATAATACTTTCTAAACTATCATCCCTCAATTAGTGTATATTATTTTACAATATAGCCATTAAAAGTTGTACAATTCACATCAAAAGTGTTTTGTAAAGGTTATACAATTATCTTTTCATTGTTTGGTACAGTATAATAATACTCACTAAACTGTTACCCATTCAATTGGTATGTGGTATTTTACAATTTGATCATTTCAAGTTGTACAATTAGCAACAAAAATGTAATATAAAGGTTATAAAAATATCTTGTCATTGTTTGGTACCTACCGACCCATTTTTTATACTCATGCAAACCTCTAGAAATATCAAATTGTCAATTAGATTAACCCAGTTATTAATATCATTCGCTGATATTTTCAGAGTAAACGAGACATCACGCTACCATTACTAGAGGCATTGAACAGAGGTTCCGTGTCGTATTTTATGGCGCGATTCATCCGAGTTACTTCGTGGGTGCTGCCACAGTAAGGGGCGTGAGATAATTTTATTTACTTGATTAAATTGGTCGAGCTATCCCGTTCGGAATTCGTTGAATATTATTTTTTGTTTCTTTTATTGAACTTTCATCAATAAAATAATGCAAGAACCGGACGCAAAGACGTTACGGGAGTTAACCATTCGGCGTAGCTCAATTAAAGGTCAGTTTACAAAATTTAAAAATTATTAGTACTTTAACTAATGTAGAAATTGAGTTAACTATAAGACTAAGCAAATTTGAACAATTATCGGCTAAGTTTGATGAGTTGCAAAGTCAGATTGAAGTCATAAATAGTGACAATTTATCATCAGAGCTTGAGGAGCGGGACAAAATTGAACTTGACATGGTAAGTGCGCTTGCCACTGCCAAGGATTTAATAGGTTATCGCTGCAAGCAGAAATGTAGTCATGATTCTAGATCTGAGCCTCACGATTCTGGTGTCAGATTGCCACGCATAGAAATATCAAAGTTTGACGGCGCATACTTTAAGTGGCTTGAATTCAGAGATACTTTTTTGAGCTTAGTTGATGGTAACAAGCAAATTAGTTCTATACATAAATTTCATTACTTACTTTCTTACCTCGAAGGAGAAGCGGCTCGAATAGTTTCCAACCTTGAGGTCTCTTCTGAAAACTATAAAGAAGCTTGGAAATTATTGTGTGACCGTTTTGATAATAAAAGATTACTAGTTAATCATCACTTAAATTCATTATTTAACATTCAGCAATTTACTAAAGAGTCAGAACGATCACTTAGATTTTTAGTTGATCATGTTACAAAAAATTTAAGAGCGTTGTCTAGTTTAGGGCAACCTACTGAACATTGGGATACTCTCATAATTTTTAACTTAAGCTCAAAATTAGACAATTGTACACTTATAAAATGGGAAGAATTTAGAAACAATTTTGAGAGTATGCCAACGTTACAAAATTTCAAGAAATTTCTGGTTGATCGAGCCGATGTGCTTGAGGCTTTAAATAGAAAATATAAAAATGAAACCAATAGTCAAAGAGTTAATCAAATGCGTTTAAATCCCAATAAACCAATCAATAACAAAGGCGAGAAATACATTAAGACATTTACAAATATAAACAAAGAAAATTCAAAACAATTTGTGTGTATAATATGTGGTCAAAATCATAGAATATATGATTGCCCTAGTTTTAAAAATAAAACACTAGAAGAAAGATGGTCAGATGTGACAAAATATAAATTGTGCTGCAATTGTCTCAGGCAGGGACACACTCCTGCTGCATGCGGAATTGGACCATGTCCTGAATGCAAGAAAAAACATAATCGTCTACTGCATAAGCCGAAGCCACCACTTACCAACAATCATGCACATACAGACACGGATTCGGATTCGATAAATGTTAATACATTAAAACATGAACGCAATGAAGTTCTTTTATCTACTGCCTTAATTGAAATTCATAACCCTTACAGTGAGCGGTATGAAATTGTACGTGCATTGTTGGATTGTGGCAGCCAAGCAAGTTTTATCACAAAATCCTTAAAGGATAGATTATCGCTTAAATCAATTCCAATAACAAGTATTAATGTTATAGGCATTGGAAACCATTCCACAGATACAGTACAAGAAAGTTGCATCGCACAATTGCAATCTACTGATACACAGTTTAATGTAACGCTTAATTTGCTTGTCATGAATGCATTAACAGGTTATATACCTAAAAGGTCTGTGGATATTCGATTAAAAGTACCTAAGCATATAAAATTAGCCGATCCGAATTTCTATAAGCCTTCTCAAGTAGACATTTTGATCGGATCAGACCTTTTTTGGGATATCCTAGGCAGTGAACAAATGTCGTTAGGACCCAATAACATAAAGTTACGAAATTCCAAATTGGGGTGGTTGATAGCTGGTCCCATAAATGTTAATAACTTAAATTATTTACATTGCAATAATACTATAATTACTAAAACTTGTGAGACTCACAACGAGTCTCATATTGACAAATTACTTACAAAATTTTGGGAGATAGAAGAGATCCCAAACAAGCCAACTCTGAGCGATAAGGAAAAGGCTTGCGAAAAACATTTTTTACAAAATACTATTCGTTTAGATAACGGACGATTTAGCGTTAAATTACCTCTCAATCGTTCTCCAAATAATTTAGGTGAATCTTACAAGACTGCTAAAAGGAGATTTCACAATTTGGAATCACGTTTTAGAAAAAATCCTATCCTAAAGCAAGAATATGTTGAATTCATGCGAGAATATCAAAATTTAGGACACATGTCCGTAGCTTCTGAACAAAACCCATTTCCCTCATATTTTTTGTGCCACCATGCCGTATTCAAGCACAGTAGTGAGTCCACAAAGGTCCGTGTCGTTTTTGATGGTTCCGTCCCCACGTCCTCGGGTTTATCTGTCAACGACATCCTTATGGTGGGCCCAAATATCCAGGATCCTCTTTTCTCCATATTAATAAGAGCTAGACAGTATAAGTATCTCCTAACTGGTGACGTGGAAAAGATGTATAGAATGGTCGCGGTTGATAACTCTTCTCGAAATTTACAATTAATCCTATGGAGAGAAGATGAGTCTTTGCCCATCAGACCAATGCAATTGAATACTCTTACTTATGGTACCACAAGTGCGAGCTATTTAAGCACTCGCTGTCTTTGGCAGGTGGGCGAGGAGTGTGGGGACGAAACTATCAAAACAATCATACAGCATGATATCTACGTTGATGACCTCATCACCGGATGCGATGATGCCCAGGAATTACGTCACATTCAAAATTCCATATATTTAGCCTTAAGCTCAGCATGTTTTAACTTGCGTAAATATAAAACTAATTTACCTGATCTTTTCGAAAATTCATCAATAAATACAACAGATCATTTAACATTTAGTGAAGCATCAAGCACACTGGGCTTAGGCTGGGATCTTAAACCAGATAATTTGCATTTTCCTGTAAAGATAAATTGTGATCAAAATGTAATAACAAGAAGGTTGATATTGTCAAATGCATTTAAGATATTTGACCCCTTAGGTCTTTTAAGTCCTTGTATTATTCAAGCTAAAATGATGCTGCAATGTTTGTGGCAACAAAAAATAGATTGGGATCAAAAAATTCCACAAGAAATTCAAGAAAGTTGGTTAGTGTTTTCAAATAACTTAAATGTGTTAGCAACAATGCAAATACCT
Organism: Euclidia mi; assembly: GCA_944739405.2. Lineage (NCBI taxonomy): Eukaryota > Metazoa > Arthropoda > Insecta > Lepidoptera > Erebidae > Euclidia > Euclidia mi. The sequence goes on along the minus strand of OX123187.2, from coordinate 62,390,054 downwards.
AGAAGAGTTTTATGTGATTCTCCAAAATTCATTGAAATTCATACATTTAGCGATGCGTCACAGCGTGCTTATGGTGCATGTCTGTATATGAGAAGCAGTACAAATGGTAAGGACTTCATGTCGAGATTACTATGCGCGAAGTCTAAGGTTGCACGCATAGCTCCTATGACGATACCTCGTTTGGAGCTCTGTGCTGCGTTATTAGCTACAAGACTATGTAATAGTGTTCTTGAGTCTATTCGATATAAGCCAACACGAATTGTACACTAGTGTGACTCCAGCGTCGTACTAGCTTGGCTTAGAACTGATCCCACCAAACTTAAGACCTTTGTGGCTAACCGTGTGGTCGAAATTACGGAACTTACTGATTCCTTGTCTTGGCGGTATGTTCCCACATATATGAATCCAGCCGACCTTATTTCTCGAGGTGTTAATGCAAGGAGTTTGGTAAAAAATAATTTGTGGTGGTTAGGCCCAGAGTATTTATTGAAGTCTGAAAAATATTGGCCTGTTATTAAATCACCCGATACCACCAACTTACCTGAAACAAAAAATACCTCTAAATTTAATACGAAAATTAAATACTTACCTAATGAAAATCAATCAACAGCACTAGCCATAAGTTCATTAAATAAACTTGCTGAAGAATCCGCTTCTGAAACAGAAATACAAGAAATACTACTTTCATTATCTACAAATGACATAAATAATTCATTTCAGAATACTACAAATACTTACCATTATGCAACTGCACTCCAGCCTATAATAGACTTCAAAAATTATAATAACCTTAATAAATTAATCAGAATAGTAGCTTGGGTAAAAAGATTTTGTTTTAATATTCGTAATCCTAATAACAAAGAATTGTCATCCGCTTTGAACGTTGACGAGCTGGATGATGCATTCCATTATCTTTGTCAAATTGCTCAGTATGAATGTTTTCCTATTGAACTCAACAAGTTATCTAAAAATATACCATTAAGTAATAAATCTAAAATTCTTACTTTATCACCTTTTCTAGATAAAAATAATTTAATAAGGGTTGGAGGTAGATTGAGTTCATCCAATTATAGCTTCGAGAAAAAGCATCCCATACTTTTAGATGCTTCCCACCATTTAACAAAACTTCTGTTTGAGAGGGAGCATTTACGTAATATGCATGCCGGCCCGCAATTGTTGCTATCTGTTATAAGAGAATCAGTGTGGCCGTTAAATGGCAGAAGGCTAGCTCGGCGCACTGTACATAACTGCGTGCGATGTTGTCGTGTTCAAGGTAAAACTCTTTGTCCTAAAATGGGAGATCTGCCCTCACAGCGTGTGATGCCAGATTTTCCATTTAATTCGGTTGGAGTCGACTTTGCAGGCCCCTTTTTTTATAATAAATCGTAAAGGCAAGGGTGCTAGAGTAATCAAATGTTATCTCTGCTTATTCGTATGTTTGCGCTTTAAATGCGTTCACTTGGAGGCCGTCAGTGACCTTACCAAGGACGCATTCATTATGACCCTACGTAGATTCATTTCACGTCGTGGGAAACCACAAGAAATCTTCTGCGATAATGGGGGTAATTTTGTGGCTGCTGCCAAGGATATAGGGACTTTTTTAAGGGAAAACAATATGGCCTTTTCTGATTTTGCAACTCATGAAAACATAAAATTCATATTCTCACCTGCCCACGGTCCTCACTTTGGCGGCATCTTCGAAGCCGGAATCAAGTCAGCAAAATACCACATAAAACGCGTTATGGGAAATTCCCACTTCACATTTGAGGAGATTACAACACTTTTCGCACAAGTGGAGGCGGTCTTGAATAGTCGCCCTCTATGCCCATTATCCTCATCTCCTGACGACTACCTTCCTTTGTCCCCAGGGCACTTTCTAATCGGAAGACCCTTGAGGGCATTGCCGTCACCTAATCTAGAAAATGCTAAGGAAAGCCATCTACAAAGATATGAGCGATTGCAAAAAATTTACCAGCACTTTTAGTCACGCTGGCAACGTGAATATATACACGAGCTACAACAACGCATAAAGTGGAAAACGACCACCAGATCAGTCAGTATTGGAGACCTGGTGCTAATACATGAAGATCATGTACCACCATTATGTTGGCGCCTTGGACGTATTTGTCGCTTGTTTCCCGGCCCTGACGGCATCATAAGAGTAGCCGACGTGAAGACTACAAGAGGGATACTTCGTCGACCTCTCGTCAGGCTGTGCCCCTTACCTACTGCTGAAGACTTACTGAGTTGAAAGACAAGCCTTTCAACGGGGGGGAAGATGTTTCGGCTTTCGCCTATCATTTTCTAAAAGCAATACACATATTTAAAATTATCAGGCAAAATTGTCATAAATGTGTAGGTAGTTCTAAAATTACTTTTAATTAAAGACCTTCAAAATTTCTTATATTGTATAATCGTTCTAGGAAGCTCACATTGTCTACATGTTACTTGTAATTCAAACTCGTAATGCAAAATTACACATCTTAATCGAAATTTCGTCGTTTCACTACAAAAAGTTACAAACCCTTGTGTCTGCATAGACAGCAGGTAGTTACACTAAAAGATAGACAATTAGTATAACAATATGTACCGGTTCGCTGTAGCCGCACCTCTTCGCTTACAATAATGGAGACCTGCTAGATGAGAACTCGAGCACAAAAAGCGAAACAATAAGCCACGTAGGCGCCACTGTAACGGGTTCTAGAATTAAAACGCAGTAGAGGTTCTAGATGCGTTTATTGCCGAGTATTGTCTCACTTCCCTTGCCACGAGTATGACCGACCAACACACGACACTGGCCTGAACACTAAGGGCTGCAGACTCCCACGCTGTTCCCTCCGGTGGTGTGCAGGGCAGGTTTCTCGAAGGGCTGCGCGTAGCGGGCAGATCCTCGCAGGCCGTTGGTTCAGCTGGCAGGCGCCGGCGGTCTGAGTGCGATGAGCAGGGCAGGGCCAGACTCTTCGGCAGAGGTGACGTCGAGGACGGTGCTTGTGTAGCGGTCTAGTTAGTGTAGCCCGGAGCTTAAGGTAGACCTGGAACCCAGCTGCTGGGATCAGGGTACACGTAAGACGTAGGGTCAGTAGGTACGCGTAGGTATGTAGTAGAAGCGACGTTAGAGTAGCGGTGCCGGCCTCTCTGTCGGCCCCTTTATATACCGGGCCCTCCATCAGAGTTGGAGTCTGTTCATGACCATATTTGGTCAGGCTTCGCGAGCGCGGACGATGGCCTTCTCTGATTGGCCGAGCGTATGGACGGTACTGTGACGTAGACGCGGTAGGTACCGGACATACGTCACAGTGTACTAGACCATATTATTCATTCTTCTGGATTTGTCAACTCTTCCTTTGTTGTACAGTCTATCCTACTCTGGAACGCGCTCCCTCTTGAAATCAGATAGTCCACTAACCGTTTTGCATTCAAATTGAAAGTACGGGATCTCTTTTTTAAAAGATTAAAGGAAGCACATCACTCTCATCCTTTATTATAAGTATGTATGTATTTATGTATCTATAAGTATGTACTCTTATATTTATTTTTTGTATTATCTACACTAATCTACACTATAATATTATAAAGAGGAAAAATTTGTATTTTTGTTTGTTTGTGATGGATAAACTCAAAAACTACTGGACAGATTTTAAAAATTCTTTCACCATTAGAAAGCTTCATTATATGCGAGTAACATAGGCTATATTTTATTTTAGAAAATATAGGGGTCCGTAAGATATTTGGGTTTTTCGGGTACGCGAAATAGTTCCCTCAGGACGCGGGTGAAACCGCGGGAAACAGCTAGTATATGTATATAGATATATATTTATGATATTTATCTTAATGTATATTAATGTGCATGTCTACCACAAACATACCTGGAGGTCGTGTCACTCCTCATTTCCTAAATAAAAAATCTCATCAACACGTCATGTTCTACTAAAGTAACGTGACAGCTATAAGCACTAATTATGAGACCTAATTAAGAACACTGAATGAAAACGCTTGTTCAGACTCCTAAATTACGAATAAACTTGTGTAAACAGCTAATTCTCTTCAGTTCTGTTTGCCGTTGTTTGTCGCAAAAGCTTAAGTTTTAATAGCATTACTGCAGTAGTAGTGTAAAAACACTCAATTTACATTAATTTTAACTTTTGATCCTCTTAGCAAGTTTGGTCGAAATCCTTTCTTAGGGTTCAATTATGTTGCGATTTATAAGGGTTAGTCACCTCTTGACATTCGAAAACAAGGAGATAAATAATAAATACTTCAATAAAATCTTGATTTAACATGATTTATAAATTAGTAATACTCATGTACTAGTACTAGAGTCAATGCAAAAAGCAATCACCTAATTTGAGATATTTTGATCATAAAACGAACGCAGAAGTACTGGGTAACCCAATGGTGAATGGTCGTGACATGCATTGGAATAGAACTTGTGCTGCAACGAATTTTGCACAATTTAATTTCGCACGTAGACCTGCGCCTAGCTGAATGTACCATTTACCAATTTTTCTTGCCCTATCATCGCCAGCCCTTAACAGTCCACTGCTGGACTAGGCCTCTCCTTTGAAAGGAGGAATTGGCCTACTATACCACGCTGGCCAGACGGGTTGGTATAGGTTTTGTACCAAGTTTTCCTTCTCTTGCAGTGCTGTTTTCTGCATAGTATGCTGCTCCCTTTGTCGGCTCTTACGACACCCATGGGATGATATGGGGTGGTGACATTCCGTATTCCTAATCCGTCACCACACGGACATGTCTTTTAATACGGTCATGTATTGCCCTATATTCCAGGAAAAAGTTACGCCAAAACGACAGCTTTTAGTTTTAATATACACTTGTACATTATAATTATCTACAATTTTATGAAATTTGACAATGTTTATATCAATGTTTAGATTTTGAGTTTACCTTGTACTTAAATATTATGCCTAGCTGAAGTAACACAAGTAAATGCAAACAAAGATACAAGCGACCCAAATAACAGGAAATAAGTTTTTACAAGAACATTTGGCAGCATATGTACCGTGGTTAAATCCTGAAAAATTCGCAACAAGAAAATGATACAATATTCTCTTAACTACAAAACTTTTCGACCGAGTAACAGACATTATTTTACCCCAGTAGCAGCAGCAAAGTATCTCGTTACATATCTACTTTTACAGGTTGATGTAGAATTTATATTATAACCAGATTATAAGAAATACAATCAACTTTGTATTCTGTGACAACATAATATCATTTAATCGTAGTAACTCTAAATATCAACATAGGGCAGATAAGTCTATGTTATAAAATTTATTTCACCGTAAAACCACTCTTAGACGTTATTGCAAAATATAGCACATCCAAAGGATAGGCTAGAATGCCTAAGCCCCTTTTCCCAAAACCATCATAATTTTAATTTATAACTCAGAGGAAACCCACATTCATTTGATACAAGTTTCTTACACAATAAAAAGCCACTTGAGTCCATCTCCAACAAATCACAGTGATGGATCTGTCACTGATTGCAAGAAATACAGCACCGTATAATATTATTTCCAAAATTTTCTAATTATGACCAATTTTCGACACAAAATCCATTTCGAAAATCGAAACGATGGCTCCGCGACACCATCCAAGTAAAGGCTCATCTCAACTTGTTAATGACATTTAAGATTAATCAAAACTTTTTGATAAACGGATTAGCAATTTACATGGCTACGGCGTAGAGCATTCGTAGCACGCGTAGCGATTACTGTATTCGTAGCGCGTAGACGTCTCAGTTTGCATGCAAATTGTATTGGATTTTATTTTTATAATTTCCAAATAGATATTCTCTGAATTAATCTACATAATTATGGTATATTTCAGAAGAAAAATATGCTGATTTAAGAAAAATTACAATACGAAAAGCGTATACCAGTAATGATGGCAGCGTGGCGTTTATTTTTTTAATAATAAACTAATACTAGCTGTTCCTTAGGATTTTACCCGTGTTATTTTCTGTATCTGGACAAGTATATTATGTACCAATTGTGAATTTAAGACATTCTATGAATAACTCACAATAATTATATACAAAATACATGTTACTAAAATGTTATCCAGCCCAGTTAGCTAGCCCAGTTATAGAAAGTTCAGTAACACACGTACACAATATTTATTCGCTATGTTTATATAAGAATTCACAAAAGTTTGTTACCCTATACATTTTGAGAGTACTAAAATATTTTCTTTAATTTTTGTTCTTGAAGGAATTAGGCTAAATTAAAATGAAAGTGTGCAATAGAGCAATAGCAAAAAGATTAAACAAAAATAAGAATCTGGCACACATAGAATACAAAAAAGCTTTACAAGTGCTCAGGAAATTATGTGGCTTTTGGTTTTCTACACATAGTTTTACTTCATATAAAATTATATAGCTTAACCACATCTGTTATACGCTAGGGCTAAATAAATTAATGTAATTAGGATAGTCGTAATGGTACTCTTATCGACATGTCTTGGGTTCAATTTTCATATAGGAAGAGAGTTGTTCTTCCAAAAAAGTGTATTTTGTGTCTTTAATTTCAATATTTATGACGTTTCCAGCGACACATGAAAATATAGTAGAACGTTAATGATTTTCTTTTTTGTTTTATTGCAGAAGCATTATCGGAAGAGACGGCGGTATCAACCCTTAAACATTATTTTGGGGTGAATCTTCGTAATGAGTAAAAATGTTCAGAATTGAACTTCGTAAGGCTGTTTGACGTTAGTGATCTTATCATAGCAAATGGTTAAGAAAGCTTTTCTCCTGTTTTTTTTAATATAACATGGTGTCTCTCCTATTGAAAATTTTCCAACCAGACTAGGTAATTGCAGTGAAGCGAGATAGAGGCAGAAGTTGCCGGGAATTTATTTTAAATAAATGCTTGCGAAAACATTCATTACGTGATTCAGGAGCTAGTTCCATCAATTTTCGTTAGATGTCACCAGCATTGTCTTTTTATTATACCATAGATGGCAGCAGCAGTGGTATATCCTGACCACTACAGTTTGTTAACTATCAGTGAGATTTCTATCAGTCATTACTTCAGTTCATCATCACCGCAGCGGTATCCCGTTATTCCAAACATTTGCTTTGAAGTTTTGTGTACATGTGATGATGTTTTTCTTTTTACAAATTATAGTAAGTATAATGAAAGTTCTACCACACCGGGCAAATATACATTTTATTTAACATGACATTTACAGTACCTAGGCGCTGACTCGCAAACCTTAGAGCCACCGCCGACTAGCTTCTTTTAGCATCGGCGACCGGCGATTTTGCAACTGTATCGATGCTGCATCGCGTTTTAGCGACTCTCTGCGTTCGGAAGCGGCGACCGTAGTGCTGTAGTGTGTTTTTGGTGATCGGACGAGTCGACTATCGATAAATTGATTTATTTTTTCATAGTTGTCATACAATAATTGTACAATATCAGTAATATAGGTTTCTATCAAAAAACATAAATATACCAGTATAATTAAATAATGTTCGTTACAATGATGTTAAATTATGTAGTATTATTAAAAGACTTAAACTATCAAAAACTGGCAAGTTATACTCTACATTTTATGCTAAACAATAGATGGCATAGACAGTACTGCACTCATTTCTTCGTATTAATCTTAACGTTTGAATTGATAGATGATGCTCTCTGAAAGTAATACGAGAACTGGTTTTTTACCTACATCCAAAAGGATGTAGGTAAAAAATACTGACTTTAGCTTGTTTAATATTTTCATCGGTATAAAGAGAGCAGTAGGTAGTGTAGTTTTATCATAACCTATGATGAGGGTCGCCTCGTCAAAATCTAGCACATCACCCTAGGTAGTGTACTGCCTTAATAAAAACTTACATATTTATTATAAGCGCTGTCATAATTTTATCGACATTAATTCTGTTTAAGCCAGTCACTAGTCAAACCCTATAATAACATCCTTGTTTTCGGTTACAGAATAATAAATAAAACTTTGGGGTAAAATTACCCCAAACGGCTAATAAAAGTTGTAGTGTGCAAAATAAATTATTTTTGTAGTTTACATGGGGATATTTTTAACAAAGCATCAAACATTTTAAATAACACTAAAGTGCTTTACGTTAAAAAACTTCATTATTTCATTAAATTACTAATTGTACACCAAATTAACGATCGTTCTACAAAATATCATTTAATATGAAAAGTCTCGTCCGCTCCGGAAACTTATCCGCTCAGAAAACTTAATAGGTTATCTTAGCTTTTCTTGTGACGCTGCACCCAAAAAAGGAGGTTCGCAGGGCTCTGTAAGCTTAGTTTATCAAACATTTGACTGAATTGATGAGAAATTAATGCATGCGTAACTGACACCCTGGGGTAATGTTCTCACATACCTAAGCAGACTAGATGGAAGTTTTTTTAACGCCACGTGACAGACAACTTTAGGAGATGACACTACCATCGCAAGAAAAAATACAAGTTATGCCCCTGGGGTGAAGAATTTTATTACCCCACGGTGTTATTTAAGGGTTAACAAATAAGTGACAACCTATGGTAAGGAGTCGTCCTTTAATCACGTGAGTCTTGATAGGTAGAAGGGACAAATAAGTATAGACAGATATCAATTGTCTTTGTTTTTCTTGAGCCAGAGATTTTTATCCTATACGCATCATAAAACAACGATCGTTCGTTCGATTGGCATTCAGAAAAGTCCTGTATTAAGATCTTTCGTTGCTTTTGAATGCTCTAGGATGCCTTAATCAACCCACTTCAAAAAGGAGGATGTCCTCAGTTTGGTCTGGATATTTTCTTTTTATGTAGGTGCACCGGTCTCCATTTTCTGATCCATTTCTGGAATTCTTTATGTTTGATATGCTTTTATATTTTGCAAGATCGAATTGCAATTATTGCAAGTTAAGACTTATGTAAATGAGCCAGTATACTTTTAAAATAGCGTTCTTAAAGGTAATGATGCATGACAAATTAATAATTTTTTACCATGCCAAAATAGAGAAAATATCAAAGAAGTCTGCAAGGAGCGTCCATGGATGAAAAGATTTGCATTTTAGAAACATCTTATGAGAAGAGTGGATGATTATGTAGGTATTTAGGTAAACAAGTGATAAATAGGAGGGTAGGGAGGAAAAGGGAGGGGGCGACCAAATAAAAGATGAAATAACTGTGTGAGAATAGATATGTAAGAAAAGGGGGAAGTGATCGGATGACTGGTGACAGACAAGTATGGAAGAGAATGTATGTCCATACAGCGCCGATCCAAACAAATTGAAGTCAGGTGAGAGATGAAGAGAATAATGAGTGTCATATTTTTTAATTTTAGCTTCAATTTTGACACCAGTAGCTCGCAATGTATTTTTTGGATAAAATATTTTTTTATTTACTTTGTATAAAAAAAAACTTTTGATGAAGAATGAGGAGAGGTGGTTAAGCCTCCAACCTACCCTATATATCATCATCACAGAGTAAGTTTAAAATTGGAAAGACATAAAATCACGTTATTAATGGACGACCCTTACGTTATTATTTTAAGTGACAAGTCGCCGCGATCGGCATCTTCCATTGTGCGGTGTAAGAATTCGGACGCTGCATCTGGATGCTAAAAAGCGACTGAATCGCCGGTTGCTGATGCTAAAAGAAGCTAGTCTGCGGAGGCCCTTATTCACGAGCATAAAATATGTAGCCTAAATAGGATTAAGTTGGTTGGCAATGGGACAATTTTGCAACTACTACGCTACTGCGTCGAATCCACTGTGAACACTGCAATGTTATTCGTCTGATTTCCCTACTGTATTTTACTTTGTTGGTGGAATTTTAACCTGCATTTAACTTACGTAAACAAACTTGCCTTGCCCGTGGTTTCGTCCTTGATGGGTTGGTTACTCGTATCGAGAAAAAAGGTAGCTAATTTCCTTTTTTAATAAATATGTTTTTATAAAATTCTTGCTTTACCAACGCACAGCCAAAACTATTGGACGCAAGAAGTTGTTTGATATGTATGTCCTTTGGGGAACGTAGTGGTGCTCTAAGATATACTAGTTGAGAAACACGGCTAAGAGTTCATAATGTTTATTTAGTTTTTTAACTGGGTTGTACTGTTTGGATTTCATATATGGAGTAGTGTTTTAAGCGGCCGCCTCTCTGTGTAACACTGCGCCTAACGTTATGTGTTTAGGTAAGGGCATTTACTAGCCGATGCCACAGATTTACTCACGAAATCAATGTATTATTATATAAAATTTCACTACCACTACTACGTGAAATCCAAAACGAACAGTACAGCGCAGTTAATAAAATTAAATGAACATTGCTTACACTTGGATCTTATTTTTCAATATGAATAATCTACAGTTCAATATAAGTTGAACGAATTCCTAAACAATTGTTGAAAACTTTTACAGATATTATTTGTTTGTTATGTGTTGAATGTCTATCATTGTTTCGAATCAAATAACAATTTTATAATATGTAAGCTCACGGTTCGTTCGTGTGGTAATTTTATGTTAGTACTTCTATAATATAAAAATGATCGTTGAATGTACGTGACGCGCAAAACTCAAGAGCAGCTGAACCGTTTTTGCTAATTATTTTTTTTATAATATTCCTTGAAGTACGAGAATGGTTCTTCCAAAGAGAAAAAAAAATATTAAAGAATCGACTGTTAGACGATACGAAGTTCACCGGGTCAGCTAGTTTTCAAATAAAAATAGATGAAGCTAGAAAATACCTACCTATTTGATTGTTGAAAATATCTCCAAAATCGTTGCAATGGTTTTGATCTTACAGTGAATAAATGATTTGATTTGAACGTTACCACAGATGGGAAATGGTTATTTTATCATTAAGAAGGTCTCTGTTTTGAGGCGACAACGCACAACAAGCACTACTTGGAGGTTCTATGTGTGTATGGAATAAGTAATTGTCACCTGCCCCTTTGCTTCCGTGCGCATATTAAAGTGTCGTTTCTGGCTGCTATAGCGGTCTTTGGTAGTGAGCATTAGTAACAAAGCTTGATAAATTAAATTCTTGGGTCGCCGAAACTAACAGCTGCGGTATTCTGTAACAATAGCCCACACGCCCTCAGTAATAAAAGGTTTTTCACAGAGTGCCTCGCGTATGACCTCCTCTAAATGAGAAGCGATACTTCAAGACTTATACTTAGTCCCCGCAAGGTGGACAGCATGGAATCAGGGGCATCGGATGGATGCGGGTGGCTTAAGATCGGTCGATTTGGAGAGCCTTGGGGTAGGCCCATGTCCAGCAGTGGACATTATTTGGCTGATATGATTATGATGATGATGTACCTAATCTGGAAACGTCAGTTTTGCCGCCGTAGATGTGAATCAGACGACCCCGCTACTACCTCTGAAAAGAAAAATAAAATATGCTTAACATCTTAATATGATAAATACCTAGAATCTAGAATTTGGTTACATCGCTCAATGAACAAAAATCAAAGTGAAACATCTGGTCACTGAATAATTGAAGTGGAAACTTGATTTAATCTCAATCTTTAGTCAAGCCGAAGGTCGCGTTTGAGATATTTTTAAGAATAATGGTGATTGTGAGCTGAATTCGATAGTAGTTTGGAATAATTCTATGATTTATTAGTGTCTGGAAAATGCCAGGCTAACAGTAGCGTAAATCTAGAATAAAAAATGAGATGTTTGGATAAATCAGCAACAGTGCTCGTAACGGAGTTACATTTATGAACTGTAATAACATAAATGATAATTCTATCGAAAATATCTTTAGAACATTTGAGTAATATTAAAGTCTGGGAATTTTATACACTGATCATTTGTTAATCATGTATGTATTAAGTTTATGTATTAATCTATTTATTACATAACATAACATTACTTCACGCCTTTTATCCCCGAAGGGGTAGGCAGAGGTGTATTACACACCCACTTTTAGCCAGTTATGTTTCGGTCCCAATGTAATAGGGGGCGAGCCTATTGCCATCTTCCGGGCACATTATTAAACGAGCGATAATTATTAACATTATTAATACACACATAACTTCGAAAAGTCAGAGGTTTGTGCCCGGGGTACCTGGGGATCGAACCCGAGACCATCGTCTCGCCAGTCCGTTACGTACACCACTGGTCTATCGCCTACTTATTCTAACTTTTTATAATATAACTTTATGCAAGTCTATCATGTTCTACATAATTAAATTAATAGTACATTCCCCTCACTCTATACAATACACCTACTTCTTCCTCTCTGCACCACCCAGTCAGGTAGACTGGTAGATAATGCCCATGGCATTAAGTCCGCCTGTGTACTTTGTGTATATGAAGTTTTAAATAAATAAATAATCAAATGTAACAATTATTTATCAATAAAAAGAGTTACGAATTATTCAAGAAGCAAATTATAAGATAATAAATAATAATTTCCTATTTCAAAAGCTAAATATAAATAATATTTATTTATTTATACACTAAATTGTGTACAGATTGACTTAATGCCTTGGACATTATCTGCCAGTCTAACTTTGGGTGCTGCTGAGAAACGCAGTAGGTCCATTAAATACTTACTATAATTACAATATTATAAATAATATACATTATATGTTTAAGTAGGCATACATACATTCACTATATATATACACAATATATATGCAATAAATACATACATACTATAATATAATATGGGAACTAAAGATAGGATACATAAAGCCGCCATACAGTAACTACGTAATAATAACATACTTTTGATAACACTGATTCCTTGCAGATTTGAAAAGCACCCAGTTTTCCTCGCACCGGTCCCTTTTATATTTCCTTAACGCCCGATCCCTACTGCGCATTGCCATACGGACACCCGCCGTAAGCCAAGGTACTGGAGGATGCCTCAATTTGACCTGCCTCATCGGGGCATGAACATCGTATACACGACAAATCGTGCTATTAAAAATAACTACTTTTTCGTCAACAGTGGAGGTAGAAAACATGTTCTCTAAATTTATCATAGAAGCATCCTGAACGAGATTTGTAACATCCATGCGACCAAAACAACGCATGTACCAGACTTTAGGAGGGGATTTAGGAGGTTTTAAGCGGTAAGTAAGGAAAATAAGGTCAAGACGGGTAGAACCAGGGGCTGGATGTTGACCATGCGATGACACTAGGGAAGGATTTGACGTAAGGATCAGGTCGAACCACGTGTCCACCCCACTGCTATTGTGGTAGGTGGCCTGCAATGGCATAACGTGAAGGCTGGCTGACTCGATAATGTCAAGGAGTTTAATGGTACGACTAGAGGCGGGAGAAAGGAGATCGGTGTTAAAATCGCCCATGATGATGTGGTGTTCATACTGTGACCCTATCGATTCAAGAATCGGTTCGAGACTGGAGAAATAATCGACAAGAGGGGGGCAGAAAACGACGCCAAGAACAGCTTTCGCTCCCCTGACGTCAACCTCAAGGAATAAATACTCCGCAGGCGAAGAGACGGTATTAGAAGATTCAAGGATTTTAAATGGAAAATAACTGCGTAGATAGACTGCAACCCCACTTGTACTTTATCTCGTCTCATCCTTTTACGTAGATAAATTGTAGTATTGCTAAATCATAAACGGTGAATAAATTTTCTACCTAGTATGTTTCGCAATGTACGTTACTAAAAAGCATGATGGATGTTTAAATAACAGTCTTATAACAGTCTTTAAGTAGTTCTTGAAGGTTCGGAGGCGCCTGGAATAACTTAGTGGAACGTAACTCACACCTGCGTGCCAATGTAACTATTTCTCAAGGCTTTACACAACAAAAATAAGAGAGAAAAGCGGGTTTTACGGCAGAAACTTTTCGTCTGTCTAAAAGATTTTTACAGTTCTAAACAAAAAGGCATAAACCAATCTATATTCCAGGAAGTAAGCGAATTTTGTAACGTACTATATTTTGTCCAGGGTTTTGCCTTTGTGGATGTCAAAATAATGTTGTATAGACGACACATGTGGAAAAGTTTGTCAAAATCACGATAATTTTAATAACAACAACCATTATCCATCCATCAATAACAAACAGTATTATTAATTTGCAAGATGAAAATATACTCGTACTATTTTAATAGTTTCATTTTCTTAATTAAAACATGCATGATCAATCCAATCCATTTTAAATGTTCAACTTCGAAAATAATATTTATTATATCAAAACACATTCATCAAGTCATAGACGTCATTTTGAATTCCAAGCGGGTCTCAAGGTCAATCCTCCTCAATTATTAGTGTTATTTTTATATTGTCAACAGTACGAAATAATATGAGATAGCTTTTATTTCTGAGTCTGCAGCTGACACTTGGCTAAGTAGTTATGAATATAAAAAATTTGATATGAATAAAGCGTGTATGCCTTCGGTTTATAAATATTCTCTGATCATGGTTCATTGTACTGACGTATGTTATTGCTTGGCCATTTTGTTTGGAGGCATACAGAACATTTTATGAGCCTAGCTTCATAGGTGTTTCCAAAGTCAAAATGATTGGTAAAAATAGATTAGCTTGTTTTTAGCTTCACGCCTGTAGCCCCCAAGAGGTAAGTAGAAGTGTAATATTACACCCACATTTCGCATAATGAATTTAAGATCACAGGTAGCAAGAACCCTGTTGTGTTCTATCGTTCGGAAGATGACGATGAATTAAAATAAAAATATGGTCATGAAAAAGTTTATATTAAAAAATAATTAAACTCGCGGGCCAAGCCGTTTTCTAACAATTTGGAGTTTATTTTTTAAATTGTTTTGAGCAATTTAGTGTGTTATGCTGACTACAGACTTTTCAAAGTTTTGAAGTACGGCCGCCAATACAACCTCATTAAAAACTTTTACAAGCATGTTTTAAACTGATACACAGCATTTTCTCAGGATTTTCTAGGTAATTCAAAAATAGTTACATTTTCACCTGTCGGTCTTATATACATACATACATACATATACTCACGCCTTCTTCCCGTCGAGGTAGGCAGAGACAACAGAACTATTCCGATCTTATGTATAAAGTTTAATATTAGATAGAGCTTCACACTTTGTCTTTTCTTCATTTTCTTGGTAAAAACAGAATAATAAAATGCAGAGTCATAATTTAAAACCCATTTAACTTCGGAAAGTCAGTGGTGCGCGCCATAGCTCTGAACCAAATTCCCTACATTGCAGTGACTAGTCTCGCCACTAAACTATCGCTTCCGTAATCCCAATCTTCGTAAATAGTAAATACATACATATTATACATAGATATACCCAGACCAAGACAAGCATCCACGTTCATGCACACAAATGTTTGACTTGAGCGGGAATCGAACCCGCGACATTCGACGTAGCAGTCGCTTACACTCCCGCTAAGCCAACCGGTCGTCAATTGAATGCCTGATTTCATTATGGTAACAGACTTATGTTCTCTTTCTTAAGAAATAATCCATATCATTCGAATTACACGTCACATTTCTTGACATTATTATCATGACTAATAAGGTTCTCTCTTTCATACATTTTGAATGACACAAATAATTGGTTTTGCTTCAGTGAGATGGATAATAAATGTGGCTTTTTCTTTTCTTGTTTGTATTAATTAAGTACAATATTGTGTTATTTTCCTTGCTTATAAACAGTGCACCTACAAGCAGGGTAGTATTGTAAAAAAAAAAATATTAGGTTTCTTTGAAATTACCTGTCATGGCAAATGAAAAAACACAGCCTAACCTACGTAAAGTTTAATAGCAGCAGAAAGTTTTTTTTGTCTGTTTTCGTTGCTACAAATAAAAATTAATTCGTTTTTTATTCAAACTGGAATACTTGCATGCAAAATGTAATTAAAAGAAACATTGCACATTCAGTTTTGTGTTCGCTAAGTTTTGTGGCCCAATATTTTATTTTTGGTACATGTTCTCACAACATTTTGTATTTGTTAGGTAAAATTGCATTTATTATATTAGATTCTTATATAACTCTAAATAAGGAACTGTTATTTTATAAAACACCTTGCTTTTTTTCTAAATCACGCTTGCAACTTTGTTATGATTTACACCCTTGTGGCAGGCAGTGGAGGGTGGATGACATAAAATACCTATCGAGTAGCACAAAGCTTGAAGCATTATTAAAAAATCTGCATTATTATGGAAACAAATCCTTATCCAAGCAATATTCACTTCATAATTATCTTGGGTCATGTTAAACCTATTACAACATAGTACACACAGCACACGCAATTTATTGATATTCAAGCCTGTGTCTCTTTATTATCAATTAGTAACCCAAATTAATCCACTTACCCGAATTTCTGGCTAGCTTTCAAATTCTAAACTAAGTTATATAATTATGTGGGCAGACTGTCAAACAAACAGGTTATGTTGATACTCAAATATTATTACAACCGTGGGCTGCGAACGCCTACTCTAGGTCGGTTGTGTACAGATTTATGAAATTTGTACAGTTAAAACCTTGTTATAAAGTTTTTGCAGTTTCGAATATGTTTATAATATGCGTATAAATATTTCCTAGAATGGATTTTAAGGAAAAATAATTATATTTTAGTTAGCCGAGTATAATAATTGATTGAGTTTATTTATGATTACAAGTGGGCACTGTTTATGTTAGAAAAAGATAAATTGGTGTGTTTATAATATAGAGTCTTGACCTGTCATCATTGCTGTGTGAGTTTAGAAAATAGGATTTATTATTTTAGCTCATTGCTCTTCTGTTCATGTCTTTCCAAATCAGTCTGCATGAAAAACTTTGGTCAGCGGCGGAAGTCTTTTGGCTGAACGAATGATCATGGTCGAATTGTGTTGAGTTTACATTCAAATCACTTTAAAAACTTATGTATCCACATAATTATTTTTATTATGTACTAGTTTTCACGTAATTACTCAGATTATTTAAAGGATAACAAAAAAGGCCTTCTAATGTTATGTATATAATTCGTAAGCAAAGAAGAGAGATTCACAAACGAACATTTTATGAAGCAAGGATATAATGAAGATTAATCCCACTTCATTATATCCTTGCTTCATTCACTACAGCGGCGATAGTTTAGTGGAGAGACCGACGGACTGCTACGCAGAGGATCTCAGGTTCGAATCCACGGCGCGCACCAATGACTTTTCGAAGTTATGTGCGTATTAAATTGTTAATAATCGCTTGCTAAACGGTGAAGGAAAACATTGTGAGGAAACCTGCATGTCTGAGAGTTCTCCATAATGTTCTCGAAAGACATGTGAAGTCTGCCAACCCGCACTTGGCCAGCGCGGTGGACTATGGCCTTACCCTTGGTGAGAAGAGGCACGTGCCCAGCAGTGGGACAGTTTATATACAGGGCCGATGATGATGATGATTCCTACTTAGTTGGCGCATTACTTGTTGCTTAAGATATGTTAATACAGTCTTGCTTTGAAAACTAAGTTGGGAGATTTAAGGCGCAGTGCACACCGATGGAGGCTGGCAAGGAAAACATGCCGCCGCCGGCGAGTACAGGTAATGATAGTTGTTACCATAGAGTCCATCATCATAGTCGTAGCTTAGTCGTTATCTTGCTTGTATCACGTAAGACTTGCATTGGAGCCAGAGATCCGTTTTCAAACTACTCTAACCGGATTTCAGAATATTTTGGTGACATTGCTAAAGACTAGCCCAGTATAATAATAATACTTTTTTTTATAGACTTACGCCTGTATCTCCAGTTTATTTCGTAGTTGGCGCCGTTGGCGGCGCTGGCGTCGTTCTCCATCTCTCTTGCTCTCGTAGTTAAGATACACAGGAGGAACGTTCGTCTCTGTTGCTCTCGTAGAGACAGCTGTCGCATCGCGACTGCCACGCTGCCAAGCGGCAGTTTGGGTCACAGAAATTTTGTCTTCAGAGCGCCCTATAAGAAATGCGCCTCTATGTAAATATCTGAGCTCTGTTCTATTAGGTAATCTCAACAAATTTTGGCAGTACGTCAGTCTAAGCAGCCAATACAATTTTCTTGTGGCAAAACTACACAATCAAAAATTGCTACCTGTCAGATAACTCGAGACTACTCAGTCGACGTCAGAATAAAAACTATAACAACTTGTACGGCAAATGCCAATATTGTGTGTAATGTCCCGTGGAATAAGGTTTCGCCGGCGATCGAGATGTAGATTTCTGGGTATATTGCACTAAAATGGAATAGAGAATTATATATTTCAAATGGGTTGGACAGTGTTAATATTATACAAAAAATATTTTGGGTGCAATGGTGATTTAGACTTGCTGTCCTACAAATCATTTATTATGTTATTTTTTTAATTCGGGATTTCACATATTATTGCTTTTACTTTACCAAGTATTCGTATAGCTTTACATTGTCGGTTTTTAAAGAAATATTGCGTTTTCACCACATTCTTGCGAGGTAGTTAAGCGGTTCTAGGATGCTTAAAGGGCCATTTTCAGATCCAAGCTGAGATCAGTGTTGTAGTAACGGAGTATAAGTGCCACTGCCCGCTGATTGTGTTATAGGGCTCTTATCTCCTAAGCTATAATCTATCCCGCCCACATAACTTTCACCCACATCTCTTGCATACCTCCCTGGCGCAAAACTACGCTCAACTACGCCGTTTTCACAGGCATTGAGCTGAGCAAGGCTACTTAAACAATTAAGCAATGCTATATAATCTAGTCAACTAATCTACAAGTAATTAAAATATATATATTTCTGAAAATACGGTAACACATTAAAATTTATGGTACTAACACAGTAAAGTCCTATTTATATCTTGTTAGTACTATGCATGCATGGCAAATCCTAGTTAGGTACCACAGTCAGGAGACTGTATCTTAGATGTCTATCCATCCACCACACTATCCTATATCTATCCACCAAGATGATGACGACATTTGAATGAAACTACAGTTTACGGATTTTATCGCGATATATTGCATTGACTGAGTAAATTCCCGTAAACCCAAGCAAATACTAATTACGTTAATATTTTCGACGCTTAAAGTTCACATTGATATAAGCGACATATACAGAGATTGTAGGTTAGTTCAGGCATTTTCGATAGAGACTGGCCAGAAATTTAAAGATATTATGGTAAAAATTAGAAATTCATAGAAGAGAATAATTGACTATCTGTAAAATAGGTACTCTTTAAGCCTCATAAATTTATCTCAGGTTTCCGTAAACATAATACAGGCGTTAAGTCAATTATGTATCATTTTCGAATTGATTTAATCTATCTAAATTTTATCTTAAGTTTCTATCTATAAAGTAAATATAAAAATATATTGATTCATGTTTATACAACATATAATGTCAAGTATTTAAAAAAATTAACATTTTCCGGAATAAATACTTAAAATACTCCAATAAACACGTCGCTTAAAATACTTATCACAAACTTTCATTGTCCAATAGCTGTTTCACATTGTTTACAAAGTCGACGTTTGCCCTTGTTTGAATATCAATTTATATCTATTTTATAAGGCTTTCCTCATTGTTATCGGTGCTTTTACTTTCTTTATAAAGATATTTTGTTCAACAAAGTTCGGCCTTTCGACAATCGGATACTATAACGATATTTTAAAGAAGTTTTTTGCTCACTGTCTTTGTTATTTGTGACATGGGATTTCATTTTTCGTTAAGGGGCTTTTTACATATTTATATATATATATATATATATATATATATATATATATATCTATATATATATATATATATATATATATATATATATATATATATATATATCTCGTAATAAAGTAAATATTATACGCTGTGAAGCGTCCGTGCGCGTCTGATGTCCGAGCCAGAAAGAACTTGAAGGAATTCAACTGTGCAATTTCATCGTTCATTCCTTGATATGGATCACATAAAAAATAGATGAGCTTGCAATTCCTCATCGATTGTCACGAGTCAGTAGTTTTTTGTTGAGCAAAATAACGTTGGAAGTATTAATGTTTGGTTGATGTAGCGTAATAGCAATAGTGATTAAAAACGATGTAACTAGCGATTTATATCAATTCATGAAGGATCTATAATTGTACTGGGATTTGTGACCGAAAAAGTTAGGCAATATTAACAAAGTTTAATCTACAGACGGGTGACCGTTTCATAAGCTATTTTCATCACATAAGAGTAATTCTTCGCAAGAAACTCAAAGCCTGGTTCTCATCTGGATGAAACTTAGGAAGGACAATCATTACATATATACTTCGACAGTTGACAATACAGCCAAACTAAAAAAGTACTTAGTTGTGAATTGTACAGCTTTTGTGGCGTAATTACTAACCAAATGAAACTGTATTGAATCTACGACAGAGTATGCTTTTTAGATTATGTCGCAATTTTTTGATAAAAACTCAGCCTTTACTATTTGTATGCTTGAGAGTTTTCAACAAAATTAAACGATACTAATTTGATATAATAATTAGTTCGCTAATAAAGCTATATAGCATAAGTTGGAAGTTTATTGTTTAGACCGTAGTTTGTATGCTTTACAAGATTATGCAGGGTGTCATGAGACCCATCACCAAGCCGAAGTCTACGCGTTATGGACATCATGCCAACTCTTACTAAGCAAAAATAATAACTTGGAACGTATTTTTTTAAACCGACACAATTTTTAAACAGCAATTAAAAGCGCGCGCGTGCAATGCTCGAAATACCTACTTATCCATGGAATCATGGGATATATTGAACATATTGACGGGGTAATTGCATCGATTTTGTACCTAATTATAAAAATTCTATAGTAACTTTGAGCCTCAATAGCTCCTGAATCAGTAATTTCCCAGGAATGGTGCCGAAGAAAAAATATTCGTAGGGATTTGATTTCAGTTTTCGTTAAGGGTCTTTTACACCCTGTATATAAGAATATTTTTTTAGGTTACTGAATGACTGTCGACAGAAGTTGCAAATTTGTGTGTGTCTCAATATACACTAAGGAAGTCGTTCCTGAAAGTCCCACGGGTTCAGGTAGAAATGGTTAAATTGAAATAAAATGTGCGGGCTTGGCTGTGGGTATCCTCTAGTAATAAATAAGTTTATTGTATGCCAAGTATGTTTAAAAACCGTGAAACAAAAATAACGTTAGTGGTGGCTAGACCGTGAGTTTGTTGTGGCCCGAACCGGACAGGTGGTTTTCAAGCGAATTGCAAAACTTATGCTCTGTGAAAGCAGAGAGGTAATTCAGTGCATACTATTTGAATACGGCTTCATTCATGAGAAAGGAGGTAATAGTCTTAGTGATAAATATATAGTATAATCATAAATAAAGACAAAAGTATATTTTGCTTCTTTCTGAGGGTCAAGCTCCCTCCACTGCTGGACAAAGGCAACTCAAAATTTGTGTCACAATAGTGTTGTCAATCAATAGAAGGATTTAACTCACTATGCCATGCTTGCCACACGGATTTAATGTTCAGTTTTCCGTCTCTTTCCAAAGGTACGGTATAACAGTAAGTCATATCATCATCAGCTCTCGTTTATAAACTGTTACTCAGCTATGGACAGTCCTCAGTTTGAGAAGGGTTAGGGCAAAGTCACGCTGGCCATGTGCGGTTTGGCTGACTTCATACGTATTTCGAGAACATTCCAACTCGCATGTGTGTTACAATATAAATTGTAAATCTGCGGTGTCGCATATGTTCTAAAAGCATGGGTTTTAATAAAAGTAACGTTAATCCGCGTCAGTGGACCTACGGCCTGTACCGTGAATCCGTTGTGGCTGGCACCGGACAGCTGGTGTCCGAGAGAGCTGCGAAAAGTATGTGCGTGGACGCGGTGTGGCATTTTTAATGTTTACTAGAGTATGCCCACAGCTACACTCACACGTTTATTTTTCACCGACTTCAAAAAAAGGAGGTTATCAATTCAGCCGGTATGTTTTTTTTGGATGAATGTACACCGATTTCGCCGAGGTTTCTGGACCGATTGACGTGATTCTATTTTTATTTGATGCTGAATAGTTTCGAATTGGTCCCATAAAATTTGATTCAGGTAGCCCAGTAGTTTTTATTTTATAAGCATTTTTTTATTTACTTTCACCTTTCCCGATGTTAGTAATCAAATCTCGCAAGTTTTGATCCACTTCCCGGTTACCAATTGAACTGAAATTTTGTATACTTATGTAAATTGGATGACAATGAAAAATTATTATGACATCGAGTTGATCTTATGATGGTATCGAAAGGTGGACATAGGAACTCAGTAATTAAATGACTAAACTCTATCGAGTTTGCGCTCTATCGAGTTTGCGCTCGTTTGATTTGTTTTGACGAGCACTTTCGTGCGGGTGGTAACTAGGATCCTCTAGGGTTCGATGCAGGAGCCAGACAGTGGCATTACGAACTCAATAATTACAAAAATCTATTTGACATGCTCAAGGGGACGACTACTTTAATCCGTTCCCGTTACTTGAGATCTGTAGTTTTTAAGGCGCGCAGTATCTTTTGTAGGTCTGTCCAAAACTAGTTGGCAATACACTAAAAAGTATGATAAAAATAACTGCGTTTAAAAAAGACCGACTTCAAAAACTAAAATTAAATAAAATTAATTAAATACTACTTATTATTTTTATGTGCTGTTTACTAATAGGTTTGAAGTCGGTGCCAAAATGAGTGATCAATTAAGCGAAAACGCATCAAATTGTTATGTATTCAAGACGTCTGTAAACGACGTCTGCCCGCTTTATTAGTTACTAGTTAAGTATAAATTGTCTTGACACAGACTGTAAAGTTATTGATAAATAGCACATATAAATAATAGGTAATATTTAATTAATATTAATTCTTTAGTATTTTTAACTTTTTAGTTTTTGAAGTCAATTTTTTTAACGAAGTTTTTTTTATTAATTAAACCGTTTCTGCCCGATTCATGGAACTTCGGAGACTTTCAGCAAATCAAGTTTTAGTGGACCAGTTGCCCATGGAACATACTTTCCAAATATCAGCTTCTTGCGGCCAATAAATTTTCCTGTCAGTCAGTCATTCAGTAACACAAGAATTTTATGTATATACATTGATATATTGTTCTGTACTTCATAATTATAAAAGTAAAATCTAGTATTTCAGAATCGTTAAATATACAATAATAAGTTACTAAATAATTCCCGCGGCTTCGGCTGCATGAGCAAAAGGTATGTGCTATTCTGATAGATAAGCTATATTACTGCAAAGTTAATTAAAAATTAAAGTAAAGTAATAGATAAACTAAATCCGTTTAGTCGTTTTTGCGCAAAAGACTATCCAAAATCCATCCAGGCAGGTCACAAAAGGCCCTATGAGTGAGTATAAAAAAGAGGGATTATAAGATAAGATTCTACATTATTCATGTAATCTAGTAGATTGCAGTTAATATCAGAATAACTTAGACCAAACGCTCACTTCGCAACTAAACCTACATCTTATCTTCCAGCACAAGATGAAAACGTAGCTACTCGTACATGACTATAGATACAACTCCGTCAAGAAAAAACACCCTCAAAAGAACACCACCTAGAGATAGTTTGTTTGCAATTTCACTTTAAAATGTAACCCTGTACCTGCGAATACCGCTTAACTTGCCATTACTGTCATATGGCACTCGTTACATAAAACGCAGTCGAGAGTAAAGGGTTAGGGTACGCCATAACCACCAGCTTCACTTTATTTATGTACTATTATGGGCTCTTATATTATGTGTGCTTTATGAACTTAGTGTATAGATGGTTAGGCTCTTTAGTACTTTAGGGAAGAGGTTTGTATGTGTGATGTTGATAGTGCTACGTATAAAATACATACACGCACACAGAATATCGAGGTGCTACTTTACGTCCATATTTACACTGCTGCGTTTAGTTTGGTGAGTGAGAGTGTCAGTGTCTCCCATCCTATTTTCTTTTTCTTCATCATGTCTCTCCTCTTATGGGTTTTTCTATACCAATGCCCGGCAACGCATTTGTGACTTCTTTGGTGTTGCAGGTGTTCATGGGCAGCGGTAAACGCTTACCATTTAGTCAATCCTTCTGCTCGCTTGCCTCCTATTACATAAAAAAAACATAATTTCTTTACATAGGCAGGGTGTTTGTGTGGGGGCCTGGAATCTAGATCTTTCTGAGTAAGACAGGTATTAAAAATGAGCCTGAAAAAAAAAATTTGGAAGATAGATTATTCTATAACGATGGACGAAAAACAGTTTAATATTAAAAGATGAGTTGACCGTTTTAAGATAATTCTGTCCCACATACGTTTAAAATATATTTATTTTGATTAATTTGTTACAACTGTCTGCCTCCTTGGTCCAGACCGCCTCGGTGGTCCTGTGGATAGCGTATGGGTCTGCTGATCGGAGTAGCCTGGCTCGATTTCCAGGTCGGGCAACACTGTACTAGCACGGAGTCTGGTAATGTGCCCGGTAACGGCAATAGTCTCTACCAAAGAGTATACAAATACTATGTAAGAAGAGGCGGATGTGCCATAGATCATGAGAGACTTTCAGCTTTGTATGAAACGTGCAGGGAGAACTCGTACCAACATAAAGATACTAATTGACATCGTTTTTATGTTGTCAGCATTGTCATATTTGTCAATATAGGGATGTACCCTCTAGTGATTAACGAGATATCGATATCGATAATATTCGGTAAGAAATAATTATAATTGTTTCGACTAGAATTATACTTTTTCAACACAAATAAAAGATGTATTTAATATTTATGTGTTTATTCAAACAAATTAGCCTATTCTATAAATCTATTCTAGATTAGCGAAGACAAATACGCAGAACTAAAAGATATATGTATGTACATGTAATGGAAAGGTTTTCAACATTTCTTCTGTAATAGGATTTAAAGAAATGTCTATAGATACAAGGCACAGCTGTTTTTCTGACTTGAGTTCCCTTTTTTTTAAGTCTTTCGGCTTAAAATGCTTGCCACACACATAGTTCAACTGATGTAATTTTTCAATAGGTACATAAAGCAAGTCTTGAGTTCCAGCTACCCATATTTACATCTAAAAAGAAAAAAAATAATAGAATTTTTTGTCCTTGTGCCAATTTCTAGTTACGGATTATCGATAACTGACAGGCAGCACTATTGTTTACCTACAAAGTACTAGGATATGAAACTTTAGAATATTTCCTTATTTTTTATGTTTCATTGAAATATATCACATTATATAACATTATTAATATTCATTGATCTTTATCTAGGGACATTTTGCCATAAATACCTACCCTTTTTTCATTGCCTGACCGGCATGTTCTTGTATGCCATATTTCGCACGTTATTTTGCTTGTGTTCATTGCGCTCCTTTCAATGCTAATCAAATAAATATAGTAACACTAACACTAGAAGTGTAAAATCACAATTATTTGGTATACACAAAGCACTTTTATAGTATGTTTTTTACGTTTTATAAACAAACTACATAACGCGGCAAAGTTCAATCTGGATAATAATGTGACAGTTGTGGCTTGTGGCATTTGACACTATTGACAGCCAAGACGGTGATGTACGTATAACCCGTCTAACTTTGAAAGAATACTGTTCCAAGGGTACATAGTGAAGGATGCTATCTTCACGTTTTATACATATAATAGTAGCCATTAAAAAGATAGCACGTTTCATACATTCGGTTTTTTCTTAGGAACTTGCGCCAGGCTGGTCTCTACCCCTATTACGAGGGACCTAAAAATTCATATTACGCCTCTGGTTACCCCTTTGGGTATACAGAAGTGAGATAATGAAAAAAATAAATTACAAAAATATATAGAGGTACACACAATTTCTTAATTAATTCTTTTACTCGTAGCAGAATATTTGTGAGATTCATTTTATATTACTGACGAAATGCCTTGTAATTTATTTTTCTGATTTGAAGAAATAATTTCTGTCATGTTCCTTAACTTGGGAAGTAAACAATTACTTTTAAAGTTGAAGATGCGGTTGGTGTTGACATTTCAGTGCCTTATTAATAAATTTTACATCACAAACTTAAGCCAAGGAAACGATTATGTTAAAATCTATCTATGCATATTATAAAATGAAGTCCCCTTTTTCCGTTTGTCCGTATGAGCGCTATAGACTTAAAAACTATCTAACGGATTTTGTTTGTTTTCAACAATAGATAGAGTGATTTCTGAAAAAAACGTTTAGGTGTATAATTCACGTGGGTGAAGTCGCGGGCGCTGTCAAGTATTTGATAAAAAAGCTCTATCTAAAACTGTACTGCCTCATTGGTCTGGACTGCCTCGTTGGTCTTGCGGCATAAATGTGCGCGTGGGATTGGGAGGTCTCGGGTTCGATTCCCGGGTCGAGCAAAGTGTTATTGGATTTTTCCGTTAGGAAATTCTCAGTATCAGCACGGAGTCTGGTGTCCGGTACGGCAATAGGCTCGCCTCCTATTACGTGGGACCTAAAAAAAACTATGGCGACATATGGGTGTAATATAAAACCTCTGCCTGCCCCTTCGGGTCTATAAAAAAAATCTAAAACAATGCCATATCCAATTCAAACTCCTTTATTGCTAACTTGCGGCGCTATATAGGTATTCCCGACAAGCAAACCTTATTTAATCCTCCAACGTTTTCAATTTTATTGAAGAGGATTTGTAAAAAAAGTTGAAGTAATACAATACTTCTGTATTGTTTATTTGTTTCAATCTTGTGATACTTTTCACTGTATATGTTCGTTTTATAAATGGATGTATTTATTAATTGTATTTGTTCTATTGAAAGGTTTATGCACGCGTCGGTTTTAGTACCATCAAATAACGGTGACGCAGCGGAAGTGTTACTGATTACCATGCCGAATGTCGTGGGTTCGATAGCTGCTTAAGTCAAACGTTTGAGTGCATGAACTTGGATGTATGTCTTAGTCTGAGTGTTTATATGTATAGTATGTATGTACACCGAACTATCTTTAATATTTATAGATTGCTGCGGCCCTCATCATCATCCTAGCGTTATTCCGTAGCATCCAATATTTACACGCCTTGGAGCCTACTAGTTAACCAAATTCGACAGAATATCAGCTTTTTCATAGAACAACTGCCGTCTGAAATAAGTTACCCAAAGGGATAGCGATATTCCGTAGTTGAGACCAGTATCAATTTATTTGAGGGTACCTACTCACTCCCCGTAACCATGTCAAAGATCTTCATGACACCCGGGATCAACGGTTTAACATGCTCGCCGAGGTACGGGGCAAGCAATAATTAACAAATTAGTACGCATATAACTTCGGAAAGTGAATGGTGTGCGCAATGGTTTCGAATCCGATATCCTCTGCATTGCAGTTCGTTTGTATCTCCACTAGGCTATCGGTGCCTGTGATTTACTTTAGCCAATAGAATCCAAAATATTGTAATGAGTTTTTTAAACCAATCACAATTTTTCTGCCAAAATCCGTGAAAAGTTTAAAAAGACTTAGACATGTTCCATCGCTACAAAGATTATCCATATTGCTAGAATTTCATTTCTCTCCAAACCGATCATGAATACGACGAGGTTATCAACACATTCTAATACTAAAACATCGCTATACTGAACTTATAAATAAATTGATAGGTAGATAAAGATATATTGAATTACCTAGACAAGTGATGTTCTTTCAAACGGTACCTTCGTCTAGACGCGGCAATGTGTCGAATATGTGTAATGTTATTGACAGCTTTGTAATAATATGAACGTCTTCGAGGTTTTTATGTGTATGATCTATTCTGATAGAATAAATGTTCCATATAATATCTAATGATACGAGAGCTGAAGTTTGAAAATTATGATTTTGTTAGCAGTTTGCGTTTGTTGGCAATTTTGAAATAAAAATGTAGCAGAAATGTTTACGACACATTAGCATTTTACCACATACAGTTTCGCAGTACACTACTGAACGTAGGCCACTATTTATTTAAGTAACAACAACATCGTCATCCTGTTTGCGTTATCCCAGTCCGAACCCGGGGTCCGCTTTCTAATCTAACCGGATTTGACTGAATATTAGCTTTTCCACAGAGCGACTGCCTGTCTGACCTCCGCAACCCAAAGAATAGCTATATTCCATGGTTTAGACTAGTGTCAGTTTACTCATAGGTACTGACTCAATATAACGACTGTCATAGATCTTCATGACAGCCGGGACCGACGGCTTAACGTATTCGCCAATGCATGGGGCAAGCGATAACTTATAATTCTATACGCGATAACGATAACTCCGAAAAGTCATTGGTGCCCGCCGCGGATTCAAATCCGATACCCTCTACATGGCAGTCTGTTATCTCCACCAAGCTATCGCTGCCTTATCCACTAGGCTATCGCTACACAATGCTCACAATGTTATTAAGTCACAATAACATTTTGAGACAGCAGCGATAGCCGAGTGGGTGGAGTGAGCCCGACGGACTGCCACGCAGAGGGTCCCGGGTTCGAACCCACGGCAATGACTTTTCGGAGTTATGTGCGTATTGAATTGTTCATTATCGCTAGCTTGACGGTGAAGGAAAACATCGTGAGGAAACCTGCGTGTCTGAGAGCTCTCCATAATGTTCTCGAAAGACATGTGAAGTCTGCCAACCCGCACTTGGTCAGCGTGGTGGACTATGGCCTTACCCTTCTCATTGTGAGAAAAGGCTCGTGCCCAGCAGTGGAACATTATACATATATACAGGGCTGATGATGATGATGAATATTGTGAGCAAATAGGAGGATTTGGATTTGGACTAGCTAGACAAGTTTGTGTAGGTAATCAATTTATCAGATTATATTATTGATAGCGCGACACAAAGCGTATTGGCTAAAGGGTTAAATTATGCAATAACACCTAAACGGATTCCATATGAAAACGTCATAAGTAGCATAGAAGAGGTGATAACGCGTAACAAGTTACCGTCTAACGATGCGGATACACTTAGACAGGATGTTGCCGTTATTTTACGCAAGTCAAAGCCGCCTAAACCCAATATTTCCACAGAAGAGCGTCAAGCACTAAAAACGTTGCGTGATAACACGAATATTTTAGTGCTAAAGGCCGATAAGGGAAACACCACTGTGGTAATGAATACTTGCGATTATGACTGTAGAGAAGGAATCTGTTAAGTGACACTTTAGTATATAAGGCTGTGTCATATAACCCGACCGCCAGAGTGACAAAACGCATTCGTGCTTTAATTAGGGACCATAAAAACTTATTTACAGAAGAGGTGTTTGAACGGTTACATAAACCTCAAATTGTGCAGCCGCCTAAGATGTACGGCTTACCCAAAGTACACAAGACCAACGTACCTTTGCGTCCTATAGTGAGTCAAATAAATTCACCCACATATGGTTTGGCGAAACACATAAGCAAGGTACTACTACCGTTAGTAGGCAAGACACACTCTTTCGTGAAGGACTCTCGCCACTTTATAGAAATTATCAAGAGCACGAAAAAGGAACCAGACGAGGTTCACTATTCACCAATGTTCCTGTTCAAGATTGCCTTGAGGTCGTACATAGGAAATTAAGGGAAAACGGTCTGTCTGATGAATTCACAGTTCTACTTAAGAATTGCTTGGATGGTAACTACTTCCTATATCGTGGACCACACTACCTCCAGATCGATGGAGTGGCTATGGGTAGCCCTATCGCACCAGTAATGGCCAACATCTGGATGGAGCACTTCGAAGAATCCATAGGAAGAGGTATGTCGACGATATATTCTGCATCATGAAGGGGAACCAGCAAGATGTGGAACAATTCGCAGACAAATTGAACTCCATACATCCAAACATCCGATTTACATACGAAATGGAGGTAGACGGATCGTTACCCTTCCTTGCCGTTAAAGTGCCAGTGAGAGATAATGGTACCCTTGGACACACTGTATATAGGAAACCGACACACACCGACAGGTATCTTAACGCGAACTCGCACCACCATCCGCGGCATTTGGATTCCGTTGTGTCCTCGCTAGTGAACAGAGCGTATGACCTGTGTGACCCTGAACAGTTAAATAGTGAGCCGTCACATGTTCGGGAGGTACTGAGGCGCAATGGATACAAGAAGAAGATACTCCCTCTGAAGATCGTAGACCTGAAGTAAGCAGAGTTCCGGCGTACATGCCATATCTAAAGGGAGTGACGGACAAGGTTGGAACAGAACTCAAGAAATACTCCATCAAGACTGTATACAGTCCGCTCTCTAAGATTGCACACAATCTGCGTACCCCAAAGGAAGTCATTCCTCTCCAAAGACCTGGCGTCTACAAAGTCGGCGATAGCTGAGCATTTGTTGGAGTCTGGACCAAACCACTGGATAGAACTGCATCAACCACAAGTCTTATCCACCGATCGTCACTATTACTCCAGGATAGTACGTGAAGCGGTAGAAATCAAGAAACATAACAATTTCAACCGGGAGGATGGATATAGATTATCGGCTACTTGGAATCCAGTCATCAGCAAGTGTAGACACCGCCGCAGTGATAAATCTCAACAGTGTGTAGACGTCATTAGTGTAGTGTGTCGGAGTACCGACATTACGAACTTAAATAAAGACCAAGTGAGGGTAGGTGCCGAAACCCACACTTCCACAAGACGGCGCTGAGCTCTCATCAGTCTCTGCGCGACCACGCTCGGTGCAAGACGAGCGAAACGTTGGAACCAAATAGGTATTTATACCTTAAATAAGTTAGTTGTACGCGATTAAGACCCGCTAATTTATTTTGTATGAAGTTTGTGTAGGGTTTGACGTCGAGTTTGTGATGTCTTCGCAAAGACATTACTTGCTTTGTGTATTTTTCCGAGTCACCTCTTACGACCTTGTATTCTTTATCCGTCATTATAACCGTAAATCTTACCTATTTGATAAACAAGGGACAAGAACACATTTATATTCGCATTGTATTTTAATCTTAATATATAAAATCCTTGCGTTACTGACTGACTGACAGACACGCTACAGCCGAAACTATTGTGCGCAGGAAGCTTAAATTTGGCACATATATTCCTTGGGGACCGTAGGGGTGCACTAAGAAGGAATTTCCTAAAATTCCCACGGGATCGGCCAAAACGGGTAAATTTAAAAAAAATGCAGGCGCAGCTGCTGGCGTACTCTAGTAAGACATAATTATGGTTACCCAACTGATAAACAATGGTTTTGTCATGGAATTGTATAATGAAACAAATAATAAAAAATGTGTTTCATTTGTCGAGTTCAGCTGTGGTTACGTCAACGCAGCGGCAGTATCAATGCTTGACGTAATTACAGGACGTAATCCATGGAGAAATAATAACCACAAAATACGTAGGAACAAAAAGTCTGACCAACATTTAAAAAACTGATAAATCAACTTCATTACTGATCTGATTTCCTAGACCAGTGGCATTCGCGTAGCAATAAGGCTTTTCACTAAGTGCAATTATGTATAAAATTGGCGTAAAGCTTCGATATGTTATGAATTCAGCGTAAAGCGAATAGTTTAAGCTACTATGCCAAATAGACGATAGCGACATTAGAAATAATAATAATATTCTATCACATACACACATCACCATCTAGTCTCAAACTAAGCAGAGCTTGTACTAAGGATACTAGATAATGGAAAAACATACTTTTTTTTCTAAATACATACATATTATGCCTAGAAACACCCAGACGAAGACAAACATCCATGTTAATGCACACAAATGTTTGACTTGAGCGGGAATCAAACCCGCGACCTTCGCAACCTAAATGAGGAGTGATGCCACTGCCCTAGGCGCCCAGATACGATAACATTGTCAGCAAGCTTCTGTGGCTGTGTCGTGAATGATGATAAGGAACTAATTTGTCAAGGCCTACTTCATAAGAAAACGCAATAACTCTGAGGCAGGTTCAGGACAATAATTCAATGATATACGGTTCAAATCATGTTTACTATCAACAATGCACTTCATATGACAATTCTTAATCAAACTTTGAACAAAGTTTTCATAATCCTCTGTAAAAAAGTATTGCAAAAATCCTCTTCTAAACAGATTCCTGAATCTCATATATCATTATCAATACATAGTTTAATATGCTACCGAAAATACCGTGTAGTTAGTAAGCTATCCATAATCTCAGCGTCCCAGTGACCTGATTTGTTTTCCATTAGATCGTCGGTCACAGCTGACCCTATATTTACAACGTGAGTGTCGTGTAATGCCGGTAAATGTTTGACGTGAAATATCTGGTGGCCGTGTTGACGAAACTGGGAGCGTTCGGGGGCTTTATTCCGAAATTGGTTGGTCTTTTAAATTTGAAGTGAGTGCTGGCATCTATTTTTCTAAAGAATACAGTAAGGTTATACATTTAGTAACTACTGTTTGAATAATAATTTGATTGCAGTTGTGTTAAATCCCAGTACTGCATAACATTTACCTTCCTTGTTTTGAAAATTTTCGACTGATTCGATTTTGTGCATTTGTGGGATGCTCACGAGGGTCAAAATAATAAACGAATTCTTTTCTTTCTTTTTTAAAAATTTAAAACACTTTCTACAATAATTACCGTCGTATGCCGTTAATTTTTATTAGATGTACTACATTTTAATGGGAATACAATATCTGTTTTGCTTATCGCGATTGGAGCAAAATAATAACAACATTTGAGACCTGTTATGACCTTATGGTTCTTTTTATTTATTTTAGTGTCTAACCTTAAACTATCCTGTGATTCGTTTATGCCAATATTTAAAAAATATTATAATTAAGTCACATAATCGCTTAACCTAGTTATATTGAATACAAAGCGAATGAAATAGAAATTCAGAAAAAGTAATAGTAGTGAACTCTGAGAAAGGCAAGTTGATAAACATCTACATTATTTTCTAATCTTTTTTATATCTAATGTCAACTACAATAGAATGTATTATAATGCTTTAAAGAAGCTTAAAGTTTAGAATGTATTTATGGTTAAAATGTTAAATTCGAATCTAGTTGTATAAGGCGTTATGTCTAACATTCGGCGGTTTCTGTTAGTGCAGGATTACCAGTGTAGATTAATATTATAAATCTGATTTATTTTCTATGCTTGAGGCATGTTTGAAATAGAAATATTTTTTATGATAAGCTAAATCGATTATATCGATTTGGTAACGTTTTGTTTAGTCTATTGTAAATTTTGACTATGGTCACACTGAACTGTCATTCACTTCCTGTTCTGAAAATTGGCTTGGACGACACGTTTTGGTCTTGCGCTCACGCAGTCTTGTATTCTTGCGTTTTTGAATTAAAATAAATTGATCGCCTTTTGGAAAGCGCATCCTGGTAGATTCGTGACTAGTTTTGTGATAAAAGATAAACTTCTAACATTGAACATTGTAAAACTTGTGTGAATCCGTGTTTGGTGCCCGAGGAGTAGGACGTCGCCGAACTGGACCCTGCGGTAGCTATAAGATACTTCATTCATCTATTTTGGCCAATATATTTGTATGATGTGTGTAATTTAGCTCAAGCCTGACATCAGTGAAGATTTGGTAAGTAAATCACTATTGTAATCTTGTAATTCACTGTGCAACACAGTACAGTTATGTCTGAGATTTGTTGTGGCTGACAAGGACTGATGAATATAATCACGCTTCCACCAATATTTGCAAATAATCCCAGTCCTTTCTAGCCAAACTCTAGACATAATTTTTGGTAGCAGAGCGTGGTTGAAATTTAGCCGCTGTTGATTGTATCTAAACTCAGATTGGTATTGTATAAGCTTGTATCTGAGCCATATATCTCATTTGTTAACAGTGTTGTTCTCAGGTCAGTATTGTCTATAATACATAATATTTATTTGTATAAGTTGACCTAGATAATTTGAAACACATGTCATACCTAACCTCAATCAGTAATTGTTTGACTTGTATTGTTGAAATCTAGCAATCATTTGTTGTTGTTAGTATTAATTAGTCAGCTTTGATTGGATACATATCAGTTATATGTATCAATTGATTTAGTTAATTGCATATATTGATATATTGAGTTTGAAACATTATAACAACCAAACTTGACCTTACATTGCTAAACCTTTGTTGTTATAATATATTGACAATATTGTTAGGTAACACATACTACTACTATTGTATATCTCAAATAACACAGCCAGTCTGTCTGTTGCAAGTAATTAGTTAATTAATTTGAATATTCAACTTATTAATTTGTTGTGAGTTATAACTTGTTTTGTGTAAAACAATATAATTGAATTTGTTGGGCAGTAAATACCTGTCACTTGCTTGCACCAGCAGTAAACCGGCTAATACTTTGTTGGTTTCAAAGAATTAACAAATTTTAAGTTTTTTGTTAAGTTTTAATTGATAATATTATTTAAGGCTTGTCCAAGCTCTTTTGAAACTTAATTATGTCAGCTATCAAGGACTTGCGTGCGGCTGCTGGTGCTATTGCATCAGATTTGTGCTGGTTTGCCTCAGCCAGTGCCTTGGTGAACCGGCCTGATCGCCAGCAGGCCTTACTACAAAGGTATGAGCGGATCGATGATCGCCTGGCAAGTGTGGAACAGCAATTCCGCACTTTCAGCGCTTGCTGTCTCAAAGTGTCAGTTAATGAATTCACCGCTGACCAGCGAATTAGAGTCAGCGAAGATTATGCCCAGGTCTTAGACCTGTATGATGCTGTCTCCAAGTGTGCAAGACAGTTGATTGCCAAGAGGGACGGGCAACCTGGCTTGAAGCAGGAGCGTCCTAGGACAGCACCGGGACTGGTGAGTAGGCTTCCTACTTTAGACCTCCCGCGTTTTGATGGCTGCCTAGGAAGCTACCTGGGTTTCGTTAATTTGTTTGACAGCCTGGTCGATGCGGGCGGGTGTTTTGAAGGTGGCAGCCGAGGCTCACCGGCGCGCAGCCGAGAGTCGCCTCGCTCAATTGATCGCCGCTCACCCCGCTTAGAGAACCGTAGCGTGCGCACGCCTCCTCTCTCTCGCACACCAGAATGTGCGACTGCTCAACGTCACCAGCACCATGAATGTTGCCCCATGTATTCCCCACTTTTGGCGGAGCGTCCCCGCCTTGACTCGCGCCCACCTCGTTTTGGGCGGGTGCGTCATTATGACTCCCCACAGATGGCGCGCGGATCGAGTCATCGCGCCTTTGAAGACTTCAAGCCGCACACTCATTTTGACTTGCCTGGTCCTGGCCGCCGGTCGCAGCCCAGGCAACAATAGGTCATTGACCCCTACCCTATAACTCCAACCTCCCCCATTGAGACCGTTATCCTACCAACAGTTGCTGTTAGGGTCCGGGGACCCACGGGGACTTCTGTTGCTGTCCGTGCTATATTGGACACAGGTTCACAAGGATGCATTGTTTCCACTTATTTGGTAGGGCAGGTTAAATTAAATATGGGCTCTTTTCCCAATTGTATACGGGGAATAGGTGACGTAGCCTCTAATGTTGAAGGGCAAGTTAAAGTTTTGTTTGCCCCTGTTGAATCTTCACACCCGAGGATTAAAACCTCGGCTATTGTGCTGAAGAATATTTTAGGTATGCATCCACAGAAACAGCTACCTGCTGCTGTGGTGAATTTGACATCGGGATTGGATCTGGCAGACCCCAAATTTGACACACCGGGACAAATCGATTTGTTGTTGGCTCTGATGTCCTCGGTGGAATTTTGATTGGTGGGAAACGGGTCTTGGTGCCAAATGGTTTGACTGCCATCCCGACCATATTTGGATTTGCTTTGATGGGACCTGTACCTAGGGACCCCCCTCCACCTGAACTTGATAATTTGTTGGCTGTAGGCTCTGCTCTCTCTGATGCGGTTCAGAGGTTTTGGGAAGTAGAAAAGCCCCCTCAAGCTGCCCGTTTGAATCCAGAACATGAGGAGTGCGAGCTGTTCTTCCAGAACAACACTGGTCAACTCCGTTCTGGTCGGCTTATTACGAAGCTACCTTTTCTGTCTGTTCGGCCTCCGCTTGAAAAGAGATTGTTGGCTATAGAGCGTCGCATGGATCGTGATCCGGAGCTCAGACAGAAGTACATTGAGTTCATGAGAGAATATGAACAATTGGGACACATGTCCGTGACAAATTTAGATTGGCGTTCGGTGGAGCACTACTTTCTCCCGCATCATGCGGTATTGAAGCCATCAACTGGCAAAATGCGCACAGTGTTTGATTTTTAATGCTTGGGAAAACTTGAAGGATGCCATTGTTGTTTTTTGTGACTTATCAAAGGCCTTTGACTGTGCGG
This sequence comes from Euclidia mi, assembly GCA_944739405.2. Classification (NCBI taxonomy): domain Eukaryota; kingdom Metazoa; phylum Arthropoda; class Insecta; order Lepidoptera; family Erebidae; genus Euclidia; species Euclidia mi. Next base: position 62,353,918 of record OX123187.2, on the reverse strand, counting down.
AACATAATACACTTTTACTTAAATTGAAACTTTATGGTATTAGAGATACCGCACTCAATATTGTTGCCAGCTACCTTAGTGATAGAATTCAGTATGAAGATGTTAATGGGAGTAGGTCTCTAGGTTTGCCGGTAGGAATGGGCATTCCACAGGGCTCTATTCTCGGTCCATTTCTTTTTTTAATATATATTAATGATTTGCCGTTCTTTGTACAAAATTGATGTGATATTGTTTTGTTTGCCGACGATACGTCACAATTTTTTAAAGTTGATCGTAATTTAAGTAACTTTGATACCGTCAATAACACTCTTGCACAAGTATTAGATTGGTTTTCGACAAATAATTTGGTACTCAACTCTAGCAAAACCAAATGTGTTAAATTATCTTTGCCTTATGTCAAAAGTGTGCTACTAATATAATTTTAAATAAGGAAACAATTGAACTAGTCGAATCAACCGTATTCTTAAGTGTAACTTTAGATTGTAAGCTTCAGTGGGGCGCCCAAATATCCTGTCTCGCAGTAAAACTTAGTTCTGCAGCGTTTGCAGTTAGAAAAGTTAGGGAATTCACAGATATAGATACTGCTAGACTAGTTTACTTTAGTTATTTTCACAGCGTAATGTCTTACAGAATAATGTTATCGGGTACAGCTGCTGATATACAGACTATTTTTGTCATTCAAAAGAGGGCCATACGTGCAATTTATAAGTTAGGTGCTAGCACCTAACTTACAAATTGCACGTATGCTCTTCATAGATTCATTACGTGATAAATTTAAAGAAGTAGATATATTGAGAGTTGCATCGCAATATACACCGCTATTTTTTAATTAGTACAAAAAATTTAACAGGGCACTAAGTATCTTTAACTGATCATAATTATGTAGTTGAAAAATAAAAACACTAAGTCTCAAAACTGTCTCAAAACTGTCCACAAAAATACGTGATAATTGGTAAATGCAATACTAATACTATGACCGACCCGTGTACTATCATACCATTGATAAATTAACTCCCCCCCCCGCCCCTCTGCGCCTGCGCCACGCCCCGACGATGCGAAAAACAGTATTAAATTACTAGCGAAAGTCAGCGTATCTAATTTCGTTGCAAAACTTAATTGTTTGTCTACGTTTGCCCGACGCGATGGCCTATCATATCAGTTCATATCACGGGAGTATGTAGCTAAGTAGCTATGCTTCGTGCGTACTTTTTGAGTGGAAAAATCGCGAGTGCAGCTGTGTACCCATGGACATCGTATTATGAGTGTACAAAAGTGACCGGGTCAGTTTCAAACAATTAAAACAGTGCATATTGGATGCTTTTGACAACGGTGGTGGACATTTCGAAGGACAATGGAAATACTTGTAAGTTTAGTAAATAATACGTACTTAAGTAAATAATAATTTGATGCAGGCGCCTCAAAATCGGTCTGTGTTCTACACACACCTTGAGGAAGGCCTATGTCCAACAGTGGACGTCTCTAGGCTGACATGATGATGATAAAATAATTTGTAAATAGCAGATGATTCTAACTTCATAAATACGCCAAAATTACTCTTTTCTTTTAGTCCAGAACACCATCTTTATTTTGATATTTGTTTGCTTTCTAATTACATACCTCCGTATTTAATTACTTGTTAAACGATAAATTTTACCGGTCCTACGCCCGAATGAAGTATGAAGGAGAGGGTAGAACTAACAAAATTAAAAAATAACTACCTACATTTATTATTTTTCTTCATTTTATTTTCTATTGCTACCTACATCATAAGTGCGACAGAGAGAATGCGAATGAGCAGGATGGAATATTATCAATGAATTAATGAATGGATTGTAAAATATGACTATGATTTAAGTGAGATTTTCTACAATAAACAAATGATAATAACTTTGCTCTTCATTGATATTATGAAATTCTTACGTCACATATATGATAATAATATCTTCGCTAATCTGTCCTTAAAGTTTTTGTACTAATTAAAAAATAGCGGTGTATATATGCTAACTTAATGCACATTAAGAAAAACTTTATTCTATACCGCAAGAATAGTGATTTGCACAAAGTGAATACTAGGAATAAGCATAAACTGGTGGGAACTAACTACCGTCTACATAAAGTTCAGAACTCATTTGCGGGGATTGGTATACGATTTTTCAACAAATTGCCTCTTGTAATAATGAATTTACCCATGCACAAATACAAACGGACAATTAGGAACTTTCTTTTACAAAGTGGTTATTACACTGTTAAGAAATTTTTAAGTGATAAGACACCGTGGGGATAGGCTTAGGCTTGTTTAACTCACGATTATTTTATTTTCTAACCGTTTAATATAATTGTTATATAAATCTGTTAAATTCTAGTTTTGATAAGTGACATGTTAAGTGGAGGTACCTCGTGAACACATGATTTTTGCAGGATTTGGATATTTTTATGATTGATTGAATGTAGTTTAACATTATTTATGTCATATCGTTGTTCACTTGTCACCTTCACAAAATTCTTTCTACATTTGCATTCCTTCACGTGTTCCACTAATTTATGTTAATAATAACGATCTGGAAAATGGAGGTAATTGGCGGTCATGGTCAGTATACCAATAGATTGTTTCTTACTGCCGGTTCATATACCGTTGTCGTCATGCTCACTAAAATGTCATTTCTGGTGGTGCGTCGTGTGTCGGGTCATCCTTGTCCCTCTAATATGGCGAGAGGGATGATGGCTGGCACATGCGTCATACTCGTTAACGGGTGCTACTTGCGATGACTAGTCGATGACGGTCTTGCGGGCTGGTATTAGATTTTAATATTTGACTGTATCATTTCCATCATGGGTCTGATCACTTTCGCGGATGGCCTGCATTATTAGGAATATATAATGTAAATGGATACTCTTGTTTCACCATGTCTATTCTGAGTAGGCTAACCAAATGAACATCAAAAGTATTATACTTGAGTATTATTATGCACAGTAAATATAATACAAGTGATATAGAAGGTGTAACAGTTGCAGCACCTTACAAAATGTAAATTATGTGTATTATGCAAAACCTGGCGATGAAAAAGAGTGACCGTGAGTTTTATTGCCCGTTCTTTCTCATGGTTCTACCTATTGCTTTGCGGACGTGGCTGTAAATGTAGATGTAGAGTCTTTAAGTAATTATTTTATAATTTTTTTATTTTGACGTTCATAAGCGTCACATTGTGACTCAAATGAATAAAGAATTTTGAATTTGAATTTAAATAAGGCTTATGATTATAATATCCAATCTATTTCGCTTCTGCGGCCAAGTACTCTTAGTTGGAAGTCTTAGCCTCTGAGTAAATCTTTAGAAGGGTGAGTTAATCAAAGGCACATTGCAGTATGAATATTTGATGGCCAATCTCTCAATGATTTATGCGGGGCGCGTCATGTGCTTCGGTAAAGTCGATTACAGTTCGTACTATTGTATGGTCAGACGATAGGACGCGTATGTAATAATGTAAGGTTGAATAAAAACCGCTGTTTTATAGGACCTAAGGATAGTGATTATTTATAAGTTTTTATTTATTTTCAGCTGTCAATAAATTTGAAGACTTCCCTCTTATAAATGTACAATTTTGATCATTGTGAACCGTTTTGAGCACGGCAATTACAGTAGATACATCATATTATTATTGCTGCTAATGTTTTTTGGTAGGCGCTTCTTTTTCATAGTAATAATAATAATCTACAGGGCCGAGCCGTCCCTATGTGCAATCTGCGTGGCGCACACAGGCGCCAGGGTGACAGAGGCACCGCGGGCCAGGATATGCGTTAATTATTAACATAATTTTCGAAAAAGGACGACAAAAAGGCGCTTCATCGATGTCGCACACAAGCGCTTCATAGATATCGCACACAGGCGCTGGGTTAGGTCGGCGCGGCCCTGATAATCTATTACATTAAGCGTAGATTGTATGTCTGAATATCTTAAAGAAAGTCACAAAAAATACATATATTACATACTCAAGCAATCAAATTTGGTGGTGTAAGTAGTGAAAGTTAGTTAGCTAGTCTCAGTGTATTGTTCTGCCGACCAACGACAATTAATGCTAAAACAGTGTTTGCTGACTTGTTTGGAAATATAAGCATATTAAACTTTTTCCATGTGTCGAATGAAACATACAGTAATAGTCCTCTATATTTATAATAAATATATTATTATATTATTTTCTTAAACTTTTCCTCTCGCAGACAAAATAACTAATCTTTATCTGAATTGGAATCCAAAAGTTAGTTCAATAGGTACCTAAGAAAGTTAATCGAGACTTGGCTGAATACTGGGTATATTTAGTTCGGTATAAGTATAGAAGTTAGAGAATAGTTGGCAATCACGATAACAAAATTAAATTAATGTCTTTATTTTGTTTACCTATTTGATAGATAACAGTAATTGTAAACAGTAGTTAGAATGTCCTCTAGAAAATCAAGTTACGTGGTTTTTAATATAGAATGACAAATTATTTAAATCGTAAGGTCAGGAAAGTTTGAAGTCATAAATACTGTAGAAAATCGTACGCACGCAGCGAGGGAAGGGGGCTTAAGAGACAATGAACATCGATACGCTATAAACATGATGCAACGACTTTGTATCGCGGGTTAGATTTTTTATTAATTTCATTTGTTTTTTTTTATTTATTTAAAAGAGACAATTTCCATGGTCCATGGTTTTATGACCCGCATTAGGACTAAATCCTGTGTCGCGGGGGACTTTACAAACATACAACTAACGAACACTATGAACACCCAGACTCGAAACAACAATTTGTGAACTAGGTAGTTACACAAAATGTTGCCTCATGTGGGTTTCGAACCTACAACACTCGGCTCATTGTCAAGCGGCGAGGCGGCCGCTTAAACCACTGCGTCAACCATGCAGTCAATACTATATTTTAACACTTGACAGTAATACATTTGAAGTCTTTTAAGCTTCATGCAAAGGTTGGCATTATTTCAAGTAAAATTTCTAGTTCCTCTATTTGCCAGATCCAGTATAAATACTATAGTTTTAAAATTGCTTCAAAGTGATTAGAGATAAATATTATTAAATAATAAAGGGTAAGTACGAAATAAAAATGGCTGGATATCTTATGAAAATTAATTATTATGGAATCGAACAAAAGCACCAAATATGAAACAAATAATTTGCATGTGGGACAAATGTGGCCTATTTTTCACATTTCTGTAAGATTCGTTTCAAGTTCGCTACTTTTTAAAGCAACTCATTTTACAATACTCTGAACTCCTCCTATTATTAAGTTTTATTATTTTATTTACGAATGTTTATAGGGAGACGATGTCAATATCTACCTATTGCAAATACATAATTTTATTGTTCTCTGTTTAAATAACATAGATAATCGTTACGTACCCATTTTTATGTAACTTTGCAGATATCTGTATTGCGCTGAATTACACGGACGTCGAACACATACCAAAAAATATTTCAAGATATTCATAAGGCTATAAGCTAAGATTAATAGGTTAATTTCGAAAAACACCATGAATATACTCGATGGCATATTTTAATTCTGAGCAATAAATTATTTGTGTCATAGTATTTTCATGGAAATTACTAAACACAATTTGTATTCATATTTCCCAAAATTGCTCAACATTTTCTTACTGCTTCTTGTCCCTAGCTTTTCTCTTGCCTTTCTTTCTTTTCAGTTTCAGAGCCTTACTTTTGTCGGTGCCATATACGCCATATTTTTCAATCTTCGGCCAGTACCTTTACATACTTAAGCGACATGACCTTTGTATTTTCTTTCACTTGATCTATGTATCCTAAGTCAACATTTTCCCCTCTAGCCCTAACATAAAATAAAACCAAATCCATTTAGTACTAAGTCTCCAACCGTCGAATATATGACACATGCAATAAAGCATGACTCACACACATTCCTATGCAGATCTCCACGAATATCCTCACTTTCGTACAGTTATATAATAGTGCTGATACATTATAGCATTCACCTGTAATGAGCATTCTCGCGAATGTTACAAAACAGAAAAAAACGAATGTGTTGTAGCGAGCATTCTTACGAACGTTCTGGTGAGCATTCTACCGAATTGTCCGTAAATTTGCTTTGACGTTTTGCTGATCAGAGCGTTCGCCAGAAAGATCGTGAAAAGGTTCGTACCAATGTTCAGCTCAGAGGCCCAATTCTCCTAATTATATTTGTTCAAAATGCAGTTTCAATCTAATGCCAGTGTTTTATTCATGTCACAAATGGTATTCTCCTAAATTAGCTGATATTTGAATGTTATTCGAATATTATAGTGACTAGATCGTAAATTGAACAATGTGTCACTGTGGAACTATAGAATAATCATTAAATTAGACAATAATGGCATTAAATTAACAATCTACCGATTCTAAAACAATTCAAAATCTAATCTCATATTGTTCGAAATATAGTTTCAATGTCATTTTATATACGAGAATTGGCCTTCTGTTCGTTGTTCAGTTTGACAAAACACAAAACGGCAAATACTCGCTGTTCTGTTACAAGAGAATGCTCAGGTGTATCAACACCATAAGATTACGTAAAGCGTACGAATCTGCAATAAAATGTTGATGGTCGATAAGTTTATGACTCGAGTTTACAACTTCCTTGCTGGTACCGATAAATTCCGTCGTCACTGTGACAATATTGTGTCACAGACATATTAAATTGCTCGTATTTCGTATCATCACGGCGATTTATCTTTAAACGGTCATACAGACATGTTGCAGATAATTTGGACGCAATTGTTTGTTAGTAAAGTTACCCATATTAAGTGACGGATTTAGAATACAAAACGTCACTAGGCCACCATTTTATTCCGTAGGTATCGTGTCCCTTTGAGATGACTAAGGTAAATATACGAAAAAATAGTAGTTCCGTGTTCAAAGAAGAGACTGGATTTTAGTAAATATTTATAATTAGTCTGGTGATGTGTCCGGTAACGGCAATAGGCTAATACGTGGGACCTAAAAAAAAGCATGTCGAAATGTGGGTGTAATATTACACGATTATTACAAGGAGTAGGCAGGGCTCCTGGGATATCGGCGTGAGTCTATAAAAAATATATAATTAAAATTATTTAACGTAATTAAATGACGGCCTATGACTCGTCGACTCGGTACTCGACGTAGGTAATAGGGCTCTAATCTAATCTAGTTTGTGCGCTACAATTTTAACTGAACTGTTGGAATTTTCACGCACCTGCCGCATAAGGGATGCTATCCTAATCCGCAAGATTGCATAAAATTCAGCCACAGCTGCCTCGGGAAATATCCCTGACGGCCTACAGAATCGCGGCAACCCCAACATCACCCTGAAGGCGTTATTGTATTGGATAGGCATAGCGCTGTACGTATTCTGTATATACAGAACTAATAGTGCACACGTGTACAAGGACTGGCAGTATACCCTGAATAATATGTTTTTAAGATCCCTTGTACAACGTGAATACCTTTGAGGCAGTTTATTACACCGAACCAACAGTGCCCTGTCTTCCTTCAATATGTCAGTGTTATCCCACAGATTATCGGTCACCCTTTGATTAAAGTACTTGATGCATCTCACTCTGTTAAGCGTTGTTCCTTCTAGTGTAACTGAGGGCACCTCTGTGCATGTTGTATAATCCGCTTTTAAACGTACCAACTCGCTTTTAATTGCATTGTACTTGAGTCCTTGGGGGACCGCATAGTCCTCACATAATTTGAGTAAACGTCTAAGAGCGCTAGTAGATGGACTCAGCAGCACCATATCGTCCACATAGCTAATATTGTTGACCATTTGGTCGTCAATCGGGCATCCTAAAAAAAGGAAGGAATGTGACGTGATTCACTGCCTCCGTGGTCCAGTAGAGAGCGTATGCGTCTGCTGATTGGGGGGTCCCAGGTTCGATTCCCAGGTCCGGCAAAAGTGTTACTGAGTTTTCCGAAATTCTCAGTAGTAGCACGAAGTCTGGCAAAAATTCGTCTCCTATTACGTGGGACCTAAAATTCATAAGGTGGCGAAACCTGGGTGTAATATAACCTCTGTCTACCCCTTCGGGGTACTGGCGTGAGCCTATAAAAATAAACATACAAAATTATATAATAAAAACTTTAGGACAACTATCTTGTTGATCTAGTGGCATACTTGGCATAAGTTTACTACCGAAGGTGAAAAGACACACGTAATGGTTCAGTGCCTTCTACCTGTCTGTACTATAAAAATTTGTAAGTTTGCCAACGGACGTGTTTCGTGTCTACTTAAATCCTGAGATTTCAAGCGGATCGTGAAAAGTATTTATCTTTTGTGAAGCTCTTAAATGTAACTGTCTCAAAAATGCCTTAGTAAGAATAAATTTAGAAAATTGTTTAAGTTAAATAAATTAATTAAGAAACTTAGATCTGGTCCTAAGTGGTCTACCAAATTGAGTCAGTATGCACAAGATAACTGTAAATTAAATAAAGAGTGTGAGTCTCTTTTATTAAAGCTTGAGGAAACAAATGAAGAATTAGTTTCTGGTAGGTTGTTATATGAACAACACACAAGTGAGTTGCAAGCACAAATATCAAATCTACAAGCTCAACTCACTAGAACTATAATGGAACACCAGAATGAGACTCATGAATACATCTTAAAATATGAAGAAATTTCAAGAGTTGGTCGAGAAAATTTAAAACAACTTATCTCATTATCCAACTCTAATAATTACTGTTCCAGTTGTACAACTAAGTGTGTGACTACACCTGCTGAATCAATAGAATTGAATGCACATGGATGTCAGTATAATACACAAAACAAACTGCATTCAGTAAAGACTGACAGTAAGAATGTAATAATTTTTTCAGACCAACTGGGAGTGGGTTTAGGGAGCTTAATTGATCATTACACTGAGCAACCAGTACAGAACTTTTGTTCACCTGGAGCTCAGTCTTGTACCCTAGTTGATTAGATTAAGAATGCCGACTTGAATGCACAAACTACTGTCATCATATTGTATGGTGACAGCTCATTAGTCTCCAAAAACAGTCTCATAGAATTAACAGACTTAATGATAGATGTTAGCACAAAAATAGGATGTAGCTTTATTATTTGTGCATTGCCTTATTCATATGCTCTCACAGATGACCAAAACAGGCAGATAGGCAAATTAAATCTATTATTGTACAATAGGACATGTCATAGTGACAGTATTTTATTTTTTGACACTAATATTTTTATTAGTAATTTCTTTTTAACAAAAGATACTATGTATCTTTCTAATGTACATAGGCGACAACTTGCTAAATTATTAGCATTTAATTTATATACTGACAGGAGTACTACTAGAGTACTTAGGAATTTGGTAGATAATAGTTATACCAATAGTAGTATTGACACATCTATTAGTTTAAACTATTAGATGAGACAACAGATAGGCATTCATGTGTTATAAACTTAGTTCATCAAAACATACAAGGCCTATCTGGGCAAGAATTAGAAATAGATTTATTTTTAAATAAACATAAGATTGATATCTTATGTATTACAGAACATTGGTTGCGAGGTGACCAATTAATATTTAACAATCAACATTACTCAGTTATAAGTGCATTCGTAAGAAAGAAGGCTATTCGTGGTGGCTCTCTAATATATGTATGTAATAGTTTGAAATGTAAAGAACGTAAGGATATAGCTAAACTTTCTATCGAGCGCACTGCTGAGATTTCTTGTATTGAGCTTGAACAACATATTATAGTGTGTGTGTATCGACTACCACAAAGCGACTTTACTCAGTTTGAAAGCATTATTGGGGATGTCTTAAAACACATAATTTCTAGTAGGAAGTCTATAATCGTAGGCGGCGATTTTAATGTCAATTTGTTAGAAAAATCACCAACTTGTACTAGGTTAGTTAGCTTATTTAGGTCATTTAATTTAAATGTTTTGTTCTCTGAACCAACTAGAATAACCTCACATTCGTCTACATGCTTAGATAATGTTTTTTGCAATTGTCTTTATTTAAGTAAGGCTGTTTTAACTGACTTGACATCGGATCACTGCGGGCAAAAGGTTGTTATTCCAACTAATACAACCCCTAAAGTACAAGAAATTACATGTAGGCCAATGACCTCTGCTCGCCTAAAACACTTTAGTAATGATGTTGCTGCCAAGATCGCCAGTATTGACTTAACCGTTGATGATCCTGATGAATTATATAAATGCTTATTTAAAATTGTTAATGATGAGTACAATAAATTTTTTAAACTGAAGACGTTTGCAAGGAGCATTAAAGTAAATTTTTGTGATTGGGCAACAGTAGGTATATACAAAAGTAGAGCTAGGTTGTATGATCTATATGGTATGAAGAAATAGAATTTTAAGCCTGAATTTATTCAATATGTTAGAAATTATTCAAAGGTTTTTAAGAGGACATGTGCTTTAGCCAAATCCTTATATTTAAGCAATAAAATCAAAGAATCCAAGAACAAAATTAAAACTACTTGGAGCATTATTAACAATGAGACTGGTCGAGCTAAATTGGTAGATAACAATTATGAATTAAAATTTAATGGTGAAATTATTACTAGGAAAACTGATGTTGCTCAGACATTTAACAATTTCTTCATAAACATACCAGTGAACACAACCAGCTGTCTAGATTCATGTCCAAACAAAGCAGAAATGTTGGTTAGGGGCAATGTGAATGAGTGTTATGTGCTTTTTAATTTTAAATATATTGACACCAATGACATACTGAAGGTATTCAAGACGCTCAATAATAAAAAATCTGTTGACTTATGGGGCATTTCTGTTAAACTTGTGCGACAAATTATTTCTAGCTTAGCTCCATATTTAGCTGCAATATTCAACAGATGCATAGATACAGGAGTATTACCTGATCTAATGAAACACAGTAAAGTAATACCATTATTCAAAAAGGGATCAAAGAGCGACCCTAGTAATTTTCGGCCAATTTCTATCTTGCCTGCTATTAGTAAAATTTTTGAAAAGATTATTTTGCATCAACTAGAGAGCCACTTTCACACAAATAATTTATTTCACAGTGAACAGTATGGCTTTACTAAGGGTCGCTCCACCGTTGATGCCGGTGTAACTTTGTTAAAGCATATTTTCAATGCTTGGGAAAACACGAAGGATGCCATTGGTGTTTTTTGTGACCTACCAAAGGCCTTTGACTGTGTGGAACATAATACGCTTTTACTTAAATTGAAACTTTATGGTATTAGAGATACCGCACTCAATCTTGTTGCCAGCTACCTTAGTGATAGAATTCAGTATGTAGATGTTAATGGGAGTAGGTCTCTAGGTTTGCCAGTAAGAATGGGCGTTCCACAGGGCTCTATTCTCGGTCCATTTCTTTTTTTAATATATATAAATGATTTGCCGTTCTGTGTACAAAATTTATGTGATATTGTTTTGTTTGCCGACGATACGTCACTAATTTTTGAAGTTGATCGTAATTTAAGTAACTTTGATACCGTCAATAACACTCTTGCACAAGTATTAGATTGGTTTTCGACAAATAATTTGGTACTCAACTCAAGCAAAACCAAATGTGTTAAATTCTCTTTGCCTAATGTCAAAAGTGTTCCTACTAATATAATTTTAAATAAGGAAACAATTGAACTAGTCGAATCAACCGTATTCTTAGGTGTAACTGTAGATTGTAAGCTTCAGTGGGGCGCCCAAATATCCTGTCTTGCAGTGAAACTTAGTTCTGCAGCGTTTGCAGTTAGAAAAGTTAGGGAATTCACAGATATAGATACTGCTAGACTAGTTAACTTTAGTTATTTTCACAGCGTAATGTCTTACGGAATAATGTTATGGGGTACAGCTGCTGATATACAGACTATTTTTGTCATTCAAAAAAGGGCCATACGTGCAATTTATAAGTTAGGTGCTAGAGATTCTTTACGTGATAAATTTAAAGAAGAAGACATATTGACAGTTGCATCGCAATATATATATGCTAACTTAATGTACATTAAGAAAAACTTAATTCTATACCGCAAAAATAGTGATTTGCACAACGTGAACACAAGGAATAAGCATAAACTGGTGGGAACTAACTACCGTCTACATAAAGTTCAGAACTCATTTGCGGGGATTTGCACAAATACAATCGGACAATTAGGAACTTTCTTTTACAAAGGGGTTATTACACTATTAAGGATTTTTTAAATGATAAGACACCGTGGGGATAGGCTTAGGCTTGTTTAACTCACGATTATTTTATTTACATATTAAGTGGAGGTGCCTCGTGAACACATGATTTTTGCAGGATTTCGATATTTCTATGATTTGTTGAATGTAGTTTAACATTATTTATCTCTGATCATATCATTGTTCACTTGTCACCTTCACAAAATTCTTTCTACATTTGCATTCCTTCACGCGTTCCACTAACTTATGTTAATAATAACGATCTGGAAAATGGAGGTAATTGGCGGTCATGGTCAGTATACCAATAGATTTTTTCTTACTGCTGGTTCGTATACCGTTGTCGCCATGCTCACTAAAATGTCATTTCTTGTGGTGGCGTCGTGTGTCGGGTCATCCCTGTCCCTCTAATATGGCGAGAGGGATGATGGCTGGCACATGCGTCATACTCGTGAACGGGTGCTACTTGCGATGACTGGTCGATGACGGTCTTGCGGGCTGGTATTAGATTTTAATATTTAACTGCAACATTTCCATCATGGTTCTGATGACTTTCGCGGATTGCCTGCATTATTAGGTATATATAATGTAAGTGGATGCTCCTATTTCACCATGTCTATTCTGAGGAGGCTAACCAAAAGTATTATGCTTGAGTATTATGATGTACAGTAAATATATACAAGTGATAAATAGAAGGTGTAACAGTTGCAGCACCTTACAAAATGTAAATTGTGTATTATGCAAAACCTGGCGATGAAAAAGAGTGACCGTGAGTTTTATTGCCCGTTCTTTCTCATGGTTCTACCTATTGCTTTGCGAACGTGGCAGTAAATGTAAATGTAGAAGCGTACAGTAATAATGTTTTAAATTTGAGTATAAGTAATTATTTTATAAATTTATTATTTTGACGTTCATAAGCGTCACATTGTGACCCAAATGAATAAAGGATTTTGAATTTGAATTTGAATTTGACCTTTCAAAGTGAGTTATGACATATTAACAATATCAGTGTGACCTGCTGAGTCCATCTATTAGCGCTCTCAATCTGACAAGATTGAGGGGTCTGGTTGGGTTTAATATACTATTACCAACTAGGTACTTAGGTACGACAAATTCATTTATTATTACAAAGCCGTCGATCCCGGCTGTCATGAAGATCTTTGATAGTTTTTATCGGGAGTCAGCATGCTAGAACATACTGGAACTGGCCTTGGCAATGGAATATCGCTATCCCTTTTGGCCTTCAGAGGTCAGACGGCAGTTGCTCTGTGGAAAAGCTAAATAACCTGTCCAATCTGGTTATCTACTAGAGACAAAGAAATACAGAAATCTACTGTATCAATAAAGAAAAAAAATCGATCATAATCACTCCATTGTAAAATAACAAAAGGACTAAAATCATTTTATTGTATTAAAAGAAACTTAATCCTATCAAGGTTAGAAAATTCAGCATTTTACTTCAAAACAATGTTTTATATTACTTTTAACCAACAATCGCTAACGGTAAGTCTTCTTTTGAATACTACTGAATAGCATAAAAGTAAACTTTGTTGTTCGTAATAGCCATTTTACGATAAGTAAGACATAAAAGAACAATGTTTAGGGTATTGATGTAGCAGTATGATTAATCGTTTTGTATTCACAAGATCAATGACTCCATGTCATTGTTTGTACCTAAATCCTTTACAAATTTAAACCGCTATATAATTTCATATCTTCATTGTATATATTAGGTATATATTTATTTTTGTTAACCTATATTGTCCCACTGCTGAGCAAATACCTCTCGGCTGGATTTCCATACTTTGCGATGTCTTATTATTTTTTTGAAAATAAGTAATTACTAAACATCGTTATCGAGCAGGTAAAAATGGTGGCAGTGCTGTAGCGCACGACAATAGGGTTGTCAGACGTATGCGTCACGTAGGTGCATACATTTAATAAGCTTTTTCGATTATGTTATATCGTACAATACCTTTATTTAATTAAAATATATTATAGTTTTAAATGTTTTTTTTAAAGTATAGCTATATAGTTTTGTATTTCTCTTCGTATTGTAATAACTTTTCACTAATTACTCTTTACTACTTCAATGTAATTTGAAAGTTAAGGCGAAATTATTTTCAAAAGTATTAAATTATTATTTCGCAGTCGTCATAATTATATTGGATAAAAAATTTACAAGCAACTATGTTAAAAATATGTTTTAATCTATTCTTTACTTTCATATTTTTGTTGTTTATGTTAAAAAGTGTTAACATATTTTAAAAATTGGCAACACTAACATTAAGTGAAAAATTAACAATATAAACCTTTCAAATTATTTCACAAGTTTAAAATAAATACGTCTTTGTTATGTCAAATGAAGTCGAAAGGTCATTTTCTTATTTAAAATGTTTTTTTTTCCAGTAGACATTTTAAACTAACAGAAAGCAGTATAAATAAGTTGTTGGTTTTTTATTCCAAGTAGACCTAAATATCTTCAAGGAATATTTTAACAAAAAATATTCAATAAAAAGTAATTGAAAAATATTTATGTGTTTCATTTCAAAATTATTTCTAACGAAAAACCTACATTAATTATTTTGTATTGACTTAGTTACGAGTGATTATTAAAATATAATTTAATTTTGATATTTTAATAAGATACACAAGGACAAATTGAAATATAGATTCTTAATTACATAAAGATATCAAGTAATAACATTAAACTATTATTTAAAAAAAATGTGCATGCTATATGGGTACGAGCGGCAACCCTAGTGTCGAATGCCACGACCTTGACCCGCTGGATAACGATGTTTAGTAATTACATAAACAAATCAGTATCGGCAAAGTTAAGCAATGCTTGCACATGTCGCCTCTTGGATGGGTGACCAAGTGTAGCATTTACATCTGAGCGCTACCGTGCTTCGGAGAGCACCTAAAGCTGTCGGTTTCGGTTTTTGTCTCAGGATAAGAATCGTTAGACCATGTCGGAGGCCTTCAGGCGGTCTGAAAACTCCGACACTAGAGTTGGCCACACACTCACATGAAATCAAACAAACAAAGAATCACAAACAAAGAATAATAATCATTAATTGGTCTATGTAAAGTATTTTTGTCTGGATCTAACAATACGTCGACGTACGTATCATTGCACGAACAATTTTCACCAAACAAGCCAGAGGCAATATAGCATAATTGGTAAATTTAAATATGGTACGTCTTTCATATTTTATTTAATATCTAGTCTACTAATCTCCAAGTAATTAAAAATATTTATTGCTGACAATACGGTAACACATTAAGGTTCATGGTACTAAAACAGTAGAAAGTCCTCTTTATATCGAGCTAGTACCATGCATGCATTAAATCCTAGTTACGTACCACAGTGAGGAGACTGTGTCTTAGCCACCACGATGATAACGACACTTGAAATGAAACTAAAGCTTACGGATTTTTTCGCGAAATATGGGGTTGACTGAGTAAATTTAATGTTCGCGTAAACCCTAGAAAATACTACTTACGATAATATTTTCGAAGCTTAAATTTCACGTTGATAAAAACGACTTAGGCAGAGATTGTAGCTTGATTTAGGCATTTCTGATAGAGACTGGCTAGAAATTGAAAGACATTACGGAAAACACTCACACATATGTTATAACTGCCTATCAGTAAAATAGGTACACTTTAAGCTTCATAAATTTATCTTAGGGCCTATGCACACCACGTTTTTTAAACGCGCCTTTGATGCGCGTTTGTAGCGATACAGACGCGATACGCACGCAAGTCAGACGCAGCCTGTAGACCTTTGCACACCTGTATAAATTCAAATACGCGTTTGAATCGATACAGACGCGCTTGTGTAGCGATACAGACGCGATGCACACGCGCGTGTGTATCGAAACAGACGCGCGGGTGCCGCGCGTTTGTATCGATACAAACGACAACAAACTGCTCTGTAGGATAAATACGCGCCGTCAACGTGAGTTTCTAAAACGCGCCTCGATGGCGCGTTTAAAAAACGTGGTTTGCACAGGCCCTTAGGTTTCCGTAAACATAATACAGATGAAAAGTCACTTGTTTAATTTTCGAATTGATTAAAATATCGTAGGTTTCTATCTACGTTAAGTAAATAAAGTAAAAATATATCGATTCATGTTTATACAACATATCTCAAGTATTTTAAAAATGAACACTTTCGTGAATAAATACTTAAAATACTCCAATAAACACGTCGGTTAAAATAACAAACTTTCATTGTCCAATAGCTACTTCACATTGTTTACAAAGTCGACGTTTGCCCTTGTTCGAATATCTTTTTTACAAGGCGTTCCTTATTGTTATCGGTGCTTTTACTTTCTTTATAAAGATATTTTGTTCAACAAAGTTTGGCCTTTCGACAATCGGATACTATAACGATATTTTAAAGACGTTTTTTGCTCACTTTATTTGTTATTTGTGTTTTAGTATTAGTCCCTTAAAATGAGATGTAAACAGGCTATTGAATACGTCCCTTCGGATTTTATTACTGGACGTAAATAATACTTTGTGTATATTGATGACAAAATGAAATACCCTAAGTTCATGCTGTCTATTTGAACGGTATTATAAAAACTAAGCTGGGCTATATTGAATTATCGGCTAGGTACTTTTTTGGATACTGCGGAAGGCAGGCTACACCGATATACTAATATAAAGAATAATAAAACATGCAATGCATGCAATTAACCATAATAAGAAACTTTTATTAACAATGGATAAGCATCCAGCTTACGAACTCGTCGACATAGATGACAAGTAATCAAAATTAAGGCACAGATGTTCAATCTCTGCCATGTGCGGTTGTGTCTAATCTAATGTTGAAGAAATGATTTTTTATTGACTCACGCCTTTATCTTCGAAGGGGACATTTCGCCATAAATTTTTAGGGATATTATTAGGGAGCGACCCTATTGCCGCTACCGGGCACATCACCAGACTCCGTGCTGCTACTGTGAATTTGGAAAAACCCAGTAACACTTTTGCCCGACCCGGGAATCGGACCCGGGACCTCCGATCAGCAATCGAATACCCTATCCACTGGACCACGGAGGCAGTGATCATCATTAGCCCTTTATACTGTCCCACTGCTGGGCACAGGCCTCATCTCACTATGAGAAGGGTAAGGCCATAGTCCAACACTCTGGCCAAGTGCGGGTTGGCAGACTTCACACGTCTTTCGAGAACATTATGGAGAACTCTCAGACATGCATGTTTCCTCACGATGTTTTCCTTCACCGATAAGCAAGCGATAATTACCAATTTAATTATCACTTAACTTCGAAAAGTCATTGGTGCGTATCGTGGATTCGAACCCGAGACCCTCTGCGTAGCAGTCCGTCGGTCTCTCCACTCGGCTATCGCTGCTTGTATAGAGACAGTAATAAAAGTGAAGAAATGTTGCCAATAATATAATGAGTTCAAAGTACTATATCTAACACACAAGATCATATCCAATTCCCGCACGTATAGCGCCTTTACCGTAACAATATCACGCAGCACACAAACAGAACAATGCTATTGTATTTTCATTTCGCCGTAAAGACACAAAACCCTTGCAAAACATACTGTGGCAATTTGTACCGCTGCCCATTTTCGCTTGCATACAATACCGAACAATATGGATCGTTAGAAACGCGGTAATGGTAGGAAATTACCTGTACCATGATTTATAACCGAGGCTTTGTGGCCATACAATACGAGCATTGACCCCGATAGATACAGCGTTAATCTTTTTCACAAGCCGACATCTACATATGTGCCCAACGCACGAAAGGCATTGTGATTGATTTTTTCGGCGCACCGTTTAGGGTTGAAAGGTTTTGTATTAATTGAAATTCATTGAAAAGGTAGGAAATAGTTACGTTTTTGGTGAAAAGATTTTATTTCGTATTGGGTGCTTTATGTAGAGGTAATTTGAATTCGTGATAAAGGTGTAGGGTAAAGAATACGACGGAGGGTCATGTTAAATGTGACGACGGTTGACCCGAGTAAGAAATAAAGTTTTACTTGCTTGATATAGTTTTCATTGTATACAAGCGGATTCCTATAACCATGATCCGATTTGCGCCATTTTGACGCTGAATAGCGCAAGCATTCAGCATGGATGCTGAAAATTTTAATTTTATAACTCATCACGCTTATACCTATGGATAGGTGTTCTAATTTTAAACTATTTTGTGCAATTTTGTCTTATTTCTGTAGCTATAATATTGTGCACAACTTCCCCATCGAACTTTTAGAGTTCGATAGGAAACTTTAAGATTCTCTTGCAGTCTCGTCTTTTTCTTTCTTCCATCAGTGGCTTTACTCAGCCACTATAATAAGAAATACATAAATTACTTTGAAAGAGTTACATAATGGTTACAATAAAAACATAATGGTTTTGTTATTTTACGTGGACATGCGTATCCAAGTAAAAAAAGAAACCCTGTTTAGTACCTTTTCACCACTTAGCACCACATACATATGTATGTGTCATAGCAAATCCATGAAAATGTTACGACGTACATATTGCCATGTGGGTTTATTGCCATCTGTAAAATAATGTCTAAAATCTGCAGCTACACTAGCACATTTTTTTTTAATTTGACCATTTCTTCCCGATCCCGTAAGAATTTTTGAGATACCCTTCTTAGTGCACCCTTACACTCCTAAAGAAGCTCAAATTTTGCATGAATGTTCCGCATTCAAATTTCAGTTATTTGCACCCAGTAGTTTCGGCTCTACATATGTTGCCTGTCATTCAGTCAGTATTTCAGTAACGCAAGAATTTAATATTTCTAAATAATAATAATATACAGTTTGTCATAAAATATGAAGTCAGTAAAACAAACATTAGCAAGGAGTTTCACTCCTTTCTATAAGGGTCATAAATATTGTACGTTGTGAAACGTCCATGTGCGTCTGATGTCCGAGCCAGAAAGAGCTTGAAGGAATTCAACTGTGCAATTTCATCGTTCATTCCTCGATATGGAGCACATAAAAAATAGATGAGCTTGCAATTCCTCATCGATTTTCACGAGTCAGTAGTTTTGTGTTGAGCAAAATAACTTCGGAAATATTTATGTTTGGGTGATGCAGCGTTTGTTCGATGTAGGTCAAAGGTAAGCCTTGCTGATGTCAGCATGAATGGGGCGGCTCCACTGAGAAAGTACTACCCTCTCACAGAGAATCGACGTAAAGTAACGGTACCTAGATTGTTGCGTTTCGTTGAGTAAGCACCCTCATCCTCCTCCGCGTCCTCCCCTTTTATCCTCCCAATGGGCCGCAACACACTTGTGACTCATCTAATGTTGCTTGTGTCCATGGGCGATGGACACAAGCAGCATTAGATGAGTCACTTAATGACATTAAAAAAAATGGTAATAATGCTACGATGTATCTAATGATTTCCGTCAATTCGTGAAGCATCTATTGTAGTGAGACTTGTGACCTGTAACGTATGTCCGGTACCTACCGCGTCTGCGTCATAATACCGTCCATACGCTCGGCCAATCAGAGAAGGCCATTGTCCGCGCTCGCAAAGCCTGACCATATATGGTCACGTAGCGACTCCAACTCTGATGGAGGGCCCGGTATATAAAGGGGCCGACAAAGAGGCCGGCTCCGCTACTCTATCTACCTACTACTTACGTACGATAATTACGCGTACCTACTGACCCTACGTCGCACGTGTATCCTGGTCCCAGCTGTGGGTAAGTTACTACATTTACTGCACTAGCGTACTGCCCATCTCTCTACCTGCTAGCTGAGGCCGGCTGACGCCGCCTGCCTGACTCTATTGGTTGCGGCTTTCCTAATGCTGCTTCCCTTCAGGTTCCAGGTCTACCTTAAGGCTCCGGGCTACGCTACCCTAGACCGCTACACTTCCCTGCATCGTCTTCTGCGTCACCTCTGCCGAAGAGTCTGGCCCTGCCCCACTCATCACACACACACCGCGCCGGCGCCTGTCAGCTGAAACAACAGTCTGCGAGGATCTGCCCGCTACGCGCAGACCTTCGAGCAGCCTGCCCTGCACACTACCGGAGGGAGCAGCGTGGGAGACTGCAGCCCTTAGTGTTCAGGCCGGTGTCGTGTTGTTGGTCGGTCATACTCGGGCAAGGGAAGTGAGACAATACTCGGCATTAAACGCATAGAACCTCTTCTGCGTTTCAATTCTAGAACCCGTTACAGTGGCGCCTACGTGGGTTATTGTCTCGCTTTCCGTGTTCGAGTTTTCTTCTAGCAGGTCTCCATTATTGTAAGCGAGGAGGTGCGGCTACAGCGAACCGGTACGTATTGTTATACTAATTGTCTACCTTTTAGTGTAACTAACGTTGAATCTAACGTTTTTTCTAATTTGTCCTTACGGTCGAACTTTTACGCCTAATCGTAAAGTAGGCCAATTGTAAGGGCGGAACACTTGCGCACTAAGTGTAGTGTGTAGTTTATACTTACGCGGTTCATTCATACACAATGGGCTCACACCCCATAAAATACTTTATGCTTAACAAAAATGAATTAGCATACGAGGTTGCGATCAGAGGTGAGGAGCCGGCTACCTCTGTCTTAGGTCTGCGGAAGCAGCTCCCTAAATTACTGGAAGCCATTCCAAATGTGTCGGGCCTAGCCATCGCGGTGGAATTCGAGAGCGTTAGCGAGGCCGTTTCTGAGCTGGCCAAACGAGTAGATTCGTTATCGACTTTTAACGACGCGAACCTAGCTACGAGGTCTACCGCACTGCACAACCACTTATTCCACAGACTCCGTAGGATGGAACGTCCTACTGCGTACTCCAAACGTATAACCGAATTATGCAGCCGGTTCGACAAACTCTCGGCGGAGCTGTCCGCCATTGAGCAATCAGGTGTTCGATCAGCTGATGCTGTGGCAGAGGTCCAACCTGCGCCGTCTACCTCGACGCAGGCAGGGTTAGCCCCAGTATTGCATTGCGAGCATTTGAGAGTTAGTGAACTAAGCTAAAATATGACGGTACGGGATGCGTCCGAGCGTTCCTACAACGCGTAACCGAATTCCAAACCGCGCGTAATCTTCCTTCCACTAAAATTTTATCGTATGCCTCTGAAATATTCACCGGCAACGCACTTCACTGGTACCGCGGCCTAAAAGAATATATTACTACATGGGAAGAACTCACCACTAAATTAATAGACGATTTCACACCGTACGATTATGACTACCGTTTATTAAATGAAATCCGCCGACGTACTCAAGGCGCTACCGAAACTATAATTATTGATCTCTCTATAATGAATCAGCTGTTTGCTAGGCTGTCACCGTCAAAGCGATTGTCAGAAAGCGAAAAATAAGACATCCTATTGCATAAAACGTCCATGCTATTCGCTAGTGCTAGCTCCGTCAATATCTTCAATAGATAGTATAGCAACACTGCAGACGTTATGTTCAAATTACGAACGGATGAAATGTTTGAACTCTCAATTCCGCGAACCGTATTATAGTAACGACACGTTGGCGCCAGACCTAGATTACAGTCACAAACCTAATAACCAAGCGCGTAATAATTCCTACAATAATTATTAACTATAGAGGGTACGCTGCCACTATAGAGGGCACGCCCGATAACCCCGAATACAATGAGAACAACGAACCTATCAATCCTAAGTCTAAACCTAGCTCTGTCGTTCTAGTCACGTCCAAGTACTGTCCGCGCTGCCGTATTAATAATCACAGTTTGAATGAGTGCAAACGCGATCGGTTTGCAATTTGCTTCAAGTGCGGCCGTAGGGATGTGACATTCCCTAACTGCCCGAACTGTAAATCGACGAAACTAAAAAAACTAGTTGGTCAGGGTCGGGGCGTGTCAAAACCTAAATTAGGTTCTACAACCTATTCAACTAATTTTGACAAAGATGATTGGAGAAATTGGCTAAACACTCTAAAAGTGTATTTCTCTAGTTATTCCGTCACCTCGATCCTGGATAATAAACCTAAAAATTACCTACGGCCCTATGTTAACGTAACGGTTAACAGTCTACCTATTTGTGGATTGCTTGATTCTGGTTCAGCCATTACAATTGTGGTAACCACTCCCATCTGGAGGTAATTACTAAAACCGGATTAGAAATACAGCAGTGTCACAACACTAATTCTATTCGGTCCGCGGGTGGATATATATTGTTGCCGCGCGGTTTTATCAACTTACCCACTACTTTTAATAATCAAACCCACTTATTGAAAGCTTATATTATTCCAGAAGTTACAAGTAATTTAATTTTATTCATCGATTTCTGGAAACTATTTAAATTACTGCCTAATCATATCGCATCCGTATGCATATCTAAAACATTGCCGTGTAGTGTGATAAGTGAGAATAAGCCAAGTAACATGAACGTATTGCAATCTTTTAGTGAGTAGAGTGAGTCACAACAAAGAACGGCTAAGTCAATCATAAAAAAAATACGAGTCGATTTCTACTGAAAAAACCGGGTTAGGACAAAGTCACTTAATAGAACATGCAATAGACACTGGCGATTCTGCGCCGATACGCCAAAGATATTACAGGCTACCACCAGCGAAATTAAAAATAATTATTGACGAATTAGACGAAATGCTTGCATTGGGAGTGGTAGAAAAATGCGAAAGTCCTTGGTCGTCACCTATTTTACTAACGCCTAAGAAGGACGGTAAACTAAGGTTTTGTTTAGATAGTCGGAAACTTAATTCTATTACTTAAAAAGACGCGTACAAACTGCCGTACGTATCCGAAATTTTAGACAACCTTAGGAATGCTAGGTATCTAAGTAGTATAGACTTATCTAAGACATTTAGGCAGACGCCTCTTCGCGAATGTGATCGTGATAAGACTGCGTTCTATGTGCCTACTAGAGGAATATTTATATTTGTGACTATGCCGTTTGGTTTAACAAATGCGCCTGCGACACTGCGTTTGTATGGAGTTACAATACTGTTAGATATTTTTACCGTGGTTTGGTGGATCAGTTGTTTACGAATAGTCCTGAGTTCGAAAACTCGGTATTCGTTTTCTTAGATGATATTATCGTGCTTAAATCGCCATCTTCGCTCATGTGTCACTATTAAATAAAGTATATGAAAAATTAAAATCGGCCAACCTTACAATCAACTTAGAAAAATCTAAATTCTTCCGTGATGAATTGAAGTACTTGGGCTACGTAGTAAACTCCAAAGGATTACAAGTAGACCCATGTAAGTTGGCAGCCATTCTTCAATATGCTACGCCTAAGAATAAAAAAGAAGTCAAAAGGTTCTTAGGCATTGCATCATGGTATCGGCGATTCATCCCTAATTTTAGTACTATTGCCGGGCCTTTGAGCAAACTTACCTCTACCGGTAAGAAAGCTGCACCATTCCAGTGGTTGGTGGAAGCTGATGACTCGTTTTGTAAACTAAAACAATTGTTAAGCTCCGCACCAATATTATCGTGCCCCGATTACGAGAAACCGTTTCAAGTTCACACTTCAAGTCGAACTTTTACGCCTAATCGTAAAGTAGGCCATTTGTAAGGGCGGAACACTTGCGCACTAAGTGTAGTGTGTAGTTTATACTTACGCGGTTCATTCATACACAATGGGCTCACACTCCATAAAATACTTTCTGCTTAACAAAAATTAATTATCATCATCATCAGCCCTACATATTTATATACTGTGCCACAGCTGGGCATGGGCCTCTTCTCACTATGAGAAGGGTAAGGCCATATTCCACCACGCTAGCCAAGTACGGGTTGGCAGACTTCACATGTCTTTCGAGAACATTATGGAGAACTCTGACACATATAGGTTTCATCAGGATGTTTCCCTTCACCGTAGCAAGCGATCATACAGTTTTCCACAGTCCACTGCTGGACAAACGCCTCTCCTAATTTACGTCACAAATTTATAGTACTGTGAGTCTATATGAGGACTATATCCTGTATTCGGCTCTTCCTAAGGGTGCTATTATATTTCTGCGTGTATTTTTCTGACTTGCTACTTACGGCAACTACGTAACAAAATGTAATAGTGACACTTTGTATACTTAATAGGTACATCCCCATACATGAGCAAACAGCTTACACGGCGCCAAAATAGTATCAAAATTTGTTGAGGTTAAAACATCTCCGTTTCAAGGCAGAAGAGGCCGAGTTTTTAATATTTTTGGCAAGTAGTTTGCTTTATCGTATGCTAGTTTGCCTGTGGTAAACTAGCCTCAAACCTGACTAAAACCGCAAGATTTCTGACTGAATATATGAATACCCACGATAGTTTATCCATGTCGTTGTACATCTAATCTGTCCTACTGCTGGGCACGGGCTTCTTCTCACTATGAAAAGGGTAAGGTTCACTATGCTGTCCAAATGCGGTTTGGCAGACGTCACACGTATTTCGAGAACATTCCAACACACAAATGTGTTACAATATAAATTGTAAATCTGCGGTGTGTCGCATATGTTCTAAAAGGGTGGGTTTAAATAAAAATAACGTTAATCCGCGTCAGTAGACTCGTGGTCTGTACCGTGAATCCGTGGTGGCCGGTACCGGACAGCTGGTGTCCGAGGGAGCTGCTAAAAGTATGTTGCATAGACGCGGTGACATTTTAATGTTTACATACTAAGAAATGATCGCAGCTACGCCCGGGCGTTTATTTTTAATTTAACAATTTCTGCCCGATTTCATGGAAATTTTGGCACATCATTCGGTCCCCAAGGAACATACATGCCAAATGTCTGAATGCGTAAAAGGTATGTGCTAGTCTGATATATGAGCTATATAATAACAAAGTTTTATTCCGTTCAGTAGATTTTGCGTGAAAGGGTAACAAAAATCTATTCAGCCATCTTTCGATCTTTGACTTTTAAGAGTGAGAATAATAGTAGTAAAAAAAGAAAAAAAAGATTCCTGTCACAAATTATCAACCAGATACCAGTAGTTTAACTCAAACTGAAAACTTACTTCAAAACCAAACCTACATCTTATCCTCCAGCACAAGATTAAAACGTATTTATATAGCTATGGATACTTTCTTTCTTTCTTTTAAAGACTGCGGATACCGCTTAACTTGCCATTACTGTCATATGGCACTCGTTACATAAAACTCAGTCGAGAGTAAAGAGTTAGGGTACGCAATAACCACACACACACACACACACAAACACACACACACACACACACACACACACACACACACACACACACACACACACACACACACACCGAAAAATGAACCCCGTGGTCATCCAAAAACTTTGGTCGACAATGACGAATTAAAGGCGATTTTGGAAGCTGATGATACTCAATCTACGGCTGAATTAGCAGCAGCTTTCGACGTTAGCATCAAAACAATATTGGTCCTTTTGCGCCAAATTGGCAAGGCAAAAAAGCTTGACAAATGGTTACCCCACGAACTCAAAGATCGCCAGCGCAAAGAACGCGTCGAGACATGCCTTGCATTGCTCAACAGGCATACAAATGAAGGAATTTTGAACCGCATTCTTACTTGTGACGAGAAATGGATCCTTTTCGACAATAGTAAGGGCTCAGCAAGTTGGTTGGACCCTGGTTCAGTACCCAAACAATGCCCTAAACGAAAATTTACCCCTAGAAAAGTGATGGTCACTGTTTGGTGGTCTAACGGCGGTGCAGTTCATCACAGCTTCTTACCAAACGGGACGAGCATTACTGCAGATGTGTGCTGTGAAGAACTGAACACAATGATGGAGAAGCTCGCATGTCTCCAACCAGCTTTGTTAAATCGGTCGGCTCCACTGCTCCTGCACGACAACGCGCGACCTCATACTGCACTGCAGACGGTCTTCAAGCTACAAGAGTTGGGGTTGGAAGTTCTCCGTCATCCGCCGTACTCACCAGACCTTGCGCCTTTATACTTTTTTCAGAATTTGAATAACTTCTTGGTGGGAAAAAAATTCAATATCCGAAAGAATTTGTTGCCTCCGGTCCAGCTGATTTCTTTAAAAAGGGCATCAATAAGCTGCCAATGCGTTGGCAAAGATGCATTGATTGCATGGGTGATTACTTTGATTAATAGAAGTAAAAAATATAGAAAAAAAATACGCTTAATTTATTTCATGAAAAACGGCAATTTCATAAGTAAAGACCTAATAATATATTAAAAGAAGAGTTGACCGTTTCAAGATGAATCTGTCCTGCATACATTATTTTTATTTCGGTTAATTTGTTACAACTGTCTGCTTCCTTGGTCCAGACTGCCTCGGTGGTCCTGTGGATAGCGTATGCGTCTGCTGATCGGAGTACCCGAGATCGATTTCCAGGTCGGGCAACACTGTACTAGCACGGAGTCTGGTAATGTGCCCGGTAACGGCAATAGTCTCTACCCCTATTATGAGGGACCTAAAAACTCATATTACGCCTCTGCTTACCCCTTCGGATATACAGACGTGAGATTATGAAACAAATAAATTACAGAAATATATAGAGGTACCTAGTAATTTCTTAATTGATTCTTTTACTCGTAGCAGAATATTTGTGAGATTGATTTAATATTACTGACGAAACGCCTTGTAATTTATTTTTCTGCTTTGAAGAAATAATTTCTGTCATGTTCCTTAACTTGGAAAGTAAACAATAGTTGAAGATGCGATTAGTGTTGACGTTTGAGTGCCTTATTAATAAACTTTACATCACAAACTTAAGCCAAGGAAACGATTATGTTAAAGTCTACCTATACTTAAAAAGTAAGAAAGTTCTGCCACTTATTTGTTTTAATATACCGATACTTTGTTTAAAACGCTGCTCCGTATTTAAAAATTACAAAAAATTGTGAAAGTGAATAATTAGTGACCTTAACTGCTGGAAGACTGGTCTAATACCGTTGTCTAATGCCACAAGAAGTTTACGTGCTGTGACTAACTAATAAGTGTTTGTTTCTGTGATTCTTACGATAAACGAAGAATTCGTTCAAAAGTTAAGTAGGTAATTGTACTGCAAGTTTCATAATAAATCGCCGCACTCGTATAACTCGTAAGACATTCACGCACTATTCTTCTACAGAGACTCCATGGCATTTGTTATGTTTTGTTTACCACCCAGATGATATATCAAATTCGCAAGTCATTTTCGATCCTGGCGCCATCTGTTGATTTCTTCTGGTACTTCTTCGTCTTACACGTCGTGATCGAACTATAAGAATTTATCAACTAACTTATTTGCTACGTACTTCACCGAAACAAACTAGGTGGCGCTGTCCTCCACCCAAATTTTATTTATTTACTTTATTTACCTACATCAAGTTTAAAATGAATTGCTGCAAAGGTGAACTGTCAGCTGCCCGAGATAACATACTTCTTTGCTATGCATGTGAAGGAAAATATCACTATGAATGTCTCAATATAACACATAGCCAATATGCTGCGTTAAGCGCCGAAGTAAAGGCTTCATGGAAGTGCCCATCGTGCAACAATGTAACCAGACGTCTTAGGTCGAATATTAATACGCCTGTTCGCAGCTACATGGAACCTACGGTCGTGGACAACTCCATGGACATGTCGTATGACACATTAGATGAACGCAGTCCTGTGGAACATATAATGATCCCAGCCAAGTCACGAATAAGCCTGCTCAAACAATCTCAAGCTCTGACTTCGAAAGGTTTTCAAGTGAATTAAGTAAAACTCTTAGCAACTGGCGGAGTGAGATGAATAAAGATCTTACTCAAATTCGCGACGACATCAAATCTACTCTGGCCAATATAGAAAGAGAAATAAATACACTGCGTACCGAGCAGTCCCTTTTAAAACAAAACGTGTATGATCTGCGCAATGATGTTGCAAGCCTTCAAGCAACTACTCAGGATTTGACGCAGCATTATGACCTTCTTGAAAAGCGTACCAGCGAGTTGAATGGAACCAAGTCTGCTGATATGAAGTTAACAGTCAATGCTCTTCAGACCAAAATTGATACATTGGAACAACAGGCCCGTCAATGTAACGTTGAAATAGGTAATTTGCCTGAAAGGCGTAACGAGAATCTGCCGGCTCTGATTGAAGCAATTGGTCGTGCATTTAACTCCCCAGTGACACAGCAGAACATCGTCGCCGTTCATAGAGTGCCACATGCACATCATCAAACCACTAGACCAAAGAATGTCATCGTCAGGTTTACGTCGTGCATACACAGGGATAATCTACTCAGTGCCTTCCGAAAAGCGTCCTCTCTCAAATCAGAACAAATTGGCATAACTGGAACATCATCTTATATATACCTTAATGAGCATTTAACTCTGCATAAGAAACAGTTATTTCGTAAAGCACGGGATATCGCCAAAAGCCACCAGTACAAATATGTGTGGATTAGAAATGCGACAATACCTGTACGAGAGGGTGAAGGTAAACCCTCGTTTGCTATACGCGGAGAGAATGATCTCGATAAAATTCGAACCAAACCTGTCGAATAAATGTCTAACTCACATAGGTATCACTATTTCATATATTTTTTATGGATATATTTTTTATGTTTTAATTTGGCGCGTTATCTATTCTTGTAAAATTATGCATGCCATGAATCATTATACTATTTTAATCAATCTTAATATATTTACCATAAAATTTAATTCAATTTTTATAAAACCAATTCAACTTATTACGAAATTTAAATCAGAAATATATACAATCCTTAATTTTAATCAATCTTATATACTCGTAATACTATGTATGTATATTATGTATGTAATATTAGATACAAGTATTAATGTCATTTTATTAAGAATTGGTTTCATAATTGGATCTCAATGGATTCCACAATGTATCAAGTTTTACATAATAACGCGAAAACCGTACAAAGTAAAACTCCACCCTAATCTGCTGAATAGACATCTTATTTATATATATATAAACATTCTGTATAATTTTTACTGTTATATATACTTTGTTATATTCTGTTGTGCTGGATATTTTTACAGAATTATGCATGCTTTAAAACATGATATTGCCTTACTTATTCTAGTACTTACTATGAGATCAATTTTAGTACAACATAAATCAATTTTATATGTAGATTCCATTCTTGTCTTAGAAACTTATCTCATCAACTGTAAATGTACCTTTAGATCTGAGTGGCCTCCACCATGTATTAAGTTTTACAGAACAGTGCGTGAACTGTATATAATATTTGTAAATCCTGATCCAAATTGGTCGCATAAGCACCTATCTCATATTAATATTAGTAAACTATTTATTTCTTACCATTACATATTTCATGTTATTTTCTATTGCGTTATCTGTTTGGACGAAGTTATCCTTACAATAAAACTTCATACTGTCTTAATCAATCCTATATTATTTATCATACAGTTTGATTCAATTTTACATACAATTTTTATCAACTCAAATTCACTTATGAGTCTTATGACACACTCACTTGTGACATGTAAATTTAAGTTGTTTCCAGTTATAAATTTTCATCTAACATATTATGTAAAATTATGGATATTAATATTATATATAAATTTTATTGTTCTATTATTTTATTTCAACAACTATAAATTGTCTGCGAGAGTTCGTATGATTCCACATTGTATCAAATTCTACAAGAAAATGCGAGATATATATAAATTTGTTGCAATATTCTGTGATAATGGATAGCACCCATAATTTGTTGATCTACTACCAGAACTGTAGGGGAATTAGAACAAAGCTGCACTTGTTGTTCATGAATATTTTGGCATCCACTTATGACATCATAATATTGACAGAAACTTGGCTGGTGCCAGAAATTGCGAATAGCGAGTTTATTGACCCTCGTTACGTTGTGTTTCGCCGTGATCGGGACCGTGATGCAACAGGGAAGCGAGACGGTGGTGGGGTGCTCATTGCAATACTGCGTGACCTTCAATCGACGTCACTTGATATTCCTAATAGCCCACATTGTAAGCCCTCGCCGTGTATTGAACATCTTATGATTGCACTACCAAGCAAAAATGATAAACATAAGATACATGTTATAAGCGCAGTATACATCCCGCCGGGTACTAACTCAGATGTCTATATATCTCATTTTGACTTTCTACAGGACATCTTAAATGCACCTAATGTCATGAATGTTTACATTGTTGGTGATTATAATCTTCCAAATGTCACCTGGAACACGATATCGGCGGGTTGTGGGGCTTGTGTGGCATGTGCTTGTACAAGCCCCATATGCTCGGAACTGACGCATCTCATGTCTTTGCTAGATGCTCACCAATATAACAGTACGCCTAATAATAGAGGAAATACTTTGGATTTGTTTATTTCAAATACTCGCTGTTCGACGGGCCACCTGAAAGATCCGTTATTACCAGTTGATCCACATCACCCTCCTTTTGTTATATCTGCACCTGTTAGCCTATCTATAATAATGATGAAGAGAAAACCGATAAATAAATATAATTTACGTAAAGCTAATTACGACGTTATCAATAAACAGTTGGGCGAGGTCAACTGGTCCGCGCTTTTTGACAATCTGTCATCAGAAGAGGCCGTTGAAGCTTTCTACGGTAGGTTGAATGACATAATTAGCCCACTAGTCCCCCCTGTAAGGACTAGATCGCTTGACTTCCCAATCTGGTTTACGCCACCACTAATAAAAATGTTTAAAAAGAAGCAACGTCTTTGGATAAAGTGGAAAAAATACAATAACCTCAAAGACTATAATCACTACTCTGAATGTAGGTCCAACTTCAAACATATGTGTAAAACCTGTTATTCTAGTTACGTTAACTCGGTTGAAGACAGTATATCTGCTAACATTAAGCATTTTTGGTCTTATATTTCTAACCGCAAAAGTAAGCCAGGCATTCCGTCTGTGATGCAGTACCAGAGTGTCAAGTCAAGCGATCCCGATGTTGTGTGCAATATGTTTTCAGACTTTTTCTTGTCTGTATTTGAGCCCGTGTCACCAACACTCACCACGTGGGAACCACCGCAGCAGTGCTCAGAGCATGGCAGCTTAGTTAGTAATTTACATGTCAGATAATCAAGTGTACTCAGCGAGTTAAAACGGCTCGACCCCTCTAAGGGGGCAGGTCCTGACGGTCTTCCAGCAGCCTTTTTTAAGAGTACCGCTGATACTATTTGTGAACCGATCTATATCCTTTTTAATAGATGCCTGCACGAAGGTGTTTTCCCGATGGCGTGGAAGCAAGCTAACATTACCCCAGTGCATAAGGGCGGCTCGAGGCATGATGTCGAACAATATAGACCTATTTCGATTCTATCAACCTTGTCAAAGCTTTTTGAAAGACTTGTTCACAATGAGATTTACCCACTTTTGCATAACATAATCATACCCGAACAGCATGGGTTTATTAAGCGCCGTTCCACCACTTCTAATTTATTAATATTTGCTAACTATTTATTTGAGAGTATTGATCAGCGAGTGCAAGTAGACGCTGTCTACACAGATTTCAAAAAAGCTTTTGACAAGGTTGATCATGAAATTCTACTTAATAAAATAGCATATAATGGAATACGCGGTAATTTATTGCGTTGGTTTGCGTCGTACCTCGAAAACCGTTCACAAAGGGTTGTGGTTAATGGTCACCAGTCTGTTTCTGTTAATATTACATCCGGCGTCCCACAGGGGTCTATTCTCGGACCGCTTTTGTTCAATATCTACATCAATGATATTAAAAAATGTTTTACAAGCTCAAAATTCTTAATGTACGCTGATGACTTGAAAGTATTTAAAGTGATACGAACTTTGGAAGACTGTCAGTATCTTCAGGACTTAGACAGACTAACAGACTTTTGTATAGACAATAAACTGCATCTTAGTATCCCCAAATGTAACTACATCCATTTCACTAAGAATACTTCCATCGTCAACTTTAATTATAACCTAAACTGTAAACCATTAACTAATATCTTTATAGTAAAG
The DNA here is from genome assembly GCA_944739405.2 of Euclidia mi. NCBI lineage: Eukaryota > Metazoa > Arthropoda > Insecta > Lepidoptera > Erebidae > Euclidia > Euclidia mi. The sequence continues at coordinate 62,321,853 of OX123187.2, read as the reverse complement.
GATCTAGGTGTACTCTTCGATGCTAAACTGTCCTTAAACCAGCATATAGAAGCCATAGTCAATAGAGCCTTTAAGATGTATGGATTTGTGATGAGATCTTCCACTGAATTTAAGCGTGTCTCAACCTATCTCTATTTGTACAAGACGCTCATACGTTCTCAGTTAGAATATGCGGTTCCTATTTGGAACCCCTTTTACCAAAAGTACGTGGTTGCAATAGAGAGGGTACAGCGAAAATACCTCCGTGCCATATACTACAGATGTAGCAGGACTAAGACTTATCTCTCATACTCCCAACTTCTAGATAAGTACAAGCTTATCAGCTTAGAGAATCGGCGTAAATACCTTGAGGCCAACGTTCTTCATGACATCGTGCACAATCACTTTGATGCCATCGATTTGACGAGTAAACTGTGCTATTCTGTCCCCCGAACGGTTCACGTGCGTCAGGTCCGTGCACGGACTCTGTTCGCCTTAAACCCGTGTCGTACGAACTCTGGCTTACGTAGCCCTATTTATAGAATGTTGGAATCATAACTCAATTTTCATTGATATTGACATATTTGCCTGCTCGAAAAAGAAATTTAAATCTAATATTATAAAAAATATATCTGAATTATAATGTTTAAAAAATATTTATTGCATGATTAAATTAAATGAAATTATTTTTAGTATAAATAGTGGTAAACAACAAAATTGTGTCTAGTTCATTTTTTAAAGTAATTCATTATTTTTGTATAAATATTTGTTATCAGTCTGTGGTAATGCTCGTCTAGTGGCAACCACTAGTCTTTAAAATATGTTATATCTGAGGATAATGTAGTGGACTGCAACATTACTACTAAGTTATTGTTATCATTACGTTATATTTTATGTTGTATTAAAAAAAAAAAAATTAAAAAAAAATATACATATTATAAAATGAAGTCCCTTAGTTCCGTTTGTCTGTATGAGGGCTATAAACTTAAAAACTATCTAACGGATTTTTGTATGGTTTTCAATAATAGATAGAGTGATTTCTGAAAAGAACGTTTAGGATTATAATTCACGCGGGCGAAGTCGCGGGCGCAGTCAAGTATTTAATAAAAAACCTTATCTAAAACAATGCCGTATCCAATACTAATTCCTTTATTTCTAACTTGCGGTCGCTATAAAGGTATTCTCGACAAGCAAACCTTCTTTAATCCTCCAACGTTTTCAATTTTATTGATGAGGATTTGTGAAAAAACAAGTAATACAATACTTTTGTATTATTTGTTTCTATCTTGTGATACGTTTCACTGTATGGGTTCGTTTAACAAATGGATGTATTTTATTAATTGTATTTATTCTGTTGAAAGGTAAGTTAAGCATATACGTCGTTTTCAATCAAATTGACGGCCGTTCCCAATCGACGATAGACGAAGATCGCGGGTTCGATTCCCGCTCAAATCAAACGTTTGAGTGCATGAACTTGGATGTTTGCCTTAGTCTGGGTGTTTCTATGTATAGTATGTATCCTAAATATCAAATATCATTTACGAACCATCTTTAATATTTATAGATTGCTGCGGCCATCATTATCATCGTCCTAGTTTACACGTCCAAGATTCGTTAAGTCCAAGATTTGCACGCTTTGGAGCCCGGGGTCCACCTACTAGTAACCAAATTTGACAGAATATCAGCTTTTTCATAGAGCAATTGCCGTCTGAAATACGTAACCCAAAAGGATAGCGATATTCCATAGTTGAGACCAGTATCAATTTATTTGAGGTTACTGACTCCCTGTAACAATTGTCAAATAACTTCATGACACTCGGGACCAACGGCTTAACGTGATCGCCGAGGTACTGGGCAGGCAATAATTAACAATTTAGTACGCACATAACTTCGGAAAGTGAGTGAGACCCTCTGCATGGCAGTCCGTTTGTATCTCCACTAGGTTATCGATGCCTGTGATTTACTGCGGCCAATAGGATCCATAATTTTGTTATGAGTTTTTTAAACTAATCACAATTATTCTGCCAAAATCCGTGAATAGTTTAAAAACACAAAGATTATCCATATTGCTAGAATTTCATTTCTCTCCAAACCGATCACGAATATGACGAGGTTATCAACACATTCTTATACTAAAACATCGCCATACTGAACTTATAAATAAATTAATAGGTAGATAAAGATATATTGAATTACCTCCTAGACAAATGATGTTATTTCAAACGGTACCTACATCTAGACGCGGCAATGTGTTGAATGTGTGTAATGTTATTGACAGCTTTGTAATAATATGAACGTCTTCGAGGTTTATATGTATGTGATCTTTTGTGGTAGAATAAATGTTCCAAAAAATATCAAATGATACGAGAGCTGAAGTTTGAAAATTAACATTTTCTTGGTAGTTTTCGTTTGTTGGCAATTTTGAAATAATTGTATGTATTTATTTACATTGGCATTTTACCACATACAGTTTCGCAGTACACTACTGGATGTAGGCCACTATTTATTTAAGTAACAATAATATCGTGAGCAGTGAGGAGAGCAGCGATAGCCTAGTCAACCTAGTGGAGAGACCGACAGATTGCTACGCAGAGGGTCCGGGTTCGAATCCACGGCGCGCAACTATAATTTTTTGACCAATGAGTTTTTAATTATCGCTTGCTTAGCGGTAAAGAAAAAAATCGTGGGGAAACCTGCATGTCAGAGAGTTCACCATAATGTTCTCAAAAGACATGTGAAGTCTGCCAACCCGTACTTGGACAGCGGGGTGGACTATGGCCTTACCCGTCTTATAGTGAGAAGAGGCCCGTGCTCAGCAGTGGGACAGTATATATACAGGGCTGATGATGATGGGAGGATTTGGCAGACGCTAGCTAGACAAGTTGATGTAGGGTTTGGTGTCGAGTTTGTGATGTCTTCGGAAAGACATTACTGGCTTTATGTATTTTCCTGAGTCACCTCTTACGACGTTGTACTCTTTATTCCTCAATAGCTGACCCTGCGAACTTCGTATCACCACATATTATGTATTATAAATATAAACCTTCCTCTTGAATAATTTTATCTATTAAAAAAACGTATTAAAATCCGTTGCGTAGTTTTAAAGATTTAAGCATACATAGGGACAGACAGACAGAAGACAGACTTTGTTTTATGTATATATGGGCGCAAATAAATATATAATGATTAACTATTTGTGAACACAGAACTTAGAACTTCAATACTTTATTTATTAGACACTGTATTGACTGCTTCACTGTTTTATAAAGATTGGGTATTTAATTTATCGCTTAATTATTAAGATAACTCCAGTAACTTATAAAGTAAAATCAATTAGTATTAAATAACATTCTTCTGACACTTATTTTTATGTTTACGGTACTAAATAACATGCGCTTATATTAACATCCTGTTGATAGCGCCATCTGTTGAAATGTTTTAAAGCAGCGTTTGGTTATTAAAATATATTTTTTATTCGTGTAAAATAAATCATTTGGTGTTGTGCAAAATTCATTAAATATTAATGTTGATTTTTTATTTATATTTTATATTAACTGTACAGTAATTTCAATTATATGTTGAAAAGGAAGTGGCAGTTGTTAAACATTAAGTGTAATGAAGGTTAGTTTATAAAAAAGACTGTAGCTCACATTTTAATTCAATTCTGTGCTAGAAATCGTCTGAAAATAAACCAAGTAATATTACGTAAGTGTTTTTATTATAATGGAGTCTGGCTGGACACGATAACCCTGGCGTATCGCCGACAGCAGCGGTTGGGATAAACGCCCCATAAGAGACTTCGGGATCTACGGTTAGCACAAGAGTGATGGGTATCTTGGCTTAGCCGCCATTACCAATGATGACCTGAAGACTGATACGACAAGCGCTTGGAATTGGAACCCGTGTTTGGCGCTAGTCAACCCTGATCGGAGACCGCACGGTGTGTCGGAGTTATAGCGAGCACGTCTATACTTCACGTGAGGCCACGTGCGAGCGAGAGCGACAGAGCGACTACGACGGGGTGCACGCACTGGGGTGTGCTGTGGCGTGAACGCTGTTCTGCTCTGAGTGCTAGCAGAGGTTGCAGATGCGGGCTGTTGATACACTGACCAGAGGTATTTATCCAGAGCTGATTTGATTAGAGTTTTTGTGAAACATCCTAATTTTATAAATTATGGTGCTTACACGATTACCTACTGTCCCCGTAAGGATTACTAGGTTAACATTATACAGTCAAAATTACGAACGTTACACCCCAAATAGAACTTATAGGTAACTGTTGTTTATCCACGTTTGGTACATAGCAGTGCTACTGTGCTTATAGTCATGTTATGCCGTCGGCTGGGGCTCTTGTCTGTTTATTAATCGTTAGGCCATGTCGGCAACTTCCTGTAAAACTTACTTATCTACACAAGAAAGAGAAAATAGCTTTGTTATGTGGTTCTACTAATGTAATTATTAGTAAAGAACGGTATAACTGCCCTTTTCAAGTTGAAGCTCTGATATAGATCCATTGTATAAATTACCTGATTTGCTTTCAGTTTAAATAAGCTAATCGATGTGCTGAATATGAATTCAATTGGTAGTCAATAGGTTATCCCAATAGTAAAGCATTAAAGGAATCGAAACATTATTTATAGCCCTTGGTTACACATTACATAAGGCTAACTAACTGCATTACTTATGGCTAGTGCTCACGGCGCGATTATATGAAGCCTCTCTTGATAAATGACTATCCACCACAAAAATAATTATAATAATAATATAATAATAATCTTTATTCAATAATTTTTACATTTCAGTGGATGGATACATTAGGTCTGGATAATCTTATACTATAATACTTTATAAATTATTATCTAATAAACAATAAATATTTAACATATAGTTTAAGGCCGGTATAGGTTATTTTTACTTTGCTATCTAGGTTTAAAATTATTTGCCTGAACTAGGTTTTCACCGGTGTTTCAGGCTATTTTGTTCTTACGTAATATAATTTTGAAAATATAACAAATATGCATACTCTTAAATTTAACATTGACGCAATAATAATTAAAATCGAGGCTATTCAATGGTAGGTAATTATTTTATGACAGTAAGCAAATTCTCAGTATCGGAGTAGGTCATTGTTTGTAAGTATCTAGTTATGATTATTTTACATTGCTTATAACTATAATTATATATGTTCAAACATGAACATGACATTCTTGGCATTCCAACACACATCCAACTTATCACCGAGGAAGATGCGTGATATTTTAAGATCAACTAACTTATCACGTACGGCGGTCGGCTCAAAGATGCTGCATCGGCGCAATACACCGACGGCACACAACTAAATACGTGTGTATGTGTATATAGAATAAGTTTAGTATATAAGACAATAATTTTAAGAAATAAATCAGTCACAAGTTCACTCCCGGCTTGGACTCATACCCTACCCCACACCTCTCACTGCGGCCAAGACACCCTTAGCCGTCACCATGATCGGTCTTGTGAGTCTGCTCGACCGGCAGTGAGATAACCCACTCCGCTACACCTTAATCCTACCCACTTTCCGTCTGCCGCAGGTCTCCCGGCGACAGATATCCCGGCCCAGGGATCCCAGGGACTGCTAGGGAACTAGGGATTAGGGTTGTATACGCGACAGTCTGTGTGACCACAGTGTACACGGCCTCGCTATACAATATACCTAACAGGGGTAGGGTAGCACTAGGGAGATAGGGAATAGGTGGACTTGGTTACTGCGACGGTAGCCAAGTTGAGGGATACTACTAAAACAAGGGAATAGGAGAACTTGGTTACTGCGACGGTAGCCAAGTTGAGGGAAACTACTACTACTACAAGGGAATAGGTGGACTTGGATACTGCGATGGTACCAAGTTGAGGAAAACTACTACTACTACAAGGGAATAGGTGGACTTGGATACTGCGACAGTACTAAGTTGAGGGAAACTACTACTACAACAAGGGAATAGGTGGACTTGGATACTGCGACGGTACCAAGTTGAGGGAAACTACTACTACAACAAGGGAGTAGAAGGACTTGGATACTGCGACGGTACCAAGTTGAGGAAAACTACTATTGCTACAACAAGGGAATAGGAGGACTTGGATACTGCGACGGTACCAAGTTGAGGGAAACTATTGCTACAACAAGGGAATAGGAGGACTTGGTTACTGCGATGGTACCAAGTTGAGGGAAGCTACTACTACAACTAATACTACTGTTAATATAATTTTTGGAGGGGTGAAGAACATGCAATTGTATAACAAAAAATGATTACAATTGCGTGTTGACTAAATATATATATATTTTTTTTTAATACATATGTACCTACCGATTAAGTTCTTAACATTTCCCCCGCAACGATCGCCTTAAGACTCTACAGCATGCAACGCCCCCAGGAGCCGCTGTTGAACATCCACAGTTTCCTATCTACAGCCAGGCTAATCGCCAACCGAAGCCGCCCAGAAAAAGCTCACGCTCCTGTTAAGAAGATCAAACTGAAGCGTCCTCCGGCGCCTTGGATGACCGAGGGTGTTCGGATGGCGATGAGGCGCAGAGACCGAGCTTTTCGGAAATACCGAAGAGATCGGTGTGACGACAACTGGACCTCTTATAAGACTGCTAGGAATCGGTGTAACCAGATGATACGTAACGCTAAACGCCGACATATTCTTGCCAACATAGAGTCTTCTTCACCAGCCAGTATTTGGAAATTTTTGGGCTCTCTCGGTATTGGGAAGCACCGGAATATAGACTTTCCTAAGACTATTGGATTAGACGACATTAATTGTCATTTTACTGCTGCCAACAATCTGGATGCCAGTACAAAGTGTCAAACTTTATACTATATGTCCGGATTAGTGCGTCCAAATATCAGTTCTTTTAATTTTTCACCAATCGCGTCGGAAGAGATCAAAAAGATTATCCTGTCTATTAAGTCCAAAGCGGTAGGCTGTGACGACGTGAGTCGTTATATGGTCACCGCCATCTTGGATTCTCTACTTTCCCCACTCACCCATATCCTAAACTTTTCCCTTGAGTCCGGTCAATTTCCTTCCTTATGGCGTAAAGCCTTAGTTCGCCCATTACCAAAAATATCCAATCCTTCCCTCCCTTCACATTTTCGTCCTATTTCCATTCTCCCATTCCTATCGAAGGTGCTGGAGGCATGCGTCCATAAGCAGTTGTCCGGGTTTGTCTCCAAAAATAACATACTTTCCCCACTACAATCGGGATTCAGACCCGGACATAGCACTGTCTCAGCACTACTGAAAGTGACTGGCGACGTCAGGGCGGGAGTGGAGGACACCAGGATCACTGTTATGGTCTTGGTGGACTTTTCAAACGCCTTCGGCGCCGTCAGTCACGATATCCTCTTGTCCGTCCTCTCCTACCTTATGATCTCTTCCGACGCTTTGGAATGGTTCTCTTCTTATCTTCGAGGACGTCAGCAGTCGGTACGCGTAGATGAGACCTCATCATCGTGGCGAGATCTTGACTCTGGCGTTCCTCAAGGCGGTATAATTTCTCCTCTTCTTTTTTCATTGTTTATAAATCTTTTAACCTATGAACTTCGCTGTGCGTATCATCTATACGCCGATGACCTACAGATCTACACGCAGGAAAGGGTTGAAGACCTCAACATAGCTATCGATGGGATTAACCGGGACTTAGATACGATTAGTGCCTGGTCGAACAGATTCGGCCTACCTGTAAATCCCACTAAGTGCCAAGCTATTCTGATAGGTAGCCCACGTATCATGTGCAAGGTTGATTTAAATTCTCTCGCTCCTATAATTTTTAATGGCTCAGTAATACCCTTGAGTCCTAGTGTAAAAAATCTCGGCCTACACCTTGACTCTACCCTTGACTGGCGCACTCAGGTAGCGAGTGTTAGTCAGAAAGTCACGAGTACACTGCGTTCTCTCTATCGCCTAAAGAACTTCCTCCCGACTAAGACGAAAACAATGCTTGTGCAAACCCTAATTTTCCCAGTCATCGACTATGGTGATGTATGTTATCTCGACTTGAATGCAGATCTGCTCAATAAACTGGACCGACTTCTCAACAATTGCATTCGATTCATTTTCAATCTCCGTAAATATGACCACATATCCGTTCATCGTTCACAATTGCGATGGTTGCCTATCCGTCAACGACGTAATCTGCGGACGCTGACTACTCTCTATTCTCTTTTAAATTCTTCAAACGCTCCCACTTATCTTACACCTCAATTCCAATATCTATGCAGCAGTCATAATAGGGACCTTCGCTCTACCAATAATCTCCTTCTACTTTGTCCGTCCCATAGCTCTACTCTTGTTCATTCCTCCTTCAATATACAGTCAATCCTTCTCTGGAATGCACTCCCTCTTGAAATCAGGATGTCTTCTTCTCGTGAACTTTTGAAGGCCAGAGTCCGTCGGCAGTATATTGAACAGTTGGCAGAATGTTCATAGTGTATTTGTATAATCGTAATTACTAGGTATATACATTTATGAATATCTATACGTATATATATTTTTATTGTTATTATTAGAATATTATATTCACATACTTATATTTTTATATATAAGTATTAATATGTATTATATTATATTATATAGGTATATATTAATATATATATATATATATATATTGTGATATTTAGGTATATATTATATTTTCAGTTATTATTCACTTCATGTTTAGTAATAGCTATATGTGGTTTTGCTCTCGGATTACGGCTCTCTTACGCACCTACCTTGAATTCTCTCTGCACCACCCAAAGGTTGACTGGCAGAGAATGCCACAGGCATTAAGTCCGCCTTTGTGCATTATTTTGTAATATTGTGCAAGAAGTTTAAAAAAAAAAAAAAAAAAAGGCCCAGAAGTGAAGAACCGCCAGTCGTCACCGATGCAGTACAACTATACGAGTTGAAGCCTATTGCGGAGACGCCAGAATGTCCACACCTGAATATAAGACCATCCTGAAGCCTGCCCCGGAGAGACGCCAGAATGTTCAAACATGAACATGACATTCTTGGCATTCCAACACACATCCAACTTATCACCGAGGAAGATGCGTGATATTTTAAGATCAACTAACTTATCACGTACGGCGGTCGGCTCAAAGATGCTGCATCGGCGCAATACACCGACGGCACACAACTAAATACGTGTGTATGTATATATAGAATAAGTTTAGTATATAAGACAATAATTTTAAGAAATAAATCAGTCATTTGTTCACTCCTGACTTTGACTCATTACCCTTCCCAAACCTCTCACTGCGGCCAAGACACCTTTAGCCGTCACCCTGATCGGTCTTGTGAGTCTGCTCGACCGGCAGTGAGAAAACCATTTCCACCACCCCTAAATCCTACCCAATTCCATCTGTCGCCTTAGGTCTCCCGGTGGCAGATATCCTGGACTATTATATATAAGTATTTATAAAATACGATATAGTAGGGCTAGGGGGATAGGGACATTAGGGTTTAGGGACCACAACAACGACGCCTTTGTAGGAATTAGATAGGTTGTAGGAATAGTTCATAGGACACCTAGGTTTACGACATAATACGTAGGATAGGTGTTAGATTAGATCTAAAATAGGGATAGGTTTATCGTAGGTAGGTTAGGCTAGATATAGGAACCAGTAGGCTTAAATTAGGATAAGTCTAGGTTTAGGTACGTGCAAGCTTAGGGCTATACTTAAGAGCTATCGAAGGTTAGGCCTTAACTTGTACAATATATATCTAGTAACTTAGTTAATCTATTGTATAAAAAAGGGCCTATGAATAAGAAAAATCTATTTATAAACACATGTTTACCATGACACTTAGTACAGACTAGATCTTTTCGTCTCTTGTCCGGGGGCAGTGGTTTGAATGGAGTTAGTGCGTGTTATTTAAGTATGGTGTGCAGTATGAACAATTGACGTACAGTTAGGACATTAGTGGACTGATACAAATCATAGGTAGGAAACATATAAGGTCGAAACGTCGCCACTTTTAGAATAGCTCTTTGAGCCCGTTCTTGTGGCAATAGGACGGTTTTGGATGTATGGATGAATTGTTTGCATAAAACCAGTAGTTTCACAGATAAGTGCATTCAACAAAACAAACTTCAGTTTTATTATATTAGTACAGATATATATTCAGAAGGTAGATATAAAAATAAATTTGTGATACACATTTTTAAAGCTAATGTTTGTAAAGTTACAAAATAGGTTTTATTATAAACGCCTACTCTTGGCTAAATTACGGTATCATACTGTGGGGCAATAGTGTCGACGCACAAAAACTATTTATTTTGCAAAAGAAATGCATAAGAATAATATCAAATGTAGATAACATAGAAAGCACAAAGCCTCATTTCATTAAATTAAAAGTTCTAACATTTACTAATATGTACATAATGGAAGTGTGCAAGTTTGTAAGAAAACACCCAACATTATTCCCACTAGCAAGTGACCAACGCACTATGGTTCGTCTAGAACAAGCTAGCTAGACAAAATTATTTTATTTGATTTTTATGTCTAGATGCGGTTAATAAGCAAAGATATAAGGTTTTTGGTACTTTTTTCAAGGCAGTTTGTCATTTGAGCTGGTATCATGAAAAAAAAAAACATTTATCGGGCATATGTGTATAATATATTTTTTGAACATTTTATAAAGTGATTTATCCCTCGACGTCGCTATAAAATCTAATAACAGATGCATAAAATATCTAAGAACTAAATCTATTACTCATTATCATCACTATCATCAGATGAATCATCCATTGAATAGTCATGATCGTGAGGGGCAGAACTATGAAAAGTAGAAATCATATTAACATTTTGTTCCTTACAGCTAGGTGGGACAATTAAATCTAATACTTCAGTTGGAAGCGTACCTATTTTCTTCCGAGGAACTTCTCGTAAACCGTTTATTACAGGGTCAGATGTTATCAATAACATATTAAGTAAATCTCTATTCGTAGCCTCCCGTGATCGCTTTCGTGTGTTGTGCTCACGAAATCTTCTGCAGTCCTTATTCCGAGCTTCCTGTGCTTCCTCGGAAAGCTGGCCTATAGGTAGAAGGGACGATCTAATTACTTCGCCACTGTGCAAAAGTATTTTGTGGACAGTAGCGGGCATGTAATACCATGAATAGAGATTTACATAAAGTTGTCTAGTTTCTTGAGCTAAGTTAACGAATTTTTCAATATTTATATCATATCCCGATGATAAAGTGCGAAGTAGTATGCCAAATTTTTGTATTAGTGAAACATCTAACCCTGTAATATCGGCACTAGCCTCGGGATTTCCAAAAAATCTTCGCGCGGTGTTCCCGTCATTAGTGTTACCGAACCCTGGTTTTGGTTTGTCTACAATCAAGCCCATTTCGCTTTTAAATCGTTTTTTAATGTCATCTGAACGTTGTTTCACACTAGCTTTGTCTTCGGCTGTTCTTAACTGCCATTTTTTTATATTTAGTCGATAGCTAATGTGAAGCAAGCATTCAAAGCACCTTATCCAAGCGTGCAACGTAGACAAACCAAAACCAAGATTATCTTTGTCCGCAGCAAACTCTTTTGACAGATCATTCATCATTGTTGGAGTTGCCCCACAAATAAAACATTTTTGTGAGGAAGAAGTTTCGGTCAGAGCATTGCAAACTTTTCCGTCAATCATTGTTAAAAGCATAACATGTGTGACAGATACTTCGGTCTCCATCACCTTGCAGGTTGTCGGCAATAAAGCGTTTATCTCTTCTAAAACCTTATTGGTTTCCGAAATCGTAAAATCTTTCGTTTCCTTAGAAAAGATAAACTTTATTGGCCGACAATACATTGTAGAACAGGGCCGAGGATTCTGCCACACAATATTACCACTTTCATCTTTCAATTGAAGAGGAACGAAAAAAAATACAAATAAAAACTCGTCACTATCGTCACAATTAGTGAATTTTTGTTTGTACATACTATGACCGGAACTTCCATCACAACCCCATTTACTGATTAATGTGAATGACGTGCAAGGTAACAGACTATGAACAACTTCTTGTTGTGCTGAAACTAAACGTTCGGCAGTCTTATCAAGAATTGCCTGAACTTTGATTTCAGCATGCGTTTCATTGACTGTAATTTGTTCACCTGACGGGTAGCAGGCTATTTTAGCCTTTCTAACACTGTACATTGACGGAAACACCTTATGTCCAGCTTTAATACTCCACTTCCGAGTCTGCTTATAGCTATGGCTACTTGATTTACTATCAACGTAGTACGCTAAAGCTTCCTCACTTGTTAAACTCCTGGGGGCACTTTCTTCACTCGTGGTCTTGGTTATTGAAGGATCACTAGTCACATCTTTAATTTGACGTGCTACACTTCTCTGACCCGAGATTCGAGCTGACACTTCAGCGGCGTAAATTAATTCACTAGCACTTCTGGACTGTAATAGATCGTCTACACGTCGTCTCTTCGTTTTGAGACTAGAATGTTCAAAATCTTTAGTAGGTCTTCCGGGTCCCGGTTCTCCAGATGTAGTTGGCAGAGATAAATAAACGGACACATCGAAAGATATGTCAAGACCCTCCAGCCACGTCGAATACTTTTGTAGGAATCGCTCTCGATTTCTTCCACAGCTGCTCCACTTTTCAGCAAATTTCGTTGAATATCTTGAGATTAGTACTTTAATATCTCGCAGAGACTGCTCCGTAACACCATCAAAATTATATCTCAAAGATATAAACCGAAAGAGCTCCTCATTTCGCGTTTCCTTCGGGTGTTTCAGCCATTCTTCGAAAAAATCCATTCTTGAGACGGTAAAAACTGTTGAAAGAAAAAAATAAATAAAAATTAGTTGTGCAAATATATCGCAATGAATTTTTTTACGTATAACTACTAGACACTTATGAAAATCGTATATGATAGGTTCTACGGTGGGGACAAGTGGGGACATGTTATTATTTGACCGATGAATTTGAAAAAATGAGTAAAAAAGTGGGTGAAAATTCAAACATTTCATTTTATAAGACTAAAGAATGAAGTTCCCATGTTGAAAATGAAATAAAATATAACTACTTACCCTTACGTATACAATCCATCACAAAAACACTTTCACAAATTTCTTTTAGTGACATAAACAATGCTATCAAATATGATGTAAAAATGCAAATGAATGCCCTTTAAATAGTCAACATCTTATAAACATACCTTAATGACGCTCTTAATAAGGGTAGTATTGATAATTAATAGGTGTAATCCTCAATGTATAGGGGTAATGAGTTCGTAATAGTAATTAACTTCCAGGAATTTAAGAGTTGTTTTTGTCTAGCTAGCTTGTTCTAGACGAACCATAGTGCAACGCCCCCAGCAACGCAACCTACGCTATAAAAATAAACTTGCCATACCTAGCTCCACATTATCTAAATTCCACTCTGGGCCATTTGCAATGTGCGTTAAAATATATAATAGAATCCCTAACGACATTAGAAATATAGAGTATGAAAATAAATTTAAGAATGCGCTCCAACATTACCTCATAAATAAATGTTTTTATAGTATTAATGAATTTTTAGCCGATAAATGAAAATGGTACTAAATATCCAATAATTAACATAATTTAGAAAGTGGAACTAAGTTGCATAAAATTATTAGTTTTGCTTCATTTGTTTTTATTTTATATAGGTATATTTTTCGTCTTTAAGTACCTAGATATTTTTCTTCTCAATAATTTTATTTGTATACTTAAATAATATTCCAAAAATTTTTGTTTTGTAAATCCAAAGTTCTAACATGTATGCGATTTGTATTTTTTTTTAGCAATAAGTAAAACTTGCTATGCCCAAACGGGGTCCATAATGTACGTACTCATAAGTCCATAACACCTGTAAAAACATTGTGGAATTGCAATTAAATACTGAATACTGAATACTAAATTTGTGGGCTCTGTAGGTGCCTACATGATTTCCTTTTAACATTATGTTGAAATTGTTACTGTCAACTTGCAGCTCAAGTTAAGGTTATATAATAACACGAGGGAACCCGACATATCTTAATATTTGTCGCTTAATTTTATACCTGTATAGAATGATTAAATTCAATTCAATTTGTTTTATTGTGAATTACAGGTAAGTACAAAGGATGTTACAAAATTACATTATAGATCAGCTGTGTTCCGCCACTTGGGCATACAATATTTTAATCATACAAAATGCAAATAAACACATGTCAATATAAAAATTGATGATGATTTGTTTCGACCATGATAAGTGGCATTTGTTAAACATTAAGTGTAATGACGGTTAGTTTATAAAAAGGACTGTAGCTCACATTTTAATTCAATTCTGTGCTAGAAATCGTCTGAAAATAAACCAAGTAATATTACGTGAGTGTTTTTATTATAATGGAGTCTGGACAAGATAACCCTGGCGTATCGCCGACATATACTATATGGAGTTTATTATTATAAGCGTAAATCTTACCTATTTGATAAATAAAGGACAAGTACATATAAATATGTACATATATATTCGCATGGCATTTTAATTTGACCTATGTTTACCTAACTGATAAACAATGGTTTTGTCATAGAATTTGTGTAATGAAACAAACAATACAAAATGTGTTTCATTTGTCGAGTTCAGTTGTGATTACGTCAACGCAGGGGCAGTATCAATGCTTGACGTAATTACAGGGCGTAATCCATGTGGAAATAATAACCACAAAATACGTAGGCACAAAAAGTCTGACCAACATTTAAAAACCTGCCACATCAACTTCATAACTGATCTGAGGTCCTAGTAGCAAGTGGCATTTGCTTAGCGATACGACTTTTCGCTAAGTAAAATTATGTGTAAAATTGGCTAAAGGCTTCGATATGTCATGTGGTCTACGTAAAACGTATAGTTTAAGCTACTATGACAAATAGTCGATAGGACATTAGAAATAATAATAATATTCTACCACATACACACATCACCATCTGGTCCCAAACTAAGCAGAGCTTGTACTATTGGTACTAGATAATGGATAAACATACATAATTATATACTTTCTTTTCTAAATACATCCATGTTCATGTTCATCTGTCATCATCATGTTCTTCTGTGGCTGTGCTGTAAATAATAAGGAACAAATTTGTCAAGGCAACCTACTTCATAAGAAAACGCAATAACTCTGAGGCAAGTACAGGACATTAATTCAAATATATATGGTTCAAAACATGTTTGCTCTCAACAATGCATTCCATATGACAATTCTTAATCAAACTCTGAACAAGGTTTTCAAAATCCTCCTCAAAAGTATTGCAAAAATCCTCTTCTTAACAGATTCCTGAATCTCATTTATCATTATCTTTAGATAGTTTAATATACTATCGGATTAATACAGTATAGTAAGTAAGCTATCCATAGTTTCAGCGTCTCAGTGACCTAATTTGTTTTCCATTAGATCGTCGGTCACATACTGACTCTATATTTACAACGAAAGTATCGTGTAATGTCGGTAAATAGACGCGAAATATCTGCTGGCCGAGTTGACGAAACTGGGAGCGTTCGGAAGTCTTAATTCGAAATAACTTGGACTTTTAAATTGACAGTGAGTGTTGGCATCTATATTTGTATATAATAATACAGTAAGAATCAGAATCTAAATAATATTCTAACTACATTCACACAAAACCATCTAGCCACAAACTAAGCAGAGCTTGTATTATGGGTACTAGATAATGGATAAACATACATATATACTTTTCTTTTTGTAAATACATACATATTATACATAGATATAGGTGCATAGGGTTCCCACCAAGAACTTAGGGTCCCAAGCTAACCTCAACTGCAAGTGGTGCACCTACCGATCAACAGACGAGGCTCTGGCAAACAAAATATCCCGATAAGTGGCAATAGGCTCGCCACCTATTACGTGGGATCAAATCACTGGCGAAAAGTGGGCGTTTAATATGCCTCTGCCTGCCCCTTCGGGGAAACAGGCGTGAGTGTATGTATGTATGTATTATACATAGAAACACCCAGACCAAGACAAATATCCATGTTCATGCACATAAATGTTGGACTTGAGCGGAAATCGAACCCCCGACCTTCGGCGTAGCAGTCGCTTACACTCCGGCTTCGCCAACCGGTCGTCAGATATATATAATATAGTGACTACTGATTGAAAAATAATATGATTGTAGTTGAGCTAAATCCCACTACTGCATAACATTTCCCTTCTTTCTTTTGAAAGCTTTCGAGTAATTCGCTTTTTTGCATAAGTAGCATGCATACCTACGAGGGTAAAAATAATAAATGCGTGATTATGTTTCATTTTCATAAAATAAAAATCTTTCTAAAATAATAACCATCATATACATGCCGTTAATATTGATTTGGTGTACTATATTTTTGGTAATACAATATCTGTTTTGGTTATCGCGATTGGAGCAAAATAATAGCAACATTTGAGACCTGTTAGAAATAAAGCGAACCTTATGGTTTGCTTTATTTCTTTTAGTAGCCACTAACATTAAACTATCCTGTGA
The DNA here is from genome assembly GCA_944739405.2 of Euclidia mi. Taxonomy (NCBI): domain Eukaryota; kingdom Metazoa; phylum Arthropoda; class Insecta; order Lepidoptera; family Erebidae; genus Euclidia; species Euclidia mi. The sequence continues at coordinate 62,305,354 of OX123187.2, read as the reverse complement.
TTCGTTTATGCCAAGATTTAAAAGATTTTATAATTATAGCATTTCAACAATCATTGTCAGCACTAGAATAATAGACCAGGGCCGATGTCTTCAAAAATAATAAAAAATGAAAAAAAATATAAGTAACAATTTACATTCGCATAAATGGCATCGCCTAGTTATACTCAATACAAAACGAATGAAATAAAGAATCAAGAAAAGTAATAGTAGTGAAACAACAACAACTCTGAGAAAGGCAAGTTAATTAATATCTACATTTATTTCTTATCTTTTTATATTTTATATAAAGTGATAACTACAATAGACCGAATTATAATGCGTTAGAGAAGCTTAAAGTTTAGAATATATTTATGGTTAAATGTTAAATTTGAAGCTAGTTGTATAAGGCGTCATGTCTAATATTCGGCGGTTTCTGCTAGTGCAGGATTACCAGTTTAGATTAATATTATAAATCTTATTTATTTTCTTGACACGTGTATACTGCCCATCCTAACCTCGTGCTCAAACATGGTCCCTGACAGAGATTCAGAAGTCCAAGTTGAAGATTTGCCAAAGAGCCATGGAGCGTAGCACTCTGGGAGTGAAGAGGACCGATTACGTCCGTAACACTACGCTGCGCTCAAAGACGGGCTTAGCCAACATAGGAGCCAAATCAGCCAAATGACCGCGATTTGTGGAAATCCAGGGGAGCGGCCTTTGCCCAGCAGTGGGTCACCATCGGCTAATAAAAAAATATCTTTTCTATACTTGAGGAATGTCTTTTTTTTTGTTCACTACGGTGGAAACTTTCCTTATGAGGCCGGAGTGTGATCGACAGGGCTTGGGACTGGCGGAGAAGGTATGTGGAGGCTCTCCCCCAAAGGCTCCACTAAAACCACCGCGGTGTCCCTGCGGGTCCCGTGTAGTGTAAGGGTCACGGGATTCACAGATAGCATACTTTTCCGTGACCCTGCCCGGGGTTGGCCCACCGTTGGTGTTGGCGGGCCCCGTCTTGTTATACTACTTGGGAGGCGGCGCAGGACAGACAGAACTGTCCCCCGCACCCGCATCTTTGGACGCATCCTACGCAGGCTTCACCCAAGCCCACATGGAGCATCTACTCCCGGGATCTCGCTTGGCTTCACCGTGGGTGTCCAAGATAAGGTTACTGAGCCCCCCACCACGACAAGATGGAGATCCCACAGGGGGGATACTTGAGGACCCTATCAGCCTGCGACCAACATTTTATAACTGCCTATCTTACTACGCACTCAAACTCGCCGGCATCCAATTCATCATATCAGAATCATCATCATCATCATCATCATCAGCTTTTAACAGTCCACTGCTGGACTAGGCCTCTCCTTTGAAAGGAGGAATTGGCCTACTATTCCACGCTGGCCAAACGGGTTGGTATAGGGTTTGTATCAAGTTTTCCTTCTCTTACAGTGCTGTTCTCTGCATAATATGCTCCCTTTGTCGGCTCTTACGACACCCATGGGATGATATGGGGTGGTGACAATCCGTATTCTTAATCCGTCACCACACGGACAATATATCAGAATATTTTATATAAATTCGATACTTTTAATCTTGATTGTAAAATAAGGCATGTAGGTACTGTTACGTTATAACGCACTAAATTATTTAATTCGAAGAAGTTGCTCTTATTTTTTTTTTTAATACTGTCGTATGATTTGGGTATACCACGAATTCGCCAAAGTAATCTATAATCGGCCTCGATATCCAATACTAAAATAGCTACAATTTCAAATTGCCCAATGGCTATATTTGTAAATACCCCAGGGTCGTTTAAATCATAACAAGTCAAGTAAGTTAGTAAACTAAGGGAATGGAAACGCGCGTGTAAATACAGAAAGTGTGTGTGGGAATATGGATATTTGTTTAGCAGGCATGGCTAAAAAGCGGACCTCGGGTTTTAAGACGAAGGTCCTGGATCACAACCGAGTCAGCACTCAGACAAAGATGATGATAACGTTGAATATTAGAAATCGTCGCTAAGAGAGTACATACTTTATAAAAGAAACCCACTGTCCAAACCTCCAAACCTGTGTAACCTGCTTCCCGTAACATCTGTTCACTTGATTTTTGAACAAGTTAAACAAGAACGTCTTTCCTGTTCCAGCGCCCCACGCTTTTACAATCAAATATTATAATTAAAAGCACATAGTTTACACTTCAGCCCAGAAAAAGAGTCAACTTGAACGATCCATAATTTATTTTTTGTTTTTATGTGCATTTATAAAAGCATGTTTTAATAGTGTTTTTGAAACTTTTAATTTATTTTATACTTTTTGGTCTTTGATAACGAAATATTTTTAACATTTATACATTTTTTTAAGTAGGCGAATGAGTCCGCATCCTATCCATCTCCGCCTGTGCGTCTGTATTACATGGAGTTTTATCTGTCAGCTTATAACAATCTAGCTCTTCAATCAGGAGACCACTAAGTGATTTTACTCTACTCAGGGCTACATACGCCTGTCCAGCCGCAAAAGTACGGGACCCCAACTACACCACTGCGTGGTCTTCAATATAATAATTGGTTTAATATAACCTTGAAACCTGATCGTGTTCAAAGTCCATTACGTGGCCTTTCTCACAAGTACAAATATGACTATGATATGATATTCCATCATGGAATGCCAGTGCCTATCTGCCGGCTTCATCATCAGACCTTGAATCCTAATCGTGGCCAAAGTTCATTACAAGACTTTTCTAAGAAATCCAAATAGCTATGATACGATTTTGCCATCATGAAATTCCAGTTCATGTCTTCCAGCTCCATCATCTGATCTGTTTAACAGTACCATATTATTATATTGTCATCAGAACTACATACAACTGCCAATTATCATTGCGCTACGACCCTTAGAAGATGGTTAAATTAGTTACCTTAAATTCCATTACAAAGTTACATATGTATATGTCGAGTTCCAGTTTAAATATCTTCTGGCTCCATCATCAGATCAGTTTGACAGTATCATAGTATTGAATTGTCATCAGAACTACATACATCTGCCAATTTTCATTACGCTACGACCCTTGGAAGATGGTTAAATAAGTTAGCTTAGATTCCATTACATAGTTAGTTACATACACGACGACATAATAAAAGCGTGTTAAAAATGTCCACCAAAAGTATAACTTTCGTTAAAGGATAAAAAAAAAATAATCATTATTAGGACACAATCATTATCATGGCGCTATTAATAATGTCATAATAGAATATTATAAAAAAAATGAAGTCCCAGATTTTAACCTTTCGGGGTAAGATTTTTGCGATTTTAATTAATGAGATGCTGATGTAGTGTGTATGTAGTCCTTTTACATACATAGCAGTCAGTTGCTTCAACAAGTCTGATGGACACGCGAATCTAAGATCAAGAATATTTCTGTGGTGGAAACATGTAGTAAGCGTAAACCTATGTGACGAAGGGCACATTGAATGAATATAACGCCTTTGATGAATTAATTTCATTCAAATATCTGTAATATTTTTATCACACAACCGCTCAGAATTTATTTATTCTCGTAGTGGCACTCTTTGAATGGTGTCACGTATTTCTTCACGAAATCGACAGAACTCGACTCCAGTGGGGTAAAATTTCTTCTATGTAAAGGTCACCGGTCATAGGATATTATCAAACGACGACAATCAGTGGTGACATAACGTGGCCTTAACCCGGCGTCATGGGGGTTGGGTCTGTGAGACCCGTAACATTTTGTTTCGCTTGTAATTCACTTACTATGCGTGCGACTTTGCCGCTCTTCTCAGTAGCTAGAACTGTTGAGTTGATCTATGCGTCGCAGGTAACACATTAGACGTGAGGCAGCGGTAGTGGGAGTTATACGTGCACCAATTTCAAAAAGGTATGTGAGACCCATCCCCGCAGGTAGTGTAACAATTTCGCGCCATTTTGTATACATATTATTACAATTATTTACTGTGTATTTATGCTTTAATATTTGTTTTTTTTTTGTTCTTGTTTACGATTTAAGTTGCTTATATACAGTTCAAAATATTTTATTTATGTTTTTGTAGGTATATCTAAAAATGGACCGAGAAGACACACAGCATATTCTGTCGATTTTACAAGAGTCTTTTTTCACGGCTTTTTCTTATAGATAATCTAGTTTACTACAAAAAAGTGACATAAAAACATTAAGACTGATTGTTAATTAATAATAGAGTAACATTTAAGTAGAAGGGAAAGATTTTGTTAACATTGGTCGTTTATTTTTAAATGGTCTAATAAATCTGATTAAAACATGATATAATATAATATTTTCTTTTATTTATTTACATGAATACCTAAAAAACTAAACACTAATAAATATAATCTTTTTCATTCCTAAAGTATTGAAATAACTTATATCTAATAAACGGGTCTGTGAGACCCACCCAACGTCCATGTAACACTTTTCCACCCCCATGACCCCGGGTTAAGGCATGTCACGTGGACTGACAATGGACTGACGGCAACGTTATTTTACTTTTAATGTTGGTTTTGTTGTCAACGGCTAAATTAAATTTGGAATATTGTTCTCTTTGATAAATCTAGAAAGAGATGGCAACAACTTTTTTAGTTAATCTAATATTGCTGCGTAGTTGTGAGTGGTCCGTCAAAATGTGTGCACTAATAGTTGGCCCATTCACATCACATAGGTACTGTATTGACTTTGTCTCAATTTTTGCCACTGCCGATTACAGCGCAGAGTCCGAGTTAGCATTTGATTGTCACCGTGACTTGCCGATGGAAAGAATTGCCATCCATTTTCTAAATGCGACCCGTGGCGGACTCTACTGACCGTTACTAACCGCCAGGGGCGTATTTAAAACATGTAATATGTAAACTCGGATTAAACCCCAATTAAATGGTGGACGACGCCATCCTGAAGCTAAAAAGTGTGCATTACAGAAGAGAATTGCATACAAATGATATTGCCGTAGAACTTTTATTTAGTTTAGCAGTCCAAAATTTGTCTTGGGTGGAGATCAAATCTACCACCGCCGCCGCGCCGGCGCGTAAAATCTTATTATATATGTACTTAAGAATACATAATTAAGTTCATCAGTCACCTGGTTACCGGGTTTGATATCACGTCACGTGTAGGAGGTTTCCTGGTACAATACTATTTTTAGTATAAAAGACGTGTACTAGACTATAAGAGAGCTAGTTTACTTTCGATCGATTAGGCAGTGCTGCTTTACATAACAATCATGCGGTCTAACATTATTGAGTTTGGTGAGATTATAAACAACAATGGCAAAATAATTGATGATAGAATCGTTTCTATTGGCGAGTCTGCTAGTGTTTTTGAAAGGATTTCTTTTTGTCTGATGATTCAGTAAGACATACTACTGTATTTATCAAAATAGTACTAAACAAAGCCATGTGTATATATAAAATTCAGGCATTACTAACTGACTACCAGACAATTCACAACCAAAACGATTGGGCGCTGAAAGCTAAACTTTGGCACGTATGTTCCTTGGGGATTGTAGTGGTGCACTAAAAAGAGATTTCCAGAAATTTCCACGGTATTCGGAATAGTGGTTACGTTGAAATAAAATGTGCGGGCGTAACTGCAGGCATCCTCTAGTTAAAAAACAAAACCTGTCTACCACAAACATACCTGGAGGTCGTGGCAGTCCTAATTTCCTGAATAAAAGATCTCATCAACACCTCATGTTCTACTGAAGTAACAAGACAGCTAAGAGCACTAATTATGAGACCTAATTAAGAACACTGAATGAAAACGCTTGTTCAGACTCCTAAATTACGAATAAACTTGTACTACAGCTAATTCTCTTCAGTTCTGTTTGCCGTTGTTTGTCGCCAAAGCTTAAGTTTTAATAGCATTACTGCAGTAGTAGTGTAAAAAACTTTCGATTTACATTAATTTTAACTTTTGATCCTCTTAACAAGTTTGATCGAAATCCTTTCTTAGAGTTGGTTCAATTATGTTGCGATTTATAAGGGTCAGTCATCTCTTGACATTAGAAAACAAGGCGATCAATAATAAATACTTCAATAAAATCGTGGTTTAACATGATTTATAAATTAGTAATACTCTTGTACTAGTACTAGAGTCAATGCAAAAAGCAATCACCTAATTTAAGATATTTTGATCATAAAACGAACGCAGAAGTACTGAGTAACCTAATGGTGAATGGTTGTGTCTTTCGAATAGAATTTGTGCTGCAATTCTTAATTTCGTAAATTGACGTTCACTGACTGTTTCCAATAAATCAGCTGAATGTACCATTTAACAATTTTTATTGGCTTATATTCCAGGAAAAAGTTAAGTCAAATCGAGGGCTTTTAGTTTTAGTATACACTTATACATTATAATTATCTACAATTTCATGAAAATCGACAATGTTTATATCAATGTTCAGTTTTTGAGTTTACTTGGCACTTAAATATTATACCTAGTTAAAGTAACACAAGTAAATCCAAAGATACAAGCGACCTTAAGGAAATAAGTTTTACAAGAACATTTGGCAGCATATACACCGTGGATAAATCCTAAAAACTCGCAACAAGAAAATGGTACAATATTCTCATAACTGCAGAATTTTTCGACCGAGTAACGGACATTATTTTATCTCAGTAGCAGCAAATTATCTCCATACATATCTACTTTTACAGTTTGATGCAGAATTTATATTATAACAAAGAAAATTAACTTTGTATTCTATGACAACATAAAAGATAGAAAAAGAGTTCACGAAACAGGTCCTTCTTCTTCTTCTTCTCGAGACGATGGTACAGAGATCAAATGGCACAAGCCCAGTGTGTGGCCACAGCAACTGCATTGTCGGTGGCTTGGTGTAAATCGGCCTCCAAACATCTGTGTGGACATTGTGGACACTCCAGCAGGTGACTTATGGTTTGTTCTGGGATGCCACAGTCGCACTGCGTTTGGGCCGGATCGATTATACCCCATTTGGCTAGGTTATGACTGCAACGGCCAACCTGGCTTCGTAAGCGATTTAGGGATCTTTAAACAGGCCATTGCAGATACTGCTACCGGAGGGTAGGTGTTTTTTGGCATCAACATAATTGCTGGGGGTGGGACTGTCTCATGCCACATTTTTTACCTTAGGTTAGCTGGTTGGTCTTGGCTAGTCTGAATAAATCGCAAAACGCTTTTGCGGCTTTTTAGTCTGCTATGGGGCAATTTATGGTCGTGCAAAGGATGTCGGGGGTCCTTCTCCTGGCGGCGTTTTTCAACAATGAACGCCACTTCTCGGCGAACCGCGGGTGGGGCAATGCCTGCTAGGGGGTAAATTTTATACAGTGGTGTTGGCTTAAGGCATCCTGTAACTATCCGACACGTTTCATTCAGCGCCAAGTTGGCATGTTTTGCGTGAGCCGATCGATGCCAAACTGAACACGCAAATTGATCCTACCTAATATGCATAATTGTGAGCAGAAGTGTAAATTGACAATTACATTTTACCACTACACTAATTCTTAAATGTATATGAATCAGAAAGTGCTTAAATTTGTAATTATTAAACAATATCATTTAATCGTAGTAACTCTAAATATCAGCATAGGGCAAATAAATCTATGACATAAAAATTTCTTTCACCGTATAAACTCTCTTAGACGTTATTGCAAAATATAGCACATCCAAAGGATAGGCTAGAATGCCTAAGCCCATTACCCAAAACCATCATAATTTTAATTTATAATTTAGCCCTAAAATACTCTCATTCATTTGATACAAGTTTCTCACACAATAAAAAGTCACTTGAGTCCATCTCTAACAAATCACAAACAACTTGTCACTGATTGCAAGAAATACAGCACCGTATAATATTATTTCCAAAATTTTCTAATTATGTCAAATCGAATCAAATCGTTTATTGCAAACTAAGTGTACATTTAAGATGGTATACATTAATAAGTGCTTTTAGACTTAGCGCCTTTTTCAAGCGTAGCAATACATACAAGCTGAGTAGCATATAAAAACTAGGTACATGCATTAGCAAAATGTAACGATACTAAATTATATTTATAGAAGTCATTACATATATTTAGAAAAGTTTTATAAGTTAGACGTAAGCATTTGAAAGCAGGAATTATATTAAATTAATGGAATTATTAGATTTGAAATTTGAAAATTATATGAGAAAGAAAAATAAAAATACTATTAGAATTCAAGATACGGATTAAAGTTAACATTTTAAATAAGAACATTATGAAATTACAAATATTATGTCACATGGAAATTGTATAAGCTTATGAATACTTAAATACCTAAATTGTTTGCCTAGTAATAAAAATAATAAAAATAAAAATAATATAAATAACTTAAGTTTGGGAATTTATGCAAATAATGAGCATCGTCATACTAAAGATATATTTTAGATAGGCTATATTTTGTCATTCAAATATTCTGTAACTGAATAGTAACATTTTTGGTTCAGGAAAGTTTTAAGCTGTTTGTTATATTTTGTTTCTATCCTTTCATTTTTAATTATCTTAGGCAATTTGTTATATATTTTAACAGCCATGTAATAGGGGCTTTCATTAAGCAGTTTTGTTTTTGAAGTGGGTAAATGTAATCTATCTTTATGTCGGGTGTTTATGTTGTGGATGTCTTTAATTTTATTAAACGTTTCACTATTTCTGAACACAAATGTACATATATCTAGTATGTATATTGACGGCAATGTTAATATATTAAACTTCGTGAAGTATGGTTTGCAGCTTTGTGTATTGTCAATTTGTGCCAGAATTCTAATACATTTCTTTTGAATTATAAATAGATCATCTACATTAGCGCTATTACCCCAGAGCATGACCCCATATCTCAGCCAGGAATATGCATATGCGCAATACGCGGACAATGCTGTTTGTGTGTCCGTGCTATGTTTTATTTGGAATAGAGCATATGTGAATCTAGATAGCTTGGATTTGACGTGTTCTATATGTGTTTTCCAGTTCAAGTGCGTGTCTATATTTATTCCCAATAAACTAAAAGTGTTGACTTCTTCTAGTGGTGTGTTTTGATCCGTTATTTGTAGCGCGAGTGGTGGTTTTTTGTATGTCCTAAATTGCATTATCTTTGTTTTCTTTGAGTTTATTTCTAAATTATGTTCTTTTAGCCATTGTGTAACAGATTGGAGAGCGTTTTGGACCTGGTTATTGTAATTTAAACTATCACATTTTATCAGTATTGAGACATCGTCGGCGAAAAGTAATGGCGTGGATGTTTCTGGGTCTAAGGATTTTGGAAGGTCGTTAATATAGATCAGGAACAATATGCAACCTAAGACGCTTCCCTGGGGGATTGAGCATGTTTGGTGTATAACTTGGGATCGCACGGATTTTAATTGTTTTGAGTGTTTGTCAAAATATTCTATTTGAACGATCTGTGTCCTATTTTTGAGATACGACTCAAACCATGAGTAAGCGGGTCCTCTAATTCCGCAACCGTATAATTTCATTAGGAGGATGTTGTAGAGGACCTTGTCATAGGCTTTGGTCATGTCTAGCAGCAATCCTACAACAGGTTTTTTATCATTTATGTATTGAAGTGCTCTTTGTACATACTTATAAACAGCTGGTGTTGTTGATCTACATTTTCTAAATCCATTCTGACTGTCGTCCAGTATGTGGTATCGTTCTAAAAACGAGTAAAAACGGTTGTACATTGCTGTTTCAAAGATTTTAGAAAATGTTGGGAGCAAAGCAATCGGCCTATAATTGTTTGGGGTTAGAGTGTCACCTTTCTTCTTATGTATGGGTTTACCTAGTGAAATCTTAAGTAAATCGGGAAATTGACCTTCTTGAAAGCTTTGGTTAATTAAAAGAGTTAAAGGGGTGGATAATTCCATTGCACACTGTTTCAATAGTATCGGTGGTACGTCATCTATGCCGCAACTATGTTTGTTTTTGGTGGAATTTATAATATTTATGACCTCTTTTTGGCTGACTGGTAGCAAGTACAAGGAACACACAGGCGAATTTGCGACATGTTGTCCAATCGGTTTGTTTGAGTCTATGTGATTAGGGTTGTTACCTACTGTCGCGAAAAAGTTGTTAAATGTGTCGGCAACAGTCGTTGGACATTCAATAATCTTATTATTAATTTTTAAAGATATATTTGCCGACTTGAAGATTTTAGTTTTCCCGTTTTTTGTGTTAATTATTTTCCACATAGTCTTCACTTTATTGTCTGAGTTTTCCATTTGCCGCTTATATTCTAACTTTTTTGCTATTTTAACCGTAGTTTTTAAGGTTTTAGTAAATTTTGTGTAGTACTTTTTTATAATATTGCTTTTTGTTTCATTTAAAATAGTTCTTAAAATACTTTTATGTTGGCATGATTTTTTTAAACCGGTTGTAAGCCATCCTTTTTTACATTTATTCCTGATTTTAATCGTTTGTGTGGGTACATATTTATTTAATAATATATGACCAATTTTCGACACAAAATCCATTTCAAAAGTCCAAACGATGCGATGGCTCCACGACACCATCCAGTAAAGGCTCATCTCAACTTGTTAATGACATTTAAGCTTAATCAAAACTTTTTGATAAACGGGTTACCAATTTACATGGCTACGGCGCAGAGCATTCGTAGCACGCGTGACGATTCCTGTATTCGTAGCGCGTAGACGTCTCAGTTCGCATGCAAATTATATTGGCTTTTATTTTTATAATTTCCAAATAGATATTCTTTCAATTAATCTACATAATTATGGTATATTTCAGAAGAAAAATATACTGATTTCAGAAAAATTATAATACGAAAAGCGTATACCAGTAATTGTGGCAGCGTGGCTTTTATTTTTATAATAATAAACGAATACTAACTGTTCCTTACGATTTCACCCGTGTTATTTTCTGTATCTAGACAAGTGTAAGTACCAATTGTGAATTTAAGATATTCAAAGATTAACTTTGACTGCACGGTTGGCGTAGTGGTTTATGCGGCCGCCTCGCCGCTTGACACTGCGCCGACTGTTATGGGTTCGATCCCCACACGAGAGATCACTTTGTCTGATTGATAAATTCCTGTTGCCAGTCTGGATGTTCATTGTGTCCGTTAATTGTATGTTTGTAAAGTCCCGGCAACACTGGATTTAGTCCCAGGGCGGGCGTTGTCTTTAAAATTAAAACTCGCAATAATTACGAACAAAAGAAATAATACTAAAATTATATCCGTTATTAGGAAAATTGTTAGAAAGAGTTCAGTAACAAAAACACATACAAAAGATTTATAATGTTTGTATGAAAAGTCACAAAAAATGTGTTACACTGTACATTTTGAGTACTAAAATATTTTCATTAATTTTCGTTAATTCTTTTTCTTGAAGGAATTAGGCGAAATTAAAATGAAAGCAAACAATAGACTAATAGCAAAAATATTAAACAAATATAAAAATCTGGCACACATTAAGTTTAAAAAAGCTATTCTGGTACTCAGTAGATCATGTGGCTTTTGGATTTCTACACATAATTTTGCATCATATAATATTATAGAGCGTAATAACATCTGTTAAACTTTTGGGCTAATCCAATATAAAAATATAAAAAGACATGGCACAAATAATGCTGATGGATGGATATAATTATGTAGAGTAAGCTGATTGGTAAAAAAACCTACTCATTAGTGAGCGCGTTAATGTACCTAGTCAGTGTGTTATGCATAGTTACTATTGTTTTAATTTCTACTAATGGATGATGTAAGTCACTAAGTATTAAACATAGCAGGCCTTTATATAGGAACAATTAAATTATGATCATATTACTATTTCTAAGTCAAATGAATTGGTAATTGTGTTGATGCTACGTATATTTTACATATTCTTAGGTCATTTTAACCGTCAATGCGACCAATAAGCACCAATAAATTGAGATTACAGGATTATAGAAGTTAGTATTATACCATTGAGACCCGTTTAGTTATATTGTACGAAATTTTATTAAATCAATTGATCATGACCTACCGCATCACTTAACTTTCGTTACTTAAACTTTCATTGACTTTTTTTCACTTGGCCCACACAGATATCGCGGTGCGCTGCAAGAATGTGTGTGTACCTACTTCCTCAGATATTTAGTAATATGTACACAGAAGATAACTTGTTTACTGAATAGTTTGGTAAAGTTGTACATAACACTAGTTGTTGAGCGCATTTTCGGAGCAGTTGAGAATAACCGGATTTAAAACAAAGACTGTCAAACCTTGTTACCATAGGGGAGAAACATAACAAAATATTAAATATGTCAACATTTCCTGATTATCTGTAGTAGTTTAGGATCTGCGATAATAATATACCAGTCAGGACATGTATGTAGATTAAATACAGAAATATGATTAACAAAGATATATTAACGTCAGTATGTTCATACAAGACATTCTTGGAGTAGTTGGTATCTTAGTGTCGAATGAATTAGTTTCTCATATGTCATGTTTACTGGAGTGAATTACTGTGTTCCCCTGACTCTTGTGTTAGGTAAAAAAAGGTCTTTGGAGAAATGTAAAATGGGATGTAAATTCGTTAACATATGCGGTATATTATGTACAAATACAGATGTTACAATTATCAGCTAGCTAAGATAAGTCATAAGTACCAAATAGAAATTAAAATCCATTGATTGATCTTTTCATTTAGTGGTAAGTGACCTGGAGTGTTAGGGCGCAGGTCGTGGGTTCGATTCCCACCGAGGCCATAATCATATTTTGAGATCAAATGACCGAGTCTTGAATATCACTACTCACTACATAGTATAAAACAAAGTCTATCTTCTGTCTGTCTGTCCTTAAGTATGCTTAAATCTTTAAAACTACGCAACAGATTTTGAAGCGTTTTTTTTAATAGATAGAGTGATTCAGAGGAACGTTTTCTATGTACCTATAGTACATGCCTAATAAGCATTGCACCCGTGCAAAGCCGGGGCTGGTCGCTAGAGTTAGGTTATATTAGAGGATGCTCGCAGCAACACCCGCGTTTTATCCCGATCCTGCAGGAGCTTCGGAAAATCCCTTCTTAGTGCACCCCTACGGTCACCAAGAAACATACATGCCAAATTTCATTATAGTTCGGTTACAAAACCATTGCTTAGCCAATTATTTCTTTTACTTGATTTTATTTGATACTGATGTCTCAATATGTTTAACTATATTCTTAAACTCGTAAACATAGTGTTCTTAATCTTTTGCACAATACGAACGTACAAGTAATTTAATCTCTATTTGCCTTAGGTATTTCATCATCAACTTCTTAGCGTCGCGTCATACGAATTGCATACAAGACTTTTGGTTTATTGGTTTATACCAATGTCACTGTATTCAGGGGTACTGACAGTAAAGACTGTCGAAGATCTTCATGACAGCCGTGACCGACGTCAAAAGTGCTCTGGGAAGCAAGCAACAAATTAGTACGCACATAACTTCCAACTTTTGACTGCCTCCGTGGTCCAAAGGATAGCGTATGCGTCTACTGATTGGGAGGTCCCGGCTTTGATTCCCGGGTCGAGAAAAGTTATATTGAGTTTTTCCGAATTCTCAGTAGCAGCACCGAGTCTGGCAAACGTGCTCGGTAACGGCAAAAGACTCGCTCCCTATTACGTGCGACCTCAATTTTTTAAGGCGAAATGTGGGTGTCTCTGCCTATCCCTTAGAGGAGAAGGGCGTAACGATAAAATAATTACTTCAAACAGCCGTGAGCAATGTGACTGCTCTACATTACATTTTTTTTGTATCTCCACTATGCTTTCGCTCTCTGCTGATCTTATTTCTTTGAATAATTAATATCCTCGCTAGTTACTGTGTCTTGTAATACTTTCGAAACGGAAAGCAACATGAGTCATACGAGGTATTTGTGGGTCAGAGATTGTCTAATAAAGAAATTGAATGTAAGTCACTTGTCTTGCTAATCAGTGATTTCATAAATATAGTACATATGATACTAGCTGTCGCCCGCGGCTTCGCCTGCCCTAAACTTTCGACCTTTATTGTACACGCTTGGAAGAAGAATATGCAAAAATCTTCCTTTAGTGGATACCAAGTCATAGTTGACTACCCAACATGGCTGAATTCAGTTTAGAAGGCATTGTTACTAATTATTTTATAGGAGGTAAACTTATTTTAAGCATCCTCAACTAAGTTAAACACCTAGTGTACCTACCTATCAAAAATACCTATCCTGTAACAAATGTTGCAACTAATCTATCTCTTTCCAGAAACAAGTCATCAATATAATTATAAATTAGTACATCATTAACGTGCCAAACTATGCGACATTTGAATTCTTACCTGAGACCTAAAACACCATCACACATTAGTACATCCTTAACATGACATGCGTTCATTCATAAAAAAAAATCGCCTACTAAATAAAACATTTACAAAACATTTGGTAGACTCACTAAATACCCCATTTGATTCAAAGTATCCTCATGAAAGTTCTATCACAAACTCACTGCCAACTTACTACGATGATCGTCCGTCACGCAATGTTAGACAGGGAAAGCGATATTTTACTATCAGCTAGAAAGAGAGAAAGATATAAATAACAATTTTATCTTTGACGTCTAACGTTAGATCGGTTTTAGTAGCTCAGTATTGGGTGTTGGTCTTGCCGCAAGCGAGTAAGCGATCGGTGTAAGATAATCGCGCGAAGCGATTTTTGATACATGATATTTGCTAATATATGCTCTCTCGACGGTCAGTAGGATTTTTCTTACATTTATTGGCAGACTAGCTGATGGCCCACGTGATAGAAAGCGGGAACCGTCGCTCATAGACATGAGCCGTGTTGGAGACACAGCCAAGCTGCTCCCTACCTTGAGAAGCTAGGTGCTAAGTTTTAATTGCCGCATCTTACAACATAATTTGTAAAATTTTGGTGGTCATATTGTGGTATACTAAGGAACGTTACAGCATCACTCGCATTAAGCGTTTTGTTCGCGACAAGACATTACAAAAGAGTTAGTTGTTAGTGTTATACGAAATCACGAGTGAAAATCGAGACTGCCTCGTTGGTCTCGCGGCATGAATGTGCGCGTGGGATTGGGAGGTTTCGGGTTCGATTCCTGGGTCGGGCAAAGTGTTATTGGGTTTTTCCGTTAGAAAATTCTCAGTAACAGCACGGAGTCCGGTAATGTGCCCGGTACGGCAAGGCTCGCCCCCTATTACGTGAGACCTAAAAATTCATGGCAAAATGTGGGTGTAATATTACACCTCTGCCTACCCCTTCGGGGATACAGGCTATAAAAAAAACGTAACAATAGTGCCGACCTATCGTGTGGTACACCGAAAATAAAAATAAAATAAAATAACCGAATACAAAAATAAAAATAAAACAGTCTAAGTGCGCGTATCGGTATGAAGAATTGTCAAATAGTGCATAAACATTAACTGTACAGGTGTGATAGCCATAGGAACTGTGTTATGGACCTTATCGTGCGTTATCAATACCATATGATAAGAATTTATAGTAAATAAATAGTTTTTTGTTTATATAGCTCAAGTTATATTTTTATATGTGTTCTTTGCCTTAAATATGATTGAATTCATACCATCATACATTTTTCATAGTGTTTTAAATTCAGATAGCCATAATAATTATCGATTAATAACAAGTATATATTATATATATTTTTTTTTTGAGTGTATAAAATAATTGTATTTATTTAAATGATTAACAATATAATTAAATTAAGTCTTACAATAATAAAAAAGAACGAATTAATATATACAAGGGAAAATTCAAAAAATTAAAAATTAAAATTTAGAAGGCGTCATGAAACTCATCCGCATCGCAGTCAATTGGAAGCGTGCCCAGAAGACTGGCAGCATTGCCTTGTTGAATGGCTATAATTATTTTTTGAGCCAAATACGTGCCATCCCTCTGGTCACGCGTGGCGTCCATAAGTCTCTTTGCGAGATCTCTAAAAAGTGATCGCGCACTTGGACCCCATGGCCCCAATGTTTCGACCCCAAACGGCTCAAATACATAATCTCCTATTAGATTTACATATTTGAGCCGTTTGAGTGTCTCCGCTGTAGCAGCAGCAGCGCCCGCACAACCTGCTGTGCTGGGAAGGTGAGATGGCGCAAGGGTATCGACACATGTTGCGTCCCATACCAAAGGCCTACCCAGCTTCCACGGCAGTAACGACATCCCGTCTGGTCTTTTGCCATCGTCGCGTGCCAAACCTTGAGGTTCAAGTTGGGCTGGAACGCTAGCGGTGGCAAGAGCACGGCGCAGTATGTCATTGAGGTTGGCGTGTCGAGAAATACGACCCGCGCTCCTGCTGCATGACAGGCCATGGTGACCAAGGCTATCAACAGCCTCTCCACAGTGACAACGATGCGGAGAGACACATGACGCACCTAAACGGAGGCAAGTAGCGAAGCGGAAGGTCGTATCGTCCAACATGGTACCTATATTGGACGATAGCAGTGCCTGAAGCCAGAAGCCCGATTCCCATTCTCCCACAGCCAGCAGGCGAGCACGCTCCGCAGCGTTGGACGATGTATTGAGAAAGTTTTCTCGTACCACGCTGCAAAGCGGTCCATCCCATTGCCTCTGGGAGGATAAGTTTCGGGGTAACTCAGTTCCTGGACAAGCATTTCTCCAAGCGTTCAAGGCATCGGTCTTACACGGCACTTCAGAATCAACCAGTGTGGGAGCTAAAATTTTCCTAGTCAATTCTGCAGTGCCGTGGACCGATGACAAGAACGCTGGCAGGCTTACGTCGGTAATTTTGCGAACGCCGAGGCCGCCCAAGCGCACAGGTAAGGACGCCTGTAGCCACACCCGGTCGTTCAGGGCCACATTCAAAATTTTACTCAGGGTATTCTGTATAATTTTGTCAATTTGAATGAGTGGAGTTGGATTTTTCCAAAAAGGTGAGCACCGTAATGCGTGCGTAAATTTAGGGACAAAAAGACAATATCGAATAATAGTGAAAGCCGAATGTATATAAATTTTGAGTAGCCTGTCAGAAATTTCACTAAAATTTTGAATTTTTTCCTGTATAAAAGAATCAAAACCGTCGTCTAAAATTGGGGACCCCAGGAGGCGAAGAGAACTTTTTTCAACTTGAGTGATATTTGGAGCCAAATATTGAAATTTTAAAAGAATAGAGGATTTATCTAGATTGTCATTAATAAAAATTTCGCATTTGTTTGTATTCAGTTCTAACCCTATGGATAAAAAGGACAATGGCAGAATTCGGTCTGGGTTTGTTGTGGCGACCTTAAACTTCATATGAACAAAACAAATTGGTGTTTTTTCTACCATTTTTAATATTATCACTTTATCTCGTTAAAGCTGGAGTATTTTATGATGATAAAAAGCATTCCAATTGATTACGAACTAGTTACCTACTTTATTATTTGATTGTTGCCATAGACCATAGTGTGACTGGAATAGACGTGAATGCTATTGATCCGTATCGATTATTAAAATATAATTATTAATATGCAGTTATTTAATCTTTAATTAACATTATGTTAATGAGCTAATAATTTTTGAAGCAAAACAATTTTTAAATCAAATAAAAACGTCACAGCATCGTTTTAATGTTGTATCGATTTCACATAAAATCGATTTAAAATGTGCAGCTCTGCTTTTGTCTTTGGCTGTGACAGTTAGATGCTACAGAATATTTCTGCGTTTTGATGTCAATCTGACATAATTTCATTTGATAATTCAAACGTACCTACATTGTTCATTGTTAACTTATAACTAAAATACCGATATCTTGTTTTTCCGGGTTTCCCGAGTGAAAATAAAATAATTTATAGACTCTGTTACTTACGCCGAATTTTTTGAAATATTTTTTATTACTGTGCGCTTCAATTTAATTTCAGACATTTCGATGTATGGAGATCTGCCATTGTCCTTTTGATTTCAGAAGTGCTAGATCTTGATACACAGACTCTACGTCACCGCCCAGGTTTCCATCATTTAGGTACCAGATGTTTAATTAATATTATAGTATTTTTGTGTTTTCGATAAACGTGGTTTATGTTGAATCGTGTTTTCATTTCATAATTAATAAATTTTACGAGTACCTACTTGTGATTGATAGGTTATGAGCTAATAACTTTTTAACGGTAAAAGATAGTTGCAATATTTTTTGTATTCTATGCTCTATATAGTCGCACACAGGAGCCCCAAGATACATATTTATATTGTGTTTATTATAGTTTTTTATATAATTATATATATTGTGAGTGGACCCTTGTGTGACGACATTTTCCGCTCGTTTGTGGTTTATAGCTTTGTGATACAAATACATATGTTAATGTATCATGTGTCGTTAGGTAGATCTTGTGGAGACCTATGCAGATATGTACAACATATATATACATGTACCATATTTTTTAAGTTATAAGCGAAATAGGTACATGCATATGTACCTATTTCGAAATAAAGATTTTGTTGTGCTGATGTTCGATGCGTTGGATCTCGTAATGGTAAAGTTTCGTGGTACATAAGCGACACAATAAATTGCCAAAAACGTTGGCGTCCAAGCCGCCATCATTGTAACCGAATGTTACCATCCAGCACCGGACGCCTGAACAGGTACGCTTTCCTTGAAGAATGATGTTAGATTTGTGAAGCTCCCAGTACATAGAAAAGAAAGGAAAGAAGAAAAATATTCTATGTGTGCGTGCATGGCATACAGCTGTATGACTGTATGCCATACAGTCATATGGCATAGATATCTCTACCAGTCATGTATAGCATAGAGGCTATACAGTCCACGCACACATAGAATATCGACGCCGTAGATACACTTACTCTACAGACACACTACCAGCGCACTGTAGCGGACAAGCCAAGGTTCGATTCCTGGCATCTGTTACGCGTTATGAGACATGTTGAATGTAATTTTGTGTCTAGATAAAACATATAGATTTTACTGAATTACTTCATTCAATGACTTCAAAGAATCAGGGCTATATTATGTCGGTTACCAGTTGGTCCTTTCTCCCTATGATTGACAACGTGTAGGTATAATGGTCACTTCTATCCATCAGGTCCATAACTAGCATATGTCACACCATGTAGTATAACAAAATAGCTTATACTTGTTATCAGATCCTAGCTTTATTCGCTTCTCGCTATTCGCTCCTAATGAGACATATTCCTTAGATATCTATTACGAAAAAACGTGAATTTATTTGCAGTAAAAATGTTCATAAAGATTATGGGAGATATATATCTAGACAGATGCGAGGAGTTTAATTGAAATACGAGGTTCATCTTAAATTTATTTAGACGTTGCATTTTATGAGATCTTCGGTATTTTTTATATTACAGCTTCGTTTGTTCATCTGGGGCTTGAGTTTATACTGCGTATGTTTGTGCTTTGTTGACAAGCGATCGTCACGGCACGGAGCAAAATCAAGTCAAAGACTGAAACCTGTCAATCACATTTGTTGATCAGGTGAAACCTTTAGGTGGCAGTTGATTTGAGTTGCATTGCATCGTATCAAGTCGTTTGCTGTTGTCGTGGTGGAGGGGCACAGTAACCGTGGTTTAGTCACCCGCGGTGAAGCTAAGTGAGATCCCGGGAGTGGACGCTCCGCGTGGGCTTGACGGAGGCCTACGTAGGGTGCGTCCAATGGTGCGGGTGCGAGGGTCAGTTCTTCTGTCCCTCGCAATCGGGCGCGGTCGCGGGAGGAGAGGTGTGTCGGTGTTGCGTTGCCGCGCTCCCTATCCTCTGCGGCCGCTGGGTGTTTTGGCGGCGGAGCCCAACACCTTCATCCGCCGCGAAGGGAGTTTTGTTCGGGGCCCGCCTGATCATCTGGCGGGCCAATACCCATCGGGGGGTAGCGAGGAATGCTTCGGTGATACCCGACCCTCCGACACACGGGTTGGTTTTTAGTAAGTAACAGTCTGACAGTCCCCTTCGCCCTTCCACAGGGCGGAGGGACTCCATGAGGATTTGCCAACCCGACACCAAAAAAAAAAAAACAAAAAAAAGGTCGTTTGCTGTCCCTCACAGATAATACAAGTAAATATAATTCTAGTGATACGAGAAAAACCCTGATAGTAATCAGCCTCACACTTTTTCTCGGGAGAGTGCTAATGAGTTACTTGAAGTCAGTAGTACTTGAAAGCCGATATATTTTGCTTTTAAACCTTCTAGTAATAAGTCTGAAGGCTGTGTACATTTCTCTGCGGTAGTAGTTGTAAGCGTAAGTTATACCTACTTTACCGGGCTTCTTATGAACCTTCAACAAAGCGGTATCAAGTTGTGAATGGGATCGATAGGATTTTTTTTTTACCGCAGTGACTTTCACCTCGATTTTATATAAAAAATAAGTCGTTCATCAAGATATCACTCATTATAAAATAGTCTAGTGGAGAGACCGACAGACTGCTACGCAGAGGATCGCGGATTCGAATCCACGGCACGCACCAATGACTTTTCGAAGATAAGTGCGTATAAATTTTTTAATTATCGCTTGCTAAACGGTGAAGGAAAACAAAGGAAACCTGCATGTCTCAGAGTTCTTCATAATGTTCTCGAAAGACATGTGAAGTCTGCCAACTCGCACTTGGCCAGCGTGGTGGACTATTGCCTTACCCTTCTCATAGTGAGAAGAGGCCCATGCCCAGCAGTAGGACAGTATATATACAGGGCTGATGATGATGATAAAATTATAAGTTAAGCACCTCATGCACCTCTGTGTTGAGCTACGTCTCGGATTATCTTCGAAGCTCCATCAAACAGTGTGATCAGGTTTTCTTGAAAGAAATAAGGAGTCTAGCAGTTGTCAGAATTACACTGACGTGCCACTTTACAATATATCATTGATCCTATGCCAAAGCCCATATCGGCGTGCCTATTATGGCCCGTTCTGACATTTATCCTATGCCAAAACTCTCTACGGTATATCGGATTCGGCCCCCTATGAGAGTGAAGCAATAAAAAGTGCTCTTGTGTTTGCAAGTTTATGAGAGAGCACACAACTGAAACAACACATCTGGCTTAGTATTTTCTTGGGTTTACGCGCATGTTACACATTGAAATCAAACTACGGTTTACGGATTCTATCGCGATATAATGGTTTTAAATGATTTATATTTAAACTGAATGATCTAGAACTACATTTTTTATTATTACTAGCTGACGTTTCAGTTTCTTTACAGGAACCGCGGTCCCAGCAGACTGAGGTGATATTGGTCTTTGTCTTGAATTTAAAAGTGGCTTGTCTTCGTCGAGACTGGCCGCCGCTTCCAAAATACGTAGCAATACATCATCAAATTTTAGCTCCAGCACCTTTCAACTCTTTACACCTCATCATCACATCGCTCTATTACATTAAGTCATCTACATCCTCTTTGCGTTATCCTAGTTGCGGGCCAGGGTTTGTTAACTTTTTTTTTTTTGGTGTTGGGTTGGAAAATCCTCATGGAGTCTCTCCGCCCTGGGGGAAGGGCGAAGGGGACTGTCAGACTCTTACTGACTAAAAACGAACCCGAGTTCCTCATGTACCCATGTGTCGGAGGGTTGGGTATCGCCGAAGCATTCGTCGCTACCCTCCGACGGGTATTGGCCCGCCAGATAGTCAGGCGGGCCCCGAACAAGACCCCTTTGGCAGCGGATGAATGTGTTGGGCTCCGCCGCCAAAACACCTAGCGGCCGCAGAGGACAGGGAGGACGGCAACCTGGCAACACCGCATCTCCTCTTCCTCTGCGGCCCCACCGCCACGCTACAATGGTTCGCCCCCATTTGCGCGGGAGATAGGACGCGCGGCAACGCAACACCGACACGCCTCTCCTCTCCCGACCGCGCCCGACAGCGAGGGACAGACAGAACTGTCCCCCGCACCCGCACCTTTGGATGCGTCCTGCGCAGGCCCCTCCAAGCCCACGCGGAGCGTCCAATCTCGGGATCTCTCATAGCTTCACCGCGGGTGTCCAAGCCACGGTTACTGAGCCCCCACCACCACGACAAGGTGGAGATCCCACGGGGGGAGGGTTTGTTAACTAGTCTAACAAGCTTTGACTGAATATTACTAACCTTTTCCACAGAAAGATTGCCATCTGACGTCCGCAACCTAAATGGATAGCAATATTATATGGCTTATACTAGTGTCAGTTATGCAGAGGTACTGTTTCCCCGTTGTGATTGTCAAATATCTTCATGATTGCCAGTACCAACGGCTTACGACCTTAACATGCTTTCTGAGGCACGAGACAAGTAATAATTATTATCAATTGAACACGCACATAAATTCGAAAACTAAGCGAACCGCGCCGTGGATTCGAGCCCGATACATTCTGCATAGCTGGCTCGTTTACATTATGTATAAGATATCAAACAAATTAACTCACTCTAAACCAATATAATATAAGCATGAGCCCTTTGCAAAACAAACCTTTGACCTTGTTACGCCTCGGCATTCGTTCGTTTTTGTCGCACGAATGCAAAATAGATACCTATATTTATAGCCCGTTGTACTGGCAAAAGAATTCACGAATTCCGTCTGCATATTAATGAAGTTCAAGGTTATTGGGTCCCTTGAAATCGATACGAACACCATTAACTACGTCTTTATCTACTTTTAGTATTGAGGGTAGCGGATTGAAAAGTTTTATTTTTGGATTTGTTGTGCTTACTCTAGTACGTATTTTGTAGTACTATATTTGGCTTATTACCTACTTACCTAATTATTATTTTGTTTGTTTCACAGCTATTTGACATTTATTTTTTACCTATTTGAAAAGTGTCTTTATACTCTTTTTTAAGCCCGTAAAATTTTACGAACCAGTCGTTATTGACTATAATCTGTGTAATTATTATTTTACTAGTGAAAATTTAATATCACGTTTTTGACTAAATCCCTGCGACATATCTAATACGGGGCTTGTGATAGAGCACATGAAAGAGTGTCGACCCAAGGACCATCTGTTTGTAAAGTTCAGCAAGTTCTTAAATTCTATTCGAATCCTAGAAATACGATACACAAGAGCTTATTTCGGGTAGCACTAAGGATCAATATCGTACTTTTTTGGGAGCTTTGCAAACATGAAGTCGATGGACAAAAATATCTACATAGATTCAATAAAACAATTTGTGGATCACACAAAGTGTTATATCGTGTGGGAATAGAACCCACAAGGATGTGGTGTTACATCAATGCAGTCAAAACTCTATTGTAGTTAGTATCTTACAAGACAAGTACCTATTCAGGTCATCTATTGGAGAGTTACATCTATCCATTATGATCCACTGCGAAAAATACACACAGAAATGAACACAAAAATACACACATGCAGATAGCTGATGTAACTGAATGGTTTCTGAATAACAGTACGTCACATGTTTTTACTACTAAGTCCAGTTTAACATTGTAGTGCTAAGAAGCGACTTGAAACCTGCGATTGTTTTCTTCACATTTCTTAAATACCATACCGTGTAATATCATTTTTAACGCGGATGTATACGACACTAAGTCTCGTCGGTACGTAGTAAAAACAGAGAATCGATTTATATATAAATATATATAATCATTAAGACTGACTCGTTGGTCTCGCGGTATAAATGTTGTGTGTCCCCGGGTCGGGCAAAGTGTTATTGAGTTTTTCCGTTAGGAAATTCTCAGTAGCAGCTCGGAGTCTGGTAATGTTCCCGGTACGGCAATAGGCTCGCCCCCTATTACGTGGGACTAAAATAAATCTGGCGGAAAGTGGGTGTAGCAATATACCTTTATAAGGTAGTAGAGCCTTGCTGATTTCAGCATGAATGGGCCGGCTCGACCGGGGAAGTACTACCCTCTCACAGAAAATCGACGTAAAGTAACAGTACCTAAACTGTTGCGTTTCATTTGGTGAGTGAGAGTGCCGGAGGCCCTATCTCCTATTCCTTCTCCCTCATCCCACTCGTCATCCTATACCTTTTCCCAACCCCAAGGGGCGGCAACGCACTTGTGACTCCTGCGGTGTTGCTTGTGTCCATGGGCGGCGGTAATTGCTTACCATCAGGCGATCCGTCTGCTCGTTTGCCGCCTATTACCATAAAAAAATACCTACCTTTACTTTACCATTACTAGCTTTTGCCCGCGGCTTCGCGCGCGTTAAATTCGGGGTAACACATACTTTCAGTCTCAAGTTGTGTGAAGACACTCCCGATTATGCTAAAGAGTCAGTAACTCTATAGGGTACAAAGTAACTCGGTCAGTATCCATGACAAATGTCAAAGCCATGTTTCAATACAGGTCCAATATATATATATAATATACACTTTCGCATTTATAATTTTAGTAGGTAGAAAAATTCGGTTCAGCCGTTTGAGCGTTGTGCGTAGTATATAATTATTAGTTTCGATATGCGAACAATGTAATCACAACCCTCCTATATACACAGGTACTCTGTGGTACACAATATGAAAATATGTATGATGTGACAGTACCTACTGACAGGTAGCACATGCGCAGCACTCAAATTCACGCATGCGTACTTACCTCCAAGAGGAAAATTTCTGCCGTACAAACTTCTAACCTCTCTACAATCCCTCGCAGTTTAATTTTTGCAACTCATGGTAGCCTATGTCCGTCTCCATGGTCCAATATATCTCTATATTAAATTTCAACAAAATCCGTACAGCCGTTTTAGCTTGAAAACGGAACATACATACATACAAACATACATATATTATTGTATTTTTAATATTAGTAGGGATATATATAAAATTGAGTTGAGAGAATGTTAAAATAAATATATATTTATATTTTCGTAAGGTTTTAAACTTTTTAACGCGGCCGGGTTTCCCAGGATAGTAGTATTGTGATATTGTGATGAATAAGTTATATTGCTACAAACTTTTATAAAAATCCGCTCAGCAATATTTGCGAAAACGAATAGTAAACATACATTCACCCATTTGTCACAAACGTTCACGTTTATAATTATAATAGTAGTAAATTTAGATAATACTTCTCAGAAGGCTTACTTATAAAACATAACCCAACATTATTTAGTCGAAGCTTCTAAATAACTTAGCCACTTAAACTGTTAAATATGTTAAACTATAACAAAGATATTAAAGTTTAATTTGCGTACAAATTAATGTGGTTACATTAATTTGTACGCAAATTGTTTACTAGTCATAGTTTGAATAGTTGAGTAATTTAGTTAAACTTAGTATAAGAATTATTTGAGATGAATACTAAACAGTTCGTTGTGTGTATTTTATATTATACGAAACCTTATATTTAATAAATTTGATGTTGTCGAGACTTTTTCTGATCAATGGTTTTTTTTATGTTAATAGTCGGCAAACAAGCTGACGGATTGCCTGATGGTAAGCAATTACCGACGCCCATGGACACAAGCAACACCACAGGAGTCACAAGTGTGTTGCAGCCCCTTGGGGTTGGGAATGGGGATAGGATGAGAAGTGGAATGAGGGAGAAGGAATAGGGGATAGGGCCTCCAGCACTCTCACTCACCGAACGAAACGCAACAGTTTAGGTAATTTTCTGTGAGAGGTTAGTACTTCCCCGGTCGAGCCGGCCCATTCATGCTGAAATCAGCAAGGCTCTACTACCTTGGAATGAAGAGAGAGGTTTTAATGTTCTTTTTTATGTTTTAAAGACAAGTCCCGTGCTAGGAATAAATCTTGCGCCGCGGATCGAGTTTATAAACGGACTCATAGTACATCCAGACTAGAAACAAACACTTGTGAAACACATAAAGTGTTGTCCCAAGTGGGGATCGAACCCACACTACTCCGCGCAATGTCAAGTGGCCAGACAGTCACTTAAACTTCCGTCAATAAATTGTCTTGAATCTTTATCTTGGTATAGAATCAACGACGTCTGTAACTCATCATTATTAATAACAGTCTATCATCTTGAAAGCTATCGGTCTTTGCTGTCATAAAGTGCATCTATATAGCTGTGGGCTATAGATTCTAGATGACATCCAGTCTGCAAAAGATGATATTCTGTCACATTCGACTAGACTTGAAAGAAGACGCCGGTCTCCACCTGCTAATTTTTTGAACTGCAGTGGAACAAAGCTTTATGCAATACTTTAAACGTCTGATTATTTTCTTTAATACTCCATAACCCCAGAGAGACATACAGTTCTCTGATATGTTAGAGACATTGAAATTATTTCACAAGTAAGCTTCAAAGTAAAACACCTACAACAAAATACGATGCAGAAACGCGAAACTTTAATAATAAATCGCTATAAAGTGCAAAAAACACATACATAAATAACTGAAACTAGCGTGCGTATATCATCATTTTGCTAAGATCTCATTAATGTAGCTAGACTTAGAATAACTGCAGGCTGTACGGCCCTAAATAAATCACAGGCAACAATTTCACCCTCATTACAGGGGCGTAATCACATCTACTTATGTTCAGACAAAATAATGTGATACACAGCATATTGCTGTGGTCGTATTTTAGGATTTGCTACCTCTGTTACTTTATTGGGAGGTAAAATAATTATGTGACGGGAATTTGATTAAGTAGACAATGTGATTTAACCTTTAAGTACCGACGTGCTATTTTAGTTACATAAGTACCGACGCTACGTTCCAAAACACGCATAGCCGACGTTGGCTTAACATCTGCCAGGCTGAAGTGGGACTGGGCTGGACCCGCGTGCCGTATGCACCCAGATAGATGGGCTCATGCAGTTACCAATTGGGTGCCCCATGATAGTCGACGAAGACGCGGGAGTCCTAAACGGAGATGGCGTGACGACCTGGATACATTTGACAGCAACTGGCTGGACATAGCACAGGACAGGGATGCATGGCAATCAAAGGGAGAGGCCTTTGCCCAGCAGTGGGACACTTCACTTGGCTTATAAAAAAAGTACCGACGCGACGTGAGGTCTGGCAGATCGTTGCTTTCATAACTAAAAACATTAAGTTGTTTCTTATTTTTCTAAGATAACCCTTCATATGTATTGTTCATATATCTAGTTATTGTATAAATATAGGAAAATATAGCAGGTATAATATTTAAGATTAATGATAAAGTTATAAAGTATCACATTACGGCCTCTAATTCTTTGGGAGATAAACTTACTTTCACTTTAATAATAATTATTTATTAACTGAGCAATATTTTTCTTAAACATACCTACTGTTTTTCTTAAAGTTTTGTAATAATGTAAACACTCTCCAAGGCAATAAAATTTGGGTCGATATCGTTACAGTCGGACTCTGAGCTCCTATATAGCCATTCCGCTAAAATTTCTTCATGATCTTTATTTTGAAGCCTTGTTTGATATTTTATTACTCGACCTCGATTGGTCCCGCGGCATAAATGTGCGCGTGGGATTGGGAGGTCTCGGGTTCGATTCCCGGATCGGGCAAAGTGTTATTGGGTTTTTCCGTTAGGAAATTCTCAGTAGCAGCACGGACTCTGGTAATGTGCCCGGTAGGGCAATAGGCTTGCCCCCCTATTACGTGGGACCTAAAAATTCATGGCATAATGTGAGTGTAATATTACACCTCTGCCTACCCTTCGGGGATACAGGCTAAATAAATGAAGTCCCCGTTTATCTTCCTCCCTGTTTGCTTCTATGTTTGTTTTTCGTGTGAGTGTGTGGCCAACTCTAGTGTCGGAGTTTTCAGGCCGCCCTAAGGCCTCCGACATGGCCTAACGATTCTTATCCTGAGACAAGAACCGGGACTGATAGCCTAACGTGCCCTCCAAAACACGGTAGCGCTTAGATGTAAATGCCACACGCAGTCACCCATTCAAGTGGTGACCTATGCAAGTATTACTTAACTTTGTCGAACTATTACGAACGACAAGCCAAGTCTCGCTATGAGCGCTACATGCCTGTATGAACGCCACGAAATCAAGAAAAACAGAAAAGGGTTTTGTTTGTTTTTCAAGAATACATAGAGTGATTACTAAGGAAGGTTCACGCGGGTGGAGTCACGGGCTAAGTCAAGTTACACATAAATTACACCCAAACACGAATTACTTACTTGACCCGTACCTACGACCTCCAGCAGTCATCGAACAATATTATTTAGCGGGTCATAATTGACTTATTTCACGTGTCCACGACCGTTGCCAGGCGGTTGAAACGTAGGAGAATAACAGAGGTATTTATACCTACAAATGTAAGTCAACTATCGCGTTTCTTTAGTCCCTCTGTCCACGACCGTTTCCAGGCGGTTGAAACGTAGGAGAATAACAGAGGTATTTATACCTACAAATGTAAGTCAACTATCGCGTGTCTTTAGTCCCTCCCCGACCACGACCGTTGCAAGCCAGTTGAAACGTAGGAGAATAATAGCGGTATAAAACAATCCAATCAAGAAAAATACCTCAGTTTATATATAGACGATAAACTTACCTGGAAGTCACACATTGCTCATATTAAAACTAAATTAATGGCCTTACTGGGAGCCTTGCGCAAAATATCGCACTGTGTGCCTGAAAATATAAGCACCCTTATATATAACTCCCTTGTAAAGTCAGAACTACAGTATTTGATTGAAATATGGGGCTCCGCAGCTGTCACACATTTAGAACCATT
This sequence comes from Euclidia mi, assembly GCA_944739405.2. Lineage (NCBI taxonomy): Eukaryota > Metazoa > Arthropoda > Insecta > Lepidoptera > Erebidae > Euclidia > Euclidia mi. Next base: position 62,276,819 of record OX123187.2, on the reverse strand, counting down.
GCAAAGGACACAAAATAAAATAATTAAGGTTCTTTTTCATCACAATTACCTAACGCCGACAAAAAAAATATTTGAAAAAACGGGATTATTAAATATAAGACAATTATACACATATTTTACATGCATATTAGTAAAGAAAATTATGTCAAATTCCATCCAGTCAAACATAGAATTGCCGATAAGTCACTACGAGAAGTTTAAGGAATAAAACAAAATTCAATTAATTCATCCACGTACTAACTACGGTAAGAAAACGATATTATACGAGGGAGCACAACTGGTCAATAACCTGCCAAATACTATTAAAGAGTGCGATAATAATTATACGCGCATACAAAATGAAACTTTTAGATTATGTTAAGAAAATTTGATATTTATATTTACTACTCAGTCCAGGCCCAGAGGAAGAAATGTTGTAAAATTTTAGTAACTCTGTATCTCATTATAAGTGAACTTTATGTTTTTATGAGAAATAAAGTCTTTAAGCCCAAATATACCTATAAATAAGTCAACTGTCGCGAGTAAGACCCGCTTAATAATATTGTATGATGTATACAAAACGCGAAAGTTTAAAATCTCTAGCAGTCAGTTTCGCATACCAATAAACCAATAGACAAGTCATTATCCATCAGACGTTTTCCACTTATCATACACAGACCAAATACAAATTGCAAATTCCTTCTACAACAATCTTCTCTATCATTATTTTTAAGTATCTCCATAAAATAAACTTAGCTTTGATAATAATATTTGCGATTTGTATTGCTTACCACTAATGATCTCGTTATCCTTTGTTATACAATTAGATACTTAGACTGCCTGTCTATAAAAGCGGAGAAGTACTTACAGATACTTAGGCTTACCACAGAAGCTATGAAGAGCAGAGCTGTGAGACAACATAATTGCGCATAGCTGTATAAAAGACTTATTCAGTATTTATTTATAGACTCACGCCTGTATCCCAGAAAGGATAGGCAGATATGTATTATTACACTCAAATTTCGCCACGTTATGAATTTGTAGGTTCCACGTAAAATAGGACGAACTTTTTGCTGTTACTGAGCGCTTTGACAGACTTTTTGCTGCTACTAAGAATTCGGCAAAACCGAGTAACACTTTTGATTGGCCCAGTAATCGAACCCGGGACCTCCGATCAGCAGACGCATACGCTATCCCCTGGACCACGGAGGCAGTCTCTTATTCTATAGTTCCATACAAAGTGTATAATGAGCCATATGTATTCAATCTGAGTTTTCAATAGCCTTGTCCAGAGACTAGCTGAGTCGGCTCCTGGGCGTACCAATGACTTTTCAAAGTTATGTGCGTATTACATTATTCATTATCGCTTGCTTAACGTGAACATTTTTCTGAGAGAATCCGCATTTCAAGGCATTCTCCATACTGTTCTCTAAAGATATATGCAAACTCCCACTTAGAATACAGCCTAACCCTTCTCATAATGTGCAAAAGCATGTGTCCAACAGTGGAACTAATTATAAATAAGGCTAGTACTAATGATATCCACTCTGTTTCGCTTCTGCGGCCAAGTACTCTTAGTTGAAGTCTTATCCTCTGAGTAAATCATTAAAAGGGTGAGTTAATCAAAGGCACATTGCAGTATGAATATTTGATGGCCAATCTCTCAATGATTTATGCGGGGCGCGTCATGTGCTTTGGTAAAGTCGATTACGATTCATAGTATTGTATCAGACGATAGGACGCGTATGTAATAATCTTCTTAAGAACCTAAGCATAACGTTCATTTTTATATGTTTTTATTTATTTTCATCTGTCCCAGAGTTTGTAATGTAATCTCGCAAGATAAATAAGACACGTATTTCAATGTTATATATCACGAACATTGCTTTTAATATTTTATTTTATTTTATTTATTTTGGAAAACAAACAGTGTCTAAAACTAATACACAATCTTTAAGACTAACTAGTAACCATTTAAATGTTTTCACATATGCATATTTAGAGATTGCACAACAAAAAATTTAAGACACTAGTTAACTTGATAGTGGAACTGAGAAGAACAAAAACACATTAAAGTTAAAATACAAGTAAATACTAAACAAAACAAAAACACGGTTAGAGAACCGATTGAAACCATCGAGTTGACAATATTTTGTTAAAAGTGACCGGATTTGAATTAAATAGATCTAGTTCGGAGTGGGCAACCAGTGTGTTTAATAAATTAGCTGAGCTTACAAAAAATGAAAAATATCTATAATTAGTGGTACCGTGTGGGACATGAAGAAGAATGGGTATCCTAACTGATCTGCTAGGGATTTTAAGTTGTAGCGATGAAAGTAGATAGGGTGAGTCTATTTTCGATTGAGCGATTTTGACTAAGTAAGTGATGTCCGCTATTTTTCTCCTTTCGTGAAGTGTAATGAGATGATGTCGCTTACAACGCTCCTCGTAGCCATTGTCGTATTTTCTACATTTAAATTGAAGAAACCGGGTAAATTTTCGCTGTAAGGATTCCAGTCTGCCTATGTAAACATCGTACTGTGGATTCCAGACTTGAGAGCAATATTCAAGGACACTACGTACATAAGAACAATAAAGAGTTTTGACAACTTTTAGATTTGAGAACTGAGAGCAAGATCTCAAAACAAAACCTAAGTTTTTATTAGCTTTCTTGGTGATATAATCTACGTGCTTCTCATAGGTCAGTTTAGAGTCATGATATACGCCTAAATCACGTATTTCATTAACTCGATTAAGTACATGCCCTTTTAAGGTATAATTAAATTCTTTGTATTTTGGTTTACGGGTAAAGGTTATTGAGAAGCATTTGGACGTGTTTATTTCCAGATTATTTATGCGACAGTAATGCTCGAGTCTAGAAAGGTCTTGTTGCAGCAGGAGTGAGTCGTCGCTACTTTCAATTTGTTTGAACACCTTCATGTCATCTGCATAGAGCAGAAATTGTGAGTGTATGAAACAGAAGTGAATGTCATTGATAAACAAATTAAACAATAAAGGCCCGATCAATGAACCCTGAGGAACACCAGAAGGGATAATATTCCATTTAGACATCGCACCGTTGACCACTACCGCCTGGGATCTGTTCCTAATGTAAGAGGTAAACCATCTGAATAAGCTGCCGTGTATACCCGCGCGTAGTAACTTTTGGAAGAGGATTTCATGGTCGATTCTGTCAAAAGCCTTGCTGTAATCCATGAATATGGCGTCTACCTGTCCACCCGCAACCATTTTAGACGTGACAAAATCCGTAAATATTAAAAGGATGCTTGTCGTAGATTTATTCCTTACAAATCCGTGTTGTTCAGGAATGATCATAATAATCTACTTTTTTACATCCACGCTGTTTAAAACATTGTAGATTCGATCATTCGATCTCCAAATGGGACAGTAGGCGACTTAGGAGCGCCTTAATTTTTTGTTTGAAATCTGGTTCTAGGTACTTTGTGTCCATTGGCTGAATGTTAGTTAAATCCCTCGCGACACAGAGTTCATATCTTGTGCGTAAGCCGGCGTTAAGTAATACTAAGGTTACAATTAAACTTTGATTATATACTTGCAATTAAAAAGTGATGTGTGGCTGGCAAAGGAAATGTAGTTACATTATAAATTGTTGCTGCTAATATTTTTCGGCAGGCGCTTATTTTGCACTAATAATATCTATTACTTTATGCGTGGATTTGACGTCTATATATCTTATATTACATACTCACACAATACAATTCGATGGTTTCAGTAGTAATAGCTAGTTAGAGTCACAGAGTAGTGATCTGTCGTCAATATCTTACTGAATAATTTTTCAATCTATTGTTTTTTTAAGATTTTAGATTCGTATTTCACATAAGCTCCATACAAAATATGTCAAACCCGAATCTCGAATCTCAAAATCCATGGATGGAAAGAAACCGGGTGTTAGTAACATTTTTCTCGACACGGCTATAATGGGGATGATTCCTGCAAATAAAATAAATTCTATTAATAATGAATTAATTTCAAAACTTTATTTTTATTGTCAATTTATTGATAATCACTCCACTTTGACTGTAAAAATATGACGTCACTTGTGCATGTTTCATACAAAATCCGTAGAAAGATATTGATTTTAACATTTCATTAAAAGTATCTGATTTGATTAGTTAAAAACTATTAAGTCCAAAACGGTGTCTGTTACGCAAAAATACAAGGTGGCGCAAAAGTAATGACCCTATTTGGTTCAGCTACAACTTCATTTCTAAATTAGAAAACTAGAATTAGTTTTTTAAATATATAGGTATATTAGTGCCATGAAATTTAGTTGCATTATGATTTAAATATGATGTCTATTAAATGTTGACCTCCAGGGTTGAAGCAAATTTGAGCCCTATTTATGACATTTTCCATAACTAGCCGTAACACTTCCTGCAATACGTTTCTTATTTCTTGGTGTATGTTTTCTTTTAAAGAGTCTGTGGTTTGTTCACATACACCCGAGATTTCAATTTACTTCAAATAACCCCAAATAAAGAAGTCTGGACAGGTGAGATCGAGTGATCTAGCAGACCAAGGCAAATTGCCAAAACAAGAGATAACACGGCTTGGAAAAGCATCCCTAATTAAGTCCATAGTATCGCGCGCTGTGTGCGCCGTGGCGCTGAGCCATCTTGTTGGAACCAGGTGTGCTCCAGCGCCATTACATTGAAATTGGGTATCAAAAACTCACGTAATATGGTTTTGTAGCGCTCACTAGTGATAGTTACCGCATTGCCACAGCGTCTTCAAAAAAATAGGGTCCGATCACTCTTTCTGCAAAGACGCCACACCATACAGTTACTTTTAGTGGATGTAAAGATGTTTGTTGAATAATGCGCGGATTTTCAGTGCCCCAGAAGCGAGTATCCTACTTATTGACATGCCCCGAGAGATGGAAATGCGCTTCGTCACACATAATCAATTTTGAAAAAAAAAACCCCTTCAAGGTTGAGGTTTATGACGCGCTAGCTGCACTCTAGACGATCTCGGTGATCAGTAGGCAGCAGCTGATGAGTCATCTGAGTTTTATACGGAAATATCTTTAATTCATTGACCAAAATACGCTGCAGAGTCCGCCTGGAGATCCCCAATTGCGTGGCACGTCGCCTCGTTGATGTTTCTGGACACTCTTTCACATTTTCGCGCACAGCTTCAATATTTTTGGCTGAACGTCCTGTTCTTGGTCTGCCAGATTTACGTCTATCCAGTGTTGAGCCAGTTTATTTATTTATTAAAAATCGTCAAAATTCGCGTTGTGTTTTTATCACTGATGAATTATTCTGTAAAACATTGACACGATTATTCCACGTTATTGGGGAGTAAAACGGTAGTTCCCCGTATTTCTATTAAATATATAATATTGTTATCTAAAACTTTTCCCCTCGCAGACAGAATAACAGATTTTTATCTGGATTGGAATCCAAGAGTTAGTTCAATAAGTCGAGGTACTTATTGAACTAACTCTTGGATTCCAATCCAGATGAGTTCATCGAGACTTGGTTGAGTACTGGGTATATTTAGTTCGGAATATACATATAAAAGTTATAGAATAGTTGGCAATTATGAAAATAAAATAAATGAATATTTTTATTTTATGTGTTTGAAAGATGAGTTTTCAACATTCTCAGTACTAAGAAAGGCCTGCAGAAAACAATGTTTCGTGGCTTATTCACTTTTATAAGGGTATTTTTTTTATATTTGAAGACAGGCATTTAATTAAAAGCATCATACTTATAATTATTTACATACATCTAAATAAAACTACTTAAAAACTAAACAAGAACTACAAAAAAGCAAAAGCGGAAATAACAATAGAAAAGAAAACTAAAAACCGTACAAAAATTCTTTCGGTAGTTTTTGAGTTTATTGCGTACATACAGACAGAAAGAAAAGGCAAGCTCACTTTGTGATATCTATAAATAGATATCAATTGCAGAATTTGCAGACAGATTATTTAATGCCCTGAAATATACGGACGCCGAACACATACCAAAAAATAAAAAAATTAGTTTTAAAACTATAACCCGACTACGTAAAAAAAGGTTCTAAAAAGGACAAAACAAGTAAAGTATAAGTACAGAAATGCTCAAGCTAGAGCCGTGGTCGCACCTATTTGTATACCTATCTAATAAGTGGGTGCCAGAAAAACTTAACCTGCAATAGACAAACGTGGCAGGTAATTTCATCTACACTAGAATACAATAGGTGCGACCACGGCTCTAGCTTGAGCATTTCTGTACTTATACTTTACTTGTTTTGTCCTTTTTAGAACCTTTTTTTACGTAGTCGGGTTATAGTTTTAAAACTAATTTTTTTGTTTAATCCTTTTCCGTATCCAGGACAAGGGCATGTAAACTAACCGTGCAATATTTACATTGGCACATTTAAAGGAAGCAAGAAAGAAAAATAGGTAACTCAAAGCGTCTGTACCGCGCGGATTGTAAAAAGAACCGCGTATTAAACTTATATTTTGACTCAAATAGTATAATATATGTACATATTTGTAATGTACTCACAAATACCCTTCTTTTGATACTAAACACGTAATGATTATCCCAGTTTTATTTTTTTTGAGGTCGGAATCTGAGGTATTAATTCCGTAACAGAAAATTTTGATAAAATGTATATAGCCTATATCAACCGGGCCATTATTACAAATCTTTTGACACCCCATTAATGAAAATCGGTTCAGTAGTTTAGGCACTACGGTGGAACATACAAACATATATACATAGACTGCCAAAAACATTACCCTTCCTTTTGGCTTCGCCGTAGTCGGGTAAAAATATTTCAAGATATTCATAAGGCTATAAGCTAAGATTAATAGGTTAATTTCGAAAAACACCATGAATATCCTCCATGGCATATTTAAATTCTGAGCAATAAATTATTCGTCATATTATTTTTTATCGAAATTGCTAAACACAATTTGTGTTCATATTTCTCCAGTAGACGGCCCAAAATTGCTCAACATTTTGTTCTTGCTTCTTGTCCCTAGCTTTTCTCTTGCCCTTCTTTCTTTCTTTTCAATTTCAGAGCCTTACTTTTGTCGGTGCTATAAACGCCCATATTTTTCAATCTTCGGCCAGTACCTTTACATACTTAAGCGACATGACCTTTGGATTTTCTTTTACTTGATCTGTGTAAGTCAACCTTTTCCCCTCTAGCCCTAACATAAAATAAAAGTAAATCCATTTAGTACTAAGTCTACAACCGTTACATACATGACACATGCGATAAAGCATGACACCAACATTCCTATGCAGATCTTCACGAAGATGCTCACTTTCGTACAATTATATAATAGTGCTGATACATTTTAGCATTCACCTGTAATGAGCATTCTCGCGAATGTTTCAAAACAGAAAAATAAACGAGTGTGTTTTAGCTAGTATTCTTACGAACTTCTAGCGAGCATTCTAGTGAATTGTCCGTAAATTTGCTTTGACGTTTTGCTAATTAGAGCGTTCGCCAGAAAGTTCGTGAAAAGGTTCGTACCAATGTCAGCTCAGAGGCCCAATTATCCTAATTATATTTGTTCAAAATGCAGTTTCAATCTAATGTCAGTGTCATATTCATGTCACAAGTGGTATTCTATTCTTCTAAATTAACTGATATTTGAATGTTATTGGAATGTTATAGCGACTAGATCGTAAATTGAACAATTTGTCACTGTCAAACTATAGAAGTCAAATTAGACGATAATGACATTATATAACCAGACTCATCATCATCAGCCTTTAACAGTCCACTGCTGGACTAGGCCTCTCCTTTGAAAGGAGGAATTGGCCTACTATACAACGCTGGCCAAACGGGTTGGTATAGGGTTTATATCAAGTTTTCCTTCTCTTACAGTGCTGTTCTCTGCAAAATATGCTCCCTCTGTCGGCTCTTACGACACCCATGGGATGATATGGGGTGGTGACAATTCGTATTCTTAATCCGTCACCACACGGACTATAACCAGACTACCGATTCTTAATCAATTCAAAATCCAATCTCATTTTGTTCAAACTATAGTTTCAATGACATATAATATACGAGAATAGGCCTTCTGCTCGTTGTTCAGTTCGACAAAATACAAAACGGCGAATGCTCAGGTGTATCAGCTCCATAAGATTACGTAAAGCGTACGAATCTGCAATAAAATGTTGATGGTCGATAAGTTTATGACTCGAGTTTACAACTTCCTTGCTGGTACCGATAAATTCCGTCGTCACTGTGACAATATTGTGTCACAGACATATTAAATTGCTCGTATTTCGTGTCATCACGGCGATTTATCTTTAAACGGGCATACAGAGATGTTGCCGATAGCTTGGGAGCAATTGTTAGTTAGTAAAGTTACCCGTATTAAGTGACGGATTTAGACGGACTATTTCATTCCGTGGGTATCGTGTCCCTTTGAGGTGACTAAGGAAAATACACGACAAAATAGTAGTTCCGTCTCTTTGCATGGCAGAGACTGGATTTTATCAAATATTAAAAATTACTTAATATAATTAAATGACGGCCGATGACTCGTAGTCCAATGCCACTTAGGTAATAGGGCTCTAATCTTATCTAGTTTGTACCCTACAATTTTAAATGAACTGTTGGAGTTTTCACGCACCTGCCGCAGAAGGGATGCCATCCTAATCCGCAAGATTGCATAAAATTCAGGCACAGCTGCTTCGGCAAATATCCCTGACGGGCTATAGAATCGTGACAACCCAACATCACCCTTAAGGCGTTATTGTATTGGATAGGCATAGTGCTATACGTATTCTGTGTATACAGAACTATAAGTGCACACGTGTACAAGGACTAGAAGTATACCCTGAATAATGTGTTTTAAGATCCATTGTACAACGTGAAAACCTTCGAGGCAGCATATTACACCGAACCAATAGTGCCATGTGTTTCTTCTGTATGTCAGTGTTATCCGACAGATCATCGGTCACCCTTCGACTAAAGTACTTAATGCATCTCACTCTGTTAAGCGTTGTACCTTCTAGTGTAACTGAGGGCACCTCTGTGCATGTTTCATAACCCTCTTTTAAACGCACCAACTCGCTTATTATTGCATCGTACTTGAGTCCTTGGGTGACCGCATAGTCCTCACATAATTTTAGTAAACGTCTAAGAGCGCTAATAGATGGACCCAGCAGCACCATATCGTCCTCATAGCTGATATTGTTGACCATTTAGTCGTAAATCGGGCATCCTAAAAAAGGAAGGAATAGAAAAATTACTCCGTCTTTCTACTTAGTCATGTTTACAGAAATTGAACAGCCGTTCTTTATTTGCTGCGACCACCGTTGCTGATGTTTAACGAACTAGTCAAAAAAACAATATTTAACAACTTCAATTATATCCGTGACTGACTGCCTCCATGGTCGAGTAGAGAGCGTATGCATCTGCTGATTGGGAGGTCCCAGGTTCAATTCCCAGGTTGGGCAAAAGTGTTACTGAATTTTTCCGAAATTCTCAGTAGCAGCACGAAGTCTGACAAAAATTCGCCCCCTATTACGTGGGATCTAAAATTCATAAGGTGGGGAAACCTGGGTGTAATATTACCTCTGTCTACCCCTTCGGGGTACAGGCGTGAGCAAATAAAAATAAACATAAAAAAATATAATAAAAGCTTTAGGACAGACTATCTTGTTGATCTAGTGACATACTTGGCATGAGTTTACTACCGAAGGTGAAAAGACACACGCAATGGTTCAGTGTCTTCTACCTTCCCGTACAATAAAATTTATTGTGCCAAGTATGTGTGAAAAGTATTTATCTTTTATTTATTTATTTATTATACACTTTATTGTACACTTATACAAATATTTACGGAAATTCCCATAAGATATAGTACAATAGGCGGCCTTATCGCTAAAAGCGATTTCTTCCAGGCAACCTTTGGATGGAGATATTATTGGTAGGAAATAAATGATAGTTGTAAGCGTACCAATAAATATACATACATACATATCGTCACGCCTTTTATCCCCGAAGGGGTAGGCAGAGGTTTAGTTTACACTTTAGTCCCACGTAATAAGCAGCGAGCCTATTGCCGTACCGGGCACATTTCCAGACTCCGTGCTGCTACTGAGAATTTCGTGACAGAAAAACCCAATAACACCGCCCGACCCAGGAATCGAACCCGGGACCTCCCGATCCCACGCGCACATTTATGGCGCGAGACCAACGAGGCAGTCGTATAGGGTTTGATGTCGAGTTTTCCGTCTCTACACAAAGATGGTATTTGCATCGTGTTATCCCTTAGTCGCCTCTTACGACATCCACGAGAAGATAGGGGGTGGTGACACTTGTATTCTATGCCGTCAACCACACGGCACACCAATAAATATGTAGGTATATATTATATTTAAATATATATAAAGTTATATAATACTAAGATAATATGCATACACATACATAAATACTTACACATGCATAGATATACATACATAAAATACATACATATACTAACTGCTACTACTAATACATACATATACTATAAATAATATATAATACATATATACTTAGTAGAACGGGAGAAACTAGAAATATTATAATAATAGATAGCGCTCCATAACTAAATATTTGAATCTGGTTACCGTCTGAGCCTGTCTTATATGTAGCGGTAATGCATTCCATAGACGAACAGCAGTGACGGAAAACGATTTGTCATAAAAGGTTGTGGAATGTATCGGCATCTTCAGTTTCAAATTTTCTGATGATCTCAAATAACGGTTATGGGTATCATGAAGGAATTCGAATCGTCCTTTAAGATAGGATGGAGTTGAAGGGCTAAACAGTATATTGTACAGCAAAGAAAGAATGTGAGTATTCCGGCGATATCGTATGGGCAACCACTTGAGCTGTGCTCGAAATTGTGAAATATGATCGTATTTGCGTAATATATCTTTTGTGACCTTTCAAAGCGAGTTATAACATTTTACAATATCAGTGTAAAATGCCTGATTGAGGAAACTGGTTGGGTTTAATATATTTACTATTACGAACTAGGTACTTACGACAAATTCATTTGTTATTACAAAATCGTCGATCCCGGCTGTCATGAAGATCTTTGATAGTCGTTATCGGGAGTCAGCACGCTAAAACATACTGGAACTGGCCTTGGCAATGGAATATCGCTATCCCTTTGGGCTTCAGAGGTCAGACAGCAGTTGCTCTGTCGAAAAGCTAAGAAATACAGAAATCTACTGTATCAATAGAGAAAATTTTCGATCATATCCACTCCATTGTAAAATAACAAAAGGACTACAGTACTAGAATACACCAAGATGATAAAAACATTTTATTGTATTAAAATAAACTTAATCCTATCAAGGTTAGAAAATTCAGCATTTAACTTCAAAACAATGTTTTATATTACATTTAACCAACAATCGCTAACGATAACTCTTCTTTTGAATACTACTGAATGGCATAAAAGTAAACTTTATTGCTCGTAATAGCCATTTTACGATAAATAAGACATTAAAGAACAATGTTTAGGGTATTGATGTAGCAGTATGATTAATCGTTTTGTATTCACTAGACCATGGAGTCATTGTTTGTACCTAAATCCTTTACAAATTTAAACCGCAATATAATTTCACATCTTCATTGTATATATATATAACCTATATTGTCCCACTGCTGAGCAAACACCTCTGGCTGGATTGCCACAAATCTCTGTACTTTGCGATGTCTTATTATTTTTTGAAAATAAGTAATAGGGTAGTTTCCAGGGTCAAAATAATTACATTTTATTTAGTCCGTATTTTAGATTATAAAAAAATATTGGACACGTATTTTTTCTTTTTTCGATTAAATAAAAAATAACAAAGATATAGCCCATTAAAGTTACGTGTGACGTCATCTAGTGCGAATAAATGCAGCACGGCGTGACGTTATACGTAACTTTTAACTTTAATGAGCTATATCTTGGTCATTTTTGGTTTAATTTACAAATAAAAAAATACGTATCGCTTATTTTTGAATAATCTAAAGGACGGACTTATAATTTTTTTTGTCAACTAGCCTATTACATAAACAAATCAGTATGATATGCAAATATAATAAATTGGTCTACGTAAAGTATTTTGGTTTGGATCTAAAAATACGTCGACGTACGTATCATTGCTCGAACAATTTTCACCGTACAAGCCAGAGGCAATATAGCATAATTGGTTACTATAAATAAGGCACGTATAAAAGCCTTGCGTTACTGACTGACTGACAGACAAGCTACGGCTAAAACTACTAGGCGCAAGAAGGTGAAATTTGGGATGTACATGTGTTCCTTGGTTTGACTGGGGGTGTGCACTAAGAAGGGATTTTCTGAAACTGCCACGGGATCTGGCAGGAACAGTTAATGTGCGGGCGTAGATTCGGGCACCCTCTAGTCTTTTATATATAACTAAGTCTACTAATCTATAAGTAATTAACATATTTACCTAACACATTACAGTTCATGGTACTAACACACTATAATGTTCTATTTATATCGTATTAGTACCATGCATGCATGAAGATCTTTGACAGTCGTTAGAGTTCGTCAGTACCTCTAAATAAACTGACACTAGCCATAGCCATGGAATATCGCAAATCCCTTCGGGTTGCGGAGGTCAGACAGGCAGTCGCTCTGTGGAAAAGCTAATATTCTAGTTAGACTAGTAAGCGGACCCTAGATTGAAACTGGGATAACGCTAGGAGGATAATGAGTACCATGCATGCATGGCATATCCTAATAGGTACCACAGTGAGGAAACTGTATCTTAGCCACCATGATCATTCTACAGTTTACGAATTTTATTTGTAAATTGATATATTGGGTTGACTGAGTAAATTTGATATTCGCATAAACCATAGAAAATGCTAATTACGATAATATTTTCGACGCTTAAAGTTCACGTTGATAAAAGCGACTTAACCCTAGAGTACTAATCTTATTTTTTTACTGCTTAATACTAACGATCGCTTGGGCGGTTACTTCATAAATGATACAAGATTTTAGAAAGATTTTTCTATTCAAATTTGTATTAAATGTAACAAAATAATGAAGAAAGACCTCGTTTCTTTAAATTTAATGGCACATTTTCATTAAAATTATAATTTCAGTCTTAAAATCAGCCTTAAATCTAACATTACCCTTGTTTGAACAGTCTTTTGAAAAATAATAATAAAACATAAAAAGACACATACCTATAGCTTCTAATTTATTATCTAAAATAAGTATTATTAAAGTGTTAATATCACATAAAAGTAAAAATACCACACTAATTATAAGATATTTGGCTTGAGAGTAAATTAAAATCAGCCTATATTTTTCTATCACAATTACAGCAGTTTGGAGATCGAGCTTGGGTTTGTAAAGCAGCTTCTAACTCGGTGATTGTGCTTGCTTGTATTGAGATGTTCCAGCAGGTATATTAAGATTGTTTGGAGCAATATTTTGGCAATCATCTTCAAGCTGGCACGAGGGTGAGAGAGTAAGATCAACTACACTGACGTCTGAATCGTAATCCTCAGTTTTACTGTCCGAATCTTCGTTTTCCAAATAGTTTGTTATCTGGTTCTCGTCGAGGTTCATCTATGAAACAAAATGATCAATTCTCAGTAAAATTAAACATATTGTTACAAATAGATAAAGAGATAATTGCAAAAAACTAAAACACGACATTAGTAAAAATCTTTCCGTTAATACTAATGATCGCCTCCCAGGCGAACGTAAGGTCAATAACTCGATACCTGAGTATTCCCCTCTAAACCCATAACCACTCTCCATCGTTTCGTGGGGTGTGATATATTGGCACAAACGCACGCCGCGATACATAGACGTAATTTAAAAATATTCTGCAAAAATCAACCGAACGCGGCCTCTCAGGCGATGATTAGTATTCTAGGGTTAAACAGAGATTTTGAGGCATTTTCGATAGAGACTGGCCGGAAATTGAACGATATAATGGAAATGCATGGGAGAGAATAACTGCCTATCAGTAAATAGGTACACTTTAAGCCTCATAAGTTTATCTTAGGTTTCCGAAAACATAATACAGATGGAAAGTCACTTATTTATCATTTTCAAATAAATTGATTTAGGTTTCTATGTTGCTATCTATGTTGTTCATGTTTACACAACATATCTCAAGTATTTAAAAAATGAACACTTTCGTGAATAAATACTTAAAATCCAATAAACACGTCGCTTAAAATACTTATCATAAATAAACTTTCATTGCAGTTTCACATTGTATACAAAGTCAACGTTTGCGCTTGTTCGAATATCTTTTTATAAGGCTTTCCTCATTGTTATCGGTGCCTTTACTTTCTATATAAAGATATTTCGTTCAACAAAGTTCGGCTTTTCGACAATCAGATACTATAACGATATTTTAAAGACGTTTTTTTGCTCACTTTGTTTGTTATTTGTGTTTTAGTATTTGTCCGTTAAAATGAGATTTAAACAGCTAGGCTATTGAATACGTCTCTTCGGATTTTATTACTGGACGTAAAGAATACTTTGTGTATATTGATGTCAAAATAAAATACCCTAAGGTCATGTTGTCTATTCGAACGGTATAATAAAAACTAGGCTGGGCTATTTTGAATTATTGGCTAGGTATTTCTTTGGCTACTGCGGAGAGCAGGATTCACCATAATAAGAACCAATTATTAACAATGAATAGGCATCCCGCTTACGAAGTCGTCGACATAGATGACAAATAATCAAAATTAAGACACAGCTGTTCAATGTTTGCGATGTGCGGTTGTACCTGATCTATCCATCTATCTATCTATCTATCATCTATCTATCTATATCGTAACGCTTGTCTCCCATTGGGGTAGGCAGAGACTATGGAACGCCACATGCTTCGGTTCAAACATACCTCTTTCGCTTCCTCGACACTTTTTACTTTTAATTTGGCCCTTTTTTAGTACGTCACCTATTTGGTCGGCGTACGTCCGCCTAGGGCGTCCCCTACTGACATTTCCATTCATTCTCGCACGATAAACTCCTTTCGTATTTCTTCTTTCATCCATCCGTTCCAAATGTCCAAAACGCAACATTCCTTTTTCAATCTTTGTCACTACATCTTCTTTTAGACCACACTTTTCCCGTATCACAATATTACGCACATTATCTATCATACTTACTCCGCACATACTCCTTAATGCTCTCATCTCTACAGCATTGATTCTACTTTCATGCTTCTTCTGCCATACCCATGATTCGCTACCATACATCAGTGTTGGCGCCAAAACTCCCTGCAGTACAGCAAGGCGAGCCTTACTTGGGATAATTTCGCTACTGATGATGGACCATAGGGCGCCATTCACACTATTTCCTGCTTTCACTCTCCTTTCAACATCTCCCTCACATTTTCCATCTCTCGTAAACAAACAGCCTAAATACACAAACTCATTCACTTGTTCCACTTTTTCATCTCCTATCATTATGTTACATTCGTTATACTGTTTTCCCTCTCTATGACCATGACCTTAGTCTTGCTTAAAATCACTTTCATGCCCTTCTTTTTATACGCCTCATTCATTACGGTGACCATATGCTGTAAATCAGACGCTGACGACGCAAAAAGAACCTGGTCGTCAGCGTATAGCAAGGTCTTAAACACAGATTCACCCATTCTTAACTACGTGACTGGTGAGAGGCCGGGAATCGGCCGCGTCAAAAAAGTGCCTGACTGGCGAGAGGCCGGGAATCGGCCGATCGTTATAATCGCATTTTTTATTTCCTTCTTTATTTTAAGCAGTTTTATGATTAAAATGTATAATTACGTAAGGATATTTATATACCAATCTGTAGGAAACTTTATGAAGAATCTAAATATATATATATGATAGCAGAAATTTATAAAAATCACCGAGTAATCAACAACAGAATGGAGCCCCCCCGTCCCCCCCGTCGCGGGTTACCCCGCGCGCAGGGCCCGCCAGACGCGGGGGGTGGCAGCATGCAAGTAGCGCCACGTGACTGGTTAATCCACATTCAGACCCTTTCAGATCGGTCAAACAACTGTCCATGAATAGATTGAACAGCCAAGGAGACTATATAAGGAGCTATATAAGGATTCAAGTGCCCGTATCAGATTGCTGCCCACTCCATACACAGAAAGTGTTGACCAAAGTTCATCCCTCACCACTCGATCGTAAGCCTTTTCCAGGTCAATAAAGGCGCAGAAAACCTTCTGGTGTTTACTTAAGGTTTTTTCTGAAATGCACCTTAAGGAAAAGACTTGATCCGTACATACCATTCCCTTTCTGAATCCCGCTTGCATATCCCAAATTTTACTGTCCGTTTCAGAGATCACTCTTTCAATCAGTATCTTTGCATACAATTTGCCAACAACACTCAGGAGGCTTATACCACGATAACTTTTGCATTCCTGCTGTGACCCTTTTCCCTTGTGCAATGGCACAATGATGGCCTTGTTCCAGTCACCTGGTACACGACCGGACCGCCAACATTTAATGAAAAGTAGGTACAGCAGGCTTGCTGTGACGCCTTCGCCTACCTTGAGCATTTCAGCAGATATCCTATCATATCCCGCAGCTTTACCCGTTTTCATACTTTTCATTGCATACCGTATCTCTTCCATACTTATATAATTTTCACAATTATCGTCCTCATTCTCTACTATATTCCTAGTGTCACTTTCTTCTCGTTCAAACAAATTCTCAAAATACACCTTCCACTGATCCAAAACTTCCCCATGCTGTCTTATAATATTTCCATTTACATCCCTCATCACACCAACTTTCGAATCTCCTGCTTTGCCTCGGGTTGTTCTAACCAAGTGCCACAATAATTTTATATTGGCCCGAAAATGCTGAGAAAACTTTCTATCAAATTTATCCTTACATTCTTCTTTCTTTCTTCTTGCCTGATCTAATGTTGAAGAAATGATGTCAATAATAAAATGAGCTCAAAGTACTATATCTTACATACAAGGTCATATCTAATACCTACGTATAGCGCCTTTACCGCAACAATATCACGCAGCACACAAGCAGAACAATGCCATTGTATTTTCATTTCGCCGTAAAGACACAAAACCCTTGCAAAACACACGTTGGCAATTTGTACCGCTGCCCATTTTCACTTGCGTACAACACGGAACAATATGGATCGTTAGAAAAGCGGTAATGGTAGGAAATTACCTTTACCATATTTTATAACCGAGGCTTTGTGCCCGTAAAATACGACCGTTGACCCCGATAGATACAGCGTTAATCTTTTTCACAAGTCGACATCTATGTGCCCAACGCACGAAAGGCATTGTGATCGATTTTTTCGGCGCACCGTTTAGGGTTGAAAGGTTTTGTATTAATTGAGGAAAGAATTCATTGAAAAGGTAAGAAATAGTTACGTGTTTTGTGAAAAGATTTTATTTTGTATTGGGTGCTTTATGCAGAGTTAATTTAAATTCGTGATAAACGTATAGGGCTAGGGTGAAGAATACGACGGTCACGTTAAATGTGATCACGGTTGACCCGAGTAAGAAATGAGGTTTTACTTGCTTGAAATAGTTTTAATTCTATACAAGCGAATACCGGTAACCATGATCAGATTTGCGCCATACTGATCCTGAATGGCACAAATCCTTGACCATGGTTGGTAAAAAATTTAGATTTTATATATACCGTGACCTTGTTCTTCTTGTAATCAATTTGGGCAATTTGGCTTATTTCTGTTTTCATTCCATCAATCCATTGAAGTTTTAGGGTTCAGTAGGAAACTTTAAGATACCCTACCAGTCTCGTCTTGGCTTTACTCAACCACTATTATATGTGTTATTGCTGAAATTATGGCAATATAATTGTTTGGTAATTAATTTTGTTTTGGCCACAATCTTTAAAACTGTACCATATATATAAATAAATGTATGTAGTTATCATACATAACGGTTGTTATCCTGCGTGAACACACATATCCAAGCTAAATAAAAAAAACCTGTTTAATAACTACCTAATAGGTAACAGCAACTGATGACATAACACATCCATGAAAATATAACGACGAACGTATTGCCATGTAGGTTTATTGCCATCAGTTAAATAATATCTGCAACAATAATACGAAGCATTATTTAAAACTAAAGGTTGCCCGCAGCTACGATCACCCATTTTTCTTTAATTTAACCTTTTCTGCCTGATTGATCCCGTTGAGAATTTCGGCAAATCCTTTCTTATTGCGCCCTTACACTCCTCAAGAAGCTGAAATTTGGCACAATAGTCCCGCATGCCTAATATCAGCTACTTTCACCTAGTAGTTTCGGTTCTACGTTGCCTGTCATTCAGTCAATAACATACAAATTTTATATTTATAAATAATAATAATATACAGTTTGTCATAAAATATGAAGTCAGTAAAACAAACAGGGTGCATAGGGTTCCCACCAAGAACTGAGGGTCCCAAGCCAACCTCACCTGCAAGTGGTGCACCTGCCGATCAACGGACGAGGCTCTGGCAAACAAAATATCCTGATAAGCGGCAATAGGCTCGCCACCTATTACGTGGGATCAAAACACTGGCGAAAAGTGGGCGTTTAATATGCCTCTGCCTACTCCTTCGGGGAAACAGGCGTGAGTCTATGTATGTATGTTGTAAAACAAACACTAGCAAGGAGTTCCACTACTTTGCTAAAGGGTCATAAATATTATACGCTGTGAAGCGTTCGTGTGCGTCTGATGTCCGACCCAGAAAGAGCCTGAAGGAATTCAACTGTGCAATTTCATCGTTCATTCCTCGATATGGATCACATAAAAAATAGATGAGCTTGCAATTCCTCATCGATTTTCACGAGTCAGTAGTTTTGTGTTGAGCAAAATAACGCTGGAAACATCGATGTTTGGTTGATGTAGCGTAAGAGTAATAATGATTAAAACCGATGTACCTAGCGATTTATATCAATTCGTGAAGCAAGCTATAATAAGCGTGAAGCAAGTAGGGGATTTGTTACCAACAAAGTTAAGCCATCTTAGCAAAGATTCATCTTCAGATGGGTGATCGATACTTAAGCCATTTTCATTCCTCGAGAGTGCTCCTTCACAAGACTCTCAACACTGCTAATTTTGCTTCACACCTGGGTGGTACTTCGAATGGCCTGCATACTCCAACAGTTGACAATATATCCAAAATAAAAAAGTACTTAGTTGTTAATCATTGAAGGCTTCTGCGGCATATTCACTCACCAAATTTAACTTTACTATATTATTACTTTATATTTTATCTATTACAGAGTATGCTGCTTTGATTGTGTCTCATTTTTGTAATGGAACTGCTATCGCTTTATTATTATATTCTTGGGAATGTACCAACAAAATTGAAATAACACTGATAAAAAATGATATAACCCTGAGGACCGTAGGGGTGTACTAAGAAAGGAGTTTCTGAAATTCTCACGTTGAGACAGGAACGGTTCAATGCAAATAAAACGGTATGGCGCGTATGTTTAAAAAACATGAAGTATGAATAAAAACAAAATAATAAAAATAACTTTAGTGGTGTGTAGACCGTGAGTTTGTTGTGGCCCGAACCGGACAGATAGTTTTCAAGCAAATTGCAAATCTTATGCTCTGTGAATGCAGAGACGTATTTTAGTGCATACTATTTGAATACAGCTTCGTTCATGAGAAAGGAGGTAATAGTCTTAGTGACCTAAATAAAGACAAAAATATATTTTGCTTCTTTTTAAGGGGCAAGCTTCCTCCACTGCTGGACAAAGGCAGCTCAAAATTTCTAATATATACAGTGGTGGTCATATAATTAAGAACGCTGATATAATGGGAAGATTTTTTCAAAATAAGACGTATAACTAATTGCATGCAATTTTTTTATTTCTCTCGGTATCATAAAACTTTTCCATAAAACCACTGAATTTATTGATACACATGATTGGCTAAAAATAAATAAGCAAACTTTTTTTACACTACTTCTTACCATAGTATTCCTATTTAGTGGCTGGTCACGTAATTAAGAACGCTTTATAATTTATATTTTTTTTTCAAATTTAAACAGACTACACTCAGTCGATTTGCAGTTGTAGGTTACTGTTTGTGTAATTTTGGCGCCATTTAGTGCTGTAAAAGATTTAAAGTGATTACTTCTTATAAAAAATACAAAGTTGTGATAAATCTACAAGGGAAGCCATAATAAAACTTCGCCGGCAAAATTGGTCTTATAAAAAGATAGCCATCTACAATGTTCAAAAACGATGGTTTTCCACGCTGTAAAGCATTTTGCTACGTATCAAACTACTTTGAATGTTCCACGTGTACCTAGACAGAGAAAAACAACTCCTCGAGATGACCGAAACATCGTCCGTATGGCAAAACAAAATCCTTTTAAAGGGTCAAACGAGCTGATAAAAGAATACTTTGGTGAAAATAACCCGCTCCGTAAAGGAATTTCTTACAGCGCAATCAGTTTCTGTCTTAGACTGGCCAACTAACAGCCCAGATCTAAACCCAATAGAGAATCTGTGGTTTGAAGTAAAGAAAAAGGTTTCAAATACACAGTGCGGAAATCTAAGAGAGCTGTACGACGTGTTTTTAGTAGAATGGAACTCTATTTCTCTTGAGAAATGTAAAAAAATAATAGAGTCAATGCCTTGTCGGTGTAAAGCAGTAATTAAAAGCCGTCGACATGCTATTAACTATTAAGTTTAGTTAAAACTATATTAAATTGCTTTTTGAATTTTTCGCGCTACATATTATTGTAATTTTTTAAATATAAATGTCATACAAAACAATTTCCGTTCAGTTTAAGAAGTCGTTCTTAATTACTTGTCCAGCTTCAGTACTATTTGAATGTGTTACTTTGGTAAAATAAATTAAATTTTAGAAAAATGGTTGACAATTTTATTCTTTATTTCTAAGCCACGTTGCTCTATTAATGTGGCTATTTTATAACATGACAAAATGCTTCGCAGAAGCTGCACATCTCTGTGTATATACATTATTTAAATAAAAACTTCTAGTACTTCAAATCGTTCTTAATTATATGACCACAACTGTATATAGATATCAAATAATCAATAGGAGGATTTTACTCACTATTCCATGCTTGCCACATGGATTTAATGTTCAGTTTTCCGTCTCTTCCCAAAGGTACGGTATAACAGTAAGTCATATCATCATCAACTTTCGTTTATAAACTGTTACTCACTATGGACCGTCCTCATTTTGAGAAGGGTTACGGCATAGTCACGCTGGCCAAGTGCGGTTTGGCAGACTTCACACTTATTTCGAGAACATTCCAACTCGCATGTGTGTTACAATATAAATTGTAAATCTGCGGTGTCGCATATGTCCTAAAAGCGTGGGTTTTAATAAAAGTAACGTTAATCCGCGTCAGTGGACCTGCGGTCTGTACCGTGAATCCGTTGTGGCCGGCACCGGACAGCTGGTGTCCGAGAGAGCTGCGAACAGTACGTGCGTGGACGCGATCTGGCATTTTTAATGTTTACTATAGTATGCCCACAGCTACACTCACACGTTTATTTTTAACCGACTTCAAAAAAGGAGGAGGTTCACAATTCGGCCGGTATTTTTTTTGTATGTATGTACACTGATTTCGCCGAGGTTTTGATTCAGGTAGGCCCAGTAGTTTTTATTCTAGGGGCATGTTTTATTTACTTTTATCTATCTCGATGTCTGAAATCAAATCTCGCAAGTAAATTTGATCTACTTCCCGGTTACCTATTGAGCAAAAATTTTGTATACGTGTGTAAATTGGATGACAATGAAAAATTATGATGACATAGACTTGATCTGATTATGGTATCGATTGATTTGTTTTGACGGGCACTTTGGTGCGGGTGGGAATTAGGATCCTCTAGGGTCCAATGCAGAAGCCAGACGGTGGCCATACGTACTCAGTAATTACAAAAATCAATTTGACTTGCACAAGGAGACGACTACTTTTATGCGTTCCCGTTACTTGAGATCTGTAGTTTTTATGGCGCGCAGTATCTTTTGTAGGTCTTCCCAGAACTAGTTGACAATACACAAAAAGTATTAAAAAAATAACTACGTTAAAAAAAACCGACTTCGAAAACTAAAAGTAAAAAAATAATAAAGATTTATTATTAATTAAATACTACCTATTATTTATATGTGCTGTTTACTAATAGGTTTGAAGTCGGTGTCAAAATGAATTATCAATTAAGCTAAAACGCATCAAAACTGTTATGTATTTAAGACGTCCGTCAACGACGTCTGCCCGCTTTATTAGTTACTACGTAAGAATAAATTGTCTTAAACTCCGTCAAGAAAAAACACCCTCAAAAGAACACCACCTAGAGATAGTTTGTTTGCAATTTCACTTTAAAATGTAACCCTGTACCTGCGAATACCGCTTAACTTGCCATTACAGTCATATGGCACTCGTTACATAAAACGCTGTCGAGAGTAAAGGGTTAGGGTACGCCATAACAACCAGCTTCACTTTATTTATGTACTATTATGGCCTGTTATATTATGTGTAATATGCGTTATGAACTTAGTGTACTAGTGGGTTAGGCTCTTTAGTACTTTAGGGAAGAGGTTTGTATGTGTGTGTTGATAGTGCTACGTATAAAATACATACACGCACACAGAATATCGATGTGCTACTTTACGTCCATATTTACACAGTTGCGTTTAGTTTGGTGAGCGATAGTGTCAGAGCCTCCCATCCCATTTTCTGTTTCTTCATTATGTCTCTCCTCCTATGGGTTTCTCTATACCAATGCCCGGCAACGCACTTGTGACGTCTTTGATGTTGCAGGTGTTCATGGGCAGCGGTAAACGCTTACCATTTAAGCAATCCTTCTGCTCGCTTGCCTCCTATTATATAAAAAAGACATAATTTGTTTACATAGGCAGGGTGTATGTGTGGGTCTGGAATCTAGATCTTTCTGAGTAGGACAGGTGTTCAAAATGAGCCTGAAAAATTAAATTGGAAGATAGATTAATCCATAACGATGGATGAAAAACAGTTTAATTAAAAGATGAGTTGACCGTTTTAAGATGAATTTGTCCTACATACATTTAAAAAATATTTATTTTGGTTAATTTGTTACAACTGTCTGCCTCCTTGGTCCAGACTGCCTCGGTGGTCCTGTGGATAGCGTATGCGTCTGCTGATCGGAGTACCCGGGATCGATTTCCAGGTCAGGCAACACTGTACTAGCACGGAGTCTGGTAAAGTGCCCGGTAACGGCAATAGTCTTTACCCCTATTATGAGGGACCTAAAAAATAATATTACGCCTCTGCTTGCCCCTTCAGATAAACAGACGTGAGATTATGAAACAAATAAATTACAAAAATATATAGAGGTAGACACAATTTCTTAACTGATTCTTTTACTCGAAGCAGAATATTTGTGAGAGTGATTTTATACTAGTGACGAAACGCCTTGTAATTTATTTTTCTGCTTTGAAGAAATGATTTCCGTCATGTTCCTTAACTTGGGAAGTAAACAATTACTTTTAAAGTTGAAAATGCGATTGGTGTCGACGTTTGAGTGCCTTATTAATAAACTTTACATCACAAACGTAAGCCAAGGAAACGATTATGTTAAAATCTATCTATGCATATTATAAAATGAAGTCCCCTTTTTTCCGTTTGTCCGTATGAGCGCTATAGACTTAAAAACTATCTAACGGATTTTTGTATGGTTTTCACCAATAGATAGAGTACATACATACATACATAGACTCACGCCTGATTCCCCGAAGGGGTAGGCAGAGGCATATTAAACGCCCACTTTTCGCCAGTGTTTTGATCCCACGTAATATTTGGCGAGCCTATTGCCGCTTATCGGGATATTTTTTTTGCCAGAGCCTCGTTCGTTGATCGGCAGGTGCACCACTTGCAGGTGAGGTTGGCTTGGGACCCTATGTTCTTGGTGGGAACCCTATGCACACCCTAGATAGAGTGATTTCTGAAAAAACGTTTAGGTGTATAATTCACGCGGGCAAAGTCGCGGGCACAGTCAAGTATTTAATAAAAAACCTTTTCTAAAACAATACCATATCCAATTCAAATTCCTTTATTTCTAACTTGCGGTCGATATATAGGAACTCCCAACAAGCAAACCTTATTTAATCCTCCAACGTTTTCAATTTTATTGAAGACGATTTGTGAAAAAAGTTGAAGTAAAACAATACTTTTGTATTGTTTGTTTCAATCTTGTGATACGTTTTACTGGATAGGTTCGTTTAATAAATGAATGTATTTATTCATTGTATTTGTTCTAATGAAAGGTTTATGCACGCGTCGGTTTTAGTACCATCAAATTACGACGCGGTGACGTAGCGGGAGTATTACTGATTACCATGCCGAAGGTCGTGGGTTCGATACCCGCTCAAGTCAAACGTTTGAGTGCATGACCTTGGAGGTTTGTCTTAGTCTGAGTGTTTCTATGCATAGTATGTATGTACATCGAACTATCTTTAATATTTATAGATTGCTGCAGCCATCATCATCATCCTAGCGTTATTCCGTTGCATCCAAGATTTACACGCCTTGGAGCTTACTAGTTAACCAAATTCGACAGAATATCAGCTTTTTCATAGAGCAACTGCCGTCTGAACTACGTAACCCAAAGGGATAGCGATATTCCATAGTTGAGACTAGTGTCAATTTATTTGAGGTTACTCACTCCCCGTTACCATGTCAAAGATCTTCATGACACCCGGGAACAATGGTTTAACGTGGTCGCTGAGGTACGGGGCAAGCAGTAATTAACAATTTAATATGCACATAACTTGGGAAAGTGAGCGGTGTGCTCAGTGGATTCGAACCCGACATCCTCTGCATGGCAGTCCATTTGTATCTCCACTAGGCTATCGGTGCCTGTGATTTACTGCAGGCAATAGAATCCAAAATATTGTTATAAGTTTTTTAAACTAATCACTATTTTCCTGCCAAAATGGGTGAATAGTTTAAAAAGACTTAGATATTTTCCATCGCTACAAAGATTATCCATATTGCTAGAGTTTCATTTCTCTCCTATATATCGCTATACTGAACTTATAAATAAATTGATAGGTAGATAAAGATATATTGAATTACCTAGACAAGTGATATTATTTCAAACATTACCTACGTCTAGACGCGGCAATGTGTCGAATATATGTGTAATGTTAGTGTCAGCTGTGTAATAATATGAACGTCTTCGAGGTTTTTATGTGTATGATCTATTCTGATAGAATAAATGTTCTAAAAAATATCAAATGATACGAGAGGTGAAGTTTGAAATTATGATTTTAATGGTAGTTTTGTATGTGGTAAAATGCCAATGTTTACGAAACATTGGCATTTTACCACATACAGTTTCGCATTACACTACTATACGTAGTCGTCTCTTAATTTGAATCACATCATTGTGAGTTAATCGCAAGATTTGGCCTACTATAGACGCTAGCCAAAAAATTTGGTATAATGTTTGATGTCGAGTTTACCGTCTCATTGCAAAGATGTTACTTGCTTTGTGTATTGTCCTATGTCATCTCTTGCGACACTCAGGCAATGAAATTGGTTATTGGTAATGGTATTATAAATCTGTCACTACATGGGTAAATCTTACCAATTTGACGACCCGGTGGCGTAGCGGCAGTGTTACCGTCTGCCACGCCGAAATTCGCGGGTTCAATTCCCGTTCAAGTGAAACATATATATAATACGTGAACAATTGAACATAAATGTTAGTCTTGGTCTGGGTGTTTCGATGTTTAATATGTATGTGTTTACAAAAAAGTATTATATGTTTATTTATTGAATAGAAATTGCAGAAGCTCTGCTTAGTTTGCAACGAAATGGTTATATATATATATTATATATATATATATATATATATATTTGGTAAATGGTTTTGTAATAGAATTGTATAATGAAACAAACAATACAAAATGTGTTTCATTTGTCGAGGTCAGTTGTGCTTACGTCAACGCAGGGGCAGTATCAATGTTTGACGTAATTACAAGACGTAATCCATGCAGAAATAATAACCACAAAATACGTAGGAACAGAAAGTCTGACCAACATTTAAAAAACTGACACATCAACTTCATTACTGATCTGAGGTCCTAGACAAATGACATTAAATTTGCATAGCGATATAGCTTTTCGCTTAATGTAATCTTTATAAATAACTAGAGGACGCCAGCAGCTACGCCTGCACATTTTTTTTTATTTATCTGTTTTGACCGATCCCGTGGGTATTTCGGGAAATCCCTTCTTAGTGCACCCCTACGGTCCCCAACGAACATACATGCCAAATTTCAGCTTCCTGTGCCCAATAGTTTCGGCTGTAGCGTGTCTGTCAGTCAGTCAGTAACGCAAGGATTTTATATATTAAGATAATGAATCACTACAAATTTTTGTACACGCATAACTTCCAAAAGACTACGCCAAATTGGATAAAAAAAAATTTATGATTTTTTTATTATCAGGAAAAGGTTTTTATGACAAAAAGATTTATCCTAAAAATAATAGCAAATATTAAAAAATATATGTACACAATATATGGCGTTACCGCGTCATGAATTCAATGTAAAGCGAATAGCTGAACCGCGACATTCGCGACCTAAATTAGGAGTGAATGCCACTGCTCTAGGTGCCCAGATACGATAACACTGTCAGCAAGTTTCTGTGGCTGTGTCGTGAATGATGATAAAGAACGAATTTGTCAAGGCCTACTTCATAAGAAAACGCAATAACTCTGAGTATTGCGTTTAGAATAATTCAATGATATACGGTTCAAAACATGTTTACTCTCAAGGCACTCCATATGACAATTCTTAATCGAACTCTGACCAAGGTTTTCAAAATCCTAGCGAAAAGTATTGCAAAAATTATTATCTGATCAGATTTCTGAATCTCACGTTTCATAATCTATAGATATAATATACCTAATATAATATAATATTCTACCACATTCACACAACACCATCTAGTCCCAAACTAAGCAGAGCTTGTACTATGGGTACTAGACAATGGATAAACATACATACATACTTTTTTTTGTAAGTACATACATATTATACATAGAAACACCCAGACCAAGACAAACATCCATGTTCATGCACACAAATGTTTGACTTGAGCGGGAATCGAACCCGAATAGTTTAATATGCTACCGAATTAATGCCGTATAGTAAGTAAGCTATCCATAGTCTCAGCGTCCCAGTGACCTGATTTGTTTTCCATTAGATCGTCGGTCACAGCTGACCCTATATTTACAATGTGAGCGTCGTGTAATGTCCATAAATGTTCGACGTAAATATCTGCTGGCCGAGTTGACAAAACTGGGAGCGTTCGAAAGTCTTCATACGAAATAACTTGGTCTTTTAAATTGACAGTGAGTTTGAGCATCGAGCATTGAGCATCTATATTTGTATATAAAAATACAGTAAGAATCTGAATATAGTGAATACTGATTGGATAATTATATGATTGTAGTTGTGCTAAATCCCACTACTGCATAACATTTCCCTTCTTTCACCTTTTATTGCATAAGTAGCATGCATACGAAGGAAAAATAATAAATGCATGATTATAATTCTTTTTCTTAAAATAAAAAAACACTATCTAAAATAATAACCATCCTATACATGCCGTTAATATTGATTTGGTGTACTATATTTTTGGTAATACAATATCTCGCGATTGGAGCAAAAAATTAAAAACATTTGAGACCTGTTAGAAGTTAAAACTAAGTAGTTGTTAAAAGAAATAAAACGAACCATAAGGTTCGCTTTATTTCTTTTAGTAGCCACTAACATTAAACTGTCCTGTGATTCGTTTGTGCCAAGATTTAAAAGATTGTATGATTGTAGCATTTCAACAATCATTGTCAGCACTAGAATAAGTAACAATTTACATTCGCATAATGGCATCGCCTAGTTATACTCAACACAAAGCGAATGAAATAAAGAATCAAGAAAAGTAATAGTAGTGAACTCTGTGAAAGGCAAGTTAATTAATATCTACATTTATTTCTTATCCTTTTATATTTGATATTAAATTGTAACTACAATAGACTGAATTATAATGCGTTAGAGAAGCTTACAGTTTAGAATATATTTATGGTTAAATTTTAAATTTGAAGCTAGTTGTATATGGCGTCATGTCTAACATTCGGCGGTTTCTGGTAGTGCAGGATTATCAGTTTAGATTAAATCTTATTTCTTTTCTTGACACGTGTCTACTGCCCATCCTTTCCTACAGTGCTCAGACATGATCTCTGACAGAGATTCAGAAGTCCAAGTTGAAGCCAAAGAGCCATGGAGCGTAGCATTCTGGGATTGAAGAGGACCGATCACGTCCGTGACACTACGCTGCGCTCGAAGACGGGCTTAGCCGACATAGGAGCCTAATCAGCCCGACTAAAGTGGGACTGGGACGTCTGCTGCATGCACCCGGGTAGGAGGGCACATGCAGCTACAAATTGGGTACCAGGCGGTCGGCGGCGACGGGGACGTCCCAAACGGAGATGGCGGGATGACCTGGATGCTTTTGAGGGCGACTAGCCAGAGACTGCCAATGACCGCGATTTGTGGAAATCCAGGGGAGAGGCCTTTGCCCAGCAGTGGGACACCATAGACTAACAAAATAAATATATTTTCTATACTTGAGGAATCTCTTTTTTTTGTTCAATACGGTGAAACTCTGGTATGTGGAGGCTCTCCCCTAAAGGCTCCACTAAATTCACCGCGGTGTCCCTGCGGGTCCCGTGTAGTGGCGGGGTCACGTGATTCACGGATAGCATACTTTTTCGTGACCCTGCCCGGGGTTGGCCCACCGTTGGTGTTGGCGGGCCCCGTCTTGTTATACTACTTGGGAGGCGGCGTAGACACTACGCCACACTTCTTGCCTTTTGGCGGACGAGGAGCAGCCCCAGCGCTCGCCATCCGCAGGCATTAAAACCTAGCGGCCGCAGAGGTTAGGAAGGACTGCAATATGTATATATTATATTTGTTTATATTATATAGTAAGTATATTATTGTAAGTATATATTTATATTATATAGTATATTAGTATGTATTTATAGTAGTGGGCGTTTAAACGAAAAGCTGTAAACACAATCTGCTTATCAACATAAGCATAAGCGTTCGTCTATAAGTACAGGCCGATTTCGTTTAAACGGAAAGCAACATCACAAACTGTAACGCTGCCGCTGCTGGCGGCTGGCGCGTTGAACGACAACGATTCGCGAACGTTAGGTTGGCCGCACTGTTCACTGCTTTTTTAAAGTAATATTGAAAATGAACTCAATGCATGTGAACATAGAGACTAATATACAAACAAACACGTCAACATTAGGATTAAGCTACTAAATTACGAGTTGTTTGTTTACGTAATAATATTTAAAGTAAAAAGTATTTTGTTTTTAGTTGCATAAACTTTCGTTTAAACGATTTGTTTTTTCTTCAATGTATTGTTAGTATGCTTTTCGCGGCCATTACGCAAGTGCATACGTACGTAAATAATAAAAAATGGAACTTTTACGTGCGAAAAATAAACCTGTGACTGTCAATAGTTTAATTTTTTATATACCTATTAAATTAATTTAGTTCACAAGCGGCAAGCAGCAGCATGTCCGTTTCACAGCGAATTGCAAAAGCGTTTTAAGTGAAAAGCTTTTTCAAAAGCGCGCTTTTCAATATAAGTACAACGTTGTAAGCGTTGTTGAAATTAAGCCGTTTATCACACTCCTATGTATTTATATTGTATAGATATAATAAAATATTTATGTAATCTTAATTTGATGTAGAAAATTATATAAGTTAAATATCCCTTAACTGTAATTGCACCTAGCTCATTTTATCTCTGCACCACCCAAAGGTTGACTGGGAGAAAATGCCTACGGCATTAAGTCCGCCTCTGTACAGATATTTTGTGCATAAAGTTTTAAATAAATAAATTAATAATATGGCAATAATGAATAAGAAAAAATAATAGTTAACAATGTCAAAAATGTCAATGATTCATTAATATAAATTGAATAATGTCAAATATGTCAATAATTATTAGGGAAAATTATATGTAGTTACAGTCATCTGTCAGCCAAGAAATCACTAATTGTATATTAACATTTGTTAACTAAAAATTCATGTAGACGTTTTTTAAAAATATTTATTCTTAAACTTTTGATTTCATTAGGCAATTTATTATAGACAACAGGTGCCATACAAAATATGCCTTGGTGCATCAAAGCTGTGCTTGCCTTACGTATGCGAAGTCTTTCACTCATATTCTCCCTCCTATTACGCGTAAGTTTGTCTGATAGTTTCTCAAAAAGATCAGGACTTTACAGAGTTGCTGTTTCATATATATAAAACATGCTAAGGTTAAGATTTTATATTTTCTAAAATATGACACACAACTGTCTGTAGATTTTAAGTTAAACATCGCTCTTATGCATCTTTTTTGAGCTATAAAGACCATTAAATTTCTTTGTTCGTTGAGTTGCCCCAGAAAATTATTCCATAACGCAGTTTAGAAGCAGTTGATCCGTGGTAAGCCATGAGTAATGCTTTATGGTTTACCGAAGGTCTTAGCTTATATAGTGCGTACACTGTGCTAATTTTCTTACATAGGTCTTCAGTATGCGCTTTCCAATTTATTTTACAGTCAATAGTTAAACCTAAAAATTTTGCCATGTCAATATCATTAATCTCAGTATTCATGTAATTATTATTTTATGTCGTTGTGAAAATTGTATTAAAATGGTTTTACCGATATTAATTTTTAAATTATTATTATCCATCCATTTTATAATTTCTAATAATGTAGTATTAATGTCAGTTTCATACGAGTCATTATGTTTATAGTCAATTACAACTGTACTGTCGTCTGCAAATAAGGTAATTGGGTGAGAGGTCACTTTTGGCAAATCATTTATGTACAGGATAAATAATAACGGCCCTATCACACTACCCTGACCCACGCCATAGCTGACTGTACGCATATGAGAAACATATGTTTCTTCTTTTTTCTTAACAGGATTAATGTTTCTGAGTTCTGTATATTGCTTTCTATTCATTAAATAGGATTTTATCAGATTGTTAAAATTTCCTCTTATACCATACGCATCTAGTTTTACTAGTAAAACCTTATGGTCAACATAGTCGAACGCCTGTGTCATATCACAGAGAATCGCACTAACTGGTGTTCTACTGTCTACATGCATCATGATTACATTTAAGAAATCGTATATAGCTCTGTTTATGCTCTTTTAAGGCCGGAAACCTTTTTGTTATATAGCTAAAATGTTTTGATTTTCTAGGTACTGATATAATTGTTTGGATATAAACTTTTCCAAAATTTCTGAAAATATTGGTATCAAAGTTATTAGTCTGTAGCAATCCATACATTCTCTATCAAGTTTTATGAAAAGTGGCTTGACCACGGATATTTTTAGTCCGTTAGGGTATATTCCAGCACTTATACTTAAGTTAATGATGAAGCATAAATGTTTAGATATTATATGTCCTACATATTTAATAACCTTTGTTGAGATGTCATCGTATCCCACACTACTCGTATTTTTAACGATGTTACAATTGTCTCCACATCAGAAGATAAACAGGGCTGCATAAACAGAGATTTATTGCGTTTGTCTATAAATTTAGTTATACATATTTGGAACTGGTATAATTTTGTTTACAAAATAATCGTTAAAAGTGTTTGTTATATCTTGTGGGTCTGTTAATGAATCTATCACCTAGTCTTATTTTTGTTATACCATCATTGTCGGACGCATAAGGCAGTATTGTGTCAGTATTGATATTATAAGAATTTTAATATTGTAAAATTCTTTTAATATCAAATGGTAAGCACTATGTTCACTTTGAGACGGTCTAAGGATATTGTGCTAGACATTTTTATTATACTACTAGCTGACCCGGCGAACTTCGTACCGCCTAACAGTTGATTCATTTTTTATTTTTTTTAATGGCTCTCGGTTATAACAATCCCCGTTCTTCAAGGAATTATTATAAAAAAAGAATTAGCCAAATCGGTTCAGCGGCTCTCGATATTTGTGCTTAGCAACAGATAGATAGATTCACCTGTGTACTACATTAAAACATACATACATACATACATAGACTCACGCCTGTTTCCCTGAAGGGGTAGGCAGAGGCATATTAAACGCCCACTTTTCGCCATTGTTTCGATCCCACGTAATAGGTGGAGAGCCTATTGCCGCTTATCGGGATTTTTTGTTTACCAAAGCCTCGTCCGTTGATTGGCAGGTGCACCACTTGCAGGTGAGGTTGGCTTGGGACCCTAAGTTCTTGGCGGGAACCCTATGCACCCTAAAAATGTCCACCAATAGTATAACTTACGTTAAAGGACAAAGAAAAATTATTATGATTAGGATACAATCATAGTCATGGCGCTAACAACAATGCCATAATAGCGTATTATCAAAAAAAAAATGCCCTAGATTTTAACCTTTCGAAGTAAGATTATAGCGATTTAAATTAATGAGATGCTGATGTAGTGTGTATGTAGTCCTTTCACATAGCAGTCAGTTGCTTAAACAAATCTGATGGACACGCGAATCTAAGATCAAGAATATTCTTATGGTGGAAACATGTAGTAAGCGTAAACCTATGTGACGAGGGGCACATTGAATGAATATAATGCCTTTAATGAGTTTATTTCATTCAAATATCTGTAATATTTTTATTACACAACCGCTCAGATTTTGTTTATTCTCGTAGTGGCACTCTTTGAGTGGTGTCACGTATCTCTTCACGAAATCGACTGAACTCGACTCCAGTGAGGTAAAATTTCTTCTTTGTAAAGGTCACCGGTCATAGGATATTATCAAACGACGACAATCAGAGGCGACATAACGTGGCCTTAAGGCATGTCACGTGGACTGACAATGGACTGACGTCAACGTTATTTTACTTTTAATGTTGGTTTTGTTGTCAACGGCTGAATTAAATTTGGAATATTATTCTCTATGATAAATCTAGAAAGAGATGGTAACAACTTTTTAGTTAGACTAATAAGGCTGCCTAGTTTGAGCTGGTACGTCGAAATGTGTGCACTAATAATTGGCCCATACACATCACATATGTAGGTGCTGTATTGACCTTGTCTTCATTTTTGCCACTGCCGATTACAGCGCGGAGTCCTAGTTAGCATTTGATTGTCACCGTGACTTGTCGATAGAAAGAATTGCCATCCTTTTCATATGCGCCCCGTGGCAGACTCTACTGACCGTTACTATACGTAGCCGCCAGGGGCGTATTTAAAACATGTAATATGCAAACTCGGATTAAACCTCCAATTTAATAGTGTACAACGCCGTCCTGAAGCTAAAAAGTGTGCATTACAAAAGAGAATTGCATACAAATGATATTGCCGTAGAACTTATATTTTGCTCATCAGTCAAAAATGTGTCTTGGGTGGAGATCAAATCTACCACCGCCGGCGTGTAAAATCTTATAATGTATGTACTTAAGAATACACAATTAAGTTCATCAGTCACCTGGTTACCTGTTTTGATATCACATTACGTGTAGGAGGTTTCCTGGTACAATATTATTATTCTAGTATAAAATACGTGTACTAGACCATAATATAGCGAGTTTACTTTCGATAGATTCGGCAGTGCTGCTTTATATAACGATCATGCCATCTAACATTATTGAGTTTGGTAATTTTATTTTATTTATTATCTTTATATACACATAGCGTATAAAGGTGGACTTAATGCCTTAGGCATTTTCTGCCAGTCTACCTTAGAGTGGTGCAGAGATTAATGGTAGGTGTATTTTAGAAGTGCAGTTTGACTTATATATTTAATATAACTTAATAGGTATGATAAACGCATACAATACATAAACTTTTATCATCATAATACATAAATACATATTATATATACTAACATACACATACATATTATATATGCATACATAAAAAAATATATAGATACCCAAGTAATAAATATATACGTATATACGTAAAATATATATAAATGTTACGATACTTCTGCCAACTTAGCCAATAAAAGCTGTTTTGCCTTTTTCTTAAAGCAGTGCCTAGTGGTAGACGTCCTGATTTCGAGAGGAAGGTCATTCCAAAGAAGAATAGCTTGAGTAGGAAAAGAAGAGTGGATGAAAGAAGATCTATGTGAAGGACAAAGAAGAAGAAGGTTATCAGATGAACGAAGGTTACGATCGTGGTTGCTGCATAAGTACTGGAAGTAAGAGCCTAAATATTTGGGAGTATTGGGAGACATGAGGATAGAATAGAGAGTAGTGAGAGCAAGCAGACTGCGTCTTTGACGAATAAGAAGCCACTTCAACTGGGAACGATAAATAGACACGTGGTCATACTTGCGAAGATTGAAAATAAATCAAATGCAGTTATTGAGAAGACAATCAAGTTTGTTAAGAAGATCTGCATTCAGGTCATAGTAGCATACATCACCATAGTCGACCAAGGGAAATACCAAAGTTTGCACAAGCATTGTCTTAGTTTTCGGTGGGAGAAAGTTTCTTAGGCGATTGATAGCGCGTAGTGTTCCCGTAATCTTTTTGCTGGTTTGAGTGACGTGGTTTCGCCAGCTTAACGTGCTGTCCATATGTAGGCCAAGGTTCTTGACTACTGGGCACATATCTATGATCTTACCATCATTAACTAGCGGTGGCAGGGTTGAGACGTCTAATCTTTTAATAGTCCATTGGCTACCAATTATAATTGCTTGGCATTTGCTTGGATTTACACACAATCCAAACTTGTCTGACCAGCTCTGTATGGCGCTTAGATCTCGATTAACTCCCTGAATTGCGGACGGGATGTCCTCAACGGAGGCCTGAAAGTATATCTGCAAGTCATCGGCATACAGATGATAAGCGCATTGAAGATTTTGAGTTAGGAGATTAATAAAGTTAGAAAATAATAAAGGAGAAAGAACACCGCCTTGAGGAACACCACAGTTATTGTCACGCCACTTCGATGATGACTCGTCGAGGCGGGCAGACTGCTGGCGTCCTCGAAGATAACTTGAGAACCAATCCAGAGCTTCGGATGAGATCTTAAGATGGGTAAGGAGGGACAGCAGGACATCTTGACTGACGGTATTAAAGGCATTCGAAAAATCAACCAAAGCCAACACAGTGACTTTGGTGTTCTCCATGCCCTCCCTAATATCGCCAGTCACTTTGAGAAGGGCGGTTGTAGTACTGTGCCTAGGCCTGAAACCAGATTGGTACGGGCTTAGTAAGTTATTTGAGAAAACAAATCTAGACAATTGCTTTTGGACACAGGACTCTAGGACTTTGGACAGGTAAGGAAGTATAGAGATGGGACGAAAGTTATTCGAGTGTGAAGGGTTTTGGACTTTAGGAAGAGGAATAATACATATGCTTTACGCCACAGGGCTGGGAAGGTGCCAGAAGTAAGTGAAAAGTTTATGATGTGGGAGATGGCTAGAAGGAGTTGGTCTAAGATAGCAGTCATCATGCTCCGGCTGATGTCGTCGCATTCCACCGCATTGGACTTTATGGAAAGGATTATCTTCTTGATCTCATCCGGGGCTAGTGGAGAAAAGTGAAAGGAATCTATATTGGGTCGGGTTAAAGAAGCTAAGTAGTTCACTGTGAGACACTCAGTCTGGTGATCTAATGTGGTGGTGGTTGTGAAAAGTGTATTGATGTCATCCAGACTGAGTGTCCCAAGACAGCTAATACGTCGCTGTTTACCGATACCTAAAGTGCCAAGGAACTTCCAGATATCGGCAGGGGATGAGGAAGAAATATTATGTAGAATGTGTTGGCGTTTAGCGTTGCGTACCATCTGATTACACCGATTCCTTGCAGACTTGAACAGTTTC
Source organism: Euclidia mi (assembly GCA_944739405.2). Taxonomy (NCBI): domain Eukaryota; kingdom Metazoa; phylum Arthropoda; class Insecta; order Lepidoptera; family Erebidae; genus Euclidia; species Euclidia mi. The sequence continues at coordinate 62,240,952 of OX123187.2, read as the reverse complement.
CAGTTGTCATCACAGCGGTCCCTTTTATAGATCCGGAAGGCTCGGTCCCTACGCCTCATTGCCATGCGCACACCCCTGGTGATCCTGGTGCTGGTGGGCGTCTTAATTTAACTTTACGTATGGGGGCATGGGCATCATATAGTTGACAGACAGTATTATTAAAAATACGAACTTTTTCGTCTATCGTCGACGAACCCTCCATAACCTACCAGGTAAGACTAGCCGCATCTTCACGAAGTTTGACCAAATCCATACGACCAAAACAACGCCTGTGCAAAACTTTAGGCAAGGATTTGGGAGGTTTTAGGCGGTATGAAAGGAAAACAAGGTCGTGACGGGAAAAACCAGAGGCTGGAAATTGTCCATGGAGGGAAACTAGGGCAGGAGTAGAAGTGATTATCAAGTCAAGCAACGTATCCTCCTCATCAGTGTTGTGGTGAGTAGGTTGTAGTGGCAGTATGTGGAGGTTGGCTGACTCAATGATATCAAGGAGTTTACGGGAACGGCTGGATTGGGGAAAATGGAGGTTGGTGTTGACATCGCCCATGATGATGTGATGTTCATACTCTGAACCTAAAGATTCCAGTATCGGCTCGATACTGGAGAAATAATCGAAAGCCGGTGGACAATAGACAACCCCAAGAACGGCTTTAGCCCCTCTGACGTCGATTTCCAGGAATAGGTATTCTGCAGGTGAAAAAGCCGGGGAGGACGCAATAATTTTGTATGGAATGGCACTGCAGAGATAAATAGCGACACCACTCGCTCTCCGGGCAGTACGGTCATTCCGTATTAAAACGAAGCCGGGTAGAGAGTAAGACGTAGAGAGTAATTCAGGTTTTAGCCAACTCTCCGAAATCAGAACGGCGTGTACATTAGTACCGGTAAATGTCTCCAGTAGGTCATTGTGATGACTAGGTATGCTTTGCGCATTTAAATGACAGACATTTAGCAATGGCTGGGATTGCTGGGCAACAAAGCATTGCCGCAAGCAGTCACCCAAAATACCTTCAGTAGAACAAAAACTATCATTACTACATAATTCAGCCGATTCATTGGCAGATAGATATGCATCATCATCCGAATAATAATCCATATAAAATAATTAATATAAAATATATAAAATTATACTAATATACTTAATAATATCCATCCATTGTCTTGCCCTGGTCCCAATTTATTTGGGGTCGGCGCAGTATGTCCTTCGCTTCCATACTTCTCTGTCACCAGTCATCCAATCGCTTACCCCTTTCTCTTTCATATCCATCCTCACACAGTCCATCCATCTCTTCCTTGGCCGTCCTCTCCCTTTTCGTCCTTCTACATGCATATCCATCACTTTTTTACCTACATACATCTCATCTCTCCGCATAACATGTCCATACCAGGCCAATCGACTCCCTTTCACCTTTTCAGCTATGGGCGCCACTTTCATACTACCTCTAACGTAATCATTCCTAATTCTGTCCATTCTTGTCACTCCACACATCCATCGTAACATTCTCATCTCTGCCACGTGCAATCGTTTCTCATCCATCTTCTTTGTAGCCCAACACTCAGCTCCATACAGTACGACAGGCCTTATAACCGATTTATACATACGGCCCTTTAATTTCACAGGCATTTTGTGGTCGCATATTGTGCCTGAGACCTGTCGCCATTTCATCCATCCTGCGTTGATTCTTTGCCTAACATCCCGATCAATTTCGCCGTCATCTTGCAGGAGTGAACCTAGGTAGCGGAAATCGGAGCATACTGGTAGAGGTGTACTACCGAGTGTAACCGGTATAGGACTGGAGGGACCGCCAAAGTCACAGAACATATACTCCGTTTTGGTTCTGCTTATTCTCAAGCCTACATTCTCCAGTCTCTGCCGCCACTCCTCCAGCTTGCTCTGCACCTTCTGTCCACTCTCTGCTACCAGAACGATGTCGTCGGCAAACAACATGCACCAGGGTGCCTCTTCCTGTATGTCCGATGATATAGCATCCATTATTAACAGGAAGAGGTAGGGGCTAAGGGCCGACCCTTGGTGCAAACCTACGGCCACATCGAATCTGGCTGTGATACCAGCTGCGGATCGGACCTGCGTTCGGCATTCAGCGTACATGGCTTGAATCAACGTCAGGTATTTCCCAGGCACTCCTTTCTTCTTCAGGCCCACCACAAGACTTCACGGGGCACTCGATCATATGCCTTTTCAAGGTCAACGAACACCATGTGCAAGTTTTTATGTGCCTCCCTGTATTTTTCGCATATTTGGCGAAGAGCGAAAATGGCATCCACCGTACCTCGACCAGGCATAAAACCGAATTGGTTTCGTGAAATCTCACTCTCGTCACGCAGGCGTCGCTCAATTACTCTCTCCCATACTTTCATAGTATGTGGCATTAACTTTATTCCCCGATAATTGTTGCACTCTTGGATATCACCCTTATTTTTAAAAATGGGCACCAGGTAACTGTTGCACCATTCCTCGGGTATGGTCTCCTCGTGCAACAGCTTATTGAAGAATAAAGTCAGCCACGCCCATCCATCATCTCCTAATGCTTTCCATGCTTCTACTGGTATTCCATCTGGTCCTAACGATTTTCCATTCTTCATTCCACTAACAGCCTTTTTTACCTCGTCCTTATTTATTTCCTTCACTAACCCAATATTCATCACCTCATTCTCAAGTTTTCCGCTCCAATCGTTCTCCTCATTCATTAACTTTTTAAAGTATGTCCTCCATCGTTCTTTTATTCTATCTTCGTCCATAAGAATCGCTCCTGTTTCGTCTTTCATGCACTTAATATGGGATACATCCTTCGCCTTTCTCTCTCTAGCTTTAGCCATGCTGTATAGGTATTTATGACCCTCGGGTTTTTCAAGTAACCCGTACAACTTGTCTAGGGCATTGGATCTAGCAATGGCTACGGCCTTTTTGGCTCTCTTTTTACATTCGTCATATTCCTTCTTCTTACTTTCTTCTAAAGATTCATTTCCTCTTTTCGTCAGCTGCCATTCTTTAAACCTTGCTTTCTTTTCCTTAAGTGCATTCTGTACCTCTTTTGTCCACCACCACGTGTCCTTATCTTTCATACGCTTCCCTTTCGACTCTCCTAAAACATCCTTTGCTACACCCTTAATACATTCACTCATCTCTTTCCAACACTCATTGACACTAATATCATTCATATCGCCCATTCCTAACATTTTACCTACCACTCTATCTCTGAATTTTTCTACACATTCATTCTTCTCTAACATATGCCATCTTATTTTTGGAGTCAGTTGCTGCTTGGTTCTTTTAAAGCTTATTTGAATCTTTAGTTCGACCATCAGGAGCCTGTGCTGCGAGACTAAATCTTCTCCTGGTACCACTTTACAGTTTTTGACCCAGTTGAGTCGATTACGTCTTATTAAGAAATAATCGATCTGGGTCATATGGTGGCCGCTGTTATACGTGCTCAGATGTTGCTCTTTTTTTTCGAACCAAGTATTTGCAACTGCTAGGTCAAAAGCGGCAGCAGCTTGAAGAATTGCTTCTCCCTCACAATTTCGGCTGCCGAGTCCCCAACCCCCATATACTCTTTCATACTCTTCATTTGTTCGTCCCACATGTCCATTAAAATCACCTCCCACAATAATCTCTTCATTCTCCGGTATATTCGTCATCATGCTATCGAAATCCATCCAAAACTTCTCTTTCTCACAATCATCACAGCCTATCTGAGGGGCATACACACTTATCACATTCAGAATAATACCTTGCCACATCACTTTCACAGCAATCAATCTGTCATTAACTCTATTTACACTTGTCACGCTATCTTTCAGATTTTCGTCTAACACAATCCCCACACCATTTCTTTTGCCATCACTTCCACAATAATAAAACTTGTATCCTTCACCGATCTCCCTAGCTTTCGTACCTTTCCATCTTGTTTCCTGCAAACATGCCACATTTATTCGTCTTCTCTTCAAAACACTAGCTAACTCTCTAGCTCTTCCAGTCATCGTACCTACGTTCCAACTTGCATACCTCACCTTTACGTCACAGGCTTGCTTCTTATGTTGCACTCGCCCGGAGTAGTGCAACAACCCTTGCATATTTCTCGCAGGTGCCGGGTGCTGCCCCTGCGCGTCGCCTGCGGGGAACGCCCTAATCCTATCGCACTCATGTACATACTTGGCCATACTGCAAAAGGTTTTGGCATGAATTTTACCAGCCGGCCGCCTGCCTGACGCCAACCCTCCTTGGGAATGTTGTCGTTATAGAGGAAGGTGATAGGAGATACGGGGTAAATGGATAGGATGGATTGACAAGGAAGAAGGGGGTTGTAGGTTGGGGTACTGTAATCACTGGACGGATATAGGGTAGTGACTACAGTAGCTCGGAGAGCCGGGAGCGCGTACCCGAAGCCCTGTCTAATGGTCGGACAGACCAACAGACAGAAGCACCCCCTGACTAATATACTACTTAATAATATATACCTGATTATTAAGAATATAACAAGAAAAAAAAAACCTAATTAACAAGTAAACTACACATCTCTGCACCACCCACCAGCTCACACAAACTAAAAATTAAGAAAAGCTCCTTCAACAAAATTAATAATAAAACAGGTAAAGTATGAATAAAAGTTATGAAACAACAAACGTTTCCGAACGCAGAATGCATTCAACCTTTCACACTGAATTGACGCTATTGACAGTATTGACAGATGTTATCAGATTAAACTTTAAAGATTTGTATTTGTTATGATGTTACTCTTGGCGGTACAGCGGAATAAACAAAATTATGACAATTTTACAAATTATGATTGTGGGTATCGGTGGCTGATAAGTAAACAAATAAAGAAAATGTTAAATTGTTAGAAGAAAACACGCGTAAATGAATGTGACCAACGTTTACACTATAGATAAGGACGTAACTAGACAGAATTATTTACGCGGTTTTGCGTTCAACGCAAATGTGTTCGACGTACCAGCACTCGCAGAGTCACTCCTGCTCGCCGATGATGAACCGCTTGCAGCCCCGGAATGCTTCAGCATCACGGCGTCTAACTGTTCCATAGTTGTTATCTTAAGGCGGCTACCGCCGGATGCTTTGGTGACGATAACGCCGTCCTGTGTCCAACACGCGCGCATCCCGAAGTGTTGGCGGGCCTTTGCGAAGATTGCCTGCCGTGGTTTCGTCAGGAACTCCTTGACCGATACAGCTGTTCCCTTGAGTTTGGTCTTGCCCTTCCAAACAGCTGTTCTGACATCCCCATTGGTAAACCAGGCTAAGATCGGTCGTCGCTTATCCTTTTTGAGCGCTCCAATTCTATGGCAAACATTGATATCCGAAGCCGCCACAGTGGGAAGTGCCAGATTGTGAACAATATTCAGAACCGAAGCCCTGCAGTCCTCTTTGTCATCCTCTGGCACTCCGAGAAATACAAATGCCTTGCGCCTGTGCCTAGTCTCCATAGCATCAATGCTATGGCAGCACTCATTTACTTGTTTGCGCAGGAGGCTGAGCGTTGAGAACATTAGTTCTCTAAAGGTGCGATATTCCTCGGCTACCTTCGCAACTGTTTCCTTTGCCGGATCAGCGACTTGAAGTTGTGCCTCTAGCTCCGCCATCCTCCTTGGAAAGGACTCCTCCAGACTGATCTGAGCCATTTTGATATTAAAAAATTTACAACTTTTATTACCGGTAATGTATGGCCGTATCTACCTACACCGTGCGCCGCGGTGGCGGCAGTTTATGATCACGTGGTCACGCGGCCGAGGGGAATGACCTCGCAGCTGATTGATGTAGACATACACTACGCGTCGGGAACTTTAAAGCCGTTTATTTTAGGGAAATATAGAAAATTTTGTTTATGTTTATTTGGAAGAAAGTGTACATTTATCATTTTAAACACGATTTTGGAATAATTCGAAAAAAAAAATTCGTGACTTTGAGCCTCAATGTCTCCTGAACCAGTAATTTCCCAGGTATGGTGCCAAAGTAAAAAATGATTGTAATAATTGGTACTTTAAGGGGTTTCAGTTTTCGTTAAGGGTCTTTTTACACCCTGTATTTATATTATTATGAGACCTAATTAAGAACACTGAATGAAAACGCTTGTTCAGACTCCAAAATTTTAATAGCATTACTGCCGTAGTAGTGTAAAAAATACTCGATTTACACTAATTTTAACTTTTGATCCTCTTAGCTAGTTTGGTCGAAATCCTTTCTTAGGGTTCAATTATGTTGCGATTTATAAGGGTCAGTCACCTCTTGACATTAGAAAACAAGGAGATCAATAATAAGTACTTCAATAAAACCTTGGTTTAACATGATTTATAAATTAGTAATACTCTTGTACTAGTACTAGAGTGTAGGGTGCATAGGGTTCCCACCAAGAACCGGCAATAGGCTCGCCACCTATTACGTGGGATCAAAACACTGGCGAAAAGTGGGCGTTTAATATGCCTCTGCCTACCCCTTCGGGGAAACAGGCGTGAGTCTATGTATGTATGTATGTATGTATAGTACTAGAGTCAATGCAAAAAGCAATCACCTAATTTAAGATATTTTGATCATAAAACGAACGCAGAAGCACTGGGTAACCCAATGGTGAATGGTCGTGACATTGGAATAGAACTTGTGCTGCAACTAATTTTGCGCAATTTAATTTCGAATATTGACGATCACTGGCTGTTTCCCATAGATCAGCTGAATTTACCATTTACCAATTTTTCTTGCCCTATATTCCAAGAAAAAGTTAAGCCAAAACGAGAGCTTTTAGTTTTAATGTACTCTTATACATTATAATTATCTACAATTTTATGAAATTTGACAATATTTATATCAATGTTTAGGTTTTGAGTTTACTTGGCACTTAAATATTATACCTAGCTGAAGTAACACAAGTAAATGCAAACAAAGATACAAGCGACCCAAATAAGAGGAAATAAGTTTTACAAGAACATTTTGCAGCATATGCACCGTGGATAAATCCTGAAATATTCGCAACAAGAAAATGATACAATATATATGTTTTTTTTAAGACAACTCTCGCATTATGACTGAATATTATGAATATTCTCTTAACTGCAGAATTTTTCGACAGAGTAACACACATTATTTTACCTCAGTAGCAGCAAAATATCTCGTTACACATCTACTTTTACAGGTTGATGTAGAATTTATATTATAACCAGATTATAAGAAATACAATTAACTTTGTGACAATTATTCTGTGACAACATAATATCATTTAATCGTAGTAACTCTAAATATCAGCATAGGGCAGATAAATCTATGTTATAAAATTTATTTCACCGTTAAACCACTCTTAGACGTTATTGCAAAATAAAGCACATCCAAAGGATAGGCTAGAATGCCTAAGCCCCTTTCCCAAAACCATTATAAGTTTAATTTATAACTTAGAGGAAACCCACATTCATTTGATACAAGTTTCTCACACGGTAAAAAGTCGCTTGAGTTAATCTCCAACAATCACAGTGATGGATCTGTCACTGATTGCAAGAAATACAGCACCGTATAATATTATTTCCTAAATTTACTAATTATGAATTTATGCCCAATTTTCGACACAAAATCCATTTCAAAATCCAAACGATGGCTCCGCGACACCATCCAGTAAAGGCTCATCTCAACTTGTTAATGACATTTAAGATCAATCAAAACTTTTTGATAAACGGTTTAGCAATATACATGGCTACGGCGTAGAGCATTCGTAGCACGCGTAGCGATTACTGTATTCGTAGCGCGTAGACGTCTCAGTTCGCATGCAAATTGTCTTGGCTTTTATTTTTATAATTTCCAAATAGATATTCTCTGAATTAATCTACATAATTATGGTATATTTCAGAAGAAAATATACTGATTTCAGAAAAATTATAATACGAAAAGCGTATACCAGTAATGGCAGCAGCGTGGCTTTTATTTTTATAATAATAAACTAATACTAGCTGTCCCTTACGACTTCACCCGTGTTATTTTCTGTATCTCGACAACTGTAGTATGTACCAATTGTGAATTTAAGATATTCTAAGAATAACTTTGACTGCACTTTTGGCGTAGTGGTTTATGCGGCCGCCTCGCCGCTTGACACTGCGCCGTGTGTTATGGGTTCGATACCCACACGAGACAAAAATTTGTGTGATTGATAAATTGCTGTTTTGAGTCTGTATGTTCATTGTGTCCGTTAATTGTATGTTTGTAAAGTCCCCGCAACATTGGATTTAGCCCCAGGGCGGGCGTAGTCTTTTTAAAAAAAACCTCGCATTAATTATATACAAAATAAATGATACTAAAATTGTATCCGTTATTAGGAAAATTGTTGGGAAGAGTTCAGTAACAAACACACATACAAAAGATTTATACGCTATGTTTGTATAAAAAGTCACAAAAAATATGTTACGCTGTACATTTTGAGTACTAAAATATTTTCATTAATATTCGTTAATTCTTTTTCTTGAATTAATTAGGCTAAATTAAATTGAAAGCGAGGAATAGACCAATAGCAAAAACATTAAACAAAAATAAATATCTGGCACACATTAAATACAAAAAAGCTATCCTGGTGCTCAGCAGATTATGTGGCTTTTGGTTTTCTACACATAATTTTGCATACCTAATATAATATTATAGAGCGTAATAACGTCTGTTAAACATTTGAGCTATATAATTATAATAGTAATAATTACGGAAAAGTCCCTTCGCTATGTCGTGGGTTCAATTCCCATATAGGAAGAGACTGTAAAGTATAAAGTTGTTCTTAAGTATAAAGTAAATATAGTGTCTATTTTTTCAATATTTATGAAGTTTATAGACACTCCGTAAAATACAGGCTGTCACAAGACCCATCACCAAGCCGAAGTCTACTCGTTGTGAACATCATGCCAATTCATACTAACAAAAAATAATACCTAAGAAACAATTTTTTTTAGGTTTTCACATTTTTTAAACCGCAATTATAACCGCGCGCGTGCATTGCTCGAAATACCTACTTATCCATGCGGTCATAGATTATGGTCATCTAAAGAACATATTGGCGGGGTAAATGCATCGATTTTGTACCTAATTAGAAAAAATACATACTAACTTTAACCCTCAATATCTCCTGAACCAGTAATTTCCCAGGTATGATGCCGAAGTAAAAAATGTTCGTAGTGATTGGTACAACATGGGATTTCAGTTTTCGTTAAGGGTCTTTTTACACCCTGTTTATAAAATATCATAGTGCGTGACTTATATTTTACTTTTGTTATATGACAGTATTATAATCGGAAGGGCCATAAAAGGTGGTGTATAAAACCGTTAATACGTTATTGTAGACTTAATATTCCAATTGACCCACAATGCTACTGCGACGCAAATTGAGACATCCGGTTCAGCGTTGGACTCCTTAACGACCCGTTCACGACCAGTAGCGGTGGGTGGCAGCGTCAGAGATTTCGATGTACATGGCGCGTTTGCTTTTTATTTAGAACGTGTAGGGGTATTAGAAGATGACTTTGTGTGTAAAGAAAAAGAAATTTTTCTTTTTTTAATTTCCTTTTAAAAAATAGGAGGGGAATATTGTAGTGGCTGTGCTGACACATCAATTGCATTGTATAGTGTTCTAATAACTTGTCATGCCAGTCCTTCCGTACCGCGCACTGCCGACATTCGCGTACATTGTAATACTGTGCTAACTTAACGTAAATATACATTTTTGGTAATTCTGCCTTGAGACTTTAAATTTCCCTCACATATCCCATGACACTTAAACACGGCTACACATACATATACACAAATACAAAAAACGCTTGTCCTCCGTTTATAAAATTATTTTTTATTATTTTTGTTTTTTTGGAGTAAGAATGTTTCCCTTTTATTGAAGATCCTCAGACCGAAGTTGGTGAAAACTTTATATTTAAATTAACGCGTGCGAGAACATTCATAACGTGCTTCCATTTCTAGTTCCATCAATATCCGTTAGATGTCGCGAGTATTGACTGTCTTTGTCATTTTACTACAGATGCCATCTGTAGTAAAATAACGTTACACTAGCCGCTACAGTTTGTCAACTTTTAGCGAGATTTGTGTCAGTCATTTCTTCAGCTCATCATCACTTTGGTTTTAAGCCAGTTTCGTCCACCCTTCGCCATATAGAACAGGGTCTATTTGATAGTCTATATTGCTAAGAACAAAAAGTATTAGAGTCATTTGTTGAGTATTAGAGGGTGAATACAACTTTTATTTAACATGACATTTATAGTACCTACCTAAGCGCTGAATCGCAAACCTTATTCACGAGCATACCATAATGTAGCCTAAATAGCATTAACTTGGTTGGCAAAGGGCCAGCAATTTAGCCACTTCTGCGTTACTGCGTTGACTCCACTGTGAACACTGCGATGTTATTCGTCTGATTTCCCTACTGTATTATACTTTGTTGGTGGAATTTTAATCTGCTTTAAAACTTGCTTTTGTTTACTTGCGGATTCATTCTTCGTGAAGACAACGCAAAGTGAATAAATAAATATAAATTAATTAAATCATAATTTCCTTTTCAAAATCCCTTATTAAGTTGATATAGGTAAATTATGTTTTCTTCTAATACTCTCAACAACGGACACAGCATTTTACTATACTTATCTATGTGAATTTTATTGTTGTTCCTACAGAACAAAGAATTTAATTGCTCACTGTTAAAACCAGTAACTTCAAAAACCAGCATAAGTAGACGATTCTACACCAAAAAGAGATGTTTATAATTATATTCTTATAAATTACAATAATAAAAGAAATAAAAAGAATAAAAGTTAGGGCTGAATAAATATATTTATTCGTGGGTAAATACGGCATCGGCTAGTTAGTACCCGTACGCAAACTTATTGCACTAGTCGTAGTGCTAAATAGAGAGGCGGTTGCAGAAACCACTACGATACATATGAAACCCGAACAGAGCAGCGTAGTTAATAAAACTAAATGAACATTTTTAATGCTTGCGCGTTATTTTTCAATATGAATAATCTACAGTTCAATATAAAAGTTGAACGAAGTCCTATATACAATTGTTGAAAACTTTTATAGATATTTTTTGTTGTATTGATTGTCTATCATTGTTTCGAATCAAATAACAATTTTATAAAATATAGGCTGAAACTCACGGTACGCTTGTGTAGAATTGATATGTTAAAGTATTTTCTATAGAGCAAAAGTTAATCCATATAATATCTAGGTACCTATTTACTCGTTAAACGTATGTTGAAAACCATTGCAGTAGTTTTGAAGGTAACCTGAAACAAACTGAGAGACATTAATTAACAGTGCCAATGTTATTTAAATTTTGATCATTGAAAAATGGAAATAAATAACAATTTCATTTTTACAGTTGTTATTTTACCATTAGGAAGTTCTTGGTTCTGAAGCTACAACGCACAACGCGCATCACTGATTGTTCCGGGTTGTGTGCGGATAAAATTGGTAATTTTCGTCTGCCCGATGCCTCAAAGAAGTCGATGAGCACGTTAAGCTGTCCTTGTTTAGCTGCTATCAAGATATTGCGCAGTGAGTACTAGTGTCATCATCATTAGCCCTGTATACTGTCCCTTTCCTGGGCACAGGTCTCTTCGGCCATAGCCATACTCTTCTCATAGTAGGAAAACCACACTGGCAAAGAGCGGATTGGCAGACTTAACATGACTTTCGAGAACGTTAAGGAGAAACCTCAGACTTGCAGGCTTCCTCACGATGTTTTCATTCGTCATTTGAATTTAAGAAAAGCAGTGCATTCAAGGATACTAACTCCCCATAACTAATGTCAAACCATTATGACTGACGAGCCCGAGCGCGAACGTTTAGCGGGTTCTCTGAAGAACGTGGTTAGTGATTATGAACATGTAACTTGGAAAAATAACAGCTATACCGTAGGTTTGAACCCGTCGACCTCACTACATGGCAGACTTGGCATCGCTGCTTCTGAAAATTAACAAAAATGTACTTAACAGCTTAACAAAAAAAGTCAAAGTTTATGCAGGTAAATGCTGGTGTGCCCCAGGGATCCGTCTTATCGCCCACACTTTTTCTTCTGCATATCAATGATATGCTCACTTTCGGGAGCATACATTGCTATGCAGATGACAGTACCGTGCATGGGCGGTATCTCGGCCATCCTGCGGCTAAGCAGGCCGACATTGAGGAAAATAGGCGAAAACTTGTCGCTGAGCTTGACCAGGTTTTGAACAGCATCTCGAATTGGGGTGCTGAAAACATGGTCGAGTTCAACGCCAAGAAGACACAGGTGTGCGCATTTTCAGCTAAGTTATCTCCATTCCTTCCCCAACCTTCTCTTCTGGACACTCCACTACCGATACAGGACAGTCTAAATATACTTGGTATGGACATACGCCGCAATCTCAACCAGAGAAACTACATTGAGGGTGTCATTAAATCGGCATCTCGAAAACTCGGAGTCCTGAACAGAGTGAGGAGGTTTTTCACGCCGGAGCAGCTGTGTCTATTATACAAGACTCAGGTTCGCCCCTGCGTGGAATACTGCTCTCATCTCTGGAACGGCTCCGCTCAGTACCTGCTAGATGCCCTTGATAGGATGCAGCGGCGTGCTGTCCGTATCATAGGTGACCTTGAGGCTACTAAGTCCCTTGAATCTCTGCAATTACGCAGGGACGTAGCCTCAATGGCTGTCTTTTACCGATTGTATCACGGTGAGTGTTCAGAAGAACTCTTTCAACTCATCCCACCCTCTCCTTTCCTATCCCGAACAACTTGTGCCGGGTTAAGGTGCCACCCTTATACGGTAGATCAGATACCGTCACGTACGAAAAGGTTCGGTACGTCTTACCTTTGCCGTACCATAAAAATGTGGAACTCACTGCCAGCTCACGTGTTTCCTTCCTCCCTTGATCCTGGGTCCTTTAAGCGGGGCGTGAAAAAGCATCTCTCAAGGCCGTCAAAGTGAGGGCCATCATGTCACATTGCTTAACCAGCAATTGGGGATGGTGGCCTTCCCAATAGGACTTCACTGTCAGCTTACCATCAGGCAGCGTGAAGTCAATTTGACAGGTTCTTTCTAATAAAAAAAAAAAAAAAAAAAAAAAAAACATGATAAATACCTGTAATTTCAAACTTGGTTACATCATTTACTGAACAAAAAACAAAGTGAAACATCTGTTCACCGAACAATTAAAGTGGCAACTTGATTTAAGCCCAATCTTTTGGTAAGCCGAAGGTCGAGCTTAAGATATTTTTAAGAATAATGGTGATTGTGAGCTGAATTCGATAGTAGTTTGGAATAATTCAATGATTTATTAGTGTCTGAAAAAGGCCACGTTAACAGTGGCATAAATCTAGAATAAAGAAAGAAATGTGTGTACATTTATGAACTGTAATAACATGAATGAATAGATCTATCGAAAATATCTTTAGAACATACCTTAGAACGGGGAAACGTTAAAAACACTCCTCAGGGAATCTTTATATTTTTTTTATAGACCCACGCCTGTATCGCTGAAGGGGAAGGCAGAGGTGTAATACATATTACACTCATATTTTGCCATGAATTTTTAGGTCCCACGTTATAGGGGGCGAGTCTATTGCCGTTACCGGGCACATCATCGGACTCCGTGCTGCTACTGAGAATTCGGAAAAACCCAGTAACACTTTTGCCGGGAATTGAATCGATCAGCAGTCACATACGCTATGCACTAGACAACGGAGGCAGTTCTGGAAATCTTATACATTAAAATGTAACAGTTATCCATATAGAGTTAATAAAGAAGCCAAGGAAAAGATATGGAAAAGATAATAAATTATATTTTCATATTTCAGACGCAAAATATAAATAATATTATAATACTGTACTTTTCCTCGTCTCATCTTGTTACATAAATAAATTGTAGTATTTCTGAATCTTAAACGGTGAATAAGTTTTCTAAGAGCTATCTACTATGTTTTGCAATGAATGTTACTAAAAGGTATGATGGATGTTTAAGTAACAGTCTTTAAATAGTTCCCAAAGGTTCGGAGGCGCCTGGAATAACTTACACTGGAACGTAACTCACACCTGCGTGCCAAAGTTACTATTTCTCAAGGCTTTACACAGCAAAAATAAGTTTTAAAAATGGGTTTTTTGGCAGAAACTTCTCGTCTGTCTAAAAGATTTTTACATTTCTAAACAAAAAGGCATAAACCAATTTACATATTTATATTCATGGAAGTATTTTTAAATGAATTTTATAAAGTACCAGATTCTGACCACGTGTTTGCCTTCGTGTACCTATGTTAATCTATTCTGTTGTATGTAACTACACTTCTGGCAAAGGACTTGGACAAAATGTGCCCCATGTTGACCAGAAACAAGCGGTTGTAGATAAGTTATATAAAACATACAAGGAATTTTAAAGTACTTTTTACATTCCATTGCAGTCGCTGAAAAGAAAATAATTTAATAGAATTTGAAGCGATTTCCTTTTATTTGACTTTGTTTGAATCTACAGATAATGTTGCCACGTAACAATGATAAAAGATCAGTGTAGGGAAAAAATATAGCAACAGAATAGGCTTGTACCCACTAAGAATAAATCGGATTGATTGTAGTGTCTATAGATTCATTATGATTTTAAGATGTCAATAAAGTATATTATTTATTATAAAAAGGTAAGATTAGTGTTATTTTTAGGATTCTAAAACTAAAATTAATGTATTTATTCTTGTGACAGTGAACACCAATCAGAGAGCATTACGTCAAACAGTACGTCCACCATTCATGTTGTTGACGTTTAATAGTAAATACAACTAAAACGTCAAACTTCCTACCTGTCAAATCGAAAATAACAAAATAAAAGTGGGTACATCAGACCAGACCTCATTCACGATTTGTATTTTTTTTGTACTTTGTGATATCACTCAACCGTCATGATGGTTTACAGCGTTTTCGGGTCAAATTCAAAAAGGGGTTTAAAAAGCCGTAATTAGTCATTTTGCTGATCGATTTTTGAAGAAAAACTCAGGTATTTCAGTTTAACACCTTATAAAATAATAAATCAATCGCCAATTACATATTAGGACACAAGCCTATTGTAAGAGTTAAAATACGCGTAATCTTAAGAATTATTAAATCATTATAATAATATTATTTTATATAAAAACAAATGTCTTAATAATAAGTTAAAAATGAGTTCAAAATATAGTTCAAAATCCACTAACTAACAGGGTTATTTTAATCCAGCTCTGGTATCACCAAGCTAATGTCAAAATAGTTGACATGTTGACTTATCGTCTTATCCATAGAGTTAAGTTATACTACGGAGGTCTTATATTTCGACGTACGCGCCTTTTCGGTTATAGTTTACTTCTAGACGAGAGTATTATACTTATATTTTATATGATGAGAGTCCCTAAGCGAAGACCAAAAATAAATAATAGAAACTTAAAATGCATGAAAACTAAAATAAATTATATAACTAATTACATTATATCAATACATTGTGAAATATTGTCAAAAAATATGTCATTAATCATTTATTTCCAACCTTAATAACTTTTGACCACTGCTGCTTAGCTTAATGCGCCTTTCTTATTGCATAACTAGAAGACTTGTCTTTAAAATGATATATGTTTCATCTCTGTACTTGCTGGGGCACAGGCCCATATGATTTTTGTTCATCTCCTTTCATCTAAACCTCAATAATTTAAATCGCATCAAGCATAATATATCCATCCATCCATAACCATTCCACAGTATTATCAATATGCAAGCTGAAAATGTACTCGTACCATTTTAAACGTTTTATTTTCTTATTTATTAACGTGCATCATCAATCCAATCCATTATAAGTCTTCAACTTTGAAAATAATATTGATATCAAAACACATTCATCAAGTAATAGACGTCATTTTGAATTCCAAACGGGTCTCAAGGTCAATCCTCCTCCATTATTAGTATCATTTTTATATTGTCAACAATACGAAATATTATGAGATAGCTATTATTTCTGAGTCTGCAGCTGACACTCGGCTAAGTAGTTATGAATATAAAAAACTTTGATATGAATAAAGCTTGTATGCCTACGTATTATAAATATTCTCTGAACATGGTTCATTGTACTGACGTATGTTAGTGCTTGGCCATTTTGTTTGGAGGCATACAGAACATTTTATGAGCAAAATAATTGGTAAAAATAGATACATTTCGCGTTATGAATTTTAGATCACACGTAGCAGGGGGCCTATTGCCGTTACCGGGTATATTGCTTGACTCCGTGTTGCTACTGAGAATTCAGACAAAAACTGAGTAAATCTTTTAGCCAACCTGGGTACCAAACCCGGGACACGATCAGTAGCCGCATGCGCTATTCACTGGACCACGGAGACAGTCTAATAAATGAATTAATTTGTCTTAGTAATTTTGATGTTATCATTGAATGGATTGCCTTTTGTTCTAAGTTATTGGACAGCAATATCTCAAGCTGTACTCTAAAGTAATCGGTTCATCTTCAGCGAAATGCAATAAAAGGTCTTCATTGAAAACATTCACAAACTCAGTATGTTTTAAGATATCGATAGGAGTGTACTCCGTTTGATATTAAATCATTTATGCCTGAGTTACCCTTAACTTCTATCTGTCTATCTATATTAGACTTACGCCTGTATCTCCGTAGGGTAGTCAGACATGTAATATTATGTCCACATTTTGCAATGTTATGAAATTTTGGGTCTCACGTAACAGGGGGCAAGGCTATTGCCGTTATTGGGCACATTTCTAGAATCCGTGCTGCTACTGAGTATTTGGAAAACTCAGTAATAGTTTTGCCCGACTCGGAAATCGAACACCTTTTAACTTCAGAAAAGGTAAACTGTTGTACCTACCATTTAAGAAGAAGTAAATAGAACACCATGTGAACTTAAGCATATCCTGTAACAACATCTTTTAAGATCGTTTCAATACGGCTGACAGTAGAATATACGCAAAAATAGATTGAAAGATAAAAATTTATGTTAGAGAAAAGCAGTAGATCGTTTGAATGATCCAATAAAAATATTAGATCCAATGAATTGTCGAACGTCAAGAATGGATGAAGGGTTAAGTGAAAATGATGGTCCTCTCAACTAGAATTTATTGTCATTTCTTGCTATCAGACTCTTGTTGAAATATGAGTACAATGAATCATGACACGTTTATCTAAATAGTTCATTTATTACAGCCATTTACGTTAGAATACTCATAAACTCTAATAGTGATTCTATTCATAAAGATCTTTAGAAGTCGTCAGAAGAGTCTTGAACATATTGACACAAGTCTAAGCCATGCAATATCGGTTGTTTTGAGTCGTGGAGGTTAGTCGGTAGTTGCACTGTGGAAAATCTAATATTCCATACCATCAATGATATAATTATGATGGTTAGACTAGCTAAACGGATTCCTAGATCCAAGGCGAGAGTCTTGGGTGTAACAGGTTAAAATAAATATGGTAATGAAAAAATGTATAGTAAAAATTACCCTTCCTTTTGGCTTCGCCGTAGTCGGGTAAAAAGGAATTAAACTCACGGGCCAAGGACGTTTTGTAAGGGTTGGAAGGCATAATAGTCATAATAAGACGTTAATGGTTTACTTTTTGTGATTGTTTTGAGCTATTTTGTGTGTTATGCTGACTACAGACTTTTCAAAGTTTTGGAGTACGGCCGCCAATACAACCTCATTAAGAACTTTTACAAGGTTGTTTTTTTTAGCAAAATGATTGTGTCAGCTCATTAACTATACTTAATTTCAAGTATATAATATTATACTTCTAAGTCCTCATGTTGTTTTTGTACAAGGTATGATGGGGTTGGCGTATTCACATGGATAAAAACCCCAATTCAAATAAAGAATAAAAAAAGGTTGTTTTAAACTGATACACAGCATTTTCTAGGTTATTAAAAAATAGTTACATTTTCACCTGTCGATCTTATATATAAAGTTCAATATTAGATAGAGCTTCACACTTTGTCTTTTTCTTCATTTTCTTGGTAAAACAAAATATAATACAGTGTGATAATTTAAAACCCACTTAACTTTGAAAAGTCAGTGGTGCGCACCATAGCTTTGAACCCAACTCCTCTACAATGCAGTCTGCTAGTCTCTCCACTAAGCTATCGTTTCCGTCATCCCAATTTTCGTAAATCGTAAATACATAGATATTATACATAGCAACACCCAGACCAAGACAAACATCCATGTTTAATTGTTCATGCACACAAATGTTTGACTTGAGCGGGAATCGAACCCGCAACCTTCGAAATAGCAGTCGCTTACACTCCTGCAAAGGTCGTCAAATTGAATGCCTGATTTAATTATGATAACAGACTTATGTTCTCTTTCTTAAGAAATAATCCATATCATTCGAATTACACGTCACATTTCTTGACATTATTATCAAGACTAATAAGGTTGTCTCTTTCATACATTTTAGAGTAGACAAATAATTGGTTTTGCTTCAGAGAGATGGATAATAAATATGGCTTTTTCTTTTCTTGTGTGTATTAATTAAGTATAATATTGTGTTATTTTCTTTGCTTATAAACAGGGTAGTATTGTTAAAAAATATAACTTATTCGGTTTCTTTGAAATTACCTGTCATGGCAAATGAAAAAACACAGCCTAACCAGGCTCTAATACGTAAAGTTTAATATTAGCGGAAAGTTTGAACCTGTTTTCGTTGCTACAAATAAAAAGTAGTTCGTATTTTATTCAAACTGGAATATTTTCATGCGAAATGTAATAGAAAGAAACATTGAACATTCAGTTTTGTGTTCGCTAAGTTTTGTGGCCCAATATTTATTTTTGGTACATGTTCTCACGAGAATTTGTATTTACGTGTGTATTTCGTAGGTAAAATTGCATTATATTAGTTTCTTATATGACTCAAAATAAGAAACTGTTATGTTATAAAACACCTCTTTTTTTTCCTAAATCAGGGCTGAAACTTTGATATGATTTACACCCTTGTGGCAGGCAGTGGAGGGTGGATGGCTTTCTTGACATAAATTACCTATCGAGTAGCACAAAGCTTGAAGCACTATTAAAAAATCTTTATTATTATGGAAACAAATCCTTATCCAAGCAATATTCATATCATAATTATCTTGGGTCATGTTAATCCTAATATTACATAGTACACACAGCACACGCAATTTATTGGTATTCAAGCCTGTGTCTCTTTATTATCAATTAGTAACCCAAATTAATCCACTTATCCGAATTTCCGGCTAGCTTTCAAATTCTAAACTAAGTTATATAATTATGTGGGTAGACTGTCAAACAGGTTATATTGATACTCAAATATTATTACAACCGTGGGCTGCGAACGCCTACTCTAAGTCGTTTATGTACAGATATGAAATTTGTACAGGTAACATTTTGTTTTATAGTTTTGCAGTTTCGAATATGTTTATAATATGCGTATGAATATTTCCTCGAATGGATTTTAAGGCAAAATAACTCTATTTTAGTTAGCCGAGTATAATAATTGATTGTGTTTATTTTTATTAAATGTTGGCACTGCTTATGTTACAACATAATATATATAAAGTGTTTAAAATAAAGAAACATAGCCGCTCGTCGTTGCTTTTGGGATTAGAAGATTGGTTTAATATTTTTCCCAATTTTTTTTTTCAAATCAGTGTGTTTAATAAACTTTGGTTCCTATATGGTTCCTAAGGTTTTCTTGTATTTAGCGGCGGAAGTCTTTTGGATGAAACGATGATAATGATAAAGTTGTATGAAGTTTGTGATTAAATAACTTTTAAGGCTTCACGTGTACATATATTTTTATAACTCATTTTAAGGTTAGTACTTTAAAGGAAAAGCTATTAATGTCCACAAAAAATCTCTCTTAATATTATGAATATATCTTTTATGCAAAGAAGAAGCACCGTTCACGAACGAACATTTTATGTAGCAACAATATAATGGAGATTATTCCTACTTAGTTGGCACAGCATTACTTGTTGCTTAAGATATATATGTTAATACAGTCGTGCTTTGAAGACTTAGTCGGGCGTTTTAAGGCGCAGTACACACCGACAGAAGCTGCCACGGAAAACTTGCCATCGTCGAGTACAGGTAATGACCGTTGTTACCGGAGAGTCCATCATCATCGTTATAGCGTTAGTTTCAGATTTGACAGAATATTTAGCCAATATTATAGCCGGAGACTACCAGCCAGTATTAGATGCTACTGCATCTTTATATTAATTTACCACATCCTTACATACAATTATCTACAGGTTAACTGATTGTAAAAGTATAGCAACATAAAATATGTAAAAATTACTGCGGCTACTCACGTAGCTCAATCGATAAGTTGAATTTGGCTATATCGCCAGCAGAAATTAGTTACCAAGCATTACAGCAGTATCTTCACATAGTAAGGTCAATAAATGAGAATGCATGTCGTTTCTTTTCGCACCCACCTTGGATCCATGAACATCAATATCACCAGTGAATGGATTGGTCTGTGGACTGGCACTCGCGTTTCTTTGGATTACTTAAATACTTAAGTAATCCAAAGAAACGCGAGCGCCTTACTTAGACTAACTTTAAGGATCGACGCACATCAGCAGACGGTGACCCAGAGCATTATAAGTTTATCAACAATGATTCAAACGTACGTATTGGATAATAGCAGTGAGATTCGGCACGTCTAAGTTCGTGTTTATTCAGACCACGTTGATGTGAAGAAGTGAGAATGTCTAAAAGTTAAAGTGATGTCTAACCGATGTAGCGGGTTAGTCTAAGTTGGCAAAAGTTGTTCTTCTAACCATTACTGGCTTAAGCTCGAGCTAGATTCGAAGTTTCAGGCGACAAAAACCAGATGATGCTGCCTGAACTACGTGAGAAAATCCGTTGTCGGGTAACTGTATCGAATTTTAGTCGCGTTTATAAATTCATCATAAGCTACCTTCTACGCGTGGTTTCAACCGCATGTGCATCGATTATCACGACAAAAAGTAACTTATGCCGTTATGATGTACATACAAACATACATAAATATTTTGTTTTATTTTTATTTATAGACTCACGCCTGTATCCCCAAAGGGGTAGGCAGAGGTGTAATATTACACCCACATTTCGCCATGAATTTTTAGGTCCCACGTAAAAGGGTGCGAGCCTATTACCGTTACGTCCTGCTACTGAGAATTCGAAAAAACCCAGTAACACTTTTGCTCGACCCGGGAATCGTACCCGGGACCTCCGATCAGCAGTCGCATACGCTATCCACTAGACCACGGAGGCAGTCTATAAGAAATTGAATGCCAAAGTCACCGTGTTGGCTTTGGTAGATTTCTCTAATGCCTTGAATACCGTCAGTCACGACATCCTCCTTGCTATCCTTTACCACCTTATATAGTTTGAAGATAAATCCAACCAAATGTCAGGCTATAATTGGGGGCGGCCAAAAAACGTTGAGCTGAAAATGCTTTGCCACCTATAATATTCAACGGTTCTGTTATCAAGTATTGTCCAGCGGTCAAAGATTTAGGTTTATATATTGACACAAATTTAATTTGGCGCGCTCAGGTAACTAATGTTAGCCAAAAAGTCACCGGTACCCTTCGTGCTCTATATCGCCTGAAGAACTTTTTACCATCCAAAACTAAGATAATGCTTGTGCACACCTTAATTTTCCCTGTGATCGACTATGGTGATGTGTATTATTTCGACCTGAATGCAGAGCTCCTCAATAAACTTGACCGTCTTCTAAATAACTGCATTCGATTTATTTTTAATCTTCGCAAGTGTGACCATGTGTACGCTTATCGTTCTCGTTTGAAGTGTTACGCATTCGTCAATGCGCGCATACTACGGTATGTGCGCTCTCACTACACTCTACTCTATTCTCATGTCTCCTAGTCCTAGCACACCTTCCTATCTAACTTCTCATTTTCAATATCTATATTCCAGTCATAATAGAACTCTACGCTCCTCTAATAATCTACTCCTCCTATGTCCTTCACACAGCTCTGACTTCATTCACTCATCTTTGCCCGTGCAATCTGTCCTTCTGTGGAACGCCCCAAAGAGGGAGGGCGTTCCACAGAAACCTCCCCACGGTTACTGAGCCCCCCCACCACGACAAGGTGGAGATCCCACGGGGGGATAACACTTCAGCTTTTTTTTTTTTGGTATCGGGTTGGAAAATCCTCATGGAGTCCCTCCGCCCCGGGGCCAGGACGAAAGGGACTGTCAGACTCTTACTGACTAAAAAGCAACCCGTGTTCCTCATGTACCCGTGTGTCGGAGGGTAGGGATTCGCATAAGCATTTGTCGCTACCCCCCGACGGGTATTGGCCCACCAGATGGTCAGGCGGGCCCCGAACAAAACCCCCTTGGCGGCGGATGAAGGTGTTGGGCTCCGCCGCCAAAACACCCAGCGGCTGCAGAGGATAGGGAGGACGACAACGCAACACCGCATCTCTTCCTCTGCGGCCCCACCGCGATGCATCGAATGGTGCGTCCCCATTTCGTCGCGGGAGATAGGGCGCGCGGCAACGCAACACCGACACGCATCTCCTCCCACGACCGCACCCGACTGCGAGGGACAGACAGAACTGTCCCCCGCACCCGCACCGTTGGACGCATCCTGCGCAGGCCCCGTCAAGCCCACGCGGAGCGTCCCCTCCTGGATCCCTCTTGGCTTCACCGCGGGGTTCCAAGCCACGGTAACTGAGTCCCCCCACCACGACAAGGTGGAGATCCCGCGGGGGGGGACACTTCAGCTTGCACCTACTTCATATATCTCTGCATCATCCCAAGGTAGAATGTTAGAGAGTGCCTCAGGCATTAAGTCCGCCGATACATGAACATTATGTGTATGAAGTCCAATAAATAAAAAATAAATACATACACTCACGCCTTTTTCCCGTTCTGATGTAAAAGCTATATTTTGGCAAAGTTTCATCGGAAACCGTTAGGCAAGCTTTGGGTAAAGGAGTTACAAATACCACACATCCGTCCAGTGTCACAATGTTTGCCATTTCTAATAGTAAAATGATTGAGATAAAACATCCTTCTTCTTCGTAGATGCAGACAGCTTAAATATAGCTGCATTATTTACGCTAAGAGGATGAATAAAAACAGTTTAATATTTGACATTGCACTTAGTTCATACATTATCATGGTACCCCGGGCACACACCTCTGACTTTTCGAAGTTATGATGTGTGTATTAAGTATCACTTGCTTAATAATGTGCCCGGTAGATGGCAATAGGCTCGCCCCCTGTTACATTGGGACCGAAACATAACTGGCGAAAAGTGGGTGTGTAATACACCTCCGCTCCCTTCGAGGATAAAAGGCGTGAAGTTATGTAATGTTATTATCATGGTGGCAATCCTCAAGAGGGTAAAAACATATTACAGAGATCAACCACATTCGTAAAACAAATGTACCTCTCTTACTATGAGGACTTATTGCCTCCGGCGCCACCCGCCCTAAAATTTCAATCTCTATTTGTATTTTAGAGTCTGCGGTGATAATAATCATATGTTAGTCAGACGTCAAATAGTTGACTGCCTTCGTGGTGCAGTGGATAGCGTATGCGACTACTGATCGGAGGTCCCGGGTTCGATTCCCGGGTCGGGCAAAAGTGTTACTGGGATTTTCCAAATTCATAGGAGCAGCACGAAGTCTGGTAATGTGCCCGGTAACGTCAATAGGCTTGTCCCCTATTACGTGGGACTTAAAACTCATGGCGAACTGTGGGTGTAATATAACACCTCTGCCTACCCCTTCGGGGATACAGACGTAAGGCTATAAATAAATAAATAAAAAATAAGTCAAATATTATCTCTGCGGAGAGATGGAAAACTCAACATCTAACCCCTTCATTTACAAATTCTATTAACTCAAAGTGCTACCATGAACAAAATTGGGAGAGGCTCAAGTCCAGTAGTGGTCAGCGAAACGTATTGATATTGCAAATATAATTTGCTGTATTTCTGATAGTGTATCTAACCTCAACAAAATTATTGGCATATGGTCTAGGTCTAGTCTAAGCAGCTAATACCTATAAATTTCTTGTAGAAAAGAAACTACAATAACTAAATTCAAGTAAACTTTCACATCTACCTGACAAGATAACTCGAGACTACTCAGTCGACGTCAGAATAAAAACTATAACAACTTTTACGGGAAATGCCAATATTGTGTGTAATGTCCCGTGGAATAAGGTTTCGCCGGCGATCAAGATGTAGATTTCCGGGTCGACAAAGTGGTTTTCAAATTACAGTAGTGCAGACATGTTCACTAAAATGTGAATGTGTGTGAAAAAAGTGGTCTGAATAGTGTAAACATTATAAAATAAATTCAAGTTTTATTTTGGGTTAAATGTAGTTTTAATACAAATACAACAGGATGCGTGACGGGCTATTTTCAGATACAAGCGAAGTTCAGTGTGGTGAAAGTAAAGCGTACGTGCTATCTGCTGATTGCGTAATAGTTCAGTTGTCGTGCTATCATCTATCCCGCCCTTTTGCCCACATCTCTTGCATGGCGCAAAATCTCGCTCTGCTAAGCCGTTGCCAATGGGCGCTGAGCTGAGCGAAGCTAGGTAAATGAAGTGATCATATTTCTTTCAGACAAACTAATCTTTTGCTACGCATCCTGGCACATCTTTAGTGCGAAGGCTCCCAAACAATAGCCCGCACAATGAAATGGACCAATTTAAAATAATTACTTTCGCTTTTAGATAAGTTCATGTGTGCTGCCCGTATAAATACATATTTTATTTAACAGTCTATGTCATTAGTGCCTCTACCATTCTTCCCTTTCCGAGTCTTGGAAACCAGGCATCTCATTCAATTTGCGTGTCTTGCAGCACACTGAATGAGTGATTGGTCCGTTACATCGTCGTATGGTCAAAGCTCTCGGCATAATACAATCACGACACCGCACGCTATTCAAATCTACGTGAGAAGTACTGTGGTTAAACTGATGGTAGAGGCTCAAGATGCATTGCCACGCAATATTTTAACCCTTTCATGGGTAGTGTTAGATACAAAATTAAATAGAGATCCTTAGTTCTACGTTATTCTTATTATACATTCACCGTTCACAGTCATTCTTCATACAGCTACTTAACACTGTCACACAAAAAATATTTGTACACAAACACTCACTTAACTCACACAATATCTATCATATTAGCGTAAAATTAGCCTGCGTGATTCAACACATAATGACAAACTTGTTTAACTATGGTTAGAAATAATGAGTATCTAAAGGTTGGATTCTTAAATGCGGGATCTCTCGGGACGAGCCACGATGACTTTGTTGCGGTAGTAATGAGACATTCCTTTGACATTGTGGCTGTGAATGAGACGTGGCTTAGACCAAGGGAGGACGACCGCGTGCCTAGAATAAGCAACTATGAACTGCGTCATACACCGCGCCCGGCGTGTGTGCGAGGGGGCCGGGCTGGCGGAACTGGTTTCTACATTAGACGCGGCTTGAGTGCGCGCAACTGGACGACTCCCACCGATAGCAGGTACAACTCTGTTGAGCAGATGTGGCTCACTCTGACTATAAATGGAAAAAAAGTCGCAGTTGGCACAGCTTATCGTCCGCCATGGTTCGACCTTGACCTTTTTTTGGACGCCGTTACGGAAACGATTAGAACGTTGACGAAATGCGATCACGTCCTTTTTATGGGGGATCTGAACGTCAATTTGATGAGGCAACACGAGTCTCAGTCTAAGAAGGTTTATGATTTTTTAAAGTGTCTTAACCTTAAACAATTGGTCACCTCGCCAACGCACTACACAGATGACAGCGAAACGCTTATCGACTTGGTATGCACGGATCTTAAACATAGGTCGCTAGCTGTCGAACCATTTGGCTCTATGCGGGGACACTGTTTTATCGTTGGTGAGTTTGCAATCAAGCGAGATGTCTATAAACTATTTTCCTTTCTACATCGACCGTTAAATAACATATGTGAGGACAATTTCAAAAGTGATTTTAGTAGTATAAACTGGGATCACCTTTATACTCTAAGTAATGTTAACGAGATGGTCCACTTATTTAATCAGTGTCTTGTAACAGTATTCGATATCCATGCGCCCCTTAAATTATGCACTATAAAAGAACCGTCATATCCGTGGATAACGGATACTGTGCAAGCCATGATGAGGCTACGTGACAAAGCCCTATCTAAATATAGGGCGATGAAATCCGAAACTAAAAAACAATATTATAGGGACTTAAAAGCCTTAGTTATCACTGCAGTGCATGACGAAAAACGCGCGTATTTTAAATACAACATAAACAACAAAATTAAGGATCCTAAATCACTCTGGAAAAATTTTAAGTCCACCTTAGTTCCAACTAATAGAGGATGGTCAAAGGAGCTACCTCCCCAGTTTGCGGACACTAACCAGATCAACGATCCCTTTCTTTCAGTTCCTAGCGAGACAAGGCCGACTATATCTATACTGACATATTACGAGTTTCATACCCTCAGTGATTCCATTTTCAAGAGATCTCCGGTAGACAAAGCTGACATCATGCACTACATTACAGGTTTGAAGTCAAATGCGGAGGGATGTGATGGTATTACTCTGAAAATGTTAACCTTGTCTCTGCCTTACATTCTCACTCCTGTGACTCACATAATCAATCGTTCATTTGAAACGTCAACCTTCCCTGATTTGTGGAAAATTGCTGCAATTAGACCGATTCCCAAAAACACCAGTCCAAGTACTGTGTCGGACCTATGACCGATTAGCATTCTGTCTTGTATATCCAAAGTAATAGAGAAAGTTGTCTGTCAGCAACTGTCAGACTACTTGGAGGAAAATTTATTTCTGCCCGCGTTGCAGTCGGGTTTTAGGAGATGACATAGTACTTCGACGGCTCTGCTCGATGTGACTGTGTGTATTAGATTAATAAATATTTAGAGATAGGACAGTAGAATTATAATGGTTACGACTTACCCATGTTTGAGTCTGTGCCAATATTATAATGATATACTTTGTAATTAATTTGATTCTTGATGACAGCTTATAACTATTTAAAATCTTTGAATTACAGTAGGTATTTATTGTTTGTTGCGTGCGGGTGATTCATTGCGCGCATAGCGTGCATAATTTCAAGTTCGATCGTCCGATGAAATGTTAGTGTTGCGTCAATAGGCGGTGCCCGCCTCGGATGGTGTGTGCACTTGCTCCGCTTCGTCGTGAGCGAGCGCCGAGTGTTGGACCTCACACCCGCTCGCCCCTCGTCTCCCGACAAGGCGGACGCGGCGGTAATTTAGGTTACGCAATAATGTGTATAGGTACGTATGTGCATAGGTACACAACACATCAGCTGACGGTGAGTCTGCCCTCGACTCGTTACCGGCACCACAGTTTGGCGCGCTTCTCAACCTTATTATTATGTTACTTATTTCATTAATATAATCGATTTTAAACTTTCGCGATTTGTATACATCAAAAAAATTAATATAGCGGGTTTTAATCGCGTTAACTTAACTTATTTAAGGTATAAATACCTATTTGTTACCGACGTTTCGCTCGTCTTGCACCGAGCGTGGTCGCGGCGAGACTGACGAGAGCTCAGCGACGTCTTGTGGAAGTGCGGGATTCAGCACCTACCCTCACTTGGTCTTTATTTAAGTTCGCAATGTCGGTACTCCGACACACTACACTAATGACGTCTACACACTGTTGAGATTTATCACTGCGGCGGTGTTTAGACTTGCTGATGACTGGATTCCAAGTGGCCGATAATCTATATCCATCCTCCCGGTTGAAATTGTTATATTTCTTGATTTCTACCGCTTCACGTACTATCCTGGAGTAATAGTGACGATCGGTGGATAAGACTTGTGGTTGATGCAGTTCTATCCAGTGGTTTGGTCCAGACTCCAACAAATGCTCAGCTATCGCCGACTTGTTAATATGTCGGTTTTTTACAGCTGCGATATGTTCCTTTACCCTTTCAGCGATTGTACGCTTAGTCTGCCCGATATATGAACTACCACAGCTGCAATCGACTTTGTAGACGCCAGGTGTTTGGAGAGGAATTACATCCTTTGGTGTACGCAGATTGTGTGCTATCTTAGAGAGCGGACTGTATACAGTCTTGATGGAGTATTTCTTGAGTACTGTTCCAACTTTGTCTGTCACTCCCTTTAGATACGGCATGTAAGCGGGCACTCTGCTTACTACAGGTTTACGCTCGTTCCTCTTCCGACAGAGTAAGTTTTTCTTGTATCCGTTGCACCTAAGTACCTCCCGAACATGTGACAGCTCACTATTTAATTGTTCGGGGTCACATCCGCGGATGGTGGTGCGAGTTCGCGTTGAGATACCTGTCGGTCTGTCTGAGCGTGACTGTCGGTGTGTGTCGGTTTCCTATGAAACCGACACACACCGACAGGTATCTCAACGCGAACTCGCACCACCATCCGCGGCACTTGGATTCCGTTGTGTCCTCGTTAGTGAACAGAGCGTATGACTGATGTGACCCCGAACAATTAAATAGTGAGCTGTCACATGTTCGGGAGGTACTTAGGTGCAACGGATACAAGAAAAACTTACTCTGTCGGAAGAGGACGAACGTCGGTAACAAATAGGTATTTACCTTAAATAAGTTAAGTTAACGCGATTAAAACCCGCTATATTAATTTTTTTGATGTATAAAAATCGCGAAAGTTTAAAATCGATTATATAAATGAAATAAGTAACATAATAATAAGGTTGAGAAGCGCGCCAAACTGTGGTGCCGGTAACGAGTCGAGGGCAGACTCACCGTCAGCTGATGTGATGTGTACCTATGCACATACGTACCTATACACATTATTGCGTAACCTAAATTACCGCCGCGTCCGCCTTGTCGGGAGACGAGGGGCGAGCGGGTGTGAGGTCCAACACTCGGCGCTCGCTCACGACGAAGCGGAGCAAGTGCACACACCATCCGAGGCGGGCACCGCCTATTGACGCAACACTAACATTTCATCGGACGATCGAACTTGAAATTATGCACGCTATGCGCGCAATGAATCACCCGCACGCAACAAACAATAAATACCTACTGTAATTCAAAGATTTTAAATAGTTATAAGCTGTCATCAAGAATCAAATTAATTACAAAGTATATCATTATAATATTGGCACAGACTCAAACATGGGTAAGTCGTAACCATTATAATTCTACTGTCCTATCTCTAAATATTTATTAATCTAATACACACAGTCACATGGAGCAGAGCCGTCGAAGTACTATGTCATCTCCTAAAACCCGACTGCAACGCGGGCAGAAATAAATTTTCCTCCAAGTAGTCTGACAGTTGCTGACAGACAACTTTCTCTATTACTTTGGATATACAAGACAGAATGCTAATCGGTCATAGGTCCGACACAGTACTTGGACTGGTGTTTTTGGGAATCGGTCTAATTGCAGCAATTTTCCACAAATCAGGGAAGGTTGACGTTTCAAATGAACGATTGATTATGTGAGTCACATGAGTGAGAATGTAAGGCAGAGACAAGGTTAACATTTTCAGAGTAATACCATCACATCCCTCCGCATTTGACTTCAAACCTGTAATGTAGTGCATGATGTCAGCTTTGTCTACCGGAGATCTCTTGAAAATGGAATCACTGAGGGTATGAAACTCGTAATATGTCAGTACAGATATAGTCGGCCTTGTCTCGCTAGGAACTGAAAGAAAGGGATCGTTGATCTGGTTAGTGTCCGCAAACTGGGGAGGTAGCTCCTTTGACCATCCTCTATTAGTTGGAACTAAGGTGGACTTAAAATTTTTCCAGAGTGATTTAGGATCCTTAATTTTGTTGTTTATGTTGTATTTAAAATACGCGCGTTTTTCGTCATGCACTGCAGTGATAACTAAGGCTTTTAAGTCCCTATAATATTGTTTTTTAGTTTCGGATTTCATCGCCCTATATTTAGATAGGGCTTTGTCACGTAGCCTCATCATGGCTTGCACAGTATCCGTTATCCACGGATATGACGGTTCTTTTATAGTGCATAATTTAAGGGGCGCATGGATATCGAATACTGTTACAAGACACTGATTAAATAAGTGGACCATCTCGTTAACATTACTTAGAGTATAAAGGTGATCCCAGTTTATACTACTAAAATCACTTTTGAAATTGTCCTCACATATGTTATTTAACGGTCGATGTAGAAAGGAAAATAGTTTATAGACATCTCGCTTGATTGCAAACTCACCAACGATAAAACAGTGTCCCCGCATAGAGCCAAATGGTTCGACAGCTAGCGACCTATGTTTAAGATCCGTGCATACCAAGTCGATAAGCGTTTCGCTGTCATCTGTGTAGTGCGTTGGCGAGGTGACCAATTGTTTAAGGTTAAGACACTTTAAAAAATCATAAACCTTCTTAGACTGAGACTCGTGTTGCCTCATCAAATTGACGTTCAGATCCCCCATAAAAAGGACGTGATCGCATTTCGTCAACGTTCTAATCGTTTCCGTAACGGCGTCCAAAAAAAGGTCAAGGTCGAACCATGGCGGACGATAAGCTGTGCCAACTGCGACTTTTTTTCCATTTATAGTCAGAGTGAGCCACATCTGCTCAACAGAGTTGTACCTGCTATCGGTGGGAGTCGTCCAGTTGCGCGCACTCAAGCCGCGTCTAATGTAGAAACCAGTTCCGCCAGCCCGGCCCCCTCGCACACACGCCGGGCGCGGTGTATGACGCAGTTCATAGTTGCTTATTCTAGGCACGCGGTCGTCCTCCCTTGGTCTAAGCCACGTCTCATTCACAGCCACAATGTCAAAGGAATGTCTCATTACTACCGCAACAAAGTCATCGTGGCTCGTCCCGAGAGATCCCGCATTTAAGAATCCAACCTTTAGATACTCATTATTTCTAACCATAGTTAAACAAGTTTGTCATTATGTGTTGAATCACGCAGGCTAATTTTACGCTAATATGATAGATATTGTGTGAGTTAAGTGAGTGTTTGTGTACAAATATTTTTTGTGTGACAGTGTTAAGTAGCTGTATGAAGAATGACTGTGAACGGTGAATGTATAATAAGAATAACGTAGAACTAAGGATCTCTATTTAATTTTGTATCTAACACTACCCATGAAAGGGTTAAAATATTGCGTGGCAATGCATCTTGAGCCTCTACCATCAGTTTAACCACAGTACTTCTCACGTAGATTTGAATAGCGTGCGGTGTCGTGATTGTATTATGCCGAGAGCTTTGACCATACGACGATGTAACGGACCAATCACTCATTCAGTGTGCTGCAAGACACGCAAATTGAATGAGATGCCTGGTTTCCAAGACTCGGAAAGGGAAGAATGGTAGAGGCACTAATGACATAGACTGTTAAATAAAATATGTATTTATACGGGCAGCACACATGAACTTATCTAAAAGCGAAAGTAATTATTTTAAATTGGTCCATTTCATTGTGCGGGCTATTGTTTGGGAGCCTTCGCACTAAAGATGTGCCAGGATGCGTAGCAAAAGATTAGTTTGTCTGAAAGAAATATGATCACTTCATTTACCTAGCTTCGCTCAGCTCAGCGCCCATTGGCAACGGCTTAGCAGAGCGAGATTTTGCGCCATGCAAGAGATGTGGGCAAAAGGGCGGGATAGATGATAGCACGACAACTGAACTATTACGCAATCAGCAGATAGCACGTACGCTTTACTTTCACCACACTGAACTTCGCTTGTATCTGAAAATAGCCCGTCACGCATCCTGTTGTATTTGTATTAAAACTACATTTAACCCAAAATAAAACTTGAATTTATTTTATAATGTTTACACTATTCAGACCACTTTTTTCACACACATTCACATTTTAGTGAACATGTCTGCACTACTGTAATTTGAAAACCACTTTGTCGACCCGGAAATCTACATCTTGATCGCCGGCGAAACCTTATTCCACGGGACATTACACACAATATTGGCATTTCCCGTAAAAGTTGTTATAGTTTTTATTCTGACGTCGACTGAGTAGTCTCGAGTTATCTTGTCAGGTAGATGTGAAAGTTTACTTGAATTTAGTTATTGTAGTTTCTTTTCTACAAGAAATTTATAGGTATTAGCTGCTTAGACTAGACCTAGACCATATGCCAATAATTTTGTTGAGGTTAGATACACTATCAGAAATACAGCAAATTATATTTGCAATATCAATACGTTTCGCTGACCACTACTGGACTTGAGCCTCTCCCAATTTTGTTCATGGTAGCACTTTGAGTTAATAGAATTTGTAAATGAAGGGGTTAGATGTTGAGTTTTCCATCTCTCCGCAGAGATAATATTTGACTTATTTTTTTTTTATTTATTTATAGCCTTACGTCTGTATCCCCGAAGGGGTAGGCAGAGGTGTTATATTACACCCACAGTTCGCCATGAGTTTTAAGTCCCACGTAATAGGGGACAAGCCTATTGACGTTACCGGGCACATTACCAGACTTCGTGCTGCTCCTATGAATTTGGAAAATCCCAGTAACACTTTTGCCCGACCCGGGAATCGAACCCGGGACCTCCGATCAGTAGTCGCATACGCTATCCACTGCACCACGAAGGCAGTCAACTATTTGACGTCTGACTAACATATGATTATTATCACCGCAGACTCTAAAATACAAATAGAGATTGAAATTTTAGGGCGGGTGGCGCCGGAGGCAATAAGTCCTCATAGTAAGAGAGGTACATTTGTTTTACGAATGTGGTTGATCTCAGTAATATGTTTTTACCCTCTTGAGGATTGCCACCATGATAATAACATTACATAACTTCACGCCTTTTATCCTCGAAGGGAGCAGCGCCCGAACATGTGACAGCTCACTATTTAATTGTTCGGGGTCACATCAGTCATACGCTCTGTTCACTAACGAGGACACAACGGAATCCAAGTGCCGCGGATGGTGGTGCGAGTTCGCGTTGAGATACCTGTCGGTGTGTGTCGGTTTCATAGGAAACCGACACACACCGACTGGTATCTCTGTGTATAGACACAGTGTGTCCAAGGGTACCATTATCTCTCACTGTCACTTTAACGTCGAGAAAGGGTAACGATCCGTCTACCTCCATTTCAAATGTGAATCGGATGTTCGGATGTATGGAGTTCAATTTGTGTGCGAATTGTTCTACGTCCTGCTTGTTGCCCTTCATGATGCAGAAGATAATCGTTGACATACCTTTTCCATAGTTTCATTAATATATTTATTTATTTTATTAACTTTATGCAACTAAGTGTGTATATATTTGTATTTAACAACTATATGTGTATATATATTTTTTTACTAATTAGATTAATCTATATATATAAATCACTACACAATACACATTCCCTGATACACCTCACACGGATTGCATGTTGTCATCGGCACGGCGATGGTTGCACCTCCTAGATGTCTAGAAGAGGCTGGAAGAATACCAGCGTCCGGTATGCACTAGCATCACTGGACATAGTGCTGATCCAGCCACCTTTTTTGGCCAGCGATGGGACACATCCTCACCTTATTCTATTGCAATTGTTTTTTTGTTTTTTGCCTTTTATTTTTATTTTCTTCTTTTATATAAATGTTCTAATACCTACTATTATTTGTTGCATATGTACCTACCTACTTGTTTTCTATTATGTGCCCTATGTGCTGTTACAAAATTATTTTTTCTTTTCTTTTCTTTTTTCTTTTCTTTTCTAGTTAAAACACGAGCTATTTTCTTGTTTCGTTCTTTTTAGACCCCATTTTTTTTCTTAATTTTCTTTCTGCAGCAAAATATAATGTAGACTCATAATTCAAAAACCCACTTAACTTTGAAAACTCAGTGGTGCACGGCATAGCTTTGAACCCAACTCCTTCTACAATGCAGTCTGCTAAACTCTCCACTAAGCTATCGCTACCTTCATCCCAAATCAATGCATGATTTAATTATGATAACAGACTTATGTTTTCTTTCTTAAGAAATAATCCATATCATTCGAATTTCACGTCACATTTCTTGACATTATTATCATGACTAATAAGGTTGTGTCTTTCATACATTTTGGATGAGACAAATAATTGGTTTTACTTCAGTGAGATGGATAATAAATGTAGTTTTCTTTTATTGTGTGTATTAATTAAGTATAATATTGTTATTTTCCTTCCTTATAAACAGTGCACCTAAAAACAGGGTAGTATTGTAAAAAAAAAATTCGGTTTCTTTGAAATTACCTGGAAGCTAGTAAGGCAGGTGAGGGCTTGTAGCCTTCCCTGGGATTGGGTTCGGTTAAACATGGCGCCATGGGAGGAAGACTGGACAGCTCCTGTACCCGGTCTTGTTCTCGTAGGGAACCGTTCCCGTAGGGTGCCTTTGGTCGGCAGTCGAGGTGGTTTTTAGTGGAAACACCACACAATCCGGCTCTCGTTTCCCCAGGAGCAGAAAAAAAAATGGCCATTTCATTCCGTAGGTATCGTGTCCCTTTGAGGTTACTAAGTAAAATACACGAAACAAATAGTATATCGTAGTTGCGTCTCTTCGCAAGGAAGAGCCTGGATTTTAGAAAATATTTAAAACTACTTAATATAATTAAATGACGGTCGAAGACTCGTCATCCAATGCCACATAAGTAATAGGGCTCTAATCTAATCTTGTTTGTACGCCACAATTTTAAATGATCCGTTGAAGTTTTCACGCACCTGCCACATACTAATCCGCAAGATTACATAAAATTGAGGCACAGCTGCTTCCGCAAATATCCCTGACGGGCTACAGAATCGCGGCAACCCCAACATGACCCTGAAGACGTTATTTTATTGGATAGGCATAGCGCTGTACGTATTCTATTTATACCGAACTAATAGTGCACATGTGTACAAGGACTGGCAGTAAACCCTGAATAATGTGATTTTAAGATCCCTTGTACAACAGTGCCCTGCGTTCTTTCTGTATGTCAGTGTCTGACAGAGAAAAAGTACTTGATGCATGTCACTCTATTAAGCATTGTGATAAGCAGCGATAGCCTAGTGGAGATACCAACAGACTACCATGCAGAGGGTATCGAGTTCGAATACACGGCGCGCACCACTAACTTTTCGGAGTTATGTGCGTATTAAATTGTTAATTAACACTTGCTCCGTGCCACGGAAAGCACGTTAAGCCAGTTCCGGTTGTCATGAAGATCTTTGACAGTCGTTATAAAGCGTCAGTACCTTCTAAATAAACTGGTCTGGACACTGGTACAAACCATGGAATATCACTATACCTTCGGGTTGCGGAGGTCAGAGGGGCAGTCGCTCTGTGGCAAAGCTAATATTCAGCCAAATTTGGTTAGATGAGTAAGCGGACCCCAGGTTGAAACTGGGATAACGCTAGGATAGTTGACCATTCGTTAATCAATCGAACATCTTAAAAAAGAAAAAGACAGAAATGGAAATATCACTCCTTTTTTGTACTTTCGATCTACATTTGGGTTCGGCTACTAGAGATACATTTGACATAAGTTTCAAACAAGATATGTCAAAAATGTATCTCCAGTAGGCAAATTCATGGATAGTTTAATATTGAAATTTAATCATATTTAGAAAAATTGAACCGCAAAGCCGCTCTTTATTCGTTGCGACCACTGCTGCTGATGTTTCACATACTAGTAAAATAACAAAATTTTATCAACTGAAATAAAATCTTTAGTAGCTACAGACTATCTCGTTGATCTAGTGACATATTTGGCTTGAGTTTACTACTGAAGGTGAAAAGACACACGCAATGGGTCAGTGCCTTCTACCTTTCCGTACAATAAAAATTTGGAACTCTGCCAACGGACGAGTTTCCTGCCTATTTAAATCCTGAGTTTTCGAGCTGGTCGTGTAAATATTAATATTTTGTGACCTTTCAAAGTGAGTTATGACATATTTACAATACCAGTGTGAAATGCCAGATTGAGGAGTCTGGTAGGTACTTACGACAAACTTATTTGTTATTACAAAACCGTCAATCCCGGCTGTCATAAAGGTCTTTGATAGTCCTTATCGGGAGTCAGCACGCTAAAACATACTGGAACTGACCTTGGCAATGGAATATGGCTATCGCTTTGGGCTTCAGAGGTCAGACAGCAGTTGCTCTGTGGAAAAGCTAAGAAATACAGAAATCTACTGTATCAATAGAGAAAAATTTCGATCATAATCACTCCATTGTAAAATAACAAAAGGACTACAGTACTAGAATACACCAAGATGATAAAAACATTTTATTGTATTAAAATAAACTTAATCCTATCAAGATTAGATAATTCAGCATTTTACTTCAAAACAATGTTTTATATTACTTTTTACCAACAATCGCTAACGATAACTCTTCTTTTGAATACTACTGAATAGCATAAAAGTAAACTTTATTGTTCGTAATAGCCATTTTACGATAAATAAGACATTAAAGAACAATGTTTAGGGTATTGATGTAGCAGTATGATTAATCG
Source organism: Euclidia mi (assembly GCA_944739405.2). Taxonomy (NCBI): domain Eukaryota; kingdom Metazoa; phylum Arthropoda; class Insecta; order Lepidoptera; family Erebidae; genus Euclidia; species Euclidia mi. The sequence continues at coordinate 62,204,487 of OX123187.2, read as the reverse complement.
TTTTGTATTCAGTAGACCATAGAGTCATTGTTTGTACCTAAATCCTTTACAAATTTAAACCGCAATATAATTTCACATCTTCATTGTTTATATATATTTATTTTTGTTAACCTATACTGTCCCACTGCTGAGCAAATACATACCTCTGGCTGGATTGCCACAAGTCTCTGTACTTTGCGATGTCTTATTATTTTTTGAAAATAAGTAATTACATAAAAAATCAGTATGATATGCAAATATAATAAATTGGTCTACGTAAAGTATTTTGGTTTGGATCTAACAATACGTCGACGTACGATTCATTGCTCGAACTATTTTCACCGTACAAGCCAGAGGCAATATAGCATAATTGGTTACTATAAATAAGGCACGTATAAAAGCCTTGCGTTACTGACTGACTGACAGACAAGCTACGGCTAAAACTACTCGGCGCAAGAAGGTGAAATTTGGGATGTACAATTGTGTTCCTTGGTTTGACTGGGGGCTGCACTAAGAAGGGATTTTCCGAAACTGCCACGGGATCTGGCAGGAACAGTTAATGTGCGGGCGTAGATTCGGGCACCCTCTAGTCTTTTATATATAACACAGTCTACTAATCTACAAGTAATTAACATATTTACCTAACATATTACAGTTCATGGTACTAACACAGTATAATGTACTATTTATATCGTACTAGAGGACGCAAGCAGCTACGCCTGCATTTTTTTTTAATTTACCCGTTTTGGCCAATCCCGTGGAAATTTCAGGAAATCCCTTCTTAGTGCACTCCTAAGGTCCCCAAGGAACATACATGCCAAATTTCAGCTACCTGCGCCCAATAGTTTCGGCTGTAGCGTGTCTGTCAGTAAGTCAGTAACGCAAGGATTTTATATATTAAGATTAGTACCATGCATGCATGAAGATCTTTGACAGTCGTTAGAGTTTGTCAGTACCTCTAAATAAACTGACACTAGCCTTAGCCATGGAATATCGCTATCCCTTCGGGTTGCGGAGGTCAGACAGGCAGTCGCTCTGTGGAAAAGCTAATATTCTAGTTAGACCCAAGATTGAAACAGGGATAACGCTAGGAGGATGATGAGTACCATGCATGCATGGCATATCCTAATAGGTACCACAGTGAGGAAACTGTATCTTAGCCACCATGATGATTCTACAGTTTACGAATTTTATCGCAATATATTGGGTTGACTGAGTAAATTTGATATTCGCATAAACCATAGAAAATACTAATTACGATAATATTTTCGACGCTTAAAGTTCACGTTGATAAAAGCGACTTAAACAGAGATTTTGGGGCACTTTCGACAGAGACTGACCAGAAATTGAACGACATAATGGAAATGCATGGGAGAGAATAACTGCCTTTCAGTAAATAGGTACACTTTAAGTCTCATAAATTCATATTAGGTTCCCGTAAACATAATACAGATGGAAAGTCACTTATTTATCATTTTCGAATAAATTGATTTAAATCTCTTAAGTTTCTATGTTGCTACCTATGTTGTTCATGTTTACACAACATATCTCAAGTATTTAAAAAATGAACACTTTCGTGAATAAATACTTAAAATCCAATAAACACGTCGCTTAAAATACTTATCATAGACTTTCATTGTCCAATAGCAGTTTCACATTGTATACAAAGTCGACGTTTGCCCTTGTTCGAATATCTTTTTATAAGGCTTTCCTTATTGTTATCGGGCTTTTACTTTCTTTATAAAGATATTTTGTTAAACAAAGTTCGGCTTTTCAACAATCGGATACTATAACGATATTTTAAAGATGTTTTTTTGCTCACTTTATTTGTTATTTGTGTTTTAGTATTTGTCCGTTAAAATGAGATGCAAACGGGCTATTGAATACGTCGCTTTGGATTTTATTACTGGACGTAAAGTATACTTTGTATATATTGATGTCAAAATAAAATACCCTAAGGTCATTTTATCTATTGGAACGGTATTGTAAAAACTAGGCTGGGCTATTTTGAATCATCGGCTAGGTACTTCTTTGGCTACTGAGAATATAAAACATACAGTACAGCTCATAATAAAATAATAAAATATGCAGGATTCATTATAATAAAAAGCATTTATTAACAATAGATAAGCATCAAGCCATCGACACAGATGACAAGTAATCGAGACACAGTTGTTCAATGTTTGCCTGCAGTTGTGTCTGATCTAATGTTGAAGAAATGTAGCCAATAATATAATGAGTTCAAAGTACTATATCTAACACACCAGATCATATCCAATACCCGCACGTAAAGCGCCTTTACCGCAACAATATCACGCAGCACACAAGCAGAACAATGCTTTTGTAATTTCATTTCGCCGTAAAGACACAAAACCCTTGCAAAACATACTGTGGCAATTTGTACCGCTGCCCATTTTCGCTTGCATACAACAGGGAACAATATGGATCGTTAGAAACGCTGTAATGGTAGGAAATTACCTGAACCATGATTTATAACCGAGGCTTTGTACCCGTACAATACGAGCATTGACCCCGATAGATACAGCGTTAATCTTTTTCACAAGTCGACATCTATGTGCCCAACGCACGAAAGGCATTGTGATTGATTTTTTCGGCGCACTATTTAGGGTTGAAAGGTTTTGTATTAATTGAGGAAAGGATTCATTGAAAAGGTAGGAAATAGTTACGTTTCTTGTGAAATGATTTTATTTTGTGTTAGGTGCTTTATGTAGAGGTAATTTAAATTCGTGATAAAGGTGTAGGGTAAAGAATACTACGGACGGTCATGTTAAATGTGATCACAGTTGACCCGAGTAAGAAATGAAGTTTTACTTGCTTGATATAGTTTTCATTGTATACAAGCGGATTCCTGTAACCATGATCAGATTTTCGCCATTTTGATGCTGAATAGCGCAATCATTTACCATGGATGCTGAAAATTTTAAATTTATACATCATCACGCTTATACGTACGGATAGATGTTCTAATTTTAAACTATTTTGTGCCATTTTGTCTTATTTCTGTTGCTATAATATTGTGCGCAACTTCCCCATCGAACTTTTAGGGTTCCATAGGAAACTTTAAGACTCTGTTGCAGTCTCGTCTTTTTCTTTCTTCCATCAGTGGCTTTACTCAGCCACTATAATAAGAAATAAAACGCTGAAATGTTGGCATACGAATGTACCACACATAAGTAATTTTAAAGGGTTACATAATGGTTACTGTTGTAATTTATTATTGTATTTGAGAATAAAAGATGGGTTTCATCTAGTTGTTATATCGAAGTAAGTGGTAACCTAGTTACATCGCATAAGAAGAATTTTGAATACTTTGTAAAAACACTATAAAGCCAGTATTATTACAACAACCTTATTCAAAATTCTCTAGAATAAATAAAACATAAAAATGAACTCAACATATATCAATTAAAAGAAAGAACAGTATGAAAATGTATACTAAGTACCAAAGTAAACGTGTAAAATATATTTACACTAAACCTAAGCCTAGTACATTAGTAAAATTGCACAAAATAGTTTAAAATTAGAACCATGTGCCACACGCTGCAATCGTTTAGTTAAGATGTCAGCGGGCATATCACTTGATTTTATATATTTTAAGTTTACCGAAATATTACTAATCTAATATATAAAATTCTCGTGTCACAGTTTTCGTTCCCATACTCCTCCGAAACGGCTTGACTGATTTTGATGAAAATTTTTGTGCTTATCCGGTATCTATGAGAATCGGCCAACATCTATTTTTCAAAAAAAAAAAAAATTTTGCAAAACAACGTTTGCCGGGTCAGCTAGTCTTTTCTCTAATAAAGTGATATTTGGTATCTATATGTTTCGTCCTGTTGTGGTGTACCGGATTTAAAGCCAAACTTTGTGCACTCTGCCTATCAGTACAAACAGTTATGGTATTAGGTAATAACTTTTGCCTTACCATAGGATCTGAAATTAATCCAGTGATAAATCTCCTTAAATAAATCGCTTCCTTCGTAGCTTCAGTTATTGCCATATACCTACTCGGCTTCCGCTGAGGACAAAGCTACGGTTGGCTGCTTCCTTGAGGCCCATGAAACCGGGCTGCCTGCTAATTTAAAACAGTAACCCGTATAAGAACGGCGATATATATCACAGTTTGCCCAATCGGCATCGCAAAATCCTACAAGTGGCATATCTGATTTTCTATAACAAATCGAATAATCTAAAGTGCCTTTTAGATATTGTAAGACTCTCTTTGCGGCTAACCAGTGAGTCTTGTTCTACCGAGTATTGAACTGACTCAGGTAACTAGTCGCGTATGCGATGTCTGGACGAGTATTAACACTCAGGAACATGAGGCAACCAATTAATTCTTGATAGAGATATACTTCTAGATTATGATCACTATCACTGCTGGTACTGACCTCTAGTTTTCCAGATATTGGAGTTGTACAAGTTTTATTACAATTCTCCATTCCAAACTTTTGTAAAAAGGTTGCTTCATGTAGACAGTGCTCAAGGTTTTAACCCCTTGTATGCCGGAACGCAGATCTACGCGAGACACAATAGCTTTTTAATTGTGTCTGGTATTCCGGCATACAAGAGGTTAAAGTAAAGAGTATGGAGAACAAAGTGTGTCCCTTACAAAAATCTTTGTATGGACTTAAACAAGCTCCACGTGCCTGGAATATAAAGTTAGATGAAACTTTATCGTCTTTTGGTTTTGTGAAAACTCCATCTGAACCATGTGTGTATACCAAACTTTTTGGAAAAGAGTTGGTTATAGTTGCAGTCTTTGTCGATGACATAATTCTTTTTATAGAAAAGACAAGACGTGTGAAATGTCACACGTCTTGTCTTTTCTACAAAAAAAATTTTTCAAGTCAAAAAGGACTTGAAAAATGTTTTTCAATAAAAGATTCGGGCTCTTTAAGCTATTATCTTGGTTTAAATATAAACAGGAAAAATTATGAAATAAAATTACAACAGAAAAGTTATATACCTAAATAAACTTTTACAAAAGTTTGGAATGGAGAATTGTAAAACTTTACAACTCCAATATCTGGAAAACTAGAGGTCAGTACCAGCAGTGATAGTGATCATAATCTAGAAGTATATCCCTATCAAGAATTAATTGGTTGCCTCATGTTCCTGAGTGTTAATTCTCGTCCAGACATCGAATACGCGACTAGTTACCTGAGTCAGTTCAATACTCGGTAGAATAAGACTCACTAGTTAGCCGCGAAGAGAGTCTTACAATATCTAAAAGGCACTTTAGATTATTCGATTTGTTATAGAAAATCAGATATGCCACTTGTAGGATTTTGCGATGCCGATTGGGCAAACTGTGATATAGATCGCCGTTCTTATACGGGTTACTGTTTTAAATTAGCAGGCAGCCCGGTTTCATGGGCCTCAAGGAAGCAGCCATATGGATCACATAAAAATAGATGAGCTTGCAATTCCTCATCGATATTCACGAGTCAGTAGTTTTGTGTTAAGCAAAATAACGCTGGAAACATCGATGTTTGGTTGATGTAGCGTAATGGCGCTGATACACCTGAGCATTCACTTTTAACAGAAGAGCGAGCATTCGCCGTTTTCTATTTTGTCGAACCGAACATTTTCACGATCATTCTAGCGAACACTCTGAATTCAAATAGTCCGTAGAATATTGAAAAAATATAAAAATTGCACTACAACAGCAGTTTTACCCAATATGTTTACTTCAGTTTCACTTATGAATTATTTCTAGAGTAGCAGACGTTGACGTTACTAAATAATAAAATGCAGATTTTAATTTGAACAGGATTAATAAATCACACAAGTGTCTGTTCCTACGTTCAAATTTATTTATCGCTATCGAGTGTTTATCAACATTCTATTAAAATTAATTCTGAGTAAACCAAATCTAAGGATACATTGTAAACATTATCGATATTTTATCGATACTTATTCTGAGTAAGCCCATCACTAGTCGAGTTAAAATTAGTGACAAACTACGAAGATTCTTCCCTAGATTAAAATCATAAGTCAAAGTGATGTAAATATATTGGGTTTAACCGCCATTGTGGCGCGAATTCTATGTATTATTTATATTCTAAAGCTCGCCCGAATGTTCGTGAGAATGTTCGCTAAAACACACTCATTTGTTTTGTAACATTCGCGAGAATGCTCATTACAGGTGAAAGCTCAAGTGTATCAGCTCCATAAGAGTAATTATGATTAATACCGATGTACTTAGCGATTTATATCAATTCGTGAAGCAAGCTATAAGAAGCGTGAAGCAAGTAGGGGATTTGTGACCAACAAAGTTAAGCCATTTTAGCAAAGATTCATCTTCAGATGTAGAGATGAGTATGAGTGATCGATACTTAAGCCATTTTCATTCCTCGAGAGTGCTCCTTCACAAGACTCTCAAGACTGCTAATTTTGCTTCACACCTGGGTGGTACTTCGAATGGCCTGCATACTCCAACAGTTGACAATATATCCAAAATAAAAAAGTACTTATTTGTTAATCATTGAAGGCTTCTGCGGCATATTCACTCTCCAAATGTAACTTTACTATATTATTACTTTATATTTTATCTATTACAGAGTATGCTGCTTTGATTATGTCTCATTTTTGTAATGGAACTGGTATCGCATTATTATTATATTCTTGGGAATTTACCAACAAAAAATGAAATAACACTGATAAAAAATGATATAACCCTGAGGACCGTAGGGGTGCACTAAGAAAGGAGTTTCGGAAATTCTCACGTTGAGACAGGAACGGTTCAATGCAAATAAAACGGTATGGCGCGTATGTTTAAAAAACATGAAGTGTAAATAAAAATAAAATAATAGAAATAACTTTAGTAGTGTGTAGACCGTGAGTTTGTTGTGGCCCGAACCGGACAGATGGTTTTCAAGCAAATTGCAAATCTTATGCTCTGTGAATGCAGAGACGTGTTTTAGTGCATACTATTTGAATACAGCTTCGTTCATGAGAAAGGAGGCAATAGTCTTAGTGACCTAAATAAAGACAAAAATATATTTTGCTTCTTTCTGACGGTCAAGCTTCCTCCACTGCTGGACAAAAGCACCTCAAAATTTTCGTCAAAATAGTGTAGTCAATCAATAGGAGGATTTCACTCACTATGCCACGCTTGCCACACGGATTTAATGTTCACTTTTCCGTCTCTTCTCAAAGGTACGGTATAACAGTAAGTCATATAATCATCAACTTTCGTTTATAAACTGTTACTCACCTATGGACCGTCCTCATTTTGAGAAGGGTTACGGCATAGTCACGCTGGCCAAGTGCGGTTTGGCAGACTTCACACGTATTTCGAGAACATTCCAACTCGCATGTGTGTTACAATATAAATTGTAAATCGGCGGTGTCGCATATGTTCTAAAAGAGTGGGTTTTAATAAAATTAACGTTAATCCGCATCAGTGGACCTGCGGTCTGTACTGTGAATCCGTTGTGGCCGGCACCGGACAGCTTGTGTCCGAGAGAGCTGCGAACGTACGTGCGTGGACGCGATGTGGCACTTTTAATGTTTACTAGAGTATGCCCACAGCTACAATCACACGTTTATTTTTAACTGACTTCAAAAAAAGGAGGAGGTTCTCAATTCGGCCGGTATATTTTTTTTGTATGTATGTACACTGATTTCGCCGAGGTTTTGATTCAGGTAGGCCCAGTAGTTTTTATTTTATGAGCATTTTTTTATTTACTTTTATCTATCTCGATGTCTGAAATCAAATCTCGCAAGTAAATTTGATCTACTTCCCGGTTACATATTGAGCAAAAATTTTGTATACGTGTGTAAATTGGATGACAATGAAAAATTATTATGACATAGAGTTGATCTGATTATGGTATCGATTGATTTGTTTTGACGGGCACTTTGGTGCGGGTGGTAATTAGGATCCTCTAGGGACCGATGCAGGAGCCAGACAGTGGCCATACGAACTCAGTAATTACAAAAATCAATTAGACTTGCACAAGGGGACGACTACTATTATCCGTTCCCGTTACTTGAGATGTGTAGTTTTTATGGCGCGCAGTATCTTTTGTAGGTCTTCCCAGAACTAGTTGACAATACACTAGAAGTGTTAAAAAAAAAATAACTACGTTAAAAAAAACCGACTTCAAAAACTAAAAAGTAAAAAAATAATAAAGATATAATATTAATTAAACGTTACTTATTATTTACATGTGCTGTTTACTAATAGGTTTGAAGTCGGTCTCTAAATAAATTATCAATTAAGCTAAAATGCATCAAAACTGTTATGTACTCAAGACGTCCGTCAACGACGTCTGCCCGCTTTATTAGTACATATAAACTTGTCTTGACAGCGACTGTAAACTTATTAATAAATAGCACATAATTTCTTCGTAGTTTGTCACTAATTTTAACTCGACTAGTGATGGGCTTACTCAGAATAAGCATCGATAAAATATCGATAATGTTTACAATGTATCCTTAGATTTGGTTTACTCAGAATTAATTTTAATAGAATGTTGATAAACTCTCGATAGCGATAAATAAATTTGAACGTAGGAACAGACACTTGTGTGATTTATTAATCCTGTTCAAATTAAAATCTGCATTTTATTATTTAGTAACGTCAACGTCTGCTACTCTAGAAATAATTCATAAGTGAAACTGAAGTAAACATATTGGGTAAAACTGCTGTTGTAGTGCAATTTTTATATTTTTTCAATATTCTACGGACTATTTGAATTCAGAGTGTTCGCTAGAATGATCGTGAAAATGTTCGGTTCGACAAAATAGAAAACGGCGAATGCTCGCTCTTCTGTTAAAAGTGAATGCTCAGGTGTATCAGCGCCATTACGCTACATCAACCAAACATCGATGTTTCCAGCGTTATTTTGCTTAACACAAAACTACTGACTCGTGAATATCGATGAGGAATTGCAAGCTCATCTATTTTTATGTGATCCATATGGTTGCTTCCTTGAGGCCCATGAAACCGGGCTGCCTGCTAATTTAAAACAGTAACCCGTATAAGAACGGCGATCTATATCACAGTTTGCCCAATCGGCATCGCAAAATCCTACAAGTGGCATATCTGATTTTCTATAACAAATCGAATAATCTAAAGTGCCTTTTAGATATTGTAAGACTCTCTTCGCGGCTAACTAGTGAGTCTTATTCTACCGAGTATTGAACTGACTCAGGTAACTAGTCGCGTATGCGATGTCTGGACGAGAATTAACACTCAGGAACATGAGGCAACCAATTAATTCTTGATAGGGATATACTTCTAGATTATGATCACTATCACTGCTGGTACTGACCTCTAGTTTTCCAGATATTGGAGTTGTAAAGTTTTACAATTCTCCATTCCAAACTTTTGTAAAAGTTTATTTAGGTATATAACTTTTCTGTTGTAATTTTATTTCATAATTTTTCCTGTTTATATTTAAACCAAGATAATAGCTTAAAGAGCCCAAATCTTTTATTGAAAAACATTTTTTAAGTCATTTTTGACTTGAAAAAAATTTTTTGTAGAAAAGACAAGACGTGTGACATTTCACACGTCTTGTCTTTTCTATAAAAAGAATTATGTCATCGACAAAGACTGCAACTATAACCAACTCTTTTCCAAAAAGTTTGGTATACACACATGGTTCAGATGGAGTTTTCACAAAACCAAAAGACGATAAAGTTTCATCTAACTTTATATTCCAGGCACGTGGAGCTTGTTTAAGTCCATACAAAGATTTTTGTAAGGGACACACTTTGTTCTCCATACTCTTTACTTTAAAACCTTGAGGTTGCTTCATGTAGACTTTCTCTAGCAGATCCCCATTTAAAAATGCAGTGTCAACGTCCAAGTGACGCATCTTCAAACCCAATTCAGCTGCGAGAGCCAGTAAAGTACGTAAAGAGGAGTGCCGCACGACAGGAGAAAATGTCTCAAAATACCTGGCGTCTGGGTGAATCCCTTAGCAACTAATCTTGCTTTGTACTTCACAACATTTCCTGCTGGATCTTTCTTTAACTTATAGACCCATTTACATGGTATAACTTTCTTGTTTTCTCTGTCAACCAATTTCCATGTCTTCAGCTTCATCAATGAATTATATTCAACTGTCATTGCCATCTGCCACTTATCAACATCATCAGCCAATATAGCCTCATTATAAGTTCTAGGTTCATCAGACACTTGACTAGACACTTGGTATGAGAAGTAATTAGGAGGTTTTCGATCTCGTGATGGATATCTATGTCCATCATTTTGATTAGTAGAATCTACTTCTTCCTCAATTGCTTCAAAGAATTGATCAGCTTCAGCAGTCTGATCTTCAGTGACAACAGTATGGCCTGGGACTGGTTCAACAGTGACCACTGGAAATTGATCAAAAGACTCTTGAACTGTACTGTTTTCTTCCGGTATAGGCAGACTATTAGACAGTGCTAAAGGTTCAGTAGAAGTCTATACAGAATACCCTAATACGTATCTTTTTAGAAAACCATCTTAAACGATTTTAAACTTTCGCGATTAGTATACATTATACAAGGTTATATAGCGGGTCTTACTCGCGATAAATCTTATATTTAAGGCATATGCCTTAAATATAAGATTTATCGCGAGTAAGACCCGCTATATAACCTTGTATAATGAAAACTATCTTGTCCTAGAATCTTACAAAGGTCTAGAGACATAACATTTATTGAAGATTGTTTTTCTAGTTTAAATAATAGGAATGTCTACAATACTAAGACTTCTACTGAACCTTTAGTACTGTCTAATAGTCTGCCTATACCGGAAGAAAACAGTACAGTTCAAGAGTCTTTTGATCAATTTCCAGTGGTCATTGTTGAACCAGTTCCAGGCCATACTGTTGTCACTGAAGATCAGACTGCTGAAGCTGATCAATTCTTTGAAGCAATTGAGGAAGAAGTAGTTTCTACTAATCAAAATGATGGACATAGATACCCATCACGAGATCGAAAACCTCCTAATTACTTCTCATACCAAGTGTCTAGTCAAGTGTCTGATGAACCTAGAACTTATAATGAGGCTATATTGGCTGATGATGTTGATAAGTGGCAGATGGCAATGACAGATGAATATAATTCATTGATGAAGCTGAAGACATGGAAATTGGTTGACAGAGAAAACAAGAAGTTTATACCATGTAAATGGGTCTATAAGTTAAAGAAAGATCCAGCAGGAAATGTTGTGAAGTACAAAGCAAGATTAGTTGCTAAGGGATTCACCCAGACGCCAGGTATTTTGAGACATTTTCTCCTGTCGTGCGGCACTCCTCTTTACGTACTCTACTGACTCTCGCAGCTGAATTGGGTTTGAAGATGCGTCACTTGGACATTGACACTGCATTTTTAAATGGGGATCTGCTAGAGAAAGTCTACATGAAGCAACCTCAAGGTTTTAAAGTAAAGGGTATGGAGAACAAAGTGTGTCCCTTACAAAAATCTCTGTATGGACTTAAACAAGTTCCACGTGCCTGGAATATAAAGTTAGATGAAACTTTATCGTCTTTTGGTTTTGTGAAAACTCCATCTGAACCATGTGTGTATACCAAACTTTTTGGAAAAGAGTTCGTTATAGTTGCAGTCTTTGTCTATGACATAATTCTTTTTATAGAAAAGACAAAACGTGTGAAATGTCACACGTCTTGTCTTTTCTAATAAAAAAAATTGTTTGTTCTATTGAAAGGTTTAAGCACACGTCGGTTTTAGTCCCATCAAATTACGACCCGGTGACGTAGCAGGAGTGTTACTGACTGCCAAGCCGAGTGCTACGGGTTCCATTACCGATCAAGTCAAACGTTTGAGTGCATGAACTTTGATGTTTCTCTTAGTCTGTTGGTTTCTATGTATAGCATGTTTGTACATCAAGCAATTTGTTTTATTTTCTGTCGCCATCATCATCATCGTCCTATCGTTATCCCTGCCTTCAAAAATTAGACGCCTTGGAGCCCGAGGTCCAGCTACTAGTTAACCAAATTTGACAGAATATCAGCTTTTTCATAGACCGACTGCCGTCTGAACTACTTAACCCAAAGGGATAGCGATATTCCATAGTTGAGACCAGTATCAATTTATTTGAGGATACTGACTCCCTGAAACAACTGTCAAAGATCTTCATGACACCCGGGACTAACGGTTCAACGTACTCGCTGAGGTACGGGGCAAGCAATAATTAATAATTTAATACGCACATAACTTCAGAAAGTTAGTGTTGCGCGCAGTGGATTCGAACCCGATACCCTCTGTATGGCAGTCCGTTTGTATTACAACTAGGTTATCGATGCCTGTTATTTACTGAGGCCAACAGGATCCATAATGTTGTTATGAGTTTTCTAAACTAATCACAATTATTCTGCCAAAATCCGTGAATAGTTAAAAAACACCGGGATATTATTCATCGCTCTAAAGATTAGTCATATTGGTAGAGTTTCATTTCTCTCCAAACCGATCACGAATACGACGAGGTTATCAACACATTCTAATACTAGAACATCGCGATACTGAACTTATAAATAAATTGATAGACAGATAAAGATACTTATATTGAATTACCTAGACAAGTGATGTTATTACATACGGTACCTACGTCACAGCTTTGTAATAATATGAACGGCTTCGAGGTTTTTATGTGTATGATCTATTTTGATAGATTAAATGGACCCTGTTAAGCAGAAAAGATCCAACCAAAATTTTTTATGAAATCGAGTTAAATACATAACCATCGTCAAGTTTTATATATGCACAAAAGATCCATGCAGTTTGATGACATTTACCCTAGAATCCTTTTACCACGCCAAAGGTACCATCACATAATTGTAACTTGTGAAAAAATACAAAAAGAATCATGTTGCTTGGATACATGTTTAGTATAGGATTTAAGGTTTTTATAAGATGCATGACGCGTGGATCTATTTTGCTTTTTTTTGTTTTTCAATAAAAGTCTATAGCTGGTGAAAAAATATCATGGCTCAAAACGAAAGAAATACCTACTCATAAAGAAAATAACATTATTTTCTTTGTTTTTCTATCACACATACTTTTCTAACATATTGTGTTAAAATAGTACACGGGTCTTTGGTAGGCGTACACGGAAACATAGGTCCAACACGCAGAGGCCCTTTGAGAGTTTAATCTAGGATTTGATGTGGGACACCTAATGAGGAGCCTCTATAACAGCACTATGAAGTACAGCCACGGATTGGCCACATCAGGTGTAGGACTATTGCTACTTGTTTGGCAATTAATTACTCTGGGCTACTGTGGTGTGGGTTCAATGTATTAGTTAATATGGAAACTATGGATGAAAACCGGGGTCTGCCTTAAGTACTCTTGTAGTACGTCGAAATGGGGCAGACGGTGACACGTCGACTCACTAGACAGATGGGCCCTCTCTTAATAGCCACCAGGGTAAACAAAGTCTCCTATAAAGGCAGCCAGAGGGCAACACCGTTGTGAGTGACTAGGGGTGTAGAGCGGTGCGGCACCGGTTTCGCCATCGCGGGTCTCGTGACCCGGAGCGGGTTTCCCCGTAATTACGCCCTTGAAAATGATACTTTCACCTCCGAGCTAATAGCTCTTGCGACTTTCCTCTGGCCGGCCGACTAAGGCAAGCCAGAGTTGAGAGTCCTGCGGGCACTCCTGGAAATCCACTCCAACCAGGCAGTAATGGCAAGCCGAAGACGAAGCCCTGACCGACTCCCCGAGGTGTTCTGGACCACTGTGTCGCTACACGTAATCAGCTCGCCACAAAGCTGCCCTGCGGCTTGTAAACTTTCTTTTGATCTTGTAAAACTGTTTTTTGTTTATATCACAAGATGAAGGTGAAGTTTGAAAGCTTCTACTTAGCTCTCCAAAATTGCGTTAATCTCATGTTGAGATAACAACTGCCCCAGAGGGGTTTATTTCTTTATTAAAATAATTGATATTATTAGATATATTCATTTATTTCAACCTTTTTAAAAAGATACCACTAATAAATTAAATATTTTCGTATTTTGCATAAAAGATCCTGTTAAGATCCTACTGTACTCTTACGACAACTATTGTTTGTTATATTTGCCATTGTATTTTATCAGGCGTTTTAATTTTACAAATACCGACATGACTGGTCACTTTTTGTAATTATTGTGCATACTCATAATTTTATCATTACATTTCATACTTTCGCTGCGAAAACTGCTTTTCATTTCTACTCCTGAGATCACGCCAGGCCCTGGATCGAGCCGAATGACTTCAGATCGTAAAATCAGCGGCAATATTATAACGGATTGCAAGGATCAACGCATATTTTACAAGAAAAGTACGGGCGTGGATAGAAGACGTCTCATCAACGACGGCGGTTAAGAATTGCACCAGTTCTACAGTAATTCTTAGTTATTCTCAGTATTTTCACCCAGTACTCGCTCGGTAATCAGGTAGTATTTGCATTTCCAGCGAATTTAAGGTTAGTACATCATTAACTTATATGTAATTTACTTGTCATTTGTAAACTGTTCAATGTAATTGTAAAATCAACTTAGGTAGCAATATTCACCAGTTATATTGCATTAGCTTGCTTACAGTGTAATTATTGTTAATTACAATCAGTTAAAACCTTGTAAGTATTTAACTTTGTAACGGCCCACCTAAATAGATTTATTTTCATAATGGTTTTTGTACCTAACCAAATGTTGCAAGTAATTGCAAAATCAACTTAGGTAGCAATATTCACCAGTAATATTGCATTAGCTTGCTTACAGTGTAATTGTTGTTAATTACAATCAGTTAAAAACTAGTATTTAACTTTGTAACGGCCCACCTAAATAGATTTATTTTCATAACGGTTTTGTACCTAACCAAATGTTGCAAGTCATTGTCAAATGATGTACTTTTACAACAGCTGTATAACCTTATAAATGTAATCATATTAATATTATATCACTATTTAAACAATTTATACTGTCATACAAATTAAATTCGTTGTTTTTCCGTTATTTTCAAACATAACCTCAACCTTTGTTTGTTAAATATTGTTACAGGTTTATAGGATATTTATTACTTAATTTTAAGCTTTGCATTGTATAAATTCCAGGTCGGTGACACCCCACTCTCAAAGATGTCCGATAAAGAGGAAATTAAAGAGCTGATCAGAAAGCGTGGTAGTTACAAAGGTCGTATAACATTGTTTACGTCGCATTTAAACGGTTTGGAGGAAATATTGAACCCATCAGAGGTATGTGAGCTTAAATTACGTATTCAGCGTATCGAGTCGTTGTACGAACAATATGATGGGGTGCAGTCAAGGCTAGAATGTTTGGTGGATGATATAGACAGTCAAATGTCTGAGCGCAACGACTTTGAGTCTGCTTATTACAAAGCGTTATCTAAGGCGCAGGCTATATTATCGCGTAATAGTGATAATAGTGACAATTTAAGCGAAGTAGGATCATCTAAAGGTACCAAACATAAGTTTATTAAGCTGCCAACTATAAAACTACCGAAGTTTAGTGGATCGCACGACGTTTGGTTAGAATTTCATGATACTTTCTGTAGTCTCATTCACTCCAATGATGACATAGCTGATATTGATAAATTTCACTACTTACGGGCCTCATTGGAGGGGACAGCTGCTCTGGTCATCCAATCGATTGAATTTTCAGCTAAGAATTATCGAATTGCGTGGAATTTATTATGTGAGCGCTTTGAAAATAAACGGTTGCTTATTCAAAATCATGAGTCTGTTGTTCAACATAGAATCGGTAAACAAAGAATCTGCTAGCAATATAAAACGCGTAATAGATCAATTAAATAAAAATATACGAGCATTAGATTCACTTGATGAACCAACTAAACATTGGGACACTCTTGTCATTTACATTGTCGCTAACAAATTAGACACTAAGACCTACCGTGAGTGGGAAGAGCATAAGGGAACATTTTCTAAGGACTCATCTATAACATTAGTCGCCTTTGTTGATTTTTTGCGCAGTCGAGCGGACTTATTAGAGACTTTGGAAATGACTCGCTGCAGTTACACTCCACATGTCAAAGGTGTAAAAATTAAAAGTTTGGTTTCAGTTACAAACTCACAGCAACCGAATAATGGTCAATCCACCAACACACCACCTGTGATATGTTGTCTTAAATGCAAGGGCGAACATTACTTGTATAATTGTTCATCATTTTTAGCACTTAGTAATGAGGATAGGTTGCAGCTATTATATAATTATAAATTATGTCGTAACTGTTTCAGAACGGGTCATTATGCTAATAATTGTAAAAAGAATGGCTGTAGTTTGTGTAGACGTAAACACCACACACTTATTCATGTAGATTCGAAGTTGAAGTCAGTGTCAGACAATTTATCACATGATAAAGTAAATAAACCACCTTCACAGATCAATACAAGTGAGGAAAGTGTGACGCTTTCTTGTATTTCTGCTTCTGCCACGCATGGTTGTGAAGTACTATTGTCAACAGCATTAATTAAACTGTATGATAATTATAATAGGCCACATGTTGCTCGCGCCCTCCTTGACAGTGGTAGCACATCATGTCTTTTAACCGAGAACATGTGCCGTCGGTTAAACTTAGCAACATATCAAGTAGACAAGTCTGTGTTAGGTATTAATAATTCAATTTCTCATATAAGTAAAATGGTACGTGTGACAATGAAATCTTTAAATGAGAGTTATTGTAATAGTTTAAATTGTTTTGTTTTGCCTTCAATAACTAATATGATATCCAGCAGACCGGTGGATTTGTCATCCTTAAATATACCTTGTGACGTTGAATTAGCTGATCCTAATTTTAATATCCCATCAGCCATCGATTTGATTATAGGCGCTGACTTATTCTGGGACTTACTAAGTTCACAAAGGATTTCTTTAGGGGTTCGCAGTCCAGTGCTTTATGAAACCAGTCTTGGTTGGCTGGTGTCTGGTCCATTTAATAGCGGCTATGCACCGGACTCTTCCCAGCTTGCTCAATGTAATTTTAATAAGTTAGATAATTTAGATGACAAGCCTTATGATGATAACATTCAAAATCAACTAAGTCGATTTTGGCAGCTTGAAGAATGCCATAAGTCATCATATTATTCTGCTGAAGAACAACAATGTGAAACGCATTTTGTTGAGAATACAACTCGGCTTATTGACGGTCGCTTTTGTGTTCGCATTCCTTTGAAGCGATCACCTAAGGTATTAGGAAGTTCACTACAACGTGCGACTCATTGCTTGGTATCTTTAGAACGCAGATTTAAAAGTCAATCTTCATTCAAGAGGGACTATTGTGACTTCATGTCTGAATATCTAGCGCTTGGTCACATGTCAGAGTGCACATTGAACTCAGAACAATTAGCCTATTTCATACCTCATCATGGGGTAATACGTGAAAGCAGTTCTACTACTAAATTAAGAGTAGTCTTCAATGCTAGCTCACCTACCAGCTCTGGCACGTCTCTAAATAGCATTCAAATGGTAGGGCCTACCATTCAAGATGATTTATTGTCAATGATGATTTATTCTTTTAAGATTCAGGCAGCATAAATATGTATTGGCTGCTGATATAGAGAAGATGTACAGACAGGTAACAGTCCATCCAGACGATCGGCATCTTCAACAAATTGTGTGGCGTGACGATCCATTTGATTCAATTAAAACTTATCAGTTAAATACAGTCACATTAGGGACTTCAAGTGCTCCATTCTTGGCTGTTAGATGCATTAAACAGATTGGAATAGAGAGTGAAGATATTACTGTTTCGGAAATTATTCAACACGATTTCTATGTTGATGATTTAATGACAGGCGGAGACAGTATTAGTGATATAACTAAAATTAAAGAGGGAGTCACTGCTGCTTTAGATTTTGCGTGTATGAAATTGAGAAAGTGGAAGTCTAACGCCCCTGAATTCGTGTCATCTTCATGTGCATCTGTTAACTTAAATATAGGTAACGTAGAACCGTGCTATACATTGGGGGTTGGATGGTGCACTAACAGTGATGATATTTGCTTTTCTATAAAGGGTGAGATTACCCCAAATATAACAAAGCGTAGCATCCTCTCGTCAATAGCTACAATATTCGATTCCCTTGGACTTTTGTCACCTTGTGTTATTTTAATGAAGACAATTTTGCAAAAATTATGGTTACATAAACTATCATGGAACGATCCATTACCGTCAGATGTTACCAACATGTGGTTGAAATTGATAAGCGCTTTACCCGCCTTGAATAGTGTTCGTATTCCACGTAGAGTAATTTGTGACTCATATGACTATGTAGATTTACACATATTTACAGACGCCTCAGAAAAAGCACATGGTGCTTGCGTGTATGTCATGAGTGGTGACAGAACAAACACACTAGTACGCTTACTTAGTGGTAAAAGCAGAGTTGCTCCTATCAAACCAACCACAATACCCAGGCTCGAGTTGTGTGGAGCATTGGTAGGAGTTCGCCTTTATGATAAAATGATAAGTTCTTTGCGTCTCCAGATCAGGCATACGACATTTTGGACCGACTCAACGATAGTCCTGGGATGGTTAAAACTAGTTCCAAGTAAGTTACAAACCTTTGTCAGAAATCGTGTAGGTGAAATACTTGAGAAAACCGGTTCCTGTACGTGGAGACATGTTCCCACTGATCAAAACCCTGCCGATCTTATATCGAGAGGATTAGATCCTAAACTAATTCAGTCATCAGACTTGTGGTGGCACGGTCCACAGTTTTTAACAAAGGATCCATCTCAATGGCCTTCTAATCCTGTTGCAACGAAAGTTCTGCCAGAAACTAAATCTGAGATAAATTTACATGTCATTACAGATGCAGATAAATTGATAGATTTTGATCGCTTTTCAAATTTTCTGAGGCTCAAAAGATGTGTAGCTTACGTTTTAAGATTCATTGCAGTTTGTAAAAAGCAACCAATTACTACTCCATATCCGTGTGAAAGGGAACTTTCAAATGCCTTACATTTAATTATAAGATTGTCTCAAATGGAATCATTTCCGGAATATGATTTATTATTGGAAAATAAGCCATTACCTCGTAAAAGCCCTTTACTAAAATTTAATGTTTTTCTAGACGATAATAAGATAATTCATGTCGGTGGTCGTCTAGAAAATTCTGACTTTTCTTATGATAAGAAACACCCTATCCTTATACAGTCCACTCATTCATTTACAAAACTTTTATTTAATTATGAGCATAAACGGCTAATGCATGCTGGACCGCAATTGTTATTAGCATGTATTAAAGAAAATTATTGGCCTATCGGTGGTCGAAACTTGTCGAAGCGGTGTTACTACAACTGCGTGTTGTGTAATCGTTTTATGGGAAAAAATAGCAATCCCATTATGGGAAACTTGCCAAAGCAGCGTCTCCTACCAAGTTTTCCGTTTGAAAATGTATAAATAGATTATGCCGATCCCATTTTGGCAGCTAGTCGTCAAGGGAGAGGATGTAGACTCACGAAGGTTTACATTGCTGTCTTTGTTTGTTTCGCTGTAAAAGCAATTCATATAGAACTGTGAAAATGACTGCACGGTTGGCGTAATGGTTTAAGCGGCCGCCTCGCCGCTTGACACTGCGCCGAGTGTCGTGGGTTCGATTCCCACACGAGACAACACTTTGTGTGATCCATAAATTGTTGTTTCGAGTCTGGGTGTTCATTGTGTCCGTTGGTTGTATGTTTGTAAGGTCCCCCGCGACACAGGATTTATTCCTAGTGCGGGAGTTGTCTTGTTAAAAAAAAAAAAAAAAAAGAACTTGTAGGTGACCTAACAAGTAATATTTTTTTGTCGGCTTTAAAGAGATTTATGTCACGACGAGGTAAGCCTAAGAACATCTACTCTGACAACGGTACCTCATTTGTTGGTGCGTACAACGACATCGGTAAATTTTTAAAATCTCACTCTGATTCGTTTTCTGATACTGTTGCCAACGAAGGGATCAATTTTCACTTCACTCCGCCATACGCTCCTCATTTCGGTGGTCTTTGGGAGGCGGGAGTGAAATCAGTCAAATTTCACTTAAATCGAGTACTGGGCAATTGTCATTTAACGTACGAGGAGATAAATACGGTTCTGGTGCAAATTGAAGCATTGCTGAACTCACGTCCGTTAACTGCCTTATCAACTGACCCGAACGACTTGTCACCGCTCACTCCTGCACACTTCCTTGTTGGGCGTTCACTCACTGCTTTGCCAGCTCCAAGCTACGATGATTGCCAGACGTCTCATCTAAATCGGTTTCAGCGTATTGAGCAACTGAGACAACATTTTTGGACTCGTTGGAGTAAAGAATATATAAGCGAGCTTCAACAAAGAGTTAAGTGGAAGGAAGGCTCTGGTTCCTTGAAACTGAATACCGTTGTGGTTTTGAAGGATGATAATTTACCGCCACTAAAGTGGAAGCTGGGCCGCATCGTAGCTATTTATCCTGGACAAGATGGAGTCGCTCGTGTGGCTGACGTTAAAACTGCCTCTGGCGTGGTGAAACGACCGTTCAGTAAGATTTGCTGTCTCCTCGAAGAAGATGGTTGAAAGACAAGCTTTCAACGCCCGGGGGCATGTTAAGATCCTACTGTACTCTTAAGACAACTATTGTTTGTTATATTTGCCATTGTATTTTATCAGGCGTTTTAATTTTACAAATACCGACATGACTGGTCACTTTTTGTAATTATTGTGCATACTCATAATTTTGTCATTACATTTCATACTTTCGCTGTGAAAACTGCTTTTCATTTCTACTCCTGAGATCACACTTCTACAGATCCAGGGGTATATTTTGAGTGATTACTTAAAGTATTCATATGAAAATGTATATTAATCTACATTCAAAGTAATGTTTATGTAATATTTTATTACCTGACTAAATTTCATGTAGTTATGGCATAGCCCTATTTTAAAATTCACTGTCAAACTTTGAACTGTATTTACTCAAAAGTGTGCAAACGTCCGTTGGATCTTTTCTACTTAACAGGGTCCAAATATTCCAAAAAATATCAAATTATACGAGAGATGAAGTTAGAAAATTATGATTTTGTTAGTAGTTTTCGTTTGTTGGCAATTTTGAAATAATTGTTTGTAGGAGAAATGTTTACGAAACATTGGCATATTACCACATACAGTTTCGTAGTACACTACTGGACGTAGGCCACTATTTATTTAAGTAACAGTAACATCATCATCCTTTCACGATTATCCCAGTCCGAACCCGTGGTCTGCTATCTAGTCTAATTTGATTTGACTGAATATTAGTTTTTCCACAGAGCGACTGCCTGTCTGACCTCCGCAACCCAAAGGGATAGCTATATTCCATGGTTTAGACTAGTGTCAGTTTACTCATAGGTACTGACTCAAAATAACGACTGTCATAGATCTTTATGACAGCCGGGACCGACGGCTTAACGTATTCTCCGATGCACGCGGCAAGCGATAATTTACAATTCTATACGCACAAAACTCCGAAAAGTCATTGGTGCACACTGCGGATTCAAATCCGATACCCTCTGCATGGCAGTCGGTTGGTATCTCCACCAAGCTATCGCTGCCTTATCCACTAGGTTAAAGTAGGTGTATTGTAGAAGTGAGTAAAGAAGAACTTTTGTAGCATAAACGTAATACATATTATATACATAGTTTAAAAATACATACATTTGATAGTACAAGAACATATTAATAAATAAGTACCTATACAAAATATAAAATATATAGTAATTATAAACTAAGGATACATAACTGATGCACTTTTTAATTAATTTATTTTACAACTTTATATATATATCAGATTGAAACGTAACTAAGTCTTAAAATACTATACAAAGAAATATATACAGAACATACAAAAAAATATATACAGAAAAAAAAGAAAAAAAAATTTTGAGCGCGTCATGAAATTCATCCACATCGCCGTCAACTGGCAGCGTGCCCAGAACGCTGGCAGCGTTGCCACGTTGTATGGCGATACTTACTTTCTGAGCCAAATACAACCCAGCCTTCTGGTCACGCGAGGCGTCGACAAGTCTCTTTGCGAGGTCTCTAACTGATTATAATAATATTAAATATATACATACACTAAATACCAATATACATTAACATATTATTAGGATACTTCTGCCAACATATCTAAAAACAGCTGTTTCACTCTGGATTTAAAGCGATCCTTTGTAGTAGCCATCCTGATTTCTAGAGGAAGGGCATTCCAAAGAAGGATTGCTTGAATGAGAAAGGACGAGTGAATTAAAGCAGAACTATGTGAAGGACAAAGTAGGAGAAGATTATTGGAAGAACGAAGATTTCGATCGTGGTTGGAACTCAAGTATTGGAAATAAGAATTAAGGTATTTTGGGGTATTGGGAGACATAAGGATAGAATAGAGAGTAGTGAGGGCACGCATACTGCGTCTTTGACGAACAGGAAGCCACTTCAATTGAGAACGATAAGTAGATACATGATCATACTTGCGAAGGTTAAAGATAAATCGAATGCAGTTATTGAGAAGACGATCCAGTTTGTTGAGTTGTTCTGCATTCAGGTCATAGAAGCATACATCACCATAGTCGATCAACGGGAAAACCAAAGTTTGCACAAGCATAGTGTTGGTCTTAGGTGGGAGGAAGTTTCTTAAGCGATTTAGAGCACGTAGGGTACCTGTAATTTTCTGACCGACTTGAGTAACTTGGTTACGCCAACTCAAGGTACAATCCATATACAGGCCAAGGTTCTTGACCATTGGACAGAAGTCTATAGCGGTCCCATCGTAGACTAGCGTTGGCAGAGTTGTAAAATCTAGTTGTATTAACCGCTGGCTGCCAAGGCAGCAGGCTTGGCATTTACTGGGATTTACAGACAAGCCAAACTTGTCTGACCAATTTTTTATGGCATGTAAATCCTTGTTAACCCTATGGATTGCTAGTGAAACATCTTCAACAGTTGCCTGAGAGTAAATCTGCAAGTCATCGGCATACAAGTGATAAACGCATTGAAGATTTTGAGTTAAGAGATTAATAAACATAGAAAAAAGCAAAGGAGAAATGATACCGCCTTGAGGAACGCCAGAGTTGTTGTCGCACCAGTTCGATGATGACTCATTAAGGCGGACAGACTGCTGACGACCCCGAAGATAACTTGAGAACCAATCCAGAGCATCGGATGAGACCTTAATATAGGAGAGGAGGGATAATAGGATATCGTGACTGACGGTATTAAAGGCATTTGAAAAATCAACCAAAGTCAACACTGTGACCTTGGTGTTTTCCACGCCCTCCCTAATATTGCCAGTCACTTTTAGGAGTGCAGTAGTAGTGCTATGTCCAGGCATGAAACCAGACTAGAGAGGACTTAAAAGGTGGTTGATGTTAACAAACCTGGATAGTTGCTGTTGCACACAGGACTCGAGAACTTTGGATAGGAAAAGAAGGATGGATATGGGACGAAAATGCGTTGGGAGAGAAGGATTTTGGATTTTTGGCAAAGGAATAACGTAGGCTTTACGCCATAAGGATGGGAAGGTACCAGAAACTAGGGAAAAATTTATAATATGAGTGACGGCTGGAAGGACTTGATCCGGGATAGTGGTGATCATTCGTCGACTGATGTTGTCACTTCCAACAGCATTGGATTTGATGGAAAGGATTCTCTTTTTGATCTCATTCGATGCAAGTGGAGAAAAATGAAAGGATTCGACATCGGGTTGGGTTAAACCAGCTAAGTAGTTCGCCGTGAGGCGCCCAGCTGATTGATATCATCCTAGCTAAACGCCCCAAGGCAGTCAACACGTCGCTGTTTGCCGATACCCAAAGTTCCAAGGAACCTCCAGATATCGGCAGGGGATGAGGATGAAATATTATGAAGTATTCGTCACTAGCTGACCCGGTGAACTTCATACCATACCATACCATATATGTGTGATACATACAAACTTTCTTCTTGTATCATTTTATCTATTAAAAAAACCGCATTAAAATCCGTTGCGTAGTTTAAAGATTTAAGCACACATAGGGACAGACAAACAGAAAACAGACTTTGTTTTATACTATGTAGTGATTGTAAACGTAAACCTTACCTATTTGATAAATAAAGGACAAGTACATATTTATATTCGCATTGCATTTTAATTTGACTTATGGTTATTTATTTATTTATTATATACTTTACTGTACACCTATAAAATTATTACATAAATAGTATAAACTTAAACTATAAGAAAAGTACAGTGGGCGGCCTTATCGCTAAAAGCGATTTCTGCCAGGCAACCTTTGGATGGATATGGTTTGAAGAGGAAAATAATGGTGGTTGTAGACGTACTAAGTAAATATATTATAAATAGATATCTATAATATATATGTATAATATATACATAAATACATAATAATATTACATCAATACTTATATTCGAAAATTTAATTATAATTTTATAATATATACCTATGTAACTAAACATCATTATATACATCGAAACATATATATATATATATATATATATATATATATATATATATATATATATATATACCTAACTGATAAACAATGGTTTTGTCATGGAATTGTGTAATGAAACAAACAATACAAAATGTGTTTCATTTGTCGAGTTCAGTTGTAGTTACGTCAACGCAGGGGCAGTATCAATGCTTGACGTAATTACAGGATGTAATCCATGGAGAAATAATAACCACAAAATACGTAGGAACAGAATGTCTGACCAACATTTAAAAAACTGACACATCAACTTCATTACTTATCTGAGGTCCTAGACCAATGGCATTCGCGTAGCAATAAGGCTTTTCGCTAAGTGCAATTATGTGTAAAATTGGCATAAAGGCTTTGATATGTTATGAATTCAACGTAAAGCGAATAGTTCAAGCTACTATGACAAAAAGACGATAGCGACATTAGAAATAATAAGTATATTCTATCACATACACACATCACCATCTAGTCCCAAACTAAGCTGAGCTTGTACTATGGGTACTAGATAATGGATAAACATACTTTTTTTTCTAAATACATACATATTGTACCTAGAAACACCCAGACGAAGACAAACATCCATGTTCATGCACACAAATGTTTGACTTGAGCGGGAATCAAACCCGCGACCTTCGCGACCTAAATGAGGAGTGAATTCCACTGCTCTAGGCGCCCAGATACGATAACACTGTAAGCAAGCTTCTGTGGCTGTGTCGTGAATGATGATAAGGAACAAATTTGTCAAGGCCTACTTCATAAGAAAACGCAATAACTCTGAGGCAGGTTCAGGACATTAATTCTTTGATATACGGTTCAAAGCATGTTTACTTTCAACAATGCACTTCATATGACAATTCTTAATCAAACTTAGAACAAAGTTTTCAAAATCCTCCTAAAAAGTATTGCAAAAATCCTCTTCTAAACAGATTCCTGAATCTCATATATCATTATCTATACATAGTTTAATATGCTACCGAAAATGCCGTGTAGTTAGTAAGCTATCCATAGTCTCAGCATCCCAGTGACCTGATTTGTTTTCCATTAGATCGTCGGTCACAGCTGACCCTATATTTACAACGTGAGTGTTGTGTAATACCGGTAAATGTTCGACGTGAAATATCTGGTGGCCGAGTTGACGAAACTGGGAGCGTTCGGGAGCTTTAATCCGAAATTGGTTCTTTTAAATTTGAAGTGAGTGCTGGCATCTATTTTTCTAAATAATAAAGTAAGGTTATGCATTTAGTAACTACTGTTTGAATAATAATTTGATTGCAGTTGTGTTAAATCCCAGTACTGCATAACATTTACCTTCCTTCTTTTGAAAGTTTTCGACTGATTCGCTTTTTTGCATTTGTGGGATGCACACGAGGGTCAAAATAATAAATGAATTATTTTCTTTCTTTTCTTAAAATTTAAAACACTTTCTCAAATAATTACCGTCGTATGCCATTAATTTTTATTTGGTGTACTACATTTTTGGTAATACAATATCTGTTTTATCGCGATTGGAGCAAAATAATAACAACATTTTAGACCTGTTATGACCTTATGGTTCTTTTTATTTATTTTAGTGTCTGACCTTAAACTATCCTGTGATTTCAACAATCATTGGCAGCACTAGAAAAGGTTCAATATATATAGTCACATAATCGCTTAACCTTCTTCTACTGAATAAAAAGCGAATGAAATAGAAATTCAAGAAAAGTAATAGTAGTGAACTCTGAGAAAAGCACGTTAACTAATATCTACATTTTTTTCTAATCTTTTTTATGTCTAATGTCAACTACAATAGAATGTATTGTATTGCGTCAAGGAAGCTTAAAGTTCAGAATGTATTTATGGTTAGCCCGTGAGAAGGCGCGCTATGAGCATTTTGTTCACGCATAAATTCTTTGCTGTAAATTTCAACTTTAGTTATACTGTGTCACTACAAGCTTCACCGTACCTTCTTAGAATTTCAGCCCCTCTCCCGTGACGCAAATCCCGTGCTGCTCAGTGCCACCATGACTGCGTGGTGATGGGGTTTTGTGAGGTGCATCGTGAAGCGCGGCATTTTGCTCAACGCGCGCCCGTTCGTGTAAGTATTTTTTTCTTAATAACAAAATTGATTTGATTGATTTTTCGTAGTTATTGTGCACAGATATTGATTAACTTAGTGGATATATTATTTAAATGTTTTATTTGTTTCGTATAGTAAACAAGGTCAATGTGTGATTGGCAAGGGTCTCAAAGGAGAATGGGTGGTTTCGCCCCATGTGTTGGAACATCTTGATACCTATATGAGACTAAAGGGTGCTCGCAGCTACGCTCGCACATTAACTGTTTCTGCTGGATCCCGTGGGAGTTTCGGGAATTCCCTTCTTAGACCATCCCTATAGTTACCAAGGAACATACATGCTAAATTTCAGCTTCTTGCACCCCATATTTTTGGCTGTAGCTTGTCTGTCAGTCAGTCAGTAACGTAAGAATTTTGTATATTTATGAAAGATCTCAATACGAGTATTTTCTTTTTGTATGGGCGTAACACTGTAACATGTGCAGGGAAAAAGATATAGTGACTTAAAATATGAAACTTACGCGGTCTTATCTGAGCGAACACCTAAGAAAGAGCATTGGAGAATCAAAATATGCATAACTAGAGGACGCCAGCAGCTGCGCCTGCAATTTTTTTAAATTTACCCGTTTTGGACGATCCCGTGGGAATTTCGGGAAATCCCTTCTTAGTGCACCCCTACGGTCCCCAAGGAACATACATGCCAAATTTCAGCTTCCTGCGCCCAATAATTTCGGCTGTAGCGTGTCTGTCAGTCAGTCAGTAACGCAAGGATTTTATATATTAAGATAATATGTTAGAAAAACCAATTATTGTATATCTAGTAGATACCAGTAAGATTAGGCGAACAATGACACATTCGCAAAATGCCACTTTCACAAAATCCCACACTTCCTATATGCCGCATTAGCAAAATACGTTAAAAAAACATGTAGTTTGTGCAGTATATCAGTGTGCCCTGAGCATGTTACTTTTATGTGTCATATGTATTATGAAAGACTCAAAACCCAAGATATCATGTAACATGAAATCATTCCATTTCTATTGTGATTTTATTTTTTATTTAAAGTTAGCCAAATATTAAGGCCAAAGTGCAATATTTCTTTAGTTTGCACATACGAATGCCTTTTTTTATTAACTATTAATAAAACACTTTATTTAAATAAATAATGACTTTAAATTTATTAAAACATGCAAATTTATATTAAAATATAATTGATCTCAAAGAAGACGTCATTTGAAGTAGCGTGAGAGTTTTGCTCACGCGCGCCTGCTCGTGTAACTTTTTAGGGCGCGCCTTCTCATGGGTTAAATGTTAAATTCGAAGCTAGTTTTATAAGGCGTTATGACTAACATTCGGCGGTTTCTGCTAGTGGAGGATTACCAGTTTAGATTACTATTATAAATCTTTTTTCTTTTCTATACTTGAGGAACCTCTTTTTTTGTTCACTATGGTAGAACTTCTCCTTATGAGACTCTCAACTCGACGCCAACCCGGCCGGAGTGTGATCGACCGGGCTTGGGACTGGCGGAGGAAGTGTGTGGAGGCTCTCCCCTAAAGGCTTCACTAAACCCACCCTGTCCCTGCGGGTCCCGTGTAGTGGGGTTCACGTGATTCGCGGATAGCATACTTTTCCGTGACCACGCCCGGGATTCGCCCGCCGTTGGTGTTGGCGGGCCCCGTCTCGTTATGCCTTGCCTTTTGGTGACGGGGAGCAGCCCCAGCGCTCACCGTCCACCGGCACTAAAAAAGGAGGACGGCAACCTGACAAGACCGCATCTCCTCTTCCTCTGCGGCCCCACCGCAATGCATCACATGGTCGCGGGAGATAGGGCGCGTGGCAACGCAACAACGACACGCCTCTCCTCCCGTGACCGCGCCCAACTGCGAGGACAGAACTGTCCCCCGCACCCGCACCTTTGGATGCATCCTACGCAGGCTTCACCCAAGCCCACTTGGAGCGTCCACTCCCGGGATCCCGATTAGTTTCACCGTGGGTGTCCAAGCCACGGTTACTGAGCCCTCCCACCACGACAAGGTGGAGATCCCACAGGGGAGATACTTGAGGAACCTTTTTTTTTTGGTGTCGGGTTGGAAAATCCTCATGGAGTCCCTCCGCCCTGCGGGAAAGGACGAAGGGGACTGTCAGACTCTTACTGACTAAAAACCAACCCGTGCTCCTCATGAACCCATGTGTTGAAAGGTAGGATTTCACCGAAGCATTCCTCGCGGGTATTGGCCCGCCAGATGGTCAGGCGGGCCCCGAACGAAACCCCCTCGGTGGCGGATGACGGCAACGCAACACCGCATCTCCTCTTCCTCTGCGGCCCCACCGCGACACAACGATGGTGCGCACCCATTTGGTCGCGAGAGATAGGGCGCGTGGCAACGCAACACCGACACATCTCTCCTCCCGCGACCGCACCCGACTGCGAGGGACAGAAAAAACTGTCCCCCGCACCTTGGGACGCATCCTACGCAGGCCTTACGCAAGCCCATGTGGAGCGTCCCCTCCCGGGATCCCGCTTAGCTTCACCGTGGGTGTACCTCAAACCCACGGTTACTAAGCCCCCCCACCACGACAAGGTGGTGATTCCACGGGGGGGATACTTGAGGAACCTATCAGCCTGCGCCAACATTTTATAACTACCTATTTTACTACGGACTCAGACTCGCCGGCATCCAATTCATCAGCATATTTTATATAAATTCGACACTTTTAATCTTGATTGCAAAATATGGCATGTAGGTAGTGTTACATTATCACGCAATAAATTATTAAATACGAAGAAGTTGCTCTTATTTTTTTTTAATACAGTCGTACGATTTGACTGTACCACGAATTCGCCAAAGAAAACTATAATCTGACTCTGATATCCAATACTAAAATAGCTACAATTTCCAATTGCCCAATGGCTATATTTGTAAATACCCCTGGGTCATTTAAATCATAACAAGTCAAGTAAGGTAGTAACTAAGGGAATTGAAACGTGTGTGTAAATACAGAAAACGTGTGTTTGGGAATATGTTTATTTGTGAAGCAAGCATGGCTAAAAAGCGGCCCTCGGGTTTTAAGACGAAGGTTTTCGGTCAGAGGATGGATGACGAAAGACTGACCAAGCAGATATACAAGGCAAGTGTGGAAGGGACAGGACGAAGGGGAAGACCTAGGCGGACGTTCTCTGACCAGATTGGAGACATCCTAAAAACAGGACAGGTGAGAAGTACCCTGAATAGAAGAGCATGCATGAGGAATCTGATGGGATTGAATGAAGCAAGAGAGATATGTCAGGATCGTTGCAAATGGCGTTCCGTAGACTCTGCCTACCCCTGCAGGAAACAGGCGTGAGTCAGCACTCAGACGAAGATGATGATAACGTTGAATATTAAAAATTGTCGCTAAGTGATTTCCTACTTAATAAAAGAAACCCACTGTCCAAACCTCTCGCTTTTAGACATTCGTGTGTGTTTATCTAAGTGTGGTTTAGGTTCTGCGAAGAAATGTCAGTGAGGAAAGGTTTTTAAAGTGCATGACGATGATTATACATTAGGAATAAACTTGTCGGACGCATAAGGCAGTATTGTAAAATTCTTATACTATCAAATGCTAAGCAATATGTTTACTTTGTGGCGGTCTATATACTAAGGATATTGTGCTAGACATTTTTATTATACCTACTACTACAGCTAGTAGTAGGTATAATAAAAATGTCTAGCCCGGTACACGGCGAACTTCGTACCGCTTAACACTTGATACTTTTTTTAATTTTTTCTCCGTTAGAACAATCCTAATACTTCAAGGAATTATTATAAAAAAAGAATTAGCCAAATCGGTTCAACTGCTTTCGAAATTTGCGCTTAGCAACACATTTTGCGATTTTTTTAATATTATAGATAGATAGATTCTCCTGTGTACTACATTAAAAATATCCACCAAAAGTATAATTTACGTTGAAGGACAAAGAATAATAATTATTATTAGGATATTCATTTTCATGGCGCTAACAACAATGCCATAATAGAGAATTATAAAAAAAATGTAGTCCCAGATTTTAACCTTTCGGGGTAAGATTTTTGCAATTTTATTTAATGAGATGCTGATGTAGTGAGTATGTAGTTTCACATACATAGCAGTCAGTTGCTTCAACAAATCTGATGGACACGCGAATCTAAGATCAAGAATATTTCTATGGTGGAAACATGTAGTAAGCGTAAACCTATGTGACGAGGGGCACATTGAATGAATATAATGCCTTTAATGAGTTTATTTCATTCAAATATCTGTAATATTTTTATTACGCAACCACTCAGAATTTATTTATTCTCGTAGTGGCACTCTTTGAGTGGTGTCACGTATCTCTTCACGAAATCGACAGAACTCGATTCCAGTGAGGTAAAATTTCTTCTTTGTAAAGGTCGCCGGTCACAGGATATTATCAAACGAACGAAGACAATCAATGGTGACATAACGTGGCCTTAAGGCATGTCACGTGGACTGACAATGGACTGACAATGACTGTTGGCTCTGTTGTCAACGGCTAAATTAAATTTGGAATATTGTTCTCTTTGATATATATCTAGAAAAAGATGGCAACAACTTTTTAGTTAGACTAATATGGCTGCCTAGTTTGAGCTGGTATGTCGAAATGTGTGCACTAATAGTTAGCCCATACAAATCACATAGGTACTGTATTGGCTTTGTCTTCATTTTTGCCACTACCGGTTACAGCTCAGAGTCCGAGCTAGCTTTTGATTGTCACCGTGACTTGTCGATGGAAAGAACTGCAATCCATTTTCTAAATGCGCCCCGTGGCGGACTCTAATGACCGTTACTATCCGCCAGGGGCGTATTTAAAACATGTTATATGCAAACTTGGATTAGACCCCCAATGAAACGGTGGACGACGCCATCCTGAAGCTGAAAAGTGTGCATTACAAAAGAGAATTGCATGCAACTGATATTGCCATAGAACTTATATTTTGCTTATCAGACAAAAAATTGTCTTGGGTGGAGATCAAATCTACCACCGCCGGCGCGTAAAATCTTATAATGTATGTACTTAATAATACATAATTAAGTTCATCAGTCACCTGGTTACCGGGTTCGATATCACGTTACGTGTAGGAGGTTTCCTAGTACAATATTATTATTAGTATAAAAGACGTGTACTAGACCATAATATAGCGAGTTTACTTTCGATCGATTAGGCAGTGCTGCTTTATATAACGATCATGCAATCTAACATTATTGAATTTAGTGAGATTATAAAGAACAATGGCGAAATAATTGATGATAGAATCGTTTTTATTAGCGAGTCTGCCACTGTTTTTGAAAGGACTCCTTTTTGCCTGATTATTTAGAATGACATACTATTGTATTTTTCAAAACAGTACTAAATAAAGCCATGTGTAAATATAAAATTCAGGCGGTACTAACTGACTGCCAGACAATGCTCAACCAAAACGATTGGGCGCAGAAAGCTAAGATTTGGCACGTATATTTCTTGGGGAATGTAGTGGTGCACTAAGAAAGGATTTCTAGAAATTTCCACGGTATCTGGAATAGCGGTTACATTGAAAAAAAATGTGCGGGCGTATCTGCAGGCATCCTCTAGTTAAAAAAAAAGAAAAGCCTGTCTACAACACACATACCTGGAGGTCGTGGCACTCCTCATTTCCTAAATAAAAGATCTCATCAACACCTCATGTTCTACTGAAGTAAAAAGACAGCTAAGAGCACTAATTATGAGACCTAATGAAAAAACACTGAATGAAAACGCTTGTTCAGACTCCTAAATTACGAATAAACTTGCACTACAGCTAATTCTCTTCGGTTTTGTTTGCCGTTGTTTGTCGCAAAAGCTTAAGTTTTAATAGCATTACTACAGTAGAAGTGTAAAAAACACTCAATTTACATTAATTTTAACTTTTGATCCACTTAGCAAGTTTGGTCGAAATCCTTTCTTAGGGTTCAATTATGTTGCGATTTATAAGGGTCAGTCACCTCTTGACATTAGAAAACAATGAGATAAATAATAAATACTACCTCAATAAAATATTGGTTTTACATTATTTATAAATTAGTAATACTCTTGTACTAGTACTAGAGTCAATGCAAAAGCAATCACCTAATTTAAGATCTTTGATCATAAAACGAACGCAGAAGTACTGGGTAACCTAATGGTGAATGGTCGTGTCTTTCGAATAGAACTTGAATTGCAACTAATTTTGCGCAATTTAATTTCGTAAATTGACGTTTACTAACTGTTTCCAATAGATCAGCTGAATGTAGCATTTACTATTTTTTCTTGGCTTATATTCCAGGAAAAAGTTAAGTCAAATCGAGAGCTTTTAGTTTTAGTATACACTCATACTTATAATTATGTACAATTTCATGAAAAATTACAATGTTTATATCAATGTTTAGATTTTGAGTTTACTTGGCACTTATATATTACTAGCTTGTACCCGCGGCTTCGCACGCGGAAAAAAGTTACGTTTTAAAAAGTTCTCTGCCAAATCTAATCTTTATACAGCCGGTGACTTTCCAGATTTCAAGATGAATGACTCTTTGCTTTTATATATAATTATACAAAAATAAGTGTCATGACAACAGCGCAACCTACCGGGTCAAATTGGAGCATATATGTAGCGCTATAAAGTGCTCTACCTTCCAGTTAAAGTCTCATTTGAATCGGTTCAGCTATTCCAGAGATTACCCCGGATCAACAGACAGACAGACAGACAAAAATGTTAAAAAGGGTTGTTTTGGACTTGGAATCGTGTAACTAACTATATGCACTTGAAAATCCATAGTTATTTTGAAATCACAGACAGACACTTCAATTTTATTTATATGTATAGATGAGTTGAATAAGTAAAGACTTGTTATCGCGATAACAGCGCCAACTATCGGGTCAAATTGTAGCCTATATGTAGCGCTATAAAGTCCTCTACCTGGTAGTGAAAGTCTCATTTGAATCGGATCAGCCGTTCCAGAGATTACCCCGGACAAACAGAAAGACAGACAGACAGACAGACAAAAATGTTAAAAAGGGTTGTTTTGGACTTAGAATCGTATAACTAACTATATGCACTTGAAAACCCATAGTTATTTTGAAATCACAGACAGACACTTCAATTTTTTTTATATGTATAGATGAGTTGAATAAGTAAAGACTTGTTATCGCGATAACAGCGCCAACTATCGGGTCAAATTGTAGCCTATATGTAGCGCTATAAAGTCCTCTACCTGTTAGTGAAAGTCTCATTTGAATCGGTTCAGCCGTTCCAGAGATTACCCCGGACAAACAGAAAGACAGACAGACAGACAGACAAAAATGTGAACTTGAAAATCCATAGTTATTTTGAAATCACAGACAGACACTTCAATTTTATTTATATGTATAGATACCGATACGATGCAAATACCATCTTTGCGTAGAGACGGAAAACTCGACATCACACCCTATACGACTGCCTCGTTGGTCTCGCGGTATAAATGTGGGTGTGGGATCGGGAGGTCCCGGGTTCGATTCCTGGGTCGGGCAGTGTTATTGGGTTTTTCTGTAACAAAATTCTCAGTAGCAGCACCTGAGTCTGGAAATGTGCCCGGTACGGCAATAGGCTCGCCCCTTATTACGTGGGACTAAAGTATATCTGGCGAGAAGTGGGTGTAGAAATACACCTCTGCCTACCTCTTTGGGGTTATAGGCGTGAGACTATGTATATATGTATGTAAATATTATACCTAGTTGAAGTAACACAAGTAAATTCAAAACATAGATACAAGCGACCCAAAGGAAATAAGTTTTTACAAGAATATTTGGCCGCATATGCACCGTGGATAAATCCTGAAAAATTCGCAACAAGAAAATATGGTACAATATTCTCTTAACTGCAGAATTTTTCAATCGAGTAACAGACATTATTTTACCTCAGTAGCAGCAAAGTATCTCGTTACATATCTACTTTTACAGGTTGATGTAGATTTTATATTATAACCAGATTATAAGACAGAAAATTAACTTTGTATTCTATGACAACATAAAAGATAGAAACAGAGCTATTCAATTTTTTTCACGAAACAGCTCCTTCTTCTTCTTCTCGAGTCGATGGTACAGAGATCAAATGGCACCAGCCCAGTGTGTGGCCACAGCAACTGCAATGTCGGTGGCTTGGTGTTAATCGGCCTCCGAACATCTGTGCGGACATTTGGGACACTCCAGCAGGTGACTCATGGTTTGTTCTGGGATGCCTCAGTCGCACTGCGTTTGGGCCGGATCGATTATACCCCATTTGGCAAGGTTATGACTGCAACGGCCAACCTGGCTTCGTAAGCGATTCAGGGATCTCCAAACAGGTCATTGCAGATACTGCTACCGGGGGGCAGGTGTTCTTTGCCATCAACATAATTGGTGGGGGGTGGGAATGTCTCATGCCACATTTTTTTCCTCAGGTTGGCTGGTTGGTCTTGGCTAGTCTCAGTAGATCGCAAAACGCTTTTGCGGCTTTTTAGTCTGTTACGGGGCAATGTATGGTTGCGCAATGGATGTCGAAGGTCCTCCTCCTGGCGGCGATTTTCGACAGTGAATGCCACTTCTCGGCGAACCGCGGGTGAGGCAATGCCTGCCAGGGGGTAAATTTTATTCAGTGGTGTTGGCTTAAGGCATCCTGTAACTATCCGACACGTTTCATTCAGCGCCAAGTCGGCTTGATTTGCGTGAGCCGATCGATGCCAAACTGAACACGCAAATTGGTCCTACCATCAGGTAGGACCAATTTGCGTGTATACATATTAATGCATAATTGTGGGCAGAAGTGTAAATTGCCAATTACATGTTACCACTACACTAATTCTTAAATGTCTATGAATCAGAAAGTGCTTAAATTTTTAATGATTAAACAATATTATTTAATCGTTGTAACTCTATATTGGGCAAATTGCACATTGCATTGGGCAAATAAATCTATGACATAAAAATTTCTTTCACCATAAAAACTCTCTTAGACGTTATTGCAAAATATACTCGTAGCACATCCAAAAGATAGGCTAGAATGCCTAAGTCCATTTCCCAAAACCATCATAATTGTATTTATAATTTAGCCCTAAAATACCCACATTCATTTTATACAAGTTTCTCACACAGTAAAAAGTCACTTGAATCTATCTCCAACAAATCACAAACAATTTGTCACTGATTGCAAGAAATACAGCACCGTATAATATTATTTCCAAATTTTTCAAATTATGACCAATTTTCGACACAAAATCCATTTCGAAAGTCCAAACGATGGCTCCGCGACACCATCCAGTAAAGGCTCATCTCAACTTGTTAATGACATTTAAGATTAATCAAAACTTTTTGATAAACGGGTTAACAATTTGCATGGCTACGGCGTTAAGCAGTCGTAGCACGCGTAGCGATTACTGTATTCGTAGCGCGTAGATGTCTCAGTTTGCATGCAAATTGTATTGGCTTTTATTTTTATAATTTCCAAATAGATATTCTCTGAATTAATTGCCATTTCCGGGCCTGAATCCCGATTGTAGTGGCGAAAGAATATTATTTTCGGCAACAAACCCGGACAGTTGTTTATGGACGCATGCTTCAAGCACCTTCGACAGGAATGGGAGAATGGAAATGGGCCTAAAATGGGAAGGAAGAGAGGGATTGGAAATCTTGGGTAGTGGCCGAACTATAGCTTTACGCCACAATAATGGAAACTGGCCGGACTCCAAGGAAAAATTGAGGATATGGGTGAGTGGAAAAAGGAGAGAGTCAAGGATGACGGCGATCATATGACGACTGACATCGTCACAGCCCACCACCTTGGATTTGATAAAAAGGACCACTTTTTTGATCTCATCCGACGGAATTGGAGAAAAATTGAAAGAGTTGACATTGGAGCGTAATAAGCCGGACATATAGTCCAAAACTAGACGCTTTGATATCCTCTGCATGGCAGTCCGTTTGTATCTCCACTGGGCTATCGGTGCCTGTGATTTACTGCAGCTAATAGAATCCAAAATACTGTTATGTTTTTTTTTAAACCAATCAAGATTTTTCTGCCAAAATCCGTGAATAGTTTAAAAATACTGACATATTTTCCATCGCTTCAAAGATTATCCATATTGCTAGAGTTTCATTTCTCTCCAAACCGATCACGAATATAACGAGGCTATCAACACATTCTAATACTAAAACATCGCCATACTGAACTTATAAATAAATTGATAGGTAGATAAAGATATATTGAATTACCTCCTAGACAAATGATGTTATTTCAAACGGCACCTACGTCTAGACGCGGCAATGTGTCGAATATATGTAATATTATTGACAGCTTCGTAATAATATGAACGTCTTCGAGGTTTTTATGTGTATTCCTCCCCTGCCAATATCTGGAAGTTCCTCGGAACTATAGGTATTGGCAAACAGCGCAGTTTTGATCTCCAGTGGACGATTGGTTTGAATGAAATCAATAAACATTTCACCACAACTCATTATTTGGATCATCCTACCAAGTGTCGCACTGTGAATTACATACGTAACCTTCCACGTCTTGACATAGACCCTTTTAAATTTTCTCCAGTGACCCCGGGGGAAATCAAGAAGACTATCCTCTCCATCAAATCCAACGCTACTGGTTGCGATAATATTAGTCGTAAGATGATTGTTCCCATTGTTGATCAATTGTTACCAGCTATTACGCATATAATCAACTTTTCTCTCGACACAGGTGCGTTTCCCTTACTATGGCGGAAAGCTTTAGTAACTCCTTTGCCTAAAATCCCTAACCCTTCCCTCCCCAGCCACTTCCGCCCCATATCAATCCTTCCTTTTCTCTCCAAGGTGTTTGAGGCTTGTGTCCACAGACAACTTTCAAAATTTATCATTAACAATAATCTATTGAACCGATTTCAATCTGGATTCAGACCTGGACACAGCACAGTGACTGCTCTTTTGAAGGTGACTGGAGATATTAGGGCGGGAATGGAAGACACCAAAGTTACGGTGTTAGCTTTGGTCGACTTCACGAACGCCTTCAACACAGTCAACCACGAAATCCTACTATCTATCCTCTCCAGTCTTCAGATCTCTCCAGAGGTGCTGGAATGGTTCTCAAAATATCTCATGAGACGTCAGCAGTCGGTTCGCCACGATGAGTCTTCATCATCATGGTGCAGCCTCCAGTCTGGCGTTCCTCAAGGTGGCATTCTCTCTCCATTATTATTTTCTATTTTTATAAATCTCCTCACCCAGAATCTTCAGTGTGCGTATCACTTGTATGCTGACGACTTGCAGCTTTATACACAGGCAGGAGTAGACAACATCGCTTCAGCTATCGATGGGATAAATCAGGCTCTGTCAATTATATTTGATTGGTCTGAACGATTTGGTGTCGCTGTGAATCCCGCAAAATGCCAGGCCATTATTATAGGCAGTCAACGCAATATGAGCAAAATCGATCTTTCAGCGCTTCCATCAGTCATATATAACCAAACATCAATACCCTTCAGCACGGTTGTCAAGAATCTTGGCTTATACATGGATAGCCACCTCAACTGGCGAGCTCAAGTTACTTCTGTCAGTCAAAGAGTGACAGGATGCTTACGTTCGTTGTACCGCCTTAAGAACTTTCTCCCTCCTAGCACTAAGGTAATGCTCATGCAGACTTTAATCTTCCCTATTATCGACTATGGTGATGTGTGCTATTTTTACCTGAATGCAGACCTCCTCAACAAACTAGACCGGCTTCTTAATAACTGCATTCGATTCGTTTACAACCTTCGTAAATATGACCATGTCTCTCAATACCGCTCCCAGCTCAAATGGCTAACTATTCGTCAACGCCGCAGTTTGCGTGCTCTAACTACTCTTTTCTCCTTTCTTAATTCTCCCTCTGTTCCTTCTTACCTAAGTCCTCATCTACAATATTTATGCTCTAATAATGACAAACATTTACGTTCATCTAACAATCGTCTCCTTTTGTGTCCCTCCCATAGTTCTGGGTTCGTTAACTCTTCCTTCTTCGTCCAATCTGTCTTATTATGGAACGCACTCCCTCTCGAAATCAGGATGGCTAACAATCGGTTATCTTTCAAGGTAAAGGCTAGAGATTTTTTACGGAGCAAAATGGCAGAATAATCTTATATTGACTTTATTTCCAGGCTTATATAATATTATTATGTATATATTTATTTTATAATTATTGCAAGTAAGTACTTATATAATTATATGTATTTATACTTATATATATTACATGTATACATATTTGTATATATTTAAATATAATTCCGTAGTTTAAGTAGTAATTATCTAATATAGTAATTATTATGTATCTAATTTATTAAATTATAATAATCACGCACCTACCATCAATTATCTCTACACCACCCTAGGTTGACTGGTAGAGAGTGCCTAAGGCATTAAGTCCGCCTATGTACCACATTGTTTGTGAAGTGCAAAAAGTTAAATAAATAAATAAATAAAAAATAAATTTAATAAGGTTCCGTACATCTTATCTTTGCCGTACCATAAAGATGTGGAACTCACTGCCAGCTCACGTGTTTCCTTCCTCCCTTGATCCTGGGTCCTTTAAGTGGGGCGCGAAAAAGCATCTCTCAAGGCCGTCAAAGTGAGGGCCGCCATGTCACATTGCTTTACCAGCAATTGGGATGGTGGCCTTCACAATAGGACTTCACTGTCAGCTTACCATCAGGCAGCGTGAAGACAATTTGAAAGGTTTTTTAATAAAAAAAAAAGTATATTTACGTTAAGTTAGCATAGTATTACAATGTAAGCGAATGTCGGCAATGCGCGATACGGAAGGACTGGCGTGACAAGTTATTAGAACACTATACAATGCAATTGATGAGTCAGCACAGCCACTACAATATTCCCCTCCTATTTTTTAAAAGGAAATTTAAAAAAGAAAAATTACTTTTTCTTTACACACAAAGTCATCTTCTAATACCCACACCTCAACCTACCCTACACGTTCTAAATGAAAGAGCAAACGCGCCATGTACATCGAAATCTCTGAGGTTGCCACCCACCGCTACTGGTCGTGAACGGGTCGTTAAGCAGTCCAACGCTGAACCGGACGTCTCAATTTGACTCGCAGTAACATTGTGAGTCAATAGGAAGATTAGCCTACAATAACGTTTTTAAGTTATACATACATACATACATATCGTCACGCCTTTTATCCCCGAAGGGGTAGGCAGATGTGTATTTCTACACCCACTTTTCGCCAGATATACTTTAGTCCCACGTAATAAGGGGCGAGCCTATTGCCGTACCGGGCACATTTCCAGACTCCGTGCTGCTACTGAGAATTTCGTGACAGAAAAACCCAATAACACTGCCCGACCCAGGAATCGAACCCGGGACCTCCCGATCCCACGCGCACATTTATGCCGCGAGACCAACGAGGCAGTCGTATAGGGTTTGATGTCGAGTTTTCCGTCTCTACGCAAAGATGGTATTTGCATCGTGTTATCCCTTAGTCGCCTCTTACGACACCCACGGGAAGATAGGGGGTGGTGACACTTGTATTCTGTGCTGTCAACCACACGGCAAAGTATTTAAGTTCTATAAGTTTTTATTATACTGTCATAAAATAAAAATAAAATATAAGTCACGCACTGCGATATTTTATATATTTTACGGTGTATCTAGAAACTTCATAAATATTGAAACAATAGACACTAAATAATATATTTCATACTTAAGAACAACTTTATACTTTACAGTCTCTTCCTATATGGGAATTGAACCCAAGACATGGCGGAGGGACTTTTTCGTCATTATTACTATAATAATTATATATTGGATTAGCCCAAATGTTTAACAGATGTTATTACGCTCTATAATATCATATGATGTAAAATTATGTGTAGAAATCCAAAAGCCACATGATCTACTGAGCACCAGTATAGCTTTTTTGTACTTAATGTGTGCCAGATTTTTATTTTTGTTTAATATTTTTGCTATTGGTCTATTGTTCGCTTTCATTTTAATTTAGCCTAATTCCTTCAAGAAAAAGAATTAACGAAAATTAATGAAAATATTTTAGTACTCAAAATGTACAGTGTAACACATTTTTGTGACTTTTTATACAAACATTATCAATCTTTTGTATGTGTGTTTGTTACTGAACTCTTCCTAACAATTTTCCTAATAACGGATACAATTTTAGTAACATTTCTTTTGTATGTAATTATTGCGAGTTTTTTTTAAGAGAACGCCCTTCCTGGGACTAAATCCAGTGTTGCGGCGACTTTACAAAGATACAATTAACGGACACAATAAATCAGACTGGGAGCAGCAATTGTATCGTGTGGGGATCGAACCCATAACAGTCGGCGCAGTGTCAAGCGGCGAGGCGGCCGCACAAACCACTACGCCAACCGTGCAGTCAAAGTTATTCTTATAATATCTTAAATTCACATTTGGTACATACTACACTTGTCGAGATACAGAAAAAAATACGGGTGAAATCCTAAAGAACAGCGAGTATTAGTTTATTATTAAAAAAATAAACGCCACGCTGGCGCCATTACTGGTAAACGCTTTTCGTATTATAATTTTTCTAAAATCAGTATATTTTTCTTCTGATATATACCGTAATTATGTAGATTAATTCAGAGAATATCTATTTGGAAATTATAAAAATAAAAGCCAAAACAATTTGCATACGAACTGAGACGTCTACGCGCTACGAATACAGTAAGCGCTACGCGTGCTACGAATGCTCTACACCGTAGCCATGTAAATTGCTAACCCGTTTTTCAAAAAGTTTTGATTAATCTTAAATGTCATTAACAAGTTGAGATGAGCCTTTACTGGATGGTGTCGCGGAGCCATCGTTTGGACTGTTTAAATGGATTTTGTGTCGAAAATTGGTCATAATTAGAATTTGGTATAATATTATACGGTGCTGTATTTCTTGCAATCAGTAACAGATCCATCACTGTGATTTATTGGAGATGGACTCAAGTGACTTTTTATTGTGTAAGAAACTTTTATCAAATGAATGTGGGTTTCCTCTGAGTTATAAATTAAATTTATGATGGTTTTGGGAAAAGGGGCTTAGGCATTCTAGCCTACCCTTTGGCTGTGCTATATTTTGCAATAACGTCTAAGAGTGGTTTTACGGTGAAATAAATTTTATAACATAGATTTATCTGCCCTATGCTGATATTTAGAGTAACTACGATTAAATGATATTATGTTGTCACAGAATACAAAGTTAATTGTATTTCTTATAATCTGGTTATAATATAAATTCTACATCAACCTGTAAAAGTAGATATGTAACGAGATACTTTGCTGCTACTGAGGTAAAATAATGTGTGTTACTCTGTCGAAAAATTCTGCGGTTAAGAAAATATTGTATCATTTTCTTGTTGCGAATTTTCCAGGATTTATCCACGGTGAATTATGCTGCCAAATGTTCGTGTAAACTGATTTTAAAGCTACGCGGACGATATGATGCTGCTGAGTTCATCTATTAGCGCTCTTAGGCACTTACTCAAATTATGTAAGGACTATGCCCCCCCAAGGACTCAAGTACAATGCAATAAAAGCGAGCTGGTAGTTTTTAAAGCGGGTAATACAACATACACAGAGGTGCCACCAGTTACACTAGAAGGTACAACACTTATTAGAGTTCTTCCTTTTAGCGTTATCCCAGTTTCAACCTGAGGTCCGCTTACTCGTCTAACCGGATTTGGCTCAATATTAGCTTTTCGACAGAGCAACTGCCTGTGTGACCTCCGCAACCCGAAGGTATAGCGATATTCCATGGTTTGGACCAGTGACCAGACCAGTTTATTTAG
Source organism: Euclidia mi (assembly GCA_944739405.2). NCBI lineage: Eukaryota > Metazoa > Arthropoda > Insecta > Lepidoptera > Erebidae > Euclidia > Euclidia mi. The sequence continues at coordinate 62,162,136 of OX123187.2, read as the reverse complement.
AAGGTACTGACACTTTATAACGACTGTCAAAGATCTTCATGACAACCGGGATTAACAATTTAATACGCACATAACTCCGAAAAGTCAGTGGTGCCTTGGATTCAAACTCGATACCCTCTGCATGGCAGTCTGTTAGTATCTCCACTGGGCTGTTTATATAGTTACAACGCTTAATAGAGTGACATGCATCAAGCACTTTTTTAGTCAATGGGTGACCGATGATCTGTCAGACACTGACATAGTATACAGAACTACCGCAGGGCACTGTTGTACAAGGGATCTTAAAATCACATTATTCAGGGTTTACTGCCAGTCCTTGTACACATGTGCACTATTAGTTCGATATAAATAGAATACGTACAGCGCTATGCCTATCCAATATAATAACACCTTCAGGGTGATGTTGGGGTTGCCGCGATTCTGTAGCCCGTCAGGGATATTTGCGGAAGCAGATGTGCCTAAATTTTATGTAATCTTGCGGATTAGGATGTGGCAGGTGCGTGAAAACTTCAACAGTTCATTTAAAATTGTAGGGTACAAACTAGATTAGATTAAAGCCCTATTACCTATGTGGCATTGGATGACGAGTCATCGACCATCATTTAATTATATTAAATAGTTGTAAATATTTTCTAAAATCCAGGCTCTTCCTTGCGAAGAGACGAAACTACGATATACTATTTGTTTCGTGTATTTTCCTTAGTAACCTCAAAGGGACACGATTCCTACGGAATGAAATGGCCATTCTTTTTTTCTGCTCCTTGGGAAACGAAAGTCGGATTATGTGGTGTATCCACTAAAAACCACCTCGACTGCCGACCAAAGCCAATCCCAGGGAAAGCTACAAGCCCTCACCTGCCTTTACTGGCAGCTTCCAGATAATTTCAAAGAAACCTAATATTTTTTTTTTACAATACTACCCTGTTTGAAGGTGCACTGTTTATCAGCAAGGAAAATATCAATATTATACTTAATTAATACACACAAGAAAAGAAAAACCACATTTATTATCCATCTCACTGAAGTAAAACCAATTATTTGTCTCATCCAAAATGTATGAAAGACACTACCTTATTAGAGTTATTAGTGATGATAATAATGTCAAGAAATGCAACGTGTAATGCGAATGATATGGATTATGCCTCGTTGGTCTCGCGGCATAAATGTGCGCGTGGGATTGGGAGGTCTCGGGTTCGATTCCCGGGTCGGGCAAAGTGTTATTGGGTTTTTCCGTTAGGAAATTTTCAGTAGCAGCACGGAGTCTGGTAATGTTCCCGCTACGGCAATAGGCTCGCCTCCTATTACGTGGGACCTAAAAATTCCTGGCGAAATGTGGGTGTAATATTACACCTCTGCGTACCCCTTCAGAGATACAGGCGTGAGTCTATAAATAAATAAAAAATAAAATAAATATTTCTTAAGAAAGAGAACATAAGTCTGTTATCATAATTAAATCATGCATTCATTTGGGATGACCGAAGCGATAGCTTAGTGGTTGGCAGACTGCATTGTAGAAGAATTTGGGTTCAAAGCTATGGCGTGCACTACTGACTTTTCAAAGTTAAGTGGGTTAAATTATGACTCTGCATTATATTTTGTTATCACCAAGAAAATTAAGAAAAAAATGGGGTCTTAAAAGAACGAAACAAGAAAATAGCTCGTGTTTAACTAAGGATCTCTATTTTAGAAGAATGTAGGCACACAAGATGCAATAGATAGCCTAATTAAAGATGTTACTACGGAAATGAACTTAAAGAAAAAAGTAGCGGGACTCTTCCTAGATCTGAATTCCGCCTTTGATACAGTAAATCATGAGTTATTATTGAAGAAACTAGAACAATATGGTATCAGAGGAAATGCGATGCAGTTACTCACGTCGTATCTAAAAGATAGAAAAATGTATGTAGTGGCTGATGACTGGGCCACAGCAGTAGTTGTGCCTCTTTATAAAGCAAGCAAAGGCTCGCAACAAGACTGCAAAAACTATAGAGGCATTAGCCTTTTCAGCATTGTTGGCAAATTGTATGCGAAGGTACTGATTGAAAGAGTTATGAAAGTAACCGACAAGAAAATATGGGATGTACAAGCGGGATTCTGAAAGGGTATGGGGTGTACGGATCAAGTCTTTTCCTTGCGATGCATAGCCGAGAAAATTTTGGCCAAAGGTCAAAAGGTCTACTGCGCATTCGTGGATTTGGAAAAGGCTTATGATAAAATGGTAAGGAATGAAATGTGGTCGGTACTGTCGATATATGGGGTGAACAGCAGCCTCATTCGAGCTCTGAAATCCCTTTATGAGGATTCTAGAGCTTGTGTGAGGATAAACGGGGCATACACTGACTGGTTTACCATCAACACTGTTTGAAATAGAATTAGTTTTTATTATAACTGAAATCGATTAGATCGATTGAGTAACATTTTGTTTAGTCTATTGAAAATTTCTGACAATGGTCACACTGAACTGTCACTTCCGTTCCCACCTTGAAATATTAACACGCCGGTCTTGGGCTGTCTCGCGAGATTTTTTGATATAAGTTGATATACATTGATCGCCTTTTGAATTAACGCGAATTGAATTAACTTGTAAATACTTACAATTGCCGCTTTTGACTTCCGGCAAAGTTTGTGATAAATTAATGAACATTTGAGAAATATTGAACTTTGTAAAACACGTGTGTGAATTCCTGTTTGGTGCCTGGAGAAGGACTACGCTGAACTGGACCCTGGTATTCGATTCTCTTGTTATTTTGGCCAAAATTATGAGTTAATCCTATAGGTCCACTTCAATAACAGCATCAGTAAGAGTTGGTAAGACATTTTATTAATATTAGGATTATAATTCATCGCTGTGCTACCGCAGTAAAAGTGTTTAGATAAATTGTCTATCGTGGTAAGGTGGATGTATTACAGCTTCCACTGCAACTCTGTTCTCAACAGTTTCCCACCTGGCTGCGGTAACTCTAGACAAACACAGGTGTTAGACAGGGATGTGTAGCGTCGCCGTGGCTGTTCAACCTCTTCATGGACAGTTGTTTGCAAGATTTGAAACATAGTGATTGTGGATTAAGGATGAATGAGTTACTTGTCAAATGTCTCCTTTATGCTGATGATCAGGTTATTCTTACGTCTTCAGCGGAGGAGTTGCAGGCGATGGTAACAATCATGCATGGTGTGTTAGAGAGGAAAGGAATGAAAGTGAATGTAAGTAAAACGAAAGTTATGATTTTTGAAAAGGAGGAATGCGTCACGGCTTGTAATGTTATGATCGATGGACAGCGAGTGGAGCAAGTGAATGAGTTTGTATATTTAGGTTCGCTGTTTACAAGAGATGGTAAGAATGTAGAAGATATTGAAAGAAGAGTTAATGCAGGTAATAGTGTGAATGGAGCTTTGAAGGCTTTTATGAACAGTCAAGACGTGTCCAAAAAGGCACGTTTGGCTTTGCATAGAGGGGTCTTAGTACCTACTCTTATGTGTGGTAGTGATAGTTGGGTATGGCAGAAGAGTCATGGAAGTAGAATAAATGCTGTAGAAATGAGAGCACTGAGAAGTATGTGTGGTGTCTCTCTGACTGACAGAGTAAACAATTGTGTGATAAGAGAGTGTTGTGGAGTAAAAGAAGATATAGTAACAAGCATCGAGAAAGGTATGCTAAGATGGTTTGGGAACGTGGAGAGGATTGATGACGAAAGACTGACCAAGCAGATATATAAGGCAAGTGTGGAAGGGATAGGACGAAGGGGAAGACCTAGGCGGACCTTCTCTGACCAGATTGGAGACATCCTAAAAACAGGACAGGTGAGAAGTACCCTGAACAGAAGAGCATGCATGAGGAATCTGATGGGAGTGAGTGAAGCAAGAGAGAAATGTCAGGATCGTTGCGAATGGCGTTCCGTAGTCTCTGCCTACCCCTCCGGGAAACAGGCGTGAGTCTATGTAAGTATGTATGTATGAAATACAAGCAGTGGATTATGACCTAATTTGTGCAAATCCGAACTGGCGTGCCGCAAGGTTCAATACTGGGTCCATTGTTTTTCATTATTTTTATCAATGATCTTATAAATTATGCCTGTAAAACATCCAAAGATAATATACACTTGGTAGTGTTTGCCGATGACACGTACGCAATAGTCTCAGCTAACGATATAAATGTTCTCAATTTAAATGTAAACGAAGCATTAAACATCCTTCATAGTTGGTTCACGACAAATAGCCTCAAACTTAATTCGAGTAAAACCAGCGTAATGCTATTTAGATCCACCGCCAAAAAAGGATGATCTGAAATGCATACTTAATGGTGAGCCAGTCAAGGTAACCAAGTTTCTTGGAGTTTACGTCGATGAATTACTAAGTTGGAAACATGAACTATCTAATCTTGAATCCGCCATAAGTTCAGCTTGCTATGTTTTGAGAAGTCTCCGTAGTGAGGTAAATTTGGCACACCTTAAAATGGTGTATTACGCTCTGGTAGAATCTAAGCTGAGATACAGCATTCTTTTCTGGGGAGGTAGCTATAACTACAATACTCAAAGAGCGTTCATTTTGCAAAAACGGGCCATTCGAACGATAGTCTCAATAGGACAAGAAGTGTCGTGTAAAAGTTATTTTCAAAAACTTAAGATTCTTACAGTGCTAAGTGTGTATATTTTAGTGTTACTAACTTACTTTGCCAAGTATGCTCACGAGTACGAAACGGAAGGAGAGAGACTACAAAGAGAGGAAACCAGAAGAAAAGATTTTATGACCAAAAAAGTACCTCATCTTAACATAGTAAAACATAGCTCCATATATAGATCAATAATATTATTTAATAAACTGCCTGTAGAATTAAAAATACATACATACATATGATACGTGAGACTATGTAGTCTCACGCCTACAACCCCGAAGAGGTAGGCAGAGGTGTATTTCTACACCCACTTTTCGCCAGATATACTTTAGTCCCACGTAATAAGGCGCGAGCCTATTGCCGTACCGGGCACATTTCCAGACTCCGTGCTGCTACTGAGAATTTCGTGACAGAAAAACCCAATAACACTACCCGATCCAGGAATCGAACCCGGGACCTCCCGATCCCACGCGCACATTTATGCCGCGAGACCAACGAGGCAGTCGTATAGGATTTGATTTCGAGTTTTCCGTCTCTACGCAAAGATGGTATTTGCATCGTGTTATCCCTTAGTCGCCTCTTACGACACCCACGGGAAGATAGGGGGTGGTGACACTTGTATTCTATGCCGTCAACCACACGGCTATTTTAGAATTAGAATTAAAAAGTATTCTATATTATAAAAGTTACTTTCCGGTAAAGTTAAAAGAGTTTCTCTTAGAAAGGTGTTTGTACTCTATTGATGACCTATGATAATAGAAAAATAACATGAGATACAATAAGACAAGTTATTTTTATTACTTGACATGACGTGCTTAATTATATGTTATGTTTGAAATCATAGTATTGACGTAAGTAATCCCAATTTATTTTATTGACATCATTTAAATATTGACATAATCAATTCCATTTTTTTTTGACATTTATATCGGAAAGACAATCAATTCAATTTTTCTTTTTTGACATTTATATCGGAACTTGTTTTTGTTTTTGTGAAATTGAATATTAGTCGATATTATTGTTAGTCTGACATATCTACTACATTTTATTTTGTTTGTTTGTCTTTCTGTCACATCAATATTCATAAATTAATTATTATTTTTTGCTATTGTGTTACATGTATTTTTTTTCTCAAGGTTTGTGGGTCTTTTTTCTAATATTGTTATCATTATTTATACCGATGTTTTTTTTCTAATGTATAATTATATTCAAACACAATGTAAAAATTGTTCCTGAATAAATGAATTGAATTGAATAATTTTGTATCTAACACTACCCACGAAGGGGTTGAAATATGGCGTGGAAATGCATCCTGAGCCTCTACCATCAGTTTAACTGACTTCTCACGTAGATTTGAATGGCGTGCGGTGCCGTGATTGTATTATGCCGAGAGCTTTGACCATACGACGATGTAACGGACCAATCACCCATTCAGTGTGCTGCAAGATACTCGAATTGAATGAGATGCCTGGTTTCCAAGACTCGGAAAGGGGTAGAATGGTAGAGGCACTAATGACATAGACTGTTAAATAAAATATGTTTTTATACAGGCAGCACATATGAACTTATCTAAAAGCGAAAGTAATTATTTTAAATTGGTCTATTTTATTGTGCGGGGTATTTTTAGTGAGCCTTCCCACTAAAGATGTGCCAGGATGCGTAGCAAAAGATTAGTTTGTCTGAAAGAAATAGGATCACTTCATTTACCTAGCTTCGCTTAGCTCAGCGCTATTGGCAACGGCTTAGCAGAGCGAGTTTTGTAATTTTTAGGGTGCCGTACCTCAAAAAGTAAAAAAGAAACCCTTATGAGATCACTTATCCTGTCCGTGTATCACCACAATTTTTCTCAGGAACGGGTGAATTAGCAACGGGAACTACTATTGCAAGTTGATATACATCGTGCCGCTACGGTTAAAAGGTAGTGCTAGTGGTCATTAAAAATAAAATATATTTTTTACCATAACTTTTTTTTTTGCTTTGCACTCTGACTTCTACGGCTAGGGGAGATACCTAAAAATGCCTACCGACACATTGGTAAGCTTTTATAAAGAATCTGTTGCAAAAAGTGATACAGATTTATGTGCATTTCACTCAATTTTAAATCGCTCCAAAATTGATGATTTTCAGGTTACGTACTTTTTGTTTTAATTTTATGTTTACTGACCACTATAGACGATTTCCATCTACACCACCAACACAATGTGGAAAATTTGCAGCTATGTCAAAATTATTCGCTATTTCCAGCCAACCGCTCAGCGATGGCATTTGCATATATTTTGAGCAAAGTTCAGACCAGTGTGTTCACTGATATCAGTGAACACACTTCTCTCATAATTACACTTAAAGTTTTTTTTTCCTATTCTAAATCTATATTCCAGATCTGCTAATGAAGTACCTGTTGCTAAGTATCTGCAAATAAAGAAAGTATCATTAATCATTTCAGGTAAGCTAATGGCCCAGAAATGGAAGAACGTTAAAGATACGTGGTTGAAATGCCACAAAAAGATGCACGAAACAAAATCTGGTTCGAGTGCAAAGCCAGTACATAAGTATCAATATTACGACAATACCCGTTACCTACCTGTATCTGGATCAAATATGCCGGAAGAAAATAATAATTCTGAGAATGCTGTTTTCTACAAAAGAAAAACAAAGGAGAAGCAAACTCTGTAGATCAGAAAATGATAAAATTCATGGAATCATTAGAAAAAGAAGAAGACAGTAGAATGATGTCTTTTTTTAAAGGGATAGCCCCTACAGTGGAACGGTTTAAAGATGAAGACATAGTTGAATTTCAATATCAAGTAATGAATATTATAAACATTCAATTCAAAAATAGTTATAGTACACCTCATCATTAACATACTACTACGGACGCAAGCTCCAGGAATCAATCACAGGCATCTAACTATAGTATTGAAAACAATTCTTTACAGAGCATTGCAAGCCTGTCTGAGTCAAGGTTAGACGATTTTGATTTTTCTATATTAAATTAAATAAATAAAACAATGTTTCATGTTAACTTACCTCAATGTGACAACCAATCTCTCGGTTGGAGATATGCTTGCTCGCATATTTCTGTCTTTGTGTTGCAATTTCCCTTTTAATAAAGCTAATAATTTGTCAAACGTCTTGTAATTTATCCGGAGAAAATCGCAAAACTTATCCTCATCCTGCCAAAGATCTTGGTAAAATGTTTGAAATTCACCGTAAAATTCTCGTCGCATAAGGATAGGATGTACCCACGACTTTCTACTAAGCTTACGGCGCTCATTTTGCCATTTTCGATACATGTAGTAAGCTAACACAAATTTCCTTGTTCTCGACATGGCCGTGCGAGTGCGATACGTGTGCTATTCCTAGCTAGAAATGTACGAGTATGTCTAACGACCGATTATTGATATTTGAAATCAAGCGGTGACAGCGCGGCGGCGGCGCGGCAGCGGCTCGGCGCGGTGAAAATAAAACTTGAATTTATTTTATAATGTTTACACTATTCAGACCACTTAAAACATATATATTTTATCACATTTTAGTGAAAATGACTGCACTACTGTATTTGAAAACCACTTTGTCGACCCAGAAATCTTCATCTCGATCGCCGGCGAAACCTTATTCTACGGGACATTACAGACAATATTGGCATTTCCCGTACATGTTATTATAGTTTTTATTCTATTTTGTTGTCGTTGTCGACTGTGTAGTCTCGAGTTATCTTGACAGGTAGATGTTAAAGTATATTTGAATTTGTAGTTTCTTTTCTACAAGAAATTGGCTGCATAGACTAGACCATATGCCAATAATTTTGTAGATGTTAGATAAACTATCAGAATTACAGCAAATAATAGTCGCAATATCACAGCGTTTCGCAGACCACTACTGGACTTGAGCCTCTCCCAATTTTGTTCATGGTAGCACTTTGAGTTAATAGGATTTGTAAATGAAGGGGTTAGATGTTGAGTTTTCCGTCTCTCCGCAAAGATAATATTAGACTTTTTTTATTTATTTATAGTCACGTCTGTATCCCCGAAGGGGTAGGCAGAGGTGTTATATTATACCCACATTTCGCCATGAGTTTTTATAATAAAAGGGGCGAGGATATTGCCGTTACCGGGCACATAACCAGACTTCGCGCTGCTCATGAGTATTCGGAAAAACCTAGTAACACTTTTGCCCGACCCGGGAATCAAACCCGGGACCTCCGATCAGCAGTCGCATACGCTATCCACTGGACCACGGAGGCAGTCAACTACTTTAACATATGATTATTAGCACCTCAGACTCTAAAATACAAATGGAAGTTGAAATTTTAGGGCTGGTGACGCCGGGGGCAATAAGTCCTTATAGTAAGAGAGGTACATTTGTTTCACGAATGTGGTTGATCTCTGTAATATGTTTTTACCCTCTTGAGGATTGCAACAATGATAATGTATGAACTAAGTGCAATGTCAGTATTAAACGGTTTTTATTCATCCTCTTAGCGGAAATAATGAAGCTATATTTAAGCTGTCTGCATCAGATTGGAGACATCCTAAATACAGGACAGGTTAGAAGTACCCTGAAAAGAAGAGCATGCATGTGAAACTTGATGGGAGTGAATGAAGAAAGGGAGATATTATGTCAGGATCATTGCAAATGGCGTTCCGTTCCGATCATTGCAATGTATGTACTACGAAGAAGAAGGATTATTTATCTTAATAATTTTACTATTAGAAATGGGAAACATTGTGAGACTAGATGGATTTGTGGATATTTGTAAGTCTTTTACCCAAAACCTACCTTCGGTTTTCGCTAAAACTTTGCAAAAATAAAGCTTATACATCAAAACGGCATAAGCTACTTTTGTCGTAATAATCGATGCACATGCGGTTGAAACTACGCGTAGAACGTAGCTTATGATGAAGTTATAAAAGAACAACTAAAATACAGTTATCCGACAACGGATTATCTCATATAGTTCAGGAAGCATCATCTGGTTTTTGTCGCCTGAAACTTCGAATCTAGCTTGAGCTTACGCCAGTAATGGTTAGAAAAACAACCTAGGTATGCCAACTTAGACTAACCTGCTACATCGGTTAGACATCACTTTAACTTTTAGACATCCTCACTTCTTCACCTCTACGTAGTCTGAATAAACACGAACTTAGACAATCTTAAGTGATCCAAAGAAACGCGAGCGCCTTACTTAGACTTACTTTAAGGATCAACGCACATCAGCAGACGGTGGCCTAGAGCATTATAAATTTATCGAAAATGATTCAAACGTACATATTGGATAACAGCAGTGTGATTCGGCACGTTTGAAAGTCCACAGAGCAATCTATTCACCGGTGATATCGAGGTACATGGATCCAAGGTGGATGCGAAAAGAAACGACATACATACTTGTAGTGACATCATAATTATTGTTAAATTTACATATCATATTTTTATAGTTAATTTAGTACTCTAAAAATATTAATCTTTGATTAGCATAAAAAAATAATTGTAATTTTAATCAACCTAATAATTCAACATACACGCAAACAATGTACAACGATTTTATATAGATAAAATATTACTAGATGGGACAGCGAGGCGGTGACGTCGGAGCGGCCGTGTGTCGCGGCTCGCGTCGCAGGTAGCTCGCGCGAGCGAGAGAGCACTATCGGTTGACCGCTCACACGGTCGGTGCGCCCGCGTCGCCGGCCTATCAACAGTATATGATTTGTCTTGACGCGAACCGCCTTATATTTAAATCTTATTAGTACTTGCGAATAATTGTCATCGCTTCCGCGCGTACGAAATTCTTGTGCCTATTCTAAAAACTTTCTTCTCGCTATCTTTCACTCCTTCTGCTTGTGTGTGTGCCTATAAACTGTACCTGTGAACTTTTCCATCTCTTAATAAACTTTCATACTTCGTTTCTTCAATCTGTGACTTTTACTTCGCATTTCACACAATCTTCTACAACCCTACATTGGTGACCCCGTACAAGGACACGGTAACAGGATGGCCGAAGAAAAAGGGTGTGGCAGCCAAGACTGCGACAAGTTGGCAGCGGATATTTTTCGGGTTGGTGTCAGAATAATTAGTTAATTCTACCCCGAAAAACCGGCGCTATGGTTTTGCCAGATGGAAGCGCAATTTCTCCTATCTGGTACCAAGTCAGATGACACCAAGTACTATTACGTCACGGGCAACTTGGACTCCCAGTACGTGTCTGAGGTGGAGGACATAATTACAAACCCGCCGGCGACAGAAAAATATGAGAAGCTAAAGACAGAGCTGGTGAAACGTCTTTCTGCGTCCCGGGAGAAGAAGGTGAAGCAACTCCTCATGCACGAAGAGTTGGGAGACCGGAAGCCTTCGCAGTTTTACCGACACCTGCTGAACCTGGCTGGTCCCGGCGTCCCCGAGGAGTTTCTACGTACCATCTGGACCAGCCGTCTACCCAGCAGTACGCAGGCCATCATCGCGTCCCAGGGCAAGACTCCCATGGATGATTTGGCAGACCTGGCAGACAGAATCCACGACGTGGTCGTCCCTCAGGTTGCATCCGCAGCCGTCGCTCCTTCATCAGCCGTTCCTGCTTCTCCGGAGGTATCAGCACTCGCCAAGCAGGTGGAGCTACTAACGGAGAAGATAGAGAGGATGTCCCGGGACCGCGACCGCAGTCGACAGCCGAGTCGAGGTCGGCAGCGCTCCAGTTCCACCAGATCACCGTCCAGTTACCGAAATCATCCGATATGCTGGTATCATATTAGATTTCGTGATAGGGCTAGGCATTGTATTAAACCTTGCGATTACCGTTCCGCGGGAAACGAAAGGGGCAGTCAGTAATGGCGACAAATGATTGCCTCAGTACCGGTCGCCTATTTATCACTGACTGCCGAACCAAGGTTCGATTCCTGGTCGACACAGGCAGTGACCTATGCGTATACCCTCGATCGGCTTTGTCTACTCACCGTACTAAAACGGATTTTCAATTGTGTGCCGCTAACGGAACAATTATAAATACTTACGGCTATATTAATTTAAATTTAAACATAGGATTGCGCCGTGACTTCCCCTGGCGATTTATCGTCGCAGATGTAACAAAGGCGATAATAGGCGTGGATTTTTTATGTTTTTATAATTTGACGGTCGATTGCAGGAATCAACGCCTCATCGACTGCCATACAACTATGTCCACCCCGGCTTCGCCTGCTCGTCGTTCTGATGACGTCTCTTCGGTGAAAGTAAGTCTCGGTAATTCCGCATTCACTCACATACTACGGGAATTTCCCGACATCACTCGTCCACACGGTACACATCGCATATCTAAACACCAGACAATCCACCACATACGCACTACACCTGGGCCACCGGTAACCTGTTCACCGCGTCGTTTGGCACCGGACAAACTTAAAATCGCCAAGAACGAATTTGAGGCCATGCTACAGTGCGGCACGTGCCGTCCGTCCGAATCAGCCTGGTCTTCTCCTCTTCACTTGGCGCCTAAGAAGAACGATGGCTGGCGTCCCTGTGGTGACTACAGGATGCTGAACGCACGTACCATCCCCGACCAGTACCCGATCAGGCACATCCATGACTTCGCCCACAGCCTATCTGGCTGTACAGTCTTCTCGCAGATAGACCTGGTGAAGGCCTATAACCAGATCCCCGTCCATCCGGACGACATTCCGAAGACCGCTATAACGACGCCGTTCGGTCTCTTCGAATTTCCGTTCATGACGTTCGGACTTCGAAATGCCGGTCAAACGTTCCAGCGCTTCGTGGATGAGATGCTCAGGGGTCTGGACTTCACTTACGCGTACCTTGACGATTTCCTCGTGTTTTCAAAAGACCATGCTACGCATGAGGTGCACCTGCGTCAGCTATTCACCAGACTCCAAGAGTACGGTATGGTGATCAACACTAGTAAGTGTATTTTTGGAGTGTCGCAGGTAAACTTTTTGGGGTACCATATTTCATCCAAGGGTACGAGGCCGTTGCCATCCAAGGTCCAAGCTGTGCAGAGTTTCCCTACCCCCAAGACTGTTAGAGAACTGCGCAGATTCCTTGGCATGGTAAACTTTTACAGGAGGTTCATACCTGGGGCCGCCGCTTTTCAAGCGCCTTTGAACGCTTTACTTGCAGGGTCCGTTAAGGGTTCTCACCCTGTCAATTTTTCAGCGGAGGAGTTGGAGGCGTTCCAAAACTGCAAGAGAAGTCTTTGCCAAGCAGCACTTTTAGCTCATCCTGACTGCAACGCTAAGATGGCGTTGGTCACGGATGCGTCAGACAAGGCCATCGGCGCAGTTCTGCAGCAGCTTAATGATGGAGCTTGGGAGCCTCTAGCCTTCTTCTCGCGTAAGTTGAGCCCGGCACAGGTTAAGTACTCTCCTTACGACCGTGAGTTGCTCGCCATTTACGAGAGTGTTAAGTACTTCAGGCACATGTTGGAGGCGCGTGACTTCGTTATTTACACGGACCACAAGCCCCTCACATTCGCCTATCACTCTCGTAAAGAGAATTGTTCTCCCCGACAGTTCCGTCACTTGGACTTTATATCGCAATTTTCCACTGACATTCGTCATATCTCTGGGAAAGACAACGTCGTGGCTGACACTCTCTCACGCGTGGAGGAGATTACTCAGCCTGTGCACCCGGAAAGAATCGCAGAAGCTCAGCAAAACGACACCGAGCTAAAGCAACTGATTGCTGGCGACACCTCACTGAACCTCAAACAGGTAAGTATTCCCGGGTCACGCAGTCAACTTTTCTGCGATTTTAGCGGACCTACTCCAAGACCTTTTGTACCCAAGGAACTGCGTAGGGCCGTATTCTCTAGTCTGCATTCGTTGAGCCACCCAGGGACCAAGGCTTCAGCAAAACTGGTTGCGGATCGTTATGTATGGCCTGGAGTTAGAAAAGACTGCCGTGATTGGGTCCGTTCATGCTTGGACTGTCAGCGTTCCAAGATCACGCGGCACGTCTTTAGTCCCGTAGGTACGTTTAAGCTACCGCAATCAAGGTTTGCATTCGTCCATATCGACCTTGTTGGACCTTTGCCACTGTGCCAGGGCTACCGATACTGCCTCACCGCCGTCGATCGTTTCTCGCGATGGCCTGAGGCTATCCCATTGGCTGACATAACGGCTGAAACAGTCGCAAAGGCCTTACTCAGTGGGTGGATTGCTCGTTTCGGCTGTCCTACCAATATCATTACTGATAGAGGTAGACAGTTCGAATCAGCACTCTTTAAATGCTTGTCCGAGACCGTGGGCTTCGAACATCGCCGGACCACAGCTTACCATCCTGCCTGTAACGGACTGGTGGAGAGGTTCCACCGTCAACTGAAGGCCGCAATAACTTGCCATGCTACTGCTAACTGGGTGGAGTCCCTTCCACTCGTCCTACTTGGCATTCGCAGCGCTTTCAAGGAGGATTTGAAAGCATCGTCGGCCGAATTAGTCTATGGCCAACCTCTCAGGCTCCCTGGTGAGTTTTTCAGCTCAGAGTCCGACGAGACGACGGACATGACCGACTACTTGTCTCGCCTGCGCAGTTTTGTTCGGCGTCTGCAGCCGTCACCCGGGTCTCGTCATAAGTGTGAGACCAAGGCATTTATTTTTAAGGACCTGTCAAAGTCGACACACGTCTTTCTGCGAGATGATACTACGGGTCGTTCCTTAAAAGTCGCATACTCTGGTCCTCATGAAGTCATATCTCGTGGTGATAAGTTTTTTAAAATATCGGTAAATGGTAAACAGGTTACAGTATCGATAGACCGTCTCAAACCGGCCTTCATACTGCGTGACCCAGACAATAACTCACACCAACCACCCAACATATCACACTCACCACCCAACACAAACACTCACTCAAACACCCCAATCGCGGAAAACCGGGACGTACTTCGTGCTGACGATGGCGTCGTCAAAACGACGCGGTCAGGACGTCGCGTTAGATTTCCCGACTATTATCGCCCTTGACGGTCTCTGGAGGGGGGTGATGTAGTGACATCATAATTATTGTTAAATTTACATATCATATTTTTATAGTTAATTTAGTACTCTAAAAATATTAATCTTTGATTAGCATAAAAAAATAATTGTAATTTTAATCAACCTAATAATTCAACATACACGCAAACAATGTACAACGATTTTATATAGATAAAATATTACTAGATGGGACAGCGAGGCGGTGACGTCGGAGCGGCCGTGTGTCGCGGCTCGCGTCGCAGGTAGCTCGCGCGAGCGAGAGAGCACTATCGGTTGACCGCTCACACGGTCGGTGCGCCCGCGTCGCCGGCCTATCAACAGTATATGATTTGTCTTGACGCGAACCGCCTTATATTTAAATCTTATTAGTACTTGCGAATAATTGTCATCGCTTCCGCGCGTACGAAATTCTTGTGCCTATTCTAAAAACTTTCTTCTCGCTATCTTTCACTCCTTCTGCTTGTGTGTGTGCCTATAAACTGTACCTGTGAACTTTTCCATCTCTTAATAAACTTTCATACTTCGTTTCTTCAATCTGTGACTTTTACTTCGCATTTCACACAATCTTCTACAACCCTACATACTCATATTACTATGTGAAGATACTGCTTTTATGCTTGGTAACACTGGTGGCATGCTGTGGCATCTAATTTCTGCTGGAGATATAGCCAAATTCAACTTATCGTTTGAGCTGCGTGAGTAGCGAAGTAATTTTTACATATTTTATTTTGCTATACTTTTACAATCAGTTAACCTGTAATGATAATTGTATGTTAGGATGTGATAAATTAATATAAAGACGCATATACTGCCTCCGTGGTCCAGTGGATAGCGTATGCGAATGCTGATCGGAGGTTCCGGGTTCGATTCCCGGGTCGGGCAAAAGTGTTACTGGAGTTTTCCGAATACTCAGTAGCAGCCCGGAGTCTGGTGATGTGCCCGATTCATGGCGAAATGTGGGTGTAATATTTATACCTCTGCCTACCCTTCGGGGATACAGGCGTTCAAAAAAAAATATTAATAAAATAGCATCTAATACTGGCTGTTAGTCTCCGGCTATATCGTCTAAATATTCTGTCAAATCTGGTTAGACTAGAAAACAGACCTCAACCTCCAATGTAAATCTTATAAACAAGCGAACTAACGCTATAACCATGATGATGGACTCTCCGGTAACAACAGTCATTACCTGTACTCGACGATGGCAAGTTTTCCGTGGCAGCTTCTGTCGGTGTGTACTGCGCCTTAAAACTCCCGACTTAGTTTTCAAAGCACGACTGTATTAACATATATTTATTAACGGATGCAAGAATTAATGCTGTGCCAACTAAGTAGGAATAATCTTCATTATATCCTTGCTTCATAAAATGTTCGTTTGTGAATCTGTCTTCTTTGCTTACGAATTATATACATAACATTAGAAGGCCTTTTTTAAAAACCTTCGAAGCTTATCCTTTAAATTATCTGAGTAATTACGTGGAAACTAGTACCTAATAAAAATAATTATGTGTATACATAAAGTTTTTAAAGTGATTTGAATGTAAACTCAATACAACTCGACCATGATCATTCGTTCAGCCAATAGACTTCCACCGCTAAACATAAGGACCAAAGTTCTTCATGCAGCCTGATTTGAAAAGACATGAACAGAAGAACAATGAGCTAAAATAATGAATCCTATTTTCTAAACTCACAAAGCAATGATGACAGGTCAAGATTCTATATTTTAAAACACGCCAATTTATCTTTTTCTAACATAAACATTGCCAACTTTTAATAAAAAATAAACACAATTAATTATATTTAGTTAACTAAATCGAGTTGTTTTGCCTTAAAATCCATTTTAGAAAATATTCATACGCATATTATAAACATATTCGAAACTGCAAAAGCTTTATAACCAAGTTTTACCTGTACAAATTAAATATCTGTACACAACCGACCTGGAGTAGGCGTTCGCAGCCCGCGGTTGTAATAATATTTGAGTATCAACATAACCTGTCTGTTTGACATTCTACCCACATAATTATATAACTTAGTTTAGAATTTGAAAGCTAGCCAGAAATTCGGATAAGTGGATTAATTTGGGTTACTAATTGATAATAAAGAGACACAGGCTTGAATATCAATAAATTGCGTGTGCTGTGTGTAGACTCACGCGTGTATCCCCGAAGGGGTAAGCAGAGGTACACCTCTGATATTACCCCTGTGTGTACTAAGTATGTAGCAATAGGTTTAACATGACCCAAGTTAATTATGAAATGAATATTGCTTGGATAAGGATTTTTCCATAATAATGCAGATTTTTTTAATAATGCTTCAAGCTTTGTGCTACTCGATAGGTATTTTATGTCAAGAGAGTAATCCACCCTCCACTGCCACAAGGGTGTAAATCATATCAAAGTTTCAACCGTGATTAAGAAAAAAAGCAAGGTGTTTTATAAAATAACAGTTCCTTATTTTGAGTCTTATAAGAAATGTAGCGTATGACCGGTACCTACCGAGTGTACGTCATAATACCGTCCATACGCTCGGCCAATCAGGGAAAGCCATCGTCCGCGCTCGTAAATTTTGCCCTTATTTGGTAATGCGCCGACACCTACGCTGATGGAGGGCCGGTATATAAAGGGGCCGACAGAGAGGCCGTCACCGCTACTCTACACTAACCTACTACCGTTACTATATTCTGTACCGCTATATCTTTATACATTCTACGTGTATCCTGATCCCAGCTGTGGGTAAGTTACTACATTTACTGCGTTAGCGTACTGCCCATCTCTCTACCTGCTAGCTGAGGCTGGCTGACGCCGCCTGCCTGACTCTATTGGTTGTGGCTCTCCTAATGCTGCTTTCCTTCAGGTTCCAGGTTTACCTTAAGCTCCGGGCTACGCTACCTAGACCGCTACACCTGCTGCATTGCCTTCGGCGTCCCCCTGTCGAAGAGTCTGGCCTGCCCCGCTCATCGCACACACACCGCCGGCACCTGCCAGCTGAGCCAACGGCCTGCGAGGATCTGCCGCTACGCGCAGCCCTTCGAGCAACATGCCCTGCACACTACCGGAGGGAACAGCGTGGGAGACTGCAGCCCTTAGTGTTCAGGCCAGTGTCGTGTTGTTGGTCGGTCATACTCGTGCAAGGGAAGTGAGACAATACTGCAATAAACGCATCTAGAACCTCTACTGCGTTTCTATACTACAGAACCCGTTACAGAAACTTATAATTATAATGAATGAATTTTTACCTAAGAAATACACACATAAATAAAAATTTTCGTAAGAACATGTACCAAAAATAAATATTGGGCCACAAAACTAAGCGAAAAAAAAACCGAATGTGCAATGTTTATTTCTATTACATTTCGCATGAAAATATTCCAGTTTGAATAAAATACGAATTACCTTTTATTTGTAGCAACGAAAACAGGTTCAAACTTTCCGCTACTATTAAACTTTACGTAGCAGAGCCTGGTTAGGCTGTAGTTTTAGGGTTCCGTACCTAAAGGGTAAAAATCGGAACCCTATTACTAAGCCTCCGCTGTCTGTCTGTCTGTCTCTCACCAGGCTGTATCTCATAAACCGTGATAGCTAGAAAGCTGAAATTTTCACAAATTATGTATTTCGGTTGCCGCTATAACAACAAATACTAAAAATAAAAAAAATGAAAATATTAAGGGGTCCCATACAATAAACGTGTTTTTTTTTCGTATTTTTGCTCAAAATTACTAACGGTAACAGGTAGATGCTTAAAATTTTCACGGAATATGTAGTTGTATATTACCTTTAATAAATAAATAATTAAATTAAAAAAAATAAATAATAAAGGGGGCTCCCATACAACAAACGTAATTTTTAAGCAATTTGTTACTCGATCTTAATAAACAAGTAGAAACTTAAAAAATATTTAAGTAAGTATATATACAACAAACATGATTTTCTTTTATAGATGATGGTACGGAACCCTTCGTGCGCGAGTCCGACTCGCATTTGCCCAATTTTTTTCATTTGCCATGACAGGTAATTTCAAAGAAACCGAATAACACTTTTTTACAATACCACCCTGTTTGTAGGTACACTGTTTATAAGCAAGGAAAATAACACAATATTATACTTAATTAATACACACAAGAAAAGAAAAAGTCGCATTTATTTTCCATCTCACTGAAGCAAAACCAATTATATGTCTCAACCAAAATGTATGAAAGAGACAACCTTATTAGTCTAGAAAATAATGTCAAGAAATGTGACGTGTAATTCGAATGATATGGCTTATTTATTAAGAAAGAAAACGTAAGTCTGTTATCATAATTAAATCAGGCATTCATTTGGGATGAAGGAAGTAATAGCTTAGTGGAGAGACTAGCATATAGCAGGTATTTGGATTCCGTTGTGTCATCGTTAGTGAACAGAGCGTATGACCTGTGTGACCCTGAACAGTTAAATAGTGAGCTGTCACATATTCAGGAGGTACGTAGGCGCATACAAGAAGAAGATACTCCGTCTGAAGAGGAAAGATCGTAGACCTGAAGTAAGCAGAGTGCCAGCTTACATGCCGTATCTAAAGGGAGTGACGGACAAGGTTGGAACAGTACTCAAGAAATATTCCATCAAGACTGTATACAGTCTGCTCTCTAAGATAGCACATGATCTGCGTACCCCAAAGGATGTCATTCCTCTCCAAAACCTGGCGTCTACAAAGTTGATGGCAGCTGCGGTAGTTCATATATCGGGAATACTAAGTGTACAATCGCTGAAAGAGTAAAGGAACATATCACAGCTGTGAAAAACCGAAATGGATAGAACTGCATCAACCAAAAGTCTTATCCACCGATCGTCACTATTACTCCAGGATAGTAAGTGATGGGGTAGAAATCAGGAAATATAACAATTTCAACTGGGAGGATGGATATAGACTATCGGCTACTTGGAATTCAGTCATCAGCAAATGTAAACACCGCCGCAGTGATAAATCTGAACAGTGTGTAGACGTCATTAGTGTAGTGTGTCGGAGTACCGACAGTGCGAATTTAAATAAAGACCAGGTGAGGGTAGGTGCCGAAACCCGCACTTCCATAAGACGGGGCTGAGCTCTCATCAGTCTCTCCGCGACCACGCTCGGTGCAAGACGAGCGAAACGTCGGAAACAAATAGTTATTTATACCTTTAATAAGTTAATTGTACGCGATTAAGACCCACTAATTTATTCTGTATGACTGCTAGAGATCTTCTTGTTCTTTTTTTATAGACCCACGCCTGTATCCCTGAAGGGGTAGGTAGAGGTGTAATATTACACCCACATTTCGCCATGAATTTTTAGGTCCCACGTAATAGGGGGCGAGCCTATTGCCGTTACTGGGCACATAACCAGACTCTGTGCTGCTACTGAAACTTTGGAAAAACCCAGTTACTCTTTGCTCGACCCGGGAATCGAACCCGGGACCTCCGATCAGCAGTCGCATACGCTATCCACTGGACCACGGAGGCAGTCTTCATAAATACAACTAAATTAAACTCACTATTAGAATATAGAAGTATTCTAGCGTAAATTGCTATAACAAATGAACTATTTTGATAAACGTGTCATGATTCATTGTACTCATATTTCAACAAGAGTCTGATAGCAAGAAATGACAATAAATTCTAGTTGAGAGGACCATCATTTTCGCTTAACCCTTCATCCATTCTTGATGTTAGACAATTCATCGGATCTAATATTTTTAGTTGGACCAATCAAACGAAAAAATGGCTATTATCTACTGCTTTTCTCTAACATAAATTGTTATCTTTCAATCAATTTGTGTGTATTTTCTACTGTCAGCCGTATTGAAACGATCTTAAAAGATGTTGTGATAGGATATACTTAAGTTCACATGGTGTTTTATTTACATCTTCTTAAATGGTAGGTACAACAGTTTACCTTTCCAAATACTCAGTAGGATTCTGGAAATGTGCCCAATAACGGCAATAGGCTTGCCCCCTGTTACGTGAGACAAAAATTTCCAAAATTTCATAAAATTGCAAAATGTGGACATAATATTACATGTCTGACTACCCTACGGTGATAAAGACGTAAGTCGATGTAGATAGACAGATAGAAGTTAAGGGTTACTCAGGCATAAATGATTTAATATTAAACGGAGTACTCGCCTATCGATATCTTAAAACATATTGAGTTTATCAATGGTTTCAATGAAAACCTTTCATTGCATTTCGCTGAAGATGAACCGATTACTTTAGGGTTCATCTTGAGATATTGCTGTCCAATAACTTAGAACAAAAGGCAATCCATTCAATGATAATATCAAAATTACTAAGACAAATTAATTTATTTATTAGACTGCCTCCGTGGTCCAGTGAATAGCGCATGCGCCTATTGATCGTGTCCCGGGTTCGGTTCCCAGGTCGGCTAAACGTTTTACTCAGTTTTTTCCGAATTGTCAGTAGCAGCACGGAGCCAAGCAATATACCCGGTAACGGCGAAAGGCTCGCCCCCCGCTACGTGTGATCTAAACTTCATAAGGCGAAATGTGGGTATAATTTTACACTTCTGCTTACCCCATGGGGGCTGCAGGCGTGAAGCTAAAAACAAGTTAATCTGACTTTTGAAACACCTATGAAGCTAAGCTCATAAAATGTTCTGTATGCCTCCAAACAAAATGCCAAGCAATAACATACGTTAGTAAAATGAACCATGTTCAGAGAATATTTCTAATACGTAGGCATACAAGCTTAATTCATATCAAAGATTTTTATATTTATAACTACTTAGCCGAGTGTCAGCTGCAGACTCAGAAATAATAGCTATATCATTTTATTTCGTACTGTTGACAATATAAAAATGAAACTAATAATTGAGGAGGATTGATCTTGAGACCTGCTTGGAATTCAAAATGACGTCTATCACTTGATGAATGTGTTTTGATATCTATATTATTTTCAAAGTTGAACATAATGGATTGGATTGATGATGCATGTAAATAAATAAGAAAATAAAACGTTTAAAATGGTACGAGTACATTTTCATCTTGCATGTTGATAATACTGTGGAATGGTTATGGATGGATGGATATATTATGCTTGATGCGATTTAAACTATTGAGGTTTAGATGAAATTTGCCAGAAGTGTAGTTACATACAACATAGTAGATTAACATACACGAAGCCAAACACGTGGTCAGAATCTAGTACTTTATAAAATTCATTTAAATATACTTCCATGAATATAAATATGTAAATTGTTTTATGCCTTTTTGTTTAGAACTGTAAAAATATTTTAGACAGACGAGAAGTTTCTGCCAAAAAACCTGCTTTTAACACTTATTTTTGTTGTACTATTTCTCAAGGCTTTACGCCTTGAGAAATAGTTACTTTGGCACGCACGTGTGAGTTACGTTCCACTAAGTTATTCCAGGCGCCTCGGGAACTATTAAAAGACTGTTACTTAAACATCCATCATGCTTTTTAGTAACGTACATTGCAAAACATAGTTGGCTATCAACTTAGAAAACTTATTCACCGTTTCAGATTCAGAAATACTACAATTTATTTATGTAACAAGATGAGACGAGGAAAAGTACAGTATTATAATATTATTTATATTTTACTTTTGAAATATGAAAATATTATTTATTATCTTTTCCATATCTTTTCCTTGGCTTCTTGAATAACATAGGCGTGAGTCTATAAAAGAACTATTCATTCATGTTATTACAGTTCATATTAATGTACACACATTTCTTTCTTTATTCTAAATTTATGCCACTGTTAACCTGGCCTTTTTTCAGATACTATTATATCATCGAATAAACAAACTACTATCGAATTCAGCTCACAATCACCATTATTCTTAAAAATATCTTAAGCTCGACCTTCGGCTTAACAAAAGATTGGGCTTAAATCAAGTTCCCATTTCAATTGTTCGGTGAACAGATGTTTCACTTTGTTTTTTGTTCAGTAAGTCATGTAACCAAGTTTTAAATTCTAGGTATTTATCATCTTAAGCTGTTAATTACATTTTTGTTAATTTTCAGAAGCAGTGATACCAAGTCTGACATGTAGTGGTGTCGACGGGTTCAAACCTACGGTATAGCTGCTAACCACGTTCTTCAGAGAACCCGCTAAACGTTCGCGCTCGGGCTGGTCTGTCATAATGGTTTGACAGTCGTTATGGGGAGTTAGTGTACTTGAATGCACTGATTTGTATTAAATTCAGATGACAAATGAAAACATCGTGAAGAAGCCTGCAAGTCTGAGGTTTCTCCTTAATGTTCTCGAAAGTAATGTTAACTAAAGTAATGTAAACTTCATTGAGCCATTGGGAAGGCGAAAATTACCAATTTGATCCGCACACAAGCTCTAACAATCAATGATGTGCGTTTTGCGTTGTAGCTTCAGAACCAAGACCATCCTTTTGGTAAAACTCTTAAAATGAAATTGTTATTTATATCCATTTTCAATTATCAAAATTGAAATAACTTTGGCACTTTTAATTGTTGTCTCCCAGTTTATTTCAGGTAACCTTCAAAAGTACTGCAACGGTTTTCAACATATGTTTAACGAGTAGATAGGTACCTAGGTATTATAGGGATTAACTTTTGCTCTATTATTATTTGAAAATACTTTAACATATCAATTCTACACAAGCGAACCGTGAGTTACAGCCTACATTTTATAAAATTGTTATTTGATTTGAAACAATGATAGACAATCAATAAAACAAAACATATCTATAAAAGTTTTCAACAACTGTTTATAGGACTTCGTTCAATTTTTATATTGAACTGTAGATTATTCACATTGAAAAATAACCGGCAAGTATTAAAAATATTCATTTAGTTTTATTAAAGGCGCTGCTCTGTTTTGGTTTCACGTGTAGTGTAGTGGTTTCAGCAACCGCCTTTCTATGTAGCACTACGCCTAGTGCTATAAATTTGCCTACCGGTACTAACTAGCCGATGCCCTAGATTTACCCACGAATAAATATATTTATTCAGCCCTAACTTTTATTCTTTTTATTTCTTTTAAGTCCGTGTGGTGACGGATTAAGAATACGAATTGTCACCACCCCATATCATCCCATGGGTGTCGTAAGAGCCGACAGTGGGAGCAAAGTATGCAGAGAACAGCACTGTAAGAGAAGGAAAACCTGATACAAACCCTATACCAACCCGCTTGGCCAGCGTGGTATAGTAGGCCAATTCCTCCTTTCTAAGGAGAGGCCTAGTCCAGCAGTGGACTGTTAAAGGCTGATGATGATGATTTCTTTTATTATTGTAATTTATAAGAATATAATTATAAACATCTCTTTTTTGTGTAGCATCTTCTACTTATGCTGGTTTTGAAGTTACTGGTTTTAGCAATAAAATTCTTTGTTCTGTAGGAACAACAATAAAATTCACATATATATGTATGGTAAAAAGCTGTGTCCGTTGTTGAGAGTATTAGAAGAAAACATAATTTACCTATATCAACTTAATAAGGGCTTTTGAAAAGGAAATTATGATTTATTTAATTTATATTTATATTTGTTTATTTACTTTGCGTTGTCTTTACCAAGAACGAATCCGCAAGTAAACAAAAGCAAGTTTTAAAGCAGATTAAAATTCAACCAACAAAGTATAATACAGTAGGGAAATCAGACGAATAACATTGCAGTGTTCACAGTGGAGTCAACGCAGTAACGCAGTACTGGCTAAATTGCTGGCCCTCTGCCAACCAAATTAATGTTATTTAGGCTACATATTGTATGTTCGTGAATAAGGTTTGCGGTTTGGTTCAGCGCTTAGGTACTATAACATGACATTATGTTAAATAAAAGTTGTATTCACCCTCTAATACTCAACTCTAATACTATTTGTTCTTAGCAATATAGACTATCAAATAGACCCTGTTCTATATGGAGAAGGGTGGACGAAATTGGCTTAAAACCAAAGTGATGATAAGCTGAAGAAATGACTAACACAACTCTCGCAAAAAGTTGACAAACTGTAGCGGCTAGTTACATACTACTGCTGCCATCTGTAGTAAAACGACGAAGATAGTCAATACTCGCGAAATCTAGCGGATATTGATGGAACTAGAAATTGAATCACGCTATGAATGTTCTCGCACGCGTTAATTTAAATATAAAGTTTTCAGCAACTTCTGTCTGAGGATCTTCAATAAAAGGGGAACATTCTTACTCCAAAAAAGCAAAAATAAAAAATAAACGGAGGACAAGCGTTTTTTGTATTTGTGTATATGTATGTGTATCCGTGTTCAAGTGTTATGGGATGTGTGAGGGGAAATTTAAAGTCACAAGGCAGAATTACCAAAAAAATAATAAAATACTAGTTTGAGTACAAGTTTTGCCTTAATTTAGTAGATTAACTATAAAACTAAAAGTACTTACAGTGGAATGCTAATGTAATACAAGCATCATCCAATTTATACAACCTGCCAGTACATCACATAAATTCACTACCATATAATAAAATTAGTACACAATGTCACTTGAGGACATCCAGTTGGCGCAGAAGAGTTTGGAGGAGTGCTTTGCGCGACGAATGGCTGAACTTGAAGGCCAAATCCAATCTGCGGGGCCTGCCAAAGACACCGTGGCAAAAATAGCGGAAGAGTTCAGAACATTCCGAAAGCTGATGTTCACCATGCTTGGCCTCCTTCGCAAGCAGATTGATGAATGTTCCAGCATGCTTGATGCGATGGAGACACGACACAGGCGGAAGGACCTCATCTTCCTGGGGGTTGCTGAAGCAGAGAAAGACAGCTGCAGGGCCTTGATTCTGGATATCCTTTGCTCAAGAATGTCTATCAAGGATGTTGGGGAGAGCTCCATTTCAACTTGCCACAGGCTTGGTGCACCCAGTAAAGAGCGGCACAGACCAATCTTAGTGCGGTTTGCAAGTGTGAACGTCAGGACTGCAGTATGGCAAGCAAAGACAGCGCTGAAGGGCTCAAAAATAGCAGTTAAGGAGTTCCTGACCAAAACTCGACAGTCAGTCTTCGCCGAGGCTCGACAGCATTTTGGGATGCGTTCATGCTGGACTCAGGACGGCACTATCATCGTAAAAGCTCTGGATGGGACACGCTCTAAGATCACTTCCACTAATGATCTAAAGCACGGTCGCTAAACACCCGAAGACAGCAGGTGATACGTTTACCGCAGCCAGGAACGGCGCCGGCAGTGCAAAAGCTGTGCCACGTAAAAATTTGCCAGCTGTGTTGATTTTAAGCTTGTTTCGCGTTATATTCTGGTCCTCTAATTTCGTGCTTACAGATTCGTTCAAGTTTTGTGTCAGTGAACCATTATTATGTAGTTTTCTTGAGACTAATTTTATTTTATTCATATATTACCCACAACACAACATGCGCACGCACATCATTGTTTATCTTCTAGTTGACAGATGAAGTGACAAATCACAAAACTGACAGCTCGTTTCGTTACATCATAAGTTTTGCGTTTTGTTAGTGCTGTCCATTGACACAAAATTTCGTTCGATTTTTTTTTCTTTCTTTTTTTCCTATTTATTTTTCTTTTTAATCAGTTCGGTTAGATTTAAAATGATGTAATTACTGTAAATATTAATTGTGAGTTGGCTGGCGGGTGGTGCAGAGAGGAAAACATATATACGTAAGTATAAATTGGTAGCCTTATACATATTTATTAGTAATATTTATTCTATATATTTATTCTATTTATTTATCTATATTATATATCTTATTTAATTTTATTAATTATAATATAAGTTATATTTGATTATGTCATCATCAGATGAGTCCTTCCATTCTGCCAATGAGTCTCTTCATGATGCTATGTCTCTTGACGATAGCTTTGGTTCCTCAAGTGATACTTTAGGTGATTGCCTGCAACATACCTTTGATCAAAGTACAGGTAACTTGATAAACGTGTGCCATATTAACGCACAAAGTGTGCCAAGCCATTATGGTGATCTCTTAGAAGCCTTTTCGAATGTCAATATTCACGCCGTCCTGGTTTCAGAGAGTTGGCTCAAACCTCATCTTTCTTCTACCACTTATCCTCTTCCAGGTTTTATTTTAATCAAAAATGATCGAGTTAACAGAAGAGGGGGTGGTGTTGCCATCTATCTCCGCTCTGATTTTCCTTATAAAATCCTGGCTATCTCTTCTTCTGACATTTCTGCGTCCGCTGAATACCTTTTCCTTGAGGTTTGGGTCAAAAGAGTCAAAATTGTAATAGGCGTTGTTTATTGTCCCCCCTCTGTCGATTATTTCTCCAGTATCGATACTAGAATCTTTAGGGTCTGAATACGCTCACCACATCATCATGGGCGATTTTAATACCAATCTCCTTGTTCAAAAGTCCACTAGATTCTGCAAACTCCTTCAAATTATCGAGTCATGTAGTCTCCACATTCTACCATTGCAAGCCACTCATCACAATGTCGATGGGGAGGACACATGGCTCAATCTAATTTGCACCTCTGCTCCTGACCTTGTCTCCAAACATGGTCAAATCCCTGCTCCAGATTTCTCCCACCATGATCTAATCTTCCTCTCATACATCCTTAAGCCTCCCCGTCCTCCCCTTAAAGTTCTGCATGTTCGTTGCTTTGGGCGCATGGACGTAGATCAGCTGGAAAGAGATGCATCTACAATAAACTGGGATCACCTGGCCGCTATTGCAAATGTCGATGAAAAGGTCGACAGATTTAATAACGCTATTCTTGAGTTGTACAATGTTCATGCTCCGGTTAGAAAAGTGAAACTCAAGCGTCCACCTGCTCCCTGGATTACGAAGGCAGTCAAAACCGCTATGAGACGCAGGGATTGTGCCTTTCGTAAATTTAAAAAGCACAAAACAGAGGATTTGTGGTCTCTATATAAGGTTGCAAGAAATAGGTGTAATCAGGTGATACGTAATGCTAAACGCCGCCATATTCTCAGTAACATTAACTCATCCTCCCCTGCCAATATCTGGAAGTTCCTCGGAACTATAGGTATTGGCAAACAGCGCAGTTTTGATCTCCAGTGGACGATTGGTTTGAATGAAATCAATAAACATTTCACCACAACTCATTATTTGGATCATCCTACCAAGTGTCGCACTGTGAATTACATACGTAACCTTCCACGTCTTGACATAGACCCTTTTAAATTTTCTCCAGTGACCCCGGGGGAAATCAAGAAGACTATCCTCTCCATCAAATCCAACGCTACTGGTTGCGATAATATTAGTCGTAAGATGATTGTTCCCATTGTTGATCAATTGTTACCAGCTATTACGCATATAATCAACTTTTCTCTCGACACAGGTGCGTTTCCCTTACTATGGCGGAAAGCTTTAGTAACTCCTTTGCCTAAAATCCCTAACCCTTCCCTCCCCAGCCACTTCCGCCCCATATCAATCCTTCCTTTTCTCTCCAAGGTGTTTGAGGCTTGTGTCCACAGACAACTTTCAAAATTTATCATTAACAATAATCTATTGAACCGATTTCAATCTGGATTCAGACCTGGACACAGCACAGTGACTGCTCTTTTGAAGGTGACTGGAGATATTAGGGCGGGAATGGAAGACACCAAAGTTACGGTGTTAGCTTTGGTCGACTTCACGAACGCCTTCAACACAGTCAACCACGAAATCCTACTATCTATCCTCTCCAGTCTTCAGATCTCTCCAGAGGTGCTGGAATGGTTCTCAAAATATCTCATGAGACGTCAGCAGTCGGTTCGCCACGATGAGTCTTCATCATCATGGTGCAGCCTCCAGTCTGGCGTTCCTCAAGGTGGCATTCTCTCTCCATTATTATTTTCTATTTTTATAAATCTCCTCACCCAGAATCTTCAGTGTGCGTATCACTTGTATGCTGACGACTTGCAGCTTTATACACAGGCAGGAGTAGACAACATCGCTTCAGCTATCGATGGGATAAATCAGGCTCTGTCAATTATATTTGATTGGTCTGAACGATTTGGTGTCGCTGTGAATCCCGCAAAATGTCAGGCCATTATTATAGGCAGTCAACGCAATATGAGCAAAATCGATCTTTCAGCGCTTCCATCAGTCATATATAACCAAACATCAATACCCTTCAGCACGGTTGTCAAGAATCTTGGCTTATACATGGATAGCCACCTCAACTGGCGAGCTCAAGTTACTTCTGTCAGTCAAAGAGTGACAGGATGCTTACGTTCGTTGTACCGCCTTAAGAACTTTCTCCCTCCTAGCACTAAGGTAATGCTCATGCAGACTTTAATCTTCCCTATTATCGACTATGGTGATGTGTGCTATTTTTACCTGAATGCAGACCTCCTCAACAAACTAGACCGGCTTCTTAATAACTGCATTCGATTCGTTTACAACCTTCGTAAATATGACCATGTCTCTCAATACCGCTCCCAGCTCAAATGGCTAACTATTCGTCAACGCCGCAGTTTGCGTGCTCTAACTACTCTTTTCTCCTTTCTTAATTTTCCCTCTGTTCCTTGTTACCTAAGTCCTCATCTACAATATTTATGCTCTAATCATGACAAACATTTACGTTCATCTAACAATCGTCTCCTTTTGTGTCCCTCCCATAGTTCTGGGTTCGTTAACTCTTCCTTCTTCGTCCAATCTGTCTTATTATGGAACGCACTCCCTCTCGAAATCAGGATGGCTAACAATCGGTTATCTTTCAAGGTAAAGGCTAGAGATTTTTTACGGAGCAAAATGGCAGAATAATCTTATATTGACTTTATTTCCAGGCTTATATAATATTATTATGTATATATTTATTTTATAAGTATTGCAAGTAGTTACTTATATAATTATATGTATTTATACTTATATATATTACATGTATACATATTTGTATATATTTAAATATAATTCCGTAGTTTAAGTAGTAATTATCTAATATAGTAATTATTATGTATCTAATTTATTAAATTATAATAATCACGCACCTACCATCAATTATCTCTGCACCACCCTAGGTTGACTGGTAGAGAATGCCTAAGGCATTAAGTCCGCCTATGTACCACATTGTTTGTGAAGTGCAAAAAGTTAAATAAATAAATAAATAAAAAATAAATTTAATAAGGTTCCGTACATCTTATCTTTGCCGTACCATAAAGATGTGGAACTCACTGCCAGCTCACGTGTTTCTTTCCTCCCTTGATCCTGGGTCCTTTAAGCGGGGCGCGAAAAAGCATCTCTCAAGGCCGTCAAAGTGAGGGCCGCCATGTCACATTGCTTTACCAGCAATTGGGATGGTGGCCTTCACAATAGGACTTCACTGTCAGCTTACCATCAGGCAGCGTGAAGACAATTTGAAAGGTTTTTTAATAAAAAAAAAAGTATATTTACGTTAAGTTAGCATAGTATTACAATGTAAGCGAATGTCGGCAATGCGCGATACGGAAGGACTGGCGTGACAAGTTATTAGAACACTATACAATGCAATTGATGAGTGAGCACAGCCACTACAATATTCCCCTCCTATTTTTTAAAAGGAAATTTAAAAAAGAAAAATTACTTTTTCTTTACACACAAAGTCATCTTCTAATACCCCACACCTCAACCTACCCTACACGTTCTAAATGAAAGAGCAAACGCGCCATGTACATCGAAATCTCTGAGGTTGCCACCCACCGCTACTGGTCGTGAACGGGTCGTTAAGCAGTCCAACGCTGAACCGGACGTCTCAATTTGACTCGCAGTAACATTGTGAGTCAATAGGAAGATTAGCCTACAATAACGTTTTTAAGTTATACATACATACATACATATCGTCACGCCTTTTATCCCCGAAGGGGTAGGCAGATGTGTATTTCTACACCCACTTTTCGCCAGATATACTTTAGTCCCACGTAATAAGGGGCGAGCCTATTGCCGTACCGGGCACATTTCCAGACTCCGTGCTGCTACTGAGAATTTCGTGACAGAAAAACCCAATAACACTGCTCGACCCAGGAATCGAACCCGGGACCTCCCGATCCCACGCGCACATTTATGCCGCGAGACCAACGAGGCCGTCGTATAGGGTTTGATGTCGAGTTTTCCGTCTCTACGCAAAGATGGTATTTGCATCGTGTTATCCCTTAGTCGCCTCTTACGACACCCACGAGAAGATAGGGGGTGGTGACACTTGTATTCTATGCTGTCAACCACACGGCAAAGTTTTTAAGTCATATAAGTTTTTATTATACTGTCATAAAATAAAAATAAAATATAAGTCACGCACTGCGATATTTTATATATTTTACGGTGTATCTAGAAACTTCATAAATATTGAAACAATAGACACTAAATAATATATTTCATACTTAAGAACAACTTTATACTTTACAGTCTCTTCCTATATGGGAATTGAACCCAAGACATGGCGGAGGGACTTTTTCGTCATTATTACTATTATAATTATATATTGGATTAGCCCAAATGTTTAACAGATGTTATTACGCTCTATAATATCATATGATGTAAAATTATGTGTAGAAATCCAAAAGCCACATGATCTACTGAGCACCAGTACAGTTTTTGTACTTAATGTGTGCCAGATTTTTATTTTTGTTTAATATTTTTGCTATTGGTCTATTGTTCGCTTTCATTTTAATTTAGCCTAATTCCTTCAAGAAAAAGAATTAACGAAAATTAATGAAAATATTTTAGTACTCAAAATGTACAGTGTAACACATTTTTGTGACTTTTTATACAAACATTATCAATGTTTTGTATGTGTGTTTGTTACTGAACTCTTCCTAACAATTTTCCTAATAACGGATACAATTTTAGTAACATTTCTTTTGTATGTAATTATTGCGAGTTTTTTTTAAGAGAACGCCCTTCCTGGGACTAAATCCAGTGTTGCGGCGACTTTACAAAGATACAATTAACGGACACAATAAATCAGACTGGGAGCAGCAATTGTATCGTGTGGGGATCGAACCCATAACAGTCGGCGCAGTGTCAAGCGGCGAGGCGGCCGCACAAACCACTACGCCAACCGTGCAGTCAAAGTTATTCTTATAATATCTTAAATTCACATTTGGTACATACTACACTTGTCGAGATACAGAAAAAAATACGGGTGAAATCCTAAAGAACAGCGAGTATTAGTTTATTATTAAAAAAATAAACGCCACGCTGGCGCCATTACTGGTAAACGCTTTTCGTATTATAATTTTTCTAAAATCAGTATATTTTTCTTCTGATATATACCGTAATTATGTAGATTAATTCAGAGAATATCTATTTGGAAATTATAAAAATAAAAGCCAAAACAATTTGCATACGAACTGAGACGTCTACGCGCTACGAATACAGTAAGCGCTACGCGTGCTACGAATGCTCTACACCGTAGCCATGTAAATTGCTAACCCGTTTATCAAAAAGTTTTGATTAATCTTAAATGTCATTAACAAGTTGAGATGAGCCTTTACTGGATGGTGTCGCGGAGCCATCGTTTGGACTGTTTAAATGGATTTTGTGTCGAAAATTGGTCATAATTAGAATTTGGTATAATATTATACGGTGCTGTATTTCTTGCAATCAGTAACAGATCCATCAATGTGATTTATTGGAGATGGACTCAAGTGACTTTTTATTGTGTAAGAAACTTTTATCAAATGAATGTGGGTTTCCTCTGAGTTATAAATTAAATTTATGATGGTTTTGGGAAAAGGGGCTTAGGCATTCTAGCCTACCCTTTGGCTGTGCTATATTTTGCAATAACGTCTAAAAAGCGACCTTTGAAAGTGAGCTATGACACATTAAAAATATCAGTATGAAATGCCAAATTGAGGTGGTTGGTTGGGTTTAATATTATACTATTACCAACGAGGTACTTACGACAAATTCGTTTGTTATTTCAAAACCTTCGGTCTTGACAGTCATAAAGATCTATATATAGCTTTATCGGGAGTTAGCATACTGGATCTGGCCTAAGCAATGGAATATCGCTATCCCTTTGGGCTTCAGAGGTCAGACGTCAGTTGCTCTGTGGAGAAGCTAAATATTCTATCAAATCTGGTTATCTAGTAGAGACAAAGAAATACAAAAAAAACTACCGTATAAATAAAGAAATATTTCGATCAAAATACACTCTATTGTTTAATTATAAAAGGAATATCAGTACAAGAATACACCGAGATGATAGAAACATTTTATTGTGTCAAAATAAACCTAATCCTTTCAAGGATAGAAAATCCAGCATTTTACTTCAAAACAATGTTTTATATGACTTTTACCCACAATCGCTAACTATAACTCTTCTTTTGAATACTCTGAATAGCATAAAAGTAAACTTTATTGTTCGTAATAGCCATTTTACGATAAATAAGACATTAAAGAACAATGTTTAGGGTGTTGATGTAGCAGTATGATTAATCGTTTTGTATTCACTAGACCATGAAGTCATTGTTTGTACCTAAATCCTTTACAGATTTAAACCGCAATGTAATTTCACATCTTCATTGTATATATGTATAAAGTCTTTCGACTGTGGGTTAAGGGATTTCTACTGCATTCCTTTTCTCCTTCTTCTATCATTTGTTTCTTCAACATATCTCATGTGGTATGGGCGTGTGGGCTATCGGGCTAGGAGATGTAAGTAAAACAACCATTGCTTATCACTTCAGTTATTATTGTAAATAGGTACTCACAGTAAAATTGATTATCGCAACAATTACAATTTCTATCAAAAATTAGCGTCCGCCGTTCACGTGGCTGCGAGCGCCTGTTCAGCTGTTTCCTCGTTGACTTCGATTTAAACAGTGCTCACCTCGCCAGAGCCCGGTGTTCGCTATTGGAATGTCGTTCTTCTTGGCGGCCTGTAACATTGTAGCAAACCTCATTGTTAACCACCAATGAGGTTAGCCTACATGTATATATATTTATTTTTGCTATCCTATATTGTCCCACTGCTGCACTGCTGAGCAAATACCTCTCGGCTGGATTTCCATAAATCTCTGTACTTTGCGATGTATTTTTTTTTTTAAATAAGTAATTACAAAAACAAATCAGTATGATATGCAAAAATAATAAAGTAAAGTATTTTTGTTCGGATCTAACAAAACGTCGACGAACGTATCATTGCACGAACAATTTTCACCATACAAGCCAGAGGCAGTATAACATAATTGGTAACTATTAATATGGCACGTCTTTAATCTGTGTATATAAAAGCCTTGCGTTACTGACTGATTGACAGACAACCTACGGCTAAAACTATTGGGCGCATGAAGTTGAAATTTGGGATGTATGTTCCTTGGTGACTGTGGGGGTGCACTAAGAAGGGATTTTCCCAAACTCCCACGGGATCTAGCAGGAACAGTTAATGTGTGGGCGTAGCTGCGGGCACCCTCAGTCTTTTATATTTAATCCAGTGTACTAATCTAAAAGTAATTAACATATTTAACACTTTACATTTCATGGTACTAGCACAGTATAAAGGACTAGACGGCCGGTTGGCGTAGCGGCAGTGTAAGCGACTGCTACGTCGAAGGTCGCGGGTTCGATTCTCGCTCAAGTCAAACATTTGTGTGCATGAACGTGGATGTTTGTCTTTGCCTTGGTTTTTCTATGTATAATATTAATAATGTATTTACAAAAAAACGTATATATGTATGTTTATCCATTATTTAGTACCCATAGTACAAGCTCTGCTTAGTTTGAGACTAGATGGTGTTGTGTGAATGTGGTAGAATATTATTATAATTATTACTATTTATATCGTATTAGTACCATGCATGCATGGCATATTCTAATTCGGTACCACAGTCAGGAAACTGTATCTTAGCCACCATGATGATTACGACACTTGAAATAAAACTACAGCTTACGAATTTTATTGCGATATATTGGGTTGACTGAGTAAATTAAATATTCGCGCAAACCCTAGAAAATACTAATTGTCATAATATTCTCGTCGCTTAAAGTTCACATTGATAAAAGCGACTTAAATAGAGATTGTAGGTTTAATCAGGCATTTTCGATAGAGACTGGCCAGAAATTGAAATATGTTTAGGAAAACTGCCTCGTTGGTCCCGCGGAATAAATGTGCGCGTGTGATTGGGAGGTCTCGGGTTCGATTCCCGGGTCGGGCAAAGTCTTAGTGGGTTTTTCCGTTAGGAAATTCTCAGTAGCAGCACGAAGTCTGGTAATGTGCCCGGTACTACACGAGTCTATGAATAAATAAATAAATTGTACGGTTAACGTACAGGCAGTAATTTTGTTTACGCTGCAACTGCGCGACCTACTTATTATTTACTTTTATACGCAATACATTTTAGCTAATCAGTTGACAAATCGTTCGCCGCGGATAAGCATCCAATTATAACTTAACTGTAAAACTAACCTTAACTTTCTCAATAAACTTAACTTAACTTAAAGTGTGACAAAATCCGTGGTTTGTCTTAACTCCTCTAACTCTAACTTTAACTCATAAACCTCAACTCTCTAGACCGTACAAAGTGGTCCTTTCGAGTGTAGTGTAACAATAGTTCAGTGCCCTTTAGTGTATTCGGATTGCCGAAAACGTCGAGTGAAGGTAACCAGGTGCAGCTGGAGGTAAGCGCATTGAGATACTTATTGGTACACAGTCAACTTCTGAACTAGGACCTGCGGCAACACAGCTCTTCGGGTGCTCACAAACACTTTTACTTTAACTTAACTAGCATTATACATTATAAACAACAATGGAAAGGAGCGTTGAGGAACTTATCAACCAACAAGAAACCATTTTCAAAAACTTGAAACAACTTTGCGTTAATTATAAGAAGGATAGCCCGATCCGAAAAACCTTAACGTACTTAGATGAACGTCTGTCACGCCTTAATGGCATGTGGGAGGAGTTCGTGTCCAACCATCAGCTTCTGGAGGAATCGGGCGAGAAGAGCGATTCATACTTTACGGATAATGTGTTCAATGACACAAAGAAGATATACGAAAACGTTTTGCATGATATGTTAGAACGAAAAGCAGAATTGTCTGACGAACAATACATTCAAAACTTGCAAAATAATGATAATTATATATTACAATTGATGAGAAACCAGACACTTATAATTTAATCAGAAAACAATATAATAAAAACTAATAGCGAATTCATGAGTAAGCAATTCGATACGATACAGGCCTATATGAACGAGAGATGCCGATTTATCACTAAGATAGACAACCGAGCACAAATATTATACACGGTAAATGACATCAATTCGGCGGCCGTTACTGCGACCCTAATTTTAAATAACTTAAATAGAATCCAAGAATTGCTGATGAACGCTCTCGCCAACATATACAAGGGACATTTAGACACACATCTGTTTTCAGCGGCTCAACTGGTCAAACAGCTAAATATAATATCTGGAAAACTTCCACAAGGACTTTCTTTGCCCGTTCAAGACATCCTAAAGGATTATAACAACATTTACGAGCTAATTCATGTGAAAGCGCGACTGACCAACAACTTCTTGCTATTTGAGCTACACATTCCCTTGTTGAGTGACGATGACTATAATATATACCGTGTGATACCAATACCATTTGTAAGAGAAGGAAAGTTGAAAATAGTACGTCCTCAATCAAACTTTATTGCCATCAACTTTATGAAAAACTGCTACATTACAATGGAAGTGCAAGATATGCACCAATGTAACTCGTATGGAGACGATAGGTACACCTGCCCTTCCCGACAGCCGGTATACAGCTTACACGATAAGAATGCACCCTGTGAGGCTACAGTCTTCAGCCAACAATCGTCACTATCGTGCATCATCGATGATGTAACGTGCAAAGAAACCTGGGTCAAACTACACCAACCTAACGTATGGCTATTTACATTGTGCGAGAAACAGCTGATGCGCGTCACGTGCGGCGATCAAGTTACCCCGGCGGTCATTCACGGCACTGGAGTAATAGCATTGCAACCTAAATGCTTACTCCAGAAAAAGGACGCCACAATATTTACATACAACCATTTAGGAAGTAAATATTACATGGAATCAAATATTGACGTACCGACTGTCAATTCAACTGTAAATACCATATTTGACCTCGGTTGGAAAAATGCACATTTGAACATCTCTAAGGTAACAACATCTACAGCTAGTGACTACACCAACATAGAACAGCAGATAACCTATCAGAAGGAGCACGAAATCTTACCTGTGACGTCTCACATATCCATATCCAACCACGACATATATCTGTACTCAGTGACCTCTTTGTTGTTGGGAGGAATTGCGTCATTCGCTGTTTACATATATATCAGAAAACGATGCCTGAAGGAATCTGACACATCCAACATCGTGAGGAGGCATGAATCTGGAGGACAGGACAACGTCGGAGTAGAGATTGAGATGCGAGAAATGCCTCAACTGCGATCATCGGAACCCATCTACAGTGAAACACAACAACGAAATACAACACATAGATTCAATTTTGATGATTTGTAAATTTACAATTATTTTATACATTCCTTACTATACTACTTTTACACTACTAACATAATTTTAAGCAATCGTGTGATGGATGCTCATCCCTGTTGTCCCTCGGGAGCATGTACGGTTAACGTACAGGCAGTAATTTTGTTTACGCTGCAACTGCGCGACCTACTTATTATTTACTTTTATACGCAATACATTTTAGCTAATCAGTTGACAAATCGTTCGCCGCGGATAAGCATCCAACTATAACTTAACTGTAAAACTAACCTTAACTTTCTCAATAAACTTAACTTAAAGTGTGACAAAATCCGTGGTTTGTCTTAACTCCTCTAACTTTAACTTTAACTCATAAACCTCAACTCTCTAGACCGTACATTAATTATGGAAAACACTTACACTTATATGTTATAACTGCCTATCAGTAAAATAGGTACACTTTAAGCCTCATAAATTTATCTTAGGTTTCCGTAAACATAATACAGATGGAAAGTCCCTTATTTATCACTAGCTTTTGCCCGCCGCTTCGCGCGCGTTAAATTCGGGGAAACACAAATCTACTTTCAGTCTCAAGTTGTGGTAAGACACTCCTGATTATTCCAAAGATTTCAGAAATTCTATAAAGCACAAAGTAACTCGGTCAGTATCCATATATGATATTATCTACCGTTATCTACCGAAAAGTACTTATTAAAATCACATTGCATACAGACAAATGTCAAAGCCATGTTCTAATACATGTTCAATATATCTCTATAAACATTTTCGCATTTTTATTATTAGTAGGGAAAATCGTTTCAGCCGTTTAATAATAATGCTAGTAATAATAATCATTTATTTTCAGGTAATAAGAAACGAAGAAGATATATACCTTATAGACTAACTATAAAATAACATAATAATATAACAATACAAACAGGTGTTGTTTACGGCTTCATGTTACGCTGCGTGGTATTGCGTAACCTCCCATGAAAACGCCGATACACGACACCCTTCGGCCAAAACTCTTCTTTAAGGAAAGTCTCGAGATGTTGAGTCGGCACCCGCACCACGTACGACTTGAAGTTGGTGTTATGCCGTGACTCCAATCTCTCGACTCTCAAGGTCCAGTTGGTCTTCAGGCGCAGGTATTCTACGACCTCCTCGTCCTTTGTGGAGTGATGCAGCCGAGAGACGTACAACTGCGTGGTTGGTACGGCGGGACGCAGCAGCATGTTCGGTCCCACTAACCCGGTACCACAAAGGTTACGACAAGTTGGTTTCTTCTTCTTCTTCTCCACCTTTATGAAACCATCCTCGTCGCATATCTTCGGTTTTGGAGCACGTAGCTCCACAACCTCGTTATGAGAGGGTTCACAAGGTTTCTGTTTACCCCCTTTTCTCCCGGCCGATTCTGCTGCGTTTTGCTTTTGGCAGCAACATTGGCATAAGCGCGCTTAGTAGTCGATGCATCAACACTCGACAAAACCTTGACCGGTGTCGATGACCCAATTTCAGTGACATTACGCGTCACAGCGCTTGCATTACCGGCCATAGACGACGCAAGCAAATTCGCTGACTCAAAACTGCTGATGGATGCGTTTTGAGCCCCGCGTCATGTATTTATTTTGGACACGACTGGTGACCTACTTGTAGAAATAGCGTTACGTAATAATACTACCTCTGCACGTAGCTCACTTATGGTGCTGTCCGACTTCTCTAATTTGGACTGCACCTCGGCCAGGCTGGATTTCAGGGATGTGATATCCTTCAGCAACCTGGTTACGTCGACGTGGTCGAATGTGACGGGCGGCAGCTTGTGCAGATCCTTCGCCACGAACGTAGGCACGTCGTCAGGGTCGGTCACCTTCAATAAGGAGATGATATCTTGGATACTCTTCTCGGTGCCATCTTTACGCCGCCGGGACGGCATCTCGCCTAACTTGCCCAGGGTCTTAAGCTTATTATATAATTATTAGTTTATATATGCGAACAATTTTATCAACGTGCACAATATGACATTATGTATGACGTGACAGTACTGACAGATATACGCGATAGCACATGCGCAGCTCTCAATTATTAGCGCATGCGTTCTTACTTTCAAGAGGTAAATTTGTGCCGTACTAACTTCTACCCTCCCTACAATCCCTCCAAGTTTATTTTTTGCAACTTATGGTGGCCTATGTCCGTCTCCATGGTCCAATATATCTCTATATTAAATTTCAACAAAGTCGGTTCAGCCGTTTTAGCGTGAAAACGGAACATACACACATACACACTTTCGAATTTATAATATTAAGTAGAGATTTTCGAATTGATTTAAATTTCTTCAATTTCTATCTACATACATACAACATATCTCAAGTATTTTAAAATTGAACTCTTTCGTAAATAAATACTTAAAATACTCCAATAAACACGTTGGTTAAAATACTTATTAATTAACTTTCATTGTCCAATAGCTGTTTCACATTGTTTACAAAGTCGACGTTTGCCTTTGTACGAATATCTTTTTTATAAAGCTTTCCTTATTGTTATCGGTGCTTTTACTTTCTTTATAAAGATATTTTGTTCAACAAAGTTCGGCCTTTCGACAATCGGATACTATAACGATATTTTAAAGACGTTTTTTGCTCACTTTATTTGTTATTTGTGTTAGAGTATTTGTCCCTTAAAATGAGATGTAAACAGGCTATTGAATACGTCCCTTCGGATTTTATTACTGGACGTAAAGAATACTTTGTTTATTTTGATGACAAAATAAAATACTCTTAGGTCAGGTTG
Organism: Euclidia mi; assembly: GCA_944739405.2. Taxonomy (NCBI): domain Eukaryota; kingdom Metazoa; phylum Arthropoda; class Insecta; order Lepidoptera; family Erebidae; genus Euclidia; species Euclidia mi. Next base: position 62,122,390 of record OX123187.2, on the reverse strand, counting down.
TCTACTTGAACGTTATTACAAAAACTAAGCTGGGCTATTTTGAATTATCGGCTAGGTACTTTTTTGGCTACTGCGGAGGGCAGGCTACACCGATATATTGTTAATAATAAAACTTGCAGGATTCACCATAATAAGAAGTAATTATTAACAATGGATAGGCATCCCGCTTACGAAGTCGTCGACATAGATGAGAAATAATCAAAATTAAGACACAGCTGTTCAATGTTTGCGATGTGCGGTTGTGCCTGATCTAATGTTGAAGAAATGGAGCCAATAATATAATGAGTTCAAAGTACTATATCTAACACACAAACAAATATTTAATACCCGCACGTATAGCGCCTTTACCGCAACAATATCACGCAGCACACAAGCAGAACAATGCCATTGTATTTTCATTTCGCCGTAAAGACACAAAACCCTTGCAAAACACACGTTGGCAATTTGTACCGCTGCCCATTTTCGCTTGCACACAACACGGAACAATATGGATCGTTAGAAAAGCGGTAATGGTAGGAAATTACCTGTACCATGATTTATAACTGAGGCTTTGTGCCAGTACAATACGACCCCGATAGATAGAGCGTTAATCTTTTTCACATGTCGACATCTATGTGCCCAACGCACGAAATGCATTGTGATTGATTTTTTCGGCGCACCGTTTAGGGTTGAAAGGTTTTGTATTAATTGAGGAAAGGATTCATTGAAAAGGTAGGAAATAGTTACGTTTTTGGTGAAAATATTTTATTTCTTATTGTGTGCTTTATGTAGACGTAATTTGAATTCGTGATAAAGGTGTAGGGTAAAGAATACGACGGACGGTCATTTTAAATGTGATCACGTTTGACCCGAGTAAGAAATGAAGTTTTACTTGCTTGATATAGTTTTCATTGTATAAAAGCGGATTCCTATAACCATGATCCGATTTGCGCCATTTTGACGCTGAATAGAGTAATCATTCACCATGGATGCTGAAAATTTTAATTTTGTAACTCATCACGCTTATACCTATGGATAGGTGTTCTAATTTTAAACTATTTTGTGCATTTTTTTCTTATTTCTGTTGCTACAATATTGTGCGCAACTTCCCCATCGAACTTTTAGAGTTCCATAGGAAACTTTAAGATTCTCTTGCGGTCTCGTCTTTTTCTTTCTTCCATCAGTGGCTTTACTCAGCCACTATAATAAGAAATACATAAATTACTTTGAAAGAGTTACATAATGGTTAAAATAAATACATAACGGTTTTTGTTATTTTGCGTGGACATGCGTACACGTATCCAAGTAAAAAAAAAACCCTGTTTAGTAACTTTCCACCACTTAACACCACATATACGATGTCTCATAGCAATCCATGAAAATGTTACGACGTACGTTTTGCAATGTAGGTTTATAGCCATCAGTTAAATAATATCTGCAACAATAAATACGCAGCATTATTTTAAACTAGAGGTTGCCCGCAGCTACAATCGCTCATTTTTTTTAATTTAATCTTTTTTGCCTGATTGATCCTGTTGAGAATTTCGGAAAATCACCCTTACACTCCTCAAGAAGCTAAAATTTTGCATGAATGTTCCGCATTCAAATTTCAGCTACTTGCACCCAGTAGTTTCGGCTCTACGTTGCCTGTCATTCAGTCAATAACCCAAGAATTATATATTAGTAAATAATAATAATATACAGTTTGTCATAAAATATCAAGTCAGTAAAACAAACACTAGCAAGGAGTTCCACTCCTTTGCTAAAGGGTAATAAATATTGTACGTTGTGAAACGTCCGTGTGCGTCTGATGTACGAGCCAGAAAGAGCTTGAAGGAATTCAACTGTGCAATTTCATCGTTCATTCCTCGATATGGATCACATAAAAAATAGATGAGGTTGCGTCCATGGGCGATGGACACAAGCAACATTAGATGAGTCACTTAATGACATTAAAAAAAAATGGTAATAATGCTTAAGAACGATGAATCTAATGATTTCCGTCAATTCGTGAAGCATCTATGTAGTGAGACTTGTGACCTGTAACGTATCTCCGGTACCTATCGCGTCTGCGTCATAATACCGTCCATACGCTCGGCCAATCAGAGAAGGCCATTGTCCGCACTCGCGAAGCCTGACCATATATGGTCACGTAGCGACTCCAACTCTGATGGAGGGCCCGGTATATAAAGGGGCCAACAAAGAGGACGGCACTGCTACTCTATCTACCTACTACCTACGTACGATAATTACGCGTACCTACTGACCCTACGTCGCACGTGTATCCTGGTCCCAGCTGTGGGTAAGTTACTACATTTACTGCACTAGCGTACTGCCCATCTCTCTACCTGCTAGCTGAGGCCGGCCTACGCCGCCTGCCTGACTATTGGTTGTGGCTTTCCTAATGCAGCTTCCCTTCAGGTTCCAGGTCTACCTTAAGGCTCCAGGCTACGCTACCCTAGACCGCTACACTTCCCTGCATCGTCTTCGGCGTCACCTCTGCTGAAGAGTCTGGCCCTGCCCCGCTCATCACACACACACCGCGCCGGCGCCTGTCAGCTGAAACAACAGTCTGCGAGGATCTGCCCGCTACGCGCAGCCCTTCGAGCAGCCTGCCCTGCACACTACCGGAGGGAACATCGTGGGAGACTGCAGCCCTTAGTGTTCAGGCCAGTGTCGTGTTGTTGGTCGGTCATACTCGTGCAAGGGAAGTGAGACAATACTCATAGAACCTCTTCTGCGTTTCAATTCTAGAACCCGTTACAGTGGCGCCTACGTGGGTTATTGTCTCGCTTTCCGTGCTCGAGTTCTCTTATAGCAGGTCTCCATTATTGTAAGAGAGGAGGTGCGGTTAGCGAACTATCTAAGCTAAAATATGACGGTACGGGATGCGTCCGAGCGTTCCTACAGCGCGTAACCGAATTCCAAACCGCGCGTAATCTACCTTCCACTAAAATTTTATCGTATGCCTCCGAAATATTCACCGGCAACGCACTTCACTGGTACCGCGGCCTAAAAGAATATATTACTACATGGGAAGAACTCACCACTAAATTAATAGACGATTTCACACCGTACGATTATGACTGACGTTTATTAACTGAAATCCGCCGACGTACTAAAGGTGTTACCGAAACTATAATTATTGATCTCTCTATAATGAATCAGCTGTTCGCTAGGCTGTCACCATCAAAGCGATTGTCCGAAAGCGAAAAATTAGACATGCTATTGCATAACATACGTCCATGCTATTCGCTAGTGCTAGCTCCGTCAATATCTTTAATAGATAGTATAGCAACACTGCAGACGTTATGTTCAAATTACGAACGGATGAAATGTTTGAACTCTCAATTCCGCAAACTGTATTATAGTAACGACACGTTGGCACCAGACCTAGCTTACAGTCACAAACCTAATAACCGAGCGCGTAATAATTCCTACAATAATTATTAACTATAGAGGGTACGCTGCCACTATAGAGGGTACGCCCGATAACCCCGAATACACTGATAACAACGAACCTATCAATCCTAACTCTAAACCTAGCTCTGTCGTTCTAGTCACTGTCCGTGCTGCCGTATCAATAATCACAGTTTGAATGAGTGCAAACGCGATCGGTTTGCAATTCGCTTCAAGTGCGGCCGTAGGGATGTGACATTCCCTAACTGCCCGAACTGTAAATCGACGAAACCAAAAAAACTAGTTGGTCAGGGTCGGGGCGTGTCAAAACCTTAATTAGGTTCTACAACCTATTCAACTAATTTTGACAAAGATGATTGTTGTCTTTGACCGACAGAGTAAAGAATTGTGTGATACGAGAGTGGTGTGGGGTAAAAGAAGATGTAGTGACAAGCATTGAGAAAGGCATGTTAAGATGGTTTGGGCACATGGAGAGGATGGATGACGATAGACTGACAAAGAAGATATATCAGGCTAGTGTGAATGGGACAGGACAAAGGGGAAGACCTAGGAGAACGTTCTCTGACCAGATTGGAGACATCCTGAAAAAAGGACAAGTCAGAAGTACCCTTAACAGAAGAGCATGCATGAGAAACTTGATGGGAGTGAGTGAAGCAAGTGAGGTATGTCAGGATCGTTGCAAATGGCGTTCCGTAGTCTCTGCCTACCCCTCCGGGAAACAGGCGTGAGTCTATGTATGTATGTATGTATGATTGGAGAAACTGGCTAAACACTCTAAAAGTGTATTTCTCTAGTTATTCCGTCACCTCGATCCTGGATAATAAACCTAAAAATGACCTACGGCCCTATGTTAACGTAACGGTTAACAGTCTACCTATTTGTGCATTGCTCGATTCTGGTTCAGCCATTACAATTTTAGGTAACAACTCCCATCTGGAGGTAATTACTAAAACCGGGTTAGAAATACAGTGTCACAACACTAATTCTATTCGGTCCGCGGGTGGAAATATATTGTTGCCGCGCGGTTTTATCAACTTATCCACTACTTTAAATAATCAAACCCACTTATTGAAAGCTTATATTATTCCAGAAGTTACAAGTAATTTAATTTTAGGCATCGATTTCTGGAAAGTATTTAAATTACTGCCTAATCATATCGCATCCGTATGCATGTCTAAAACATTGCCGTGTAGTGTGATAAGTGAGAATAAGCCAAGTAACATGAACGTATTGCAATCTTTTAGTGAGTTGAGTGAGTCACAACAAAGAACGGCTAAGTCAATTATAAAAAACTACGAGTCGATTTCTACTGAAAAAACCAGGTTAGGACGAACTCACTTAATAGAACATGCTTTAGACACTGGCGATTCTACGCCCATACGCCAAAGATATTATAGGCTGCCACCAGCGAGGTGCTCGGACCCGCTTGACACGGACAGGGGCTCGAATGCTTGAGTTTCCTGGAGTTGAAGGCACAAAGACTGCCGACACACTAGCGGCAGCAAAGAAATCTCGGAGCCTTTGCTCCGAGATTTCTTTGCTGGGGAGGATGGAGTGAAAATCACCAGACCTGTTAAATGCGTAGAATTACGCATTGCGGGCCTGGATGATTCAGTGACTACGCAGGAAATCCAGAGTGCAATAGTCTCCAAAACTGCGTGCGCTCCAGAGTCAGTTAGAGTTGGTACCATCCGTACTGGTCCCGGAGGCATAGGTGCGGCGTGGGTCAGCTGTCCCGTTACAGCAGCTAAAAGTTTAGAAAGCGCTGGGAGGCTACTCGTAGGCTGGAGCTCAGCTATGGTAACTCTTCTGGAGCCTAGGCCAGCGAGGTGTTTCAAATGTCTAGCGCAGGGGCACACGCGTATCACCTGCAACAGTAATATTGATTGCAGTGACCTTTGTTATCGCTGTGGTTGTCCGGGACACAAAGCAGCGGGGTGCTCCGCCCCTCCACACTGCCCATCATGCGAAGTGGCCAAGCTCCCTGCAGATCACAAAATAGGCGGGAAGGAATGTCGATCTACTTTGGCCTCTAAGAATAATCCTAAGGATAGTTTATCGATACGGGCTACACTTCCTGGTTCCAGCAATGTTCAGCGACTGCAGTCGCAAGAGGAGGCAATGGTCACGATTTAATTATGGATCGTGACTGCTGCTTCCTTCAGGCGAATCTTAACCACTCCGCTCGCGCTCAAGATCTCTTCCTGCAATCTTTGGCTGAGTGGTCAATTGGTGCAGCCGTAGCCTCGGAGCCTTATTTCGTTCCTCCTCGCTCTAATTGGGCGAGTGACTGGGAAGGCTCCGTGGCAATTGTCACCTCTACAGCATTGGGTTCCCCGCCCTTGCTGCTCAAAGATAAGGGCTCGGGCTATGTCGCTGCCGAATGGGGCGGACTGGTTATATATGGGGTTTACTTCTCTCCTAACCGTAGCTTGCCGGATTTTGAGATCTTTCTCAATATTCTAGAAATCTCAATACGACGGATATCACCTAGCCGCGTTTTAGTTCTGGGTGATTTTAACGCAAACTCCGTTGCGTGGGGATCGCCCAGAACAGACGTACGCGGTGCGGCTGTCTTGGCATGGATGGCATCGTTGGACCTCTGTCTTCTAAATACAGGTTCCACAAATACCTGCGTGCGGCGACAAGGGGGGTCGATAGTTGACCTCTCGTTTGCTTCTCCTGTGGTTGCAGAGCGTGTGACCAGCTGGCGTGTACTGGTGGACGTAGAAACCCTGTCGGATCATCTTTATATCTTAGTACGCATCTCCCGTACGCAACGAGTTCATACAGTGAGCAGAACTCCCAAATTTCCACGATGGGCTGTGCGCAAGCTCGACCGAAACTTGCTAGCGGAGGCAGCCGTTATTCATTCTTGGCTGTCCTCACCACCTTCTGAGGGGATGAATATTGATGTCGAGGCTGGCCGTTTTCGCAATACAATGACGGAAATATGTGACGCAGCTATGCCTCGCGACCGTCGTCGAAACCCAAAAAAGGAGGTGTACCGGTGGTTTCAGGAATTGGCAGATCTTCGTAAAGCCTATACTCGTGCTCGAAGGTCTTATACCCGCAGCCGACGACGACATGCCGGTGATGAACGGGACGCACAGTTATACGCGGTGTATCAATCTGCCTGAACTGCAACTCTGAAAATTGCTATCTGTCGTGCCAAAGATATCGCCCGTGAAGAGATGGTGAGGGGTCTTGAAAATGATCCCTGGGGTCGTCCATACCGCGCGGTGCGGAATAACCTGCGCACATCAGGTCCTCCCCTCACCGAAACCCTCCAGCCTAGCTTTCTTTCCGAAGTGATCGTGAGTCTTTCTCCCCAGCGGTCTGGATAAATGCAGCTCCAGCAATGGCGTCCCCACCTGATGCTTGGAATATAGAATCAAGTGTCCCAGCTGTCACGGATGCAGAAATTAGGGCAGCTATTCTGAGGATTCGCTCTAAAAACACTGCCCCTGGGCCTGACGGTATTCCAGCGCGAGTTCTGTCTCTGACTTTTGAACATTTCCAAGATCACCTTAGTGCTCTTTTTGACGCTTGTCTTCGCTCTGGACAGTTCCCTGAGTGCTGGAAAACAGGGAGGCTGGTACTTCTGGCGAAGCCAGGACGAGCCCCTGATTTGGCCACGGCCTATAGGCCTATTATCCTGCTGGACGAGGTTGGCAAGCTGTTCGAAAGAATTCTTGCTACCCGTATCGTCCGGCATCTCAACGAAGTCGGCCCAAATCTGTCTGATGCTCAATTTGGTTTTCGTGTGGGACGGTCAACAGTTGACGCTATCATGAGACTAAAGGCCACGGCCGAGGATGCGGTTACCAGAGGCAGTGTTTTATTGACGGTGTCTCTTGACATCGCCAATGCTTTTAATAGTCTGTCATTTAGCTGCATTCAGGAGGCACTTTATTATCATAGAGTTCCTAGCTCCCTACTGCGGCTAGTGGCAGACTATCTGGAGGGTAGAAGTATTGTGCACGAGAATCGAGATGAAGTCATAGTTCGTAGTCGTATGACGTGCGGTGTTCCACAGGGGTCGGTGCTGGGACCTCTCCTGTGGAACATTGGATACGACTGGGTCCTTAGTGGGGAGCACTGTCGCGGGCTGGGTATCATTTGTTATGCAGATGATACTCTTGTTACAGCCCAGGGAGCTAGCTTCAATGAAGCGATTCATCTGGCCAACATAGGAGTCTCAGAAGTGGTGGGGCGTATTGAGGCACTGGGACTTACAGTGGCTCTGAATAAAACTGAGGCTCTTTTCTTCCACGGACCTCGCCGTAAGCCACCCACTGGTGCTTCGATAACGATCAGCTCGGTTCTCGTGCCGATCAAGTCCAGCATAAAATATCTTGGGCTTATGTTGGACGGAAAATGGCAGTTCAGCGAACACTTTCGCCAACTTTCCCCAAGGCTTGTAAGCACAGCGTCTGCCCTCGGACGGCTTTTGCCGAACTTAGGTGGACCTTCGATCATGTGGCGGCGACTCTATACGAGTGTTATCCGCTCGATGGCACTATATGGTGCACTAGTGTGGGCAGAGTGCCTAACCGCCCAAACAAGGGCTATGCTTTGGAAACCCCAAAGGGTTATGGCAGTTAGGGTCATACGGGGCTACCGCACTGTGTCAACAGAAGCGGCATGTGTTCTAGCCGGCACACCACCATGGGACTTGGAGGCGGAAGTACTTGCCGAAATGTATTGGCGTGCAGCGGTGGTAAAGGAAACTGGTTCAGTTCCATCGCTGGAGGAACTACGTAGGTGGCGTGAAAATGCCCACCACGTCACTATGGTCAAATGGCGTGATCGGTTGGAGACCCCGCGAGCCGGTATTAGGACCGTGGAAGCGCTCCGGCCAGTCTTAGACTGTTGGGCGGGGCGGCAGCACGGGACCCTCACTTTCCGACTGGTGCAGGTTTTGTCAGATCATGGGTGCTTTGGCAAATACTTGCACACGGTCGCTAGGAGAGAGCCGAGTTCCGTCTGCCACCACTGCGACTGCAGTGAGGATACTGCGCAGCATACCCTCGAGCACTGCCCAGCTTGGGATGTGTGCCGATGGGATCTTGCAGCAGTCATTGGTGTTGATCTGTCACTACCGGCTGTAGTTCAGGCTATGGTAATCAGTGACAGGCATTGGGCGGCGGTCGCAACCTTCTGCGAGGAAGTAATCTCGCAGAAGGAAGCGGCGGAGCGAGCCAGGGAGGAAAATGCCTTGCCTGACTCGATCCGCCGCTGGCGAACCAGGCGGCGTCAGCGCGCTGAAATGCGCCTTTTGCCACCTTAAGTGGTACTGCGGGCGAAGGATCGGGGATATCCATCGTCTGCAGGATTCCGCAATGGGGTTGATGTCCTAGGATGAGCCGGGACATCGCCCAAGAGAGGTAGCCCGTTCTAGTGCGGGTGTCTCGCTGGGAGGTTGCCGAAGTCGTAACATGTTCCGGGACCTCCCGTCAAGGCGACGTGCAAGGCTCACCGCGGGTTGTTTAGTGGGTGCAGTCCCACATAACCTTTATTTGTCCCCCGAACAAATGGGGTATGCATAAGCATTTTTCCCGCGATAAAAAAAGAAAAAAAAAGAAAAGGCTGCCACCAGTGAAATTAAAAATAATTATTGGCGAATTAGACGAAATGCTTGCATTGGGAGTGGTGGAAAAATGCGAAAGTCCTTAGTACCTACTTTTTTTTTTTTTTTTTTTTTTTTTGGTATCGGGTTGGAAAATCCTCATGGAGTCCCTCCGCCCCGGGGGAAGGACGAAGGGGACTGTCAGACTCTTACTGACTAAAAACCAACCCGTATTCCTCATGTACCCGTGTGTCGGAGGGTGGGGATTCGCATAAGCATTCGTCGCTACCCCCCGACGGGTATTGGCCCGCCAGATGGTCAGGCGGGCCCCGAACAAAACCCCCTTGGCGGCGGATGAAGGTGTTGGGCTCCGCCGCCAAAACACTCAGCGGCCGCAGAGGATAGGGAGGACGGCAACGCAACACCGCATCTCCTCTTCCTCTGCGGCCCCACCGCGACGCAACGATGGTGCGCCTCCATTTTGTCGCGGGAGATAGGGCGCGCGGCAACGCAACACCGACACGCCTCTCCTCCCGCGACCGCACCCGACTGCGAGGGACAGAAGAACTGTCCCTCGCACCCGCCCCTTTGGACGCATCCAGCGCAGGCCTCCGTCAAGCCCACGCGGAGCGTCCCCTCCTGGATCCCTCTTAGCTTCACCGTGGGTCACCAATCCACGGTTACTAAGCCCCCCCACCACGACAAGGTGGAGATCCCACGGGGGGGGTAGTACCTACTATCTATACTAACCTAACCTATTTTACTAACGCCTAAGAAGGACGGTAAACTAAGGTTTTGTTTAGATAGTCGGAAACTTAATTCTATTACTTAAAAAGACGCGTACAAACTGCCGTACGTAACCGAAATTTTCGACAACCTTAGGAATGCTAGGTATCTAAGTAGTATAGACTTATCTAAGACATTTTGGCAGACGCCTCTTCGCGAATGTGATCGTGATAAGACTGCGTTCTATGTGCCTACTAGAGGAATATTTAGATTTGTGACTATGCCGTTTGGTTTAACGAATGCGCCTGCGACACAACAGCGTTTGTTGGATCAGTTGTTTACGAATAGTCCTGAGTTCGAAAACTCGGTATTCGTTTTCTTAGATTATATTATCGTGCTTATATCGCCATCTTCGCTCATGTGTCACTATTAAATAAAGTATACGAAAAATTAATATCGGCCAACCTTACAATCAACTTAGAAAAATCTAAATTCTTCCGTGATGAATTGAACTACTTGGGCTACGTAGTAAACTCCAAAGGATTACAAGTAGACCCATGTAAGGTGGAAGCCATTCTTCAATATGCTACGCCTAAGAATAAAAAAGAAGTCAAAAGGTTCTTAGGCATTGCATCATGGTATCGGCGATTCATCCCTAATTTTAGTACTATTTCCGGGCCTTTGAACAAACTTACCTCTACCGGTAAGAAAGCTGCACCATTCCAGTGGTCGGTGGAAGCTGATGACTCGTTTTGTAAACTAAAACAATTGTTAAGCTCCGCACCAAAATTTTATCGTGCCTCGATTACGAGAAACCGTTTCAAGTTCACACTTCAAGTCGAACTTTTACGCCTAATCGTAAAGTAGGCCATTTGTAAGGGCGGAACACTTGCGCACTAAGTGTAGTGTGTAGTTTATACTTACGCGGTTCATTCATACACAATGGGCTCACACTCCATAAAATACTTTCTGCTTAACAAAAATGAATTATCATCATCATCATCATCATTCTGTGAATTAAATTTAAATCAAATTATTATGCTCACTTTACCTTTCAGTAAAGGGTTGCCACAGAAAGAAAATAATATTAGACATAGTCTTAACATAAATTTGTGTAGTTGGTCATACAATAACTATCAATTTCATGTTTTTGACTCTAACAATTATGTTAGTAAAGCTTTACATTTGACGCAAGATACTTGTTATCTGAATTCTTATTATAAAAGACAACTAGCTGAGTCGCTAGCATTTTGTATTGACATTTCAGCCAAGAATTTGGCTAATAAACGTGTTGCCCCTATACAGCAACAAAATGACATATATAATGATTCAGCCAGTATTTTGGCTACACAGTCTGACATTTCTATTAATTTAAATTAAATAATTCGACAATAGAGAATACCTCTTGCAATGACACTTTCATTCATAATGGACTGGTATGTATGAATAAGCCCAATCCAACTAACAATTCATTTAGAAATTCACAAGTATTAAAACTGGTACATCAAAATATACAAGGTATGTCAAATAAAGATTTAGAAGTGGAGTTGTTCATGAACGGTGAATGCGTCGATATTTTGTGTATAACAGAACATTGGCTTAAAGATCACCAGTTCATGTGCAATTTTAATAACCATCTAGTTGGTAGTTCGTTCAGCAGACAAAATGCAATACATGGTGGATCGTTGATTTTAGTTAACAAGCTGCTTAAATTTAAAAATCGTAGTGACATTGTTAGTTTCTCTGTTGAACGGACAGTTGAAATAGCCTGTGTGGAGTTGGACCAACTTCTTGTTTTGAGTGTGTATAGGCCACCATCATCCTGCTATGACAACTTTGAAAGTGTCATGGATGATGTGTTACGGAAGCTATGCCAACAAAATAAATCTATAATAGTAGGTGGCGATTTTAATATTAATTTACTAGAAGATTCCCTGAATTGCCACAAAATTAAGAATTTGTTCAAGTCATATAATCTTGCATGCTTATTTTTGGAACCCACCAGGATAACTTCCACGACATCTACTTGTATAGACAATATATTTACAGATATTGTACCAGTTAGAAAGCAAATAATTAACAAATTAACATCAGATCATTGTGGACAATCTATAACATTTGCTATGCAGTCAAAAAAAGTAGGTAGAAAGGAATTGAGTGTGGTGCCAAAAGCTTTGCGTCGTCTGGAGGGACTTAAGGATAAACTCACAAGTACATTACCATACTTATGCTATAATAACGATCCTAATAAGTTGTACAATTCTTTCTTTGACATGTACTGTACTATATTCAATTCTATCTTTGTCCCTAAGAGGATCTCAGTTGCTGGTACCACATCCTTCAGTGAATGGGCAACCACTGGAATTTATAAAAGTAGAAATAAGCTTTATGAATTATATGAACAGAAAGTAATTAATAAAAATGATGAACAATTTTGTCAATATGTAAGAAATTATTCCAAGTTATTTAAAAAGATTTGTCGTGAAGCTAAGACAATTTATTTAAAATCAAAAATTAAAAACAGTGACAATAAATAAAAGCAACATGGGATATTATAAACAATGAGACTGGAAGGGTCAAGATTAAAAGTAACGATTACACTCTTCAATTAAATAAAAAGATATTAAAGTCAGATTTTGAGGTTGCCACAGCATTTGAAAATTTCTTCACAGACATTCCAGTATCAACCACTAAATCCCTCAACTCGTCCCCTAATGACGCCGAATCTCTATTGAAACAAAATGTCAATAGGTGTAACATTGAATTTAGTTTTAGTTATGTCACTGACAGAGATATTGTAAAAACTTTTAATACCCTTAATTTGAAGAAGACTAGTGATCTTTGGGGCAATTCTGTTGTGATTACGAAATCTATAATCAACACAGTAGCACCGGAACTGGCAATGATTTTCAATAGATGCATTGACTGTGGTGTGTTTCCTGATCAAATGAAAAGTAGTAAAGTAATTCCGTTATTTAAATCAGGTAGCACATCTGACCCCACAAATTATAGGCCAATATCTGTGCTACCCACGTTTAGTAAAATTTTTGAAAAATTAATTCTAGTTCAGCTTCAAATTCATTTTAATAACAATAAGCTGTTACATGAAAAACAATTTGGTTTTACTAGGGGTCGCTCAACTACCGATGCTGGAGTTGAGCTTTTAGATAGTATTTTTGATGCCTGGAAGGAGTCGCATGATGCTCTGGGAGTCTTTTGTGACTTATCTAAGGCTTTTGATTGCGTGTTTCATGAAACATTGATCAGGAAAATACATTACTATGGAGTTAAGAACACTGCTTTGGATCTCCTAACATCATATTTGAGTAATAGGATACAGAGAGTTGAGGTAAATGGAAAAGTTTCTATGGGTTCAGTGGTCACAATGGGAGTGCCGCAAGGTTCAATTCTTGGTCCATTCCTTTTCCTTGTATATATTAATGATTTGCCATACATTATGCAAAATAATGAAGAGATAGTGTTATTTGCTGATGATACATCACTTATTTTTAAACTAAGACGACAACAATCAAATAATGAATATGTAAATAACGCTCTCTCTAAAGTAGTTAAATGGTTTACAGCTAACAATTTACTGTTAAATGAAAGAAAAACAAAATGTATACGATTTTCAAGACCGAATGTAAAACAAGTTAAACCTAACATATGTTTGAATGGAGAAGAGTTAGATCTTATAGATAACACCGTATTCTTAGGCATAACCTTAGATTCTAAGCTACAGTGGGGCCCACATATAGGTCAGTTGTCGAATAGATTTAGCTCTGCAGCATACGCGGTTTACAAAATTCGTCAGTTAACTGATATAGATACGGCCAGATTAGTATATTTTAGTTATTTCCACAGCATAATGTCATATGGCATTTTATTGTGGGGCAACGCAGCTGACATTCAAACTGTGTTTGTACTGCAGAAGCGGGCTATTCGTGCAATCTACAGTCTTGGTTCAAGGCATTCACTGAGGGAAAAATTTAAAGAAATTAAGATAATGACTGTCGCATCTCAATAAATTTATGAGAACTTGTTATATGTCAGGAAAAATATAAATATGTTTTCTAAATTCAGCGACATTCATAATTTAAACACACGAAATAAAAACAAACTTGTTCTACCTTCAACTAGACTACAAAAAATAAGTAACTCATACAAGTGTCAAAGCATACGTTTTTACAACAAAATTCCAGGCAATATTCAGGAACTAAGTATTAATAAATTCAAAGTATTTATTAAACAGAGCTTGTGTTCAAAAGCTTATTACACAGTTAAAGATTATTTAGCAGACAAAAATGCCTGGAATTGAGTTTAAAAATTATGAATTTTGACATTTTGAAATTAGTGACATGATATTTTTATTTACATTTGTAATACTTATATTTTTACATTTTGACATTTTTAATTTGACATTTGTAATTTTATTTATTTTGTTTTGACATTGTTTGATTTGACATTGTTATTTTGTTTATTTTCTTTTGACATTCAATATTTTTTTCTGACATTTAATAATATTTTCTGATATTTTAAATATATGACATTTTATTGTTTAAATTTTTATTATTTTTACTTATTGTTTGCAACATGTATTTTACTGTGTATTAGCATGTAAAGTTGTGAGTACGATGTGGGCATTATTAAACATATAAACAAATAGTTGTGGCAACCTGTCTGATGGCTTAGGCTGACATGCTTATGCATACACCTTCTGATGGCGTGGAGGCATAGTGATACAGATCGTGCTGGCTCCCTCAATTAAGGTTGAGCCGTACGATTGCTGTTGAATGCGGGCCATCAGTAGGCCGAGTCAGTCAAAAGCGTCAGATAATTTCCTGCATTGTACTTGCATACTAAACCCTTTTTTGTCTGGACTTTAAAAGATGAAGAAAAGACTAAAGAAATTGAAGTGACAAAAAAAACAATGACTCTGAGTTTGTTTCGGCCTTTCTTCTCAAGTCATTTAGCTAGGAAAAGCCGGCTTCATCTAGAATAGGGTTTTGACATGTATAAGTGTTGTAAACAACCAAAATGCAGAAATAAATATGTCTTTATGTCTTCATCAGCCCTACATATTTATATACTGTGCCACAGCTGGGCATGGGCCTCTTCTCACTATGAGTAGGGTAAGGCCATATTCCACCACGCTAGCCAAGTGCGGGTTGGCAGACTTCACATGTATTTCGAGAACATTATGGAGAACTCTGAGACATATAGGTTTCATCAAGATGTTTCCCTTCACCGTAGCAAGCGATCATACAGTTTTTCACAGTCCACTGCTGGACAAACGCCTCTCCTAATTTGCGTCACAAATTTATAGTACTGTGAGTCAATATGAGGACTACATCCTGTTTTCGGCTCTCCTAAGGGTGCTATTATATTTCTGCGTGTATTTTTCTGACTTGCTACTTACGACACCTACGTAACAAAATGTAATAGTGACACTTTGTATACTCAATACATCCTCATACATGAGCAAACAGCTTACACGGCGCCAAAATAGTATCAAAATTTGTTGAGGTTAAAACATCTCCGTTTCAGGCCAGATGAGGCCGAGTTTTTAATATTTTTGGCAAGTAGTTTGCTTTATCGTATGCTAGTTTGCCTGTGGCAAACTAGCCTCAAACCTGACTAAAACCGCAAGATTTCTGACTGAATATATGAATACCCACGATAGTTTTTCCATGTCGTTGTACATCTAATCTGTCCTACTGCTGGGCACGGGCTTCTCCTCACTATGAAAAGGGTAAGGTTCACTATGCTGTCCAAATGCAGTTTGGCAGACGTCACACGTATTTCAAGAACATTCCAACACACAAAATGTGTTACAATATAAATTGTAAATCTGCGGTGTGTCGCATATGTTCTAAAAGCGTGGGTTTAAATTAAAATAACGTTAATCCGCGTCAGTAGACTCGTGGTCTGTACCGTGAATCCGTTGTGGCCGGTACCGGACAGCTGGTGTCCGAGGGAGCTGCGAAAAGTATGTTGCGTAGACGCGGTGACATTTTAATGTTTACATACTAAGAAATGATCGCAGCTACTCCCGGGCGTTTATTTTTAATTTAACACTTTCTGCCCGATTTCATGGGAATTTTGGCACATCCCTTCTTAGTGTACGGTCCCCAAGGAACATACATGCCAAATGCCTGAATGCGTAAAAGGTATGTGCTAGTCTGATAGATAAGCTATATAATAACAAAGTTTTATTCCATTCAGTAGATTTTGCGTGAAAGGGTAACAAAAATCTATTCAGCCATCTTACGAACTTTGACTTTTAAGAGTGAGAATAATAGTAGTAAGAAAAGAAAAAACAAAGATTCCTGTCATAAATTATCAACCAGATACCATCAGTTTAACTCAGACTGAACGCTTACTTCAAAACCAAACCTACATCTTATCCCCCAGCACAAGATTAAAACGTATTTATATAGCTATGGATACTTTCTTTCTTTCTTTTTATTAAAGACAACTTCCGCAAGAGGTATAAGCCCTCTATCGCGGGGGACTTTACAAATATGTAACCCATGGACATAATGAACACCCAGAATCGAAACAATAATTTATGGATCACACAAAATGTTGTCTCTTGTGGGAATCAAACCCACAAAACTCAACGTCAAGTGTGCAGACAGCTACGACCACAGTGCAGAATACTAAACCATAAAAAAGCACCCTTAAAATAACACCCCCAAGAGATAGTTTGTTTGCAATTTCACTTTAAAATTAAACCCTGTACCTGCGGATACCGCTTAACTTGCCATTACTGTCATATGGCACTCGTTACATAAAACTCAGTCGAGAGTAAAGGGTTAGGGTACGCCATAACCACCAGCTTCGCTTTATTTATGTATTATTATGGCCTCTTATATTATGTGTAATATGTGTTATGAACGTAGTGTATAGAGGGTTAGGCTTTTTAGTACTTTAGGGAAGAGGGCAGCGGTATGTGTAGAACACACACACACACACACAGAATATCTTCGTATTACCCTACGTCGAAATTTATACTGTTCCGTTTTGTTCTGTCGGCGAGAGTACCGAAGCCTCATACCCTTTCCCTTCTTCTTCATCCCGTTCCTCCTCCAAATCTGTTTTACAACCCAGTGGCTAGCGCACTTGTGATTCCTCCGGTGTTGCGGGCGTCCATAGGCGGCGGTAAACGCTTACCATCAGTCGATCCGTTTGTTCGTTTGCCTCATATTACATAAAAAATCATAATTTCTTTATAGGCTGGGTGTATGTGGGTGTGGAATCTAGATTTTACTGAGTAGGACAGGTATTAAAACTGAGCCTGAAAAATAAAATTAAATTGGAAGATAGATTATTCCATAACAATGGAAGAGGAGGATCCAAATTTAGCTTATAACGCCTTCTTAGAAATGTTTGATTTGTTTTACAGATCGTGCTTTCCTTTCAAGTCAATAAAAATCTCAACTAATGATAAGATTAGGTGGATATCCCGTGGCATTAGGAAATGCAGTAAAAATAAGAGAAAGTTGTTGTGGTCCTTTAGACTAAACAATAGTGAAGAAAATAAAAGTAAACTAAGGAAATATTCTTATATTTATCGAAAAATCATAAAATTAACACAACGTGCCCAAAACAACTATAAAATAGCAACATCGAATAACAAATCCAAGGCTTCCTGGGCTATTATTAATAAAGCAAAATTTAATATGCCGAAAGATTCCATCTACTCAATTATACATCACGACAAAAAAATTACTAATCCTGCGGTAATCTCAAATGCTTTCAATAACCATTTTATACAAAAAGAATACCCAACCTTGGGCGCTAAGCAAAAGTTAACGTCTAACTCTACTAACACATATAAATCTATGTTCATGGCACCCAGTACACCAAATGACATCCTAACTATTATCAAGTCTCTGAAAAACTGTGCCAGTGTTGGGCCTGATGGTATAGCAACGAAAGTTATTAAAAACGTTGCCTTTCATGTATGTGAACACCTTAGTTACATACTGAACCTATGTATAATTGAGGGCATATATCCCGAAAAGTTAAAAACGGCCATCTGTAAACCAGTCTTCAAAAAAGGTAATAATCAGCTTATGAACTGTTATAGGCCAATTGCTCTCTTATCGGTTATCTCAAAAATATTTGAAAAGTACATTTACAATGAGATTTACAAATACATAGAAAAACGAAATATACTCACCAATTTTCAAAAAGGCTTCCGAAAGAATAAAACCATCAATATGGCAGTATTTGATTTCCTAAGAAACGTAATTACTAAGATGGACAATAAAACACCTGTCTGCTCGATATATTGCGATATGACTCAAGCTTTCGACTACGTCGATCACGATATCTTACTTAAGAATCTTGAGTCATACGGCATTAGGGGTAATATTCTGGAGTTACTAGAGACCTATCTCAAAGGACGTAAACAATTTACCAAGATCTCCTCTATTGATATTTCTACTAAAAGAGAGGTCATATATGCTTCAGATACACTTCCAATTAAATATGGTGTTCCTCAAGGAAGCGTACTAGGTCCACTTCTGTTCATAGTCTACATAAATGACCTTCCAAATGTGACAAAATATCCCATGGCTCTTTTCGCAGATGACAGCACTGTGACAGTTCATGCCACTGCTGACAAAATTAAACACGCGGAGGAAATAAACAGCACAATTGAATCACTAATAACGTGGATGAATGATAATAATCTAAAAATCAATTTACAAAAAACTAAAGCTATGTTTTTCAGTCAGCGTTTACAACCTCCTGACATAAAAATAATCTACCAAGACAAGGAAATTGACAAAGTTGACTCGACAAAATTTCTTGGCTTAACAATTGACAAAAATCTAAACTGGAAATCGCACACGGAACTACTTAGCAAGAGAATAAACTCACTGGTCTATGCTTTATATAAACTTACCGCCACTGTAAATATTGGCTCTGTGATTATGGCTTACCATGGTATGGTGGACTCCATTTTAAGATATGGCATCTTGTTTTGGGGAAACTCCACTAATAAGGTAATGATTTTTAAGTCTCAAAAGAAGTGCATTAGAGCTATGTTTAAATTAAACACGCTTGATAGTTGTAAACCTTATTTCGTGAAACATAAAATTCTAACGGTGCCCTCACTATACATATATGAAGTAGCAACCTTTGTCAAATCAAATCCTCATCTATTTGATAAGTTATCTGAGGTTAACCAACGTAACCGCCGAGACAACGACAGACTATGTGTTGTAAAATCTCGCACCACCTTAATGCATCAAAGTGTTTTTTGTATGGCGCCAATTATCTTTAATAAAGTGCCTAAGAACATTAAACAACTAAGCTCTTCGGACTTCAAAACACATCTCAAAAAACACCTAGTTAATAAATGCTATTATAGTTTAAAGCTGACATAAATTTATTTCTATGACATTCAATATTATGTACTTATGACATTTCTTTTTATTTTATTTTTATTTGACATTGCTATTGTTGACATATTATGTATTGTTTGTTATTTTTTTATTATCTCCTCTGCATCCTTGACATTAATTTTAGGATCAAGTTAGTATTGCGACGCATACTTGCTTGTTATAAGTATGATTTAAGCCTATATAATTATATTTCATTTACTTTGTATTATATTTTAATTTGTTTGCTTTGATGAATTTAATTTTTATGTAACATGTACCCATCTAAATTCTTACATGCACCTATTATTAAGTACTTATTCCTATGCTTTGTATGTATCTTATTACATTTTTTAGATTTTGTTTAGTATTGTTAATTTATTCTGTAATAATTTTGTATGCCGGAAACGGTAAAACATGTAGCACTCACATAACTGACCATCATGCTTGCAATATATCTTGTAAAGTACACACATGTTTCACAAAATAAATTATCTTTTATCTTTTATCTTTTTATCTTTTATCTCTTTTATGAAAACAGCTTAAAAAAGAAAATGTTCTGATTTGAAATTGCCAGTACGGCAGAACGGCAATTTCATAAGTAAAGACCTAATAATATATTAAAAGATGAGTTGACCGTTTCAAGATGAATCTGTCCTACATACATTATTTTTTTTTTATTTTGGTTAATTTGTTACAACTGTCTGCTTCCTTGGTCCAGACTGCCTCGGTGGTCCTGTGGATAGCGTATGCGTCTGCTGATCGGAATACCCGAGATCGATTTCCAGGTCGGGCAACACTGTACTAGCACGGAGTCTGGTAATGTGCCCGGTAACGGCAATAGTCTCTACCCCTATTACGAGGGACCTAAAGACTCATATTACGCCTCTGCTTACCCCTTCGGATATACAGACGTGAGATTATGAAACAAATAAATTACAGAAATATATAGAGGTACCTAGTAATTTCTTAATTGATTCTTTTACTCGTAGCAGAATATTTGTGAGATTGATTTAATATTACTGACGAAACGCCTTGTAATTTATTTTTCTGCTTTGAAGAAATAATTTCTGTCATGTTCCTTAACTTGGAAAGTAAACAATTATTTTTAAAGATGAAGATGCGATTAGTGTTGACGTTTGAGTGCCTTATTAATAAACTTTACATCACAAACTTAAGCCAAGGAAATGACTATGTTAAAGTCTACCTATACATATTATAAAATGAAGTCCCCTTGTTCCGTTTGTCTGTATGAGCGCTATAAACTTAAAAACGATCTAACGGATTTTTGTATGGTTTTCAATAATAGATAGAGTGATTTCTGAAAAGAACGTTTAGGTGTATAATTCACGCGGGCGAAGTCGCGGGCGCAGTCAAGTATTTAATAAAAAACCTTATCTAAAACAATGCCATATCCAATACTAATTCGTTTATTTCTAACTTGCGGTCGCTATAAAGGTATTTTCGACAAGCAAACCTTATTTAATCCTCCAACGTTTTCAATTTTATTGAAGAGGATTTGTGCAAAAAGTTGAAGTAATACAGTACTTTTGTATTGTTTATTTGTTTCAATCTTGTAATACGTTTCACTGAATAGGTTCGTTTAACAAATGGATGTATTTTATTAATTGTATTTGTTCTATTGAAAGGTAAGGTAAGCATATACGTCGTTTTCAATCAAACTGAGGGCCGTTCCCGATTGACGATAGACGAAGATCGCGGGTTCGATTCCCGCTCAAGTCAAACGTTTGAGTTCATGAACTTGGAAGTTTGTCTTAGTCTGGGTGTTTCTATGTATAGTATGTATCCGAAATATCAAATATCATTTACGAACCATCTTTAATATTTATAGATTGCTGCGGCCATCATTATCATCGTCCTAGTTTACACGTCCAAGATTCGTCAAGTCCAAGATTTACACGCTTTGGAGCCCGGGGTCCACCTACTAGTTAACCAAATTTGACAGAATATCAGCTTTTTCATAGAGCAACTGCCGTCTGAAATACGTAACCCAAAAGGATAGTGATATTCCATAGTTGAGACCAGTATCAACTTATTTGAGGGTACTGACTCCCTGTAACAATTGTCAAATAACTTCATGACAACGGTTTAACGTGCTCGCCAAGGTACTGGGCAGGCAATAATTAACAATTTAGTACGCACATAAATTCGGAAAGTGAGTGATGCGCGCATTGGATTCAAACCCGATACCCTCTGCATGGCAGTCCGTTTGTATCTCCACTAGGTTATCGATGCCTGTGATTTACTGCGGGCAATAGGACCCATAATGTTGTTATGAGGTTTTTAAACTAATCACAATTTTCTGCCAAAATCCGTGAATAGTTTAAAAAGACTTAGATATTTTTCATCGCTACAAAGATTATTCATATTGCTCGAGTTTCATTTTTCTTCAAACCGATCACGAATACGACGATCAACGATCCAACGATCAACACATTTTAATTCTAAAACATCGCTATATTGAACTTAAAAAAATTATAAGTTCAATATAGCGATGTTGTGTGTTAGCGATGTATGCGAGTTCAAGCGTGTTGCGGCGAACCATGACATCGGCAAATCTTGGTATCGGCCAACCATTCATTCTTTGTAGCGTTATTCGGCGAAACGTGCTGTCGCTAAATAATGATATCGACTAATAGTTTTTTCGTATTACCGTTCGTCGGTGAACCATGCTTTCTGTAGACAACGTTCAAGGGTAATTCGATATACCGTACGGGACTCATTTACATAATCTCGCAATTAACACTCTGGCACACTTTGTATAAAATAATGATTTTAAACATACCTCTGAATCTTCTAGCCTCATAGCTAACTCCAACAACTTCTTAGAGCGAGCACTCATCATTAAAATAGTAATTATAACCTTGGTATATTAATGTTCCTTCACAGGCGAAATAACGAAAACTAACAATAAACTACGAAATGTGCGGTAGGTACGCAAAACAATAATGACACGACACATTATGACATGTTTCCCGCCAACCGAGTAATTTTTGATCATAAGCTGATAAGTGTGCTTTTGTCATTTTCTGATCAATAAAAAGCGCATTGTCTTTTCGGTCAGATCGAAATAAAATCACTTAACGCAATATGACCAAGACAAAAGTTGAAATATAAAAGTTATCATAATCTGATTAGTATTCAATACAACAGTAATATTTTGCATGCAGTTATCCTGATATGACCAAATGAAAAAGCATTTTTTGGGAATTATACCTATATTGATAAGTCATATTGACCAAAAATGCACTTATCATTGTCTGATCTATGACCACAGAAATAAAATGATAGGTAGATAAAGATATATTGAATTACCTAGACAAGTGATGTTATTTCAAACGGTACCTACGTCTAGACGCGGCATTGTGTCGAATATGTGTAATGTTATGAACAGCTTTGTAATATTGTGAACGTCTTTAAGGTTTTTATGTATGTGATCTATTCTGGTAGAATAAATGTTCCAAAAAATATCAAATGATATGAAAGGTGAAGTTTGAAAATTATGATTTTGTTGGTTGTTTTCGTTTGTTGGCAATTTGGAAATAATTGTATGTATTTATTTACATTGGCATTTTACCACATACAGTTTCGCAGTATATTACAGGATGTAGGCCACTATTTATTTAAGTCACAATAATATTGTGAGCAGTGAGGAGAGCAGCGATAGCCTAGTGGAGAGACCGACAGACTGGTACGCAGAGGGTCCGGGTTCGAATTCACGGCGCGCACTAATGACTTTTCGGAGTGATGTGCGTATTGAATTGTTAATTATCACTTGCTTAACGGTGAAGGAAAAGATTGTGAGGAAACCTGCGTGTCTGAGAGTTCTCCATAATGTTCACGAAATACATGTAAAAATTGCATCACTGTATTTAGTATTCATATTATAATATAATATGTGTGTATATGTATTATATTTATATTGTATATATATATATATATATATATATATATATATATATATATATATATGTATCATATGTATATTATGTATTTATTTATATGTTTAGCACCTATCATATCTATTGTATGTATGCCTGCGTATATATGTTTATTGAATAAAAACCATTTCTAGTAATCAGATATATTTAGTCGCTACATATCAAAGCTTTTTGTCTTTTTCAGTCTGTTCATCCTTAGGTTGCCAGTAAGAGATCGCACTCTGCGATAAAGCCGCCCTTGTGCATTTAATATGTATCATTAATTAAGTTATTTACTTACACAGAATTTGTACCAACATTTGCAAAATAAAGTAATTATCTATCTACATGTGAAGTCTGCCAACCCGCACTTGGCCAGCGTGGTGGAGTATGGCGTTACCCTTCTCATAGTGAGAAGAGGCCCGTGCCCAGCAGTGGGACAGTATCAGGGATGATGATGATGGGAGGATTTGGCATACGCTAGCTAGACAAGTTGATCTAGGGTTTGATGTCGAGGTTGTGATGTCTTCGGAAAGACAATACTTGCTTTGTGTATTTTCCTGAGTCACCTCTTACGACGTTGTATTCTTTATTCGTCACTAGCTGACCCGGCGAACTTCGTACCGCCATATATGTATTATACGTATAAACCCTCCTCTTGAATCATTTTATCTATTAAAAAAAAACGCATTAAAATCCGTTGCGTAGTTTTAAAGATTTAAGCATACACAGGGACAGACAGACAGAAGACAGACTTTGTTTTATACTATGTAGTGATTATAAGGGTAAATATTACCTACTAGTCGACGCCAGCGGCTTCACACGCACATATTTTAGAATTTCCCGTTTTGCCCGATCCCGTGGGAATTTCGGGAAATCTCTTCTTAGTGCACCCCTACGGTCCCCAAGGAACATACATGCCAAATTTCAGCTTCTTGCGCCGAGTAGTTACGGCTATAGCGTGTCTGTCAGTCAGTCAGTAACGCAAGGATTTTATATATTAAGATTTGATAAATAAAGAACAAGTACATATTTATATTCGCATTGCATTTTAATTTGACCTATGGTTACCTAACTGATAAACAATGGTTTTGTCATGGAATTATATAATGAAACAAACAATACAAAATGTGTTTCATTTGTCGAGTTCAGTTGTGGTCAGGTCAACGCAGGAGCAGTATCAATGCTTGACGTAATTACCGGACGTTATCCATGGAGAAAAAATAACCACAAAATACGTAGGAACAGAAAGTGTGACCAACATTAAAAAAACTGACATATCAATTTCATTACTGATCTGAGGTCCTAGTAGCAAGTGGCATTTGCTTAGCGTTATGGATTTTCGCTTAGTGTAATTATGTATAAAATTGGCATAAGGTTTCGATATTTCATAAATTCAACGTAAAGCGAATAGTTTAAACTACTGTGACAACTAGACGATAGCGGCATTAGAAATGAGGAGCATTTGCCACTAGTCACGACCGCCAGATACTAAACCGCTGTAAACAACCGTCCGTGTCTGAATGATAGGCAACGAATTTGCAAAGACCTACTCATGAGAAAACGCAATAACCCTGAAGCAGGCTCAGGTGATTAATGCAAAGAAATACGGTACAAACCGTGTTTACTGTCAACTAATGCACGTCATATGACAATAATTCACAATCAAACTTTGGACAAGGTTTTCAAAATCCGCCCGAAAAGTATTGCAAAAATGGTCTTTCTTCTAAATAGATTCCTGAATCTCATGTTTCATCATAATCTATAGATAGTTTAATATGCTACCGAATTAATGCCGTATAGTAAGTAAGCTATCCATAGTCTCAGCATCCCAGTGACCTGATTTGTTTTCCATTAGATCGTCGGTCACAGCTGACCCTATATTTACAATGTGAGCGTCGTGTAATGTCGGTAAATGTTCGACGTGAAATATCTGGTGGTCGAGTTGACGAAACTGGGAGCGTTCGGGAGTTTTAACCGAAATAAGTTATTATTTTATTGGTAGTGAGTGTTGGCATCAATATTTTTAAAGAAATATAGTAAGGATCTAAATTTAGTAACTACAGTTTGAATAATAATATGATAGTAATTGTACTAAATCCTAGTACTGCATAACAATTACCTTCCTTCTTTTGAAAGTTATCGACTGATTCGCTTTTTTGCATTTGTGGAATGCACACGAGGGTCAAAATAATAAATGAATTATTTTCTTTCTTTTCTTCAAATTTAAAACACTTTCTAAAATAATTACCGTCGTATGCCGTTAATTTTTATTTGGTGTACTACAATTTTTGTTATACACTATCTGTTTTGGTTATCGCAATTGGGGCAAAATAATAACAACATTTGAGACCTGTTATGACCTTATGGTTTTTTTTTTTATTTATGTGTCTAACCTTAAACTATCCTGGTTTATGTCAATATTTAAAATATATTATAATTGCAGAATTTCAACAATCATTGGCAGCACTAGAAAAGGTTCAATTTATAGTCACATAATCGCTTAGCCTTGTTATACTGAATATACATAATATAAAGCGAAAATATATAAAGCGAATGAAATAGAAATTCAAGAAAAGTAATAGTAGTGAACTCTGAGAAAGGCACTTTAACTAATATCTACATTCTTTTCTAATCTTTATTATATCTAATGTCAACTACAATATAATGTATTATATTGCGTTAAGGAAGCTTAAAGTTTAGAATGTATTCATGGTTAAATATTAAATTCGAAGCTAGTTGTATAAGGCATTATGTCTAACATTTGGCGGTTTCTGCTAGTGCAGGATTACCAGTTTAGATTAATTTTATAAATCTTATTTCTTTTCTATACTTGAGGAACCTCTTATTTTGTTCACTATGGTACAACCTCTCCTTATGAGCCATGTCAACTCGACGCCAACCCGGCCGGAGTGTGATTGACCGGGGGAGGAGGTGTGTGGAGGCTCTCCCCTAAAGGCTTCACTAAAACCACCCCGGTGTCCCTGCGGGTCCCGTGTAGTGGCGGGGTCACGCGATACACGGATAGCATACTTTATCGTGACCACGCCCGTGCTTTGCTCACCGTTGGTGTTGGCGGGCCCCGTCTCGTTATGCTTTGCCTTTTGGCGACGGGGAGCAGCCCCAGCACTCGCCGTCCACCGGCACTAAAAAGGGAGGACGGCAACCTGAAAAGACCGCATCTCCTCTTCATCTGCGGCCCCACCGCAACGCATCACATGGTGCGCCCCCATTTGGTCGCGGGAGATAGGGCGCGCGGCAACACAACACCGACACGCCTCTCCTCCCGCGACCGCGCCCGACTGCGAGGGACCGACACCAGCGTCCACTCCCAGGATCCCGCTTAGCTTCACCGTGGGTGTCCAAGCTATGGTTACTGAGCCCCCCACCACGACAAGGTGGAGATCCCACAGGGGGGATACTTGAGGATCCTTTTTTTTTTGTTTTACGAGGTGGAAAATTTCTTCAGATCGCCGACTCTTGGGGAAATGAGAGCCGGAGTATGTGGTGTTACCACTAAAAACCACCTCGACATTCTCATGTACCCGTGTGTCGGAGGGTCAAGTATCGCCGAAGCATTCGTCGCAACCCCCCGACGTCAGGCGGGCCCCGAAAAAAAACCCCTTGGCGGCGGATGAAGGTGTTGTGCTCCGCTGCCTAAACACCCAGCGGCCGCAGAGGATAGGTAGGACGGCAACGCAACACCGCATCTCCTATTACTCTGCGGCCCCACCGCGACGCAACAATGGTGCGCCCCCATTTGGTCGCGGGAGATAGGGCGCGCGGCAACGCAACACCGACTCGCCTCTTTTCCCGCGACCGCACCTGACTTGCGAAGGACAGACAGAACTGTCCCCCGCACCCGCACTTTGGACGCATCCTACGCAGGCGTCACCCAAGCCCACGTGGTGCGTCCTCTCCCGGGATTCCGCTTAGCTTCACCGTGAGTGTACCTGAAACCCACGGTTACTGAGCCCACCCACCACGACAAGCTTGAGGAACCTATCAGCTTGCGACCAACATTTTATAACTACCTATCTAACTCCGCACTCAAACTCAGCCGGCATCCAATTCATCAGCATATTTTATATAAATTCGATACCTTTAATCTTGATTGTAAAATAAGGCATGTAGGTACTGTTAGGTACATTATGACGCAATAAATTATTAAATTCGAAGAAGTTGCTCTTATTTTTTTTTAAACACAGTTGTATGATTTGGGTGTGCCACGAATTCGCCAAAGTAATCAATAATCGGACTCCGATATCCAATACTAAAATAGCTACAATTTCCAAGTGCCCAATGGCTATATTTGTAAATACCTCAGGGTAGTTTAAATCATAACAAGTCAAGTAAGTTAGTAACTAAGGGAATGGAAACGTGCGTGTAAATACAGAAAACGTGTGTTTGGGGATATGTATATTTGTGTAGCTATAGGATAGATGCAAGTGGCGTTCCGTTGTCTCTGCCTTCCCCGAGGCTAAAAAAGCGTGAGTATATGTATTTATGTATGTATATTTGTGTAGCAGGCATGGCTAAAAAGCGTACCTCGGGTTTTAAAACGAAGGTCTTCGGTCACAAGCGAGTCAGCACTCAGACGAAGATGATGATAACGTTGAATATTAAAAATCGTCGCTAAGTGAGTACCTACTTTATAAAAAAAACCCACTGTCCAAACTTCTTGCTTTTAGAGATTCAGTAGTTTAGGTTCTGCGAAGAAATGTGAGTGAGAAAAGGTTTTTAATGTGCATGACGATGATAATACATCTTATACTATACTAATACTCGTATATAAAGCTGAAGAGTTTGTTTGTTTGGTTAAACGCGCTAATCTCAGGAACTACTGATCCGATTTGAAAAATTATTTCAGTGTTAGATAGCCCATTTATCGAGGAAGGCTATAGGTTATATAACATCACGCTATGAGCGAAGGGAGCGGAGCAGTAGCCTTAAATAACGCGGGTGTAACCGCGGGATCCTCTAGTTAGTAATAAATTTGTCGGACGCATAAGGCAGTATTGTAAAATTCTTATAATATCAAATCTTAGCATTTGAGTATGTTTACTTTGTGGCGTTCTATATACTAAGGATATTGTGCTAGATATTTTTATTATACTACTAGCTGACGCGGCGAACTTCGTTACTTCGGTTGATTCTTTTTTTAATTTGCTCTCCGATAGAACCAAACTCGTACTTCAAGGAATAATATAAAAAAGAAGTAGCTAAATCGGTTCAGCTGCTCTCGAGATTTGCGCTTAGCAACACATTTAGCGATTATTTTTTATATTATAGATAGATAGATTCACCTGTTGGCCTGTCTATTTAACTGGTTAGGGTCACACAGGTCATACGCTAACGATGACACAACGGAAACCAAATGCCGCGGATGGTGGTGCGAGTTCGCGTTAAGATACCTGTTTGTGTGTGTCGGTTTCCTATATTCGATTAAGACCCGCTTATTTATTTTTTATGATGTTTCCGCTTTCTTACTCGTTTTTTGCGTTCAACACCACTAGCACTGTTATCACTATCACATTGTACCCGATCACGACATACCACACTCACTACGTCAGCTCGCGGTTTGATTTTGTTCTTTTCACGGGTTTTACATAGACGTACCACTGGATGCCAGATACTCGACAGTTGAAACCCATCCTCTCTATTGAAATTCTTGAACTTTTTAATTTCAATAGCCTCCCTAACCATTCGAGGTATGTAGTGGCGTTCGAGTATCTGGCATCCAGTGGTACGTCTATGTAAAACCCGTGAAAAGAACAAAATCAAACCGCGAGCTGACGTAGTGAGTGTGGTATGTCGTGATCGGGTACAATGTGATAGTGATAACAGTGCTAATGGTGTTGAACGCAAAAAACGAGTAAGAAAGCGGGTAGACCGTTATACTTGCTCGTAACATTCATCCACCCGCAATACCATCAGTACATCCGTGAACATGGCGCTTGCAACAGTGCCGAAATATCGGTTACTCCAAACAAAGGTACGTGGTATATATCCCGAAAAACAATTTAAACTTGCACATATTGTCCCTAGTCTAAGCTATGCAATATCGCTTCTCTTGGGAGGTTAAACGGTAGTGGCCCTGTAAGAAAGCCAATATTCTATCTTATCTGGTTAAACTAGCTAAACGGACTACGAGAGCCAGGGTGAGAGTCTTGGGTGTAACAGGGTTCTATCGTTAGGAAGATGACGATGAATTAAAATAAATATGATCATGAAAGGTTTATAGTAAAAAGGAATTAGAGTAATAAAGAGTCATAATTTAAAACCCACTTAACTTTGAAAAGTCAGTGGTTCACGCCATAGCTTTGAACCCAACTCCCTACATTGCAGTCTCTAGTCTCTCCACTAAATTATCGTTTCCTTCATCCCAAATGAATGCCTGATTTAATTATGATAACAGACTTATGTTCTCTTTCTTAATAAATAATCCATATCATTCGAATTACACGTCACATTTCTTGACATTATTATCATGACTAATAAGGTTGTCTCTTTCATACATTTTGGATGAGACATATGGTTTTGCTTCAGTGAGATGGAAAATAAATGCGACTTTTTCTTTTCTTGTGTGTATTAATTAAGTATAATATTGTGGTATTTTCCTTGCTTATTAACAGTGCACCTACAAACAGGGTGGTATTGTAAAAAAATGTTATTCGGTTTCTTTGAAATTACCTGTCATGGCCAATGAAAAACACAGCCTAACCAGGCTCTGCTACGTAAAGTTTAATAGTAGCGGAAAGTTTGAACCGGTTTTCGTTGCTACAAATAAAAGGTAATTCGAATTTTATTTAAACTGGAATATTTTCATTGCGATATGTAATAGAAAGAAACATTGCACATTCAGTTTTGTGTTCGCTTAGTTTTGTGGCCCAATATTTATTTTTGGTACATGTTCTCACGAAAATTTGTGTTTATGTGTGTGTTTCGTAGGTAAAATTGCATTCATTATGTTAGTTTCTTATATGATTCAAATTAAGGAACTGTTATTTTATAAAACACCTTGCTATTTTTCTAAACCACGGTTGAAATCCATATGTATTTAGTAAAAAGCCGTTATTTTAATATTACAAACAGACACTCCAATTTTATTTATATGTATAGATGTATAGATTAGTAATCCAAATTAATCCACTTATCCGAATTTCTGGCTAGCTTTCAAATTCTTAACTAAGTTATATAATTATGTGGGTAGACTGTCAAACAGGTTATGTTGATACTCAAATATTATTACAAGCGTGGGCTGCGAACGCCTACTAAGGTCGATTGTGTACAGATATGAAATTTGTACAGGTAAAATTTTGTTATAAAGTTTTGCAGTTTCGAATATGTTTATAATATGCGAATCAATATTGCCTCGAATGGATTTTAAGGCAAAATAACTTTATTTTAGTTAGCCGAGTATAATAATTGATTGTGTTTATTTTTGATTAAAAGTTGGCACTGCTTATGTTAGAACATAATATATATAAAGTGTTTAAAATAAAGAAACATAGCCGCTCGTTGTTTCTTTTGGGATTAGAAGATTGGTTTTATATTTTTCCCAAATTTTTTTTCCATATCAGTGTGTTTGATAAACTTTGGTTTCTAAGCTTATTTTAAATTGTCTTTCGGGATATATACCACGTACCTTTGTTTGGAGTAACCTATCCCGAATGTCAATTTAAAATAAGTTTAAATGATCACGAAATTTTAAATTCCTATATTTGGTTCCTAAGGTTTTCTTGTATTTAGCGGCGGAAGTCTTTTGGATGAAACGATGACTATGATAAAGTTGTATGAAATTAGTGTTTAAATAACTTTTAAGGCTTCACGTGTTTATATATTTTTATTACTCATTTTAACGTAAGTACTTTAAAGGAAACGCTACTTATGTCTACAAAAAATCCCTCCTAATATTATGAATATAATTTTTAAACAAAGAAGAAGCACCGTTCACGAACGAACATTTTATGTAGCAACAATAATTAAAGTAAGGAATACTGCTCCGCTGCATTTCTAGACGTACAGCAGGCATTCGACAAAGTCTGGCACCAGGGCTTGCTATATAAGCTGAAAAAACTACTTCCACATAGCATGTATGTCTTATTGAAGTCTTACATAGAGGACAGAATCTTTCGTGTGAAAATAAACAACTCCTTCTCTAAATTTCCACGAGATACATGCTGGAGTACCCCAAGGCTCTGTCCTAGGACCAACTCTCTATCTAATCTACACATCTGATCTACCTACTACAGAAGAAGTACTTTGTGCCACCTGCGCCGACGATACAGCTGTCTTGTGCAATAACAAAGATCCTCTTAGAGCCTCGCTAGCACTACAGAGTCACTTCGATGAAGTGCACAAATGGATGAATGACTGGAAAATAAAAGCTAGCGCCAGCAAGTCGTTGCATGTGACATTCTCTCTGAGAAAAGATGACTGTGCACCAGTTAATTTTGGAAGCGACACACTTCCACATAGTGTATCAGCTAAGTATCTCGGCATACACCTAGACAGAAAACAAACGTGGAGGCAACATATAGACATGAAACGCGATGAACTAAACATAGTATTCCGAAAACTTAATTGGCTCCTAGGAGGCACTTCACAAGTATCACTCGACAACAAAATACTTATATATGGCTTTGTAGCCATTTTAAAACCAGTCTGGACGTACGGTGTCGAGCCATAGCTCGATATATATTATCGATATATATTTGAGCCATAGCTCGATATATATTTGAATTTTTAGCTGTGCCCATAGGGCACAGCTAAAAATTCAAATATAGAAATCCTACAGAGATTCCAAAATAAAGTTTTCTGAACCATCAGAAATGCTCCGTGGTTTATCAAAACTGCAGAATTACATGAGCATCTACATATGAAAACTGTCAAAGAAGAAATAGAGCACGGAATAAAATCTTACCAAAACCGAATACAGGCACATAACAACAGTTTGGCCTCGGCCTTAAGCAAATCACCAGAAAAGAAACGACTCAAACGCCACCATATTTGGGACTTTGCGATAGCAAAATAAATACCTTGTCAGGAGAGGCAGATTCTTCGCTGGAAGAATGAACCTCACAAACCACATCTCCTGCAACCAATCTGCTAATGGTTGAAAAAACCGATTGCAAGATGTACTTAATAAGAAAAAAAAAACTTGTTGGAAACTTATGTCAAATATGTATCTCTAGTAGCCGAACCCAATTGTAGATCGTAAGTACAAAAAAAGGAGTGATATTTCCATTTCTGTATTTTTCTTTTTTAAGATGTCCGATTGACTAACAAATGGTAAACAATTATATTATTGTCAGCTACGCGGACGATATGATGCTGCTGACCGACCGATGATCTGTCAGACACTGACATACAGAAAGAACACAGGGCACTGTTGTACAAGGGATCTTAAAATCACATTATTCAAGGTTTACTGCCAGTCCTTGTACACATGTGCACTATTAGTTCGGTATAAATAGAATACGTACAGCGCTATGCATATCCAATAAAATAACGTCTTCAGGGTGATGTTGGGGTTGCCGCGATTCTGTAGCCCGTATTTGCGGAAGCAGATGTGCCTCCATTTTATGTAATCTTGCGGATTAGGATGTGGCAGGCGCGTGAAAACTTTAACGGTTCATTTAAAATTGTAGCGTTCAAACTAGATTAGATTAGAGTCCTATTACCTATGTGGCATTGGATGACGAGACATCAACCGTCATTTAATTATATTAAATAGTTTTAAATATTTTCTAAATTCCAGGCTCTTCCTTGTGAAGAGACGGAACTACGATATACTATTTGTTTCGTGTATTTTCCTTAGTAACGTCAAAGGGACACGATACATACGGAATGAAATGGCCATTTTTTTTCTGCTCCTAGGGAAACGAGAAACGGAGTATGTGGTGTATTCACTAAAAACCACCTCGATGGCCGACCAAAGCTAATCCCAGGGAAGGCTACAAGCCCTCACCTGCCTTTACTGGCAGCTTCCAGGTAATTTCAAAGAAACCGAATAACATTTTTTTACAATACTACCCTGTTTGTAGGTGCACTGTTTATAAGCAAAGAAAAATAACAATATTATACTTAATTAACACACAAGAAAAGAAAAACCACATTTATTATCCATCTCACTGAAGTAAAACCAATTATTTGTCTCATCCAAAATGTATGAAAGACACAACCTTATTAGTGATGATAATAATGTCAAGAAATGTGACGTGTAATTCGAATGATATGGATTATTTCTTAAGAAAGAGAACATAAGTCTGTTATCATAGTTAAATCATGCATTCATTTGGGATGACGGAAGCGATAGCTTAGTGGAGAGTTTAGCAGACTGCATTGTAGAAGAGTTGGGTTCAAAGCTATGGCGTGCACCACTGACTTTTCAAAGTTAAGTGGTTTTTAAATTATGACTCTGCATTATATTTTGTTATCACCAAGAAAATTAAGAAAAAATGGGGTCTAAAAAGAACGAAACAGGAAAATAGCTCGTGTTTAACTCAGGATCTCTATTTAATTTTGTATCTAACAATAACCATGAAAGGGTTGAAATATGGCGTGGAAATGCATCCTGAGCCTCTACCATCAGTTTAACCACAGGACTTCTCACGTAGATTTGAATGGTGTGCGGTGCCGTGAATTTATTATGCCGAGAGCTTTGACCATACGACGACGTAACGGACCAATCACTCAATCAGTGTGCTGCAAGATACTCGAATTGAATGAGATACCTGGTTTGCAAGACTCGGAAAGAGAAGAATGGTAGAAGCACTAATGACATAGACTGTTAAATAAAATATGTTTTTATACGGGCAGCACACATGAACTTATCTAAAAGCGAAAGTAATTATTTTAAATTGGTCTATTTCATTGTGCGGGGTATTTTTAGGGAACCTTCCCACTAATAAAGATGGATGCGTAGCAAAAGATTAGTTTGTCTGAAAGAAATAGGATCACTTCATTTACCTAGCTTCGCTTAGCTCAGCGCCCATTGGCAACGGCTTAGCAGAGCGAGAACATCTCTGGTATGGTATATCTCATATAGGTTTTCGACCCAAAACCTATAGGATACTTCCGGCATATCTTTCCGTTGCGCCATGCAAGATATGTGGGCAAAAGATGTGTGGGCGGGATAGATGATAGCACGACAGCTGAACTATTACGCAATCAGCAGATATCACGTACGCTTTACTTTCACCACACTGAACTTCGCTTGTATCTGAAAATATTGTTATTCGGTTTCTTTGAAATTACCTGGAAGCTGCCAGTAAAGGCAGGTGAGGGCTTGTAGCCTTCCCTGGGATTAGCTTTGGTCGGCCATCGAGGTGGTTTTTAGTGAATACACCACATACTCCGTTTCTCGTTTCCCTAGGAGCAGAAAAAAAATGGCCATTTCATTCCGTATGTATCGTGTCCCTTTGACGTTACTAAGGAAAATACACGAAACAAATAGTATATCGTAGTTCCGTCTCTTCACAAGGAAGAGCCTGGAATTTAGAAAATATTTAAAACTATTTAATATAATTAAATGACGGTTGATGTCTCGTCATCCAATGCCACATAGGTAATAGGACTCTAATCTAATCTAGTTTGAACGCTACAATTTTAAATGAACCGTTAAAGTTTTCACGCGCCTGCCACATCCTAATCCGCAAGATTACATAAAATGGAGGCACATCTGCTTCCGCAAATACGGGCTACAGAATCGCGGCAACCCCAACATCACCCTGAAGACGTTATTTTATTGGATATGCATAGCGCTGTACGTATTCTATTTATACCGAACTAATAGTGCACATGTGTACAAGGACTGGCAGTAAACCTTGAATAATGTGATTTTAAGATCCCTTGTACAACAGTGCCCTGTGTTCTTTCTGTATGTCAGTGTCTGACAGATCATCGGTCGGTCAGCAGCATCATATCGTCCGCGTAGCTGACAATAATATAATTGTTTACCATTTGTTAGTCAATCGGACATCTTAAAAAAGAAAAATACAGAAATGGAAATATCACTCCTTTTTTTGTACTTACGATCTACAATTGGGTTCGGCTACTAGAGATACATATTTGACATAAGTTTCCAACAAGTTTTTTTTTTCTTATTAAGTACATCTTGCAATCGGTTTTTTCAACCATTAGCAGATTGGTTGCAGGAGATGTGGTTTGTGAGGTTCATTCTTCCAGCGAAGAATCTGCCTCTCCTGACAAGGTATTTATTTTGCTATCGCAAAGTCCCAAATATGGTGGCGTTTGAGTCGTTTCTTTTCTGGTGATTTGCTTAAGGCCGAGGCCAAACTGTTGTTATGTGCCTGTATTCGGTTTTGGTAAGATTTTATTCCGTGCTCTATTTCTTCTTTGACAGTTTTCATATGTAGATGCTCATGTAATTCTGCAGTTTTGATAAACCACGGAGCATTTCTGATGGTTCAGAAAACTTTATTTTGGAATCTCTGTAGGATGTATATATCGAGCTATGGCTCAAATATATATCGATAATATATATCGAGCTATGGCTCGACACCGTACGTCCAGACTGGTTTTAAAATGGCTACAAAGCCATATATAAGTATTTTGTTGTCGAGTGATACTTGTGAAGTGCCTCCTAGGAGCCAATTAAGTTTTCGGAATACTATGTTTAGTTCATCGCGTTTCATGTCTATATGTTGCCTCCACGTTTGTTTTCTGTCTAGGTGTATGCCGAGATACTTAGCTGATACACTATGTGGAAGTGTGTCGCTTCCAAAATTAACTGGTGCACAGTCATCTTTTCTCAGAGAGAATGTCACATGCAACGACTTGCTGGCGCTAGCTTTTATTTTCCAGTCATTCATCCATTTGTGCACTTCATCGAAGTGACTCTGTAGTGCTAGCGAGGCTCTAAGAGGATCTTTGTTATTGCACAAGACAGCTGTATCGTCGGCGCAGGTGGCACAAAGTACTTCTTCTGTAGTAGGTAGATCAGATGTGTAGATTAGATAGAGAGTTGGTCCTAGGACAGAGCCTTGGGGTACTCCAGCATGTATCTCGTGGAAATTTAGAGAAGGAGTTGTTTATTTTCACACGAAAGATTCTGTCCTCTATGTAAGACTTCAATAAGACATACATGCTATGTGGAAGTAGTTTTTTCAGCTTATATAGCAAGCCCTGGTGCCAGACTTTGTCGAATGCCTGCTGTACGTCTAGAAATGCAGCGGAGCAGTATTCCTTACTTTCTAATGCCTCTCGTATCTTATTTACCACTCTATGTACCTGTTCTACGGGTGAATGACCTACTCTGAATCCAAATTGGTGTTGTGGGATGATGTTGCCGTCATTGAATAAATTATTTAGTCTACATGAGAGGACTTTTTCAAATAGCTTTGACATAATGGTCAGTAAGCTTATTGGTCTATAAGAAGATACTAAATGTGGTGATTTGCCTGGCTTAGGGATCATGATGATTTCCGAGATTTTCCATACACTAGGATAATGACCAGTCCTCAGAATTCCATTGAAGAGTTGTGTAATGAAAATGATGCCTTTTCTAGGTAGTTGACGTAGGATTTCAGCCGTTATTAGGCAATATCCAGGAGCTTTATGTAGTTCAAGGTACTTTATCATGCGCCAAATCTCTTTCGGTGAACAACACCGCAATGGCAAACTGAGTTGTAGTTTTGTCTCCAAACAGTTTAGTACTTCGGTATGGGTTGATGAGTCTCCCAAGTTAGGAGTGAACACCTCGGCTAGAAAGGCGCCAAAGGCTTCAGCGCGTTCTTCGTCTTTTCTAACCCATTTATTACCCACTTTAAGAGGGTAGTGTGCTATCTGTGGCGCTGTTTTTCTTCAGTTTACGGCATTCCAAAGCGAGTATTCATTTCTTGCTGTCGCATCCAGATTTTCAAGTGTATGCTTTAGGGTCTTATTTACTGTCTAGAGTTTGAGCTGAGATCGGGTAAGGTTTACAGAGATCAGTGGAAGCGATTAATTCATCCAGTCTCAGCCCAAGGCAAAGGTCCAACATACACTGCGGTAGCACAGCGAATGAATATAAATTCTAATATTAATAAAATGTCTTACCAAATATCTCCTGGTGATGTTCTTGAGTGGAGTCCTGGAGGCAAGCTAGACACACACGAGACTAAATTGGCCAATATTAGCAAGTGAATTATCTTTACTTTACCAGACTCCAACGCAGCGTTTTCAATCAGCAAATTCGTCCGGCACCAACCACGTGCATCGGATTTACTCAAGTTTTACAATGTTCGTTAAAATACTATTTTTATTACAATTAACCAGTGCCAGTTATTGATCAAGGAAGTGGCAATCAAAACGGGTTCCAAATACAAGATCAAAACGCTCACAAAACGAAATCTATCCAGAGCTTATTTTCACCGACCGCGGGAAACGACAAAGAACCAAAGTGAGTGAATGACAGTTCAGTGTGACCATTGTCAGAAATTTTCAATAGACTAAACAAAATGTTACTCAATCGATCTAATCGATTTGACTTATAATAAAAACTAATTCTATTTCAAACATCCACCCGCCCCGGACCGGCCTACCGGTCCGCTAATCGGTTGGTAGACGTGACAATGTTGCAACCGCTCTCCTCAGAAACGAACCGTCCACCAAGACCTCAGCAAATCGGGGAACTCCATCAGCCCCAGTTACCAAACGAAGGATGCGCCCCCTGCGCCATCTAAGTGGCGTAAGGTTAGCCTCCTTGATCAAAACGAGGTCACCAATCTTGGGTGGATCGGTCTTGTCGGTCCACTTAACGCGTTGCTGGAGTATGTGCAAATATTGCAAATTCCAGCGTTTCCAAAAGCTCTGAGTAATCTGGCGTACCAATTCAAAACGCGAGAGACGACCAGGTCTCGTATCAATATAGGGGTACTCAGGCAAGGCGACAAGTGGGCGACCAATCAAAAAATGGCCCGGCGTAAGGGCCTCCAAATCATTCGGATCTGAGGAGATCGGGCACAATGGCAGAGAGTTCAATCTTACAAAACACAGTTGCGAGTTCCTCAAATGTAAGGACAGACTCACCGATTGTCCTGCGCAAGTGTGTTTTGGCCGATTTTACGGCGGCCTCAAATATACCACCCCAGTGTGGACAATTTGGTGGGGAAAACAACCAATTTATCCCACGTCGGGCAAGCCTATCACCTATAGCAGCTTTGTTGGTTTCAAGGAAAATAACAACATCATTCAAATAATTATAGGTGCCCTTGAAGTTAGTGCCGCAGTCAGAACGGATCAAGGAAGGCATCCCTCTGCGGGATACAAATCTGTCAAATGTGGCTACAAACGCCTCGGTCGTAAGCGAGGAGACCAGTTCTAAGTGTACGGCCTTTGTGGAGAGACAAACAAAAACACACAAGTAGGCCTTAACAGTCTTGCTGTTTCGAAGTGTCGACGTTTTCACCAAAAAGGGACCTGCGAAGTCCGTGCCAACACCGTCAAACGTCCTGCTATCAGTTACGCGATCTGCCGGTAAGTCTCCCATCAAGGGCTGCATGGTAGAAGTCTTGAGCTTATAGCAAGGGATGCAGCGAAAGACTACACTCCGAATAATTCTTCGGGCAGACAAAATCCAAAATTCGCGTTGCAAAATAGCCAACAAAGCATTACAACCAGCATGCGAGTTCTTAAGGTGACGGTCAGTTACCAACAAGCGTACCAAATGACCGTCCTTAGGTAACAAAAGGGAGTGACGAGCCCCGTAAGGGAGGTTGGCGTTCTTGAGACGCCCTCCAACGCGCAAGAGACCCGTATCGTCCAAAAAGGGGTTCAATTTAGAGACAGCTCCCGACAATTTCGATCTCCCTGATTTAAGGATAGTAATCTCCTTTTCAAAATGCGCCAATTGCACAGAACGAACCCAAAAGGTGAGGGACTCCTGTCGTTCCTGTGGTGAGATAAACGGTGTCAGTCGTTTCTGTTGTGGGTGCCTAAGGTTAAAAATAAAACGCTTTATCCAAGCAGTGACACCTAAAAACTTGTCGAGGGAGCTGTAACGATTCAACAAAAAATCGGGGTCGAAGGCGCATTCCACCTTCTCAAGAGCGAGTGTTCGTAGACCCGGCAAATTAGAAGTATTCAAAACTGGCGTTCGAGGCCAATCAGTTTCTGGTCGACTCAACCATTCCGGACCCCACCACAGCGAATGACCTATCAAACTAGGCGTCAAGCATCCGCGCGAGGCACAATCAGCTTGTTTGAGCTCACCTGGCACGTGTCTCCAAACAAGTTTGACTTCGGATTTCTGGATTTGGGAGACGCGATTAGCGACAAATACCTCCAAGGTGTGGACAGAAGCCTTCAACCAACAAAGAACAATTTGGCTGTCTGTCCAGGCGTAGGTCCCATTAATACAAATGCTTTTACCCAAGGTACTGGACACGTGATTCAACAAGCGTACAAGTAGGGCTGCTCCCGAGAGCTCCAATTTCGGAATGGTCAGAGATGTCCGAAGGGGTGCGACCTTGCTCTTCGCCATGATCAGGGAAACTCTCACCTGACCTGAGGCACTGACTGTGCGCAAGTACACCACAGCCGCATGACCACGTTCCGAGGCATCACAAAACCCGTGAAGGGTGGCCTTGTACTTCCCGGGAGGAAGGATGGGACGAGGCAAGGAGATCTCGTTGACGGCAGGAAGTGAGGATACAAAAGAGGTCCATTCCTCAACAAGAGTGCCGTGTAGAGGTTCGTCCCAGGTCAATCCTGCTGTCCAAAGCTTCTGCAAGAAGCATTTTGCCCAAAATATGATAGGACAAATCCAACCGTTCGGATCAAAGGTTCTGGCGACAGTAGACAACACGAGACGTTTAGTCCAAGAACAAGGCAATTTCAAGTCTACGTTATACGTAAAGATGTCTTGGACTGGTCTGTACTGAACGCCTAGAACAGCCATCATGGCGGGGTTGTCAACAATCTCAAACAAATGTGGATCCTGCTGATGATCCTCTGGCAAGCCTTACAAAAGCGCTGGTGAGTTGGAAATCCATTTGCGCAACTCATAACCAGTGGAGGCCAAAATGCCTATCAATTCGTCCCTCAGGAGTATCGCCTCGCCCGCTGTGGAGGCGCCCGAGCAAATGTCATCGACGTAAATATCGTCCTTCAAGATGGCGGAGGCTCGTGGGAAACTTAAGCCTTCGCGGTCTGCGAGCTCCCAAAGAGAACGTATTGCCAAGTAGGGGCTTGACCTTAACCCGTAGGTATTTGTATTGAGCTCGTAGACGACCATGGGTTCGCGAGGAGACTCTCTCCAAAGGATCAGCTGGAAGCGACGGTCATCAGGGTGGATAATCGTCTGCCTGAACATCATTTTTATGTCGGCCACAAAGACAACCTGATGTCGTCGGAAGCTGGTGATGACGTCACAAAGGTCCTTGACCAACTTGGGACCAGAATGCAAGCACTGGTTCAAGGATACGCCCGTAGAAGTCTGCGCAGAACCATCAAATACCGTGCGCAGCTTGCCAGTCGATGGCTTTAATACCGCATGATGCGGGAGAAAGTAGTGCTCCACCGAACGCCAATCCAAATTTGACACAGACATGTGTCCCAATTGTTCATATTCTCTCATGAACTCAATGTACTTCTGTCTGAGCTCCGGATCACGACCCATGCGGCGCTCCATAGCCAACAATCTCTTTTCGGCTAAAGGTCGTGACTCACCAAGCGGAGGCCGAACAGACACGAAGGGTAGCCTCGTAATGATCCGACCAGAACGGAGTCGACCAGTGTTGTTCTGGAAGAACAGCTCGCACTCCTCATGTTCTGGATTCAAACGGGCAGCTTGAAGGGGCTCCTCTACCTCCCAAAACCTCTGAACCGCATCAGAGAGAGCGGAGCCTACAGCCAACAAATTGTCAAGTTCAGGTGGAGGGGGGTCCCTAGGTACAGGTCCCATCAAAGCAAATCCAAATATGGTCGGGATGGCAGTCAAACCATTTGGCACCAAGACCCGTTTCCCACCAATCAAAATTCCACCGAGGACATCAGAGCCAATCAACAAGTCGATTTGTCCCGGTGTGTCAAATTAGGGGTCTGCCAGTTCCAATCCCGATGTCAAATTCACCACAGCAGCGGATAGCTGTTTCTGTGGGTGCATACCCAAAATATTCTTCAACACAATAGCCGAGGTTTTAATCCTTGGGTGTGAAGATCCAACAGGGGCAAACAAAACTTTAACTTGCCCTTCAACATTAGAGGCTACGTCACCTATGCCCCGTATACAATTTGGAAAAGAGCCCATATTCAATTTAACCTGCCCTACCAAATAAGTGGAAACAATGCAACCTTGTGAACCTGTGTCCAATATTGCACGGACAACAACAGAGGTCCCCGTGGGTCCCCAGACCCTAACAGCAACCGTTGGTAGGATAACGGTCTCAATGGGGGAGGTTGGAGTTATAGGGCAGGGGTCAATGACCTATTGTTGCCTGGGCGGCGACCGTTGGCCAGGACCAGGCAAGTCAAAATGAGTCGCGCCATCGGTGGGGGGTCATAATGCCCGCCCAAAACGAGGTGGGCGCGAGTCAAGGCGGGGACGCTCCGCCAAAGGAGGGGAATACCTGGGGCAGCAGTCATGGTGCTGGTGACGCTGAACAGCACATTCAGGTGCGCGAGAGAGAGGAGGCGTGCGCACGCTACGGTTCTCCAAGCGGGGCGAGTGGCGATCAATTGAGCGAGGCGACTCTCGGCTACGCGCCGGTAAGCCTCGGCTGCCACCTTCAAAACACCCGCCCGTGTGCGGCGTCGGCTGGTTGGACAAGCGGCCAACCTCTCTGGCATTCATACAGAGAATGTCCAAATGCTGTCCTCCACAGTGAGGACAGGGGCGAGAGTTTGGGCAGTCTCGCTGGTAGTGGGACCCCAAACAAGAGAAGCAAAGGCGCCGGGCATTTGCGATGCGCCTACGAGAGGCGACATGCAGGTCCAAGAATGCCCTACAATTGGCCGTTCTGTGCCCCGTGACCCTGCAGTAGGAGCACTCCGCTGGGTTCTGCGTGACCGCAAAGCGAGGAGGGCGCCAGTCAACATTGGCTCGGGTGTGAACGCGAGCCTGCTCCTTGACCTTGGGCGGCTGCGACTTAGCCGGCGTGTCACCACCGGAGTTGTCCAAGACCCGGCACTCATCCTCCAGGAACTTCTCCAGGTCAGCAAAGGGGGGCAGATGGGTCGCGCTATCCCCACCAAAGCGCTGCTCAAAACGCGACCTCAGGTCGGCAGGCAGCTTCTTTTACACAATGTGCACCAATAGATAGGACCATTGGTCCACGGGCAGGTCAAGGCACTTAAGTGCGTTGATGGCCACCAAAAGCGGGTTCAAAAGTTGGGTGCGCAACCCAGAGACCCGGGTGAGCGTCGGCAAACCCAAAATCTGCTCGATGTGCGTGTCGGCGAGGCCACGCTTATTATGGTACCTACGGGTAATTAGGTCCCGAGCCGTCTGGTACTCCTCGTCAGACACGGGCAGATGCTGGATGAGGCCCTTAGCCTCCCCATCCAGAACCGACATTAGATAGGCCAACTTTTGTGCCGGCCGAAGGTCAGCCCTATCATTGACTAGGCTGTCGAACAAATTAACGAAGGCCAGGTAGCTTCCTAGGCAGCCATCAAAATGGGGGAGGTCCAAAGTAGGGAGCCTACTCACCAGCCCCGGTGCTGACCTAGGAAGCTCCTGCTTCAGGCCGGGTTGCCCTTCCCTATCGGCAACTAGTTGTCTCGCAGTATTGGAGACAGCATCATACAGGTCTAAGACCTGGGCATAGTCTTCGCTGACCTTATTTCGCTGGTCAGCAGTGAAATCAGTGACTGACACTTCGAGACAGCAAGCGCTGAAAGTGCGGAACTGCTGTTCCACACTTGCCAGGCGATCATCGATCCGCTCGTACCTTTGAAGTAAGGCCTGCTGGCGATCAGGCCGGTTCACTAAAGCACTGGCCGAGGCAAACCAGCGCAAATCTGATGCAATAGCACCAGCAGCCGCACGCAAGTCCTTGATAGCTGACATAATCAAAATTCAAAAGAGCCCGGACAAGCGTTAAATAAAATTAACAATCAAAACTTAATTTTTCTTAATTCTTTGAAACCAACAAAGTATTAGCCTGTTTACTGCAAGTGCAGGCAAGTGACAGGTATCTACTGTCCAACAAAATTAATAGTTTCAATATATATTGACACAAAACAAAGTCAAAGTTATCGAAAGTTATAAATTATAACAAATTAAAAGTTGAAACTTCAAATTAATTAATTAATTATTTGCAACAGACAGACTGGCTGTGTTATTTGAGATATACAATAGTAAGTAAGCACCGAATATGTGTTACCTAGCAATATTATCTATATTATAACAAAACAAAGTTTATTAATGTGACCCGCCCAAGTGGCAAGGTCAAGTTGGTTGTTCTAATGTTTATGAATATATGCAATAAACTAAATTTACTAAATTTATTGATACATACAGCTGTTACGTATCCAAACAAACTGACTTATTAATGCAACAACAAATTTAAGTTAGATTTTTCAACAATACAAATCAAAAAATTACTGATTGAGGTTATGTGACAATGTGTTTCAAATTATCTAGGTCAACTTATACAATTAAATATTATGTATTTTAGACAATAACTGACCTGACAAACAATACAATACTGTCTACAAGGTGATAAGATACAAGCTCATACCAATCTGAGTTTATACTCAGTAATGCAACAGCGGCTAAATTTCAACTACAGCTCTGCACCAAAAATTATGTCTAGAGTT
Organism: Euclidia mi; assembly: GCA_944739405.2. Lineage (NCBI taxonomy): Eukaryota > Metazoa > Arthropoda > Insecta > Lepidoptera > Erebidae > Euclidia > Euclidia mi. The sequence continues at coordinate 62,078,588 of OX123187.2, read as the reverse complement.
TGAGCTGAGATCGGGTAAGGTTTACAGAGATCAGTGGAAGCGATTAATTCATCCAGTCTCAGCCCAAGGCAAAGGTCCAACATACACTGCGGTAGCACAGCGAATGAATATAAATTCTAATATTAATAAAATGTCTTACGAAATATCTCCTGGTGATGTTCTTGAGTGGAGTCCTGGAGGCAAGCTAGACACACACGAGACTAAATTGGCCAATATTAGCAAGTGAATTATCTTTACTTTACCAGACTCCAACGCAGCGTTTTCAATCAGCAAATTCGTCCGGCACCAACCACGTGCATTGGATTCACTCAAGTTTTACAATGTTCGTTAAAATACTATTTTTATTACAATTAACCAGTGCCAGTTATTGATCAAGGAAGTGGCAATCAAAACGGGTTCCAAATACAAGATCAAAACGCTCACAAAACGAAATCTATCCAGAGCTTATTTTCACCGACCGCGGGAAACGACAAAGAACCAAAGTGAGTGAATGACAGTTCAGTGTGACCATTGCCATTGTCAGAAATTTTCAATAGACTAAACAAAATGTTACTCAATCGATCTAATCGATTTGACTTATAATAAAAACTAATTCTATTTCAAACATTTTCTATTTCTTTTATTTATCGCTTAAGGTCTGCAGCTGCTCTGTTAAAGTCTCGTTTATCATAAGGATGACGACTGTTATGCCACACTCTTCTTAATCTCCTTTTTTCAAGAACCATACTTCTTAACTCTTTTGGAATATGTTTCTTCGTTGACTCTTCAAGTGCTGGTGTACACAACCATGTAGCGGTCTGTATTAGATTAGTAATATTTAAAGCAGCTTTATCAATGTAATTATTGGTCTTAAGTGCTATTTTTAGATTCAAGTTTGCCTCGATGTACTCTGTGAAGGCTCGCCAGTCTGTTTTATTATTGTATAGCTTTTCTTTCGGTGGTTTGTGTAGAAGTGTAGTGCTTACTGTGGCTATCAGTGGTGTGTGGTCAGAGCTGCTGTCTAAGCAGCTTTTCGCACATAAGTGCATATTGGAGAGACCTTTTTACACGAAAAAGTCCAGTAAGTCCGGCAGTTTATTAGCGTCCGTTGGCCAGTATGTGGGTTCGCCTGTACTCAGAATGCGTAATTTATTTTTGTCTAGGCTATTTTTTAGTTTTTTACCTCTAGGTAGCGTCAGTCGTGAGCCCCAGTATGTGTTTTTAGCATTCCAGTCGCCACCACATATAAATCTTTGGCCAAGAGTTTTAAAAAATATAGTAAAGCTATTTTCTTTTATGGTATGCTTAGGTGGACAATATATGGCTGACAGGGTTAATGAGTTCTCTTTTTCTTGAACCAATACTGAGGTAGTTGTTTGTTTGAAAGAGTGTGTTGTTTCAAACAAGATATGTCAAAAATATATCTCCAGTAGGCAAATTCATGGATAGATTTAAGATTAAAATTTAATCATATTTAGAGAAATTGAACCGCAAAGCCGCTCTTTATTCGTTGCGACCACTGCTGCTGATGTTTTACATACTAGTAAAATAAAAAAAATTTTATCAACTGAAATAAAATCATTAGTAGCTACCTACAGACTATCTCGTTGATCTAGTGACATATTTGGCTTGAGTTTACTAATGAAGGTGAAAAGGCACACACAATAGTTCAGTGCCTTCTACCTTCCGTAAAGTAAAAATATGGAACTCTGCCAACGGACGTGTTGCCTGCCTATTTAAATCCTGAGGTCGTAAAAAAAAGTATTTATCTTTTGCGACCTTTGAAAGTGAGCTATGACACATTAAAAATATTAGTATTGTAGCGGCCAGCTACATAACACCCGCACAACGCCATCTAGCCAATGACGAAAGAACAACCTCGACACTCGCCATCAAACAACGCGGGAAAAATTCAAAAATCCTGAACCGCGATATCAACTTTTGCGAGCGACGCGGCATATATACAACTTCCAAAGTATGTCCGTCGGCCTGCAGGCCACCAAGCACGACCACCCAGCTTGGTTTAGAGGCTCCTCCCTCTAGTTGGAGGAACACCACACCTTTATCCTCCACAGTATGAAATGCCAAATTGAGGTGGTTGGTTGGGTTTAATATTATACTATTACCAACGAGGTACTTACGACAAAATCGTTTGTTATTTCAAAACCTTTGGTCTTGACTGTCATAAAGATATATGATAGCGTTATCGGGAGTCAGCATACTGGATCTGGCCTAAGCAATGGAATATCGCTCTCTCTTTGGGCTTCGGAGGTCAGACGTCAGTTGCTCTGTGGAAAAGCTAAATATTTTATAAAATCTGGTTATCTAATAGAGACAAAGAAAGACAGAAAAAAACACTGTATAAATAAAGAAATATTTCAATCAAAATACACTCCATTGTTCAATTATAAAAGATGATAAAAACATTTTATTGTATCAAAATAAACCTAATCCTTTTAAGGATAGAAAGTCCAGCATTTTACTTCAAAACAATGTTTTATATTACTTTTGACCAACAATCGCTAACGATAACTCTTCTTTTGAATACTATTGAATAGCTAAAAGTCAACTTTATTGTTCGTAACAGCCATTTTAAGATAAATAAGATATTAAAGAACAATATTTAGGGTATTGATGTAGCAGTATGATTAATCGTTTTGTATTCACTATAAATAATGGTAGGTTGTATGGTAGGTTTGTTGTTTGGTAGTATTCGTCGACCGACGATTTGATTAAGATCGCGGGAAGCGGTTGGATGCGGGCGGCTCAAAATCGGTCTGTGTGAAGAACCTTGGGGGAGTCCTATGTCCAGCAGTAAATATCTCTGGGCTGACAAGATGATACTAGACTACGGAGTCATTGGTTGTATCTAAACCATTTACAAATTTAAAATGCAAAAAAGTTTCATATCTTCATTATATATACACCTGGATCCTCTCCTCTCGCCTAGATTGCCACAAATCTCTATACTTTGCGATCACTTATTATTTTGTGAAAATAAGTAATTACATTAACAAATTAGTATCATACGCCAAAATAATAAATTGCTCTACGTAAAGTATTTTTGTTTGGATCTAACAATACGTCGACGTATGTAACATTGCTCGAACTATTTTCACCATACAAGCCAGAGGCAATATAGCATAATTGCCGTCATAAGGTAAAAGGGCACAACTAATTTTTTTTTTCGAAATTGAGTTATATAAATATGTGGAAGAGTCAGGAGGGCTCTCGGAGCAGTCTTCGTAGGTTTTCTCCATCGTGGGCGCAATGGCGGCAAGAGATTCAAAATAAAAGCACCACTTTACTTGTACACGCTGTATTGCTCGAATTTATAACAATTTGGCACGAAATACAACAAAATATGCAGGATGAAACACGATTATGAATTTGTGAGTCAATAGTTTAGCACGTGTCCGCCCGGTGCAACAGCTGTCAGAGTAATGGACGACTGTCATCGCGTTTGGCGTCACCTACTACTTTTAATACTAATCGAGTATTCGATTACAACAATCGGTAAAATAACAATTTCTAAAGGCAACTTTTATGGTTAAATCAAACATAAAAATCATTCTTAAATAATCAGCGCGCCGTCACGGCCGGCCTGCGTTGTCACACGTCCTCGTGTGTAAAGTTCTCGCCTGTGAACAACAGATACAGTGATTTTACTCCACACTCGTCTTGGCCTTCCTGACCAATTAATCGATTATGATAAACTATTCGTTTCACTCGGAATACATTTTACATGTCAAATTTTAATTCGTTGAATGTATCATCAAACAATACACACACACTGAAGGGACAAAATCAACTAAATCATTTACGTCGGTTAACGTCTACCACCCAGGCGATGTCACACAGACTTGTAAGTGCCACACAGGCCAGTCAATGCCACGCAGGCCGGTCATTGCTACACAGGCCGGTCGTTGCCACACAGGCCGGTCATTGCCACACAGGCCGGTCATTGCCACACAGGCTAGTCATTGCCACACAGGCTAGTCATTGCCACACAGGCCACTCATTGTCACACAGGCTAGTCATTGCCACACAGGCCAGTCATTGCCACACAGGCTTGTCGGTGCCACACAGGCTTTACTATTACTCTCTATCTACTACTCTATATCTTCTAACCAAATTCCTTTAATAAACTACCTTCACTTTCATTGCCAGTTTCGGCCAGATATGCTTTAGCTATACCAGTTACCAGGCTCCTCAAAGCCACATACTACAGGCCTCACACAGCGCACCACACACGGGCTGCATTCCACACACGGGCCGCGCGCCTCACTCGGCGGCTATTAGGCCGCGCTAGCCACCAGGATTACCCAAAAAGGAAATAAATCTACCATTAGTATTTCAAAGATTCGTCTCATTGTATCATCATTGTATACCCACTAAATAGAGTATCCGTTCTTTCAGACTAACTCAACGTCCGCACTTCGTCAATCTTAAGCGACTATCAAAATTCATTAACAACTTCAGAACTACTTTTGTGGCGAAGGATCTGCATAAGCTGCCGCCCGTCACATTTGACCACGTCGACGTAACCAGGCTGTTGAAGGACATAACATCTCTAAAATCCGGCCTGGCCGAGGTGCAGTCCAAGTTAGAGAAGTCGGACAGCACCATAAGCGAGCTACAGTAGTGTTATTACGTAACGCTATTTCTATGAATAGCTCGCCCAACAACGTCAACACACAACACGGGGCTCAAAATGCATCGATCGGCAGTTTGTCGTCAGCGAATTTGCTTTCGTCACCTGCCGGCGGCAATGCACGCGTCACGTGTACTGTTGCTGACCTCGAGTCATCGACACCTGTCAGGGTTTTGACGAATGTGGATGCGACAAAATCTAAAGGTATGCCGATGTTACTGCCAAAGGCAAGAAGAGGGAAAATCGGCAGGAAAATAAAGGGGGTAAACAAGAGCGTCGTGAACACCCCCATCACAAGATCGTGGAACTGAGAGTCCCAGAAAAGGAAACGTGCGACAAGGACGGTTTCATCAAGGTTGAGAGGTAGAAGAAAAAGCCTACTTGTCGAAATCTTTGTGGTACCGGGTTAGCGGGACCTAACATGCTGCTGCGTCCCGCAGTGCCAACCACACTGATCTACGTGTCCCGGCTGCATCACTCTACAAAGGACGAGGAGGTCGTGGAGTACCTACGCACGAAGACCAACTGGACCATGAGAGTCGAGAGATTGGAGTCGCGTCATAATACGAACTTCAAGTCGTACGTGGTTCGGGTGCCGACTCATTGTCTTGAGACTTTCCTAAAGGAAGAGTTTTGGCCGAAGGGTGTTGTATATCGGCGTTTTCATGGGAGGTTACGCAATATAATAACACGTAGCCTAACATGAAAACGGTGTAAACAACAACACGCGTCTAGGTTAATTATTATAATATTTTTGTATATATGTTAGTCTTTAAGGTATGTATCTATGGGTTTTTCTACCTGACAATAAATGATTTATTATTATATTATGATTTTTATTATTATAATTTTTGCAACTTATGGTAGCCTATGTCCGTCTCCATGGTCCAATATATCTCTATATTAAATTTCAACAAAATCGATTCAGCCGTTTTAGCGTGAAAATGGAACATACAAACATACATACACATTCGAATTTATAATATTAGTAGTGATATAGATGGCCGTTTCACGCGTTAAACGAAAATCAACAGTATAGCCGTACCCATACTGGCGCGGCGAGATTTCTATATTTTTTTTATAAAATACATATTAAAGTGTACTCTTTGAATATGGGAGTTTGATAAAGATATATCTATGTGAAATAGGTACAAATATATTTACGTATTTAATTAAAAATAATTAATACACTTTGAAGAAATGCCTAACGATTAAACACGTTATTGCGGCTAATTTATAAAAGATAGATATATACTATTCGGACTTTTTTGTAGATCTTTTGAAGACCATCATCTTTGTAATACATACTTTTGGTGTACGATCAACGTATGCGAGGATAAGAGCTCGAAAGCGCATTTTCATCCAACTTGCTTCAAATATATCGTCACTGCTCAGCTCCTATGTATATTAGCGTTATGTTATATAGCCTATAACCTGCCCAGGAGTATGGACTACAATCGTACCAAGTTTGGTTAAAATCCCTTCAGTAGTTTTTGACCCATGCATACAGACAGACGGACAGGCAGACAGACAAAAAAAATACTGATTGCATTTTTGGCATCAGTATCGATCACCATTCATTCTCCACTATTAATTTTGAATATATATTCAATGTACAGAATTGACCTCTCTACAGTTTTATTATAAGTAAGTATGGATTACAAAAGTGACCTTTATGATCGTTCACTATTAGGTAATCTCTACAAATATTGGCAGTACGTCAGTCTAAGCAGCCAAGAAAATTGTATGGCAAGAAAACTACAAATTCAAAAATTGCTTCACTATCAGCTGTCGAATAACTAGAGACTACTCAGTCTGCGTCAGATTAAAAACTATAATTACTTGTACGGGAAATGCCAATATTGAGCGTAATGTCCCGTTGAATAAGGTTTCGCCGGCGATCGAGATGTAGATTTCTGGGTCTACAAAGTGGTTTTCAAATTACAGTAGTGCAGATAATTATATTGCACTAAAATGGAACAGAGAATTATATATTTAAAATGGGTTAGACAGTGTAAATTTAAAAAAGAAATATTTTGGGTTCAATGGTGATTTAGACTTGCTGTCCTCCAAATCATTTATTATGTAATTTTTTTAAGTCGGGATTAAACATACTATGGCTTTTACTTTACCAAGTATAATATTCCTATAGCTTTACATTGTCGGTTTATAAACAAAATATTGCGTTTTCACCACATTCTTGCGAGGTAATTAAGCGGTTCTTGGATTTTTCAGATCCAAGCGAAGATCAGTGTTGTGGTAACGGAGTATAAGTGCCACTGCCCGCTGATTGTGTCATAGTGCTCTTGTCTCCTAAGCTATCATCTATCCCGCCCACACATCTTTCACCCACATCTCTTGCATACCTCCCTGGCGCAAAACCTCGCTCAACTACGCCGTTTTCACAGGCATTGAGCTGAGCAAGACTACTTAAAAAATGAAGCAATCCTATATAATCTAGTCTATATCCATATATAATCTACAAGTAATTAAAATATATATATTTCTGAAAATACGGTAACACATTAAAGTTCATGGTACTAACACAGTAAAGTCCTATTTATATCTTGTTAGTACTATGCATGCAAGGCATATCCTAGTTAGGTACCACAGTCAGGAGACTGTATCTTAGATGTCTATCCATCCACCACGCTATCCTATATCTATCCACCAAGATGATTACGACATTTGAATGAAACTACAGTTCACGGATTTTATCGCTATATATTGCCTTAACTGAGTAAATTCACGTAAACCCAAGCAAATACTTATATAAATAATATAAAATATACAAATAAGTGTCTCAGTTGCGAAAGCGTCCGCCATTGTTGCGTTTTTTTCCCGTGATCTTTATAATAAAAGTTGTCTTGTGGAAGAAACCGGTGAATATTTTATAAAGATACTTATATAGATTTACTCAGAAAGAAATAAATATTAATTGTGAAGTGACATTATTCGTGACAAAGACAAGAAATACAGTGATAAAAGGCAAAAACTTTTTAGAAGGGCTATTTCTACTCTTGAAACTCGCTATTTTCGTAAGTGTTTTATGATAAATATTCTTTTAATAGTTATGAAAGACATACAAGTACCCAGATTATTTATCTGAAAACATATTTTAGCAACTAAATACTAGCATTGTTGTACTTTTTCACTGTTAACGTGTTTCAAATGGTAAATAATTCACAGCCACAGTGTTCGTTACAGTAACATGGCGGCCTGGCACGGCGAACTTTTTGTTACGCGTTCGGATTATAATTTTTTTAGTGGCGTTAGATTCGTTTGTTACAAATAAATAATGTATTGTGCGAAAACCTAAAGGTATATGTGATAATGTCTTTGTGTTTATGAACCAAACAAGTAATGAAATTCATTAATATGTGATGAAATGTTTGTGTGAACGAGTGAAAAAAAACAAACCTCTAAGTTTGTAAGCTTGTTTTGCTGGAAAGGTGAGTATTTAGTAGTAATTCATGTTATTATTATGATAGCTGATTTTATAACCAACACAATAGTATGCAATTTATGTGATATAATTATATTAAGGTGTCATAATTATTTTTTTGCCGGTAACCTATGCCATTGAAAATTTGCAGCAACGTGACCTTTCGCACTTGTGGCACTTTGCCTTTAGTTTGATCGCACCTCAAGGGTTAAAGTTCACATTGATATAAGCGACATATACAGAGATTGTAGATTGGTTCAGGCATTTTTGATAGAGACTGGCCAGAAATTTAAAGATATTATGGAAGAAATTAGAAATTTTCAATATTGCAATTTATTAATTATTATAACTAACATCGTTATAATATAGTGGCTTCGGCAGTGAACTTAGTTTGTTTACATAATCAAAAAGACTTGCTTTGAAGAATTATAACGTTATTTATCATCGTGAACAATGTCTACAACAAAAGAACAACAGCAATTACTCTCAGCGTTAGAAGATAGTGCTAATTTATTGCAAAAAACTCAAACTAATTTAAAGAAGTGCCCGAAGACACGATTAACCAAAGGTTATATCGAAGCACGTTTGAAAATTATCGATGAATATTGGATTTCATTCAAAAGTGCACATGACGGCTTAGTGAAGATTACACCTAAAGAACAAAAGGGAGTTTTGCCGTATTTTTTGAACGAAGAATTTTTTGTTTACGAAGATTTGTACAATATATTGCAAGGTGACTTGAAAGATATGCTCACAACCATAAAAGATCAATCGATGGAGTCAAGGTCTGCGAATTCAAGTATGAACAATACATTTATGGCTAGCAATTTTGTACATTTACCGAAAATTCAATTACCTAAGTTCTGTGGTAATTATGAAGGCTGGCCGACTTTCAAAGATTTGTTTACGTCGTTGGCGCATGAAAACAATAACCTCAGTGACGTTCAGAAGCTCAATTACCTAAAAACCAGTGTCACCGGCGAAGCTGAGTTATTGTTAAAACATATTCATGTGACATCCAGTAATTATATAAGTGCATGGAATGTTTTGAATACCAGGTATGGCAATAAACGAATAATCTTGAATTGTATATTGAAAAGATTATGTAATCAACGCAGAATTACTTCTCAATCAGCTTGTCAATTGAAAGGATTATTAGACACAACCACGGAATGTCTCAATAATCTAGAAAACTTACAAATCAACACTGGCTCTTGGGATCTTATAATAATATATATCTTCTGGTACAGAAGTTGGACCCAGAGACACATAAAAGTTGGGAAGAGCATGCCTATTGTGATGACATTGAAGTCTTGCCTACTTGGAATACCTTGAAGAAGTTTTTGGAATCAAAGTTTCGCACCTTGGAATTAGTATCGGCAAACAACAACACCAGAGAACCAAAGCAAGTCAAAGAACGTACATACCACGTTACCACACCAACAAAGGAAAAGACGTGCATCATGTGCAAAGAAAATCATACACTGTGTCATTGCAAGATGTTTATAAAAATGGAACCTAAACAGAGGAGTGAGTACGTGAAAAACAAACATTTGTGTTTTAACTGTTTGACACCAGGTCATTCAGTTACGAGATGCAAACTACCAGTATCCTGTCAAATATGCCATCGACGCCATCATTCACTGCTACATGAGACCAAGCAGACAGAACCAGCGGATTCATCGAGTACTTTGACACAGCCGTTGGCTTCACAGCATGTAGCAGAAGAAGAAGAAACAATTCAGATGAACACAATGATCGCGTTTCACTACACTACTAGACAAGGAGTAGCATAATTATCAACAGCTCTAGTAGAAGCAATAAATGAACATGGACATATTATTACATTACGTGCACTGGTAGACCAAGGTGCACAAGCCAGTTTTATCAGCGAGAAAGTAACACAACTATTGAGACTGAAGCGTGAGTCAGTTAAAGGAAGCGTTGTTGGAGTAGGATCAACGAGAACAGAACTCAAGCATGCAGTACAGCTTACCATACGATGACAGTGGGACCATAATTATAGTTTACAAATACAGGCCTACGTGATGTCAAAACCATTAACGACGAAATTACCTACCAAAACAATCACAGTTACAAGACCATGGCTTCATATCGATGGAATTGATTTGGCTGATCCTAGTTATCTGACATCAGCCCCAATAGATCTTCTTCTAGGCGTCAAAGAGTACGCCCAGATTATTCAAGCAGACATAATAAAGGGTCCACCAGGCACCCCAACTGCACAGAAAACAGCACTCAGTTGGTTAATTTTTGGAGACATATCTAAAAATCAACAAGAAGATACTCACCTCGTCAGCACCATCAGGTTGATATAGATGAAATATTGAAGTCTATATGGGAAATAGAAGTTGACCGCAGCAGACATCTAACTAAAGAAGAAAAACTTTGTGAAGACATTTACAATAAAACCACTACCAGAAACAAGGATGGAAGATACATAGTAAAATTACCATTAAAAACTGACAGTCCACAAACACCAGAAGGCAACACAAAGGATATAGCTATGAGAAGATTCTTGCAGTTAGAGCGGCGGTTCAATAAGACACCAGACCTGAAAACAGAATATACGAAAGTCATTAATGATTACAAAGAACAAAAGCATTTGGAGAAGATACCTGAAATAGAAAAGAACTCAAAGAAATCGGTGTACTTACCACGCCACGCCGTAGCACGCATCGACAAAGAGACCTCTCGGACACGCGTCGTCTTCGATGCTTCGTGCAAAGGCTCTAACAACATTTCACTGAATGAAGAACTATTGGTAGGACCTCAGCTACAAGATGATTTGAGAAATAGCCTGACCAAATGGCGAATGCATCGTGTTTGTTTTATGGCCGATATCAAACAAAAGCGTTGCCGTGGCTGTTTAACCTCTTCATGGACTGCTGTCTGCAAGATCTAAACAAAGTGACTGCGGATTAAGGATGAATGGGCTAGTTGTCAAATGCCTCCTTTATGATGATGATCAGGTAATTCTTGCGTCTTCAGCGGAGGAATTGCAAGAGATGTTAACAATCATGCATGGTGCGTTAGAGAGGAAAGGAATGAAAGTGAATGTAAGTAAAACGAAAGTTATGGTTTTTGAAAAGGAGGAATGCGTTACGGCTTGTAATGTTTTGATCGATGGACAACAAGTAGAGCAAGTGAATGAGTTTGTGTACTTAGGTACGTTGTTTACAAGAGATGGTAAGAATGAAGAAGATATTGAAAGAAGAGTTAATGCAGGTAATAGAGTGAATGGAGCTCTGAAGGCGTTTATGAATAGCCAAAACGTGTCCAGAAAGGCACGTTTAGCAGTGCATAGAGGGGTATTAGTGCCTACACTCATGTACGGTAGTGAAAGTTGGGTATGGCAGAAGAGATTTGAAAGTAGAATAAATGCTGTAGAAATGAGAGCACTGAGAAGTATGTGTGGTGTATCTTTGACCGACAGAGTAAAGAATAGTGTGATAAGAGAGTGTTGTGGGGTAAAAGAAGATGTAGTGACAAGCATTGAGAAAGGTCTGTTAAGATGGTTTGGGCACATGGAGAGGATGGATGACGATAGACTGACAAAGAAGATATATAAGGCAAATGTGAATAGGACAGGACGAAGGGGAAGACCTAGGCGGACGTTCTCTGACCAGATTGGAGACATCCTGAAAAAGGGACAAGTCAGAAGTACCCTTAACAGAAGAGCATGCATGAGAAACTTGATGGCAGTGAGTGAAGCAAGAGAGGTATGTCAGGATCGTTGCAAATGGCGTTCCGTAGTTTCTGCCTACCCCTCCGGGAAACAGGGTTGAGTCTATGTATGTATGTATGTATGTACCGTCAGGTACTAGTATCGAAAGACGATGCAGACTTTCAACACATTATTTGGAGAACAAACGATTCGAGATTGCAAGAATATCGCCTAACAAGAGTCACTTTCGGTACTGCTTCGTCGCCATATTTAGCTGTTAAGACACTTCATAAAGTTGCCTATGATGAAGGACAAGACCAATCCACCGCTGTACAAGCTATTAAGAACAATTTTTATATGGATGACTATCTGGATGGCGCAGATCAAGCACCTCAAGCTATATCTCTGGCCAAAGCGGTAACGAACATATTACAAAAGGGTGGCTTTCATCTAACTAAATGGTCATCTAACGATCTCGAATTCATGAAATCCATAGAAGAAGAAGAACGATCGAACTCTGCACACATAAATATGAACCTAGACGGAACGGTGAAGGCGTTAGGTATAGTTTGGAATTTGGGCACAGACACATTTCGATACAACCTAACTCTGCCAACTTGCCATGAACCATTTGTAACAAAACGAAAGATTCTGTCTGATATACAGCGGTTATTCGATCCGCTTGGTTGGATTGCGCCAAGCACTGTAATGGCCAAGATACTGCTACAGAAGTTATGGCTAGAGCAAGTAACGTGGGACCAGAATGTGAGTAACCAACTAAATTCAGAATGGAATATCATATAGCAAGATTTTAATACTGTAAATGACATACATGTGGATAGATGGCTTGGGACTACTAAGACTAGTACGTACACACAATTGCATGGATTCAGCGACGCGTTGATGTGTGCATTTGCCGGGGTTGTGTACATAAAAACTAAAACAAATAACAAAGCTCACCAAACTTGTTGCTGCTAAAACAAGAGTTGCTCCGCTGAAGACCATTTCCTTGCCGAGATTAGAACTATGCGGCGCGTTGTTGCTCTCGAAGCTAATGAAACAACTTGGGTCAGTAATGAATATTCCAACGTCAGATATGTATACCTGGACAGATTCCTCGATTGTCATCTCATGGCTAAATAGCGATCCTAACAGATGGAAATTGTTTGTTGCGAACCGCGTGGTTGAAATAATAGAAAACCTCAACAACAAAGAATGGTACCACGTCCTGTCTAGTGAAAATCCTACTGACATAGCATCGCGAGGAATGTTGCTATCAGATCTAAAGAAATGTGACTTGTGGTGGAAGGGTCCAAGCTGGCTATCTGAAAAGGAAATAAGATTAATTAAACCAAATGTAAGGACAAGTGATATGGAAACAAAAACAATGAAAATGATTACTTACCATAACACATGCGAACAAGACACAAGCATTACCATAGATTTTGAGAATTTTATCAGTTTACCAGAATTACTAAAAACTATAACTTATTGCAAACGGTTTCTACACCACAGGAAAATGGACACCTCGAAAGAAATAACCACACAAGATTTAGAAGACGCATTAGAAATCTGTATTAAAGGAGTTCAAGAACAAGAATACAAGGAAGAAATAGAAAGGTTGAAGTCTAACAAACTAGTTAAAAGGAATAGTAAGATAAGATCTCTCAATCCTTACTTAGAAGAAAAACGACTCCTCAGGGTGGGCGGTCGCTTTAGACATACGAACTTACTAGATGATACAAGACATCCAGTTATCCTGGGAAACAAAAATACATTGACACCTCTAATTATTGCTGATGCACATAACAAGACACTCCACGGAGGCGTGCAATTATTGTTGTGCTATCTTCGGTCTAAGTTTTGGATTTTGAAGGCCAAATCCATAGCAAGGAAACACATTCATAAGTGCTTGATATGCGCCAGACTTAACGCTTCTACGAGGGCTCAATTAATGGCAGACTTGCCCGCAGTAAGAGTGACACCATCAAGAGCATTTTTGAATAGTGGTGTAGATTTTGCGGGCCCATTTCAAGTTTTGAAGTCCAGAGGTCGAGGAAATAAGACATCTAAAGCGTACATCTCAATATTTGTCTGTATGTCAACTAAGGCATGTTGGTGACCTCACTTCGGAATCTTTTATCGGCGTTTTTCGCCGCTTCGTTGCGAGAAGAGGTAAATGCTGTAACTTATGGAGCGACCAGGGTTGTAATTTTGTGGGCGCTAGTAAAGAGCTGAGGAAAGCATGGAACGAAGCAGGCTTACAATTTACTGGAGATATAGCAGAGACACTGGCTACAGAAGGTACTCAATGGCACTTTATTCCTGGCTTCAGTCCCTCTTTCGGTGGTTTGTGGGAAGCGGGCGTAAAGTCGGTAAAATACCACCTCAAAAGGATTCTAACAAATCACCTTACTTTCGAAGAAATGACAACTGTATTGTGCCAGATAGAAGCCTGTCTGAATTCGCGTCCATTGCGTCCTCTTAATGAAACACAAGATAATATGAACCCACTCACACCAGGCCACTTCTTGATTGGGGAAGCACCAATAGTCGTACCGTCACCTTCTTTACGAGACGCAGGAGTTTCGCATTTATCTCGCTGGCAGCACACTCAAAAACTGGTAAATGACTTTTGGCGGCGTTGGCAAGCTGAATATTTAACAAAACTACAACAACGCCCCAAATGGCTTAAGAAAGAGAAGGAGTTTACCATTGGAGACATCGTTCTGATTAAAACCGAAAACTTGCCTCCTGGTAAATGGAGTTTAGGACGAGTTATTGATAAACACCCAGGTCAAGACGGTCTTACAAGGGTCTACAGTGTAAAAAGTGGAAATGCGGTGACTAAAAGAACTTTAACCAAATTATGTCCATTACCTATTGACATTGATGAATCTAAAGTTTTGTCCAATGTTCGGATTAAGTAAAACTTACACTGTTGTTTTTGATACGTATAAATAACTTTTGATTTACAAGCCATGTACATGATAAATAGTTTGTTTAATGATTTATGCATGGTAACAAAAATTATTAACATTATTTTGTATAATTGTTTGGAAAAGGACCATCAGTCCTTTTGGTGGGTGGTGAATAGTTCATTCAATTTAAACACCTATGATTATGTTTATTTACATTTTGAGGAGCCCCCGCCAAATAGATCAGTCGCTTAATACACTTGCAACGATACATACGTCTTTTCATTTAAAAACACCTACAAACAAAAGTGAACCTTATTACTAGTTAGTACTATTTGTTCTTCTGTTCATGTCTTTTCAAATCAGGCTGCATGAAAAACTTTGGTCCTTATGTTTAGCGGTGGAAGTCTATTGGCTGAACGAATGATCATGGTCGAGTTGTATTGAGTTTACATTCAAATCACTTTAAAAACTTTACGTATACACATAATTATTTTTATTAGGTACTAGTTTCCACGTAATTACTCAGATAATTTAAAGGATAAGCTTCAAAGGCAAAAAAAAGGCCTTCTAATGTTATGTATATAATTCGTAAGCAAAGGAGACAGATTCACAAACGAACATTTTATGAAGCAAGGATATAATGAAGATTATTCCTACTTAGTTGGCACAGCATTACTTCTTGCATCCGTTAATAAATATATGTTAATACAGTCGTGCTTTGAAAACTAAGTCGGGAGTTTTAAGGCGCAGTACACACCGACAGAAGCTGCCACGGAAAACTTGCCATCGTCGAGTACAGGTAATGACTGTTGTTACCGGAGAGTCCATCATCATGGTTATAGCGTTAGTTCGCTTGTTTATAAGATTTACATTGGAGGTGAGGTCTGTTTTCTAGTCTAACCAGATTTGACAGAATATTTAGACGATATAGCCGGAGACTAACAGTCAGTATTAGATGCTACTTTATTATTTTTTTATTTTTTTTTATTTTTTGAACGCCTGTATCCCCGAAGGGGTAGGCAGAGGTATAAATATTACACCCACATTTCGCCATGAATCGGGCACATCACCAGACTCCGGGCTGCTACTGAGTATTCGGAAAACTCCAGTAACACTTTTGCCCGACCCGGGAATCGAACCCGGGACCTCCGATCAGCATTCGCATACGCTATCCACTGGACCACGGAGGCAGTATATGCGTCTTTATATTAATTTATCACATCCTAACATACAATTATCATTACAGGTTAACTGATTGTAAAAGTATAGCAAAATAAAATCTAATATATAAAATTCTCGTGTCACAGTTTTCGTTCCCATACTCCTCCGAAACGGCTTGACCGATTTTGATGAAATTTTTTGTGCTTATCCGGTATCTATGAGAATAGGCCAACATCTATTTTTCAAAAAAATGGTGGCCGTGTCACCTAGTAATTATGTAAAAATTACTTCGCTACTCACGCAGCTCAAACGATAAGTTGAATTTGGCTATATCTCCAGCAGAAATTAGATGCCACAGCATGCCACCAGTGTTACCAAGCATAAAAGCAGTATCTTCACATAGTAATATGAGTATGTATGTCGTTTCTTTTCGCATCCACCTTGGATCCATGAACCTCGATATCACCGGTGAATAGATTGGTCTGTGGACTTTCAAAGAATCACACTGCTGTTATCCAATATGTACGTTTGAATCATTTTCGATAAATTTATAATGCTCTGGGCCACCGTCTGCTGATGTGCGTTGATCCTTAAAGTAAGTCTAAGTAAGGCGCTCGCGTTTCTTTGGCATAATTAAGTTTGTCTAAGTTCGTGTTTATTCAGACTACATTGAGGTGAAGAAGTGAGAATGTCTAAAAGTGATGTCTCACCGATGTAGAGGGTTAGTCTAAGTTGGCATAAGTTGTTCTTTTAGCCATTACTGGCTTAAGCTCAAGCTAGAATTGAAGTTTCAGGCAGCAAAAACCAGATGATGCTTCCTGAACTATGTAAGAAAATCCGTTGTCGAATAACTGTATTGAATTTTAGCTGTTCTTTTATAACTTCATCATAAGCTACCTTCTACGCGTGGTTTCAACCGCATATGCATTGATTATCACGACAAAAAGTAACTTATGCCGTTCTGATGTACATACATAATAATATACTCACGCCTTTTCCCCGTTCTGATGTATAAGCTATATTTTTGCAAAGTTTAATTGAAAACCGTTAGGCAAGTTTTGGGTAAAGGAGTTACAAATATCCACACATCCGTCCAGTCTCACAATGTTTCCCATTTCTAATAGTAAAATTATTTAGATAAAAAAATAATTCTTCTTCGTAGATCCTTATGTATTGATGATGTAGCTTAAATAATATAGCTGCATTATTTACGCTAAGAGGATGAATAAAAACCTTTTAATATTTGATATTGCACTTAGTTCATACATTATCATGGTTGCAATCCTCAAGAGTGTGAAAGATAATTATATCAACCACATTCGTGAAACAAATGTAGGTACTTCTCTTACTATAAGGACTTATTGACCCCGGCGTCACCCGCCCTAAAATTTCAATCTCTATTTGTATTTTAGAGTCTGCGGTGATAATAATCATATGTAAGTCAGAAGTCAAATAGTTGACTGCCTCCGTGGTCCAGTGGATAGCGTATGCGACTGCTGATCGGAGGTCCGGCGTTCGATTCCCGGGTCGGGCAAAAGTGTTACTGGATTTTTTCCGAATTCTCAGTACCAGCACGGAGTCTGGTGATGTCCCCGGGAATGGCAATAGGCTCGCCCTCTATTACGTGGGACCTAAAAACTCATGGCGAAATGTGGGTGTAATATAACACCTCTACCTATCCCTTCAAGGATACAGGCGTGAGTCTATAAATAAATAAGAAAAATATGTCAAATAGTATCTTTGCAGAGAGACAGAAAACTCAACATCTAACCCCTTCATTTACAATTCCTATTAACTCAAAGTGCTACCATGAACAAAATTAGGAGAGGCTCAAGTCCAGTAGTGGTCTGCGATGTGATATTGCGAATATAATTTGCTGTATTTCTGATAGTTTATATAACATCTACAGAATTATTGGCACTATACGGTGTAGTCTAAGCAGCCAATACCTACAAATTTCTTGTAGAAAAGAAACCACAAATTCAAATATACTTTCACATGTACCTGTCAAGATAACTTGAGACTACTCAGTCAACGTCAGAATAAAAACTATAACAACTTGTACGGGAAATAACAATATTGTGTGTAATGTCCCGTGGAATAAGGTTTCGCCGGCGATCGAGATGTAGATTGCTGGGTCGACAGAGTGGCTTTAAAATTACAGTAGTGCAGATATTTGCACTAAAATGTGAAAAAAACGTGCTTCGAATGGGTAGAATAGTGTAAAAAGAAAAGTGGTAGAAAGAAAATAAAATCAAGTCTTACATAACTAGGGTTAAATGGGGATTTAGACTTGGGTTCCTTCAATTTTATTTTCCTTAAAGAGTGTTCAATTATTTTGTATATTCCTGTTTTGTTTGATTCAGGATCAAACATATCAATGATTTTACTATACCAAGTATACGTTATACTTTACATAGCCGGAATTTTTGAAGAAAGACTGCCATTTCACCAGATTCTTACGAGGTAACTAAGTGGTTCTAGGATGTGTTAAGGGCTATTTTCAGATCCAAGCGAAGATCAGTGTTGTGGTAACGGATGATAAGTGCCACTGCCCGCTGATTGTGTTATAGTGCTTTTGTCCCTTAAGCTATCATCTATCCCGCCCATAAATGCCTCGCTTAGTATCCTGGCACATCTTTGATGGACACACAGCCTGAATAGTATCCCTAACAATGTTATAGATCAAAATAAAGTAAACACTTTCGATTTTCGATTAGTTCATGTGTGCTGCCCATCATCATTATCAGCCTTTAACAGTCCACTGCTGGACTAGGCCTCTCCTTTGAAAGGAGGAATTGGCCTACTATACCACGCTGGCCAAACGGGTTGGTATAGGGTTTGTATCAAGTTTTCCTTCTTTTACAGTGCTGTTCTCTGTATTATATGCTCCCTCTGTCGGCTCTTACGACACCCGTGGGATGATATGGGGTGGTGACAATCCGTATTCTTAATCCGTCACCACACGGACATGCTGCCCATATAAAAACGTATTTTATTTAACAGTGTCTATGTCATGAGTGTCTCTACCATGAGTCTTGGAAACCAGGCATCTCATTCAATTCGAGTGTCTTGCAGCACACTGAATGAGTGATTGGTCGGTTGCATCGTCATATGGTCAAAGCCCTCGGCATAATACAATCACGGCACCGACTACGCGGAGGGACTAAAGAATATGTAATTTCTTTAGTCCCTCTACGACCACGACAGTTGCCAGCCGGTTGAAACGTAGGAGAATAATAGAGGTATTTATACTTATAAATAAGTCAACTATCGCGAGTAAGACCCGCTAATTAATATTGTATGACGCGAAAGTTTAAAATATCTAGCAGTCAGTTTCGCTTACCAATAAACCATCAGACCAGTCATCATGCATCAGTGGTTTTCCACTGATCATACAAAAACCAAATAAAAATTGCAAATTCCTTCCACAACAATCTTCTCTATCATTATTTTTAAGTATCTCTATAAAAGAATCTTAAATATCGGTAATACATACATACATACATAGACTCACGCCTGTTTCCCGGAGGGGTAGGCAGAGACTACGGAACGCCATTTGCAACGATCCTGACATACCTCACTTGCTTCACTCACTCCCATCAAGTTTCTCATGCATGCTCTTCTGTTAAGGGTACTTCTGACTTGTCCTTTTTTCAGGATGTCTCCAATCTGGTCAGAGAACGTTCTCCTAGGTCTTCCCCTTTGCCCTGTCCCATTCACACTAGCCTGATATATCTTCTTTGTCAGTCTATCGTCATCCATCCTCTCCATGTGCCCAAACCATCTTAACATGCCTTTCTCAATGCTTGTCACTACATCTTCTTTTACCCCACACCACTCTCGTATCACACAATTCTTTACTCTGTCGGTCAAAGACACACCACACATACTTCTCAGTGCTCTCATTTCTACAGCATTTATTCTACTTTCAAATCTCTTCTGCCATACCCAAATTTCTCTACCATACATAAGGGTAGGCACTAACACACCTCTATGTACAGCCAAACGTGCCTTTTTGGACACGTTTTGGCTGTTCATAAACGCCTTCAGAGCTCCATTCACACAATTACCTGCATTAACTCTCCTTTCAATATCTGCTTCATTCTTACCATCTCTTGTAAACAACGTACCTAAGTAAACAAACTCATTCACTTGTTCCACTCGCTGTCCATCGATCAAAACATTACAAGCCGTAACGCATTCCTCCTTTTCAAAAACCATAACTTTCGTTTTACTTACATTCACTTTCATTCCTTTCCTCTCTAACGCACCATGCATGATTGCTACCATCTCCTGCAACTCCTCCGCTGAAGATGCAAGTATTACCTGAAAATCAGCATAAAGGAGGCATTTGACGAGTAACCCATTCATCCTTAATCCGCAGTCACTATGTTTTAAATCTTGCAAACAACTGTCCATGAAGAGGTTAAACAGCCACGGCGACGCTACACATCCCTGTCTAACACCTGTGTTGATGGTAAATCAGTCAGTGTATGCCCCGTTTATCCTCACACAAGCTCTAGAATCCTCATAAAGGGATTTCAGAGCTCGAATGAGGCTGCTGTCCACCCCATTCATTGACAGCACCGACCACATTTCATTCCTCACCACTTTATCGTAAGCCTTTTCCAAATCCACGAATGCGCAATAGATTTTTTGACCTTTGGCCAAAAATTTTCCGGCTATGCTTCGCAAGGAAAAAACCTGATCCGTGCATCCCATACCCTTTCGGAATCCCGCTTGTATATATCGGTAATAATATTTGCAATTTGTATTGCATACCACTAATGATCTCGTTATCCTTTGTTATTCAATCAGATACTTAGACTGCCTGTCTATAAAAGCGGAGAAATACTTACAGATACTTAGGCTTAACACAGAAGCTATGAAGAGCAGAGCTGTGAACTGTGTAAAATACTTTTATTTATTTACTAGATGAGCTCGCGGTTACACCCGTGTTATTTAAGGCTACTGCTCCGCTCCCGTGGCTAATAGCGTGATGTTATATGTTACACATATGTATAGCCTATAGCCTTTCTCAATAAATGGGCTATCTAACTAAATAACTGAAAGAATTTTTCAAATCGGATTTGCAGTTCCTGAGACTTGCGCGTTCAAGCAAACAAAGAAACAAAAAACTCTTCAGCTTTACATATTAGTATTAGATTTAAAGACTCACGCCTGTATCCCAGAAAGGCTAGGCAGAGGTGTAATATTACACTCTCATTTCACCATGTTATGAAATTGTAGGTCCCACGTGAAAGGAGACCAACCTATTAATGTTACTGAGCGCTTTGACAGACTTTTTGCTGCTACTAAGAATTCGACAAAACCCAGTAACACTTTTGACTGACCCGGGAATCGAACCCGGAACCGCCTGATCCGCAGACGCAAACGCTATCCACTGGACGACGGAGGCAGTCTCTTATTCTATAGTTCCATACAAACTGTACAATGAGCCATATAAATATTCAATCTGAGTTTTCGCTAGAGTTGTCCAGACACTAGCAGGCCACTGGCCCACCAATGACTTTTCGAAGTTATGTGCGTATTACATTATTAATTATCGCTTGCTTAACAGTGAACATTTTTCTGAGAGAATCCGCATTTCAAGGAGTTCTCCATACTGTTATCTAAAGATATAGGTACTTATACAAACTCGCATTTGAACTCCAGTCTAACCCTCTCATAATGTGAAAAGGCATGTGTCCAGCAGTGGAACTTATTATAAATAAGGCTAATGATTAAAATATCCAATCTGTTTCGCTTCTGCGGCCAAGTACTCTTAGTTGGCAGACTTAGCCTCTGAGTAAATCATTAGAAGGGTGAGTTAATCAAAGGCACATTGCAGTATGAATATTTGATGGCCAATCTCTCAATGATTTATGCGGGGTGCGTCATGTGCTTCGGTAAAGTCGATTACGGTTCGTACTATTGTATAGTCAGACGATAGGACGCGTATGTAATAATGTAAGGTTGAAAAAAGACCTCTGTTTTATAGGACCTTAGGATAGTGATTATTTTTATAAGTTTTTATTTATTTTCAGCTGTCCCAGTGTTTGTAACGAAATCTTAAAAGATAAATATACAATTTTGATTATTGCGAACCGTTTTGAGCACGACAATTAAAGTAGATACATCATATTATTATTGCTGCTAATATTTTTTTGGTAGGCGCTTCTTTTCCATACTAATAATAATAATCTATAATCTATTACATTAAGCGTAGATCGTATGTCTGAATATCTTCAAGAAAGTCACAAAAATACATATATTACGCAAAATTGTATGAAGCCTGGGCTCACCCACCAACAGAGATGATATCACTTTGAATATACTTACTTGTAAATCACTAAAAATAAAGATATAAACTCATTTTTGCGAATTTGCTCATATTAATGAAGTTCAAGGTTATTTGGTCCCTTTAAATCGATACGAACACCATTATTTACGTCTTTTATCTACTTTTAGCATTAGACGTTGTGAATTGAAGAGTTTTATTTTTGGGTTTGTTGTGCTTAGGTACTGTAGAACGTATTTTGTAGTACTATATTTGGCTTAGTACCTACTTACCTAATTATTATTTTGTTTGTTTCACAGCTGTTAGTGTCATTTATTTTTACCTGTTTGAAAAGTGTCTTAAAACTCTTTTTTAAACCCGTAAAATTTTACGAACCAGTCGTTATTGACTATAATCTGTGTAATTATAATTTCACTAGCGAAAATTTAATATCACGCTTTTGACTAAATCCTTGCGACATATATAATACGAGGCTTGTGATAGAGCACATGAAAGAGTGGCGACCCAAGGACCATCTGTTTGTAAAGTTCAGCAAGTTCTTAAATACTATTCGAATCCTAAAAATACGATACACAAGTGCTTATTTCGGGTCGCACTAAGGATCAATATCGTATGTTTTTGGGGACTTTGCAAACATGAAATCAATGGACAAAAATATCTACATATGTAGATTAAATTAAACAATTTGTGGATCACACAAAATGTTATATCGTGTGGGAATCGAACCCACAAGGATGTGGTGTTACATCAATGCAGTCAAAACTCTATTGTAGTTATCTTACAAGACAAGTACCTATTCAGGTCATCTATTGGAGAGTTACATCTGTCCATTATGATCCACTGCGAAAAATACACACGTCTGAAAAAAGACATTGTTTTTTAAACTGGAATGAGTACAACTGATTCTCGGTGTTGTTAAAACACGCAGATAGCTGATGTTACTGAATGGTTTATATATATATATATATAAAATTGAGGTGAGAGAATGTTAAAATAAATATATATTTGTTTAACGCGGGTTTGCCACGATAGTAGTACAGTAAACTTTGATAAAACTTTTAAGCGCGGCCGGGTTTCCCAGGATAGTAGTATTGTGATGAATAAGTTATATTGCTACAAACTTTTATAAAAATCCTCTAAGCAATATTTGCGAAAACACAAAGCATACATACATTCACCAATTTGTCACAAACGTTCACGTTTATAATTATAATAGTAGTAAATTTAGATAATATTTCTCAGAAGCCTTACTTATAAAACATAACCCAACATTATTTAGCCTAAGCTTCTAAATAACTTAGCCACTTAAACTATTAAATATGTTAAACTATAACAAAGATATTATAGTTTAATTTGCGTACAAATTAATATAACTATGTTTACTAGTCATAGTTTGAATAGTTGAGTAATTTAGTTAAACTTGGTATAAGAAGTATTTGAGATGAATATTTAACAGTTCGTTGTGTGTATTTTATATTATACGAAACCTTATCTTAATATATTAAATCCTTGCGTTACTGACTGACTGACAGAGACGCTGCAGCCGAAACTATTGGGCGCAGGAAGCTGAAATTTAATTTATGTTCCTTGGGGACCGTAGGGATGCACTAAGAAGGGATTTCCCGAAATTCCCACGGGATCAGCCAAAACGGATAAATTTAAAAAAATGCAGGCGTAGCTGCTGGCGTCCTCTAGTATTTAATAAATTTGATGTTGTCGAGACTTTTTCTGATCAATGGTTTTTTTATGTTAATAGGCGGCAAACGAGCAGACGGATTGCCTGATGGTAAGCAATTACCGCCGCCCATGGACAAAAGCAACACCACAGGAGTCACAAGTGTGTTGCCGCCCCTTGGGGTTGGGAATGGGGATAGGATGAGGAGTGGGATGAGGGAGAATGAATAGGGGATAGGGCCTCCAGCACTCTCACTCACCGAACGAAACGCAACAGTTTAGGTAATTTTCTGTAAGAGGGTAGTACTTCCCCGGTCGAGCCGGCCCATTCATGCTGAAATCAGCAAGGCTCTACTACCTTGAAATGAAGAGAGAGGTTTTAATGTTTTTTTATGTTTTAAAGACAAGTCCCGTGCTAGGAATAAATCTTGCGCCGCGGATCGAGTTTATAAACGGACTCATAGTAGGTACATCCAGACCAGAAACAACCACTTGTTAAACACATAAAGTGTTGTACCAAGTGGGGATCGAACCCACACTACTCCGCGCAATGTGAAGTGGCCAGACAGTCACTTAAACTTCCGTCAATAAATTGTCACGAATCTTTATCTTGGAATAGATTCAACGACGTCTGTAACTCATCATTATTAATAACAGTCTATCATCCTGAAAGCTATCAGTCCTTGCTGTCATAAAGTGCATCTATATCGCGGTGGGCTATAGATTCTAGATGACATCCAGTCTGCGGAAAAGATGATATTCTGTCACATTCGACTAGACTTGAAAGAAGGTGCCGGTCTCCATTTTCAATTTTTTTGAACTGCAGTGGAACCACATGTGGAACAAAACTAGATGCAATACTTAAACGTCTGATTATTTTCTTTAATACTCCATAACCCCAGAGAGACATACAGTTCTCTGATATGTTAAAGACATTGAAATTATTTCACAAGTAAGCTTCAAAGTAAAACACCTACAACAAAATACGATGCAGAAACGCGAAACTTTAATAATAAATCGCTATAAAGTGCAATAAACACATACATACATTACTGAAACTAGCGTGCGTATATCATCATTTTGCTAAGATCTCATTAATGTAGCTAGACTTAGAATAACTGCAGGCTGTACGGCCGTAAATAAATCACAGGCAACAATTTCACCCCCATTACAGGGGCGTTATCACCTCTACTTATGTTCAGACAAATGTGATACACAGCATATTGCTGTGGTCGTATTTTAGGGTTTGTTACCTCTGTAACTTTATTGGGAGGCAAGATAATTATGTGGCGGGAATTTGATTGAGTAGACGATGTGATTTAACCTATAAGTACTGACATGCTATTTTAGTTACATAAGTACCGACGCTACGTTCCAAAACACGCATAGCCGACGTTGGCTTAAAATCTGCCAGGCTGGAGCAGCTCGGCCCCAGTCCCACACTGGGCTGGACACGCGTGCCGTATGCACCCAGATAGATGGGCTCATGTAGTTACCAATTGGGTGCCCCATGATAGTCGATGAAGACGCGGGAGACCTAAACGGAGATGGCGTGACGACCTGGATACATTTGACAGCAACTGGCTGGACATAGCACAGGACAGGGATGCATGGCGATCAAAGGGAGAGGCCTTTGCCCAGAAGTGGGACACTTCACTTGGCTTATAAAAAAAAGCACCGACGCGACGTGAGGTCTGGCAGACCGTTGCTTTCATTACTAAAAACATTAAGTTGTTTCATATTTTTCCAAGTTATTGGGTTTTTCCGTTAGGAAATTCTCAGTAGCAGCACGGAGTCTGGTAATGTGCCCGGTACGGCAATAGGCTCGCCCCCTATTACGTGGGACCTAAAAATTCATGGCGAAATGTGGATGTAATATTACACCTCTGCCTACCCCTTCGGGGATACAGGCGTAATACTTAAAAAAAAAAGACATTATATATAAATAAATGAGGTCCCCGTTTATCTCCCTCCCTGTTTGCCTGTATGTTTGTTTTTCGTGTGAGTGTGTGACCAACTGTAGTGTCGGGGTTTTCAGGCCGCCCTAAGGCCTCCGACATGGCCTAACGATTCTTATCCTGAGACAAGAGCCGGGACTGATAGCTTAACGTGCTTTCCGAAGCACGGTAGCGCTCAGATGTAAATGCCACACGCGGTCACCCATCCAAGTATTAACCTGTGCACGCGTTGCTTAACTTTGTCGATCTATTACGAACGACAAGCCAAGTTTCGCTATGAGCGCTACATGCCTGTATGAATGCCATGAAATCAAGAAAAACAGAATAGAGTTTTGTTAGTTTTTTAAGAATACATAGAGTGATCACTAAGGAAGGTTTAAGTGTATAATTCACGCGGGCGGAGTCACAAGCTAAGTCAAGTTACACATAAGTTACACCCAAACACGAATTACTTACTTGACCCGTAACTTCGACCTCCAGCAGTCATCGAACAATATTATTTAGCGGGTCTTACTCGCGATTATTGACTTATTTATAGGTATAATTTCTTTAGTTCCTCTGACCACGACCGTTGTCAGCCGTTTGAAACGTAGGAGAATAACAGAGGTATTTATACCTATAAATAAGTCAACTGTCGCGAGTAAGACCCGCTAAATAATATTGTATGATGTATACAAAACGCGAAAGTTTAAAATCTCTAGCAGTCAGTTTCGCATACCAATAAACCAATAGACAAGTCATTATGCATCAGACGTTTTCTACTTATCATACTCAGACCAAATAAAAATTGCAAATTCCTTCCACAAAAATCTTCTCTATCATTATGTTTAAGTATCTCCATAAAAGAAACTTAGCTTTGATAATAATATTTGCGATTTGTATTGCATACCACTAATGATCTCGTTATCCTTTGTTATTCAATCAGATACTTAGACTGCCTGTCTATAAAAGCGGAGAAATACTTACAGATACTTAGGCTTACCACAGGAGCTATGAAGAGCAGAGCTGTGAGACAATATAATTGCGCATAGCTGTGTAAAAGACTTTTATTTATTTACTAGATGAGCTCACGTTTACACCCGCGTTATTTAAGGCTACTACTCCGCTCCCGTAGGTAATAGCGTGATGTTACATAGCCTATAGCCTTTCTCAATAAATGAGCTATCTAACACTGAAAGAATTTTTCAAATCGGACTAGTAGTTCCTGAGACTTGCGCGTTCAAGCAAACAAAGAAACAAAAATCTCTTCAGCATTGCATATTAGTATTAGATTCTCGTAAAGACTCACGCCTGCATCCCAGAAAGGCTAGGCAGAGGTGTAATATAACACTCACATTTCGCTATGTTATGAAATTGTAGGTCCCACGTAAAAGGGGACCAACCTATTACTGTTACTGAGCGCTTTGACAGACTTTTTGCTGCTACTAAGAATTCGGAAACCCCAGTAACCCTTTTGACTGACCCGGGAATCGAACCCGGAACCTCCTGATCCGCAGACGCATACGCTATCCACTGGACCACGAAGGCAGTCTCTTATTCTATAGTTCCATACAAACTGTACAATGAGCCATATAAATATTCAATCTGAGTTCTCGATAGCGTTGTCCAGACACTAGCAGGCCACTGGCCCACCAATGACTTTTCGAAGTTATGTGCGTATTACATTATTAATTATCGCTTGCTTAACGGTGAACGTTTCTGAGAGAACCTGCATTTCAAGGAGTTATCCATGTTCTCTAAAGATATACTTATACAAACTCGCATTTGGACTCCAGTCTAACCCTTCTCATAATGTGAAAAGGCCTGTGTCCAGCAGTGGATCTAATTATAAATAAGGCTTATGATTATAATATCCAATCTGTTTTGTTTCTGCGGCCAAGTACTCTTAGTTGGCAGACTTAGCCTCTGAGTAAATCATTAGAAGGGTGAGTTAATCAAAGGCACATTGCAGCATGAATATTTGATGGCCAATCTCTCAATGATTTATGCTGGGCGCGTCATGTGCTTCGGTAAAGTCGATTACGGTTCGTACTATTGTATGATCAGACGATAGGACGCGTATGTAATAATGTAAGGTTGATTAAAAACCGCTGTTTTATAGGACCTAAGGATAGTGATTATTTATAAGTTTTTATTTATTTTCAGCTGCCCAGGGTTTGTAACGAAATCTTAAAAGATCAATTTGAATACTTCCCTCCTATAAATGTACAATTTTGATAATTGTGAACCGTTTTGAGCACGGCAATTAAAGTACATACATCATAATATTATTGCTGCTAATATTTTTTGGTAGGCGCTGCTTTTTCATACTAATAATAATAATCATTAATCTATTACATTAAGCGTAGATCGTATGTCTGAATATCTTCAAGAAAGTCACAAAAATACATATATTACGCAAAATTGTATGAAGCCTGGGCTCACCCACCAACAGAGATGATATCACTTTGAATATACTTACTTGTAAATCACTAAAAATAAAGATATAAACTCATTTTTGCGAATTTGCTCATATTAATGAAGTTCAAGGATTGTATGTCTGAATATCTTTAAGAAAGTCAAAAAAATACATATACCTATTACATACTCAAGCAATCAAACTTGGTGGTATAAGTAGTGATAGTTAGTTAGCTAGTCTCAGTGTATCTATTGTTCTGCCGACCGACGACAATTAATGCTAAAACAGTGTTTGCTGACTTGTCCGAAAAGATAAGCATATTAAACTTTATCCATGTGTCGAATGAAACATACAGTAATAGTCCTCTATATTTATAATAAATATATTATTTTATTATTTTCTTAAACTTTTCCTCTCGCAGACAAAATAACTAATCTTTATCTGAATTGGAATCCAAGAGTTAGTTCAATAGGTAGGTACCTACGAAAGTTAATCGAGATTTGGCTGAGTACTGGGTATATTTAGTTCGGTATATAGATATAGAAGTTAGAGAATAGTTGGCAATCACGATAACAAAATTAAATTAATGTCTTTATTTTGTTTACCTATTTGATAGATAACAGTAATTGTAAACAGGAGTTAGAATGTCCTCTAGAAAACCAAATTACGTGGTTTTTAATATGTAATGACACATTATTCAAATCGTAAGGTCAGGAAAGTTTGAAGTCATAAATACTGTAGAAAATCGTACGCACGCAGCGAGGGAAGGGGGCTTAAGAGACAATGAATATTGATACGATATGAACATGATGCAACGACTTTGTATCGCGGGTTAGATTTTTTATTTATTTAATTAATTAATAAAGACAATTTCCATGGTCCATGGTTTCATGACCCGCGTTAGGACTAAATCCTGTGTCGCGGGGGACTTTACAAACATACAACTAACGGACACAATGAACACCCAGACTCGAAACAACAATTTGTGAACTAGGTAGGTACACAAAATGTTGCCTCATGTGGGGATCGAACCTACAACACTCGGCGCAGTGTCAAGCGGCGAGGCGGCCGCTTAAACCACTGCGTCAACCATGCAGTCAATACCATATTTTAACACTCGACAGTAATACATTTGAAGTGTTTTAAGCTTCATG
This sequence comes from Euclidia mi, assembly GCA_944739405.2. Classification (NCBI taxonomy): domain Eukaryota; kingdom Metazoa; phylum Arthropoda; class Insecta; order Lepidoptera; family Erebidae; genus Euclidia; species Euclidia mi. The sequence continues at coordinate 62,049,252 of OX123187.2, read as the reverse complement.
CAAAGGTTGCCATACTTTCAAATAAATGTCTAGTTCCTCTATTTGCCAGATCCAGTATAAATACTATAATTTTAAAATTGCTTCAAAGTGATTAGAGATAAATAGTATTAAATAATAAAGGGTAGGTACGAAATAATAATTGCTGGATATGATATCCAGCCATTGTGAAAATTAATTTTATTTTATTATTTATTTATTTAAACTTTATTGTACACCGGTATCAACATTATAGTAATCTTATATATTAGGTAAAGTACAAAGGGCGGCCTTATCGCTTAAAGCGATATATACCAGGCAACCTTTGGATGGAGATATTGGTAGGAAAAGAAGTGGTAGTTGTAGGTGTACCAATTTTATAATATTTATACTATAAACATATACATTTATACAATACATATATAACATATACATACATATCTAGATAAATTAGTGCATAATACTAAATACATATTTTTAGAATAGGGAATAAATTAAACGGACAAGTAATGTTCCTTAACTAAAGTTTTGAATGTAGTAACCGTCTGTGCCTGCCTTATGTTTAGAGGCAATGCATTCCACAAGCGAACGGCCGTTACAGAGAAAGATTTATCATAGAATGCTGTGGAATGTGTCGGCATTTTCAGTCGTAAATTTTCTGATGACCTTAAATATCGATTGTGCGTGTCATGAAAGAACTCGAATCGTCCTTTAAGATAGGAGGGTGTTGAAGGGTTAAACAATATATTGTATAGTAAAGTTAAAAAGTGAGCATTCCGACGATGTCTAATAGGTAACCACTTGAGTTGGGCTCGAAATTGTGAAACATGATCATATTTGCGTAATCCAAATATGAATCGTTTGCAGAAATTTTGAAGTCGCTCAAGTTTATCAAGCTGGTTTTCGGCGAGATCTAGATGGCTGACGTCTGCATAATCAATAATGGGCAGCAAAAGAGATTTTGTTAGCGCAATTTTGGTGGTAGTGGGAAGAAAGTTCCTTAGTCTTCTTAGTACACCTGCTGAGGCAAACACTTTCCGACTTACTTCTTGGATCTGCGGATCCCAAGACAGAGTTGAGCACAGAAATAAATAGTAATAGAACGGTGACATGGGCGTGGTGCGCGTGTCAAACTATTGCACTATAGCGCATGTGTTTACACATGTTGTACAACATTATTCTGCCTGACAATCAGCAATGGTCAGTTTTTTTATAAACAATAACATAATTTCATTTTCCATAGCTACATCACACACACACATCGATAATAATTCCTTAGTGACCCTCACTATCTATACGTCACTGTGGGCGGGGCTTGCTGAAATGTGGCACGCGCGAAATGTACGCGATGACGTGACATTCACCATTCTATTACTATTTATTTCTGTGGAGTTGAGTCTATAGTGAGACCTAAGTTTTTAACTTTATCCTGTATTGGAATAGTGGTGCCGTCAAAAATAACTGAAGGCAGTGAAGACCAGTCGATTTTCGATTTCATTCTGGAACTACCAATAACAATGACTTGGGTTTTCGTGGGGTTCACTTTGAGTCCAAAGGAATTGCTCCAGCTGTTGATTAGTGCCAGATCACGGTTAATGATAGCTAAAGATTGCGACAAACTTGCTAATGACGACCGCGTATATATTTGGAGATCATCTGCATAAAGGTAATAGGAGGAGCGAAGGTTGTTTGAGATAGAATTTATAAAAATTGCGAAGAGTAAAGGAGACAATACGCCACCCTGGGGCACAGCAGCCAGCAGATGTATTACACCAAGAAGAAAGTGAGTTCTCAATGCATATACGCTGTCGGCGGCCACACAGGTAACTGCGAAACCAATCAATCACCGTAGGAGATATGTTAAGAGAGCAAAGGCGACCAAGTAGAATATCGTAATCTACTGTGTTGAAGGCATTGCTGAAATCAAGAAGTGCAAGAATAGTGAGTTCTCCGCCTTCCATACCAGCCCTGATGTCATCCGTAATATTAACCAAGGATGTGATGGTGCTATGACCCGAACGGAAACCGGATTGAAAAGAATTAAGTAGGTTATTTATGCAGAGGAATGAGTTCATTTGGTTGTAGACAAGACGTTCGAGGACTTTGGAGAGGAATGGTAGGATTGAAATGGGACGATAATCAGAAAAGGATGACGGGTGAGAAGTTTTCGGAATAGGAGTAATTTGGGTATCCTTCCAGATTGACGGGAAAGTACCGCTGGAACAGGAATTATTTAGGATGTGAGATATGATGGGAAGAATTAAATCGAGTATAGGAAGGATCATATTACGGCTGACACAGTCAGTACCAACTGCGTTGGACGTGATTGACATTATGCTCTTCCTAACATCACTATCGGTGTAGTGATTAAAATCAAATTGTGAGTAACTAGGGGTAGGCAGAGAAGAAAGATAATTAATTGTGCTTGCCTTAGTAGTCCTATCAATATTAGACGAGGCAGAGAAATGTTGATTGAGCAAGTCAATATTGAAATCATTAGGATTGAGGTGTTGACGAGCTTTGCCAACCCCTAGGGTTTTAAGAAATTTCCAGACTTTAGCTGGATCTCCGTTTTTTACAGATCTGTGAATATGTTGGCGTTATGCATCCCTACACACCTTATTGCAGAGATTCCTTATCGCAACAAATTTTTGCAAATTGAGAGCGTCAGGCCTTATTTTGTACCTAAATTTGGCAGCAGCTTTCTTGTGAATCAGATGTTTGATATTTTCAGTTAGCCATGGGGCGAGAGGGTGCTTTATTTTCACAGGTCGAATTGGTGCATGCCTATCGTACAGTTCCGTGATTTTGCTTGTAAAAATGCTGACCTTTTCATCAATAGATTGCGAATTGACAAGTTGGGTCCAATCAATATTTCTGGCATCTTTACAAAGGTTGTCAGTGTTCATTCCACCAAAATTGCGCTGCATAAGTACTTTATGTCTTATTTTAGGAGGTCGAATTTTGTAGGATAAGAAAAGCAGATCTGGGTACTGCCCGTGCATAGCGACATGTTCTCTTGAAGAAACCATTATAAGGTCAAGGAGTGAAGGTGCAGAATTAGGAAAATGATGAGTTGCGCTAAGTGGCAATATTGACAGATTACATGATGCACAAGTTGAAGAAAGAGAAGACGAGCGAGCATCATTTTTGAGCATGCAGGTATTAAAATCACCCATTATGATTATGTGACTGTAAGATGGCACGGTATTGACCAGTAAGGTTTCGAAAGTAGAAAAGTAATCTATTCGTAAAGAAGGACAATATTAAACGCCGATTAGGATTTTGGTGTGGTTTAAAACAACTTCCAGAAATAAATGCTCGCCTGCACTTGGCGGCGGAGGCTGTGCTGACATACCAACAATTGTATAAGGAATATGTGAACGAAGAAATATGGCAACACCACCACCGCCTCCAACGGCACGGTCATTTCTGATAAGTTGAAAACCAGGAAGGGAGTATAATGTAGTTCTTACAGTCTAAATTCGCCAGCATATCAGAGAAATGTGCCGGAATGCTTTGGGCATTGATATGAACGACAAATTTTTAGGTACATCAGAAAATTGTGAGGTAAGACAGTCAGCTAATGACGGCACACTGGAAAAACTATCATCCACGCTACATGTCGAATAGAAACTATCGTCATCACTTACATTAATAATATCAATGATGGTAATAATATATGTATAATAAGTACATACAATATATATTTTATATATCTAAAAATACTTAGAGTTTGTAATTGATAACACAATGTAAATTTAAATATTAATAAACTAAAAATATAAAAGAAAAATAATAATATTAATAAAATTAAATAAATAACTAAATTTTAGCTAAAATGCCTTGTACCCAAAGAAGTACTTTTACGGAGATGACAGATTTGACAGTTGACAGTAGTAGAAAATATCGAACACCAACAGAATACAATGAATAATAAATTATTAGTTTTTCTAAGAGTAGTAATTAACTAATAAGTAAAATTGAAAATAAGTGGGTACCGACAAGAGTAGAATAAAAATTGTATATACTACCCGGCTTGAAAAAACAAACAAAACAAAGGAAACGAACTACTTTTTCTGGGCAACAGTTCGTTTGGATTTGGTGGATGGCTTCGAAACTGTCGCTGGTTTCTCCATACCCTTCTGCTCGGCCTTGTGCAGCTCAGCGAGGCTGATCACACGATGATGCGAACCATCGGGTGCCAGGACATGGATAATGCCCTCCCTGGTCCAACACTGCGACACACCGTACTTCTGTCTTGCCGCCATAAAAGTTTCGTGTCTTTGCTTGGTCAGGAACTCAGAAATTGTGATCCCAGTGCCCTTGAACTTGGTTTTAGCAAACCATAGCTTGTCACGTACGTATGCGTCATTTAGTTTTAAGACAATGGGCCTGGGTTTGTGGTCATTTGACAGGCACCCCATTCTATGGCATCGTCGGATATCGGCAGCCGTCAAGTCGGTTTTGAGGTGTTCCTTGAAGACTTTGACCACCACCTTGGATGTGTCCTCCTTGCTGTCCTCAGACACTCCATGCAGCAACAACATCTTCCGCCTGGCTCTCATCTCCATAGTGTCCACGGTGTGCGCAAGAAGCTCAATCTGCCGTTGAAAGCCATCCAGAGCCTCCATGACAAATACCTTCAAGGAGTGATATTCCGAAGCCAATCCTGTCATTGATGCAGAGCTTTGGCATTGTGGGAGCTCAGCTTCAAAAACCGCCATCCGCTTGAGGAACATGTCTCTCAGACTGCTCATTAATTCTTGGGGTGATTCAGCCATAATTTGTGATATGAGTTTTCTGTTGTTTGTGTACGTAGGATGTTGTCAACACTGTACTGGCAGATAGTAGATGTATTTAATAATCTAAAGTCATTAAACTTAATAAAATACCAATTTTTATATATTTTATTTAAATTTTCAAAAGTAGAGCTTAAAACTGTAGATGTTGATGCTACTACTTCCCACATGTTCATTATGTTCATCATGTATGTTAATTGTTATGGAATTGAACAAAAGCACCAAATATGAAACAAATAATTTGAATGTGGGACAAATGTGGCCTATTGGTCACATTTCTACAAGATTCGTTTCAAGTTCGCTACTTTTTAAACCAACTCATTTTACAAATACTCTGAACTCCTCCTGTTATTCAGTTTTTTTTTTACCAATGTATATAGGGAGACGATGTCAATATCTACCTAATGTAAAGTCATATAAATATATTTATTGTTCTCTGTTTAAATGTCATAGATAATAATCGTTACGTACCCATCTTTATGTAACATTGCAGTATTGCGCTGAAATACACGAACGTCGAACTAACGAACACTATTCATAGGGCTATAAGCCTTAGCTTATTTATACTTTATTAATCTTAATTAATAGGTTAATTTCGAAAAACACCTTGAATATCCTCCATGGCATATTTAAATTCTGAGCAATAAATTATTCGTCATAGTATTTTTATGGAAATTACTATAAAACACAATTTGTATTCATATTTCGCCAGTAGATGGCCCAAAATTGCTCAACATTTTGTTACTGCTTCTTGTTGCTAGCTTTTCTCTTGTCCTTCTTTCTTCCTTTTCAATTTAGAGGCTTACTTTTGTCGGTGCAATATACGCCATATTTATCAATCTTCGGCAAGTACCTTTAGGGTAAGGTGGTGTACGAGTGCGCGGTCGATAAGAGTACGCATTGAACATTACGCCAACCCTGTGCGAGGTTTTCGGCTACCTTTGGATGTGTTTAGGTCCAACTGTGATAACGGTTGCGCTGCCGAAAAAAACTGGAATTTGGTTAAAAAACGGACACACCAGAGAAGTCAATAATTTCTGCTCCTGAACTATTGTTTGAATAAGAATATTTATTAATTATCCAAGTAACGTATGTACTTGGCTAACCGATTCGTTCGAAAAACTTTGCACATCTTTCAATATAGATGGGGCAGGGGGTTCGGAATCTTTGTGAAGGGCGAGGTGTGTAAGAGTGACCACGGTGAGTGTGTATAAGATTGCGCGCGCACTCTCATACGGCATTTATTTTCCTCATGTAGGTTGAGATTAAAATAAAGTTTAATTTTACAAATTAAATATTTTTCGTGTATTTACAGAATGCCAGACATAAAATGTAGCCCCTTGACTTTGGCTTTCACACTGTCCTAAAAAATACTATGCCAATTAAAGTGAAAAATGGTTGCGTATCCATCCTGGCGGAGCAGTCACAGTGTTCTAAATGGTCGGAACTTTTTACACCAGCATACTTAAAAGCTGCAACACTATCATGTACTGCACAAAGTTTCAAAGTTACTGGCATGGAGCCTTACGATCCCGATGTTTTTACCGAAGCTGATTTTTTAGCAAGTTCAATAACAGACAGAGATCTAGTGTCGACTGCACCTGTGGTTTCAGAGCCAGACCCATAGCCACAACCACCAACGAGTGGCTCAGTTGAATTAAACTCGCCATTTATTGACACACCTACAGGATACACCTATTGATGATGCGCGCATTCTTGTACAACTCGCCGCACACTCTTGTACACCTTTTTTATAGTAATAGGCGGCAAACGAGCAGACGGATCACCTGATGGTAAGCAATTACCGCCGCCTATGGACACAAGCAACACCACAGGAGTCACAAGTGCGTTGCCGCCCCTTGGGGTTGAGAAAAGGGATAGGATGAGGAGCGGAATGAGGGAGAAGAAAAGGGATAGGGCCTCCGGCACTCTCACTCTCCGAACGAAACGCAACAGTTTAGGTACTGTTACTTTACGTCGATTTTCTGTGAGAGGGTAGTACTTCCCCGGTCGAGCCGTCCCATTCATGCTGAAATCAGCAAGGCTCTACTACCTGGGTGTATAAGAGTGCGCAATTTTAATTTTTTATATTTCTTCAGTTCATACTTTAATGAATGTCGTTACTGGAATTTCGTTGTTCTATAATTTACCAACAAATATATAGAGATTATGAATAAATAATGTTGATTTTTCTAAATATGATATTTAATTTTTATGGGGCCTCAAAGTTAAAATCCGCAATCTTACACCACCTTACCCTACATACTTAAGCGACATGAACTTTGTCTTTTCTTTTACTTGATTTGTTTATCCTAAGTCAACCTTTTCCCCTCTAGCAGTAACATAAAATAAAACCAAATACATCCGTCACATATATGACACATGCAATAAAGCATGACTCACACACATTCCTATGCAGATCTTCACGAAGATCCTCACTTTCGTACAGTTATATAATAGTGCTGATACATTTTAGCATTCATCTGTAATGAGCATTCTTGCGAATGTTACAAAAGAGAAAAACAAACGAGTGTGTTTTAGCGAGCATTCTTACGAACGTTCTAGCGAGCATTCTAGCGAATTGTCCGTAAATTTTCTTCGACGTTTTTGCTGATTAGAGCGTTCGCTAAAAAGATCGTGAAAAGGTTCGTACCAATGTTCAGCTCAGTGGCCCAATTCTCCTAATTATATTTGTTCAAAATGCAGTTTTAATCTAATGTCAGTAAATTAGCTGATATTTGAATGTTATTGGAATATTATAGTGACTAGATCGTAAATTGAAGTATGTGTCACCGTCGAACTATAGAAGTCAAATTAGACAATAATGACATTAAATTAACAGACTACCGATTCTGAATCAATTCAAAATCTAATCTCATTTTGTTCAAAGTGTAGGTTCAATGTCATATAATATACGAGAATTGGCCTTCTGTTCGTTGTTCAGTTCGACAAAATACAAAACGGCGAATGATCACTGTTCTGTTACAAGTGAATGCTCAGGTGTATTAACACCATAAGATTACGTAAAGCGTACGAATCTGCAATAAAATGTTGATGGTCGATAAGTTTATGACTCGAGTTTACAACTTCCTTGCTGGTACCGATAAATTCCGTCGTCACTGTGACAATATTGTGTCACAGACATATTAAATTGCTCGTATTTCGTATTATCACGGCGATTAGATATCTTTAAACGGTTATACAGAGATGTTGCAGATAATTTGGGAGCAATGGTTTGTTAGTAAAGTTACCCGTATTAAGTGACTGATTTAGAATACAAAACGTCACTAGGCCATTTCATTCAGTAGGTCCTTTGTGTCCCTTTGAGGTGACTAAGGAAAATACACGAAAAAATAGCAGTTCTATCTCTTCGCAAGGAAGAGACTGGATTTTAGCAAATATTTAAAATTCTTTAATATAATTAAATGACGATCGATGACTCGTCATCCAATGCCACATAGGTAATAGGGCTCTAATCTAATCTAGTTTGTGCGCTACAATTTTAACTGAGCTGTTGGAATTTTCACGCACCTGCCGCGTAAGGGATGCCATCCTAATCCACAAGATTGCATAAAATTCAGGCACAGCTGCTTCGGCAAATATCCCTGACGGGCTACAGAATCGCGGAAACCACAACATCACCCTGAAGGCGTTATTGTATTGGATAGGCATAGCACTGTACGTATTCTGTGTATACCGAAGAATGTGATTTTAAGATAACTTATACAACGTGAAAAGCTTCGAGCCAGTATATTACACCGAACCAACAGTGCCCTGCGTTTCTTCGGTATGTCAGAGTTATCCGACAGATCATCGGTCACCATTTGACTAAAGTACTTGATGCATGTCACTCTGTTAAGCGTTGTTCCCTTATAGTGTAACTGGTGGCAAATCTGTGGGTGTCTTATTATTTTTTGAAAATAAGTAATTACATAAACAAATCAGTATGATACCTATGCAAAAATTATAAATTACGTGCACGTAAAGTATTTTTGTTTGGATCTAACAATACGTTGACGTTTGTAACATTGCTCGAACTATTTTCACCATACAAGCCAGGGGCAATATAGCATAATTGGTAATTTTAATTAATATGGTACGTCTTTAATATTTTATATATTATCTAGTCTACTAATCTACCAGTAATTAAAAATATTTATTGCTGACAATACGGTAACACATTAAAGATCATGGTACTAACACAGTATAAAGTCCTCTTTATATCGAGTTAGTACCATGCATGCATGGCATATCCTAGTTAGGTACTGTATCAGGTATCAGGAGACTGTATCTTAGCCACCACGATGATAACGACACTTGAAATGAAACTACTGTTGACTGAGTAAATTTAATATTCGCAAAAGCCCAAGAAAATACTAATTACGATAATATTTCGATGCTTAAAGTTCACGTTGCTAAAACCGACTTAAACAGAGATTTTAAGTCAATTCAGGCATTTTTATAGGGACTGGGCAGAAATTGAAAGATATGGAATTGGATGGCAGAGAATAAATGCCTATTGGTAAAATAGGTAGATACACTTTAAGCCTCATACGTTCGCGTTGGAAGACGTTTTCAAGCTTGTGGACTGGGATGGACTCGACATCAACATCAATGTCGAGTACATCACTCACCTTCAATTTGCTAATGATATCGTAGTCATGGCTGAGACCATGGAAAACCTTAGCACAATGACTCTGAGTTTGTTTCGGCCTTTCTTCTCAAGAAGTTATTTAGCTAGGAAAAGCCAGCATCATCTAGAATAGGGTTTTGACTTGAATAAGTGTTGTAAACAACCAAAATGCAGAAATAATGCTCGATGGCCTCTGTAGAGTCGCCCAACAAGTAGGTCTTGAGATGAACATGGACAAGACGAAAATCATGTCTAACGTCCATGTCGTACCGGCTCCTATTCAGGTTGGGAACTCTATACTCGAAGTTGTTGACAAGTACGTTTAACTAGGACAAATTATCCAATTGGGTAGGTCCAATTTCGAGAAAGAGGTCATTCGTCGAATCTAACTCAGTTGGGCTGCGTTCGAGAAGTTACGGCTTATCTTGATGTCCGATATCCCGCAGTCTCTCAAGACGATAGTCTTTAGTCACCAGTGTGTATTGCCAATGATGATCTACGGCACCGAGACGTGGTCGCTAACTATGGGCCTTATTCGAAAGCTCAGAGTCAATCAGAGGGCACTGGAGAGAGCTATGCTCGGTGTTTCTATGCGAGATCGAATCAGAAATTAGGAGCTCCGCAGGAGAACCAAAGTCACCGATATAGCTCTCCAAATAGCCAGGCTGAAGTGGCAATACTGAGCACATAACTCGAAGAACCAATGGCCGACGGGTTCTGGAGTGGCGACCATGTACCGGACGATGTAGCAGGGATAGGCCTCCCGCAAGGTGGACCGACGATCTGGTTAGGATTGCGTGAATCGGTTGGATGCGGGCGGCTCAAAATTGGTCTGTGTGGAGAACCTTGGGGGAGGCCTTTGTCCAGCAGTGGACGTCTCTGGGCTGACATGATGAAGCCTCATAAATTTATCTTATATTGTCGTAATACATAATACAGATGGAAAGTCACTTATGTATCATTTTCGAATTGATTTTAATATCTTAAGTTTCTATCTATACTCAATACTCAATACGTTTATTGCACACCGTAATGTTACATAGATGTTATAAAAATAGGTATACAGTTCATTATGGACCCTGTAGGGCACGGCAGCGTAGGAGAGAGGATGAAGTCACATAGAGCTCAAATATCGGTAAAGTAATAATTTTAGTTAGGTTTAAATAATTATATAGGTACTTATCTATTTTCTTGTAATTATTTTACAAATCTATTCTAACTTTATACTCTTAAAAATTACAAATTGTGTATTCAATTTACTTCCTATGTAAATGCATTGATTTTAACATTATTTACTACAGTATATGCTTATCAGTTAAGTATTCATTTATTGTACGAGTATAATACGCTTTATTTATTAATATCTGTTTTAACTTGTATATGAATTTCTTATCATTTGGTTCATTTCTTAAATATTCTGGGAGATTATTATATATTTTTATTGTCATAACGAATGGGCTTGTTGCGTGCATAGTTAGTTTAGAGGTGGGTAGATTTAGTCTATTTTTATGGCGTAATGAATATTTTGTTTGGATGTCTTGTCTTTTACTATAAAAATCTGGATATTTACGTACAAATTTACACATTTCTAATATATATATGGAAGATAAGGTTAGAATATTATGCTTTTGATAATGGGGTTTGCAACTGTCGGTTTCATCTATGTTGACCAGTATCCTAATAAGTTTTTCAAAATTTTGATAATTTGAGTCTGAGTTTCTTTATATGACATTTCCAATTTAAGTGCGTGTCTATGTTTAAACCAAGTAAAGTGAATTCTGTAACTTCTTCTAATTTTATATTATTATATCGAGGGTTCACGGGCAAAATGTATTAAGCGACATTTTTTAAACTTTACAGGAGAGCGTTTTAAAGTTTCAATTTTACGAAAAAAAATCGTTATAAAAAAAGTATAAGGTTATTAACGAAAAAGCGACCGAAGTTGATTTCCATGACAAAAGCTGCATAATTGAGTTTAGTTTTCATTTCTTTTAAGCTACTATTAATAGAAATAAAAGTCGCTTGATACAATATTACCCCAGTTTACTTTTATTTAGAAACAGGCTAAATGATATAAGTGCCATAAACTTCACGTTACAGGTATAGGAAAAACGATTTAAGCGACACTCTGGTATTATTTTGTGTAAGGCTAAATATATGAACAACCATTGGAATACTAAAATAAAATCAGGCAAATCGGTTTAAGCAATTGAAATATCATAAAGTAGTTGCAGATTAAAATGATTTATGTAGCACTTTTCTCTAAAAGTAAATTGTTTGAAATAACAATTAATTTGTATGTGTAATTAGGATTGGCGGTTAGATCAACATTAATTTGGACTATTGTTTATTTCCTACAAATGAAAAATCTAAAGAAATTTTAAAATAAAACAAATATGTGTTTAAAATCAGACAAGTGATCGTTTTTATTATAAATGTGGCACAAGGATTCACATTTTTCGCTATTTGAAAAATATTCAGATAACAAGCTGGTGATAACAACAAAAAAGGCTTTTCTAAAAATAATAATAAAAATTAGGTAACAAAAACATCAATTCTAATTTAGAAAAACTAAATAACATCATTATCACACACATACAACTTTTGATTTTCCTCTCTTCATAAAAAATAATCAGGTACTAATATTAAAACCGAAAACTACTTCTATTTTCATTCTTCTGTCTCATCTTCTATGTCAGTATCTATCAATACGTCTTTAAAGAACATAAAACACACACACACATACAAGTTTCGATTTTCCTCTCTTCATTAAAAATAATCAGGTACTAATACGGAAAATTTCGGGAATCAAGGAAATGACACAACATTACTATTTAGAAATGTATTTATTGCTTTTCGAAGTATTCTCCGCGAAATTTTACACATTTTTCCATACGATGGAACCAATCATTGAAGCAACCATTCCATTGGGAAGTTGGGGTCTCTAAATTAATTTAATTGCCGTTTTGTAGGCGTCCACAGCTTCTTCAGGTGATGAAAATCTCTGTCCACGCAATTTATTCTTTATTTTAGGGAAAGTATAGAAATCATTAGGGCTTAGGTCGGGGATGTACTGCAGATGGTCTAATAACTCTATGTTTTCTTGCTCTAAAAACTGTTTTGTTTTGTGCGAGGTGTGAGAACTCGCATTGTCGTGATGGAGGATGATGCGGCGGTTACAGTTCTCTTTACGGAGTTCAGAAACTACCTGTGGCAAACAAATGCTAGCATACCATTCTGCATTAACCGTTCTTTGTCCCTCAAGAGGAATAGTCGTAACATGGCCGGTTTTGGAGACAAACGTGGCCACCATTTTTTTTGCAACACTCCGTAAACGTATAATTTTTGTTGGCTTTAACTCATTTTTGAACACCCAAACTCGTGACTGGTTTTTTGTTTAGGGTTCGTACGCGTATATCCAGGATTCGTCATCTGATACGATGTTGTAAACAGCATTTGAGGATCCTGCGTGGTATCTTTCGAGAGTTCTGACGCACCAAGTAAGCCGCTTTTTGCTCTTCACAGAGCGAATGCGGTATCCATCGGGAAAACAACTTTTTTACACCTAATTGTTCATGCAAGATTTTTTGTATTTGACTCATGCCAATGTCTAAAGTTGCCTGAATTTCGCGGTATGTCACATGTCGATCTTTCTCAATCAGCTTACCCACAGCATCAACGTTTTCTTGGGTGACTGCAGTTTTAGGACGACCTTGACGGGGATCATCACTGAGCTTGACACGTCAACGTTGAAATTCAGCAAACCAGCGATAAATTGTGGTTTTGGATCGGGCTTCATCACCAAATGCAGAACAAGCAGTCATCCGGTCCACACACTGTTTTTGTGTTAAACCACTTCGAAAGTCATAATCGCTCTTGAATTTTCTCGAGTCAATTCCATTTTCTCAACGACGAAACAAGTTTGACAAAACCTTGTGACAAGACCGAGAAGCATTTTGTTTTTAATAAATGGTATTCGCTTTTTAAAACCAAGGAGTTTTCAATTAAAAAGATTTTAATATGACAGGAACAGTGGAAATATTCCATTCCCGATACTTTTAGTGCAGCCTATGTATTAAAAAAGGTTTTTTCCCGACATGACCTTATTTTCCTTACTTACCGCTTAAAACCTCCTAAATCCCCTCCTAAAGTTCGGTACATTCGTTGTTTCGGTCGCATGGATGTTAACAAACTCGTTCAGGATGCTTCATGATAAATTGGGACAACATGTTTTCTGACTCCACTGTTGACGAAAAAGTATTTCTTTTTAATAGCTCGATTTGTCGTTTATACGATGTTCATGCCCCGGTGAGGCAGGTCAAACTGAGGCATCCTCGAGCACCCTGGCTTACGGTGGGTGTCCGTATGGCAATGCGCCGTAGGGATCGGGCGTTTAGGAAATATAAAAGGGACCGGTGCGAGGAAAACTGGGCGCTATTCAAATCTGCAAAGAATCGGTGTAATCAAATGGTGCGAAATGCCAAACGCCGACACATTCTCAGCAATATCACTTCTTAAAAGCCTGCCAATATCTGGAAGTTCTTTGGAACTCTTGGTATTGGCAAGCATCATCGGTGTGACTTCCGTCTGACACTTGGTTTGGATGGTATTAACCAATATTTCACCACTCTCACTCCATTGGATCACCAGACCAAGTGTCTGGCAGTCAACTATTTAATTAACTTACCCGACCTAGACATCTTCCAATCAACTTACAAAACACAATCTTTCCAATTTTCTCCAAAGTCTTAGGATGATATCAAAAAGATAACCCTTTCCATTAAATTTAATGCCGTGGGACATCACAACATCAGCCGCCGTATGGTTATGACCATCTTGGACCAACTACTTCCGGTGATCTCTCACGTCATTATCTTTTCTCTTGAGTCTGGCTCCTTTCCGTCCTTGTGGGGCAAGGCCCACGTTATTCCTCTAGACAAGACCACCAATCCTTCTCTTCCCAACCAGTTTCGACCCATATCCATACTCGTTCATGTCCATACTCGTTCACGGTTGACGGTGACTGAAGCACCGCGGGGGCACGCGCGTTATTCACAATGACGTAAATCAAAGACTCTGGCGCCGAAACGATATGTCTCACCCGACAACGGATAAACGATTTATACAAAATTTTGACTATCTTATCGAATATAGATTTCCTAATTCCAGTAGAGTAAAAATGTTTTAACTTCCACCACTTAGAATACAACATGTCTGATGAAACGAGTCTTTATTAATTTAGTTCAAGAAGAAAGATTTAACCGCCGAGTATAAAGATTTTTTATTACATATAAAAATGATTTAAGCGCCTGTATGTATTAATATCAGATGCATGGTAAATGATTTAAGCGACACAAGGTATGGATTTCAGCAGCAGGCTAAATATTTTAAGCGACATCAAGTATGAATTTCAGGTGCAAGCAAAATGCTTTAAACGACGGCATGTATATATTTTAGGCGCAGGCAAGACGATTCAAACACCTTATCTTACCAAACTTATGCCGGGGAAAATAGCTCAAGTCAAAAACACTAAATATTTCGCCTATATGAAGTCCATTTTTTCTTAAATTGTAAAAAAATGTTGTCGCTTCAATCAAAGCTACTCCGAACTGAGCCTAAATTTACTATTGTTTTAAGCGCCAAAAAAGTGCTCAGATCAGCACGAAACCGAGTGCAAACGACGCAGAAAAATCCGGCGATTCCGAATATGTATATAACTCAATATCGGCCAGGATGTCGCTTAATACATTTTGCCCGTGAACCCTCGATATGAGAAATTTAGGTGTAAGGGTGGTTTTTGACGGAGATGAAAACTCATCAATTTGTTTTTTGAGAAATTAATGTCTAGGTTGTGATCTGCCATCCATTTTGATGTCTTTTCGAGGATAGAATTTAGAATTAGGTTTATATTTAAAGCGTTTTGGCATGGGATCAGTAAAAAAATATCATCCGCGAATAGGACACATGGCCCTCCTATACATTTAGATAGGTCGTTTGTGTATAATATAAATAGGAGGCAGCCTATTACACTTCCTTGGGGGATAGAAGAATTTATTGTTATAGTATCTGATCTAATATTTTCTATAGTGTGAGTTTTGTGATAAAAATATTCAATTTCAACTAATTGTTCTCTATTATGTAGGTAAGATGTAAGCCATTCGTGTGCTTTGCCAAGTATTCCTATTCTGTACAGTTTATTTAATAATATATCAAATTGTACTTTATCATATGCCTTGGTCATGTCCAGTAGTATGCCCACTGCATATTTTTTGGTATTTATTATGTTTAAGGCTTCTTGAACATATTTATACACTGCTAAGGTAGTCGACCGATTTTTTCTAAAGCCGTTTTGACATTCGCTAAATATTTTATATTTCTCGCAGAAGTTGTATATGCGATCACACATGGCTTTTTCAAACAGTTTTGATGCTGTGGGCAAAAGAGCTATGGGGCGGTAAATATTGACATCATTTTTGTTATCCTTTTTGTGAATAGGCTTTATTAAGGCTCTTTTCAATTGGTCAGGGAAAGTACCTTCCAAAAATGATTGGTTAATTAGTAGGTAAAAAGGTAGAGTGAGTTCGTCGGCGCAGTGTTTTATTAGGAACGGTGGTAGTTCATCTAAACCGCAACTACGTTTGTTTTTCAAATTTTTAATTATTCTTTTTACTTCATATGCTTCTAGTGGACTGAGAAACATTGTATTTTCAAGGTCTAGCCCGCACCAATCGGCAGATCCTCTGCTTGAATGGTTAGAGGTCTGTTTACCTATTGAGGCAAAAAAGTCATTAAAATGATTTGTTATTGCTTTGGGTTCTGTTTGGTCTATGTTTAGTTAATGTAAAAATATATTGATTCATGTTTACACAACATATGTCAAGTATTTTAAAATAGAAAATTTTCGTGAATAAATACTTAAAATACTCCAATAAAGACGTCAGTTAAAATACTTATAACAAACTTTCATTGTCCAATAGCTGCTTCATATTGTTTACAAAGTCGACGTTTGCCCTTGTTTGAATATCTTTTTATAAGGCTTTCCTTATTGTTATCGGTGCTCTTACTTTCTTTATAAAGATATTTCGTTCATCAAAGTTCGGCCTTTCGACAATCGGATACTATAACGATATTTTAAAGACGTTTTTTTGCACACTTTATTTGTTATTTGTGTTTTAGTATTTGTCCCTTAAAATGAGATGTAAACTGGCTATTGAATACGTCTCTTCGGATTTTATTACTAAACGCAAAGAATACTTTGTGTATATTGATGACAAAATAAAATAACCTAAGGTCAGGTTGTCTATTTGAACGGTATTATAAAACCAAGGCAGGGCTAAAACATGAAGTACAGCACATAATAAGAATAATAAAAAATGCAGGGTTTACCATAAAAAGAAGAATTTATTAACAATGGATAAGCATCCAGCTTACGAACTCATCGACATAGATGGAAAGTAATCAAAATTGAGACACAGCTGTTCAATCTCTGCCATGTGCGGTTTTGTCTGATCTAATGTTGAAGAAATGATTTTTTTATAGACTCTCATGCATTTATCCCAGAAGCGGACATTTCGCCATAATTTTTTAGGGATATTAATAGGGAGTGAGCCTATTGCCGATGCTGGGCACATCACCAGACTCCGTGCTGCTACTGTGAATTTGGAAAAACCCAGTAACACTTTTGCCTGACCCGGGAATCGAACCCGGGACCTCCGATCAGCAATTCAAGCAATCCTTGGCAGACCGGTATGGAGGATATCTGGATTACATTAGTTTCTGATAAGCATAACGTACCTAATTTAAATATTTGTGTCTGTTACTTACCTCCGGATATAGATATTGTTCAACTTGATCAATTCTACAATAATTTTCAAAATAATGATTTTGATTTTGTTGCATACGCGACCTGATGATAATTTTTTGTTAGTCGGCGATTTCAATACTCCTGATTTCTGTTCCAGAACTCACACAAATCTTGACTCAAAATTAGCAGGTACGTTTTCCAAAAAACTATTGTTACTTGACGAATTTATGACACTGTGTAGTTTAAGTCAGTTTAACAACATTACTAATGCTAACGGGCGTCTTTTAGACTCTCCAATTTCGATACCATCAGTGTAAATTATACTTTTTCCCTGAGCTCACTGGATAAACATCATCCAGCCCTTTTAATTGAAATAAAATTACCATATGAGGTGAAAGGTCTTACCTTAGAAAACAGTAACACTGTGCGTAAGCACTTTGCTTACGCACAGTGTTACTGTTTTCTAAATGTGACTTGCAACAAATTAAGGCGGAACTAGAGTTAGTCGATTGGAATAACTTATTATCATTGCCTGACTTAGACACAAGTACGGATATTTTCTATGACAAGCTATTTGATATAATAAAAAGGCACACCCCAATGATAAAATCTACACCCCAAACTTACCCGATCTGGTATAGCAAAAGCCTTATAAAATGCAACGAGGAAAAGAGAAAATATCACAAACTGTTTAAAAAGTTCAATAATCCCCGCGATTATGATGCCTTCTCTTTGCTTCGTTCTAGATGTAAAAGACTAGCCAAAGAATGTTACAAAAAATACTTATCTTCTACTGAAAATTCTATTAAGAAGAACATAAAATTGTTCTGGAAATTTGTAAACAACAAAAAGGTTCAAACCTCAATACCTTGAGTTATTTCGTTGGGAGAATCTAATTCATCTAAGGGTCAAGGTATTTGCGAACTCTTCTCTAATTATTATGGTTCTGTTTTTGAGACTGACAAGCTACCTAACTCGTCATCCTGTCTCGATCTGATGACCGTTGTCTCTGACCCCAGGATTGTTAATGTATTGTCATCGGTGTCATTTAGCATTATGGACATTATACTGGCAATGCGTCAATTGGATAAAAACAAAGGCGCTGGTCCTGACTTGCTTTCACCTTCTTTTGTCTGCTCATGTGCTGCACAGCTAGCAAGTCCTCTTTGCATTATATTTAATAAATCACTCAACACTGGAACTTTTCCGAAACGCTGGAAAATGGCGCACATAGTACCCATTTTTAAGAACGGTGATAGGTCGCATTGCGAGAACTATAGACCAATAAGCATTTTATCTTGTTTTGCCAAGTTATTCGAGTCGCTTTTATACAATTACTTGTATAATCACATCAAACCCATTCTCTCGGAACGGCAGCACGGTTTCGTTAGGAACAAATCTACCATCACCAATCTGTTGGAATACAAGAATTTTCTATGTAAAAGCTTTTCAGTAGGTGGTCAGGTAGATGCTATCTACACTGACTTTTCAAAGGCGTTTGACAAGGTCAACCATAAACTACTTTGCAAAAAACTTGCCGCCTATGGTATACAGGGTAACTTGCTTCGCTGGATTTCATCATATTTAGATAATCGGAGTCAATTGGTAGCCTTAAAGGAGTATCTTTCTTTCCCACTGAGGGTATTTTCCGGAGTTCCTCAGGGATCCCATCTGGGCCCCCTGTTCTTTGTCATATTTATAAATGACCTGATTGAGCGTCTGTCCTGTCAATGTCTCCTTTACGCTGATGATTTAAAAATATTTGCCAACATAACGTCCTTGGCCGATTGTCAGAATTTGCAGAACGACCTACACATTGTTTCAGATTGGTGCAATACGAATAAAATGTATTTAAATTTTAATAACTGTTTTTCAATATCTTTTTCAAATAAACGCAACAAAATTTTACATAATTACATTATTGATGGACAAGTACTTAATAGGTCTAGTGTTGCCAAAGACTTGGGTATACTCTTCGACGATAAACTTTCTTTTCGACCTCACTACCAACATATAATCTCGAAAGCCAACAAGCTCCTAGGTTTCGTTCTACGGACAACAAAAGGTTTCAAAAAAGCTCAAAGTGTGCTTTATCTTTACTATGCCCTGGTAAGAAGTACCTTGGAATATGGCTCTCCGATCTGGTCACCATATTATTGAGTGCACATTAACGACATAGAGCGTGTTCAAAGGAAATGCCTTAAAATTATTTGTTACCGCCAAAAAGTTGGTCGTACATACTTGAATTATGATCAGAGGCTGCAAAAATTCAATGTACAACCATTGGAAGCTCGTCGAAAATATTTTGTTCTGGTTTATTTATATAAAATAATTCATTCAATTATTGATTCACCCGAATTGCTTTCGCAAATTTCATTTAACATTAAATACAGTTTACGTAGATCGAACCGTGTTAATCTCTTTGCCTTGCAAATTTATAAAAACAATATTTCTTACTACAATCCGCTGGTAAGAATGGCTAGACAATATAATGAATTAGTTACAACTAATTTACAGTTAGACAATTTTCATCCTAGATTTTACACATTTTTAAAAATTCTAAAGGATAGCCTCTATCCCAAATAGAAGTAAAACAGTTAAATATTTCTTAAGATATAGTATTGTTGTTGTTGTGTTGCGAAATGAAACCTATATTTTCTTATATGTTTAATTTCGTAACACGTGTATGTTTGTACATCTCTTCTGTCTGTTAACTTAATGTTTAATTGTTTCAATGTATGCACATGTGTTGAGTTGCAATCTAGATCTAAACATAAGCTTTGATTGTTTTTAATCTTAATATATAAAATCCTTGCGTTACTGACTGACTGACAGACACGCTACAGCCGAAACTATTGGGCGCAGGAAGCTGAAATTTGGCATGTATGTTCTTTGAGGACCGTAGGGGTGCACTAAGAAGGGATTACCCGAAATTCCCACGGGATCGGCCAAAACGGGTAAATTAAAAAAAAAATGCAGGCGTAGCTGCTAGCGTCCTCTAGTTTATAATAAGATTGTAATTTGTTTTGTGCAATTTAAAAATAAATAAATAAATAAAAGCAATCGCATACTCTATCCACTGGACCACGGAGGCAGTAATCATCATCAGCCCTTTATATCGCCCCACTGCTGGGCACGGGCCTCATCTCACTATGAGAAGGGTAAGGCCATAGTCCACCACGCTGGCCAAGTGCGGCTTGGCAGACTTCACATGTCTTTCGAGAACATTATGGAGAACTCTCAGACATGCAGGTATCACCGATAAGCAAGCGATAATTACCAATTTTATACGCACTTAACTTCGAAAATTCATTAGTGCGTGCCGTGGATTCGAACCCGAGACCCTGTGCGTAGCAGTCCGTAGGTCTCTCCACTCGGCTATCGCTGCTTGCACAGAGGCAGTAATAAAAGTGAAGAAATATAGCCAATAATATAATGAGTTCAAAGTACTATATCTAACACACAAGATAATATTTAATACCCGCACGTATAGCGCCTTTACCGCAACAATGCAATGCCATGATACATAAGCAGAACAATGCCATTGTATTTTCATTTCGCCGTAAAGACACAAAACCCTTGCAAAACACACGTTGGCAATTTGTACTGCTGCCCATTTTCGCTTGCATCCAATACCGAACAATATGGATGGTTAGAAACGCGGTAATGGTAGGAAATTACCTGTACCATGATTTATAACCGAGGTTTTGTGCCCATACAATACGAGCATTGACCCCAATAGATACAGCGTTAATCTTTTTACAAGCCGACATCTATGTGCCCAACGCACGAAAGGCATTGTGATTGATTTTTTCGGCGCACCGTTTAGGGTTGAAAGGTTTTGTATTAATTGAGGAAAGGATTCATTGAAAAGGTAGGAAATAGTTACGTTTTTGGTGAAAAGATTTTATTTCGTATTGGGTGCTTTATGTAGAGGTAACTTGAATTCGTGATAAAGGTGTAGGGTAAAGAATACGACGGACGGTCATGTTAAATGTGATCACGGTTGACCCGAGTAAGAAATGAAGTTTTACTTGCTTGATATAGTTTTCATTGTATACAAGCGGATTCCTATAACCATGATCCGATTTGCGCCATTTTGACTCTGAATAGCGCAAGCATTCAGTATGGATGCTAAAAATTTTAATTTTATTACTCATCACGCTTATACCTATGGATAGGTGTTCTAATTTTAAACTATTTTGAGCAATTTTGTCTTATTTCTGCAGCTATAATATTGTGCGCAACTTCCCCATCGAACTTTTAGGGTTCGACAGGAAACTTTAAGATTCTCTTGCAGTCTCCTCTTTTTCTTTCTTCCATCAGTGGCTTTACTCAGCCACTATAATGAGAAATACATAAATTGCTTTGAAAGAGTTACATAATGGTTACAATAAATACATAATGGTTTTGTTATTTTACGTGGACATGCGTATCCAAGTAAAAAAAGAAACCCTGTTTAGTAACTTTCCACCACTTAGCACCACATATATATGTATGTCTCATAGCAAATCCATGAAAATGTTACGACGTACGTATTGCCATGTGGGTTTATTGCCATCTGTAAAATAATGTCCGCAATCGTACTACTCAGCAATATTTTAAATTCGTGGATATGCAGCTACACTAGCACATTTTTTTTAATTTGACCATTTCTTCCCGATCCCGTAAGAATTTTTGAGATACCCTTCTTAGTACACTCCTCAAGAAGCTAAAATTTTGCATGAATGTTCCGCATTCAAATTTCAGCTATTTGCACCCAGTAGTTTCGGCTCTATGTTGCCTGTCATTCAGTCAGTATTTCAGAAACGCAAGAATTTAATATTTCTAAATAATAATAATATACAGTTTGTCATTAAATATGAAGTCAGTAAAACAAACATTAGCAAGGAGTTTCACTCCTTTCTATAAGGGTCATAAATATTGTACGTTGTGAAACGTCCATGTGCGTCTGATGTCCAAGCCAGAAAGTGCTTGAAGGAATTCAACTGTGCAATTTCATCGTTCATTCCTCGATATGGAGCACATAAAAAATAGATGAGCTTGCAATTCCTCATCGATTTTCACGAGTCAGTAGTTTTGTGTTGAGCAAAATAACTTCGGAAATATTTATGTTTGGTTGATGTAGCGTTTGTTCGATGTAGGTCAAAGGTAAGCCTTGCTGATGTCAGCATGAATGGGGCGGCTTCACTGAGAAAGTACTACCCTCTCACAGAGAATCGACGTAAAGTAACGGTACCTAGATTGTTGCGTTTCGTTGAGTAAGAACCCTCATCCTACTCCTCGTCCTCCCCTTTTAGCCTCCCAAAGGGTCCGCAACGCTATTGTGACTCATCTAATGTTACTACTTGTGTCCATGGGCGATGGACACAAGCAACACTAGATGAGTCACTTAATGACATTTAAAATAATGGTAATAATGTTTAAGAACGATGTATCTAATGATTGTCGTCAATTCGTGAAGCATCTATTGTAGTGAGACTTGTGACCGACAATGTTAAGCAAAGTTAGTAAAGACCGCTCTTCAGATGGTTGACCGCCTCTTAAGTGCTTTTTGTCATCAATCGAGATATTGTATCACGTTGCCGTTGCGTACAGACGTGCACTCAATAAAAAATAATATTAACTAACGTTGACCTAGATTTTTGCGTTTTTGATTTGGAAGCATTGTCATTACAAGTAAATCAGTGTGTTTACATAATGAAATTTCAAATAGAATAGAAGTAACTACAGCAATATGGATAGTCCCTTTACTATGAATGATAGAACACACCGCTCTCCACCACCGACCCAAACACCGAAGACCTCTCAACATCAGAGACAAGATCATGAAGAGAAAAGAGAAATGATCGCAACACCGGAGTCTGTAACTCCGGTGTTGCGATCATTTCTTTGAATTCTCATTTGATTGATCTGGTTGGGAACTATTGAGCAGAGTCTGAATGATGTTTATGCTATTGCCTCTGAAGGTAAGCTGAACACTGAACAAAAGTTGAAGATCAATACCAACTGCCGCAATATTGCACAGGGTGTGTCTCGAATGATCATTCAAAACCAGTCATTGAAGCTAAAAGCCTTACAAAACCACCAAGCCCTTACAGCTCTGACGGAAAAGCAAGACCTTATGGAGGAGCTAGCCCAGATCAAGCAGACCATCCAAGAATCGAGCGCCAAACAAGCTGCAGCTAGTACTTCGTTTGCAGATATGGTGAAACAGGGAGCCAGCAACTACATTCGACCAAATAATCTGAGCACGGTTGCTATTTACCCTGGCAATTCTTACAAAACAAGCGAGGATACGAAAAGTATGGTTCAGAAAATCATAAAGCCCGAAGAAATGAAACTACAAGTTCGCGGAGTACGAAAGACTAGGAATGGAGGAGTAATAATTAGCACAGAAACGAAAACAGACATTGAAAAATTGAAGCAATCGAAACGAAAACAGACATTGAAAAGTTGTACACAACTAGCTGCATCAGGTCTAAAGATTGATGAACCATACAAACGCAAACCACGCATTAATATAATAGGAGTCCCGACAATAATGCGCGAAAATGAGGTCAACAAATGTATTTTTGAGCAGAACATCGCTGATAGATTACCAGGTATGAACCAAGATACATTTTTGTCTGCAATAAAACTGAGTCACAAATCTGGCAAGAGAGACTCTGAATTCTGCAATCTTATATTAGAAGTAACAGCTATAATCCGTAAAGCCCTGATCACACAGAATAGAATATTCATCAACTGCACCTTCCGTCCGGTAAGGGACTTCACACTTGTGACCAGGTGCTATAAATGTCAGCAGTATGGCCATGCGGCTAAGACTTGCAAGAATACGACTTCTACGTGCGGATATTGTGGCGAAGAAGGACATACGATTCAGGACTGCAATAAAAAACGCAAGCGCCTAAATGTGCAACGTGCCTGCGATTCAACAAACCGAGCAATCACTCAATGGGAGACGTCGATTGCCCGGCCAGAAAAGCTGCCGAAATCAGGTATATTAATACGATAGACTATGAAAGCGCCTAGCAGTACCTACCGCAATATAGCTATGTCATGATGATCATCATACCATTGATTACGGAGATGCCTAAGTCCTGTTTTAGTGAGCCTGATACATACTAAAATTTTGTTTAAGACATAAATGTGATTTATTCATCATAAATAATCACCTTACTTTTAATTCAGTCATCTTTCTGTATAATTATATTATTAGTTATTTTATGTAAATAACAACATTTCATTAGCATACTAACATTATAATATTGTGAATACTTCTAATTTTATACAATGCATACACAGAGTTTACGAATCTTATGAATAACTGCTAAATCGAATCATTATAATATTGACACTATTAGCAATTCCGCTGATCACAGCTTTATAAATAATTTACACATGCTTCTTCTATAAAATGATTAGCAAGCATAAATAATGTATCATAAGATCATTTTTTACTGTATTTGTGAAAAATTAGAAACTAAGCTTCATTTCTTACCTTAATTGAATTATATTTCTTTACTTTTGAATACTGTAATTATATCGTATCTATTTAATATACATACCGACAAATAATTTTGTAAGAGAGACCCAACCTCCTAGTTTTCTAAGTAGTACAGGAGATTGGTGTTCTTCCTAATCAATAGAAAAACTATAGCCTTAAGTTTAATTATGTACAAATATATTTTGTATCTATGTTGTTTTCTAATTAATAAATTATCAAATTATCAAAATTATCACACGAGAGTGCTCTTCCGCATGACACTCAAAACCATTCTTGTTTCTCATCTGGATGAACTTAATAAGGTCTATTATTATGCACCATGTATTTTAAGTCAGTGTTTTCCCGATAAGTATGTACTCAGCCCATTATATTGAAGCTACCTATAATTTTTTTTTCATCATCATCATCAGCCCTACGTATTTATATACTGTCCCATTGCTGGGCACGGGCCTCATCTCACTATGAGAAGGGTAAAGCCATAGTCCACCACGCTGGCCAAGTGTGGGTTGGCAGACTTCACATGTCTTTCGAGAACATTATGGAGAACTCTGAGACATATAGGTTTCCTCACGACGTTTCCCTTCACCGTAGCAAGCGATCATACAGTTTTTCACAGTCCACTGCTGGACAAACGCCTCTCCTTATTTGCGTCACAAATTTATTGTTTTGTGAGTCTATATGAGGACTGTATCCTGTTTTCCGTCTCTTCTTAAGGGTACTCTTATATTTCTGCGTGTATTTTTCTGACTTGCTACTTACGACACCTACGTTACAAAATGTAATAGTGACACTTTGTATAATCAATACATCCCCATAGGTACATGAGCAAACAGCATACACAGCACCAAAATAATATCAAAATGAGTAAAGAATATAACATCTCCGTTTCAGGGCAGAAGTGGCCGTGTTCTTAATATTCTTATGCTAGTTTGCCTGTGACCATAGGCAAACTAGCCTGAAACCTGACTAAAACCGCAAGATTTCTGACTTCTTTCTTTCTCCTAGCGTTATCCCAGTTTCAACCCGGGGTCCGCTTCTAGTCTAACCGGATTTAACTGAATATTAGCTTGCCACAGAGCGATTGCCTGTCTGACCTCCGTAACCCAAAGAACAGCTGTATTCCGTGGTTTAGACTAGTGTCAGTTTATTCAGAGATAGGTACTCACTCCCTATAACGACCGTCAAAGATCTTCATGACAACCGGGACCGACGGCTTAACGTGCTCTCCGAGGCACGGGGCAAGCGATAATTAATAATTCAATACGCACATAACTCTGAAAAGTCAGTGGTGCGCGCCTAGGATTCGAACCCGATACCCTCTGCATGGCAGTCTGTTGGTATCTCCACTAGGCTATCGCTGCTCTGACTGAATATATAAATACCCACGATAGTTTATCCATGTCGTTGTACATCTAATCTGTCCTACTACGGGGCACAGGCTTCTCCTCACTATGAAAAGGGTAAGGTTCACT
The DNA here is from genome assembly GCA_944739405.2 of Euclidia mi. NCBI lineage: Eukaryota > Metazoa > Arthropoda > Insecta > Lepidoptera > Erebidae > Euclidia > Euclidia mi. The sequence continues at coordinate 62,023,055 of OX123187.2, read as the reverse complement.
ATGCTGTCCAAATGCGGTTCGGCAGACGTCACACGTATTTCGAGAACATTCCAACACACAAATGTGTTACAATATAAATTGTAAATCTGCGGTGTGTCGCATATGTTCTAAAGCGTGGGTTTAAATAAAAATAACATTAATCCGCGTCAGTAGACTCGTGGTCTGTACCGTGAATCCGTTGTGGCCGGTACCGGACAGCTGGTGTCCGAGGGAGCTGCGAAAAGTATGTTGTGTAGACGCGGTCACATTTTTAATGTTTACATACTAAGAAATGGTCGCATCTACGCCCGGACGTCTATTTTTAATTTAACAATTTCTGCCCGATTTCATGGGAATTTTGGCCCATCCCTTCTTAGTGTACCTACGGTCCCCAAGGAACATACATGCCAAATGCCTGAATGCGTAAAAGGTATGTGCTAGTCTGATAGATAAGCTATATTACAACAAAGTCCGTTCAGTAGGTTTTGCATGAAAGGGTAACAAAAATCTACTCAGCCATCTTACGAACTTTGACTTTTAAGAGTGAGAATAATAGTAGTAAGAAAAGAAAAAAAAAGATTCCTGTCACAAATTATCTACCAGATACCATCAGTTTAACTCAGACTCAACGCTTTCTTCACAACCAAACCTACGTCTTATCCTCCAGCACAAGATTAAAACGTATTAATATAGCTACTAGCCGTTTCCCGCGGTTTCACCCGCGTCCTGAGGGCACTACTTCACGTACCCGAACAACCCAAATATCTTACGGATCCCTATTTTTTCTAAAATAAAATATAGCCTATCTTACTCGCAGATAATGTAGCTTTCTAATGGTGAAAGAATTTTTAAAATCGGTTCAGCAGTTTTTGAGTTTATCCATTACAAACAAAAATACAAAGTTTTCCTCTTTATAATATTAGTGTAGATGGATACTTTCTTTCTTTCTTTTATTAAAGACAACTCCCGCTAGAGGTATAAATCCTGTGTCGCGGGTGACTTTACAAACATGCAACCCACGGACATAACGAACACCCAGACTCGAAACAATAATTTATGGATCACACAAAGTGTTGTCTCATGTGAAAATCGAACCCACAAAACTCAACGTCAAGTGTGCAGACAGCTACCACCACAGTGCAGAATACTAAACCATCAAAAAAGCACCCTTAAAATAACACCACCAAGAGATAGTTTGTTTGCAATTTCACTTTAAAATTAAACCCCGTACCTGCGAATACCGCTTAAGTTGCCATTACTGTCATATGGCACTCGTTACATAAAACTCAGTCGAGAGTAAAGGGTTAGGGTACGCCATAACCACCAGCTTTGCTCTATTTATTTCGTATTATGGCCTCTTAAATTATGTGTAATATGCGTTATGAACTTAGTACTAGAGGGTTAGGCTCTTTAGTACTTTAGGAAAGAGGGTAGTGGTACAGTCGAACAACTTCTCGCTAGACCACCATAAGGGCGAGAATCGCTCAGCAAGACATCGTCGCTTCCAGTGCTACTTTACTCGCACATTGACACTCGTATATAAAACCAGTTTCTAGTGTGTCTCGACTGTAAGAGCGAGCCAAGGGATTTTTTTAAACTGGTCTAGCGCCGACTTGTTTCATTGTACGTATAGAACACATTCACAGAATATTGACGTGTTACTTTACGTCGATTAGACACTTATTGCGTTTCGTTCGGTGAGTGAGAGTACCAAAGCCTCATTCCCTTTCCCTTCTTCTTCATCCCGTTCTTCCTCCTAATCCTTTTGACAACCCAGAGGCTAGCGCAATTGTGACTCCTCCGATGTTGCGGGCGTCCATGGACGGCGGTAAACGCTTACCATCAGTCGAGCCGTCAATTCGTTTACCTCATATTACATAAAAATCATAATTTTTTTATAGGCTGGGTGTATGTGGGTGTGGATTCTAGATTTTCAAGTTGGACAGGTATTAAAAATGAGCCTGAAAAATAAAATTGGAAGATAGATTATTCCATAACGATGGATGAAAAACAGCTTAATATTAAAAGATAAGTTGACCGGTTTAAGATGAATCTGTCCTACATACATTTAAAAAATATTTATTTTGGTTAATTTGTTACAACTGTCTGCCTCCTTGGTCTTGACTGTCTTGGTGGTCCTGTGGATAGCGTATGCGTCTGCTGATCGGAGTACCCGAGTTCGATTTCCAGGTCGGGCAACACTGTACTAGCACGGAGCCCGGTAATGTGCCCGGTAACGGCAATAGTCTTTACCCTTATTACGTGAGATTATGAAAAAAATAAATTACAAAAATATATAGAGGTAGACAAAATTTCTTAATTGATTCTTTTAATTGTAGCAGAATATCTGTGACAGTTATTTTATAATACTGACGAAACACCTTGTAATTTATTTTTCTGCTTTGAAGAAATGATTTCTGTCATGCTCCTTAACTTTGGAAGTAAACAATTACTTTTAAAGTTGAAGATGCGATTGGTGTTGACATTTGAGTGCCTTATTAATAAACTATACATCACAAACTTAAGCCAAGGAAACGATTATGTCAAAATCTATCTATACATATTATAAAATGAAGTCCCCTTATTCCGTTTGTCTGTGTGAGCGCTATAAACCTAAAAACTATCTAACGGATTTTTGTATGGTTTTTAACAATAGATAGAGTGATTTCTGAAAAGAACGTGTAGGTGTATAATTCACGCGGGTGAAGTCGCGGGCGCAGTCAAGTATTTAATAAAAAACCTTATCTAAAACAATGCCATATCCAATTCTAATTCCTTGATTTCTAACTTGCGGTCGCCATAAAGGTATTCTCGACAAGCAAACCTTATTTAATCCTCCAACGTTTTCAATTTTATTGATGAGGATTTGTGAAAAAAAATGAAGTAATACAATACTTTTGTATTGTTTATTTGTTTCAATCTTGTGATACGTTTCACTGTATAGGTTCGTTTAACAAATTGATGTACCTATTTTATTAATTGTATTTTTTCTATTGAAAGGTAAGGTAAGCATATTCGGCATATACGTCGTTTTAAATCAAATTGACGCGAGTTCGATTCCCGCTCAAGTCAAACGTTTGAGTGCATGAACATGTTACCTAACCTACTAGTTAACCAAATTCGACAGAATATCATATAATAATTTTTCATAGAACAACTGCCGTCTGAAATACGTAACCCAAAGGGATAGCGATTTTCCATAGTTGAGACCAGTATCAATTTATTTCAGGGTACTGACTCCCCGTTACAAATGTCAAAGATCTTCATGACACCTGGGACTAACGCTTTAACGTGCTCGCCGAGGTACGGGGCAGGCAATAATTCATAATTTAATTCGCACATCACTTCGGAAAGAGAGTGTTGCTCGCATTGGATTTGAACCCGATACCCTCTGTATGGCACTCCGTTTGTATTGCCTCTAGGTTATCGATGTCTGTGATTTACTGCGACCAACAGAATCCATAATGTTGTTATGAGTTTTTTAAACCAATCACGATTTTTCAGCCAAAATCCGTGAATAGTTTAAAATACTGGCATATTTTCCATCGCTACAAATATTATCCATATTGCTAGAGTTTCACTTCTCTCCAAACCGATCACGAATACGACGAGGTTATCAACACATTCTAATACTAAAACACCGCTATACTGCAATTATAAATAAAGTGATAGGTAGATAAAGATATATTGAATTACCTAGACAAGTGATGTTATTTCAAACGGTAGCTACGTCTAGACGCGGCAATGTGTCGAATATGTGTAATGTTATTGACAGCTTTGTAATAATATGAACATCTTCGAGGTTTTTATGGGTATGATCTATTCTAATAGAATAAATGTTCTAAAAAATATCAAATGATACGAGAGGTGAAGTTTGAAAATTATGATTTTGTTGGTAGTTTTCGTTAGTTGGCAATTTTGAAATAATTGTATGTATTGTATGTAGCAGAAATGTTTACGAAACATTGGCATTTTACATACAGTTTCGCAGTACACTACTGGACGTAGGCCTCTATTTATTTAAGTAACAATAACATCGTCATCCTTTTAGCGTTATCCTAGTCCGAACCCAGGGTCCGCTTTCTAATCTAACCGGATTTGACTGAATATTAGCCTTTCCACAGAGCGACTGCCTGTCTGACCTCCGCAACCCAAAGAATAGCTATATTCCATGGTTTAGACTAGTGTCAGTTTACTCATAGGTACTGACTCAGTATAGCGACTGTCATAGATCTTCATGACAGCCGGGACCGACGGCTTAACGTATCCGCCGATGCACGGGGCAAGCGATAACTTACAATTCTATACGCACATAACTCCGAAAAGTCATTGGTGCACGCCGCGGATTCAAATGCGATACCCTCTACATGGTAGTCTGTTGGTATCTCCACCAAGCTATCGCTGCCTTATCCACTAGGCTATCGCTACACAATGCTCACAATGTTATTAAGTCACAATAACATTTTGAGACAGCAGCGATAGCCGAGTGGGTGGAGTGAGCCCGACGGACTGCCACGCAGAGGGTCCCGGGTTCGAATCCACGGCAATGACTTTTCGGAGTTATGTGCGTATTGAATTGTTCATTATCGCTTGCTTGACGGTGAAGGAAAACATCGTGAAGAAACCTGCGTGTCTGAGAGCTCTCCATAATGTTCTCGAAAGACATGTAAAGTCTGCCAACCCGCACTTGGTAAGCGTGGTGGACTATGGCCTTACCCTTCTCACAGTGAGAAGAGGCTCGTGCCCAGCAGTGGAACAGTATACATATATGTATACAGGGCTGATGATGATGATGATGATGAATATTGTGAGCAAATAGGAGGATTTGGTATACTAAACCACGCTAGCTAGACAAGTTTGTGTAGGGTTTGACGTCGAGTTTATGATGTCTTCGCAAAGACATTACTTGCTTTGTGTATTTTTCCGAGTCACCTCTTACGACCTTGTATTCTTTATCCGTCATTATAACCGTAAATCTTACCTATTCGATAAACAAAGGACAAGTACACATTTATATTCGCATTGCATTTTAATAAGACATAATTATGGTTACCCAACTGATAAACAATGGTTTTGTCATGGAATTGTATAATGAAACAAATAATAAAAAATGTGTTTCATTTCTCGAGTTCAGCTGTGGTTACGTCAACGCAGCGGCAGTTTTAATGCTTGACGTAGTTACAGGACGTAATCCATGGAGAAATAATAACCACAAAATACGTAGGAACAGAAAGTCTGACCAACATTTAAAAAACTGACAAATCAACTTCATTACTGATCTGAGGTCCTAGACCAGTGGCATTCGCGTAGCAATAAGGCTTTTCGCTAAGTGCAATTATGTATAAAATTGGCGTAAAGCTTCGATATGTTATGAATTCAACGTAAAGCGAATAGTTTAAGCCACTATGCCAAATAGACGATAGCGACATTAGAAATAATAATAATATTCTATCACATACACACGTCACCTTCTAGTCTCAAACTAAGCAGAGCTTGTACTAAGGATACTAGATAATGGATAAACATACTTTTTTTCTAAATACATACATATTATGCCTAGAAACACCAAGACGAAAACAAACATTCATGTTCATGCACACAAATGTTTGACTTGAGCGGGAATCAAACCCGCGACCTTCGCAACCTAAATGAGGAGTGAATGCCACTGCCCTAGGCGCCCAGATACGATAACACTGTCAGCAAGCTTCTGTGGCTGTGTCGTGAATGATGATTACGAACGAATTTGTCAAGGCCTACTTCATAAGAAAACGCAATAACTCTGAGGCAGGTTCAGGACAATACTTCAATGATATACGGTTCAAATCATGTTTACTACCAACAATGCACTACATATGACAATTCTTAATCAAACTTTGAACAAAGTTTGCATAATCCTCTGTAAAAAAGTATTGCAAAAATCCTCTTCTAAACAGATTCCTGAATCTCATATATCATTATCAACACATAGTTTAATATGCTACCGAAAATGCCGTGTAGTTAGTAAGCTATCCATAGTCTCAGCGTCCCAGTGACCTGATTTGTTTTCCATTAGATCGTCGGTCACAGCTGACCCTATATTTACAACGTGAGTGTCGTGTAATGCCGGTAAATGTTCGACGTGAAATATCTGGTGGCCGAGTTGACGAAACTGGGAGCCTTCGGAGCTTTATTCCGAAATTGGTTGGTCTTTTAAATTTGAAGTGAGTGCTGGCATCTATTTTTCTAAAGAATACAGTAAGGATGTGCATTTAGTAACTACTGTTTGAATAATAATTTGATTGCAGTTCTGTTAAATCCCAGTACTGCATAACATTTACCTTCCTTGTTTTGAAAATTTTCAACTGATTCGCTTTTGTGCATTTGTGGGATGCACACGACGGTCAAAATAATAAATGAATTATTTTCTTTCTTTTCTTAAAATTTAAAACACTTTCTACAATAATTACCGTCGTATGCCGTTAATTTTTACTAGGTGTACTACATTTTAATGGTACTACAATATCTGTTTTGGTTATCGCGATTGGAGCAAAATAATAACAACATTTGAGACCTGTTATGACCTTATGGTTCTTTTTATTTATTTTAGTGTCTAACCTTAAACTATCCTGTGATTCGTTTATGCCAATATTTAAAAGATATTATAATTAAGTCACATAATCGCTTAACCTAGTTATATTGAATACAAAGCGAATGAAATAGAAATTCAGGAAAAGTAATAGTAGTGAACTCTGAGAAAGGCAAGTTGATTAACATCTACATTCTTTTCTAATCTTTTTTATATTTAATGTCAACTACAATAGAATGTATTATAATGCTTTAAAGAAGCTTAAGGTTTAGAATGTATTTATGGTTAAAATGTTAAATTCGAATCTAGTTGTAAAAGGCGTTATGTCTAACATTCGGCGGTTTCTGTTAGTGCAGGATTACCAGTATAGATTAATATTATAAATCTGATTTATTTTCTATACTTGAGGCATGTTTGAAATAGAAATATTTTTATGATAAGCTAAATCGATTATATCAATTTGGTAACGTTTTGTTTAGTCTATTGTAAATTTTGACTATGGTCACACTGAACTGTCATTCACTTCCTGTTCTGAAAATTGGCTTGGACGACACGTTTTGGTCTTGCGCTCACGCAGTCTTGTATTCTTGCGTTTTTGAATTGAAATAAATTGATCGCCTTTTGGAAAGCGCATCCTGGTAGCTTCGCGACTAGTTTTGTGATAAAAGATAAACTTCTAACATTGAACATTGTAAAACTTGTGTGAATCCGTGTTTTGTGCCCGAGGAGTAGGACGTCGCCGAACTGGACCCTGCGGTAGCTATAAGATACTTCATTCATCTATTTTGGCCAATATATTTGTATGATGTGTCTAATTTAGCTCAAGCCTGACATCAGTGAAGATTTGGTAAGTAAATCAATATTGTAATCTTGTAATTCACTGTGCAACACAGTACAGTTATGTCTGAGATTTGTTGTGGCTGACAAGGACTGATGAATATAATCACGCTTCCACCAATCTCTGCAAATAATCCCAGTCCTTTCTAGCCAAACTCTAGACATAATTTTTGGTAGCAGAGCGTGGTTGAAATCTAGCCGCTGTTGATTGTATCTAAACTCAGATTGGTATTGTATAAGCTTGTATCTGAGCTATATATATCTCATTTGTTAACAGTGTTGTGGTGTTCTCAGGTCAGTATTGTCTAAAATACATAATATTTATTTGTATAAGTTGACCTAGATAATTTGAAACACATGTCAGGTTATGTATTAATCTCAATCAGTAATTGTTTGACTAGTATTGTTGAAATCTAGCAATAATTTGTTGTTGTTAGTATTAATAAGTCAGCTTTGATTGGATACATATCAGTTATATGTATCAATTGATTTAGTTATTTACATATATTGATATATTGAGTTTGAAACATTATAACAACCAAACTTGACCTTACATTGCTAAACCTTTGTTGTTATAATATATTGACAATATTGTTAGGTAACACAGTAGTAGTATACTACTATTGTAAATCTCAAATAACACAGCCAGTCTGTCTGTTGCAAGTAATTAGTTAATAAATTTGAATATTCAACTTATTAATTTGTTGTGAGTTATAACTTGTTTTGTGTAAAACAATATAATTGAATTTGTCGGGCAGTAAATACCTGTCACTTGCTTGCACCAGCAGTAAACCGGCTAATACTTTGTTGGTTTCAAAGAATTAACAAATTTTAAGTTTTTTGTTAAGTTTTAATTGATAATATTATTTAACGCTTGTCCAAGCTCTTTTGAAACTTAATTATGTCAGCTATCAAGGACTTGCGTGGGGCTGCTGGTGCTATTGCATCAGATTTGTACTGGTTTGCCTCAGCCAGTGCCTTGGTGAACCGGCCTGATCGCCAGCAGGCCTTACTACAAAGGTATGAGCGGATTGATGATCGCCTGGCAAGTGTGGAACAGCAATTCCGCACTTTCAGCGCTTGCTGTCTCTAAGTGTCAGTTAATGAATTCACCGCTGACCAGCGAAATAAGGTCAGCGAAGATTATGCCCAGGTCTTAGACCTGTATGATGCTGTCTCCAATAGTGCGAGACAATTAGTTGCCGAGAGGGACGGGCAACACAGCTTGAAGCAGGAGCTTCCTATGACAGCACAGGGATTGGTGAGTAGGCTTCCTACTTTAGACCTCCCGCGTTTTGATGGCTGCCTAGGAAGCTACCTGGGCTTCGTTAATTTGTTTGAAAGCCTGGTCGATGCGGGCGGGTGTTTTGAAGGTGGCAGCCGAGGCTCACCGGCGCGCAGCCGAGAGTCGCCTCGCTCAATTGATCGCCGCTCACCCCGCTTAGAGACCCGTAGCGTGCGCACGCCTCCTCTCTCTCGCACACCAGAATATGCGACTGCTCAACGTCACCAGCACCATGAATATTGCCCCAGGTATTCCCCACCTTTGGCGGAGCGTCCCCGCCTTGACTCGCGCCCACCTCGTTTTGGGCGGGTGCGTCATTATGACCCCCCACAGATGGCGCGCGGATCGAGTCATCGCGCCTTTGAAGACTTCAAGCCGCACCCTCATTTTGACTTGCCTGGTCCTGGCCAACGGTCGCCGCCCAGGCAACAATAGATCATTGACCCCTGCCCTATAACTCCAACCTCCCCCATTGAGACCGTTATCCTACCAACAGTTGCTGTTAGGGTCGGGGGACCCACGGGGACCTCTGTTGTTCATACATAACGTCACGCCTTTTATCCCCGAAGGGGTAGGCAGAGGTGTATTTCTACACCCACTTTTCGCCAGATATACTTTAGTCCCACGTAATAAGGGGCGAGCCTATTGCCGTACCGGGCACATTTCCAGACTCCGTGCTGCTACTGAGAATTTCGTGACAGAAAATCCCAATAACACTGCCCGACCCAGGAATCGAACCCGGGACCTCCCGATTCCACGCGCACATTTATGCCGCGAGACCAACTGTTGTTGTCCGTGCTATATTGGACACAGGTTCACAAGGATGCATTATTTCCACTTATTTGGTAGGGCAGGTTAAATTAAATATGGGCTCTTTTCCCAATTGTATACGGGGAATAGGTGACGTAGCCTCTAATGTTGAAAGGCAAGTTAAAGTTTTGTTTGCCCCTGTTGAATCTTCACACCCGAGGATTAAAACCTCGGCTATTGTGCTGAAGAATATTTTGGGTATGCATCCACAGAAAGAGCTACCTGCTGCTGTGGTGAATTTGACAACGGGATTGGATCTGACAGACCCCAAATTTGACACAACGGGTCAAATCAATTTGTTGATTGGCTCTGATGTCCTCGGTGGAATTTTGATTGGTGGGAAACGGGTCTTGGTGCCAAATGGTTTGACTGCCATCCCGACCATATTTGGATTTGCTTTGATGGGACCTGTACCTAGGGACCCCCCTCCACCTGAACTTGATAATTTGTTGGCTGTAGGCTCTGCTCTCTCTGATGCGGTTCAGAGGTTTTGGGAAGTAGAAGAGCCCCTCAAGCTGCCCGTTTGAATCCAGAACATGAGGAGTGTGAGCTGTTCTTCCAGAACAACACTGGTCAACTCTGTTCTGGTCGGCTTATTACGAAGCTACCTTTTCTGTCTGTTCGGCCTTGCTTGGTGAGTCACGACCTTTAGCCGAAAAGAGATTGTTGGCTATGGAGCGTCGCATGGGTCGTGATCCGGAGCTCAGACAGAAGTACATTGAGTTCATGAGAGAATATGAACAATTGGGACACATGTCCGTGACAAATTTGGATTGGCGTTCGGTGGAGCACTACTTTCTCCCGCATCATGCGGTATTGAAGCCATCAACTGGCAAGCTGCGCACAGTGTTTGATGGTTCTGCGCAGACTTCAACAGGCGTATCCTCGAACCAGTGCTTGCATTCTTGTCCCAAGTTGGTCAAGGACCTTTGTGACGTCATCACCTCACCGTCTTTGTAGCTGATATAAAAATGATGTTCAGGCAGACGATTATCCACCCTGATGACCGTCGCTTCCAGCTGATCATTTGGAGAGACTCTCCTCGCGATCCTATGGTCGTCTAAAAGTTCAATACCAATACGTACGGGTTAAGGTCAAGCCCCTACTTGGCAATACATTCCCTTTGGGAGCTCGCAGACCGCGAAGGCTTACGTTTCCCACGAGCCTCCACCATCTTGAAAAACGATATTTACGTGGACATTTGTTTAGGCGCCTCCACAGCGGACGAGGCGATCCTCCTGCGGGACGAATTGATAGGTATTTTGGCCTCCGCTGGTTATGAGTTGCGCAAATGGATTTCCAACTCACCAGTGCTCTTGGAAGGCTTGCCAGAGGATCATCAGCAAGATCCACATCTATTTGAGATTGTTGACAACCCCGCCATGATGGCTATTCTCGGGGTTCAGTACAGACCAGTCCAAGACATCTTAAAGTATAACGTTGACTTGAAATTGCCTTGTTCTTGGACTAAATGTCTCGTATTGTCTACTGTCGCCAGAACCTTTGATCCGAACGGTTGGATCTGTCTAGTTATATTTTGGGCAAAATGCTTCTTGCAGAAGCTTGGGACAGCAGGGTTGATCTGGGACGAACCTCTACACGGTACTCTTGTTGAGGAATGGACCTCTTTTTTATCCTCACTTCCTGCCGTCAACGAGATCTCCTTGCCTCGTCCCATCCTTCCTCCCGGGAAATACAAGGCCACCCTTCACGGGTTTTGTGATGCCTTGGAACGTGGTCACGCGGCCGTGGTGTACTTGCGCACAGTTAGTGCCTGAGGTCAGGTGAGGGTTTCCCTGATCATGGCGAAGAGCAAGGTAGCACCCCTTCGGACATCTCTGACCATCCCTAAATTGGAGCTCTCGGGAGCATCCCTACTTGTACGCTTATTGAATCACGTGTCTAACACTCTGGGTAAATCAATTTGTATTAATGGGACCTACGCCTGGACAGACAGCAAAATTGTTCTTTGTTGGTTGAAGGCTTCTGTCCAAACCTTGGAGGTATTTTTCGCTAATCGCGTCTCCCAAATCCAAAAATCTGAAGTCAAGCTTGTTTGTAGACACGTGCCAGGTGAGCTCAACCCCGCAGATTGTGCCTCGCGCGGATGCTGGACGCCTAGCTTGATAGGTCATTCGCTGTGGTGGGGTCCAGAATGGTTCAGTCCTCCAGAAATTGATTGGCCTCGAACGCCAGTTTTGAATACTTCTAATTTGCCGGGTCTACGAACACTCGCTCTTGAGAAGGTAGAATGCACATTCGACCCCGATTTTTTGTTGAATTGTTACAGCTCCCTTGACAAGTTGTTAAGTGTTACTGCTTGGATAAAGCGTTTTATTTTTAATTTTAGGCACCCACAACAGAAACATCTGACACCGTTTCTTTCACCACAACAACGACAGGAGTCCCTCACCTTTTGGGTTCGTTCTGTGCAATTGGCGCACTTTGAGAAGGAGATTGCTATCCTCAAGTCAGGGAATTTGAAATTATCGGGCGCTGTATCTAAATTGAACCCCTTTTTGGACGATACGGGTCTCTTGCGCGTTGGAGGGCGTCTCAAGAACGCCAACCTCCCTTACGGGGCACGTTACCCCCTTTTGTTACCCAAGGACGGTCATTTGGTACGCTTGTTGGTAACTGACCGTCGCCTTAAGAACTCGCATGCTTGTTGTAATGCTTTGTTGGCTATTCTGCAACGCGAGTTTTGGATTTTGTCGGCCTGAAGAGTTATTTGGAGTGTAGTCTTTCGCTGCATTCCTTGTTATAAGCTCAAGGCTTCTACAATGCAGCCCTTGATGGGAGACTTACCGGCGAATCGCGTAACAGAGAGCAGGACGTTTGACGATGTTGGCACGGACTTCGCTCGTCCCTTTTTGGTGAAAACGTCGACACCAGCAAGACTGTTAAGGCCTACTTGTGTGTTTTTGTTTGTCTTTCCACAAAGGCCGTACACTTGGAACTGTTCTTTTCGCTTACGACCGAGGCGTTTGTAGCCACATTTGACAGATTTGTATCCCGCAGAGGGCTGCCTTCCTTGATCCGTTCTGGTTGCGGCACTAACTTCAAGGGCACTTATAATTATTTGAATGACGTTATTAATTTCCTTGAAACTAACAAGGCTGATATAGGCAATAGGCTTGCCCGACGTGGGATAAATTGGTTGTTTTCCCCACCAAATTGTCCACACTGGGGTGGTATTTTTGAGTCCGCTGTAAAATCGGCCAAAACACACTTGCGCAGGACAATCGGTGAATCTGTTCTTACATTTGAGGAACTCGCTACTGTGTTTTGTAAGATTGAGGCCGTTTTGAACTCTAGGCCGTTGTGCCCGATCTCCTCAGATCCGAATGATTTGGAGGCCCTTACGCCGGGCCTTTTTTTGATTGGTCGCCCTCTTGTCGCCTTGCCTGAGTACCCCTATATTGATACGAGACCTGGACGTCTCTCACGTTTTGAATTGGTACGCCAGATTACTCAGAGCTTTTGGAAACGCTGGACTTTGGATTATTTGCACATACTCCAGCAACGCGTTAAGTGGACCGACAAGACCGATCCACCCAAGATTGGAGACCTCGTTTTGATCAAGGAGGCTAACCTTCCGCCACTCAGATGGCGCAGGGGGCGCATTCTTCGTTTGGTAACTGGGGCTGATGGAGTTCTCCGATTTGCTGAGGTGTTGGTGGACGGTTCGATTCTGAGGAGAGCGGTTGCAACATTGTTACGTCTACCAACCGATTAGCGGACCGGTAGGCCGGTCCAGGGCGGGTGGATGTTTGAAATAGAAATAGTTTTTATAATAAGCTAAATCGATTATATCGATTTGGTAACGTTTTGTTTAGTCTATTGTAAATGTTGACTATGGTCACACTGAACTGTCATTTACTTCCTGTTCTGAAAATTGGCTTGGACGACACGTTTTGGTCTTGCAGTCACGCAGTCTTGTATTCTTGCGTTTCTGAATTGAAAGAAATTGATCGCCTTTTGGAAAGCGCATCCTGGTAGCTTCGCGACTAGTTTTGTGATAAAAGATAAACTTCTAACATTGAACATTGTAAAACTTGTGTGAATCCGTGTTTTGTGCCCGAGGAGTAGGACGTACTCCAAACTAACTGGACCCTGCGGTAGCTACATATAAGATACTTCATACATCTATTTTGGCCAATATATTTGTATGATCTGTCTAATTTAGCTCCAGCCTGACATCAGTGAAGATTTGGTAAGTAAATCAATAGTGTAATCTTATAATTCACTGTGCAACACAGTAAAGTTATGTCTGAGATTTGTTGTGGCTGACAAGGACTGATGAATACACTGCTATTTTTTAATTAGTACAAAAAATTTAACAGGGCACTAAGTATCTTAAACTGATCATATTTATGTAGTTGAAAAATAAGAACACTAAGTCCCAAAACTGTCTCAAAACTGTCCACAAAAATACGTGATAATTGGTAAATTCAATACTAATACTATGACCGACCCGTGTACTATCATAGTAAAATAAACCATTGATGAATTACCCAACTCTGCGCCTGCACCACGCCCCGACGATGCGACAAACAGTACTAAATTGCTAGCGAAAGTGAGAGAAATGAGTGAGAGTAACTTTTGCAACGAAATTAGACATTATTTCGTTGCAAAAGTTAATTGTTTGTCTACGTTTGCCCGACGCGATGGCCTATCATATCAGTTCATATCACGGGAGTATGTAGCTATGCTTCGTGCGTACTTTTTGAGTGGAAAAATCGCGAGTGCAGCTGTGTACCCATGGACATCGTATTGTGAGTGTACAAAAGTGACCAGGTCAGTGTCAAACAATTAAAACAGTGCATGTTGGATGCTTTTGACAACGTTGGTAGACATTTCGAAGGACAATGGAAATACTTGTTTGTTTAGTAAATAATACCTACTTAACCCTATACTTGACGATGTGCATTTAAATGCACACTTTTTTTTAAATATTCTACAAGCAAAATTAAGTACATTTTTTATTTATTTACTACTCATTCGCCATGAAATGCCCTTATTTAACATAAAAAAATATTACTGAGCACTGGCGACACTTGGTGTACGCAGTATATCGCAAGATAGTGGAGCGTGCGCTTGCGTCTACTGCCTATAAGGTAAAAATCGATTGGAATCATATTATTTATTAACGAAATTGAATAAAAAAGTGATAAAAACAGTACCTAAATATACAGTCTTGTGAATTAAATATAGATTTTTTCAATTTGAAATAGTTTATTCGGAATTTTTTTCATTTGATCTTGCATGTGTCTTTAAATGCCCATTGCCAACTATTAACAGACCTACCAACACTAGGCTGTGTGCATTTATAGATACATTGCCAGTTTGAAGGACATTGCTTTTAAAAGAACATTATGAATTTCAATTAAATTATTTCTTTCTATTAGCTGTTTATTTTTTATATTTCTTTATTTTCTAGCCTTCTACAAGGACTTCGAGAATTTCGGCGTTGGTACCTAAGTCTGCAGCTAGTTCCGACATAGAAAAAAGTAGTTCTTTGGAAAATGAACTTCATTATGCATGTTCAGTGCCATACTTCGACAATTTATTCACTTCAGTAAAATTTCTGGAACATTTGAGAAATGTTTATCTACGGTATTTTTGCCTTAGGGACTATCAGGCAAAACAGGAGCTGCAGCCAAACTACCTACCTACTGATAAAAACCTAAAAAAAAAGATCGTGGATCTTTTGCCCAAGTCGTTTCGAAACCAAAGATGTAAAGCGAATGAAACTAAAAGACTTTCGATGTGCCATAAGTAATGATCTCACCACCTTTCAAAGAACTAAGAAGTTTTCGAATACGTCCAGAGGTTCGAAATTTGTTACACCGCAGACGTCTGACTACGGCAGATATGACCACTTTGGACACTTGCCATCATTACAAATAAAGGCAGATGCAAGAATTGCATAAAAGTCAGACTAAATTAATATGTGTAAAATGCAACGTGAGGCTTTGTTTGGTATATGGTCGTTATTGTTTTTATGATTATCATACAAAATAATAATAATAAATTTCATTGTTGACATGTCTAATTACTGATCTCTCATTATTAATAGTATTTTGTGTGTTTACAACATTTGTAGTACTTAAAGATGTTTTTTGGTGTTTAAAAGGACCTTAAAGGTCATAGACAATTATGTTGTTGTCTTTATTGCTCATATTTGATCTCGTTACTAGTAGTTTTTTTTTAATAAACCGTTGTTTCATCTTAAATAAGTCACGTTTCAATTTCGTCTACACATGGCAATGTGCATTTAAATGCACACGTTTTTTTTTCGACGAAGCTGGCAATGTGCATTTAAATGCACATGCTATATTTCCAAAACTATATATGTATGATTTTTTTTGCATTTTTTAGATGTATTTCACGCGTATTAGACGCGATATATGTGAAAAAAATAATAAATATATACAAACAAAACCTTTGCCAAGTAAAGGGTTAAGTAAATAATAATTTGATGCGGGCGGCTCAAAATCGGTCTGTGTTCTCCACACACCTCTAGGCTGACATGATGATGATAAAATAACTTGTAAATAGCAGATGATTCTAACTTCATAAATACGCCAAAATTACTCTTTTCTTTTAGTCCAGAACACCATCTTTTATTTTGATATTTGTCTGCTTTCTAATTGCATACCTCCGTATTTAATTACTTGTTAAACGATAAATTTTACCGGTCCTAAGCCCGAATGAAGAATGAAGGAGAGGGTAGAATTAACAAAATTAAAAAATAACTATCTACATTTATTATTTTTCTTCATTTTATTTTCTATGGCTACCTACATCATAAGTGCGACAGAGAGAATGCAAATGAGCAGGATGGAATATTATCAATGAATTAGTGAATGGGTTGTAAAATATTACTATGATTTAAGTGAGATTTTCTACAATAAACAAATGATAATAACTTTGCTCTTTATTGATATTATGAAATTCTTACGTCACATATATGATAATAATATCTATGCTAATCTGTCCTTAAAGTTTTTGTACTAATTAAAAAATAGCGGTGTATAATCACGCTTCCACCAATCTCTGCAAATAATCCCAGTCCTTTCTAGCCAAACTCTAGACAAGGAACCTCTTTATTTTTTTGTTCATTACGGTGGAAACTGTCCTTATGAGCCATCTCAACTCGACACCAATCCAGCCGGAGTGTGATCTACCGGGCTTGGGACTGGCGCAGGAGGTGTGTGGAGGCTGTCTCCTAAAGGCTCCACTAAAACCACCGCGGTGTCCCTGCAACTGAACCCTGAACATTATATATTCGAATTAGGGTGCGCGGCAACGCAACACTGAAACGCCTCGCCTCCCGCAACCGCGCCCGACTGCGAGGGACAGATAGAACTATCCCCCGCACCCGCACCTTTGGATGCATCCTACGCAGGCTTCACCAAAGCCCACGTAGAGCGTAAGCTCCCGGAATCCCGCTTAGCTTCACCGTGTGTCCAAGCCCCGGTTTCTGAGCCCTCCTTACCAATTCATCAGCATATCAGCATATTTTATATAAATTCGACACTTTTAATCTTCATTTTAAAATAAGGCTTGTAGGTACTGTACATTATCACGCAATGCATTATTAAATTCTAAGAAGTTGCTCTTATTTTTTTTAATACAGTTGTATGATTTGGGTGTACCACGAATTCGCCAAAGAAATCTATAATCAGACTCCGATATCCAATACTAAAATAGTTACAATTTCCAATTGGCCAATAGTTATATTTGTAAATACCCCAGGGTCTTTTAAATCATAACAAGTCAGGTAAGTTAGTAAATCAGGGAATGGAAACGTGCGTGTAAATACAGAAAAAGTGTGTTTGGGAATATGTTTTTTTTATGTTAACAAGCGGCAAACGAGCAGACGGATCGCCTGATGGTAAGCAATTACCGCTGACCATGGACACAAGCAAAACCATAAGAGTCACAAGTGCGTTGCCACCCCTTGGGGTTGGGAAAAGGGAGAGGGATGAGGGAGAAGGAATAGGGGATAGGGCCTCCGGCACTCTCACTCACCAGACGAAACACAACAGTTTAGGTACTGTAACTTTTCGTCGATTTTCTGGGAGAGGGTAGTACTTCCCCGGTCGAGCCAGCCCATTCATGCCGAAATCAGCAAGGCTCTACTACCTTGAAAATATGTATATTGGTGTAGCTAAAGGATAGATGCAAGTGGCGTTTCGTTGTCTCTGCCTACCCCGACGGGAAAAAGGCGAGAATATATAATAATAATAATATTCTACCAAATACACACATCACTAACTAGTCCCAAACTAAGCAGTGCTTGTACTATGGGTATTATTTATTTTATTTATTTTCAGCCTGTAGTGTCCCACTGCAGGGCAAAGGCCTCCCTCTCCTTTTTCCACAGGTCTCTATTTTGTGCTAGCACAGGCCAGTCCTTCCTATACGAGTCCAGTTCGTCCCGCCATCATCGTCTCGGCCTTCCACGTTGTCGCCTAGCACCTTCGGGGACCCAATTAGTGGCGATTTTGGCCCAAAGGTCTTCCGGCATGCGGCAAACGTGGCCTGCCCAGTCCCATTTGAGTTTGCAGGCCTTGTGGGTGACATGGGCGATTTTTGTTTTGGAGCGTAGTATTGTATTTTTTACGCGGTCTGTTAAACGGACTCCTAGGATACTACGCTCCATTGCTCGTTGGCAGACCTCGAGTGCGGACCTCTGTTGAGCAGTCAAAGACCATGTTTGTGCACCATCCGTGAGAATGGGGAGAACGCACATGTCCATGAGTTTGCGCTTGTGACATAATGGGAGATCTCCTTTCATTAGGTCTTTCATCGACCAGTAGCTCTTCCAGGCGTTTTCTATGCGACGCATGACTTCTCTGTCTTGTCTCGCCTGGAAAGAGACTACTTGACCAAGGTATAAATATTCCTGGACATATGTGATCTCCGCACTCCCTACGTTTAGATTTATTTCTGTACTGTTAGTCATTATTTTGGTCTTTGACATGTTCATTCGAAGTCCTATCCTGTGGCTCGCCTCATGCAGGTCGTTAAGCATGACACCCAGTTCTTCTGCTGAAGATGACATCAGAACAATGTCGTCGGCAAATCGAAGGTTTGTCAGCCTCTTTTCACCAACGGCAATACCTTTGTCAGTCCACTCGTAGGATAACTCTTTAAAAACCTCTTCTAGGGTGGCTGTAAATAATTTAGGGGACAGCGGGTCAACTTGTTTCACTCCAATTTGGATAGGAAAGACTGGTCCTGTGGAATTAATTCGTACTGCTGCTGTGCTATTACGATAAATATTTCTAATAAGGTGTATGTAGCCTATTTCTATTCCCTGTGCGTGTAGCGCATTGAATAGTGCATCGTGTTTAATGCAGTCGAATGCCTTAGTATAATCGACAAATGCCAGGTACTTGGTCTTTTGAACTTGATACACTTTTCGATTATTTGGTTCAGACAGTGTAGGTGGTCTGTGGTAGATAAGCCCCGACGGAATCCTGCTTGCTCCGGGGGTTGGTGTGAATCTAGTATGTATGAAATTCGGTTTTCTATAACTTTAATGAAAATGTTATACAAATGAGATACTAAACTAATCGGCCGATAATTGTTCAAATCAGTTTTGTCGCCTTTTTTGTGGAGAAGAATTATTAATGAGTGGCAAAATTTATTGGGAATTATTTTTGTTTCAAGGATTCTGTTAAATAAGTTAGTTATGTGGGGGAGTAGTACAGGCTCACCAGTTTTGAGGGCTTCTGTGGATATTCCGTCTTCACCAGGTGTTCTGCCGAAATTGTACTATGGGTAGGTACTAGATAATGGATCAACATACATACTTACTTTTTTTTGTAAATACATACATATTATACATAGAAACACCCAGACCAAGACAATCATCCATGTTCATGCACACAAATGTTTGACTTGAGCGCACAAATGTACATACATACATACATATAATGTATGTATGTATGTATATTTGTGTAACAGGCATGGCTAAAAAGCGGAACTCGGGTTTTAAGACGAAGATCTTAGATCACAATCAAGTCAGCACACGGACGAAGATGATGATAACGTTGAATATAAAAATTAAATTAAATAACTCATAAAAATACTTTATAGAAGAAACCCACTGTCCAATCCTCTCGCTTTTAGAGATTCAGTGGTTTAGGTTCTGCGAAGAAATGTCAGTGAGGAAAGGTTTTTAATGTGCATGACAATGATAATACATTCTACCGCCTAACCGTTGACTCTTTTTTTTTTCTCTCCCTTAGAACCATCCTCGTACTTCAAGGAATATTATGGAAAAAGAATTAGCCAAATCGGTCCAGCTGCTCTCTTCAGATTTTTATATTATCTATAATATAAAAATGAATCGCTGAATGTGTTGCTTAACGCAAATCTCGAGAGCAGCTGAACCGATTTCGCTAATTCAATTTTTATAATATACCTTGAAGTACGAAGATGGTCCTTACGGGGAGAAAAATAAAAAATAAAAAAGTTTCGTCTTTAGGTGGTACGAAGTTCGCCGGGTCAGCTAGTAGATAATAGATTCACATGTGAACTACATTAAAAATGTCCACCAAAAGTATAACTTCCGTTAAATAACAAAGAAAAAAATTATTGTTAGGACACAATCATTATCATGGCGCTAACAATAAAGTATTATCAAAAAAATGTAGTCCCAGATTTTAACCTTTCGGGGTAAGATTTTTGCGATTTTAATTATTAATGAGATGCTGATGTAGTGTTTATGTAGTCCTTTCACATGTGTACTTAGCAGTCAGTTGCTTCAACAAATCTGATGGACACGCGAATCTAAGATCAACAATATTTCTATGGTGGAAACATGTATCAAGCGTAAACCTATGTGACGAGGAGCACATTGAATGAATATAATGCCTTTAATGAGTTTATTTCATGCAAATATCTGTAATATTTTTATTACGCAACCACTCAGAATTTATTTATTCTCGTAGTGGCACTCTTTGAGTGGTGTCACGTATCTCTTCACGAAATCGACAGAACTCGACTCCAGTGAGGTAAAATTCTTCTTTGTAAAGGTCACCGGTCATAGGATATTATCAAACGACGACAATCAGTGGTGACATAACGTGGCCTTAAGGCATGTCACGTGGACTGACAATGGACTGACGTCAACGTTATTTTACTTTTAATGTTGGTTCTGTTGTCAACGGCTAAATTAAATTTAGAATATTGTTTTCTTTAATATATATCTAGAAAAAGATGGCAACAACTTTTTTAGTTAGACTAATATGGCTGCCTAGTTTGAGCTGGTACGTCGAAATGTGTGCACTAATAGTTAGCCCATACACATCATATAGGTACTGTATTGGGTTTGTCTTCATTTTTGCCACTGACGATTACAGCTCAGAGTCCGAGTTAGCTTTTGATTGTCACCGTCACTTGTCAATGGAAAGAATTGCAATCCATTTTCTAAATGCGCCCCGTGGCTGGTCATTAGAGTCCCTAATGACCGTTACTATCCGCCAGGGGCGTATTTAAAACATGTAATATGCAAACTTGGATTAGACCCCAAATTAAATGGTGGACGACGCCATCCTGAAGCTGAAAAGTGTGCATTACAGAAGAGAATTGCATACAAATGATATTGCCGTAGAACTTATATTTTGCTTATCAGTAAAAAAATTGTCTTGGGTGGAGATCAAATCTACCTCAGTCGGCGCGTAAAATCTTATAATGTATGTACTTAAGAATACATAAGTTCATCAGTCACCTGGTTACCTGGTTTGATATCACATTACGTGTAGGAGGTTTCCTGGTACAATATTGTTATTAGTATTAAAGACGTGTACTAGACCATAATATAGCGAGTTTTCTTTCGATCGATTCGGCAGTGCTGCTTTACATAACGATCATGCGGTCTAACATTATTGAGTTTGGTAAGATTATAAAGAACAATGGCGAAATAATTGATGATAGAATCGTTTTTATTAGCGAATCTGCCACTGTTTTTGAAAGGATTCCTTTTTGCCTGATGATTTAGTATGACATACTATCGTATTTATCAAAATAGTACTAAACAAAGCCATGTGTATATATAAAATTCATGCGTTCTTGACTGACTGCCAGACAATACTCTACCAAAACGATTGGGCGCAGGAAGCTAAAATTTGGCACGTAGGCATGGGGTCTCATTCCTTAGAACGTTTTCCGTCATTCTTAACTCTCTCAACAGATGGCTTTACTAGTATCGATTTTATTGATGACTTTCATGCATAAGTAATAAATAAGAAAATAAAGTTCTAAAATATGATATTTATGAATAAAAAAATCCCTTTATTACGATTAAATAAAAAAATGAAACATTAAATTGAATATGAATATTTTTGAAAAATATGATGTGCACTTCGTTGCTCTGGTGGCCAAAATAGGTACTAGCTTGTAGTAAAACGTTACAATGAGTTAACTTTCACTCGGCATTCATAGATGGCGCTTTTACGTATGTATATATTTATTTTTATTTAATTTGGTATTAATCTGTAGATGGTAAAATAAATAAATATTTATTAAATAAACATCAAATATTTGAAAAAGTAAGATATTATGTTAACCAATGAACGGCCATGAGCATTTATTTTAAAAAGTATATAGGTACCTAGTCGAGCGATTACGTTTTGTTTTTACATTTAAGTTTGTAAAAGTAGTGTAAATTTTATACATAATAAAAACTTACTCTGAGTTTGTATTATATAATAAATGTTCATAAATTATGTTGTGCTGTCTCATTTATACGAAAAAATAAAATGTAAACAAACCATAAAATGGTTCTTTTAATGTCGCCTTCGCAACAAAAGTAGATTTAAGTTAAATACTCCAAGCGAAAGATTCAGTTAGTTTTACAAAAATACGCCTGTCCCTTCGATTCATAAATTATACAGCATATTTTATATTTTTCCTGTATTGTTCATAATTATAATAACGAATATTTTTTTATGTATTAGTTATGCTAATAAACTATTTTACACGATAAAGAACCTAAAAAGCCAATGATTCTAAAATGTCAATGTATTTGATATCCTGTCAACTTATGCATTACACCCAAAGTGACTATTTCGCATCACAGGGGGGCACATTTTTAATAAGGTCGGGTTATCCCGATCAGTTATCGTGCTATGTGGTGCTATTAAGTTTGAAAATCATTGGTTTCTTTGTTAACGTTTTATTTTTTTCGTATCTTGAACAGACAATAGCAACTAATAAACAGTTGATGTTGAGTATGTTGTAAATCAAGCTAATGAAAAAAACAAAACGCATTTTTAAACTTTGATAGCCGACTTCTCTAGAATTCTAGAACTCATTCGCTTGGTGCCCGATAGGTATAGTATTATATTTATGTATGCCGATAGTCATGAGCATAGAGGGTCATGAGTCGCACAATTGCAAAATCGCGTACCAAGTATACCAAGTGCGTTTCTATAAAAATACCAGGGTCGAAAACCAGGTATCAATACGAGGGTCAAACTGAAAGTTCTTAGAACTGGCCACTTATAAACAATATAATAAAAAAAATATTCTAAAATTTGAAAATAGAACTCTTTGCCAATATTACTGAGTATATATTTCATTCATTTGTCATTTGTTTTACGATTTGGCGGCAAATTGAAAATTGTCTGTGTCACGTCAACATGAATTTAACACGAGAAAATTTTCGTGCAATGATTTTTTATGACTTTCGATGTCATTTAAGTCAACAAGAAAGTTATGATAGACTACGATTGGCCTTTCACGATGAAGCCCCATCTCGTGCGACTGTTTACAACTGGTTTAATGAGTTTAAACGTGGTCGCACTAATCTCACTGATGATGTACGTGAGGGACGGCCTTCTACGGCGACGACTGAAAATAACATCTGTGTTGTGCGGCGTATGATAGAGACTGACAAAAGAGTGACCTATCAGCAGATTCGGACAAGCTTAGGCATCGGTATGAGTCAAGTGCACAAAATCCTCCACGAACATTTAGCGGTCAGGAAGCTTTGCGCCCGGTGGATACCTCATAATTTGACTAAGGCTCAAAAACTCCATCGTGTGGATTGGTGCCGTAAAATGATTGAAAGATTTAACGGAGGTGACTCAAATGCTGTGTTCGACATACTAACAGGTGACGAAAGCTGGATTTACTGTTATGATCCTGAAACCAAAAGACAATCTGCTCAGTGGGTGTTTCCTTTCGAGGAGTTGCCAACTAAAGTGAAGAGAGATCGAAGTGCGGGAAAAAAAAATGGTGGCCTCGTTCTTTGGAAGGATAGGTCATTTCGCAACAATTGCGTTAGAGGATCAAAAAACAGTTTCTGCAGAATGGTTCACTACCAATTGTTTGCCACTTGTCTTGGAAAAAGTTCGAGAGAAACGACCTCGCAGTAGGATCCTCCTTCACCACGACAACGCCTCGTCGCACACCGCCAAGCGAACGATCGACTATTTGGCGACATCAAACGTTGAATTACTGGGTCACCCGCCGTATAGCCCCGACCTCGCGCCTTGTGATTTTTATTTATTTCCAAAAATTAAAGAAAAACTTAAAGGAAAGCGGTTTATGAATGCTGAAGAAGCGGTGGCTGCGTATCGCGATGCCATTGAAGAGACCCCTAAGGACGAGTGGGCAAAGTGCTTTTCCCTAGTTGTTCCATCGCATGCAGCGGTGTATTGACGTCAATGGACAATATTTTGAAAAGATTAATAAAACTAATAACTGGCTAATGTAATCAGTTTTTGATTTTCTAAGAACTTTCAGTTTAACCCTCGTATACTTGCAAGTTTTTGGGCACTCGAGTATAGAAGACTTCGTGTGACGCCCTGGTAATGCAATTTTGTATTGAAAAAGAAACCTTATCCTGATATGAGTAAGGATGTTTATCGCAAAATTAGGTAATGGACTTTTCTAAATACTTTCATGGAAATTTATTCCTTACTTCCATATATTTAAGGAACTTTGTCGCGCAAAACCTTGCAAGTTTTATATTCCCGAGTACTCAAAATACTTTCAAGTACCTATTTTAGTGTTTTGCGCGACAAAGTTCCGTAAATGTATGGCAGTAAGGAATATTATTTCATAAAAGTATCTGTAGGGTAAATACGCCATACGTCGGCCCCTCCCCAAACTTCGGCCGTCTGCACATTTTCGGCTTGCGTTCATTTAAAACGTATTGAAGTTACAAAGCCACTCGAATTACAATCTTAGTTCATAATCTATATGTACAAACCGTTACTTTCCGATTACGTTACACACTCTTCGCACACTGAGCGTCATTAGCGATTGCGCCGTCGAAGCGTCAATTTCATATTTAAAGTACCTTACTTGCTGTGAATACCCATACTTCGGGAATTGATATTAGAACGGTCAGACATTCCTTTTTTATTGTTTTAAGCATTATTATTAGTAATTAGTGATTTTAACTTTATTTTGAGATAGTTTTTTCAATGTTTAACGTATTTTTTTAAAGGGAAAATAGGAGGCCGCCAATAGAATACCAATTTTGAATTAAAACCGGATTCTGGGCCGTGGCCGCCTAAAAGTAAATGCAGTCTGTTTTATAAATTCCAATTGTACTAATTCCATTGCCTTAATAAGAGAATTTGCAACGCATATAGGCAAATAAATCTATTTTACGTTTAATAGCCAAATACCGGCCGGGGCGATATTAGTTGAATCTCGAGAAATAATGTACACAAAATAAGGGCCGGCTTTAGAAACATTAAAGATCGTAATGTCGACCAGCCTCGAATTCGAGCCCAACTATACAGGCTGATTACTTTTCTTATTTTCTCCAAATTAAATATTTATTATACATTTATTTAAAGAGATTTATTAATAATATTTTAGAGTTTCGTGATGATGTTGTTTGTACGGAGAGATAAAGGAAAGATTCCAAAGATGAAAATATATACTTTTACTGTGGTACCACATTTTAATATACTTATAAATAAACTACATAACTACGACCTAACTGTATGGGAGCATGGAGACGACTGCTGCGCCGCACTTACACAATAGCGTGCCTTGTATATAATTTGTAGCGTCAGCAGCCGCTACAATACTTCCCCCTTTATTTAAATAAAAGAAAAAGAAAAAAAAATAACAATACGAGAGATCAATATTAACACAGGTATAAAAATTAACAACAAAAAACATTATTATCAGTAACTTTTACTAGTGCTAGCGAATCGCGTCACATCATTAACATGTATTGAGTTACCGAGCGTTAGTTCTGAGAACACAAAGTAAGCTAAACACTGTAGTGTAGTGATTCAATGTGTGGCGCATTATAACTATAAACTATGTTAATCTATTTTTAGAACGTATGATTTACTTTAATTTAGAACACGATAACTACACCAATGCCGTTAAAGTTCTTTTGCTCTTCATAAGCCGCTTGTACAGAGAGCTGGTCGTACGAAGAAGCAAATACGTTTCATCCATCCTGCCAGCGATCTACACTATGCCGGGCCGTGATGAGGGACGACAGGGTGCGCTATCCAACACTGAGCGGCATCCATCCTCGCTTCCAAGTGTGATCAGCCGCATCGACGCGTGCACTGTCCCGTAGAGCCCGTAAAGTGCCACCGCCGGTCCCATGTCGTTCCTCGTCCTCGGAGTATGCTGCGTATTGTCCGTCTTGGTGCGGAATGCTGCCTCGCCACCAAGGTCAACACGCCTTACGCCTCATGCCTCGACGTACGCACTGTCCTGCAGAGTGCCGCCGCCGTCGTGTGCCGCTCCGGAATTCTCTGCTGCCCATGTTGCCGTAATCGCTGTTATCGGTAGATCGTCGTGTACCTTGTTTCAAATTTGGGACGCACGTGTCCTGACTCTGATGTTCTCCACAGTTAGGTCGTAAGCCCTTTTGGTCGTAGAAAAAGGGCGAGTCGTCTCCCATGAGTCCAGGATGCCTCCGTGTTCAGGCTGCTTGGCTGCACGCTGTTGCCACGCTGCACATGCGCTTGTTTGATACCGCTGACCATGTGCACGTGCGTCGATGCCGCGTTGCCGAAGCTGTGCCGAAGGTTGCGTTTTCTTTGTCGGGGTCACCAATTTAGAGTTTCGTGATGATGTTGTTTGTACGGAGAGATAAAGGAAAGATTCCAAAGATGAAAATATATACTTTTACTGTGGTACCACATTTTAATATACTTATAAATAAACTACATAACTACGACCTAACTGTATGGGAGCGTGGAGACGACTGCTGCGCCGCACTTACACAATAGCGTGCCTTGTATATAATTTGTAGCGTCAGCAGCCGCTACAAATATAAAGAGTTAAGTTTAAATGTAGAAGTTGATCTTATTGAAAACATTTAAATTAGCTTATTATGGTATGGCAATATAAGATATTAATTGCTCTTTGGAACTTGCTACCTTAACCCATGTTAATTACGTAGCTTAAAAATATAAATATATTCAATAATGATTATCTTGACCAAAAATCGTATGAATTATTTTTGAAAAGATATCCAGAACTAATTATAATTATTTTGATGTTTACTTAATCATCATCAACAGCCCTTTATACTGTCCCACTGCTGGGTACGGGCCTCTTCTCACTATGAGAAGGGTAAGGCCATAAGTCCACCACGCTGGCCTAGTGCGGGTTGGCAGACTTCACATGTCTTTCAAGAACATTATGGAGAACTCTCAGACATGCAGGTTTCCTCACGATGTTTTCCTTCACCATTTAGCAAGCGATAATTAACAATTTAATACTACTAAATACTACTACTACTACTACTACTTAATACTTTGTTATAAATTGTAATACTTACCTAACGTTATACGTGCCAATAAAAAAATACTTTACCTACTATTAAACAAATACGATTAATAACGTACATATACTTAGTGAGACTCCTGCCAAAATAAACCATATTAATAATATTTATCCGTCTTAATTTAAGACATCCTACACCCGGCCGATATTTGGGAAAAACGCGACCGACCATGGGCCGTGAATGGCCGACATTAGGGTTTTTTCGTTCTCGACGCATATAAACCTTAGTACTTTTTCCTTGTAGTAGAAATGACAACCTTATGCCCATAAACATGAAATAGATTTATCAAACTATCCAAAACCGCATCTAAGCTATCCTTTCGTTGCAAATTGATGGTGCCAGACCGAATCCAAAACAGAAAAACCGTAAGGATGCCAACATTAAGCGTATTTACCCTACTACGTTACGGTCGGGAGTCGGTAATACGCGAAACGTGTTCGCGTACGTTCAAGTAAAAAATACTTTGAAAGTGTTGCAAATATTTTAGTGTTTTGCGCGACAAAGTTCCGTAAATGTAAGGAATAATATCCCATGAAAGTAAAAGTACTCCGTTACGATCGGGGATCGGCAGAACGCGAGACGCGATCGCGTACGTTCAATTCAAGTAAGAAATACTTTGAAAGTGTTGCAAGTATTTAAAAAAAAATTGGGCAGGTGCGAGTCGGACTCGCGCACGATGGGTTCCGTACCATCATATATAAAAGAAAACCACGTTCGTTGTATGTATATCTACTTAAATACTTTATAAGTTTCTACCTGTTTATTAAGATCAAGTACCAAATTGCTTAAAAATTACGTTTGTTGTATGGGAGCCGCCCTTTATTATTTACTTTATTTAAATTTAATTATTTATTTTGAAAGGTAATATACAACTACATACCTATTCTGTGAAAATTTAAAGCGTCTACCTGTTACAGTAAGTAATTTTGAGCAAAAAATACGAAAAAAAACTCGTTTTTTGTATGGGAACCCCCTTAATATTTTTATTTTTTTATTATTAGTATTTCTTGTTATAGCGGCAACCGAAATACATAATTTGTGGAAATTTCAGCTTTCTAGTTAACATGGTTTATGAGATACAGCCTGGTGACAGACAGACAGACGGACAGACGGACAGACGGACAGACGGACAGACGGACAGACGGACAGACGGACAGACGGACAGACAGACAGACAGACAGACAGCGGAGGCTTAGTAATAGGGTTCCGTTTTTTACCTTTTAGGTACGGAACCCTAAAAAAAATCGTTACAATCAGCTTCAAAATTACGAATCCTACAAAACAAATGATTTTATAATAGTTATATTTAGTTTTTTATCTACTAATTCTATTTATCCACTTTGATGGAGGAATAAAAAACTACCTAATAGGTATATCAATTTAAAAATATTAATTTGCCAACATCTGGGTTTGAGTTAAGACTAACTTGCACGTTTGCATAACTTGCTTGTAAGGCCGAATTAATAAACCAATTGTAATGACTAGCTTTTGCGCGCGACTTCGTTACCGTGAAAGTTGAAGAGAAAAAAATCCAACGTTTTTGCAAGATTTTTTGTTAGTTTATCATAGTTTCATAAATAAAAAAAATAAGATTAACTGTTGTTTCATTGCTACATTTTAATAGTTACCTATTCCCCTTTTGCAATCTCGACGTTCGCTTCGCCAGGGGTTCGCCATTTAGGTTGCATTAATTTCACCTGAATACCAATTTAATTAAGAATATAATAATATAAATTAAGAATAACAATTTTAACGACTGCTTCGTTAAAATTGTTATTCTTAATTTATATTATTATTAACTCAAAGGAAAGCACCACCTAGTATAGTAAGTACCTATTATATTATCTGTAGCATGCACCACAGACCCTGGGACCACAGACCATCAGACCAAGGCAACCTCACAATGTCATAGGTTTTGTCAAGTCTATTCAAACGAGCCCAAACACTACTAGTTTCTCATGTGTAGTTTAGGAGTTCTAGTGACCACCAGCCGGCTTCATCATCAGACCAAGGCAACCTCACAAGGTCATAGGTTTTGTCAAATCTATTCAAACGAGCCCAAACACTAATAGTTTATCATGTGTAGTTTAGGAGTTCCTGTGACCACCTTCCGGCTTCATCATCAGACCAAGGCAACCTCATAAGCTCATAGGTTTTGACAAGACTATTCAAACTAGCCCAAACACGACTAGTTTATCATGTGTAGTTTAGGAGTTCCTGTGACCACCTTCCGGCTTCATCATCAGACCAAGGCAACCTCACAAGGTCATAGGTTTTGTCAAGTCTATTCAAACGAGCCCAAACACTAGTAGTTTATCACGTGTAGTTTAGGAGTTCCTGTGACCATCTTCCGGCTTCATCATCAGACCAAGGCAACCTCACAAGGTCATAGGTTTTGTCAAATCTATTCAAACGAGCCCAAACACTAATAGTTTATCATGTGTAGTTTAGGAGTTCCTGTGACCACCTTCCGGCTTCATCATCAGACCAAGGCAACCTCATAAGCTCATAGGTTTTGACAAGACTATTCAAACTAGCCCAAACACGACTAGTTTATCATGTGTAGTTTAGGAGTTCCTGTGACCACCTTCCGGCTTCATCATCAGACCAAGGCAACCTCACAAGGTCATAGGTTTTGTCAAGTCTATTCAAACGAGCCCAAACACTAGTAGTTTATCATATGTAGTTTAGAAGTTCCTGTCACCACCTTCCCGGCTTCATCATCAGACCAAGGTACATTCACAAGGTCATTCATCACTGCAGCATTTCAATGTTACCGTAACATAGCCACCAAACTTTCGTAAGTATGTCAAATATCAGCTTTATGGAACAGTGTACAAAGTGCATTCCAAATTTTGAACGGAAAGACACGAAGTCATAAAAATATCGCTAGATATTTTAACGCCACCGGTACATACATAAAATAGGTACCTACTAGATCGGTAGATCGTGTTATAACCTTGAAATGAGGCACACTTGGGTGACAAGGTGAAATATCATAATATTTATTGTTAACATTTTAGACAGAATGCTTTTTTATTATAGCGCCATCTCTTCTTTTTAATTTAAAATAACATTGCTTACAAAATGAGACGTAAGATGTCGCTACCATCGACTCCCATTTTTTCGTCGCTAGCGCCATCTGTTGTATTATTTACGGTATTAACAAGTACTTATAAAAATAAAGGTCTAATATTAAGGATCTAACGTGGCCAATTTTTATGGACGACTTGCGGCATCTGTACTGGTATTGTCTTATCTGTGACGTAGGTATGTTTCTTGGGAATGTAGTGGTGCAGTAAGAAGGATTTTCCAGAAATTTCCACGGTATCCGGAATAGCGGTTACATTGAAATAAACTATGCGGGGGTAACTGCAGCCATCATCTATTAAAAAAAAAAAAAGAAAAGCATGTCTACCACATACATACCTGGAGGTCGTGGCACTCCTCATTTCCTAAATAAAAGATCTCATCAGCACGTCATACTCTACTGAAGTATCATGAAAAGAAAAAAAAGAAAGAAATGCTCTACTGAAGTATCATGACAGCTAAGAGCACTAATTATGAGACCTAATTAAGAACACTGAATGAAAACGCTTGTTCAGACTCCTAAATTACGGACAAACTTGTGTCAACAGCTAATTCTCTTCAGTTCTGTTTGCCGTTGCTTGTCGCAAAAGCTTAAATTTTAATAGCATTACTGCAGTAGTAGTGTAAAAAATACTCGATTTACACTAATTTTAACTTTTGATCCTCTTAGCAAGTTTGGTCGAAATCCTTTCTTAGGGTTGGTTCAATTGTGTTGCGATTCATAAGGGTCGGTCACCTTTTGACATTAGAAAACAAGGAGATGAATAATAAATACTTCAATACAATCTTGGTTTAACATGATTTATAAATTAGTAATACTCTTGTACTAGTACTAGAGTCAATGCAAAAAGCAATCACCTAATTTAAGATATTTTGATCATAAAACGAACGCATAAGTACTGGGTAACCCAATGTTGAATGGTCGTGAGATTGGAATAGAACTTGTGCTGCAACTAATTCTGCGCAATTTAATTTCGTAAATTGAAGTTCACTGACTGTTTCCAATAGATCAGCTGAATGTACCATTTACCAATTTTTCTTGACTTAAGGTGATTTTCCACCAGAGTGGCTAGATGAGGCGAGGCGAGGAGAGAATTGAAATTTGTATAGCAAATTTTCAATTCTCTCCCAGCGCATCTTTGGCGGGAACAGTGTGGATTGACGAGAATATGCGAGGCGTGAATTGAAATATTTGTTTATGTAAAAATGAACTGTATTGCTTCCGACATAGAGTATAAATTAACTTTGCAACAGAAACACGCTTCTCGCGATAGAAATTGCGTGTGTATTGCAAGACGAACTCAAACAGCACTGTACCTATATCTTTATCTAATGAAGCCTACGGGTGGCGCGGCGGGCACGCGCGAGCTCGCGATGGCTATTTTTAGTGGAAAAAGGTCAGTGCGATTTCAATTCTCTTCTCGCCTAGTCTCGTCTCGCCACTCTGGTGGAAAATCACCTTTATGTTCCAGGAAAAATTAAAACCAAATCGAGAGCTTTCAGTTTAACCCTTGAGGTGCGATCAAACTAAAGGCAAAGTGCCACAAGTGCGAAAGGTCACATTGCTGCAAATTTTCATTGGCATAGGTTACCGGAAAAAAATTATTTATGACACCTTAATATAATTATATCACATAAATTGTATATCATTGTGTTGGTTATAAAATCAGCTATCATAATAATAACATGAATTACTACTAAATACTCACCTTTCCGGCAAAACAAGCTTACAAACTTAGAGGTTTGTTTTTTTTCACTCGTTCACACAAACATTTCATCACATATTAATGAATTTCATCACTTGTTTGGTTCATAAGCACAAAAACATTATCACATATACCTTTAGGTTTCCACACAATACATTATTTGTTTGTAACAAACGAATCTAACGCCACTAAAAAAATTATAATCCGAACGCGTAAGAAAAAGTTCGCCGTGCCAGGCCGCCATGTTACTGTAACGAACACTGTGGCTGTGAATTATTTACCATTTGAAACACGATAACAGTGAAAATGTACAACATGCTAGTATTTAGTTGCTAAAATATGTTTTCAGATAAATAATCTGGGTACTGTTATGTCTTTCATAACTATTAAAAGAATATTTATCATAAAACACTTACGAAAATAGCGAGTTTCAAGAGTAGAAATAGCCCTTCTAAAAAGTTTTTGCCTTTTATCACTATATTTCATGTCTTTGTCACGAATAATGTCACTTCACAATTAATATTTATTTATTTCTGAGTAAATCTATATAAGTATCTTTATAAAATATTCACCGATTTCTTCAACAAGACAACTTTTATTATAAAGATCGCGGAGCAAAACACAACAATGGCGGACGCTTTCGCAACTGAGACACAGGTAATTATATTTCAATATTTTTTGGCACGTTTCGTTTCCCTCACCCTTCTAAAACGATTTAGTTGCATAGAATATGAATTATTCTAATAGTTACTACTTTCGTTTCTTGGTTTAAGTAAAACAAAACGTGAAAAAGCCGCGACCAATAGAACGATTTTTAATTTAGCACAACCGTGCGTGCCTCAAACACTTCAGACCACCAAAATTAGAGCACGACCGTGCGTGCTGTAATCACGTGGGGGGTGTACACTCTTATACATTATAATTATCTACAATTTCATGAAAATTGACAATGTTTATATCAATGTTTACATTTTGAGTTTACTTGGCACTTAAATATTATACCTAGTTGAAGTAACACAAGTAAATGCAAAGATACAAGCGATTCAAAGGAAATAAGTTTTACAAGAACATTTGGCAGCATATGCTACGTGGATAAATCCTGAAAATTTCGCAACAGGAAAATGGTACAATATTCTCTTAATTGCAGAATTTTTCGATCGAGTAACAGACATTATGTTACCTCAGTAGCAGCAAAGTATCTCGTTACATATCTACTTTTAAAAGTTGATGTAGAATTTATATTATAACCAGATTATAGGAAAGAAAATTAACTGTGTATTCTATGACAACATAAGAGATAGAAAAAGAGTTATATTTTTTTTCACGAAACAGGTCCTTCTTCTTCTTTTTCTCGAGTCGATGGTACAGAGATCAAATGGCACCAGCCCAATGTGTGGCTACAGCAACTGCATTGTCGGTGGCTTGGTGTAAATCGGCCTCCGAACATATATGTGGACAATTGGGACACTCCAGCAGGTGACTCATGGTTAGTGATCTGCAATGGCCCGTAGGCCAGCCCGGTAGGTGTTCTTTGGCATGGCTCATGCCACATTTTTGCCCAGGTTAGCTGGTTGGTCTTGGCTAGCCTCAGTAGATCGCAAAAAGCCTTTGCGACTTTTTTGTCTGCTACGGGACAATTTATGGTCGTGCAATGGATGTCCGGGGTCCTCCACCTGGCGGCGTTTTTCGACAATGCAGGCCACTTCTCGGCGAACCGCGGGTGGGGCAATGCCTGCCAGAGGGTAAATTTTATTCAGTGGTGTTGGCTTAAGGCATCCTGTAACTATCTGACACATTTCATTCAGCGCCAAGTCGGCTTGTTTTGCGTGAGCCGATCGCTGCCAAATTGAACACGCAAATTGGTCCTTCATAATATGCATAATAATTGTGGGCAGACGTGTAAATTGCCAATTACATTTTACCATTGCTCTAATTCTTAGATGTGTATGAATCAGGAAGTGCTTTTATCGGTCATGATTAAATAATATCATTTAATCGTAGTAACTCTACATATCAGCATAGGGCAGATAAATGTGTGTCATAAAAATTTATATCACCGTAAAAACTTTCTTAGACGTTATTGCAAAAGAAAATGCAAAGGATAGGCTAGAATGCCTAAGCCCCTTTCCCAAAACCATCATAATTTTAATTTATAATTTAGCCCTAAAATACCCACATTCATTTGATACAAGTGTCTCACACAATAAAATGTCACTTGAATCCATCTCCAACAAATCACACTTATGGATCTGTCACAAATACAGCACCGTATAATATTTTTTCCAAAATTTTCTAATTATGACCAATTTTCGACACAAAATCCATTTCAAAAGTCGAAACGACGGCTCCGCGACACCATCCAAGTAAAGGCTCATCTCAACTTGTTAATGACATTTAAGATTAATCAAAACTTTTTGATAAACGGATTAGCAATTTACATGGCTACGGCGTAGAGCATTCGTAGCACGCGTAGCGATTACTGTATTCGTAGCGCGTAGACGTCTCAGTTTGTATGCAAATTGTATTGGATTTTATTTTTATAATTTCCAAATAGATATTCTCTGAATTAATCTACATAATTATGGTATATTTCAGAAGAAAAATATGTTGATTTAAGAAAAATTTCAATACGAAAAGCGTATACCAGTAATGATGGCAGCGTGGCGTTTATTTTTTTAATAATAAACTAATACTAGCCGTTCCTTACGATTTCACCCGTGTTATTTTCTGTATCTGGACAAGTATAGTATGTACCAATTGTGAATTTAATACATTCTATGAATAACTCACAATAATTATATACAAAATACATGTTACTAAAATGTTATCCAGCCTAGTTAGCTAGCCCAGTTATAGATAGTTCAGTAACAAACACACATACACAAGATTTATTCGCTACGTTCATATAAGAATTCACAAAAGTTTGTTACCCTATACATTTTGAGTGTACTAAAATATTTTCTTTAATTTTTTTTCTTGAAGGAAATAGGCTTAATTAAAATGAAAGTGAGCAATAGAGCAATTGCAAAAATATAAAACAAAAATAAAAATCTGGCACACATAGAATACAAAAAAGCTTTACTAGTGCTCAGGAGATTATGTGGCTTTTGGTTTTCTACACATATTTTTACTTCATATAAAATTATATAGCTTAACCACATCTGTTATACGCTAGGGCTAAATAAATTAATATAATTAGGATAGTCGTAATGGTACAGAAGTCTTATCGTCATGTCTTGGGTTAAATTTTCTTATAGGAAGAGAGTTGTTCTTCCAAAAAAGTGTATTTTGTGTCTTTAATTTCAATATTTATGACGTTTCCAGCGACACATGAAAATATAGTAGAACGTGAATGATTTTCTTTTTGGTTTTATTGCAGAAGCATTATCGGAAGAGACGGCGGTATCGGAGACGGCAGCGGCCCTTAAACATTATTTTGGGCTGAATCTTCGTAATGACTAACAATGTTCAGAATTGAACTTCGTAAGGCTGTTTGACGTTAGTGATCTTATCATAGCAAATGGTTAAGAAAGCTTTTCTCCTGTTTTTTTTAAATAGATCGTGGTGTCTCTCCTATTATCCGACTAGACTAGGTAATTGCAGTGAAGCGAGATAAAGGCAGAAGTTGTCGGGAATTTATATTTAAGTAAACGCTTTCGAAAACATTTATTACTTGATTCAGGATCTAGTTCCATCAGATGTTGCCAGCATTGTCTTTTTATTATACCATAGATGGAAGCAGTGGTATGTCCTGGCCACTACAGTTTGTTAACTATCAGTGAGATTTCTATCAGTCATTACTTCAGTTCATCATCACCGCAGCGGTATCCCGTTATTCCAAACATTTGCTTTGAAGTTTTGTGTACATGTGATGATGTTTTTCTTTTTACAAAATATAGTAAATATGATGAAAGTTCTACCACACCGGGCAAATATAAATTTTATTTAACATGACATTTACAGTACCTAAGCGCTGACTCGCAAACTCTATTCACGAGCATAAAATATGTAGCATTAAGTTGGTTGGCAAAGGGACAATTTAGCAACTACCGTAAAACGGGGTGACATTGATTAATATTTTGTCATAATTTTGCGCTGCGTTTTGAGTCTTAGTAATAAAAATATAAAAAAATAATGCGTGATGGACTCATCGAAAGCTATACAATACGATGATAACAATTTGAATTTTTAAGTAATGTTATATGAAATAAAATAAAAGCTATCTAATCAAGTTTATAATGAACTTGGGGCTACTTTCATAGCACCACTTTTTTCACTGAATTTGAAATTATTTGGAGCACAAAACAAAAAAAAAATTGAATGCTTTTGTTATAAAAATATAAAGTTTTTTTTATTTTTGGGGCTACTTTGATTCATTGGGTGACTTTGATAGTCGATGAATATAGACTAACTAATTTAACTATGTCCTTAAATAGCATGATAATGAGTAAATAAAGGCAGAAAATAATAATTTTATATATGTATATTTATTTATTACTAGGTTGCTGAAATTAAACAATTAAAGAAAACAATACTTAGCCTTGTACTAAGCATTACAATCAAGTATCAATATTGTGAGAGATTCATAAAAATATTTTTGTTTTTAAACTTAATTTATTTAGCTTCTTCTAGGTTTTCTGGATACACATACAGTTTCTATAATTGTGGGTACCAGAAGTTTTTTTCCTGCACCATGATAAAGCTACAAGCAGAATAATACATGGGGTTAGATTGATAAGCTATAGAAAGCGGCTTATAATACGCATAGGTCAATTAATGGGGCGAGATTGATAGCTATCAAAGTCGCCTCGTATAAGCTATCAATGTGGCCCCGGTTTGAATAGCCAGTTATAAAAACTAAAATGGCGACTAAAAATGATTGAGAAATTATTGCTTCAATCCGCAAAGAACTGTACTAAAACTATATATGACTGCTCAAAATTTAAAATCAATACTTTCCTTTGTACATTTAAAGTTTTCACAGTGATTTTATTTACTAGTTTAGAGACTTACTTTAATTTAAGATTTTAAGTACACAGACTTACCTTCATGTCATGACAGCGTGGGAAAATATGGCTGATATGTCAGTCTTGACAACTGTATAAAAAAAAAAATTTGCTGCGTTCCGTTTTAGCGGATATGTCAATAATATCATAATTTTTGAGTAATCATCAAATTCGGCCCGGTTCTCAAAGTACTTAGTTGACGTTTTACGGTACTACGCTACTGCATCGAATCCACTGTGAACACTGCAATGTTATTCGTCTGATTTCCCTACTGTATTTTACTTTGTTGGTGGAATTTTAACCTGCATTTAACTTATGTAAACAAACTTGCCATGCCCGTGGTTTCGTCCTTGATGGGTTGGTTACTCGTATCGAGAAAAAAAGGTAGCTAATTTGCTTTTTTAATAAATCTGTTTTTATAAAATTCTTGCTTTAACAACGCACAGCCAAAACTATTGGACACAAGAAGTTGTTTGATATGTATGTCCTTTGGGGAACGTAGTGGTGCTCTAAGATATACTAGTTGAGAAACACGGCCAAGTGTTCATAATGTTTATATAGTTTTTTAACTGGGTTGCACTGTTTGGATTTCATATATAGAGTAGTGGATTAAGCGGCCGCCTCTCTGTGTAACACTGCGCCTAACGTTATGTATTTAGGTAAGGGCCTTTACTAGCCGATGCCACAGATTTACTCACGAAATCAATGTATTATTATATAAAATTTTACTACCACTACTACGCGAAATCCAAAACGAACAGTACAGCGCAGTAAATAAAACTAAATGAATATTGCTAACACTTGGATGTTATTTTTCACTATGAATAATCTACAGTTAAATATAAGTTGAACGAATTTCTAAACAATTGTTGAAAACTTTTACAGATATTATTTGTTTGTTATGTGTTGATTGTCTATCATTGTTTCGAATCAAATAACAATTTTATAATATGTAAGCTCACGGCTCGTTCGTGTGGAATTTTTATGTTAGTATATCTGTAGTATAATAAACCGGTCAAGTGCGAGTCGAACCGCGCACCGAGGGTTCCGTACAAAGCTTAAGGTCTAAATATTTATTTAAAAAAATAAGTGATGTAACTAAAAATTTAAGGTTTTTGAAATGTTTCCTGTGATATAAAACGTTGCTATAAAGCAAAGTTTTTTAGCCTATTGGCTTATGCCAAATTTTAAGCTTCTAAATCAACTGGAAGTACCCTTTAGTTTTGAATTGAGCATTTGATATGAATTTCAATTTTATATATCTACGGGTTCATGAGGAACGGGGTAATTACCTTTAAAATTATTAAAAATATTTTAATTACAGGATGTAACTAAAAATTTAAGGTGTTTTGCAATTTTTCCCTTATCTGTGCTATAAGACGTTGCTTCGTGCCAAATTTCAAGATTCTGAGTTCAAGGGAATTACCCTGTAGATTTTGTTCCCCATGTGAGTAGTTGCAAGTTTGAAAATATGCTTAAATTGCTGTTTCTGTTGATTGCATTGACATAGAAGTTTGATTTTATTTAAGCTTCACGGTGATATAGACCATAGTATTTGATATGAATTTCAATTTAATAACTCTACGCGTTCATGACGAAAGAGGTAGTAACTTTAAAGTGTTTAGAAATGTTTTTATTACACATAGGTATGATGTAACTAAAAATTTACATTAAATTTTTAGATTTTTTTCCTTTATCTGTCCTATAAGACATTGCTTCGTACCAAATTTCAAGATTCTGAGTTCACGGGAAGAACCCTGTAGGTTTTGACTCCCTTGTGAGTAGTTGCGAGAAAAGATGCGGCTTAAATCGCTGTTTCTCTTTATTGCGTTGACATAGAAGTTTGATTTCGTTACAGCTTAAAGGTATTATACATCTGAGTATTTGATATAAATTTAAATTATAACCTCTACGTGTTCATGAGAAAATGGTTATAACTTTAAAATTACTTAAACTATTTTAATGATATGATGTTACTAAAAATGTACGGTTTTCGCAATTTTTCTTTTATCTGCGCTATAAGACATTGCTTTGTACGAAATTTCAAGATTCTATGTTCACGGGAAGTACCCTGTAGGTTTTGATTCCCTTGCGAATTTCGAAAATTGCGGAAATTTGCAGCATAAACAGCTGTATCTTTTGATTGCGTTGGTTTAGAAGTTTGATTTTTGCACAGCTTCATGGAACAGTAGATTTGACTATTTGTTATAAATTTCAGTTTGATAACTTTACGCGTTTCTGAGAAAATGGGTCTTGACAGACGGACGGACAACAAAGTGATGCTATAAGGGTTCCTTCCGTTTTTTCATTTCGAGGTACGGAACTCTAAAAATGATCGTTGAATGTACGTGACGCGCAAAACTCAAGAGCAGCTGAACCGTTTTTGCTAATCATTTTTTTTTTGTAATATTCCTTGAAGTACGAGAATGGTTCTTACGAAGAGAAAAATTTAAAAAAATAATTAACACGTTGGCTGCCATATGGAAATCCGAATATATTTGCGTTTTTCATCAGTTGTTTCAATGACGGGAAACGACTTATTTATAAGATGTCTATAAATAATATATTATATTTTGTATATTATATGCTGTTTTTAGTCCGCCGTTGTTGTCATTTACACCCGGCGCCGCGAAAATGTAATATTTTTTCATTGGAGCCACGCCGGTCAAATCGCCGGTCATCCTTGTTGATAAATAAATTAATAGTTTAAAAAACACTACAAAAACACGCTTTTATAAATGCACGTAAAAACAAAAAATAAATTATGGATCGTTCAAGTTGTCTCTATTTCTTGCCTGAAGTGTAAACTATGTGCTTTTATTTATAATATTTGATTGTAAAAGCGTGGGGCG
Organism: Euclidia mi; assembly: GCA_944739405.2. Lineage (NCBI taxonomy): Eukaryota > Metazoa > Arthropoda > Insecta > Lepidoptera > Erebidae > Euclidia > Euclidia mi. The sequence continues at coordinate 61,983,119 of OX123187.2, read as the reverse complement.
CTCTAACAGGAAAGACGGTCTTGTTTAACTTGTTCAAAAATCAAGAGAACAGATGTTACGGGAAGTAGGTTCCACAGATTGGTCCTCTTACTGGAGTTGCAGCACGAGTAGTAAGTGGTTCTACATTAAACAGTCTGTTCAAAGTACCAGTTTGTCGAACAGCGAGGAAGACGACATTCACCGAGATTTTTAACGCCTCTTCTTTCAGGCAATTAAGTATATAAGGGTAACGCGGCAACAGTGGCAAAATGTAGAGTTCTTGTTCTTGGACGAGGTATCTTTGGTTCCCTTTGGTAACCCTTTGGCGGCCTAAATGCTATGCTCTTGTGAGACCTTATGCAACTTCCGCCAGGAAGGTAGTATAAGTATTTGTTAACAATAAAGTATCTCATGTTCCAGCGCCCCACGCTTTTAAAATCAAATATTATAATTAAAAGCACATAGTTTACACCTCAGCCAAGAAATAGAGACAACTTGAACGATCCATAATTTATTTTTTGTTTTTACGTGCATTTATAAAAGCGTGTTTTTCTAGTGTTTTTTAAACTATTAATTTATTTTATACTTTTTAGTCTTTGATAACGAAATATTTTTAACATTTATACATTTATTTTAAGTAGGCGAATGAGCCCGCTTCCTCTCCATCTCCGTCTATGCATCTGTATTACATATTGTTTTATCTGTCAGCATATCATTATAACAATCTAGCTCTTCAATCAGGAGACCACTAAGTGGTTTTACTCCACTCAGGGCCACATCCGCCTGTCCAGCCGCAAAAGTACGAACCCTAACTACACCATTGCGTGGTCTACAATATATAATTGGTTTGTTATAACCTTGAAACCTGATCGTGTCCAAAGTCCATTACATGACCTTTCTCACAAGTGCAAACACGACTATGATACGATATTCCATCATGGAATGCCAGTGCCTATCTTCCGGCTTAATCATCAGACCTTGAAAGCTAGTCGTGGCCAAAGTTCATTACAAGACTCTAAGAAATACAAAACAGCTATGATACGATTTTCCATCATGAAGTTCCGGTTCATGTCTTCCAGCTCCATCATCAGATCAGTTTGACAGTACCATATAATTGTATTGTCATCAAAACTACATACAACTGCCAATACTCATTACGCTACGACCCTTGGAAGATGGTTAAATTAGTTACCTTAGATTCCATTACAAAGTTAGTTACATACATGTCGAGTTCCAGTTCATATCTGCCGGCTCCATCATCAGATCAATTTGACAGTACCATATTATTGTATTATCATCAGAACTACATACAGCTGCCAATTTTCATTATGCTACGACCCTTGCTTGGAAGATGGCTAAATTAGTTAGCTTAGATTCCATTACATAGTTAGTTACATACACGACGACCGAATAAAAGCGTGTTAAAAATCGGTGACAACCTATTTTGGCAACGAGCGGTTATTGCAGATATCGTAGACGATTGCATTGTTGGGCTGGATTTCTTCAGAGATCATCAATGCAGATTAGATAGTAAAGGTGGTATCCTTAAGTGTGGAGATGTCAAGATTCCAATGAAAGGTGGTGGGATGGGGAAAGTTTTGTGCCTCAAAGAAAGCAAATCTGCACATAGATTACAATCCTATATCTACGAAGTTTAATGACTTGATTCATGCTGACAGGAGAGCGGTGCATCGTGGATCTAAGGATGCGCGGAACGCGCATGTCTAGAGGGGGGTAGTGTGACGGCCAGTGTCTTGTCAAAATGTCACGGAACAGATAAGTCCAAGCCTTTGGTCCAAGCATAAGTCATACTGACGTCTACACGAGAAGTTGGCTGGTCGTGAAACAGAATAATTACCAAAACAAAGAGGTTTGAAGACTATTTCATTATTTGGAAATGATAGTTTCAAGTTAGATGTCGTAAACACTCGTCATTGTAACACTCTGTCAAGTGCTCGCCAAATTCGATACAAACAGTTAACAAGGCGATGGCCGTGCGGATAACTCATCCGCTTCATGCTCTGAAGGCGTGGGTTCAGGTCCCAGTCATAACTTTCATGTGGATTTTGGTTTTTATGAAATTTGAAAAATGTTTATGAATATTTGGCAAATATTTTATTTTATTTTATTCGAAATATTGAAATAATTCAAAGTCCATTACGTGGCCTTTCTCACAAGTGCAACACGACTATGATACGATATTCCATCATGGAATGCCAGTGCCTATCTTCCGGCTTCATCATCAGACCTTGAAACCTAATTGTAGTCAAAGTTCATTACGTGGCCTTTCTCACAAGTGCAAACACGACTATGATACGATATTCCATCATGGAATGCCAGTGCCTATCATCCGGCTGCATCATCAGACCTTGAAACCTAAATGTAGTCAAAGTTCATTACGTGGCCTTTTTCACAAGTGCAATCACGACTATGATATGATATTCCATCATGGAATGCCAGTGCCTATCTTCCGGCTTCATCATCAGACCTTGAAACCTAATTGTAGTCAAAGTTCATTATGTGGCCTTTCTCACAAGTGCAAACACGACTATGATACGATATTCTATCATGGAATGCCAGTGCCTATCTGCCGGCTTCATCATCAGACCTTGAAACCTAATTGTAGTCAAAGTTCATTACGTGGCCTTTTTCACAAGTGCAAACACGACTACGATACAATATTCCATCATGGAATGCCAGTGCCTATCTTCCGGCTTCATCATCAGACCTTGAAACCTAATTGTAGTAAAGTTCATAACAAGACTTTTGTAAGAAATCCAAAATAGCTATGATACGTTTTTCCATCATGAAGTTCCGGGTCATATCTTCCGGCTCCATCATCAGATCAGTTCTACAGTACCATATTATTAAATTATCATCAGAACTACATACAGCTGCCAATTTTCATTACGCTACGACCCTTGGAAGATGGTTAAATTAGTTACCTTAGATTCCATTACATAGTTACATACACGACGACCTAATAAAAGCGTGTTAAAATCATTAAGTTTCTGTTTGTTTTTGAATTTTAAATTACTTTGATCCCAACACAAAATAATGTGTCCCTAAATAACACTAGTCTTTGATTTGTAATAATTAAAAAAAAAAAACAAAGAAGTATAATTTTGTTTGACTCGCTACAAAAACATTTAAGGCCTGTTCAGACCTAAGCGGTATTCGCTACCGTCTGCGGCAGAGAAAACCCAGTGAGTATGCGGTAATATTACTGTTCAGACCTAAGCGGTATTCGCTATCCTTGTGGGTAGAATAACGCGCGGTAGTCGAGTTTCGCTCAGAGAGGTAAGCGGTACTTGATACCAAATACCTGAGCGAAACCTGCACGGTATGTACCTCTACCAACAGCGGCAGCGAATATCGCTCAGGTCGCTCTAGCCGCGGTACTTGATACTAAATACCTGAGCGAAACCCGCGCGGTATGTACCTCTACCCACAGCGGCAGCGAATATCGCTCAGGTTTGAATAGACTTAGTCCCCGCAAGGTGGACAGCATGGAATCGGTTGCAGCGGATGGATGCGGGTGGCTCAAGATCGGTCAATTTGGAGAGCCTTGGGGTAGGCCTATGTCCAGCAGTGGACATCAATTGGCTGATATGATTATGATGATGATGTACCTAAAATATGGAAAAGTCAGTTTTGCCGCCGTGGATGCGAATCAGACGACCCCACTACTACCTCTGAAAAGAAAAATAAAATATACTTAACATCTTAATATGATAAATACCTAAAATCCAGAATTTGGTTACATCGCTCAATGAACAAAAAACAAAGTGAAACATCTGTTCACTGAACAATTGAAGTGGAAACTTGATTTAAGCTCAATCTTTAGTCAAGCCGAAGGTCAAGTTTGAGATATTTTTTAGAATAATGGTGATTGTGAGCTGAATTCGATAGTAGTTCGAAATAATTCGATGATTTATTAGTGTCTGGTAAAAGGCCAGGCTAACAGTAGCGTAAATCTAGAATGAAAAATGAGATGTTTGGATAAATCAGCAAAAGTGCTCGAAACGGAATTACGTTTATGAACTGTAATAATATGAATGAATAGTTCTATCGAAAATATCTTTAGAACATTTAAGTAATATTAAAATCTGGGAATGTTATACATTAATCAAATGTAACAATTCTTTATCAATAAAATGAGTTATGAATTATTCAAGAAGCAAATAAAAAGATAATAAATAATAATTTATTATTTCAAAAGCTAAACATAAATAATATTTATTTATTTATACACTAAATTGTGTACAGATTGACTTAATGACTTGGGCATTATCTGCCAGTCTACCTTTGAGTGCTACTGAGAAACGTAGTAGGTCCATTAAATACTTACTATAATGACAATATTACAAATAATAGAAATATGTATAATAATATATACTTAAATAAGTAGGCATACATGCATTCACTATACATATATATATATATATATATATATATATATATATATATATATATATATATATATATATATATATATATATATATATATACTTTCTATATACAAGAACTGTCTTACTAATAAAAATAACGACACAGTGTATACAAGTACTATAAGCATTGCATAACAAAAACGCAACTAATAAAAAATATTGTGACAGATTGCGTGTATAGATGCGTTATAAGAGATCAAAATATCTATTTAGACTTACACAAGCTCTACACACGCTTGCACCCTTGTATAAGGAGTGCGTAAGAGCAAAATGGCGGCTATTTGGCCAGCTGAGGACGCTGAGGTTGTCACTTTACTTAAGTTATGCGCGCAATCTATGACAGATAGGTTGGACTAGGAAGGTTATATTTCTTTGATCTATGAAATGAATGTTATTGTCGGTGGAGGCGTTCGGAAACAATGATTACAAATCAAAACATATTTATCCTTCAGAAAATAACAACCATTAGTCTTTAGTTTTTGTACATTAGATTAATAGATAAGGGTTACTTTTAAGAAAAAACTCCATTTAATATGTAATTAAGCTAGTAAAATTATATATAAACTATAAAATACAATTAAATTATTAAAACCAAGTTTTTGAAAGAAGAAGTTTTTGAACGTACTTCATAAAAGGTTGTCAGCATATTTGACGTACACACAGCTACACATCAACCTATACAAAACCAATATTAGCTGAACTACTCAACAACAGGTTGGTCACACTAAGGGAGTTCGCCTAATATTGGGCTTGTTTAGGTTAATGTGTAGCTGTGTGTACACAGACTACACAGCGTGAGTAGTTACACAAGCTTGTCTTTGCGTTTATTAGTAGCGATGTTGTGTAAATCCTGTATAACTCCTATACAGACGTTATACGCTGTGTAAGTATTCATACGTTAAACGTGTGAGTAATATTTTTTTATTAGTAAGACAGTAAATATGCAATAAAAACATGCATACTATTATATAATATGATGGGAACTAAAGATAGGATACATAAAGCTGCCATACAGTAACTACGTAATAATAAATATGGTAAATAGAAATAAAGATACAAATCCTATGACACATCCGCTGGTCTTGCCAACAACAGCTCCTTCATTTTCGCCTTAAAGAACAATGGCAGAATTTGGTCTGGGTTTGTTGTGGCGACCTTAAACTTCATATGAACAAAACAAATTGTTTTTTTTTTCTACGATTTTTAACATTTTCACTTTGTTTCGTTAAAGCTGGAGTATTAAATTTTATGATGATAAAAAGCATTCCAATTGACTACGAATACTTTATTAATTGATTGTTGCCATAGACAATGGTGTGACAGGAATAGACGTGAGTGCTATATCTGTATCGATTATTAAATAAGTAATCGATACGATCGACCTTTATAGAGTTGGTTTGGTTTAAAATGCAGTTATTTAATATTTAATCAACATTATATCAATAAGCTAATATTTTTGAAGCAAAACAACGTTTAAATCTAATAAAAATGTCACAGCATCGTTTTAATGTTGTATCGATTTCATATAAAATCGATTTAAAATTTGCAGCTCTGCTTTTGTCTTTGGCTGTGACAGTTAGATGCTACAAAATACTTCCGCGTTTTGATGTCAATCTGACATATGTCATTTGATAATTCAAACGTACCTACCTACATTATTTAACTTTCATACTATAACTTTCCTTTTACCTACATTGTTCATTCTTAACTAAAAATTCAAACACCGTTGTCTTCTTTTTCCACCTTTCCTGAGTGAAAATAGAATCATTTATAGACTCTGTTACTTACGCAAAAATTTTTGATATATTTTTATTACTGTATGCTTCAATTTAATTTTCAGACATTTTGATGTATGTAGATCTGCCATTGTCCTTTGTACTTGGTATTGTACATCCTGATTTCTTGAGGAAGGGCATTCCAGAAGAGAATAGACTGAACGAGAAAGGAAGAGTGAATAAGAGATGTGTTATGAGAAGGCATAGTAAGAAGATTATTAGACGATCGCAAGTTTCGGTCGTGGTTCGAACACAGATTCTGATATTGGCAATTTTAATAATTTGGGGAAGATGGAGATATAAGAACAGAATAAAGGGAAGTGAGAGCACACAAACTGCGACGATGACGGATAGGAAGCCACTTCAATTGGGAACGATAAGTAGATACATAGTCATACTTGCGAAGATTAAAAACGAATCGAATGCAGTTATTGAGAAGACGGTCGAGTTTGTTGAGAAAATCTGCATTCACGTCATAGTAACATACATCACCATAGTCGATTAAGGGAAATATCAAGGTCCGCACAAGCATTGTCTTGGTCTTGAGGCGGTAAAGAGTCCGTAGAGTGCCGGTGCCGGAAAGGAAGAATGGATATGGGTCGAAACTGGTTGGGAAGAGAAGGATTGGAGATCTTGGCAAGAGGGATAACGTGGGCCTTGCCCCACAAGGATGGAAAGGAACCAGTCTCAAGGGAAACGTTAATGACGTGGTAGATCGTCGGAAGTATTTGGTCCAAGATGGTCATGACCATACAGTGGCTGATGTTGTCATGTCCCATGGCATTCGATTTTATGGAAAGGATAATCTTTTTGATATCATCCGAAGACTCTGGAAAAATTGGAAAGATTCAATGTCCAGTTCGGGTATGCTATTTAAAAAGTTGACTGCCAAACACTTGGTCTATTGATCCAATAGAGTGGAAGTGGTAAAATATTGGTTAATATCATCCAAACCAAGTGTCAGACGGAAGTCACACCGATGATGCTTGCCATTACCAAGAGTTTCAAGGAACTTCCAGATTTTGGCAGGCGATGAAGAAGTAATATAGTTGAAAATGTGTCAGCGTTTGGCATTTCGCACCTTTTGATAACACTGATTCCTTGCAGATTTGAAAAGTTTTCCTCGCACCGGTCCCTTTTATATTTCTCAAACGCCCGATTCCTACGGCGCATTGCCATACGGACATCCATCGTAAGCCAGGGTGCTGGAGGATGCCTCAGTTTGACCAGCCTCATCGGGGCATCGTAAAAACGACAAATCGTGTTTTTAAAAAGAACTACTTTTTCTTCAACAGTGGAGGCAAAAAACATGTTGTCTCAATTTATCATAGAAGCATCCTAACTCGTTCAGGATGCTTCTATGATAAATTGTAACATCCATGCAACCAAAACAACGCAGGTACCGGACTTTAGGAAGGGATTTAGGAGGCTTTAAGCGGTAAGTAAGGAAAATAAGGTCATGACGGGAAAAACCAGGAGCTGGATGTTGACCGTGCAATGACACTGGGGAAGGATTAGACGTAAGGATCATCATGTACACTGCTTTTGTGGTGGGTGGCCTGCAATGGCATAACGTGAAGGCTGACTGACTCGATAATGTGAAGGAGTTTAATGGTACGACTAGAGGCGGGAGAAAGGAGATCGGTGTTAAAATCACCCATGGTGATATGATGTTCATACTGTAACCCTATAGATTCAAGAATCGGTTCGAGACTGGAGAAATAATCGACAAGAGGGGGACAGATAACGACCCCAAGAACAGCTTTCGCTCCCCTGACGTCAACCTCAAGGAATAAATATTCCGCAGGCGAAGAGACGGGATTAGAAGATTCAAGGATTTTAAATGGAAAATAACTGCGTAGATAGACTGCAACGCCACTTGTACTTTTTCTCGTCTCATACTTTTACATAGATAAATTGTAGTATTACTGAATCATAAACGGTGAACAAATTTTCTTCCTACTATGTTTCGCAATGTACCTACGTTACTAAAAAGCATAATGGATGTATAAATAACAGTCCTATAACAGTCTTTAAATAGTTCTCGAAGGTTCGCAGGCGCCTGGAATAACTTAGTGGAACGTAACTCACACCTGCGTGCCAATGTAACTATTTCTCAAGGCTTTACACAACAAAAATAAGAGAGACAAGCGGGCTTTATGGCAGAAACTTCTCGTCTGTCTAAAAGATTTTTACAGTTCTAAACAAAAAGGCAAAACCTAATTTATATTCAAGGAAGTAATTTAAAGCAAATTTTGTAAAGTACTACATTCTGTCCAGGGTTTTGCCTTTGTAGATGTCAAAATAATGTTGTATAGACGACACATGTGGAAAAGTTTGTCAAAATCACAATAATTTTAATAACAACAAGCATTATCCATCCATCAATAACAAATAGTATTATTAATTTGCAAGATGAAAATCGTATCGTACTATTTTATTTATTTTCTTATTTAAAACATGCATTATCAATCCAATCCATTTTAAATGTCCAACTTCGAAAATAACATTTATATCAAAACACATTAATCAAGTGATAGACGTCATTTTGAATTCCAAGCGGGTCTCAAGGTCAATCCTCCTCAATTATTAGTTTTATTTTTATATTGTCAACAGTACGAAATAACTCATATTATGAGATAGCTATTATTTCTGAGTCTGCAGCTGATACTTGGCTAAGTAGTTATGAATATAAAAAACTTTGATATGAATAAAGCTTGTATGCCTTCGTATTATAAATATTCTCTGAACATGATTCATTATACTGACGTATGATATTGCTTGGCCATTTTGTTTAGAGGTATACAGAACATTTTATGAGCCTAGCTTCATAGGTGTTTCCAAAGTCAAAATGATTGGTAAAATAGATTAGCTATTTTTAGCTTCACGCCTGTAGCCTCCAAGGGGTAAGCAGAAATGTAACATTACACGCACGTTTCGCCTTATGAAGTTAAGATCACACGTAGCAGGGGGCGAGCCTATCGCCGTTACCGGGTATATTGCTTGACTACGTGCTGCTACCACATGGGTAGATAAACGGAACAGAGACACAGCTTCATACAACAGCGTGAATCGGTTGCACTACTACGAGCACGCGGCTTATGTGTGCGTGACCACTGGCCGCTTGTCGTGTACGCGGCGAGAGTGGAAAGAACCGGTTTACGTAGGCACAGGCAGTTGACAATCTTAGGGTTGTAACGACGCACGTTGTTTTTTTGTACGTTGCAAGTTTTAATATTTTAATGTAAAAAAGTGGTGTTTTATTATTAATAATGGTTGTTTATTGTACTGTGTGTATGAATAATACTAGATGAAATAATTAAATCATTATAAAGATTTTAACAATGGTAACGTACAATTGGGTTTTTTAATTAGGTATAACTCCTGATAATTTTGTCGCATTTGTTGAATTGCTCGAGCAAAAGTTTCGCGAATATTTCGATCTTGAAATAAATATTGTCAATGTTGGCAACGAAATACTTAACAACGTATTAGTTGTGAAATTGTGTAAAAGCAATTAATGTTTACAAAACCAATGACTATCAGAAAGTGATCAGCCATCGATAGGGATTACAAAAAACAGGTGCATGCTATTTTCCTTATTGACGTAACTCAGAATTTATAATTTTTATATCGTATCAATGTCAGAAAGCAAGAAAATACCAAAAAAAGTCTGTCATGAATTGTCAATAAGGTCGAAAATCGCATGCACCTGTTTTTGTAAGCCCTATCGATGGTTGATCATTTCATAGTCATTTGTTTTGTAGACGTTCATTTGTCTTACACAATTTCTTTTTAAACTTATTTTAGATACCTATCTCCGTGGTAAAACTAGTGGCCATAATAGCTAAAGGGGATACATTAGCAAAATAGATCATATTACCAGAAAATATTCAACACTATTAGTGGTATCGTTGGGAATGTCAAATAAATCACGTCGTCACGTCGCGCGTCGTGTCCTTGGTAAGAAATGTATATTTTTATTCCGTGCTTTTAAAAGTTTCAGGTGCATGCCTTTTTTGGTTCCACTCGCTACTTTATTTACAACTGTACTTCTGCCGTATAGCGAATTAGTCGAGTCCAAGAATCTGCCCAATCCATGAATCTGTCGTATACCGCGAACAAGCGATTTGTCTTAACCTATTTTGACAACCCTACCAAAATAGGTAACAAATTTACAGGCTCTTAAGAAGCTGTCTCTCTGTTTGGTTTATTTACTCATGTGCTGCTACTGAGAATTCGGAAAAAAACCTGAGTAAAACTTTAAGCCGACCTGGGTACCAAACCCAGGACACTATCAGTAGACGCATGCGCTATTAACTGGACCACGGAGCAGTCTAATAAATAAATTAATTTGTCTTAGTAATTTTGATATTATCATTGAATGGATTGCCTTTTGTTCTAAGTTATTGGACAGCAATATCTCAATATTAACCCTAAAGTAATCTTTTCATCTTCAGCGAAATGCAATGAAAGGTTTTCATTGAAACCATTGATAAACTCAATATGTTTTAAGATATCGATAGGAGAGTACTCCGTTTGATATAAAATCATTTATGCCTGAGTAACCCTTAACTTCTATCTATGTATAATATGTATGTATTTACAAAAAAAAAAGTATATATGTATGTTTATCCATTATCTAGTACCCATAGTACAAGCTCTGCTTAGTTTGGGACTAGATGGTGTTGTGTGAATGTGGTAGAATATTATATTATTATTATATCTGTCTATCTATATTAGACTTACGCCTGTATCTCCGTAGGGTAGTCAGAGAGCTAATATTATGTCCACGTTTTGCAAGTTTATGAAATTTTGGGTCTCACGTAACAGGGGGCAAGCCTATTGCCGTTATTGGGCACATTTCCAGAATCCGTGCTGCTACTGAGTATTTAGAAAACTCAGTTATAGTTTTGCCCGACTCGGTAATCGAACACCCTTTAACTTCAGAAAAGGTAAACTGTTGTGCCTACCATTTAAGAAGATGTAAATAGAACACCGTGTGAACTTAAGTACATCCTATCTCAACATCTTTAAAGATCGTTTCAATACGGCTTACAGTTGAAAATACGCACAAATAGATTGAAATATAACAATTTATGTTAGAGAAAAGCAGATAATCTAATCTAAATATCCATTTTTTCGTTTTTTTTAATGGTCCAACTAAAAATATTAGATCCGATGAATTGTCTAACGTCAAGAATGGATGAAGGGTTAAAGCAAAATCATGGTCCTCTCAACTAGCATTTATTGTCATTTCTTGCTATCGGACTCTTGTTGAAATACGAGTACAATGAATGATGAAACGTTTATCTAAATAGTTCATTTGTTATAGCAATTTATGCTAGAATACCTCTAAATTCTAATAGTGATCCTATTTATAAAGATTTTAGAAGTCGTTATAAGAGTCTTGAACATATTGACACAAGTCTAAGCCATGCAATATCGGTTGCTTTGAGTCGTGGAGGTTAGTCGGTAGTTGCACTGTAGAAAATCTAATATTCCATACCTAAATGTTATATGATGGTTAGACTAGCTAAACGGATTCCGAGATCCAAGGCAAGAGTCTTGGGTGTAACCGGGTCCTATTGTTAGGGAGATGACGATGAATTAAAATAAATATGGTCATGAAAAAATGTATAGTAATAAAAAGGAATTAAACTTACGGGCCAAGGCCGTTTTGTAAGATTTGAAGATATAATTGATTGAATCAGGCGTTACTTGGCCCCCTCCGTGTGATCTCCACCTTGTCGTGGTGGGGGGGCTCAGTAACCGTGGCTTGGAACCCCGCAGTGAAGCTAAGAGGGATCCCTGGAGTGGACGCTCCGCGTGGGCTTGGCAGTGGGCCTGCGCAGGATGCGTCCAACGGTGCGGGTGCGGGGGACAGTTCTGTCTGTCCCTCGCAGTCGGGCGTGGTCGCGGGAGGAGAGGCGTGTCAGTGTTGCGTTTCCGCGCGCCCTATCTCCCGCGACCAAATGGGGGCGCACTATTCGATGCGTCGCGGTGGGGCCGCAGAGGAAGAGGAGATGCGGTGTTGCGTTGCCGTCCTCCCTATCCTCTGCGGCCACTTGGTGTTTTGGCGGCGGAGCCCAACACCCTCATCCGCCGCCAAGGGGGTCTTGTTCGGGGCCCGCCGGACCATCTGGCAGGCCGGTACCCGTCGGGGGGTTGCAACGTATGCTTGGGTGAAACCCGACCCTCCGACACACGGGTGCATGAGGCACACGGGTTGGTTTTTAGTCAGTAAGAGTCTGACAGTCCCCTTCACCCATCCCCCAGGGCGGAGCGACTCCATGAGGATCTTCCAACCCGACACCAAAAAAAAAAAATGCGTTACTTGGCGGACCTCCATTGTGACCTAATGGGAGGAAAGGGGAACCCAACACGCACCCTCGGATTAACCACCCCAACTATTTCAACAGAAAAAGGTTGACAATACCGAACTCCTCCAAAAGGATAAGGGATATATAGAAATGATATGGGTTCCAGAAAGATACCTGACTTGCAGTATCCCGCTGTATGCGCCGACTACTCTTCGACACGTGTTTCGCCTCTGCACGACGCATCCTCAGGAGCAATGTGCAACGACTGAGCCTATGCGATGAACGGAGCAATGAGTTCAGTCATTGCCTATTTTTTTTCTTAATTTTCTTGGTGATAACAAAATATAATGCAGGGTCATAATTTAAAGCCCACTTAACTTCGAAAAGTCAGTGGTGCACGACATAGCCATGAACCCCACTCCCTCCGTATGCTAGTCTCTTGACTATGCTATCGCTATCGTCATCCCATCGTCCCCAATGAATGCCTGATTTAATTATGATAACAGACTTATGTTCTCTTTCTTAATAAATAATCCATATCATTCGAATTACACGTCACATTTCTTGACATTATTATCATGACTAATAAGGTTGTCTCTTTCATACATTTTGGATGAGACAAATAATTGGTTTTGCTTCAGTGAGATGGATAATAAATGTGGCTTTTTCTTTTCTTGTGTGTATTAATTAAGTATAATATTGTGTTATTTTCCTTGCTTATAAACAGTGCACCTACAAGCAGGGTAGTATTGTAAAAAAAATTTATTCGGTTTCTTTGAAATTACCTGTCATGGCAAATGAAAAAACACAGCCTAACCAGGCTCAGCTACGTAAAGTTTAATAGTAGCGGAAAGTTTGTTTTTGTCTGTTTTTGTTGCTACAAATAAAAATTAATTCGTTTTGTATTCAAACTGGTATATTTTCATGCAAAATGTAATAGAAAGAAACATTGCACATTCAGTTTTGTGTTCGCTATGTTTTGTGGCCCACTATTTATTTTTGGTACATGTTCTCAGGAAAATTTGTATTTGTGTGTGTATTTCGGAGGTAAAATTGCATTCATTATATTAGTTTCTTATACCTATAACTCAAAATAAGGCACTGTTATTTTATAAAACACCATGCTTTTTTTCTAAATTTTGTTATGATTTATACCCTTGTGGCAGGCAGTGGAGGGTGGATGGCTTTCTTGACATAAAATACCTATCGAGTAGCACAAAGCTTGAAGCATTATTAAAAAATCTGCATTATTATGGAAACAAATCCTTATCCAAGCAATATTCACTTCATAATTATCTTGGGTCATGTTAAACCTATTACTACATAGTACACACAGCACACGCAATTTATTGATATTCAAGCCTGTGTCTCTTTATTATCAATTAGTAACCCAAATTAATCCACTTATTCAAATTTCTGGCAAGCTTTCAAATTCTAAACTAAGTTATATAATTATGTGGTTAGAATGTCAAACAAACAGGTTATGTTGATACTCAAATATTATTACAACCGTGGGCTGCGAACGCCTACGGTTTAGGTCGGTTGTGTACAGATTTATGAAATTTGTATAGGTAAAACCTTGTTATAAAGTTTCTGCAGTTTCGAATATGTTTATAATATGCGTATGAATATTTCCTAGAATGGATTTTAAGGAAAAATAATTATATTTTAGTTAGCCGAGTATAATAATTGATTGTTTATTTTTGATTATAAGTTGGCACTGTTTATGTTAGAAAAATATAAATTGGTGTGTTTTAAAATATAGAGTCTTGTGAGTTTATAAAACAGGTTTCATTTTTAGGGTTCCGTACCTCGAAATGAAAAAAACTGAACCCTTATAGGATCACTTTGTTGTCCGTCCGTCTGTCAAGACCCTTTTCCTCGGAAACACGTAAAGGTATCAAACTGAAATTTATATCAAACAGTCAAGTCTACTGTCCCATGAAGCTATGAAAAAATCAAACGGCTGTATCTTTTGATTGCGTTAGTTTAGAACTAACACAATCAAAAGATACAGCCGTGTATGCTGCAAATTTTCGCAGTTTTCGAAACTCGTAAGGGAATAGAAACCTACAGGGTACTTCCCGTGAACTCAGTATCTTGACATTTGGTACGAAGCAATGTCTTATAGCACATATAAAGGAAAAATTGCGAAAATCGTAAATTTTTAGTTACATCGCAGCATAAAAATATTTGTATTAATTTTAAAGAAACTACCCCTTTCCTCATGAATGCGTAAAGTTATTGAATTGAAATTTATATCAAATACTCGGGTCTATAATACCTTTAAGCTGTAACAAAATCAAACTTCTATCTCAACGCAATCAAAAGAAACAACAATTTTAGCATATTTTCAAACTCGCAACTTGGCAAAGGCATCAAACCCTACAGGGTACTTCCCGTAAACTCAGATTCTTGAAATTTGATACAAATCAACGTTTTATAGCACAAAGGAAAAATTGCGAAAACCGCAATTTTTTTGTTACATCATGTATGTAATAAAAATAATAATAATAATTTTAAAGTTACTAGCCCTTTCCTTATGAACGCGTAGAGGCGTTAAATTGAAATTCATATCAAATACTCGCCCTAAAATATCTTTAAGCTGTAACAAAATCAAACTTCTAAGCCAACGCAATGAAAAGAAACAGCAATTTTGGCATATTTTCAAACTCGCAACTACTCGCAAGGGAATCAAAACCTACAGGGTACTTCCCTTGAACTCAGAATCTTGAAATTTGGCACGAAGTAACGTCTTATAGCACATATAACGTCTTATAGCCCGTGAAGTAGCAAGACAAAAGGAATTCAAGTACTGCTGGACGTCAAACGGGAGAGTGCTAATCAGAAAAATTGAAGGCCAACCACCTATATTGATCAGGACCGAAGCGCAGATAGAAGAGATGAAAAGAGAATGACTATTTAGCCCAAATAATCTACTACTTTCATCACCAAAATTCTGCATGCATTATTATAATATTTTGTTTACTATGTTCTACTTTAACCATAACTACACATTACTCACATTTTACACTCCCATAATCTTAATTGTTATCAAACAAAGCATTCTTACACACAATTTAATAATTATCACCCATATAAAACAGCAACACATTTTACAACAAATAGTATCAAATACATCAGGAAATACAACAGGAAATCACCTTTCAAAATGCTTACTCAAACCCATTCATAAAACTAACTACATTAAAGCTTACACTCAAATTGCCTGTGCTCGTTCTACACTTAAAAACGCAATTGACCGTCGAGTATGTCGTGCATGCTCACATGTATACTTACTTAAAATAACGCCAGAGACAGAGACAGAGATATGTTGGGACTATCTTGATTATTATGTTACTAAGAAATATATATTTACTAGCCTTTATCTTGGTCGCCAACCCCTTCGTAATACCTTTACTATTATTTAACATTCGATAAATTTATAGATTTAAATACAGACTTAGACCAAATTTCTGTCGCCTCCTCATCAGTTTGTACGATAGAGGAGTGTTCTCAGATATCTCGTACACATGGGAGTTCATTAAAACTATTCTGTCAAAATATTAGAAGTATAAATAAAAATTTTGATGGCCTACTAACTCTTCTGGGCAGAAGTAACGTACTATGGGATCTTATAATCCTCTCTGAATGCTGGTTACAAAACTCACCTAATATTCCTACAATTGCCGGTTATAGATCTGTAATGACTAATAAGTTGTACACTCAGAATGAAGGGGTAGTTGTATACATCACAAACCGCCAGCGAGTCTCTTGTACAGAACCTTCTCTTCAAGATGCAAACTGTTTATGTCTTACCATTAACAAAGACACTGTGGTAATAGCGATCTACCGACCCCCCGGAAAGAGGAATGTGTCAACGTTCTTAAATTCCCTAGATAAACTTCTAAAGTCCTATTCTTCTTATAAACAGATTATTTTGGCTGGGGATATGAATATTGACATATCTGATTCTAATAACGATACCCGCGCCATTGAATATCTCAATATGACTGCTTACCACGGTATGCTACCGGCACATACATTGTGCACGAGAAACAATAGATCCTGCCTAGATCACTTAATATTAAAAACAAAATTACCGGCGTTCTGTTACGTCGCAAACACTTCCATCACTGATCATGACACAATTTTATTCTTCCTCTGTTCTAAACGTTACTCTAATAACACAAGATATAAATATAAAACTGCTAAGGTCATTAACTTCGAAAACATTTCGGACATTATGAAAACTGATTTTTCACCTATATATAATTATCAAGATGTCAATAACGCGACTAATTACTTCGTTAACACATTAAACTCAATAATAACTGCAAATTCAATATTGAAAACAGTACCAAACCGAAAAAGACTCAAAAAACAATGGATGACCCCAGGGCTACTAAAATGCTTGCGAAACAGGGATAGTTTACATTTAAAGGTTAAAAACAATCCAAATGACGAAATTCTGAAAGTTACATTTAAAAGATATAGGAACTATTGCGCTAACCTACTTAAAAATACTAAATTAAAATATAATAGAAATCAAATAAATAACGCACACGGTAATACGAAAAAGGTCTGGGAAGCTATAAAAACTATTACCCACACAATTAAAGATACGACACAACCGCTCGAGTTGCTTTCCCCATCAGACCCAAAACGATCTGTAAATGAAGTTAATACCTATTTTGCCAATATTGGACGATCAATATCTGTTAATAAATCTACGGCCAAAAATAGTGATTCTCACCCCGCGCATGTTGTCCCTTACCACCAACATACGTTCACTTTACTTCAAACAGATGAGTCTGAAATTGAGACACTCATTATGAATCTCAAAACTGATTGTGCCGTGGGTAGCGACAACATTTCCGGCGAATTTCTCAAAAAATTTAAACACCATTTAATTTCACCTATTACATACATTTGCAACCTTTCTTTCAGCACAGGAACGTTTCCCGATGTATTTAAACTTGCAGTAGTTCACCCAATTTTCAAGGCTGGTGACAGGGATCAGCCGAGTAATTACAAGCCCATATCTATTCTACCCACACTCTCGAAACTTCTGGAGCGGCTAATGAATAATAGGCTGGTAAAATTTTTGGAACATACTAATTTTTTATCTCCACGCCAGTATGGTTTTCGTGCTGGTTTGTCCACAAGTAATGCAGTTTTAGACCTAACCAATGAAGTCATATCTAAACTTGATAAGAAACATAGAGTTGTGGGTATTTTTCTAGATGTGTCTAAAGCCTTCGACATGATCTCAGTCCCTATCCATACCGCTAAATTAGAAAAGATCGGAATCCGAAGTACCCAACTCTCCCTCTTCAAAAGTTATCTCACGAACAGGAGACAATACGTAAAAATTAGTGAGTTTTACAGCGACGAGCTTCATGTTATCAACGGAGTCCCACAAGGCAGTATTCTTGGCCCCACCTTGTTTTTATTGTTTATAAACGATCTGTGTCAGTTGCAGCTATCCAATACCACCATCTTTACTTATGCTGACGATACTGCCCTCATTTCTTACGGAGACTCTTGGGAATCTGCGTTTGCTAGTGCTCAGACTAGTCTAGACGTCATTACACAATGGTTGGCCAGAAATCAGCTCTCCCTCAATGTTGGTAAATCCAATTATCTTGCCTTCTCACTTATGCCAACTGATAAGGTAGGTTCTTTTCCACACTGTTTAATTGCTCACTTCTGTAATAGCTCACCTCCACATTTATGTAACTGCCTTACCCTGACGCGAACTAGCTGCGTCAAATATCTGGGGGTTCATATTGACGATAATCTTTCCTTTCACGCTCATATTGATGTACTAACCCCCAGACTGCGAAAACTCATCTTTGTGTTCAAAGCCCTCAGCCAAGTAGTTGATGCTCAGATTCTCAGAATCACCTATCTTGCCCTTTGCCAATCAATTTTACAATATTGCATCGTCACCTGGGGTGGTGCAAACAAAACATACCTCTTAAAACTAGAGCGTGCTCAACGAGCTGTTCTGAAGGTTGGTTGGAGACTTCCATTCAGATTTCCTACGACTGATCTTTATGAATTGTGTAATGTTCTCTCTGTTCGAAAACTATTTATTCTCAACGTTATTCTTACAACTCACGCACTAACACCGTATGACCCTAGCAGAATAAACTCTGTACATAGCAAACATAATGTTTGCTCTTACGTCTCTGTCAAAACCAGTCTAGCCCAGCGTTGCTTTTACTTCCTTGGCAGCTATGTTTACAATAAACTAAACAGAATTTTGAATATATACCCTATGAAAAAGGTAGAGTGTAAAAACGCAGTCTGCACCTGGTTAAAAGGATTAGATTATAACGAAACCGAAGAGATTATCTGCACTTTAAAATAAACTGGCACGGGCACACCCAAACACATCACACACACACACACACAAGCGCGCGCGCACACACACACACACTTTTTGTAAATTTGGTTTGTAATATTTTCCCTTGATAAGTACGTTTGTTTATCACACATACATTATTTAAGCTTTAGTCAAGTACCTTTGTAAAGGAGAGAGCCTGGAGATTTGTCACACAGGTTTCGAACCTATTACAAACTCCAGCTCTCATTAAGGTTTTTGTGAACGCTGTACCTAGTATAGAAACATATGATGTACTTACTTACATGCCTTATTGAGAGAAATAAACAATATATTATTATTATTATTATTATTCTCTTTATTAATCAGTATTCACATAATCTAATTTTACATAATTAAACCTTAGTGTAACTCAATACGGAAACCCACCAGTGTCGGGTACAGGGACCAAGCCACCGGTGGTTAGGGCCTCAGAGAAAGGAACTTTCTCACAATGCGTGCCGTACCGAGAAGAACCGCCTTCTGAATCAAGGCCTTGATCCAGCTGCCCAGTGCGAGCCTCTTTAGATGTTGGTCGAGGCTCTTGGCGATCAATCCATTCACTGAAACGACAATCGGAACAATGATTGCTGAATCTACATCCCACATGTCGACAATCTCGTGAGCTAGATCTAAATATTTAATCTTTTTATCATTTTCCGCCTTCACGAGATTACCGACATGTGGTATGGTGATATCAACAATCATTGCGAGACGCTCTGCTCGGTCTATCACTACAATATCAGGCTTATTGGCTACAATAGTCCTGTCTGTAATGATAGACCGATCCCAGTACAACAATGCACGACCATTTTCGAGAACTGGGTCGGGCACATATCTGTAGTACGGTACCTCAGAACCAATGAGTTTATATTTAAGGGCTAGTTGCTGATGGACAATCCTAGCCACTTGGTTATGCCTGTGCAAATACTGACCATTGGCAAGACTCGAACAACCGGACACAATATGCCTGAGAGATTCCCCGGGCTGGTGACACGCCCGACATATGTCAACCGTACCGTCCCTCAGGATAAACTTGCGGTAGTTATTTGTCATGACAACTTCATCCATAATTGCACAGACAAAACCTTCGGTTTCTCCGAAAAGATCACCGAAGCGTAGCCAGGAAACGGATGCCTTGAAATCTATATCAGACCCGTGTAAAGCCTTATAGAAGCGTCCATGTAGCTCCTTGCCCTTCCATACTTCTCTCCGGTCCTCGATACTAAGCACTGCAGGTTTGTGCCAGTTCTCTTTAGCCAGAGCAAGCGGGGTAAGTCCAGTATCCACTGCAACCACATCTCGATGCATATCCACACTCATTTGCAGAAAATATTCTCTGAGGTTATACAGCTCGCGGTTATGGAGGGTCTTAAGACATAAAAATCCTCGACCACCACATTTCCGCGGGATGTATAGCCTCATTACCGACGAGCGTGGATGATGCATCCGAGATGCAGTCAGCATTGAACGAACTTTTCTGTCCAGGGCGTCAAGTTCAGTCTGAGTCCACCTGAGTATGCCGAAGGAATACATAAGGACTGGCATGGCCCATCCGTTGCAGGCCCGCACCTTGTTACCACCTGATAAAAGACTATTCAGTACTTTTTTCAGGCGGCCAAAGAAACGAGCCCGCAGCGACTGCTTCATGTCAGCCTCAGAGATATTCAAAGACTGCGACATACCCAGGTATTTGTAAGTTTCCGTTAGAGAGAGGGACCGAAGTTGTATGGAATCTGAGAGTTGTATCCCTGCAGATTCCATAATCTCGCCTTTCTTTACATGCATGACCGCACATTTGTCCACACCAAATTCCATCCTGATAGAATTACTAAAGGTTTCAGTTACCTTAAGTAATGCACTCAGTTGGAGATTGTTGAGGGCAAATAATTTCAGGTCATCCATGAAAAGGAGGTGAGATATAACGTGACCACCTCTCCTTAACCGATAGCCTAGCCCTGAAGCCTCCAATAAAGTACTTAGAGGGTTCAGTGCTAGGCAAAACCACAAAGGGCTCAGACTGTCGCCCTGGAATATACCTCGCTCGATCTTTATTGGAACACCGCAATCCGAACTCGATCGACATCCTGGATAGTGCAATACGGTCCTCCATTGCCCCATACATGACCTTAAGAAGGTGCATAGAGTTGTATCTACTTTATACAACTCCAGCACCCTCAAAAGCCAGGTATGTGGCACGGAGTCGTAAGCCTTTTTGTAATCTATCCAGCATGCCGATAGATTTTTTCGACTACGGCGTACCTGTTGGCTAATGGCCATGTCAATCAGAAGGAGTTCTTTAGTACCACGGGCCCCACTCCTACATCCATTTTGAGAAACTGATAAAATTGAATTATCAAATATATGTTTTGATAATTTTATTCTCAAAATGATGGTAAACAAGTAATCGGCCTATAATTCTTGGGGTCCGTGGTACTACCAGATTTATAGAGCAGGTGAGTGTTGCCGGATGTTAAAAAGTCTGGTAGCAAACCCGATTCCAATGATGATTGGAACTGAGACGCTAAACAAGCATGTGAACTACGGAACCATTTAAGCCAAAATTGTGCAGTCCGTCCGGTCCTGCTGCTTTCCAGTTTTGTAACGGACGGACTGCACTGGCTATATCGTTTCGTGTTATATATATTGGTTCCATAGTTGGGATTCGTTCACATGCTCGCTCAACATCCCGGATCCAATCACCCTCCGCGTGGCAGACAGGCGTCGACCAAATGCTGCGCCAAAATGAGTTAGTGGCATCATCATCCGGCCGACACCCACCACCTTCACCGGCCATGGAATCAGGTTGCTCCCATCCTCTGTACACCCACCTCTCGTCTCTCTGGAATGTGCGATTCAGGCAATATCGATCCACTCTTTTTTTATATCGCCTGATACGGTTTGCCCATGCATAAACTTTTTGCTTCAGAGAGTCGATGCGCTCTGTAACTCGTGCCTGATAATCCTGGGGACTGGTACCAGTTCCTGCGAAGGCTCGAGTCACAAAGCGCATCACTCTCGGTCGCGTATTGCCCATCCTGAAACAAGATAGCTTTCCAATGAGTGCCTTAGTCTCAGCAATACGACGCTCAATCCTGCACTGCCAAGCTGGCACAGTAGCGGTTCGTCGAGGAGCGGTATTATTTTCAGATAGTTTAACTCCCGCTACCCGACATACAGCTACAGCCGCACAATACAGGATTGAATGTGTATCGCCAAGATTTTCGCTATTATCAAAATAGTTTGATAATAACGAGTCCAGGGCACTCATTAGCGCTATGTTTCTCTTATGCATGGGCAAACGAGGCCCATGCATAAGAGAAACATAGCGCATTATTATTATTATTATTATATAAAGGAAAAATTGCAAAAACTGTAAATTTTTTGTTAAATCATATAATTAAAATATTTTTCATAATTTTTAAGCTACTACCCTGTTCCTCAAGAACCCGTAGAGATGTAAAATTGAAATTCATATCAAATGCTCAAGTCAAAACTAAAGGGTACTTCCAGTCGATCTAGAATCTTAAAATTTGACATAAAGCAACGTTTTATAGCACATAGAAAAAATTTCGATAACCTTAAATTTTTATTTACAGGTTTGTACGGAACCCTCGGTGCGCGAGTTCAACTCACACTTGACCGGTTTATTTTAGCTCGTTTCTCTTGATAAGAGGATGAATAAAAACCGTTTAATATTGACATTGCACTTAGTTCATACATTATCATGGCTGTAATCCTCAAGAGGGTAAAAACATAATTATTACAGAGATCAACCACATTCGTGAAACAAATGTCGCACGCTTAGAAATATAGTGACTTAATCCAAAAATATAAGTTTTTCAGAAACGTCTATTAAAGATTCGGACGGTGGTACATTTTTTACAAAAATAACTATATTTTCCTGTAGATTAGAAAAAACAAAACAAAAATGCTTTTATATCGTGATTCTGTTATTAACCTACATTTTTATAAACAATAAACAAAATAAAATGAAGTGTAAATATTTTTATTTTTATTAATTTATAGATAGTGCCTTTTTGGGTCTTTCTATAACTAAAATCGTATTTTTCAAAATGACCTTATATTGTTTAGGTCTCTCATTTTCTGGGCACAGATCAATAGCCTCGTTGCATAACTAAATGAGTCTAAGTAATAATAAAATTCAGATTATTTTAAAGGTACTTTTAAGGAAGAAATTGTAAGAGAACAATTGAATAAGTTAAAGTATTTTTATTAGAAATCACAAATTTCGGGCAGTTGAAATTACACAAAAAAAAAAGATCGCGCAAAACTTTCTTTTTGTTTTCACTTAATTCTAGTCTTTGGATATAAGCTTTAGTAAGGGTTATTTCTTCTGGTTTATTCATTTTTTTTCGTTTGTTCCTCATATTTACCATGGTGTAGTCAGCTTGTGTATATAAAGTCTTGTAATAAAATATAAAACGTTCTTCCTTATAAAATCTCAATACTTTGACATTGGTCCATATTAGATTGTTTTTATGTATATCTGTATTATAATTACAGCCCCAGTTTTCTTGTAAATTTTTTAAGTCCTCAGAAAAGTCGTATGTTAGTTCTTTTACATTACCTAATAGGTTTACCATTTTTACGTGCATTTTTTATCAGTGTAACATATTGGTAGAGTGTAAATATCGGGCCGGCTTTTTTATTTTTCCTTATTTCCTTTTCAATAAGGCTATGAACGTTGTCCCCTTCATTCTGTGTATGCCCTTTAATTAAATATCTATGTGTAATTGAGTAAATATACTCAAAAACAGTCACAGCATCCGAGTATAATGATGCAATGAACTTGTTTTTATTGTGCACACAATAATTATCTGAATAAAATGTGACGTGGAGAGATTTGTTCGGATTTTTCTCATTCAGACGTTGTAAGTAATCTAGGATGCATGATCCAATCTCGATAGCACCTCTTTTCCCTAGAACTTTGTCCCAGAAATATCTATACACATTTCCATACGCACCTATTTCATTTGAATACTCTTCATTTTTTTTACGTCTTTTATCTGTCTCCGTTTTCTTTAACATTTCCACTATTGTAAAATTCAGGCAATTCAGTTTAGATTTGTAAAAGAACGAAGATGTTTCTCCAGTAGGACACTGCAAAACTGCCTGTAAATCATGTACAGCGCAAAAAAACGTGTCACTAATATTCTGACGATCTAAACATTTTTCTTGTCGACACAGATCCTTTTCTTTCAGGTGATTGTTATATTTATTTTTAATTTCTATTTTTCGAACCGCGTTGGCAAGTTCATAATCCAAGCACAAGTCACACCTATCTTTCTTTGGTTCAAAAAAGCTTATATTAAACTGTTCAGTAAAAACATCTTAATACAGCCAATAAGCATAAGTGAGTTTTCCTTCTTTTTTTGACTCGCATTGAAATCTTTCCAGAGGTCCGTTATAGTCTTCTCGACGCTAATATATTCTTTGGAAGTCGTGGCCCTCAAATAATGTGACGGGATCCGCGGAATCGAATTTTTGTGTTATTTTATGCTCTCAATGAGCAATGGATCTGTAGATTTCTTTGATGGGTGTTTACTTCTAATGTCATTACCCACGAGGCCTTGTGGATCAGTTTTCTTTTTAACTGTTCTGATTTGACGGTCACATATACCAAGAGGGTTAATAAAGAAGGTCTTACATACACGAATTTTGTAGTTATTGACTGTGAAATAGAAAGCATTGTTTGGTAATCTGGGTTTAGCAGCATTCGTATATATACTTTGGCATTATCTCCATCATACAAGATCTGATATAAGATCGCTGTAATTCAATATTCTTAAAAGCCCAATATGTATCAAATAATATTCTTCTTTCGCACTCATTTATGTTTTCGGAACATTTAAGCCTACATTTACAAGCATCTTTAACACATCGGGCAGGTACTTCTTTTTTAGTCGCACATGCACATGAAATGTAAGCTTTTCCAGAATTTCGTAACATCTTTCCTACATTTTGCTTCCATCTCAATGGATCCCGTATAAGATTTCTGGATTTTCGGCTAGGTTTCGGGCTAGTATCACTAGATGCTGGAGTATTGGCAATACTGTTGGATGATAGTGAAGAACAGTTGCTTGAGCTGATAATGAACGAGTCTTTCTAAGATTTGACCGTGATCTTTCTGCAGTATACGTTGGATCTGAGTCGCTCAAATCGACATCACTTTCTTCTGAATTTATAGGAGATTGAAAATATGTTCCTTGCGTTCTGCTTGCAACTTTTAAATTAGATGTTGAAGGCCCATCAATAATAGAATGGGCATTTACCTTACTTTTAGAAGAGGAGCTGCTGGAACTAGAAGACGATGTTGATGAAGATCTTGTCGAAGAAGAACTACTTGAACTTGATGACGATTGGGAATTGTTCGATTGGTCCATTTGATTTGATGGATCTAATCCGTGATACAAATTGTCAGTTTCTTCTATAGTTTGTGCCTGAAATGAAAGTAACTTAGTTATTAAAGTTTTGTAAATTTATATACTATACCTACATAAAACAAGAACTTACTTCGTTGGTGTTATCTGTAGGACATCTTTGAATCATCTTTGAATTATAATCCGAGACACGTTGATCAGGAGAATTTTCTATTATTGAGGGATTGCGTGTTAATGATTTATTTTCACAGTCAGGATTTGTCTGAAAAAAATATTTTATTTACAAAACTAAGTTTACTCTTAGACAAATAAAAATAGTATAAGTCTCCGTATCACTTGCTTAATGAATATTTTGTGTACTAATTAAATACAATTAAGAAAGAATATTAGGTAACTAATTAGGTATTTAAACTTACCTTAATAATATTTATAAAATAAAATATATTTAACTCTAGACAGACGTATGTTTAAATTAGTCAGTTTGAATATAGTGGTTTTTAAAACATTACCGACACAATCATGAGTAAGTTTCTACCATAAACCTTAATTTTATAACAACATGGACAAAATCACGATTGCGTCTTTAGGTTATAATTATTTTCACTAAAAGAGTGTCTGAATAATCAATAAGTCACAGTTAAACATAAACCATTTTGTAATAGGTAGACTCAACCCAAAATTGGTCTTTACTTTATTTAAAATTGCAACATGTACTTACCTTATTTTTCGATATTGTATAGGCCTAATTTGGATTAGGTCTCCACGTTACCGAACACGCAGCAACCTGCTCACTACACTCGCGGCGCATTACTGCTTCTGTCTCTCTTTGACCGAGCGCAGGCGGGGGAAGAGGACAGAGTAAAAGAGACTCAAGTACATTTTTGTCCCTTTCACGCCTCAATAGGTCTCTGTTTTAATAATAAGTCGATGAAGACGGCCATCAAAAGCCATATTATGATTCTAACTCAAATACACAAAATTTTGGATTAGGTCTCTATAATTCTAAACGTGCGATGTACCCTCTCTTCCTATAAGGACTTATTGCCCCCGGTGTCACCCACCCTAAAATTTTAATCTCTATTTGTATTTTTGATTCTGCGGTGATAATAATCATATGTTAGTCAGAATTCAAATAGTTGACTGCCTCCTTGGTCCAGTGGATACCGTATGCGACTGCTGATCGGAGGTCCCGGGTTCGATTCCCGGGTCGGGCAAAAGTGTTACTGGGTTTTTCCGAATTCGCAGTAGCAGCACGGAGTCTGGTGATGTGCCCGGTAGTGGCAATAGGCTCGCCCTCTATTACGTGGGACCTAAAAACTCATGGCAAAATTTGGGTGTAATATAACACGTCTGCCTACCCCCTCGGGGATACAGGCGCAGCAAAGCCGCCAATACCTACAAATTTCTTGTACAAAAGAAACTACAAATTCAAATATACTTTCACACCTACCTGTCAAGACAACTCAAGACTACTCAATCGACGACGTCAGAATAAAAACTATAATAACTTGTACAGGAAATGCCAATATTGTGTGTAATGTCCCGTGGAATAAGGTTTCGCCGGCGATCGAGATGTAGATTTCTGGGTCGACAAAGTGGTATTCAAATTACAGTAGTGCAGATATTTGCTCTAAAATGTGAAAAAACGTGCTTCGAATGGGTAGAATAATGTAGAAAGAATAATGGCAGAGAGAAAATAAAATCAAGTTTTACATAACAAGGGTTAAATGGGGATTTAGACTTGTGTTCCATATTTTTTTTCCTTTAAGAGTGTTCAATTATTTCGTATATATCTGCTTTGTATAATTCAGGCTTAAACATATCAATGGTTTTAATATACCAAGTATACATATAACTTTACATAGCCAGAGTTTTTAAAGAAAGCCTGCCATTTTACCAGAAGCCTGATATTTTCTGATCCAAGCGAATATCAGTGTGGTGGTAACGGAACATACATGCCACTGCCCGCTGATTGTGTCATAGTGCTTTGTCTCTTAAGCTATCATCTATTTCATCCACACATATTTCGCCCACATCTCTTGCGTCTTTCTAACGCAAAATCTCGCTCCGCTAAGCCGTTTTCACAGGCGCTGAGCTGAACCACTATTTTAATGAAGCGATTCTTCTTAACAAATAAATGCCTCGCTTAGTATCCTGGCCCATCTTTGATGGACACACAGCCTGAATAATACCCCACTCAATGTTATTAACCAATAGGTATAAAATAAAAACTTTCGCGTTTTGATTGGTGCACGTGTGCTGCCCATATAAAAACATATTTTATTTAATAGTATTTTTCATCAGCGCCTCTACCATAAGTTTTGGAAACCGGACATCTCACGTCGAATCGAAAGTCGTTCAGCACACTGATTGGTCCGTTACATTGTCGTATGTTCAAAGCTCTCGACATAATACAATCAGTGCACCGGACGCCATTCGAATCTACGTGAGAAGTGCTCTGGTTAAACGTAGAGGCTTAGAAAGTACGTCTTTGCCATATTGTACGGAGTGTATTGGGAGATGAATTAAAACAACGAAATCATGATTAAGACTGA
This sequence comes from Euclidia mi, assembly GCA_944739405.2. Lineage (NCBI taxonomy): Eukaryota > Metazoa > Arthropoda > Insecta > Lepidoptera > Erebidae > Euclidia > Euclidia mi. The sequence goes on along the minus strand of OX123187.2, from coordinate 61,955,241 downwards.
ACATTTATTCATATTAAACATTGCTTAAGTATTGTCGAATAATGGGGTTACACGTGTACATAATAAATGATGGAATAATTAGGATAGATTACATAGGATATGTACTTACACACTACACCTCCCTTCTGATAGAAAAAAAAAACATAAGTACATTTGTTTTTTTTTTTATAACATATCAAAAGATTACAATTGCTTTTAAATTAACTTTACGCAACCTTTCAAAAATGTCCTGCAGGTTTTTATTATGAATATTTAAAGAGCGTCCAAAACAAACTAAATCATCTAAATAAATTAAGCATTTTTCGTAATTAAGACCCGCTAAGGCAATATTCATCATGCGAGAGAAGGAACTAGGACTTGTTTTTAAACCCATTGGCATTCTGGTCATTTGATATTATTGACCAGAGCCAAATGCAGTTAACTTTCGGCTATTTTCATCTAAATTTACATTATAGTACCCTTGGTGTAAATCTAAATGACTGAAATAAACACTCCCAGACAAAGACTCTAATATCTCAGTGATATCCGGTAAAGGGTACTTGTCATCTACTATACAATTATTCAACTTCCGGTAGTCAATAACCAATCGCCATTTTTTAAGCACCCGTTGAGTCTATTTTTTTCGGTACTAATAAGACAGGACTAGACCAATCGCTTTGACTTGGTTCTGCTATGCCTTCTTCAACCATTTTATCTATCTGTTGTTTAATTTCATGTTTCTGGGCTTGGGGTAACCTATACTGCTTAGAAAATATTGGAGTGGTCTCTGGTTTCAAAGTTATGGTGTGTGTATAAATATTAGTTGTTTTTAATGTATCACCCGGTAAATAAAAAATATCAGCATACTTAGCGCATAAATTTTCGATAGAAGTCTTTTCCTCAGTATTCATATGCGAAAAATTCATATAAGAAAATAGCTGTTTTACCCTATCTGCTTTATTTTCTACTTGATTAAAAGAACATATATTATAATCACTTAATTTTTGTATATTAAAATTTAATTTTGGTAAAATTACACTATTTTCCGTTGTATTTAGTATTTTAATAGGTACAATGCCATTTATAGGAGCAGCAATTGAACTAGCTAAATAAATACCATCTTGTATCTCAGTTGAAAAAATTACACAATCTTCCTGGCAGTCTGTTTGAATATAGTGAATAGACTCGCATCTAGCCGATATTTCCAAATGACTATTAAATGTATTTCTAATCGGTAAATTAATTGGTATATTAGAACTATCACGCATTGTCAAAATATTTTTATCGAAATCTAAAACAGAATTGAACCTTCTTAAAAAGTCTCGACCAATTATACCACTACACCTAATTGGTAATGTATCAAATACATAAAACTTGTGACTAATAATTAAATCATCGCAACTCAATTGTATAAACACGTATCCTATTGCTTGGACTTTGCCCCCGAGACCATTGATAATTATATCTTCATTGTATACAGTAAGATTCAAATCCAAGACATGTTTATATTTAATTGCACACAAAGATGCGCCTGTATCTAATAAAAACGGGAATGTTGTGCCATTTACTGAAAAAATTATGTAAAAGTCACTATGGCAAGATAAAATTGTATGGTCAATTTTATTAGTCACGAAAAAATGTTTCTGTATTTACTGAATTTACAGGCTGATTTTCGGACATAATGTGAACATTTTGTTGTTGGCTTATCCTTCGGTTTCCTCTAGACATACCTGCACTCTGCTGACCTCGAAACTGGTGACCACGCATTGAAGTACCTCTGATAGCGAACTGATGATTCTGTCCTCGCTGGTTGCCTCGAAAACCTCGACCTTGACCCCTATAGAACGGAGACTGGTTGTTGTATCTTCCACGCTGACCTCTAAAATGATGCCTCGGACCTCTATAATTAGAATTAAAATAATTAGTTTTATTCATACCCAAAATTTCTCCGGACCCGGATGTACTGGTGCCTTCCTCGTCGAGAGCCCCTTGGATTGCGTCCTTTAGAGTGGTAAAATTCCTAGCGGCTATGATCGTACTGAGCCTACGATTTCGCAAACCGTCAGCGAATTTTTTAATGGCTATATTTTCATTTAATGGTTTTAATATTTTATAATTTTCAGAATTTCCATTCGCTTGCGATATCGTAAGGTCCACAAACAATTCAGATATTTGCTGGCCATAATCTGAAATAGACAAATTATTTTGTTGATGTTCTCTAATTTACTCGAAATTGCGGTTGCCGCCTTATGGGGTAAAAGTTCTCTTTTCATATCCAAAATCAAATCATTTACATTTGAATAACTAGTATTCAATCGTAACTTTGCAGATTGAGACAACCTACTTTTTAAAATAATATTAATTAAATTTTGTTTACATGTTTCTTTCTCCAATAACGAGTTATAATATTCAATTATTATCTATTAATTGCTTGGTGTTAGCCATTTATTGCCCTGTAT